>OU744336.1:127114790-129514790 GCA_916610165.2 Gymnosoma rotundatum | reverse complement strand
CATTTGACAGTCATAGCTCTTTAATTGTGGTATTTAAAACCTCTTCAAAAATTACAAAAATATTAGAAAATAACTAACATGAATTAATGCAAGGGTGCCGATAAATGAAAATCAATCAGCTGTCCAGTATATCCGAAATGGGCTATAAAACATAGTGGAGGAGGGTTGACTAAAATACTATGCTTTTATTTTTTATGTTAATCTTTCTTTGTCGTTGATTTGGATGAAAACCCAAGGCAGCAAATTAACAAGGATTATTTTGCTAAAAAATTTCTATCCTTAAAAATTGGTAACTACTTCTTACTTGTTTGCATTTTATTATATTTTGACAAAATTAAATAATTTTATCATGTTAAATTTTTTATGTATAAAATCAACGTTGCGGAACATATTTTCGAAATTCGAACAGAGCACCAGTATTTAAATAAATAAAACTAAATGTGAAAATATATAGTTATTTCATTTAAGTCACAATAATATTGTATGTTGTAAACAGTAGAATGTATTTGTTTTACTAATGGCGAAATCCATATCGTTTTAATTATTGTAACCGAATTCGAAATAATCACACAACCGAAAAAATTCGATTGGCAACAAAGTGCACTTTTAGCCGCTGGGTAAAATTATAAAAAGTACTTTCTCCTAATTTAAGATTATTTCCTGTCTTAATTCAATTTCGTCTTAATTTTCAACAAAAAGATAAGAACAACTAATTTATTTAATCAAGTTCCTAAAAAAATACGAAGAGAACCTAGAATTTTGCTTTAATGACAATGTTGTTGTCAAGCACAAAAAAAATTATACCATAATAGTCTTCAATATTTTTAATATGATCCAAAATTATTTTATTATAGTTAAATCTAATCATTATGTATGGTTCAAAATTTTAATAATATATTTTGTTAATTTAAGAATATATTGTTGCAGAGAACATAATATTTTTTAGTAACCATTGTATAACTACGTTCTTTATGTACGTGTACGGACACCACCGCATATTAATTGGTAATGCTTAATTGCCCATGTTATTTTTTTGACAAACTGTTTACACTTCTGATCACCTACATTAGTAGCTTTGATTCGCCCTTATTTCTAGTCATAAATTTGAGGTTTAAACGGAGTCATTAAATGTTTTCAACATGTTGTTATAATAAATATGAAAATAAAGCAAACAAAAAAAAATCGTTAAAAAAAATTGTCAAAAATTTTATATTAATAGCCAAGTAGTTTCTAGTGTCTAATGTCATCTGCACCTTGAGAAACAGATTTTCTTTATTTTACTTTAGTGACATAACCGCCTTCATGCTCAAAAGAAGCAGAAAATCAAGCTATAACTAGAGCATAAGAAATAGTAAGAAAATAAAGTAACCCAAAAGAATAAGTTAAAAATTAAGGTGCTAGGATTTGCATTCAAAAGAACTCCTACGCTTGCCAATCGAGAAACGTAACAATAAAACACTAAAAATTGGTCTTTTTATTTTTCATTCAAATGCAAGCACCCTTTAAAATTTGACTGCCAATTTTAATATGAACGAAAGAAATGTTCGTAGTAAAACAACATTACATCACTGTATAAAATACTGCAGGAGCAGATTTCTCCTGCAAGAGCCTATTCTTACGAAAAAATTCCGAGTATAGAGTAGAAAAGACTCCATTAGTGTGGTTAAAAAATTCGAGTTTAAAATGACTCCAACAAAATTTAGAAATTTGTTCTTTCACTCGGTCAACCATTTTATTCAAATATTCGAATGAATACAAATTTTTAAAAAATAAATTATTTTTTTTAACAAGAACATTTCACTACAAAAGAATAAAATAATTCATTAAAAAAAAAAACAAAACAAAAACAAAAAAAAATATAAAAAATATACTTATACACTTTAGAAATATATGCGGTATGTGTACTGTGCGCTGATTTTATACACACGGTGGTAAATACGAACACACGCATACACAGTTTCTGAAAAAAAAAATTGAAATATAGATATCTTCAGGCCTATAAGATCCAAACTGATTGGATAGATTTCTCACATGTTCGGAGTAGAGTCCTATAGTAAACAAGGCCACAAGATATTATACAATGCCTTGAAAGGTCTTTATATTACGCCTGTGCAAGGCTGGGAACAATAAGCTAATTATATATTAAAAAATTATTCCAAATATGGGTAAAGCTCATAAACACTTGACTTAATATAACAAATTTTAAAAAACCTTAAATCTAATGAATAAATTGTTCGAATAATTTTTTTACACTAAATTTAAAAATATTATTCGTTCGTTAAAATAGGAAAAAAAAAATTATTCGAATAAATAATTTTGTTTATTCGAATAACAACTATAGACACAGTTCAATAGAGTACCATGTAATTTTAAAATTATTATTTTTAATACTACATAATTTTTATGAATATATAAATCATTTTGAAAATATTCTTTTCTTTCGTCACATTAAGTATTCTAAACTTAAAGATATAAAAAGTCAGCAAAAAAAAAGTGAAAAAGTATAAAAGTATAAAAAATGTTTGTTCTGTGGTTCACTCGATCACTCTACACCTTTTGGTGTAAAGATTGCTTTTGTACATTTTTTGAAAAGCACCACCTACATGCGACTAACAATCACACGAACATAAAAACTGGGTGAGAAAAAATACATCAAGTCATAAATTTGATCATAAATTTTTTAAGTGCATGGTATTTTTTTGGTTATTGTTGTTGCTGTATGTAAGAGTTGATGCATTGTAAATTATGTTATTCTTGTTTTTTTTTTGTTGCTGGTAATATGTATTAAGTAAGTAGTATCCGTTGGTATAAAACAATATTTTTTTATTATTAATGATAAAAAACCTATATTTCTTTTCATGCTCATTTTAAATATGATTGTCGGTGTGTATAACCCATGTTTCAGATTATTTTTTTATGTATTAAAAGGTGTATAATTTAAAATAAATATATACTCACTTTGTTAAGAAGTCATAGCTATAAATAGATTTTTATGTGGCAATAAAAAATTACATCAAGGCATAATAATGTTTTGATATAATTTCTTTTATCCTTAAGGAGAACTATTTTTTTCATCTTTTATTGCTTAAGAAAGCAAATACATATTGTTGTAAATGTTTTTTAAAAAATGGAACTTTTTTATAACTAAAAAATTCTATTTGTCAGAAGCGTACTTACAATGGCTTGATTTGTTAAATCCTTCTGTATAATTCCTACTTTTTATATTTTATTTATTGTTTAAGAGCAAGTAACAAATAAAAAATTCATGCAGTGAACGCAACAGAAGAAGTTGCGAAAATCTCGAAAGTGTGTTATATGTTATATCAACGGTTTTGTTGGACTTGCGTTTCTTCAAATTTCACTGCCCTCTTTCGCTTTTTAATCACCAAACCAAATAGAGATTTTGTCCACTTCCACTAGCTGGTCATTTATTTTAATAAAATAACATGTAATGACGAATTTTATATATCTTTCACCATCTATGCGAAGTAACTCCAATACAAAAAGCAAATATTGGGGTGACAGAGAATTAAAAAATATTAAAAATTTGGTACTCTTTTTGGCTCTTAACGGGTTAAGCATTTTTAAAAAAATTAGTATTTCCTTAAAGATCTCTTCAATAGGTTTTAATTATACCCATATTGCTATTTTAAGAAATGTGAAAATTTTACAACCCCGTAACTCGGAAAATATGGGCGAGCGCCAATTTTTTTCATTTGATGATTTTTTTTTTTTAATTTTTAATTCTCTATCGCCCCATATAAATATTTTTTTTGATTGGAGATACATTATTGCTGCAAGTGACATGGAAAAATTAGAGGTAGACGTGGTGTTTTGCCTGCTGCCTCGAAGGACATGGACCGATCATGCTAATTTCCAATAGCACCTCTTCTGACACTCTATCTGATCGATTAAAATATTTATTTTTTTGGGAAATCAAGTTTGTCGACACTGATACGGACGGACAGACAGACATCGCTCAATCGACTTCGCTCTGCATACGAAATCAGAATATATATATTTTATGGGGTCCGAAATGGATATTGTAGAAATTACATCCGGATTGACAAACTTATATTTACCCTTATACTGCGTTTCCACTGACTTGAAATCAACTAGGTTTGAGAAAAACACTTCGAAGTGTTTCCATTGAGCTGAAGTGTTTTGTAAATTCGAATTTATGACGTAACACTGACGTGTTTTTGCGTAAAAGAAAAAAAAACTATGTTATTTTTTGTAATAAATCGTTTTTATTGTTAAATTAATTTTTGTTTTTATATATTTTTCTTCTTATATTTTTTTAAACACTTTTTTTAACAAAAATTATTATTGCTTTCAAACATTTAAAAGTATTTGTCACTTTTTCGATAAAAACATCCAATATGAATAGATAACTCGGAGTTGAACTTGAATATCCTAGACACATCACAGTGTTGCAAAGGCAAAATTAGTTCGAAAAAATAAATTTTCGACATGATTTGAAACAAATCAAGTGATTTAAGTGGTTTTTGTAGCATGTAAAATGTATGGAAAATCAAGTAACAAAACACTTGATTTGAGCAAATCAAGAGTTTTAGACAAAATCACGTCAATGGAAACGCACTATTATTCCACTTTTTGTGTTGAAGGGCATAAAAAAGCTTGCCAAGGCAAAAATAATTAGCTTAGAGCAACTTCTTTATGATGTTCTGACTAATTGTGAGTGCCCTTTTGCACCAAGAAAATTAACATGTTCACAGATGGATTTCGTCGAAACGAAATTTGATTTTTTTTCTCTTACCTACTTATCGAAAATGGTCTCTTGCTTTGGTGGTTTTTAAATTAAGAATCTGAGTTGGTTCGAATAGAATTTAAAAAGAGCCTGCCCTTTAAAACTTAGACTATCTATCATAGGCCATGTATTATAACTAAACAAATAAAATGTCTTATTCGTGCAGCTGCACTGAAGCTGGCTATAGTTATTGAAATGTTGTGTCGTAACCAGTATTGATTTTTTTCAATATTTTTGGCAAAAAAAACAACTTAAAAATGATTTTATCTGTCAATCTATAACCGGTTCAAAGTATGGCCACATATATCAAATTACACTAACTATAGGAACATCCTTTAATTTCCAAATTCAAATTTTATACTTGCTGTTGTAGTAGACTTAGCGATCAGGTTCTTTGTAAATTTCAACCGTGTGTCTATGACAGTTCAAGGTTTAGCCATATACATCAAAATCTTTAACTATTGTAACAGCCTTTAATTTAGAATCTAAAATGTTTATACTTCTTACTATAGTTACCAAAAAAGTGGACATTCTGTCTGCTCATGTCTGTTTCTATAACGGTAATAGCAGTCAACGTTCTGTCCAATTTGCAAGCATTTGTCTATAAGAGTTCAAAAGATAGGGCAATATAGCTCAATTTACATCAATTATGGGGCAACCTTTTAATTTTTAAATTTTTGGCCACAAACATCAAATTATATTAACATTTGTGACAGCCTTTAAGTTATAATTTTAAATGTTTATACCTGTTAGTATAACGTTCATAGCAATCGATATTCCGTTAAATTTTCAAGCGTTTGTCTATAACGGATCAAGAGATAGGTAAATTTACATCAATTATGGGGGCACCCTTTAATTCTCAGATTTATTTTTTTATAACTTTTTTTTATCGGGAGCTATAGTAATACGCAGTCATTTTACATTTTAAAGAAGTGCCATTTACATACAGTTCATAATACACGTAAAAAATATGTATGTTGTATGGGGACACCCTTTTATTTTTAAGATTAACAACTGTTTTTAAAACGGTACCATTATGTAAGCATAGCCTATCAAATTATAAAAAAATTTCTAAATCGGTTCAAAAATGACTGAGTTCTGCGGGCACAAAAATTCAAAAATGCATTCATTCTTTTTTTGAAGTCGGTTAAAAATGAGCCTAGACCAAAACCAATTTTAATCAGGGCCCTACAGAAACAAACATAACAATAGTGTTCTGCTTTCAGTTTCTTAACATCTACAGGTTTTATATTTTTGCTTTTTATGAATTTTTTATACACATTTTTTTGTGGTTTGTTCCTCATTGCTATCGATAACAAAGTATATGCACACATACACGCATTATTGTCAGTTGCGTTTTTGCTTTATCTTCTAAAATAATAAATTGTTTGTAGTTACTTAACAAACGGAATATTGTTAATTTTAATATTTATTTCTCGTTTTTCTTTTTTTTCAATTTAAAACTGAGTTGAGTAAACATCAACATATTTTTAAATAAACGAAAAACAACTAGACACTCTGTATTATAAATTTTTGTTTTAATGCAAAATTATAAAAAAAAAAAATAATAAAAAATAAACAATGAGGAAACCGAAAAAAAAGTTTTAAATTTCCGTTTAAACTGTGTTGCCTGTGGTGTAAATATTTAAAACAAACCTTGTGTTTTTTTACTTGAAAGTATTTGCTTACTAAAATATGAAAAATAATGAAACGCATTTAACAAAAGTATAAGAATGAAAAAAATATATAAATAAATACATAAATGTTTATTCAATAATTTCTGTTTAATTTTATTTATTTATTTAACTTTACTGTTTTTTCTTTTGCCTGCTGCAGTTGTTTTAACTGGCGTTTCAAAAAAAAAAAAAATATTTGCTTAAGTATTTGGTTCTGTTTGAGTTTTAAATATTTGTTTGAAATTTCATTTTTTAATACGAATAAATTTATATATTTGTAATTTAAAGTGAAGTTTATTATGATTGTGCGGGTGAACTGGCAATCAGCAAAACAAACAAAAAAAAAAAAATAAAGAAAAGAAAAGAAAAGAAAAGAACATTTATATTAAAGAAAAATGCAGGCAATACGGAAAGTAATAACAGAAAGAAATTAAACAGAAATCTGACATATTGCAAGTGACTGCCATTTAAAGTATATAATTTCATTCTTGACATCCCATCGAAATAGCGATAGAAATATAGATCTATAGTCTTAATTTTCATTCATAGAAAATGTTTAACAATGTTAACATTTTAATTCTATAAGTTTAAGCTGATGAAACATACCCGAAATTAGTCCAGGTCGTAAGATAACTTAATCTTAATAATATAAATATTTTTAGGCAAATATTTGATAAACCTATTTGTCCATTAAGAGAATTCAAACAATTTGTACATAAAGCATGTAAATATAAATATAAATATATATTTCGACTTTTGTGATAAAAGAAAGCAGTGTAATAAAACTGGAGATAGTGTTTCAATCCCTTTTTTGCAAAAAATAAAATGGGTGTCATATTTTTAGTTTAAGTTATCACAGTTATCAAAAAATTATAGAAACAAATAAAAATATTTCGTAACATTTGAAGGCTGTATTTTTATAGACGACGAAAAGTACGAAGACTCTGGTGTAAACGAAATGAGGGAAGATGTAAAGGATGTATTTTATATAAAGGATTTATTGAAAAGCAATATTTAAACTCCACGACACACTACCAATACTCAGGACTACACTAAAAGCCATTCAGTATTCCTGCAGAACGGTTAAATGGTTCAGAAATAATAATATACGATTTGTCAAAAGGACAATCTGCCTAGAATTTTGTAGAATGGAAAGACTTTTGGCGCAAATCTTATCAATTTTCAATAAAAACAGTTTAAGGCTGCTAAGGTTTAGCCATTATTATACTTTTTATAGAAAAAGGAATTAAAAAAAAAACTGGGAGAAACAGTTGGACACTGATGAGTGTTCTGCAGGGCACCAGCTTAAGAATTATAAATTTTTTAATGATTTTGAAAACTTTGTGGTAACGATCTTAATTTCTAAAAGTAGATTTGTTCTTTTAGGTTAGTAATAAATAAATGTATAAATAATTTTTCGTATACATGTTTTATTTGTACATCATAATAATAGAGCATTAAGTTTTTATCATAAAACTTATTAAAAAGATGTTGACTAGTTCCTTATTAACTATTCTAAAATTCGACTATTTGCAAGTGCTGCTCTATATATAATAGTGAAAATGCGAATATTTATAATCATAAATGGTTTTATTGTTTTTCAAAGTATTCTCCAGCATGATTTATACACTCTTGAATGCGCTCAAACCAGTTGTCGAAGCACTTTTTCCACTCCGATTGAGACACCTCTAAAACATGGTTTTTGAACACTTCAACAGCTTCTTCTGGAGACGAAAATCGTTGACCACGCATTTTTTTCTTGATGTGTGGAAACAAGAAGAAGTCATTAGATGCCAAGTCAGGGCTGTACGGTGGATGACCCATTAATTCGACGTTTTGGCCGGTCAAAAACGCTCTGGTTTGAGCCGATGTGTGAGAACTCGCATTGTCGTGGTGAACAATGATTCGTCTTCTCTTGTTGGTTTTTCGAATTTCTCCGTTGACTTCAGGTAAACAAATTGTAGTGTACCACTCAGAAGTGACTGTCCTACGATGCGGAACAGTCGCCACATGACCAGTTTTGCCGAAAGAACAGGCGACCATTTGCTTCGAAGTGCTTCTCCCACGAACAACTTTCGTTGGATTTTGCTCGTCTTTGAAGACCCACACGGTCGATTGTTACTTCGTTTCGGGCTCATACTCATAGATCCATGATTCATCACCTGTGACGATCTTATAAATGTCTTTTGAAGCACCGCAATCGTATTTTTGCAACATTTCTTTGCACCAATCGACACGAGCCTTTTTTTGAGCGACTTTCAACTTGTGCGAGATCCAACGAGAACAAACCTTTTTACGGCCAGGTGTTCATATAGTATCGAATGTATGCTGGTGGAAGAAATGTCCAAGGATGTCTCTATCTCTCGTTATGTCGCATGTCGATCTTGCATTATGAGTTCAAGCACGGCATCAATGTTCTCTGGCACAACAGCCGTTTTTGGACGACCTTCACGGAATTCGTCTTTGAGCAAGCTTCGGCCACGATTAAATTCATTATACCAATTTTTAACAGTGCTATAGGATGGTGCTTCATCGCCATACAAAGATTTAAGTTCATCAATGCACTCTTGTCGTGATAATCCACGTCGAAAGTTGTGAAAAATGATGGCACGAAAATGTTCACGAGTTAATTCCATTTTTTTCTACATTAATTTTTTCAAGTCACTGTAAACAACACAAATAATGCTCGTACGTCAAAACGTTTTGAGTACGATTATGCTTAAAAATGACAAACTTTCCAATGGAAATGTCAGATTGCACTTGGCAGCACTCAGTGTTGCCAGGCCAGAAATATATATAGCAGCAGATTTATAGATTTCTTTCAATTTTAGAAAAACCGTCAAGCATATGATTGCCCAGTCTAGATATCAGTCATATTAGTGGTGAAGTTATGGTATCTTTTAATCATTTACATATTTCTAGAAGATATTATTGCACGAGTTTTGAACTCAGGGTTTTTTCGCTATCTTTTTTTGCCACTTTCAGTGAGCAAAGAATCAAATCAAATGTCCACAAGCACTACTCCCTCTGTTCCCTTTCCCACAACCTAATTTCATCCCCTGAGTGCTGATCCTAATAAAAAAAAATTAAATGATAGTTATAAAAAATAGGCAACATTTGCATGTGCTTTGCGAGCCTTTTGGCATCAAATATTGGAATGAATGTGGCTTATATTTCTTTTTATAAACAACAGGCGAAGTAATTCAAAACTTTTGATTAGGTCGCTTACTTTGTCGTAATATCATTTGCAAAACAATGACATATTTGTAAAAGTGAAAAAAATATTAAATCAAGTGAAAAAAAGCGTATCTGAGTTTGTACTTCCGTTTGTAATTTCTACAATAACCATTTCCGATCCAATTAAGTATATATACTCTTAGTTTTTACGCATAGCGAAGTCTATTGAACGATGTCCGTCCGTGTTCGGTTTGAAATGAGTTTTGTCAAGGCACTAGATGAGATAGGGAAAATTTAAATATGCCTATCGATCAGACATAGTTCCAAATATTTTGCTCTTAAAAATCAGCAACATCGGTCTATGTTCTTCGAGAATGTGAGCGCAATACCACGCCATATTATTTGGAACAAATCTAGTTTAGTTAAGTAACTCCTATCCAAAAATCAAAAACATTGAGCGAAAGAAAAAATAATAAAAAAGAAAAAAACATCAAATGAAGAAATCGGCACTCACCCATATTCTCCGAATTATGTGTCTCTGAACTTTGCATAGAAAAAGTACGATTATTCACCATATTGTTTAAGATATTAATATAGGTATCATGTAAAAGCTTTTAAAGAGATCTTTCGGAAAATACTAAAACGTAAAAAAAATGATTTACCTATTAAGACACGATGACATTTTTATGTAAAATTATATATAGTACTTTTTTTTTTTATTCTTTCTCACCCCATACATTTTTTTTTTATTGGAGTTATATCACTAAACTAGATATGATGAAGTTTATATAAGATTCGTCATAGCCGAAGATAGCACTTTTATTTGTTTTTTACTTAACGTTTTCTCATACGTTTATGTAATGTTTTCTGTTTCTGCTTCTGTTTTAGTTTTGTTTTTGTTAAATAAATGAATTGATTACCTTGTTTTTTTTCCCTAAAATATCCCAGCAAATAATTAGACATTACCTTAAAAAGTACTTGCCATATAATGACTTTCTTTTGTGATTGCCATATTTTGTTACTCGCTTATGCTGTGTTTAGACGGCATGTACAAGTCATATGGAATGTCAAATTTTCCATATGTAAATCAATACACACCGTGTAAACCTCATGAAATATAACGTATGTTATTTTCCTATGTGGTATAACATGTGTTAGTTTTTAGTTTAGAGCAAGCTCTATTATGATATGTAAAACTATATGACAACAGATGTTTTCAGTGATGCTAACTTCTTCTTTTCAAATTTCCGCTCAAAATATTTTTATGATAAAAGTTATATTTCTGAAAATAAAATATTTTTTGAACTTTTGTAGATAATATATTGTTACGAATAATAAAATCTGGCAACCCTTGTAGTTGTTTCCGTATGAGCGTGGTGAATAAGCTAATTCAACTAATGGTGTGTTTAAAGAATAACAAAACAACAAGTTAGCCAACAAAAGTTGAGCAGCCTCAATGGCTGCGTTGGTAAAGGTGCGTACTACAAAGCAAAGGGTCTTAAGTTCGATACCGCATTCGGACATGCGTGCAAGAAAAAATAATAATTGTTATAAGCAATTAAAATTAATAAAATAAACAGCAGTACAAACCTCCCGAGAGGCAAAAGGCAATTATTGTGTGAAGCCATGGCAGATAATTTAGTGGAGACGTCCAACTTAATATAAGAGCAACAGATAATTGTCAAGAAGCCCTTTATAATAAAAAGTAAGAGCACTAGCGGTTAGCGCAGGGAACTGTAACAGCATAACAACAGTGTATGGCAGACGTGTGTTGTGGCTACTGGATAAAAAGGAGATGACTGGCTTGGATAAAAGGAGTAGTGGAGGAGATGTCTGTGGATGGTTAAGGTTAATAAACACGGCATCGAGTAGTTCATGTCTCGCCGGAGTAACACAGTAGTGTAGCGTGGATGGCTGCGTTTGTGGTGATAACGCATGTTTAGTAAATACGAGACCAAGGGTTCACAAGACCGGTAGCATCGAGAAGTAGAGCCAGGAAAAGCCATAAAGAAATAATTCGAAGACAGAATTTAGCCACAGTGGTATTTGCAATCAAAAAAATCCGTACGTTTGTTCTGTCTAAAAAGGGTAAAACGTAACAATATACAGTTAGGAGCAAAAATGTAACATGATAGCCGGCGTTCGGAAATAATGCTTAATATTTCCTATGAGGAAGCAAATACCAAAAGTTTTTTCGATTATTATTATATATCGGTTTGTCCAAAAAAATTAATACTTACATGCAATATTCTAGTATGGCAAGGATGGACAGTAGGGGTACCATAACAAATATCAGAAAATGTTACACTTTTGCACCCTGTTAAATTTGAATGCATTTAATAATACAAATAAATACAATAACTGAATCATTCTGTAATCTACCGTTATTTATTCATTTTTCAATTATCTCGCACGTGTTTTTAAAATGGAGCCATATAAAATCAATGAAATTATTAATTTATTGCAAAAAAACGAATCGGTAAGACAAATTGCAAAAAAGTATAAAATAAGTCATATGACCGTGCAAAGAATTAAAGAAAAGTATGGAATATGTGCTCAATCTCCGCGTATTGGACAGCCAAGAAAAATAGATGATCGCACTGGTCGACACCTCGCAAAATTGGTAACATGCGAAAATCCTGTCACCCCAGCTGAAGCACTTAAAACTCTTCAAATTGATGCAAGTCGCTGGACAGCTCAACGGTGTTTAAAAAGATTGGGTCTTAAGGCCGCTGAAAAGAAGAAAAAACCATTTCTAACAAAAAAAAAAAACATTCTTTGCCGGAAGGAATTTGTAAATTCGTATAAAAATTGGACAGAAGGCGACTGGAGTCAGGTACTGTAAATTACTTTTTAAATTTTTTTTATTTTTTTTTATTTTTCAGGTGATTTGGTCTGATGAAACGAAAATTAACCGTTTTGAGTCAGATGGGCGCTCGTGGTACTGGACTAAGGACCCAAACACCATAACCTCAAATCAGGTCCGACAAACAATGAAACACGGTGGTGGTTCAATAATGGTTTGGGGTTGTATCACGAAAAATGGAGTGGGTCCTCTTGTTAAAATTACCATCAATTTTATGAAAAAGGAACAATATCTTTCAATTTTGCAAAATAATTTACCAGCTGCTATTGAAAAAACGGGTCTTTCTCCTAAAAACGTTGTGTTTCAGCAAGATAACGACCCAAAGCACACGGCTAAAATAGTAAAAATTTGGCTACAAAGTCAACCATTTTCTGTTTTAAAATGGCCCCCGGAGTCGCCGGATATGAATCCGATTGAAAACTTTTGGAGTTACATCAAAACAAAGTTAGCCAAGTATCCGGAACCTTCAAATGGTGTTAACGAGTTATGGAGCCGTGTGAAAGACTGTTGGGAGTCTATTCCGAACGAGATGGTGGCAAATTTTTGCAATAGTATGCCCAACCGACTAAAAGAGCTTGAAAAAGCAAAAGGTTTGTGGACAAAATATTAAAAAATCAAACGTCGCGCTTTAATTACTATACAAATATTGCTGGGTGCAAAAGTGTAACTTTTGACTAAATCTGGTTACATACGCATTTTGTTTTACAAATTTGTAATATAAAAAATTATGTTTGAGTTATATTTTGCAGAAAGTTTTATAAATAAAATAAGTTAAGATAATTTAGTTGTGTGTCTTCTTATTTTGAAACTATCAAGCTTTATTTCAGAACATAATAACTCATGTTACATTTTTGCTCCTAACTGTATATAAATTAAACGAAGGCTAAAAGATAATATATGGGCATTTCCATTAACTTGTCAGCCACAACATAAAAATCAGAAAGCCTTACCCTGGAGTTAATGTCGACGTCGTTGACGGCGTCAAATGTCAAAAAAAAAGTTGAATCGTATGAAATTGTATGAGAGCAGTTAATCTCACCGCGTTGCAACGCCGTAAAAGTTCAATCTGTTTCAACTTTTTCGGCGTTGAAACGCCGTCAACGACGTTGACATTAACTCCAGGGTTAAACCTTTTTTTAATATGTTTGTAAAAACTAATTTTTAGTATTTTTGTTTTCTGAAGATGCAACGCAATGGTGTGACGAAATAATGAAAAAGTAAAAAATAATTAACAACATTTTTGTTTTAAAAACTGACTTCGTGCTTGAAATATTAGAAAAGAAAATGATACAAAAAAAAATAATAAAATTAAGTATTTGGAGATTATTGCCGATTATTGCATTTTTACAATTAAATTCAGCACCAATTATTTTATGGTAAAAAACGAATAGAAATTTGACTTATTGCCTTTATTACCATCTTATAATTCATATTTTTTTCTTAGTGGAAATGTACTCCAAAAATCATGTCCACATTTTGTGTACGACGAGTATTTGAAAATTTTCATATGTTTATACGTACATAAAAGAAAAAAAAATGATAGTGGTGACAGTTCCAATGTAGAAATTTATAACAAACAGCAGAAAGAAGATTTTTTTTTTTTTGGTGGAAATAATTAGTTTTTATGAGTTTGTAACAAATATGACATTAAATTTTTCCAGGGTTTTTTTTACGATAAAGGCGTGTATGCCCCTTATAGGTAGCGATAAATGAAAAATATGGCATAAACGATTTGCTTACAACAATTTGTTATTCAATGTACATTTTTAAAATCTTTGCCTTTTTTACAACTTAAAATAGCACTTGCATACATATTATTATAAGCAAGGTATGTTAATTGTTTTATTAGTTTATAACATGTACTTCATCCAAACTACGCCAAGTACCTGAATTGAACGTTCAGTTTTGAGCTTGTCACATGTTCTTATAACAAATACATCCGAGGCTCAATTTTATATAATGGTCAATTTAATATATAGCAATTTTGATATAAATGCTAATAAGAAAAGACAGTGTTGTGCTTGTCGTTCTTTTTTTTAACTAGTTATTGCTAAAAAATGAATATTTGACATCACTGTTTTAAGCATTTTAGTTTTCTTTTCAACCACCAGAGGTTATGTCGTATGTACGTAACATATGCAAGTTTGAACATGATAATTGTAAACCGTATGTTAAACACAGATTTTGACATACACAACACATTACATATGGATAGCAATTTTTACATTCCATATGACTTGTACATGCCGTCTAAACACAGCATTACAAAACACATTACATTAGTTTTCAAAAAAGGAAGTAGTAATGGAACTAGTTCTTGATGTTAAAAGAGACTACCGTACTAATGCTACTAATTATTTCCTAAAATAATTAAAGTAATCGATTAGAAAAGTCTCATGCCTTGCTAAAATCATTAAGTTGGCAATGTAGTTAGGAAGTAGTTCTGCCAAAAATGCTTAAATCCACACTCGATTACCTTTTCAAAAATTTTTTGCTAGGATGGAATAAAACTACTTACTGTGTTTTATATAAATTTACAACATTTTGAATATATTACATTAAATTACATTTAATTAAATGTATTTAAAAAAAAAATATTTTAAATGTAACTTTTAACTAAACAAATTTAACTCTTTGACCATAAAAGCTAAATGTATTGGGGGTAGTTCTCATCATTATGGACCCTTAATAAAAAGATATGACAATATGATAATTTTTCTAATCTAATTTTTCTTGTTTTCTTTGGAAAACGTCCGCATACATTTGTAAATAATTTTTCTTTCTAAAAATGTTTAGAAAATTAATTAAAAAGAACCAAAAGCCGAAAATTTCATTAATTTATGATAAAAAACTTAATATTATATTCGTATGAAATCTTTAATTTTTTTTTCATCTTATACATTGATACATACATATATTTTTTGTTTTCTCAGTCAAGAGAATATTAAAGAGCTAAGTGAACATTGGCGGATTGGTAATAGACACATGCTTTCACCAACAACAATCGATATCTATGAATTTTAATTATTTAACCATAAATTTAGCACACATAAATTAAACTACGAAAACTGTTAAGTGTTGATTAAAATATAATATCTGAAATTGCAAACGTTGCTCTTTAATAAATGATAACAATTAATTTTAACTTTAAATTAACTAAAAGGCACAAAATTAATTTTTAAATGGGACAATTAAAGAAGTGACAAGTCAATTTATCACTTTAAACAGCAAAATGTTTTTTACGCATTTAATTGCTACTTTTCTTTTGCAATTTGAGTGGGTTGATCTGCAAACTCTGTAAACAAATATTCCACTAAAAATTCCAAACTTGTTCTTGTGCATGCACCTCGTTTTTGCACACCTTTTATTTAAGCTACTTAATGCAACAAAACAAAAAATAATTAAATGTCTGGTAGAGACGATTAACAGACAGAGTCTGACAATTACAAGATACATGTATATGTGTAGTTTCTGCTAATTCCTGGAACTACATTTATCGATTACTGACAAATTTCTGTACGGCTAATGTTGCAAGTGCTTATTTATGCACACAAAAAAAGCAAAAAGACAGAAAAGTGGCTTAAAGTGAGACAGCAGCAACCGGCATTTGGCACAAACAATAATAATACGAATGACTACAACTACAACTATGTAAAATAATGGCATATTTATACTTAGTAGAACAGCCAAAATGAGAACAACAACAAGATGCTCGATAGCTATCTGTGTATCTATGCTGCCAAAATAGTGCATACTATAGTGTTGAGTACATAACATCATTTACAATTTTGTTTGTAGTAAACTGAATGTTTTAACTCATTTTTTAGTTGTTGCATTGTGTATATATGCCAGCACTCAATGTAGAAGTGTGGAAGTTGGAATTCCACAGCTTATTTTTAATGTGCAACAAAAAAGAAAATTGTAAAAAATTCAGGTTCACTGGAATTTTTAATTGAAAGATTTAAACTGTTTCTCGTTTTTGGTTTACTTACTCATAGATACAAAAACAAAATTTTATGAAACATGCGCATTTAACGGGCGTGGTACACTCATCTGTAAAAATCGTTCATAGTTTTTTCTCTTTCAGCAGGAAGTCTAAAGGCAGGAATACTGGAAACTACGCTCTGTAAACAAAAAAAAACAGTTTTAGTTGTTGGCTGCAGTTTTATATTTTATATAATCTAAAAGCATTGTTGGTGTTTTTAATTCTGTAGTAGGAGTAACAGCTGTTTTTGAAATCACTGGCTACCAAACAAATATTAAATGTTTGCTTGCAGTCTGACAACGAGTATTTTTTTTCACTTCTTCTTAATATGACATCCTTTTTGGAACAATTCAAAACTATTATATTATATTCTATAAAAAAAGTCGACACCCTTAAACATGTTGTGAGTTTCAAGGAAATTCTGTAGTATATAAATGTTTCTATTGAAATGTTGCAATTGTAGCAGACAGTGCAAAAATTTTTAAAATTTTAAATAAATTTCTTTAATTAAATAAAATTGGGTAAAAATTTTCTTTACTTTAATATAAATAAATTATTACAATCAAAATCCATACTACGGATTTTTTTAAAGAAAAACAAAAAGCTTTATTTTAGAAATGTCCCAGTACCTTTTACTGCGATACAGTTAATAACAGATTTTCAATAAATCATAGGAAATGCAAATTTATTTTGATTTAATCTAATTTCAAAGTTTCCAATTTGTTTAGAATTTGAAAATCAAATTTAATTTAAAATTTTCGAAACAATATAGGATTATATTTTTAAAGGTTTTATTTTTTGCATTTATGTCTTCTTTAGAAAAATTGTGGAAATTTCTTTAATACATTTATAGAAAAATTGTTGCGATTAGGTATCCTTTTTTGAAGTGTAGTATTCTATCAAACAAAGGATGATCTAAATATCTTTTTTTTCTTGTGTACTTTTCTTTAAATCAACGTCGTGTTCACTTCGACGATATCTGCACTTTAGCCAACGCATTCATGCAGGCAACCTGAAAATTGATACATAATAAAGTTATTTATATTGATAAAACGTTACATTAAACCGAAATAAAAAAACTAAATTTAATTTAAATTCAATTTAATTTAAAATTTAATTTTAGTTAATTTAAATTTGCATAATCAATTTTAATTAAAGGTATAACTTTAAAACTAATGATCAGTAAATATTAGAGTAGAAGATTTTGTGATTTTTTAATATTTCACTACAAGGGTTTAAAAAATAAAGCGATAGATTCACCCTTCATATTAAAATTAATTTTTTTTTTATATTCTCGTATTGTTGGCTATAGCAGTAATAACTTTATTGAAATTGTATATGGCTGTCCATTACAGTTCCACAGATATATAAGAATCACGTGTGAGAAATAGCGGTACCCTTTTATATTTAATATTAAGTTTGTTTATTTTTAATGGGACCAATCTGTAAGCAACAACTTTAAATAAAAAAAAAAATTCAACATCGATTTAGAAATGGCTGTGGCAATAAAAAAACCTGACAAACTGATAACCTTCTCCTTTTTAAAATTAGTTAAAAATCACTGACATTATTTATTTGTTGTATAGTTAATTTCTATGACTATTGCATTGATTGAACTTTAGTAATCAGCGAAGCTTAACAAAAATTTTGAAAACTTAATTGAATAATTAAGAAGTGTGGACAAAGAAATAAATAAATGTGACAATCAAAGCTAAGCCAACAAATAAAAATAAACTAAAAAAAATTAAACCGTGAATACGCCATCAGCAAGTACGCATTCTGAAACTTATATAATTGTTAAAAATTCTCTCTAGATATCCGATTTTATTTTAATTTGTCAAATGATTTTTCAAGTACGAAAACGGTTGTTACCCAAAGTCACTTTTATCGCACCACATTAAATGTTGCTTAGACTATTGAAGCGCGATTACTCCTTCCATATTTGAAATTAGTCAAGAATTCTACGAGTTATCTGCCAATATGCAAAAAAATGAAATGTTTTTTGTAATAATATATTATGATTAAATTATAGTTGTTTTCAACTCTACCTTAGTTACGATTAACAAGTATTAAACATAATTCGTATTAATAAAATAGCAAACAATTTTTGCAAACATTAATTTTTTCATTGTATAATTTTTTTTTAAATATCCCACAGTTATAAATTTTGTTATAACCAGAATATATGAATGATGAACACAGTCCGCTAAGTTTGTCTATATGTAATCAATGCATGACAAAAATAAATAAAGTTCGGATTATAAAATATATTGTTTTCGCCCTGAGCTAAATGGTTTTCTAAGAATTTAGTGATTTTTATAGGCTATTGATTCATTTGAAAATTCAAAGTGTAAATGTATTACGAAAAAGCTATAGATAAATAAAAAAAGGAATAAAAACGTTAACAAAAAATTATATTACTTATGCTTAAGCGACTTCAAAAAAAGGAGGAGGTTATTAATTCGACCGAATGTTGATTTTTTCTATTTGTGTCTCAATAACTCAGTTATTTCTGGATCAATTTTTATTTTTTTATATGAAAGGTGATGTTTACAGATTGGTAACGTTTTACAAGCAGTTCATCTTAAAAATTAAATGGTGCCCCCATACAAGGTCACCACTTTAATATAAAAAATGCGAATCATTATAGCTTCCGATGGCAAAAATTAATACAAAAATAAATCTAAAAATTAAAGGTCTATCTTTTAAACCGGTAACGACAAATGCTTACTTGCAAAGTAGACACATTGTTGATTGCTATGACCGTTATACAAACAGGTATTAATATTCAAACTTATAAATTCAAGGGTGTCCCAATAGTTGACAGGCAACTAAAACATACAAGGGACCTGTATTGCTAAGTCCGCTATAACCACCATTTTATGATTTTAATTTCGAAATTTTAAGGTGTTTCCAAAATTAATGTAATTTGATATATGGCCTTATTTTTTGAGCCGCAATACACAAATACTTGAGAATTCGACAGAATGTCCTCTACTTTGTTTGGTATAATAAGAAGTGTAAATATTTTAAATCATAAATTAAAGGGTGTTTACAAAGTTAATGTAATTTAATATATACAAGTATGCCCAAACTGTAGAATCGTTATAGACAGGCGGTTAAAATTAAGGATAAACTCTAGTTCTAATTCCGTCATAACAAGTATAAAATTTGGAGATGGAATGTAAGGGTGTCCATGTGGGTAATATAATTTAATGTAAGTGGCCATACTTTTGAACCGTTATGGACAGGCAGATAAAATTTGTTTTGAAGTTTTTTGTGCAAGAACTATTATATTACAATATGTTTATACTTTAGATATATATATTTATAGTTACATATAACAACGTTATTATTATGATATGTTTTCAACAACAATACAATACCCATGAGTACTTATTGTATGAATTGACTGCAATCATAGAATTTATTCAGATCTAATCGCTTATCCAATGTTTATTAAAAATTGTTTTGTAAGCTTGCTAATTTTTTGTTTGTTTGTTTGTTTGTTGTTGCCTCAATTACGGCTAAACGACTGAATCGATTTTAATGAAATTTAAAATACGGGTGGATACTTGTCCTCATGGTAATGTAAGGCATTTGTATTTAGAAATAGTGGCCCAAGAGGGGAGAAAAAGGGGAAAAGGTCATTTAATGCATCTAAATAAATTTTAAGAAAGTCTCGGCTAATTCATTTTTATTATAATCGAAACATGGACACCTTCATCATTCCCTTATTCTATATCTATTTTTAGAGCTAAGACCGAGATGCGAAAAAATAGGAAATACAGGAATTTTCATCCGTTCCGATTACAATAAAATTTCAAACAAGTTTAGATATTTATGTAAGTGGTGGTGGGAGTGGGTTATCGAGCAATTTTGTGCTCGAATATTTTGGGATGTTTAAATGTAAGTAAAACAAGTATGCTTCTTTATTTGGTGTTAATTGTGTAAATTTTATTTATTTTAGAAAAAAATGGAACTTACAACCAAATGGGTTATAAAAAACCAGAAATATTTGTGCTCATTCAATATTAGAAGGAGCATTACAGATATGAAATCATAATTTACTGAAGTCAAATAGAAAAAAGAGTAACTTTTCAAATTTTTAAATTTCACCGGACTTGAAAATCTTGGTGAGAAATTGAACACCAAAACGCTAAAAGTAACGGCTTAGCAGAAACTCTAAAAATTTGAGAAAATTGGAATAGGACATGGACAAATTTGCGGCAAATTGTACTTACATATCGCACTTGATCAACAAGAGGGTATTAACTAAAAATTTTAAAATTTTCAGTAGAGTCAAAAAACTGTTTGTGGCCACATTTTAACAGAATTTAAAAATTCAAATATACCATAGGAAGCAAGTTTCATTTAAAAATATATTTACATCGTTTTTCCTATAAATCTGTGCAAGTATTGCGAAAAAAATCAATTTTTTGAGTTAATACCATTTTTCTGAAAATTTTCGATCATAAATGAAACATATTTTATCAACAAGACAGTATCAACTCAAAATAAAACCAAATTGAAAAGAGACTCAACTCAAAATAATACCTTTTTTATGAAAATTTACGAATCAGTTCCATGTTAACTTTTGTATTAACTCGAAATAATACCTTTTTGTTGAAATTAAGGTATCACTACATTATCATGAATATGGTCTAAAAGTGGTTTTCGAGATGAAAGAGTAAACGGAATACGTTGAAATTTTTACAGTAGATATATATTGATGTTGTTTGCTGATTTCTTGAAAAAAGTGATATTTCAAAAATTTTGAGTTAATACCCTATTGTTGATCATGTGCGATATATTCTTTACATTATAAATTAAAAACATGTGCTGATTCTAGCGCTTGTTTGTTTCATGTTTAACTTATAAATGTTTTTATAAAATACATGTGTATGTGAAGTGTGTATGTTGCGGTAATTCTTGCAAAAAAAACCCACTTCAAAACTGATTAAGAATTTGACATTTATAAAATTCCATTTCCTTTAAATTCCCAAATCCAAATTTTATACTTGTTATTATAGCGGGCTTAGCAATACAGTTTTTGTAAATTTCAACCGTCTGCCTACAACTGTTCAAAAGTATGGCCATTACATCAAATGAAATGAACTATTGGGGTACCCTACGACGGTCATAGTAATCGGAATTTCAAGCGTTTGTCTAAACATAGGCCTATATACGTCAATGCACTTTAACTATGGCGACAGCCTTTAATATCTAGAATTATTTTTCTATTACTTTTTGCTATTGGGAGCTATAGTGGTACTCAGTTATTTATTTTTTTTTTATTTTATAGTGGTGCCCTTAACGGTTCATAATAATACACTTAAAAAGTTTAGATGGTGTATAAGGACACCCGTTAATTTTTTTAAATTAATAGCTGCTTTTTAAAACGGGACCAACCTGCAAGCATAACCTTTTTAACAAAGAAAAATATTTCAAAATCGGTTCAAAGTGACTGATTTATGTAAGCACAAACATAAAAATGCAACATTCAGTCGAAGGTTAAAAAGGAAAATTTTTCATTGTTTATTTTAAGAGCAAATTAGCTACGGCGAAAATATAAATTTTTAGCTAAGCGATTGAATATACAGAATACAAATTTGGAGATACAGCTAAAATATTTGACGTGATTTATTTTTAGCTTTTTAGCGATCGAGATTGAGATTTAGCTACGAGAATTACAGAATAAGGCTGCTGATCTATAAGATCAAAACTGATTTGATAGATTAGACTTAAAGAGTCACGTCTCTTCTAAGAATTTTAATATTTTATCTTCAAAATAACTCTTTCGGTTTAATAAAGGCCTTAAAAATATATCTAGGCAACGCCATGACCGGGCGCAATAAGCTAGTCTGATATAAGTTACCGCTTTTACCACTTTTATCACCTGAGTTATCACAAATGTTAGTTTTAGTAGGCGTAGTATCGTTACTGCAGTCAAAAATAGAGCATCTGCACAAAGCGCCATATTTTGTGTTTCTTAAAATTTAAAGTCGATTGCTGGCTAAATTTTCCATAGCAGCGACTAAACGCCTCCCGTCTGTTTAATTGTTGTCGTGTTTCACTGAAAAAAATGTTAGTTTTTGAGGAATTTATTTATCCAAATTATTAGTTCTTAGCGATTTTAGTATTTTTTTTTTTGTGTTATTATTTATATTATGCATTTACTTAGAGTTTTTTATTTTTTGTCATTTAAACCTTTAACAAGAAAATCTCCTACTAATGAAATTAAAGCTTAAGAGCATTAAAAATTATTCAGTTACAAAGAAAATTATTTAAAAAAAAACTCACATGTATGTGCTGAGATTTTATCCTAAAATTTTATTTTTAGGGTGGTTGATATTCAGTCCTTTTCTAAATATTTATACCGAAATGTGTGTTTACTCTGATAACATTTATTGTAAATAAAAATTCCTTTAAATAATTTTAAAATTTATTTCCTTTGTTTTTTGTTTTCAAATCGTGGTGCTAAGGTCTCACCTTAACGAAGTTTCCATTTACAAGAAAATCGTATTTCGAAAATACACCAGAAAATCAGAAAACACACACGCAGCAAGTAAAGCACTGAAATATTAAATTTACCTGTTTACATACTTAACACCTGCCATTGAAGGTGTTATTATCGTTAAAACAAAACAAAAATATGTGTAATAAAATAAAATAAATACACAGACACTAAATCCGTATAAATAAAATACTGAATTTATAAAATTTTACAACTGCTGCATGCTGTTGAAGACAATGAAGAAGGATAAATAAATATTAATATAAAAATGAAATACTCTTAACTTGAATAATAAATAATATTGTGTTGAACCTTTTGTAAAGTACATGCACTTATTTTTGTTTTTGTTTTTTTTTTTTATTGTTATGTGTTTGTTCATGTGTTTCATTTGTTAGTTCTTGACCTTAACTCAAGTAATACAAGCTAAAAAATAATTAAAGGTATTTAATTTAATTTTTTATCTTTATAAAAAAATTAAATATTAATAAAATATAGCACTGCATTATACAATTAAAACAGGAATATTTTATTATTATTTTTTCTTAATAAATTACGAAATTAAAATATACCCGAACTTAAGCCGGCTTAATATCTTAAAACCTCTTCCCATCATTAACAAGCATTTTATTACATTTTTGCCTTCGCATACTTAAAAAATAATTTTTTTTCTTAATTTAATACCCTCATGCTAAATCTAAAGGGTGAAATCTCTTCCTCCTGTTGCCACCTCTTTGTACTAATTTCTAAAAATATTCTATTGTTCCATTAAACAATAGAAGAAAAAACAAAAAATAAAATATTACATTTCTATAACAACAAAAATACAGAACAAGTAATTTTGGGATACATTTACTACGTTTAAATAATTTTTTATTTGTAAATCTACTGATTATTGCTAAATTTACACAATAATGGGCAAATAAAAGACTGAATAGAAAATTGCAGAAACAAAAAGAAATAAAACTATTCATTAAATATTCTTTTGTAGGAGCCTGTTCTTGTTTTTTTTCCATATTTGGGGTTAACATCACAGGCAACATTTTTTTTTTTTTTTTTTTTGTGAAACGTTAGTTAACGAGTAAAAGATTTGGAATTTTGAATCGAAAAAAAAAGATGACAACACAACAACATAAAAAGTGAACAAACAACAACAGCCAACAAAATTTCATTTTGACATTTAATTTCAGGGATTTAGATGACATCACAATCAGAATATATTTCAATTGTTACAATTTTTTATTGTTGGCTTAAAACAAAAAGTGAAAAAATCTGTTAAACAAAAAGAAAACTTTTATAAAAAAATGAATTATTGTCAGTCAGTTAAAAATGGGGTTTAATTTTTTTGCGTTTTCTCTTATTTCTATGAAAGAAACTGTCTGTAAAAAATGAACGAGTGAATAAATTTGTATGCAAGTAGTTAAAGTATTATTTGTTTTTGGTATTTAAAAGAATTATTTTCTAAAACATTATTTATTTCATACATATTCAACTATGTATTTTTTTGTTTATTTGGAAATCATACACATCATATGATTTTGTTATACAAAACCTTTTCATAAAAATATTTAAATTTTTTTTTGTCTTAGAAATCGAAATGAATACAAAAACCAAATTAATTATGTTGATGAAAGCAAATTTATACAAAAGATATATAACATACTATGCTTAAAACTTGTCACTCCTTTTGTATTAAAATGTATGATGTATTGTAAAAAAAAAAAAAATACGTTAAAAATTTATCTTAATACCTGTTGTATACTACTTTATGGAACTAAAGAATTATTTCTATATTATACGGGGTGTCCGCCAGGAAGGAATACAAACCACTTGTTAACCAAGCCTTAAGAATGCAGCTGTGGCGTTTAAAAGTTTTCAATCATATGACGATATTCGTCTCCATATACAGTTACCGTTATGCTGTTTTTATTTTCAAAGAAGTAAGGTCCAATGATACCTCCTGACCAAATTGCATAGTCCAGACTGTCACTTTTAATGAATGCAAAGGTGACTGATGAATAATTTGAGGGTTTTCCATTTATTATTCTGTTTATTCACATATCCATCCAAATGAAAATGTGCCTCGTCACTCATTATGATTTTTTCATGAAAATTAGTGTTGGCATAAGTGAGCTGTTACAGCCTATTGGCATATGTACGGCATCATAAATGGTTTGCTGGAAGAAGCTTTTGTGTCCACTGAATCAAAAATTTAAACAAATGTAAATCCCTGTGCAAAATTTTGGCCAAAGTTGTTACTTGAAGACCCAGCTCCGGAGCACGCCGTCGTATTGAGGTTAATGGATTGCTTTCACAACTTTCTTGAGCAGCAATAATGTTTTTATCCGATCTCGCAGTATGTTGTGGTCCATACTTGAGTCTATCACCTACAGACACTCTTTCTTCGAAATCAAGCACTTCACGAGAAATAGTGCGTTTTTTTCAACTTTTTCATCGATGATTGATTTTGATAAAATATTCTAACGATTAAATAATGTTGGTTTATGAAATATTTATTATATAATAAATTTTCCACATGTCTACTTCACGACTGCCAAATATGAACTGTTAACCAAAACGGCGGCAAAACAAAGTTGTATAACTTCCCTGTATTTATTCTTCAGAAAAGAGTACCGAAAATAAAAATATATATTTGATATTACCTATTGATATTACATTAGGTGTCTGGCTGAGCTAATCTAGGTTCAGGCGAAGTGGTGCGCAGGCATGAAATCTAAATAGACATTCTGGGCGCTTGTCGAATGACTAACCAGTGTCCTTAGTTATACTGACACCAAAAAAGCCGGTAGCCCACGCAAAGATCCGCCCATCTCTCAAGCCGGTTATTCGTGAGGTCCTTTCCGGGTACACGTGCTGGCTGTGGTTAAGGTCTATGTCTCTAGGGATAGTGCGGAATAGACCGAAGTGTGCTGTTAAAAATTTGCAAAATATTATATTACCTAAATCTCGAAGCTACTTAAGGATATCTGTAGATTGTATATTTTATTTTAACTTGACGATTACAAAAAAATATTTTTTAGGAGACTAAATACAAAATCGCTCACAATATATTAAGTCATAGCATTGGTATGAGAATTTTAGCTTTATAAAATTTGTATGATATAAAACAGATTTTCAAATCATTATACTTCCTTTTATTTTACGTTTTTATATATAAATAATTTAAATATCCATAAATTATACTTCCCACTTTTGCAAATCCTTTATCGGTAGTCATGATTTTTCCTGAATTTAATGAAACTCTTAAATATTCTTTTATTGATTTTTCTTTTATTTGTTTAATACAACTTTTACCAGTAACCGAAAACACCGCATTCTACTTATCTAATCTTTTATCAAAAGCAACGTATTCAAATTAAAGTTATAAAACCAAAAAAAAAAAAAAAATAAATAAAAAATTGAATGCAAAATTGTATACTGTCGTCTTTGTGTTACTTATTTCCATTCAAGAACATTTACGTTTATACATGCTTTTGTATTTTAGTTTACTTTTCAAAGTAACACCTTTCGTTTTTTTATTTCAATGTTTTTCTTGAAAGTGTCTTTTGAAATTTTGTATAAAAGGAAACTAAATTAATTATTTATGCATGAAAAGTTGTTTTTATAGTAATTTTAAGAATTTTTTTTACTTACTTTAAAAACAATTTTTTATAATTTGTTTTTACAACGAGTAGAACGCTGTCGCTTCGTTATCTCGTCATATCCTTTTAATTTATTATTTTCTATACTTCTTTTATTATATTTCTGGTTGTGGCACGGTAACACCCTTTTTTTGTGTTTAAAAGTTTGCAGAATTCTAAAGAATAATTATATTGCATTTTTGTTGTATGTGAAAACTGTTACTGCAGTTTGGGTGTCAATAGAAAAACAAAAGAAAAAGAAAATAATAGAGGGTTTTCAAACAAACAACGGCACGAAAAAAAAACTACTCATGTTTTGTAACACAGTATGTTGCAACACAATTTATTTTAAATCATACACATCTATATATCTTTTTCTTCTTAAACTTATGAAAAGCATGAAATAATAGAAGAAAAGCTGACATTCACATTTTCATTTTGCGTTCTTTAAAAAAAAAAATGTGTCATATCGCCCACCACATCGTGTGTTGCGTTGTAGGGTTGTTTAGAAAGTCGTGAGGACTTCTAAATGATTTTTAGCAAATTCGTAAATCAAGAGAAAGTTGACTTTTGACTAAACAATACGAGAATTTCTTGTTTTTTTAAGGAAGGTTTCCCCAAGGAACAAACGAATGCAAAAAATGTTTAATTGAGCATTAGGCGTATGTCCCCAGAGTATTGTAACTTTATTGAAACTACATATGTAAATTAAATATTTAAACTGTTGAACAGAATCTATATTAAAAGAAAACTTTGCGTTTTATTACATATGGTTTTTTTTCAATTGTTCACAAACCTCTCTGATTTCCATTTGGCTATAGTTATTGACTTACAAGAAAGTCTGTAATAAAATTGGAAAATAATTAGTAATTGGCATACAAACAATTTATGTTAATAATATGGTTTTGAAATTTGGTCATACAATCTGGGAATCTTATCTGAAAAGGTCAATAAACTAAATAACTAACAAGATAATGTAACAGTCTCAGACAGCTTAAGTATATTCGCTTTAACCAAAGATACAGACATTCATTAATATATACATGGACGCTAGAAATACAGACTTCAGACAACTACAACTTGAACTCACAAATAAGGGTTTCGTTTTATATGTGGGCCACTATCTTAATTTTTATTTTATCTTTTTATTATTTAATGTTGAAAATTAAAGGTGTCTGCGTTTTGCGTTTCAAAAGATAAGTAAAAAAATGTGTCAACCGATCAGATATAGTGTCCCTCGAGTCAGCAGGCAAAACACAATGTCTACCTCTAATTTTTTCATGGCATTTGGAACAAAAAAGTATTTTAAATAAAAAAAATAAGTATTTGGGGCGATAGAGAGTGAAAAAATAAAAAAATAAAAACTTTAAGTGAAAAAATTGGCGCTCGTCCATAATTTCTGAGTTACGGGGCTGTAAAATTTTCAAACTTTTTTAACCCTTTCGGGACTACTGGGATAATACGTCCCAGCAATTTTCAAAATGTATTTTTTTCTTTATTTTCAATGGAATCGCCAGGGAGGTAGAACTCCCAAACGCCCAAAAACGGATAGCCTCAATATTGGAGACCACTTGCCAGTAGAGCAAGAGAAGCGTTGTCGCTGTGTCCGCTGTTCTTCACTTGGCATAGAAAACCGAACAAAGATGATATGCTCAGATTGTAACAATGCCTTATGTTACAAGTGTTTTGGGCCATTCCACAAATAAATACCTAATTTCATTTCTAAAATGTTAAAAATAAATGTAAACTTTTATCTAAATCTAATAATATTTATATTTTAGTTATCTTTTTAATTTCGAATCGCTTTTTGAGAACACTGATTGGGATTTTATGTCCCATGAAAATATTTGTTGGGATTATATGTCCCAGGATAAAAGGACAAATTTAAAATGTTTAAGTATGGAGAACATAATACTTCTATCATACCTTTTAAAATATGAAAAAAATTTTACCATACATAATTTGGTTTTCAAAATAAAACTCCGTCCCGAAAGGGTTAAATATCAATATCATTTTGAGCTCTTTAATGAAATACTAAAAACTGATTTTTTTTAATTCTTTGTCACCCCAATATTTGTTTTTTTTTTTCATTGAAGTTACTTCACTTAACTATTTTTAAATAGATGGTCAAGGGTATATAAGATTTGACATAGCCGAATATAGCACTCGTACTTGTTTTTTTTTTTGCAAATTCAAATTGTCAGCCTGTTGTCAAATCGGACTTAGAAATACGGGTTCCTTATAAATTTCATCTGCCTGTCTATACCAGTTAAACGTATACAACAAATTTAATCAACAATTGGGAAACCCTTTTATTTCCAAATCAAATTTTTTTACTGGTTGTTATAGCGGACTAAGTAGAAAAGGTTTTTGTAAAATCAACCGTCTGTCCGAAACTGTTCAAATAAATGGCGATATACATAAAATTAAAAGAACTATTTGGACACCCTTTAAATTATAACTTTGAGTATTTATACTTGTTGTTATAATGGATATATTAATCGATATTCTGTAAAATTTTCAAGAGTTTGTCTGTAAGTGTTCAAAAGGAAAGCCCATATAGATGAATTTGCGTCAACTGTGGGGACACTCTTTAATTTTTAGATTTATCTTTGTGCTACTCTTGCTATTTTTTTTTTAAGTTGAAATCATTGTCCAATACGTTTTATAACACACATAAAAACATGTATGTTGTATGAGGACACCCTCTAATTTTGAAAATTATAAATTGTTTTTAAAACGGAGACCAAAAACATATGAAGTCGAAAATGTTATTATTAACATATTGCATATGTGGCCTACAAAAAGTTGACACAGATATATTAAACAAAATATTTTCCACATCGGTTAAGAAATTATTGACTTTTGTTGCCACAAACATAAAAAAGCAATATTAAGGTGAGTTGATAACTTTTTCATTTTTGGTCGGTTAAAAAGTCTACAGGGGTCATCGTAAGTTATCTTATGACCAGATGAAGAGTAAGCTCATATTTTAAAATGCCTATGGTTATTTGAGCCTTTTGTTCAACTGAAGGTTCATCAGTAACATCCTCATTCGAACTGGCGTTCCTATCGACAGTCCATCTGTGTTATTCCTATCGATGGTATTTTATCAAAAACAGTTTTAAAATTTTACTGATGTATCGCCACAAAATGACATTTTGGTGGTAGTTTCAAATTTTTTACTTCGATCAAATATAAGAATGATTACTAATGAAAACCTTAAAGGCGGTATCAGCTGTGGATGTACGTGGTGGCAACAGTTGTTTTGTTTTGTGAGCGTAGAAAGTATCTCTACACAGAGTATTCTTAAAAAGGAGATCCTCTTTATAAAATATATGAAAAGAACATTTTGTTTTTATCATCTACAGATGATGAAAAATATGCAGATTCTATGACTGCACAGTTAAACAGATAACAAATATACAACTGTAACCAATTCTTTTTTTTTATGGAGGAAAACTATATCGACGGCAATTTGTATAATAAATTCTCATCTTTTCTGTAGTGTTAAATTATACTAGAGCCGCTATTTCAAACGAGCACACTCTGATCCACAATTAGATCATCAGTTTCAATTGAATTGCTTTGAAATATAAATACAATTTTTACTTCTAATCTTTTCTAACTAGGCCACCTCAGAAGTTTTGCCATTGGCAAACACTAAAAGTCTATTTCAATACAATTTTAACTTTTCAACACTTTGCATTCAAAGTTATTAAAAACTTTTCTTTCAATTTTTATTGTTCAAACTTTCTTTTGTATTTTCAATATAATCGAAAACTTGGCAAAACAAAAAATTCTCCAGTTTGTAAAAAACTAAGTTAAAAATCAAGAACATAAAACAAAAGACCAATTCAAAGTGTTATAAAAATACAATTTTAGTTCGTTCTTGTATTTTTTTATGCTAGAAACATTATTTTCATCTTTACGTTGTGTTTAAATAATAATAAAATAAATAATACTGCAACAACAACTGCGAAAAAAAACTTCCGACACAAAAGTCAATAAAGAATTTAAAGGCTGCCACATGCAGTGGTTGTTTTTAGTTTGAAGCAACATCTTTATAAACAAAAAATAAAAAACAAAAAAAAGGAAAAGAAGAAGAGAATCAAAATATCTGTGAACTACAGAATTTTAAGATAATGAATTGTTTCACACTTTTCAAAGCTTAATTAGTAAAACACAAAAAGGGTCTGGTGGTTAAATGTAGACATTTTGTTTAAATTGATATATTTATTCTTTGTAAACAAAGAGCAGAAACAGTTTATAAATCACAGAAAATATTGTGACAGATCATGCAACACTATTGTGAATAATATCCTTATAACGTACTAAAAATTTATTTTTATAGATACTTGAATATTTTTCTTTATATCTGGATACGAATATTATGTTCTCTCAATAAATATTATTTTCCTACCATGCATGAAATTTAAAGCTGTTGTATTCGATGTAGATAGTCGCACCCTGATTTTGTATAAGAAAGTCTTTTTCTAATAGAAACGATCCTAAAGCACAACTCGAGCTAAACGCAAACTTCTTCAAGACGCCGAACCTTGTTCTAACAAATGAACTTGGTTCAGGCCCTAACTGATGTTTTTTGGGGCAAGTGTTTTAGCGAATAACTTGCCAGGATTTTTGAAGCGTTGTGAATTTAATCAATATTCATTCCTTTCTATTGAATTTATATCAGATCCAGGCTGGCACAATTCAGTAAGCCAATTTTGTATTTGAATCACTTTTTCTCTTTCTCTTTTGTGGGCCTGTTAAAATGTTATCTGTTAAGTGGAAAAGATCACATTTCTAAAGTGACAGCCGACAGTATTAATACACATTGGTTCCCATTTTATAATTTTTTCCATTACATCTCGCAAGACTTCTGGTGACACCACTTCGCATTTCTATCGAATATTCTCCTTAAAGGCTACGATTGTCTGGGGCTTAGTAGCATTAGCCCGTCACTTCAAATAGCCCCAAAAAAAGATATCTTACGTCTGCATTAAGAGTTTGCATGTAACCAATCTAACGCAGAAGGGAATGTAAGTAAAAATAAAAACGTGGTTTGTTTGTTGGTAATTTTTGTTAAAGCATTGTATTGGCTTCTAAAATAACTCTCATGTTGTTTTTGAAGTTTTTATACTTAAAGGAAATGTTTTTGGCTTTTCTAAAAATTTTGATAAAGGTTTCTTGACGAGCTGGCTTTAGCAACTGGCGAAGTACGTATAGATACCAGCCATTTGCAAACCATTTGCATTGCATTGCATTTTTATTTGAAAATTCCAAAAATAATTTTACAAATAGGAATCTCGGATTGTTAAATCGGCCGATTTAGCTGGCCTTGACAAACAGCGAAACGGGAGATTACACCACCAGAAAATGTGCAGTTACTCAGTTTAATTTAAACCAAATGTTTACTTAGCCCAGCTGACTCAATTCTGGCAGTTAAAAGTCATTTATTGTAGCTCTGTATCGTTCGGCAGTAACAGTAACCGTATAGCTTATACTTTTCGTGTAAAAGCCGCACCACATATCGTTTTCGCGCAGATTTTGTGTATTGACGTAACTGCTTAAATAAAAATGTGCCTCGTCCCTTTTGATGATTTTCGCCTCAAAAACGTCCTCTTTACTGTTGATACTGAGGATGACTACACTGTAGCTCACATGCAATTGGTGGTCAGCAGACCTTCGCTGATTGTTCCACTTTTTACGAGAACAAGTGTAAGTCTTTCACTTTAACTTGCTGTAGGATTCGTCAGATAATGTCCAATCTATTCTTCATTCTTAGTGAGACAGAAGTCGCAGCCGCGGTATTCTCGAAACAATTACTAGTCCGCTAGCGGCCACGACATGCAAGAAGCTAAGCGGCGAGATTTTTGCAAAGTTGGTGCGAACCGATTAGGAAAACGACACCAAAATTCACTCTGCGCTAACAACACCGATTTTTGGTAAAACGAACGACCGCTTATTGGTCAAAAAAACGACACATATATTCCATGCTATTGCGGATTATAGCGGTCCAGTGCTTGTCTGTTTGTATACTGCAGCTATCTACTTCACAACGGAAAAACATGATTGACCTGCGATACAATTTATAAAAATTATAAAATAAAGGAGAAATAAAGGCCTTCACATTTCACATGTTAATCGGCATTTCAAGTGGATTACAATTGGTTGCAAGAGTCCGAGAACTTGCAATTTTGCTACTATTGAATATGCTTCCTTAAGCGTATGCATTCATCGATGTGATCAATTTGTACAAGATTTGAGTAGTTCTTATTCGCTGGGCTCGTTTAGTTTAGTGTCTTGCATGATATGATATACGAATAACTAAACTCAAATTTCTTGTGCTTTAAAACCATAAGCAATCACTATCAATTCATTCTTTCATAAACTGACTGCCAGCATGCACGTACTCCCTTGCAAGTGCACAAAGGTTTACAGTGTAATAAAACATATAAAAAAATCTTTTTACCAACCACATATTCTACAGTCTAATATGTGTTTGTACCGCCAAACATTTAACGACTAACAGACAAACTGACTGCTTGGCAGGCTGACTAAATACAATGATTATCTCAGCAGACTTTAAGTATGCGAGAAGAACAAAGTTAAAGTATTTAAAAGACCAAACGCAGAAAAAAAACAGCATGAAAGCGCCATGCCGACGTTAAAATGTCGTAAAACATTAATCGTTGTCGGGACATTTACAAAAGGAGCTCTGAATATAAAACAACGGCAACAATAAAAGTAAAATAAAACATATTACCAAAGGAACATATTTAAGAAAATGCTGAATATAAAAAAAAAAAATAAAATACAAAAACATTCAATAACACACTATATTGAGGTAGTCTTTAAATTGCTGGCGTTCTGGCTGGCTGTCTGTCTGTAAGTCTGCCGGTATGTTTGTCTTTCCGTACGTTTTTCTGCCTGTTCCTTTTTTGCCTTAGTTGAAGTGTCATTAAAGTAAAAGACATAAAGAGGAGTAACACATTCAAGCCCACAGAAAAATTGTTTTATTTTTTTTTAATTCTTTTTAAGGCAAAAACAATTTTTTTTTTATAATTTTCCACGATGTGTAGGAACACATCCGTATGTATGCAAAGTAACGGTGTGTGTTTCGTTAACCATGTTTTACGATTTTAATCTGATATTTTCCTTTTTTTCTGAATTTACTTCAAATTGAAAAAGTTCTTTATCATTTGTGGTCCATTAAATTTGTAAAATTGGTTGATTGTAACAACGTATTGCTGTTGTGTGGGCTGTTTTTTTTTTTTTTTTTTTGGTGTTATTCATTTATTTTTGTTTTTTTGGCAACTTAAAACACCCAGTGGCAAAAACAAAATTTAGATTTTTTATAATTTTTTTTATCTTCTTAAAATTAAATATTTTACTACTTGTTTGCATTATCGCTTGTTAATGCGGCGAAGTGACTTAAGTTTTATTGTGGAATAAAGTTTTTTAGCACCCGATTTCAGTTTTTATATGTTTTTTATTTGATTTTTTTCCCTTCATGTAGATTTCCAAGATTTTATTTTTTTGTTTAAAATAAACATTTCTTCTTCGTATTGAATTATCACAACAATACGGCTGTCGGATGGCTACTACAAGGTTACATGGACGTATACTTCGTCGCGGTGATTTCTGTTGACCGATAACGGCTTCCAGTTGGATTTACGGTTTCCAATTTTAACAAAAGTAAACAAGACTTTAAAATTCGGCAGGGGTAGAGACATAGAAAGATTAGCCTCTAAAAGCTATAGTTATAAATTCCCAATGTAGGATCCCGAAATATACGGACAAGACTATCTAGCAACAGGTTGACGGGTAAATGTGTAAAGGCATTCCTGTGACAGTAACCCCTCAGCCGAAAATGTGGAAAGTTGCGGTGTACCCCAAGCTGGATAACTGCGCTAATTATAGAAATAGAAACAGTATTATCATCATTGTTAAGGGGAAGTATTGACACCAACCGCATGTGCTGTACCCAAATTTATGCAAAAAGTGTGTAAGGCATTCTTGCTAGTAGCCAACAGTTCAGGTTTTCGTCATCGTGCACTGCGAACTGATACCAATGTGACGGCCTTATCCAAATTTTTGCCATCGATCTTAGCAACTAAAGCTATCACACGCTAGTATGAGGCAAGTTTTGCACTAAAATCTCATGCTTGAATTTACTCAGCAATTAAAGGCAAGCGATCAGCCAATTCATTACTGCGAAGCAATCATCAGCAATCACATGAATAAAATTATGTTTGTTATTTCTAATAAAGAAATACGAGGGCTGCTATATATATATCTGGCCTGGCAACACTGAGTGCTGCGAAGTGCAATCTGACATTTCCATTGGAAAGTTTGTCATTTTTAAGCATAATCGTACTCAAAACGTTTTAACGTACGACCATTCTTTGTGTTGTTAACAGTGACTTGAAAAAATTAATATAGAAAAAAATGGAATTAACTCGTGAACATTTTCGTGCCATCATTTTTCACAACTTTCAACGTGGATTATCACGACAAGAGTGCATTGATGAACTTAAATCTTTGTATGGCGATGAAGCACCATCCTATAGAACTGTGAAAAATTGGTATAATGAATTTAATCGTGGCCGAAGCTCGCTCAAAGACGAATTCCGTGAAGGTCGTACAAAAACGGCTGTTGTGCCAGAGAACATTGATGCCGTGCGTGAACTCATAATGCAAGATCGACATGCGACATACCGAGAGATAGAGACATCCTTGGACATTTCTGCTACCAGCATACATTCGATACTGCATGAACAACTAGTCGTAAAAAATGTTTGTTCTCGTTGGATCCCGCACAATTTGAAAGTCGCTCAAAAAAAGGCTCGTGTCGATTGGTGCAAAGAAATGTTGCCAAAATACGATTGCGGTGCTTCAAAAGACGTTTATAAGATCGTCACAGGTGACGTATTGTGGATCTATGCGTATGAGCCCGAAACGAAACAACAATCGACCGTGTGGGTCTTCAAGGACGAGCAAAATTCAACGAAAGTTGTTCGTAGAAGAAGCACTTCGAAGCAAATGGTCGCCTGTTTTTTCGGCAAAACTGGTCATGTGGCGACCGTTCCGTTTGAGCAACGTAGGACGGTCACTTCTGAGTGGTACACTTCAATTTGTTTGGCTGAAGTCATCGGAGAAATTTGAAAAACCAACAAGAGAAGACGAATCATTGTTCACCATGACAATGCGAGCTCTCACACATCAGCTCAACCCAGAGCGTTTTTTACCGGCCAAAACGTCGAATTAATGGGTCATCCGCCGTACAGCCCTGACTTGGCACCTAATGACTTCTTCTTGTTTCCGCACATCAAGAAAAAAATGCGTGGTCAACGATTTTCGTCGCCAGAAGAAGCTGTTGAAGTGTTCAAAAACCATGTTTTAGAGGTGCCTCAATCGGAGTGGAAAAAGTGCTTCGACAACTGGTGTGAGCGCATGCAAAAGTGTAAAAATCATGCTGGAGTCTACTTTGAAAAACAATAAAACCATTTTTGATTATAAATATTCGCATTTTCACTATAAGGCCAAAAATATATAGAGCAGCCCTCGTATTATACAAAATAAATTAAGGTAAGTTCATTATATTAAATTTTTAAACCGACTTAAAAAAAGAAGGAGGTTATCTATTCGACTGAAAGTTGCTTTTTTATGCTTGTGCCTCCATAAAACTCAATCATTTCTAGATCGAAGTAAAAAATTTGTTTTTATTTGAAAGGTAATGCTCGCAGATTGGTCCCGGTTAAAGAACATTTCATAAGCTTAAAAATTAAAGGGTGTTCCTTAAACAAATTAAAACAACTGTGTATCACTATAACTTAAAATTAAAGGGTGTCCCAATAGATGCCGAAAATTGGTCTATATGTGCATATCTTTTAAAACGTTATAGACAAACGCTTGAAAAATTGGACAGAATCTTGATTGATTTAATCGTTATAGTAACAAGTAATAACATTCAAAAATATAAAATAAAGGGTGCCCTAATAGTTCATTTATTTTGATATATATGGGCATTCTTTTGAATAGTTGTAGACAAAAGATTGAAATTTACAAAGAATCGTTGTTGCTAATTCTGCTATAACAACACGTATAAAATTTGGATTTGGATATTAACGGGTGTTTCAACAGTTGATGTAATTTGTTGTACGTGGTTGAACTTATGAACCGTTATAAGCAGAAAGCTGAAACTTATAAGCGACCTGTAGTGCTTAGTCCGCTATAACAAGAAGCTTATAATTTTAATTTAGAAATTGAAAAGTGTTCTCAAAATTAATGTAATTTGACCTATATGTCTTTTTAACCGTTATATACAAACACTTTAAGATTAGACACAATGTCTACTAATTGGTTTGGTACAGTAAGAAGTATAAATACTTTAAACAATAAATTGAAGGGTGTTACAATAGTTGATGTAATTGATGTATATGACCAAACTATTGAACCGTTAAAGACAGACAGTTGAAATTTACAAAGAATCTAATTACTAAATCTACTACAACACCAAGTATAAAATATGAACGTGTAAATTAAAGGGCACCCCTCTTTTGACGAAATTTTATGAAATTTTAGATGGACGGCTGAAGTTAACAAGGAGATGTAGTGCCAACTCCACTATAACAAGTATACAGCTTGGAGTTGAAATATAAGGGTGTCCTACGGTTAAATACGCGTCCACTAACTTTATAAACGAACTCTTAGCTTTACTGAATGTAATATATCTGACAGAAATTATTCTCACTAAATTCAAAACTACGATCCTCATTCCATTGTTAAAAAAAGGAGATCCTTTCTGTCCGTCCAACTATCTTGGTTTGTCTCTCATCGATACGGTCTGCAAGATTTTTAATACAATTCGTAGGAATTGCTAAATACATAATTTTAAATGAATACCAAGCTGGAAAACACTATTCTACCAATGACAACATATTTAATCTAGCTAATATTGTTCAATTAAAAAATTTACAGGATAAAAATACTTATTTATTCTTTGTTGATCTTTCCTGCGCTTTCGATTCGCTTCCAAGAAATTATCTGTTTTTAAACTGTCAACAAAATTAATAAGAATACTAATGAACTCGTATAAAAACACTTCCTTCCAGACAAGTTCTCTTCCAATACACTCTTTCCGAGCACTTTGAAGTAGATCTTGGTGTCAAGCTAGGAAGTATACTGAGCCCAATTTTGTTTGCCATATACTTAAACAACTTAGCTAACATTCTCCCTGGTGGAGTGTATATTAATAACATCACTGTGAAAGTATTAATGTACGCCGCCGATATTATACTAATATCTGACTCGTCAAATGGTCGTCAAATGGTCTTCAAATTATGATTGATTCACTTGATACATACTGTAACATATTGTATTTAAAAGTTAACCTGGATAAATCGAAAATATTAGTTTTCCGCAGTAGTACCAGGATATATAAAAACCTAAGGTGGACTTTTGGTGATAACATAATAGACATAGTTAAGTCATATAAGTATTTGGGTATGGACCTTTGCTTTAATTTATCGTTTCAAAACCACTTGAAGAGAAAGCTTGCAACATCAAAAATGGCTATATCCTCCTCTTAGTCTAAATATATTAAGCATCTTAAAATGTCCAATAAAAATAAGATTAAAATATTTGATTTTGCTTCTCGCTCTATAATGTTTTATGAAGTTAAAATATAGGGTTACCAACAATATGAGATTTTAAGAAATTTGTAAGATTTTTTATAAAAAATATGTTATGATTGCTTAGCAATACCCCAAGCTACATGATTTTCTTAGAAACTGGACTAAATTCTTTGTATCTGGATACCCTAAAACTACATTTTGATTACATTAATAAAGTGCTTACATTGCCACACAATAGGTTGCCACGAAGGCTTGCTGAATTAATAATTGCCAAACATAGTTTTTGAGCTGAAGAATGGATTAACGTGTGTGTTGAAATCAATTTTACTCCAGCAAATGACTCGGTTGCTCTTAGTACGTTAAAATATACGCAAATGCAAAACTCGTTTTTAACGCAAGAAATTCTCAAATTTACGACCTATATTCAGGTTGAACTACTCCTTGTTTTAAATTAATTCTTCAGATCCTTTGTCCTGTGCTTTGAGTCTAATAATAGGAGCAAGAGGTGGTTATTTAGTTATAAATGCTAGTGTTTTTCGAAGTAATAAACTGGTCTTTGTACAATCTATATTATTTTCAATGGATACAGACGTAGTTATTTTTACAAAACTCAATTAAACTTAAATAAAGTCTTAAACATTCTTAACGGTCAGTCATTTAACTATAATGCTCTAGTTAACTATTTAAAAGCTTGCTTTAAATGCATAAGACTACTAATAAATGATTTTTTTTAAATTAATATTATATACTTTTCAAATTTTATTTATCACAGAATTATATTCTGCCAATTTGGCTCTCAGTTATTAATTTAAACCATCTATAGATAAATATTAAATGTTTTCTTTTTTACTACTTCGTACTAGAGAAATATAATCCGTAAAGATATATGTACATATGTATATACTATCTATTAAATAAATAAATTAAAAAATAAAACAAGGGTCTCCTAATAGTTAATGTAATTTAATGTATGTGACCATACTTTCGAATCGTGAAAGACAGACAGATGAAATCCGTTTTGAAGTTGGGTTTTTTGCAAGAATTATTATTAAAAAAGTACTTGATTTAACAGCTCGGTAGAACAAAAGCAAATAGGGTTTATTGTGTTGTGTGTTAAAAAAACCTTTTCACAGATGATAGGTGTTTATTCTTTTTTGAAAATTTAAGCCCACTAATTGGTCAGTTATAGTTAAAAAAAAGTTTTGATTCAAATTTAACATTACCGGCCCACAGATGGTGAACCTATTTTTTATGTCGTTCACATAATATATTTTTTCATTGTGTTGTGCTTTGTGGAAAAAGGAAAATTTAGAAAAGAAAAACTTAAGTGGCTTAAGTTCATTTATTTTTAATTTCTAAAAATCTTTTTTTAGAAAGAAAATTTATTTTATAAATGTATGCGGACGTTTTCCAAAGAAAACAAGAAAAATTAGACGCTAGCAGAAAAACTTAAGATTACAAAAATAAACAAAAAATTTTCACCAAAAAATATATTCAAAAAACGTACTTAAAAATCAAAAGGTTGCCAAAAAATTCAAGTTTCGACAAAAATCACCAAGTGATTAAATTATAAGGTGACACGTCATAACGTCTACCAGTAAGAGACATAATGATTATCTACGTAGATTCATAACGTCTATGGATATAATACGTATATTCTATGGTATTTTACGTAAGAAAGATGTAACGTAATGTTTTTATAAACTGGCTTGCAGAAAATCTGTTGTCGAAGCACTTTTTCCACTCCGATTGAGGCACCTCTAAAACATGGTTTTTGAACACTTCAACAGCTTCTTCTGGCGACGAAAATCGTTGACCACGCATTCTTTTCTTGATGTGCGGAAACAAGAAGAACTCATTAGGTGCCAAGTCAGGGCTGTACGGCGGATGACCCATTAATTCGACGTTTTGGCCGGTCAAAAACGCTCTGGTTTGAGCCGATGTGTGAGAGCTCGCATTATCATGGTGAACAATGATTCGTCTTCTCTTGTTGGTTTTTCGATTTTCTCCGATGACTTCAGGCAAACAAATTGTAGTATACCACTCAGAAGTGACCGTCCTACGGTGCTCAAGCGAAACAGTCGCCACATGACCAGTTTTTCCGAAGAAACAGGCGACCACTTGCTTCGAAGTGCTTCTTCCACAAACAACTTTCGTTGGATTTTGCTCGTCTTTGAAGACCCACACGGTTGATTGTTGTTTCGTTTCGGGCTCATACGCATAGATCCATGATTCGTCACCTGTGACGATCTTATAAACGTCTTTTGAAGCAACGCAATCGTATTTTTGCAACATTTCTTTGCACCAATCGACACGAGCCTTTTTTTGAGCGACTTTCAAATTGTGCGGGATCCAACGAGAACAAGCCTTTTTTACGGCCAGGTCTTCATGCAGTATCGAATGTATGCTGGTGGAAGAAATGTCCAAGGATGTCTCTATCTCTCGGTGTGTCGCATGTCGATCTTGCATTATGAGTTCACGCACGGCATCAACGTTCTCTGGCACAACAGCCGTTTTTGGACGACCTTCACGGAATTCGTCTTTGAGCAAGCTTCGGCCACGATTAAATTCATTATACCAATTTTTCACAGTTCTATAGGATGGTGCTTCATCGCCATACAAAGATTTAAGTTCATCAATGCACTCTTGTCGTGATAATCCACGTCGAAAGTTGTGAAAAATGATGGCACGAAAATGTTCAGGAGTTAATTCCATTTTTTTCTCAATTAGTTTTTTCAAGTCACTGTAAACAACACAAATAATGGTCGTACGTTAAAACGTTTTGAGTACTATTATGCTTAAAAATGACAAACTTTCGAATGGAAACGTCAGATTGCACTTTGCAGTACATAGTGTTGCCAGGCCAGAAATATATATAGCAGCCCTCGTATTGATAAAGTCCTCTAATTTTAATGATTTTTTTTAGGACAAAAAAATTGTTGATGGTTAAATTGGTACCCTATAGCATTTTTTATAATATAATTCAGCACATGAAGTTGAAATTTAGAATAAGCAATAATAAAATGGTGCAGGGTATATATAAGATTCGGAACTCTTACTCTTACTTTTTTAAAACTAAGTCAGTCTTTGATTTTTTATACTTATTAGAGTATGAGGAAAATATTTTACTCTTCTCTTTTGTAATATATTTCTTTCTTGTTAAGTTCACCCACTTTACGGCTTAAAAACAGCAACACTATTATTTGCTTGTCGTGTTGCATAATTTTCAAGTTGTTTTATGGAATTTCGTTTCTTATACTATTGAAGCTTCCAAGACATTTCCCTTGTAACAGTGTTTAAATACACAGCGTTACATAATTCTTTTCTGAGCTTGTTTTTTCATACTTTGAAAACTAAAACTTATTTTTAAATATAAAGTTTTTTTTCGAGAGTTCTTTGAATGCAGGCACACAATGTGAGATTCTAAAGAATATTTTTCTTTTCTTAAAAAATTTTTTTATTTCTTTCAATGGAACTTAAACAAAAATTTAAGAAAAACACAAATGAAATAAAATCCTGAGGGAGTGGTTTTCAAATACAACAGTCTTGCAATTCAAAATAAAAAATACAATAAAACGAAATGAAAACATGTACGAGTACTTTAGTTTGTAAAACTGTTTTTATTTTTTCAAATGTTATTCTTTCTGTTCCCTTTACTAATTTAACTTTAAGAAAAGAAAAGAAAAAAAGTAATAAAAAAAAGTAAAACAGACAAAACGACATGTTGTCTAGTATTTTGCATTAGGAAATATGGTGAGGAATATCAACTGCTTCATACTTGCACAGTAGCTGAAGCCGTACTTTCCTCCTCCATAAGCAGTGTTCATTTGTCCATAGAAAAACACATCTCAGGTTAATTTCATATTCTTTCTATTCAAATAAACAAAAAAAAAAAGTTCTTCAGATGTTGTTGTTTTAGTTTCCTCAGTGTAAAATTTTATTTTTGTAATATTCATTTTTAAATTTATTTGTTGAAAAGAACTTTTATTTTACTGCTTCAAATTCCTATTAGTAAAGAATAAAAAAAAATTTGAAGAAAAGAAACTTTTTGAAAACTACTACACATATGAATTCAAGAGCTTTTCTGAGTACAAGATTGTGTTCAAATATAAAAAATACTTTTTTATAAAAAAAAAAGTGAATATTGATTTTTCGTTTGCTATTTCTCTATCAATAGAAATAAATAAAATTGTAATTTTAAATTCGCTTTTGAATAGTTTTGTTTAACAGGGAACAGGTGCTAATATTTTAAATAATATTTGATATATAGAAATATCCTGATTTATAGAATACAAACCAATCTGATGGATTCCTAACGTCTTTGGAGTTGATGCCAATAGCACACAAGGCTATATAATACTTCAACAACTAGCGAATTATTAAAAAAAATTTGGTTGCTTTTTATTTTTTACATATTCTCTAAAAGATATTTTTAAAGATTTTTTTCTTTTCTGAATATTAAATTTTTCAAAAGAATCTGGTCTTTTGACAAAGTTTAGAATTTAAACTGAAATTTTGATTTTTGGTTTTTTTGGTGAAACACAAATTTTTTGATATAATTTTCTATGAAATTTTAATTTTTTTTTATATGCATTATCGGATCATAGATTACATTTTATCATACGTTTATATTTTATTGATCTTTTGTTGAAAGCAAATATACTGGCTTGTAATATTTCAATTTTTTAAGTGATTTTCGAGATTAAGGGCACTTTTCTAAGTCTAACTAAGTATATTCAATTTTAAATAATAGACTCAATTACAATTAAATTTTAAATTAATGTGAGCAACTTTGTTGTTTCATGTCAATTATGATTTTTACAAAAAACATCATAGAATTATTTTGCGTTTAACTATGGCACCCTCTAGTTAGTCAGGTTGAACTATTCAAACACTCATTTATGTTCGCAACGCACAGTGGCGTGAAATTCGAAAAAATCGAATAAAAGTCCAAAACTTCTAAATTATTCACCCGATTTTTATTAAACAAAGTGCGATTTATAGAGAAATAAATAAGCTTATCGTGTACTGCATACGGATACACCCTGTTTCAGTACAGGGTAGTAGCACAGCGCGTTGAATTAGGCAATCTCTAATTTGAAAAATATTATAACTTTATCAAAAGTCAACCGATTTCTAAACTTTTTTATTTTTAGCAATCTACATAGATAGATAAAGGAAAAACATGCTTGGAATTTTTATTGGTATCTTTAAAAATTTTAGAAAAATTCGATTTTTAAATTTAAAATACAAAATCTTTAATTTTGTATTCGCGAGGTACCTTAATTCCGTTCATCATTTACAGCTCTTTTAATAAAAAAAGGTATACAAATTGTATATCAGTGGAAAGGTAATTGCCTCTACTATTCAGATGAGCTTAATTCTTGAAGTAGTTAGTTTTTCAAATAAAAAAAAGCTGTATAAAATATCGCTAAAAACCGAAAAAAGAAATTTTGTGAATGAAATTTTACCTTGAATATATCCGAACATATAATAGATATTAAATCAGATTTTCAGCGCATTAAACCAATAAAATTTTCGGCAAAGCAGAAATTAAAATATTATTTTTTGTAAATATAATAAATTTTCTTCCCAAAAATTCTAATTTTTTTCAATCGCCTCCCCAGACCCCATTTATTAGCAAACTTTTGAAAAACAATCGAACTAGAATAGTGAATAATGAAAATTCGCGTGCAATTTTTTTTACATCTTCAAACATTTAGGTTTTTTTAAAAAATTGCTTATGTTCGAACAATACTTACTGTAGGGTGATGGATTACACAAGGCCTTATCTTAAAGAAAAGGCTAAAAATTTGGTAAATTTACTAAAAACGTTAAAAATCTACATACAAAACTGAAAGTACTTTTTGACCAATATTTCACATTTTTTATGAAATTCTAAATTAAAAAAAAAAATTTTACCACGTAAATAATAAAGTCAAATAAATAAATTTTTTAATTGTTATTTCTTATAGTATAAGCTTTTTAAATCTATTTTTAGAAAGTACCATCTTGTATTTAAAAAAAACTATAGGTAAAATATTAAAAAATACAAAGGCAAACATTTTATATTTTAAATTTAAAAGTCGAAATTTTCTAAAAGTATTAAAGATACCAATAAAAATTCCAAGCATGTTTTTCCTTTATCTATCTATGTACTACCTGTACTGGAACAGGGTGTATCCATATGCAGTAGACGAAAAACTTATGTCCTCCTCTATAAAACGCACTTTGCTTTATGAATAGTTAAACAATTCCATTTTTTTTTAAATTTCATGCCACTGTGCAACGTAAGTAAGTAAAGTAAAATTAGTTATTTTTAGTTTTCTAGAAAGAATTAATATTTGCATTTCTCTTTAGAGTATAATAAATAAAGTTATAAAAGTTTAATTCAAATATTATTGCAATAACAGCAAAGAAAAGATCAAAGGTATATAAAAATAAAAAGTAATAAAAAATATCTTTCAGTTAGAAACTTATAAATACTAATGGAAAATAATGTTTAACTGTTTTTAGAGATAAAGTTCAAACGATGTGTAAGTAAAAAAAAGTTTAAACTAAATGAACCAAAAAACACTAGCAAATACAGTTCCGAAACTAATGGTAATTATTAAGTGCAATAAAGATATAATGCACCAATTAACTATTTTTTTAATCTTTTTAAAGGGGAGGGTTCATTAGGTAAAAAATATTTAAGAATATAATATGAAAGTATAAAAAGAATAGATTAGAATAGAGTATAATAGAATAGAATATAGTAAAACTAAATGAATATAACAGAATAGAATGTAATAGAAAGGAATAGTATAGAATAGAATAGATAAGAACAGAATAAAATATAATAGAGTAGATTAGAATAGAATATAATGGAATAAAATAGAATAGAATAGAATATAGTAAAATATAATAGAATAGAATTGAAAAAAAGAAACACACAAAAATAGAGTAAAAAAAATAAATAGAATAGAAGAAGAGTATAGCATAGAACAGTATAGAATAGAATAGATAAGAACAGAATAAAATATAATAGAATAGATTAGAATAGAATAGAATAGAATAAAATAAAATAGAATAGAATAGAATATAGTAGAATATAATAGAATAGAATTGAAAAAAAAGAAACACACATAAATAGAGTAATAAAAATAGAATAGAATAGAACAGAATAGAACAGAATAGAATAGAAAAAAATAGAATTGAAGAGAAGAGAAAAGAAGAGAAGAGAAGAAAAGAAAAGGGAAGAGAATATAAATAATAAAAGAGAATAAATTCGAATAAAATAAAATACAATAGAAAGGAACACAATAGAATAAAAAAGAATGAATTAAATCAAATAAGATATAATATAGAAATATATATAATAGATGTAATATATAGAAATACTGTTCAAATATACGTATGGTAACAAAAAAATTATTTTCATAAATTTAAGAAATCGAAATATGTTTTTGTGGAGGTAGGCCTTTATCCTTCTGATGCACACAATTACTGCCGTAATAGTCTCTGTCATATAAGTTCGTCATTATCTGCTTCGACTTTGATCTCAGGTGGATGACTCCCTCAGTAAAAAGTAATTCCGCCAATCGCTACATTTTTACGCTCGGACGTTCATAACATGACAAGAAACTAGGGACTACGATTCTGCAACGTGTCCTATATACACACCGATTGTAATCGTTTAGCGTTATCGTTTACTGCTGTTTTGCTCAGACATTAACAAGATCTTCGCATACAAGGCTTAATTTTATTTCTCAGGGTCTCAGTCGCTAATTTGTATTCTGTGCTGGTTGAACTGGTCCATAGTTACCGTATTCAAAACCTTCTTGGCGCTATTACCTTGTTAGTCTTTTCCCGACTTTGTAACTTCCGGCTCATTTCCTTTGTACATATTTTATGTTAGATTTAACTATTTACAGCACAATGAAGTATATAGTTAAAAAAGAATGGGTATTTTTATTGCTTTTCTTGCACTTAGTTTCTATAAGGTAAATTTCATACATGGGATAATTTGATAGATGGACTAATTGACGATTTCACTTGCTTTGAATGATAAACAATGATAATGGATTTTCTACCATTATCTTTATTTTAAGTAATGGTAATGCTTTTTAATGAAAAGGTTTCATTGATAATTAGTTAAGAAACAAAGTCATTACCATAGACTGTTGATTAAATGGGTTTAAATCATGATCAGCCCAATCATGAATGTTTCACGGAATTTTATTCCCTCGGAAAAATTTTTCTCAAGATAATATTCCTCCAATTATAAATTCCGTGGGACCAAAATAATAAAAGTGTGGCATCATCGTAATTTGAAGGAAGTTATTTTGACTATCTATATATAGCTTTTCTTTTATAATTCATAATACCTTTTTTACTTTTCTCCCCTGATTTTTATCACTGTTCGCAGTCAATCAAAAGGGGAAAAATTTATAATGGGAGAAAAGGGAAAAGTGAAAAATTTCGCATGGTATGTTTGTTTATAATTGGACTAAATCACTAATGAATTTATTTTTTGTCTTTGAACACTAAATACACATCTTAAAATATAGTTAAGCCTTATTTTAAAATGGCATTTTGATCACAAATATTTTGTGAAATATATATATTTTTCAACTTTTTTAGGAAAAATGAGACACTATGGGAACATATTTGTGTTTTTGTGTAAGTAATAAATTTTGTTAGCTGGAGTGAGTTTAGATCTCAGACATCAAGTAAAAGTTTTAAATTTTTAACAACTTTTAAATAAAGGTCTATCTAAAAGTGCGTTAAGATTTATTTATTTTTTGCTTGGTTTTTTAGTTTCTGCGAAGAAAAATTTGTATTTCATAAAAACAATTAGGTTTGCTTCAATTGTAATTAGTAATTCAACGATTTCATTAAACCTTCATAACCATTAGTAAAAACAATTATAATTCAAATAAAATCATAAGCATTGAATGATAGTTACATTTCATAAATTATCATTATTCAAACAATGCCAACGAAATTTCAGTGGTAATGAAAAAAATCCCAAGTATGGTATTTTTAATAAGTTTTTTTTAAGAAGATAAGAAGATTCTAGATATTATTTCTGAACTCATGAAAAACGCTTGATAGTTTATGAAAATTCTATTATAAAAAATAAGATAAAATGAGATGTATTAACCCTTCCAATAACAAGTTTAAAATTTAATTCTAGTTTATTACAACAAATAAATATGATTAAAAACTATTCGAGATAATAATATTTACGAGTTTTTTTAAAAAAATTATAAAAAAAATAATGAAAAAACGTATTTAAAAAATTGATTTTCACCGGCTTTAATCATTCGTCTAAATGTTAATGTGAAGCCATGCTCGCCAATGACAACCTAATGTAAAAATCATGCGTTTTTTCCTAAGTTGAACCAGTATATTTTAAAGAGAACTCATGAACTTCTTTGCGGATCTTTTTTTTTCTTTTTTGCTGGGCACTGTTTGACAATAAGCATTGACCTTAAGGTTGTCCCCATTGTACGATATCGACACAATATAGCATGACATTTTGATAATATTTCATATTTCATACATAAATATTGGGTAGGAAGCAATGTTGAAGAACAGAATGTTAAGAAAAAAGGCGGATTTCGAGGTCGGTTAATTCTAGATGAGCCTGCGTATAAAATCAAAAAAAAACTTTTCTTACTTTTTATTTTTATCTTTTCAATTTTACTGTGAATATTTCTGCTAACAGTACTCTACATTAATTTAGAATTAAATTATAACATCCTCAATTAAATGGAAGGAATAGTTTAGCAACAATAATTTCCTGTTTTTTTTTTTTCAAATACAGTTGCTTAATGTTCGTTTAATTGAAAACTGCTTGGAAGAGAAAAATGAGTTTTTTTTTTTTGTCAAAGATAAACATTTCTCTTCAATTTGACGCTAATTAAAAATAAAATTCAATAATTTATCATTTTATATGAATTGCAGATTTTCTCTGTTTGTTTTTGCTTTGTAATTTCCTCTTTAGGCTGCTTGTATTTCTACTGTGTATATAATTTACAACGTTTTTTCTTTTTGCTTTTTCAGTTCATATACAGTTTTGGATAAGGCAAAAGATGACAGGGAGTTGAAGTCTACATGAGAGGAATATTTTGAATTCAGCCCTTTTATAATCAAAACGGTGAAAGGAACTTAGAAATTGTTAATGTTCAACTGAGCGTAAGGTAAATGTCAGTAGGAATATTTTATAACACTTGAGGCAAATTGCAAAATTTAAAAATAGCAATAAAAAAACACGTTAATTGAAATGTGAATGTCATAACGAGTGGTTTCCTCAGTACTTAGAATTTAATTTCACTTCAGTTACAATAGTAAATTTTAAAAGTGGCTCTAGGTATATTCATAATTCATATTTAAATCGTTCAAGTTACATGCCTAGGCAGGCAGTTTTAAGAGTTTTAACAAACAATATCAAGAGATGTAGATTTTTTATTCGAATAAATTTTTTTCATGTTCTTTAGCAGTATATATTTTCGTTAATAATAGTTGAGTCTTTAGTGATTTGATTATCCTTTTTGGAAAAGGAAAATAAATAGAAAAAATAAAAACGTATTTTGTTGGTTGGTAATTTTTGTTAAAGCCTTAACATTTTTGTATGGGCTTCTAAAATGACTCTGATTTTGTTTTTAAAGTTTTTATACTTAAAGGAAAAATGTTTTTGGATTTGCTAAGAATTTGGATGAAGGTTTCCGATATAGATATCTGCTTTTCTCATCAACAAATAAATTTCATTTTTATTTGAAAATGTCATGGAATGATAGCATAATATAATAAATAATAAAACTATATACCGTTTGCGTGTTAAAGCTTACAAACAAATCTTTTGAATTAATTGAAATAAAAAGAATATTTTTTAAGCAATAATATAAATTTTTGCAGCGTTTTTGAATTATAAAACTTATTTTCGGACTTCATTTTAAATGTTTTGCATAATATATGAGATCTTGTAGTGTGCTCGAAGTACTAAAGGGTCTGCCAAATACCTTTTTTTCTTTGAGGATGCTATAAAAAAACGCATTGAGGGTCAGTTGTCTTCAACTTCTTAACCAATTGGACTTTGTATGGCGTCATATCAAGGTCTTTATGAAAAATTCGTCTTAATAATGTCTCCGAAATTTTCAATTGTTGAGAACGACGGTGAATTGATGGCGCTACACGCAAACTTTTTGCCACAGCAGCATTATTCTCGGGTGTACTTACTGCTTTTGTCTGTTCTCGCTTTGGTTAATAGATGAAGATGCCAGTTTCTTGCAATTTTTTCATAAGATAACGAACATAAGGAGCTGAAAGTGCTTCTCTTCTTCCAAAATCCGTACGCAATTTTCGCACACATACTGCAACATTACCATGATTTTCAAGGTAATGTCGCAATATTTCCCAGCGTTGTTCAAGCGTTCAAATCAAACATGAGCTAATTGTTAGCATTCACGAAATAAGCAATAGTTGAAAAAAACCTTGGCGGACCCTGTAAAATTTCCAGCATGAAATGAAAGAGTGAATCTTATGCATACACAGCTAACACATTTGCAATAATTTTATCCTGAAACGGCGTTGCCGTTGTACTCTTTTTATATTAAATTGAAATGATGTTTTGTTAACTATGTTTAAGTTTTAGCTTGTGTTTACACATATTACTTGATTTGCAAAGTTCCAAATGCATCTGCATTATATTTTTTGTAAAAAAAAAGACATTATCAACGCTGTTTGCTACAGAAATCACACGTATACAATTGTTTACATCACTTTTTTGTTTTTTTTTTTCCATTAAGAATGTGACAGAGACTTTATTTTACGCAATGACGGATATTACTACCATCAGTGATTGTCACTTGAGGGATTAAATAATGGTTACTGTTCTTGTAGGGTTATTTTCGACCTTTTTTAGAATATTCTAATTTACTTTAAATTTATTTATTTTATTTATTAATTTAATTTATTAATTTATTTATTATTTAAATTTAATATGTATAATAAGTTCTATTTGAGTAAAAAATTTATCCACTTTAAAAAAAATTTTTAGGTCTTCGATTTAAGACTTATAGACTTATTTTGGAAGTAAATTTAAAAATAAAGGGTCCTCCATCTAACGTTTTTTTCAACTAATGCTTTTTTTCGTGAATGGTAACACGTAGCTTCCGCTGAACGAATAATGTTGTGTATACGCTTGAAGCCGAAGCCACCCGATATTTTGTGCGCATTATCAGCCGCAAAGCTGATGTCGTTTGGCCACCTCGGAGCTGTGATTAGAACTATTATTTGTGGAGTGCCGTCAAAGATAAGTGTTACGCCAACAAGCCAGTGACAATTGATGCTTTAAATGGCAATATTCGTGAATCCATACAGCTGCACACAATCGATAATGTGCTTAAAAATTGGACCGATCGTGTTGGCTACTGCATGGCCAGCCGAGGCAGCCATTTGAATGAAATTAAATTTCATTGTACTTTCAAAAAAAAAAAAAAAGAAATTTGAAAAAATATTCAGTAGTTTTTTTTATATGTAGCATTTAAAAAAAAAAGTTATTTGGCGGACCCTATATCTAAATAAGAAAAGTAAAGATTGTATTGTTTGAATAATATAAAAGTTTCTACAAAAACATTTCGAAAATGACGAATAACAGTCTGCTAGTGTTTAATATTTCCGGTTTTCTTAAAAATTAAATAAAATAATTTCTAAATAAATTTCGAAATTAAAACACAGCTGTTCTTAAGCCAGATAAATAAATTTTCATTTGCTTATGATACTAATAATCACTTTCAAAATCAAAAATATTAAGTTTTAGAATCTTAAAATTAAGGTTGTCAAACGTTAAAAACAGTGAAATTAAAAACTATTTAAATGAAAAATTATAGAAGTAAAATTAAAAATTTCTAAAAAGAATGTAAAATAACATTTTTTTTAAATAACGACTATCGACACCATTTAAAATATTTCATCAAATTAGCACTCATGCTTCTCGTTTCAAGATAAGTTTAGCTCTCGCCGTTACAGCCGCTACTCCCCATTAGGCCTATGTGCGAATAATCAGTCTAAGATTCGGGTTCTTTTTTTTCAATTTAAAGAAAAAAATTAATTATGAAGATTATTCTAACAATAATAACAACTATATGCCGTTAATAAATAAATATTTTCCTTATAAAAATGTTCTTGTTTTTCCAATTGGCCTAAAAACTTAAACATCTCATATTCTTTAGAAATTACAAAAAAAAAACAAAAATACACAAATTTAGAATGAAAGAAAAATCATCAACTGAAACTAGAAACATAAACTAAACTGAACTGAACTGAATAAGTACAACAAACATTGTCATTAAACTGACAAATTGCTTAATTACATACTTCCCATTACATTACATGGAAAATACTTTACGAGTACAATCATTTATGCTATATACATAAACTTAGGCGCACAACTACAAACTGTCATACAAATTCATTTTACAAATATTTCCTCATTTTCTGTGGAAATGCAGAAATAAAAGAAAGACAGAAAAATTATAATTTTTTTTTTATAACTTGTACTTGTAGTAAAAATCTACAAACATTGGAACACAACAACTGCCAATGTGCAGCAGTTTCACATGACTAAATATTTTAAATGAAAATAAGATTAAATAAAAAAAATAAAGACGGCAGAAAAAAACTTAAATTGTTTAAACTGAAAATAAATCATCTTGAAAGAGGGCTAAAAGTGACTTTAAGTATCTCTACAATGAAAAATCTATTTATAGCGAAATTTAAATTATTGTTGTCGCATACATTACGTCTGTTGGTATTTTCAGTCATCAATAACTCAACACGTTAATGTTTCAGTGTGAATTTTGACTGATTAATCGTGAACAATTCCGTTGAACACTCCCACAACCACTTGTGGTCGGCAGGTAGCCAAACTTTAACATTCACCTACAAATTTCTCATTAATTGCTGTTTATATTTGCCGTATTCTGTTATACACAGTCTGAATATTTAAGAATTTCTCCAGCAAAGTTTAAACATGTCTTTAAGTAGCGATCTATATAGATATAAGCATTTTGTTTCTACCACACCATTATAAATTCTAAAAAATCAAATCATTTTCTGCTTCGACTTTCTATTTAATGTACGTTTATTGTTGAAATAGGTTCTGCAACAACTATTTGATAAGAAAGCCTTTTGAACTATTTGACTATGTAGAAAAAAGTTGTTGCATATATTAAAAGTTTATTTGTCTTCAGATTGATAATTAATTAAATTTTTAATTGATTTTATAAATTATCCAATTAGAACATTAATTCTACTGTTTTCTGCGATGTTTATTTTCTTCGATACTCCATTACAAATGTGCCTTTAGTCGATACAAATCCAGTTGGTACCAAAAGTTTGCGGGTTGCAAAAAGTTTTGATAGTGGGTGAACCAGAAGAAGATATATTATACTTTGGCTCTTGTTTTTATAATTTCTTCTGCTTTAATCTCTAAAACGACAAAATCGATAACATCAAGAATTTTTGCGATCAGAAAACCAATAAGTGAGTTCTCCACTTATTATCATAGCCAAATCCGCAACTTTTTGGATTGATAAGCCATGATACCCAAACATGTATACGGTTTGTCATAAGCTGATAGATAACAAGGCCTTAGTGATTTGTAGAGGTAGTACTTTTGAGTCTAAAATATTAAAATTTTTAACGGGCAATAAACTAGTGAAATAAATAGGACGCCATGACGCAGATGTTTGTCATTAAATATAAATAAAAAAATTCCGATCAATCAACCTTTGTTCAATGTAAATTCACTCAACCATTGAAAAACATGTGTAAGCTTTCAGATTTTCAATTAATAAGATTTATCCCTTGCTTTTCGAAAATTATGAATTCTACACAATTTCGAAATTAAAAACATTAAAGTTTCTCGCAAAACACCGCGCCTTCATACTTTTTTTTCGCAACAATTACTATGATACTGGAACAGCATATACTGTTCTGAGAAGATAAAATCATAAAAAAAAACCTAAAGTAGGAACAAGTATATGTAAAAATTAAAAAAAATTGTTCATTTGGTCATTAAACTAAAATGGTTCGATAAACAATTAATTTTAAAATTTAGAAGAATTTAAATCTTGTGTATGTTTTGGGAGAGAATAGTCTTTGGAACATGTTTTCATAAGAAAAATTTTTTATTTATAAAACAAATCTCTTTTTCTTTTTGTGATGCAACTTGATAATAATTTTTTTGTTGTTTTCCTTGTGCAGAGGAAAAATAATTCGATTATGTCTTGTCCTGCAAGACTTTATCCAAAATATTCATGCAGTTTTTAAGGCACGATAAATATTCATACGTTTCTATATACACGTGTATGTTTACTCTTTTAAGTAAATTTATTTTTTATAACATATTGCTACAACACAATACGAGGGCTGCTCTATATATTTCTGCCCTAATAGTGAAAATGTGAATATTTATAATCAAAAATGGTTTAATTGTTTTTCAAAGTATTCTCCAGCATGATTTATACATTTTGCATGCGCTCAAACCAGTTGTCGAAGCACTTTTTCACTCCGATTGAGACACCTCTAAAACATGGTTTTTGAACACTTCAACAGCTTCTTCTGACGACGAAAATCGTTGACCACTCATTTTTTTTCTTGATGTGCGGAAACAAGAAGAAGTCATTAGGTGCCAAGTCAGGGCTGTACGGCGGATGACCCACTAATTCGACGTTTTGGCCGGTCAAAAACGCTCTGGTTTGAGCCGATGTGTGAGAGCTCGCATTGTCATGGTGAACAATGTTTCGTCTTCTCTTGTTGGTTTTTTGAATTTCTCCGATGACTTCAGGCAAACAAATTGTAGTGTACCACTCAGAAGTGACCGTCCTACGTTGCTCAAGTGGAACAGTCGCCACATGACCAGTTTTGCCGAAGAAACAGGCGATCATTTGCTTCGAAGTGCTTCTTCCACGAACAACTTTCGTTGGATTTTGCTCGTCATTGAAGACACACACGGTCGATTGTTGTTTTGTTTCGGGCTCATACGCATAGATCCATGATTTGTCACCTGTGACGATCTTATAAACGTCTTTTGAAGCACCGCAATCGTATTTTTGCCACTTTTCTTTGCACCAATCGACACGAGCCTTTTTTTGAGCGACTTTCAAATTGTGCGTGATCCAACGAGAACAAACCTCTTTTACGGCCAGGTGTTCATGCAGTATCGAATATATGCTGGTGGAAGAAATGTCCAAGGATGTCTCTATCTCTCGCTATGTCGCATGTCGATCTTGCATTATGAGTTCACGCACGGCATCAATGTTTTCTGGCACAACAGCCGTTTTTGGACGACCTTCACGGAATTCTTCTTTGAGCGAGCTTCGGCCACGATTAAATTCATTATATCAATTTTTCACAGTGCTATAGGATGGTGCTTCATCGCCATACAAAGATTTAAGTTCATCCATACACTCTTGTCGTGATAATCCACGTCGAAAGTTGTGAAAAATGATGGCACAAAAATGTTCACGAGTTATTTCCATTTTTTTCTCAATTAGTTTTTTCAAGTCACTGTAAACAACACAAATAATGGTCGTACGTTAAAACGTTTTGAGTACGATTATGCTTAAAAATGACAAACTTTCCAATGGAAATGTCAGATTGCACTTGGCAGCGGTCAGTGTTGCCAGGCCAGAAATATATATAGCAGCCCTCGTAATTGTGGACGATGACAACGGAATTATGTTACAAAATTTATGCTTCAATGCTACTTGCAAGTTGCAACATATAAATTATAAACAAACATGCCGTGGACAACGTAGGTTGATAGTAATTGGAAAAGGTCTTAAGAGCTGCTAATTTAAAAATAATAGTAAAAATAATGCAAAACTGTGAAAGGTTTTGTTATTAAAAATATTGATATTTAACTTTAAAAAACTAAAAAACAAAAAATATATATAAGCTTGAGCCTGGATTTTTAGTTTCGCCTTTTTTAATTTTTTTATTAAGATTTTTTAACGAAGAATATAATTAGCGGATTAAAAATAAATGAGCCACTCGCTTGTTTTTCTAAAAAAATGTTACATTACATATTGTTACCTTTATATGAGCAAAATACATAACTCACATTTAAAAAGCGAGAAAAGAAATTTCATTTACATGTTGCCAGATTTTTCAATGTAAGAAGAATTTAGACGTTTTGACTCGCGTATAAATAGAAATCGGACGTAAAACCGATATGGCAGTATTAAAACCAATGTTGTATGTAGAAGTTGGATACGCATATTTGTACAGTAAATGTTGTCTTAAAGTTAGGTTAAAAAATTATACAGAGCTATTCGAAAGGTTTCTTACTTTTGCCCTTGGGAAGCAAAAGGGTAATAACAGGATTTTAAATTGAAATTGCTTGTAAAACAAGCCGACTTTAGTGTGTAACATTGATTACTGATATATGGTGTATAGATTATAGCTTCTTCTTTTCCTATCGTCTTTGCTGTATTTAGACGAATTTATTTATTTTAAAGTAACTATTCCCGGTGTGCTTCGCTACCCTAACAAAATAATCGTAATTCGGTCACTCTTCCAAGCCAGCTTTTCATTTGATTGTGCACAATAATATGGAAGTTACATCAGATTTCCTTTTGCCTATTGGACGCTACGCATCAGTGCTTTTCTATATATATCAAATATCTTTAAAATCTATTCAGTGTGTTTTTCCTTTCCGCAAATTACCCCACCTGTTCCTTATTTTTTAGATGAGCAAACCTTCTTGGAACTACTAAATAAATATCTCTATTCTAAATTTTATTAAAATCTGCTGTTTTTTCCCTTGTGATGAAAGGTCACAACTCAGGAACGCGTTAACCTATTTCGTACAAACTTCAGATAAACCATGTACACAACCATATAAACAAACCCTAGAAATTTAATCGAATTCGTTTTCACTGTTCGTGAGTTATAAAGTCACAACACACTTGCAACAATTTCTTATTTATTTATATTATATAGATAATGAGCAAACGCTGCTTACCGACAATTCCTAAAAGCCAGTTATTATTTTTTTTATAGGACCAGCACTCAGGGGATGAACACTACTTATGCAACGTATTGTCACAGAAGTAGGCAATTATGTTATGGGAAGGCTTATAGAGGGAGTAGCGCTTGGGGATATCCAATTTGAATCTTTGCACATTGAAAGATATCCGCAGGGTGTTTCTTCTACATACGTACTGTTCGGCAAAAGAATATATTTTCTCTGTAATGTAATTTGCTACTCACTGGCTAACCGACCACTAAGATATGCGTTCTTGATGAAGAACATGTTGCGCGTACAAAATCACGGTCTTCAGGAACAAGTTCCATGATTTCATCAGAGGAAATTCTGTTGTAGTAACGAGAAAACAGTGAAACACATCCCAAATTGCTTTGATGCTCCAGTGAGTTAAAGTCGGTATCTTCTGCACGCGAATAACTCAAAAATATACTTTTTAGTACCGGACCATACATAAGAGTTGTATTAGATTTTCGGTTTAATAAATATGACAGAGATAACGAGGAGGTCAGACGGAGTAAATATCTCTTGCATCTTTTTAGAAACATAGGCACTTGAATGCTTCTTTTGCGGCTTGATATATGTGCTTATACAATCCAACATCGCATTGAATTGTTATGCTAGGAACATGATTCCTTAATATCTATTTGCAAACGCTGGTGAACGTATGAATTGAAATTCTAATTTGTTTTTAATATAGTAAGATGTTCGATAAATAATTTTCTAATAATTTCTAATAGACACAAACAAGACGAACGACTTTCCCAAAAACTAAGCAATTTATTAACAATCTTTAAATGTTTTTTAGAATTTGAGCAAACTATTTTCTTTCAGTGCTTTTCACAATAATTTATGTTTTTCATTGTATATTTTCTGAATGTATGTATGTACATATGTGCAAGTATGTCAGAAACACTAAAGAAGTATGTTAAATTTTTGTTTGAACAACAAAACGAATAAAAGAAAAGAAAAAACAAACATAATGATGCGAAATTTGTAAAACAACTAAAAAATATAATAAAAACACTGAGGAGAAAAATGAATAAATAAAGCTGGATAAAGATGGATGATGCTTATGGATGAATTATTAGCACTCGGATTTTTTTTTTTTTTTGATTCATTTTATGTAAGCGAAACGTTCAAAAACAATTTTAATCATAAATTTTTGTCAAATAGCATTTGCTTATGTGCAACGATTAATTTACACTGACATCACAAAAGCAGTTTTAAAAGCAGTTATTCTAATTGCTCTTAACCCTTTGAATGACATCATAAAAAATCAAGAAGCAAAAGTGCCCTTGATTTTATGTATCATAAAACAATATCCTACTGTCACAAAACCCAAAAATTCGTAAAATATGAAATGTAGAATTCGATAACAATTCTTTAATGTTGTTTAAGGCCTTCTGGGAAATTTAAGAAAAATTTATAATTTAAAATATAATATAATAAGTACAAGACCCCTTCAAATATTAAAATGTTTTAACTAGGAAGACAGTAACGTAGAATATAGTACTATCGATAATATCGATAACATCGATAGTACTATCGACAATATCGATAGTTTAATTTTTGGCTATCTATCGATAGTTTTTTTCCGAAACCGATAGTATCGGGTATTAGCACTTAAAAAAATTCAATAGTAACGATAGTATCGATGGTATTTAAAACAACGAACGAACTATACTATCGATGGTTTCTAAGCAAACTACCGAAACTATCGGCTGTGCCAACTATCGATAGTTTTGTACCTCTAACGTAGAATCATCAATATCTAGGCTTACTTATATGTGTGAACGAAGCTGTTTCTTAGTTAGGCGACCTTCCGAATAGCAATACTGGGGAAAGGATAACTTTGAGATTTAAAAATACTCTATTTGTTCTCTAGTTGTGAGGTAAATGCTCGACGGGTCGTAAATGATTTCTGGTCTTTGATCCATTGCCGTTCTAACCGTGACATCGTACCTATCATAAACCTCTATGTGTAAGTCTGTACGAAGTCGAGTAGATTTACATATAGGAATCAAGAGTATAAAATAGTCACATTTTTGTTGAGTTAATGGATAGATATTTTTCCATCTTCTTCTTTTCCAGTGGATATGCTTTATTCTGAATCTTGTTCAGTTTAAACTGGTTGAAGAAAAGCTTTTTCTCCTTTAAGGATCGCTGTGCTTCGCTTTACACTGATTTTTCACTCTCAAATCTCCTTCGATATACTTTCACAGTATTCATTACACTTAATTGCACCAGGGGCTGTCAACATAAAAAAAATTCATATTAGTCAGGAAACCTTGTTCTTCACTTACTTTTGTGGTCAGCACGGGCAGGTTAACGGGTCTCTTATTAATTGTGAGCTGTAGGTCGAATACACATTTAGATTTTAGTTAAGCTATTTTATTTCTCCAGCATGCTTAGGAAATGTAAGAATACTTCAGCCAGAGTTATGGAAGAAAGGAAGATGTCATGATAACCTTATAAGTGGAATTAAATAATATTGTTATGATTTAGTCATAAATCTTTTCATACCTTTATATTGTTAAGGAAAAAATCAAGTGTCGTGAATTTTTATTTAAAACATGTCTCACTTAGATTATAAAAACAACTAAAAACTTTTTCGTATTGCTGCCAATATAAAAACGTAATCTGACGGTGAGTTATCACTTTTGAAGTCACCAACCAGTCCAATCAGAAACTGCTTAGTGTTCAAGGTATCAATCATATAACCTACAAAGTAGCTTTTTACACCACATTTTTAAAAAAGTTAGCACAAAACCATAATTGTAGAATTTAAAAAAAAGGTTTCTGAAACCTTGGCCGAACATTGAAGCGATTATTTTTAATGTAATATTTATAAAGCTTCTTTTCTCACATTATTATACCTTTCACCACAGGTGGAAAACGGTATATATATATATATATATATATATCCGTGTGTAATTTCAACAATATCCATTTCTGACCCATGAAGTATATATATTCTGAATTTTTATGCATACCAAAGTCAAATGGGCAATGTCCGTCTATCCAAACCTGCTCGGGTTGAAATCAACTTTGCCAAGTCACCAGATCAGCTAGAGAAAACCTTAATACGCTAATCGATAAAAGTTTTGAAAATTTTTTGTTGAAAATCAGCAATATCGGTCCGTGTCCTTCCAGGTAGCGGGCAAAACACCACGTCTGCCTCTAATTTTTCCATATCATTTGAAACAAATCTAGTTCAGTGAAGTAGCTCCAATAAAAAAAAACATATAATGGGGCGATAGAGAATTAAAAAATATGAACAAAACATCAAGTGAATAAATTGGCGCTCGCCTATATTTTCCGAGTTATGGGCCCTGAACTATTCGTAGAAAAGTAAGATTGTGCACCATATATTTTGAAATATCAATATCATATCGTATCATTTAAAAGCTTTCAAAGAGATCTTAAAGAAGACACTAAAAATTTCACAAAATGCTTAACCCAGTAAGAGCCTTTATTTTTTTTTTCTTATTTTTTCTCTAATTCTAATTAATTTTCAGTCACTCCAGTACTTCACTAAACTAGATTTACATATATGGTAAAGGGTATATAAGATTCAGCATAGCCGGACATAGAACTATTGTTTTAACTAATTTTACAAAATTCAATTTATATGCTTTTAGTCTTGAGCATAAATAAAACGTAACATTCTTATGTTTTAATCAAGTAGTAAGTAATGTGTTAAACAGTAGAAACTTAAGGAAAAATTGAATCATTTTAAAAAAATGAAATCCTCTCTGGTGTGGTCAGAGGTCGAATTAAGGTAAAACAAAAAAAAAGATCTTTACATAAAAAGACATGTTTTTTGTAATTTTATTTTTTAATTTTTTTGAGAAAATATGAATTTTTATTGATATTTCTAATTGGTATTTTGAGACTTTCAGTTTAAATTGACTTTTTTTATTAAAAAAATAAAAAAAGAATATTTTTTCTTCTAAAATTTCATAATTTTTTCATGAAATATTTGCTATATTTTGGTGAAATTTCAATAGTTAGGTGAAATATCGATTTTTTCTAAATTTTTGGTATTTTATTCCACTTTTTCTTGCATATCCAATTTTTGGTAAAATTTGAAATTTTTGTAAAATTTTGTTGTGAATGTGATACTCCGGGAAAATGTTGATTGTTCACTGAAATTCGAGTTCTTTGTTTGATATTTCTTTTTCTAATAGAATAAAGCATATAACAATGAACACATAAAAACAAAATCACAAAACAATGACAAAACGTTCGACTTTTATTGATGATGATTAATTCTATTACCATCAATCTCGACAGATTTGTGGGCTTAAAATTACTCTAGGACCTTCAGGAACTTAAATTTTATAAAAATATGGAGAGAGGGACATCTCTGCGTCGACTTCTTTATATATGTATAATGATCCATTAAAGATATACTTTATGGGGTCATAAAAGAGTATTTTAGAAATTACACACGAACGACAAATTTATAGATGCCTCTTTCCACGAATGGTGAAAAGTATACAAAGATGTTTGTTTTATTTTATTACTACCTTCACCTTACGTATCAGCGAATATGAATTTTTGTGCTTGAGTTAAATATAAAATACAATACTGCAATGACAGATTGAATTACAACCCTGAATTGTGATGCTCTTGCATGTACCCATCATACCAGTACAACAACATTGCAGGTTTTGACTTTTGTTTTTATGGTTTATTGTCATCGTTTTTATTATAGTTTTTGCACCAAAATACAAAGCTCGTAATCCTGTTATTTGCATGATACATTATGGTTGGGGGACTTGCTGCTACCGCAATTTCTGATGACTGTGTCATGTGTGAAAAAATACTGAATCTGCTGATGACATGAGAAGAAAGCAAAACACACAAACAGTTGCAGCAGCCGGGAAAAAACTTAACAATATTTTATATAAAAAACTGACAACAGTAGTAGCAACAATAAAAATTTTAATGCAGGTCATGTTACATTGAGTGCTTGGAAATGACATGGCAAATTTTGTTTCATAAGATTCTTCTCAATTTACAGAAAAAGGCATGATGATGATGATAAAAAGGGCAGTAAAAGGTAAAATATATAAATTTCAAATCATATGTTTTTAGTAAAATCTAATGAAAATAAAAAAACAGTGTTAGTGCTGAAACAGTTCGCCAAATCTTAAGAAGCAATAATTTACATGGATGCCAACGAAAGCCATTAATATCAGAGAAAAATCAATAACTAAAATACGCTTTCGCTCAAGAGCATGCAAATAAAGATGCGTCATTCTAGTCAAAAGTAAGTACTATTGTTGTAAGTTTTACCACTTTTTTCGATGCTTTTATTATATTCTTAGGTTTTATAGACGAAACAAAAATAAACCTCTTTCGACCAGATGGAAGAAGATAAGCTTGGAGAAAACCTCCTACAAAATTTCTAGACAAGAACATTAAAAAACCAGTCCAGTATAGTGGGGGTTCTTTTATGATATGGGGTTTTATATCAGCAGGTGGACTTAGTAAAATACATTTCGCAAACGGAACTATGGACTCTAAGTATTATATAAACATTTTAAAAGAAGTCGATGGGGAGAGTGCCGAATGCGTAGACATAAAATACAACTTCGTGTTTTACCAAGACACTGATCCCAAACATAAATCTTGGAATGCACGAAATTTGCTTTTATATAATTGCACTCTCTAAATTCTAATGAAATTGAACATATGTTGACAGACTTAAAAAGAGTATATAAGCGGAGGCCAAAAAGTATTGCCACATTGAAGGAAGCAGTAACAAAAGAGTGGTACAATACTAAACCCGAATTTTGTAAACATTTAAGCTCTGTTTTTCAGCAAGGGAAATCCAACCAAGTATTGAACATTTATTTAACTAGAAATAAAAATACGAAAACTGCAATGTCCCACTTTAAATGTGAGCCTTGATTTCAGGAGTTGCAACACAAAATGGGAAGTATCGCGACATTTTAATGCAACCGACTGAATTCTTTTTTTTTTTTTTGTGTTTGTTATGATAAAATAAAGTATAATAAATCTAAATTCTCAAAATTTAATTAAGGCTATTAATTTTGCGTTACAAACATGGCAATATAATTTTTTCTGTGGGTCCCACTCTAAGCGTGAGTTGCTATATAGAAAACAACAATAAACAGTAACAAAAAATAATTACAAATTTAAGTTTTTTGTAGAACTACAAATAACGAATAAACTCAAAGCTATTTGTTATGATACAAGTACAATTATTGTTATAAAAAATTATTTATTTAAGCATTGAATTTGAGATCCTTCACATTTTATTGTTTAAAAAAGCTCCCGTTGCAACAAAGAATCATTTTAATAGAAATAATTTCAATAAAATAAACTACATATTAAAATTGTTTTTAGCATTCAATAACAACATTTTAATGTATGTTACATATGACTACAACGCAAGTATTTCAATGAAAAAAATAATAAAAGAAAAATATAATAAAGGAAATATGAATATCAGCATATAAAATCGCATTAAAATATAAACATGCATGTCATGTTGCAATAACAAAAAAAAAAAAAAAAAAAAAAAAAAAAAAAAAAAAAAAAAAACACAACCAAAAAATAAAAAAATTCAGTACCAATAGCAGTAGAGAATTTAGGATACCCTACTATTATTTTAAAACTTAATGTTTTTTTACTCTATGTTTTTTTTACGTATGTCTTGCCAGTTTGAAAATTCACACATAAATCTTATGCGTGTTGTTTGTACATTTGACTTAAAATTTTGCGTTTAAACGTAAATTTAAATTACGTTTGACATAACCTACAAAGTAATTAAGCACTTCACAGCTAAATTCTAATAGCGTTGTCAAGTCTTCTTATCGATTTTAGTGATTTATTCATAAGGAATGATTTAAACTTTGTACATGATAACATAATAAATAAATAAATAAATAATTTTGCTATGAAAAAGCTGACAAGCCGTGTGTTAAAACGTATAGTCTAATAGTGTTTTAAGCAGCCCAAAGCGAATCAATGCTTTATATGAAACCGAAGATATAAATACATATATTTTGGGCATGAGTTTAAATACACCACAAGGGAAGTGAAGGAACACTTAAAAATAAAACGGCACTTAACACTGAAATGTTTTCAAAGCTATCAGAGAGCAGATTGCTTTAAAAATTATTCCGAGAGCGTAGGAATTGAGGGTTTAATTCACTGCAGACTGCATATATTTTTTTTCTTATATTATTGTTGAGAAAAAAGAGATCCAGTATTATTATCCTATAGCCAAAAAACATTTAGGTTTAAAGTAATTGTTAAAAATTGCATTGCCAGAAAGGAGAAGGAAAAAAGAGATTTAAGGTAGTCGTGATTCCCTTCCATATCCTCCCTCTAATAACATTGTATAAGATAACAAAAAATTAAATTTTAATAAAAAAGATTTTTATTTAAAAGATTAACGCATGACAATAACATTAAAAATGACTTCATACATACGGCCTCCGCGGCTGTTCTTATCGAAGCGCATCCTAGACGTCCAATTTCGTGCCAGCTTTTCCAACATTGCTAGCGATATGTCACGAATAACAGGAAATTTGTTGAACTGCAAAGCGTCAATTGCTGCTGGCATAATCCAGTGATTTCATGTTGCTCAACAGGAAAGAACCGGAATGTAGCAAATTGCAGGCACCAGGTGGCTAATTGACGTCCCGCAAAAAATTAGATATTACCTTAAAAAGTAGTTGCTACATAATGACTTACTTTTGTGATTGCTATATATTGTTACTTGCTTACATAACGCATTACATTAGTTCACAAAAAAAAGTAGTAATTGAGCTAGTTTTTCAAGCTAATAGAGAATACCTTACGTACCTTATACGTACTTTGATCATGATTATTTTCTACAATAATTTATGTAAACAATTCTTATTCGTTGATTATAAAAGCCACACTCAATTGCCTTTTATAAAATTTGTTCCTATGCAGATCTATGTATCGAAATTTGCTGATCGCCAAATTTTAATTTCAATCAGTCGATGTTTTGCGGTCTTTGTATGAAATGTAGCGTCATCCTGTGGCAACCATATCTCATTCGGATTAATGCCATCCATATTTTCAAACCAACTATCATTGATCATAGTTTCGTAATGATCTTTTTCAAACGCCTTAATTTTTGTAAAAAAAAAAAGAATTTTTCTCTATGTAATGGAGTCTGCAAGATCTGTTGTGAATTGGTTTCACTCCATGTTCGAAAATTTATATAATAAAAAAACCGAGCCAAAGTAAGTCACATCGCTAAACTTGATTTTGCTCCTAAAAATAATGCTTTGTATAAGCGTGAGTCCATTCATGGTAATTTACCACAGTATACAGATCACAAATTTAAAAAACTGAGTGCAGTTTTAGTTCTATCGACCCGATATTTATAAAAAATTAATCTGTATAACTTGATTTTTTATTAAAAAATTATTAATGAATCGAAATTATTTTATTATTTTATTTTCTAGGAACCTTTGGTTCCTTTACTAAATAGTCCTTTGTTTCCCAAACCAGGTTTTCTTGCAAACTCTATTTAAGTCAAGGAAACTTATTTTATTATTTCTCAGCATTAAAGAAAAACCTTGACTAGTTGGTAAACAGTTTCGGGCCCATAATTGCGTTTTTAACACTTCAAGCTTCTTAACTACAATTGGGCATCCTAATTACCAGTTGTCAAGTACTCTTATTTGTCTGTTGTTGTTCATATTTACAATCCCATCATGTCCCACAAACTGCTACACAGAATGAAAATATCAAGACATATTAACTAAAAACAAAAAAATCTCACTCGAACCACATCAAGATATTAATGTCAGGATCAGTAAGTAAATGTAGTGCATGCAGGTTTGCTTGATTTCATATGTTTTTTTACTATAAATAATAAAATTTGCTCGCACTTCCAGTCCAAAGTATTTGTATAAATATGACAGGATATCAAACTTATGTCGCAATGTTGTCTTTAAATAAACATCATACATTACAATAAAATATTTGTACTTAAAGCATGTAGACTAAATTATTTAGTTGTTAAGGAGAGAAAAATGGCAGATAAAAAGCAGTAATAAAATATCTTGAGTAAAAGATCGTTTAAATTTTTCCTATAAAAATTTTTTTGTATATGTATATCTATATATAAAATTGGATTGTCACTTCATAACTCACGAACGGTCAAACAGAATTGGATTAAATTTTGGTTATAGCGTTCGTGAGCTGTGAATTTTCTTGACAACATGTGATTTTTTCCCTATAAAAAACAACAAACCCATAATTTTTGCACTAGAATCCTCCTTATTGCATTGTTTAAAGAAATACTGTATCGATTGGGAGAGTGGGCGTGCTACCTTCCACACAAAGTGAAAAGTTTTTGTCGCTTACCTAGGTCACTGTGGGGGAAAGGTTTTAATTTTGTACAAATAACATTCGTTTTGTCGCGCATAATCAAATAAAAAACTGGCTGTATTGGGTCAGCGAAGCGCGCGCGGAATAACTAATCGAATATATATTATAAATCTCTTTGTAAGTTTGTTTATTTGTTTGTTTGTGCGTGCGTCAATCATGGGTAAACGACTGAACCGATTTTAATAAAACACGGGTTGATATTTGTTCTCATGGTAAAATAATTTTCGTTTAACACTTTGTAAGTTTTTAAAATATTATATGCAGCTACAAGGCACAATAAATATCAAAGGGCTTTAAAAACCTATAAAGTGTTAAACGAAAAGCAAATACATTAATAATTCTCGTTTATGTGTTTATTGGCCAATATATATTATTGATTGTGACACAATCAGAAATAATTCTCATTTCGTTAGAGTTATATATTACTTTCAAAACCTGAAACCAATGTTAAATGCCATGACACACCACACGATTTTGTGGTTAGACCTATTAAAAATAGCATGTGTGTTCAAAAAGTATAATAGCCTATTAAAAAATGTGTTTCCGATTTTATGATTTTTAAATTGCAATTTAAGTTTCGTCTTTTTCATGGGACGGTGAGACTCCTAAACAATTATTTTCATCTGATTTTTCTAAGTCGGACAGAATTCCAGGAGGTTTTCTAAAGTAAAAATTATACGATTGCGTAAAATAATTATTCGTGCTCTTCAATTTATTACGGTAGTAGTATTCCAAATGAAATAACGTAAACAATTACCAAAATTATTAGCTTGTTTCCCTTCTTAGAATCAGTATCAGTAAATTTATCGTTTAAATCAGGTTAGACAAAGAGCAAATTAAAATAATTACTTAAAAAATTAAAATTTATTTTTAATATGCGGATTGCGAAGTGTATCTATTAGGAATCTACATCGAGTAAGTTCTTGTTGCACATTTAAAGCTTCTTTCTTTTTCAAGTTTACCATTCAGAGTCCAACATGCAGCTTGAGCTCGTGGCATGTAATTCAAAGGAACATATCTGATTAAATAAATAAGAGTAGAGTTCGTGGAATGTCCTTTTCTTTATCATTCTTGGTACCTTAAACACATAAATACATAATGAATATTAGCCAGCAAAAAGCAGTACTAAAAACTAGTTATCCAAGAGCTTTGCTGTTTAAAAAAAAATTGTATTTTATTGTTGTTATAATACTTCAAATAAGTGTTCATAGTAGCCCACTACACGCGCAGTTATGATGATACACATATATTTTTCTTTGAAAAGAAAATTATTTGAAATCAATTTCATTTCATTTATAATATCCACAGTTCAAATCCCAACTTAATAAATAAAAAGAAAATTATTTATTTATCAATTGTAAGTGTGATATCTGATCTTTTTTTTAACAACAGTAGAACTTAATGATTATTTCATTTATATGTTTTCTACATTAAGATGAAATTTCCACATTATAAAAATATTTTCCAAATACGAGTATAGCGTGTAGAAGGTTGTATTAATTTTTTAATTAAACGAAAAATTTATATTCATAACATGACGTTAAACACTCAAACAGCCAACCAAGCAGTCAAGTACCTAGTTAATGGATTCAACGAAGAGCAAATATTATTTTAAAATATGTTCACACTTACAGACATTGATATCAAAATACGAGTAAATTATGCAGTCATAAACATGCAACATTTAAACATCCATCACTTTGTTACAAGCACGTTTAACATTTACACAAATTCTGTGCGTGGCCTTAAACCAACAGGCGAGCAGTTAAACTGGCGCAATGAGTGAATCAATGAATAGACCGTCAGACTAACAGACCGATAAACAGTTAATGATAAAAATGAACAGAACGACAATACACTTGACTCATTTTATTTTATACTGAAAACAATAATCATCATCATCATTCAACCAATAACATCAGTGTCAGCATCATAAGTAGCCACAACCACCATTACCACCATCATAATATCACTGATATTATGTATGATACAAATACAACATATAGTCAGCCAGTTTTGTAATTTGAGCAGTAAACATACTCTCACTCTTTATTTTAACTAGTAGTTTTACAAATGTCATCCTTCATCTCATATTTCTTAATTTTTAAAACATGCCACAACTCGTCTACAATCGATATGTGCTGGAAGACACACACAACTGCTGCGTGTGTGTTTATTATAAAAGCAGACAGACAATCGATATTATTGCAACACACTTTAGTACACTTACAAATAAATATACATATATACAAACATGCAATAATTTACATTTTCGTATTGGATGCATTTTGCCATTTCAATACCTTAAACATATTTAATACCCGTGTAGTCTTCCAATTATTATCATCAATCGATTCATTGGTTATAACAATTTTGTGGCAAAAGCGATATAATTCACCCGTACAGACATTATCAATTGTCATCAGTCGGTAAAACAAACAGATTTATAGATTTAGTGGCAAAAATGAGAAAGTAAAAACGGTCAAAATTATTTGCATACCACACGTGTCTGACATGAATGCAGAATGGTTTCATTTACATATATACGAGTACATATTTACATAAAGACTTGTGTCTCTGAAACATGCATGACGGCTGATAATATTTTTAATCATAGAATTCAATGCATAATAAACTTTATATCATGATTTTTGAATAATAATTTTAATGTTATAATAAATTTTTCAGAAAACTTTACATTCGCCATGTTTTTTGCGTTTATAGATTAGAAATCAAAAGTATCAATGCTCCTTGTAAGAATATAGTTAACTATTATTAATAACACCGGGTTCGCTTCGCTGGCACTTAAGAATAATTTAATTTTTTAAGCTCCACAATGCCGCACGCAAGTATAAAGGATATGCTCTATTAGGTGTCTTAATGACTTTTAAACCTTAATTAGAAGATTATTCTTTTACCTACCTAAAACACTAAAATTTTGCAAGCAACGCAAACAAATCTTGAGCAATTTACAAAGGGTACTTTAAGTATTAAGTTGTAATTTTTAAAACACATGAGCGAAAAACGAAATGACATTCTTTTAAATTGAAACAAAAAATTTTTAAAATCAATATGACGTATTATTATTGCACAGCGCTTGATTGAAAAATTGCAAAAAGTAGGAAGTGTTATTAGAACAAACATGTTGCGCAACCTCTGTGGTTGCGTTGGGAGAAGTGTCTACAATAAGTTAAAATACAAGACTATGAGTTCAACTCTCATCTAAATATTGAAAATAATTCTTGCGACAAAAACACCGACTTCAAAATAGATTTCATCTGTCTGTCCATAACGGTTCAAAAGTTTGTCCACATATGTAGATAATTTTACATCAACTACTGGGACACCCTTTAGTTTTTAAACCCTAATTTTATACTTGTTGTTATAGCGAAGTTAGCAATACAGTTTCTTTGTCCACAACTGTTCAAAAGAATGACCAAATACATAATTTTGAATATTAATACTTGTTACTATAACGATAATAGCATAGTGGTTTGTCATAACGGTTGAAAAGATAGACCCACATAGGTCAATTTACATCACCTACGCTTGAATGAGATGTTTAAAAACGCGAATAAGTAGAAACGGCAGTAAGGCATAGAGTAAATTAGAAATTAATAAGTAAAAGCATCTATGCATTAGAGTAACAGACGGGATAGTCAAGAATTACAGAATTGCAGCTGGGATGCTCAAAAATTACTCTACAGTAAATCAAGCAAATTATAAAATATTCATATCTATTATAAATATCTTTTCCTCTGAATGCTTTTCCTTTTCCATAAATTGCAATCGAGGATATTTTATGTCAACAATTTTTCATATACAAACAAATTTCCCTTATCGTGAATGATTTTTATTTTTCTCGACATCTTTTTATACCCTTCACCACATGTGGAAAAAGGGTACATCTAAATTTGTCATTCCGTGTTTAATTTCTTCAATTTCCATTTCCGACTTTATAAAGTTTATTTATTCTATGTTCTTATGCTCTATGTTCATGGAACAGGACGATTGTGCACCATATCATTTTTAAGCTTTTTAAGAGATCTTTAAAGAAATATTAAAATTGTTAAAAAGGACTTACCCATCAAGAACCAACGATATTTTTATTTAAAATTATATATAGTACTTAATTTTTTTTTTGTTTTTTTTTTAATATTCTGTAACTCCAATATTAATTTGTTTTGATTGGAGTTTCATTACTTCACTTCGGTATAACCGAAAATAAAACTCTCACTTGTTACTCGTAAGTTTCCCTTTAATTTGTTCTCGTTTTACTTTATTTACTTTAATTAAAATATTGATATTACTAACACGTTTGTTTAATTAAAGATCAGTTACTATAGCGTAGATTGACATTATGCTCAACAAGATGCAAAACAATGAGATCTATTGCCTGTAAATTTATGAAGATTTTTACAGTTTTTATAGCAAGTTATAGTTTCCCCTCCTTGTAAAAGTGTTGTTAATTTGCTTTTAAAGACTCTATTTATTTATCTTTAAACTTTAATTAAACAATTTTCACAAAGCTAAAAGCTTCTAACTTACGTTTAATGTGAGCAAATAGCATTCAATGAAGGGAACAAATCTTTATGATACCAATTATCACTGCGAGGTCAATGAAATTTTCATCGGATTATAAATTTCACTTCTTATTTACAATAGGTGTGAAGATAAATCGTTGGTGAAAGCTTAAAAGATGAGATACCCTAGGGGCAGAAGGAGGAGTCTTGGTTAGTGAGAGAAGCAACAAAATAAAATCAGTATTTAGCGGGCTAAGTTAAGGTTAAGTTGGGGCCTAGCTGGTAAACAATTATGGACTTTTGAATCCGAGGTTCTGCCAGAGAACACAGTGGTTCAGGGTGGATAGGCTGCGTAAGCTTGTAATAGCCAAAATGCAAGAAATAAAAAAGAGGGAATAAGTTTCTCTGAAAAGTAAAATATAAAATTGAATTGCTATCATAAATTTCATTTTAACAATAACTGGATTAAAATTTAGTTATGTAGTTACAACTAGACTGCGAATTGAATGTATAAATTACTAGGCTATGAATCGATTAGTAATAAATTCTAACAAGACTATCGTACGGTTAAAACTAGATTAAGAATGGACTTTAACTGGTTTATAACTAGATTATAACAAGGCAACAACAGAGCTTTAGCTTAACTTAGATAAGATTATAAATTATTAAACTGTGAGCAACTACAAATCGAGTGTAAACCTAGGAACTTTTTTACACTTAATTGCTTTCGTATTAATGAGATCTAAAAGTCTTAGAAGGATGAGCCTCAGTAAAATGTAAATAAGCTCTTGAAAAACAGGCTGATTAAATTTCTTCCAACTTACAACTTTCATAGTCTACATAGTCCGAATTCAGACGGACGAACATTTGAAAGAAAAACATCTGGAATTCGCTTTTGTTTTTTCATTCACGTTCACACAGACGAACATGTTGTCGGTAACAATTCATCAGTATTGCCATTTTTCGTACCGAACACAAAATCGATGCTCCCTCTCCCATCCGTAATTTTCCAACAAACTAAATGTGTTCCTTCTAAATGTTCGCTCGTCTAGACGGGGGCATAGTCATAAGCATAGGCCTCTTAACACAATAATAACATTTTAAATTGTTGCAAAATCACTTTTAACAAAAGTACAATCAAATATCTTATTTAAAATAATAAACAAATAAATAACTGTTAATTATTGTTTCATAATTTAATGACTTTAGTCGGAGTCAGCAGCATGTAAGCTGTTTGAAAAACAGTTGTTTTTGGCTGTATGAAATCCAAAGGGGAAAAATTAACTGTAAAAATAAGAAAATAAATTACGAAAAAAAACAGCAATCTTATTTGTTCATTAGGCAAAAGTCTCACGCACATTTCATAACCACATGGTTTATAAAAGTTTTAACTCCATATTTGAAAATTTTGTTTTTTCTCAATTCTCCACCAATACTTAAAAGTCCTTAAATAAATATTTGTCATAATACTCGTTATATTTATTTGTGTAGAAATGTATTGAATTTTGTATAGCTGGACTAAAAATTGGTTGGCTGACTGACTGGCTGGCTATATGGATGGATGGATGAGTGGTTTGTATAGTTTGCTTTTATAATATTGGTCGATATGCTTGAGTAGTCAACTGTTGTAAATTTAAACCGCACAATATTTTTGAAGTTAAAATTTTTTTTCTCCTCTTGTTTAATGTGCTAAATTTTGTATGGTTTATGTCTGAATAGTCAATTATGGCCACATACTTTAAAATACATTCTCGTAAATGTATACAGGGTTGTGCAAACTAAATATAGATTTATTTTTTTATGTATAATATTTCTCTACTCGGCACTATGTTCAGGCAATATTATATATAAAGCACATTGCTATATACGAAGGTTGTCGTAGAAGAAATAGATGTTGCATCAGCAATTTAAATGAAGAAGTTTCGTCTTGATAGTTGTCTTAACTACAACTTAATATTTGAAACTTCTTGTTGCCAATATGACCTTACACCAAACTTGCAATGGGCACCAAAATGTTTTAGACGTAACCTGGCCTGGCTACCTGCTGTTATATAGATTTTATTTTTCCTATTTTTATCCTCAAGCACTTCTTAACTAAATTAAGTTCAAGTAGATGTCTTCATTCAAGATATATAGCTATTTCTCTGAAGAATCCTTCTAAGGATCCAAGCCTCAGCCCAATATCATTAACCGATTCCAGAAGAAATGTGCTGAAGTATAGGCTTCGAATTTGGAAACTATATCATTCTGGGCAGTGCCGCCAGAAGCTGCAAATTTTGACATCTCGTAAATTAAAAAAAATTGCGATTTTTTAATTTATAGATACTTCTAATTAGGGATGCCAATCGAGAATCGGAATTTTTGAAAATCCCAATTCGGAATTCAGAAATCTCGAACTATACAATTTGGCACAAATTTTCGTGTTTTTATACTCAACAGAAAAGTCGTTATTATAGTATTAATTAAAAATCTAAAAAATTGTTTCTCCTTTTTTCTTTTTCGTTTATATTTATCTATTCTTATGTTATTATATGCTTTAAAAAATTTTTGAGATATTTAAAAACTTAGTTTTAGAAAAAATTTTGTTCGCGTAAAAACCAAAACCTAAAAAACGGTGGCATATCATAGTGGTCACTGAGTAAATAGACATAGACATTATGGAGCTTTAAAAAACGTCATAATTTCCAGGGATATTCCATCGTTTTTTTGTAAGGACAAAGTATCATAATATCTATACAACTACTGCTTTGCTTACCAAAGCTTTTCTGCAAGCCAATTTATAATAACGTTACATCTTTCTTACATAGAAAACCACAAAATATGCATAGAAAACCACAAAATATGCATCGTAGAATGACACAATGTCCATGGGTATTATGCTACTTTCTGGAGCGACATAATGTTATTGGACATTATGTCTTTGAACGTTATGACATGCCACCTTAAAAACCACAAATCTTTTTTTTTTTAAGAATTATATAGATATCGGTAAATATGTTTGAATATGTTTTCCTACTTTTAAATATAATTTGTCTGCATTATCTTCCCCACAAGTAAAGTTTATAGACAAAATAACAACCTGTGGAAGAACTCATACGTTCAGTCATTAGCCCCTCCGAAGAAAATCTCTCTTATATGAAATGATTTATTTATGACAACATTTTCCTCTTCATAAAAGGGTTACAGTGCCGTAGAGAGTAAATTTTTAGTGAAAATTTATCACACTACCCACGTAGCGCTCTGAATCTCTGATAAATCTAAATTTAATAATGGTTACATTATATTGACATCTTGACTTTTTTTTTCAATGGAAATTGAAACTCTTAAAAATGTTTTGTTGGTGTCTTTGCTTCACTTTAAGCTGCCTCGTATCTTGTATGGTTGGTTGGCTCTAAGACTGAATGACTACAAGTTTGTCAGTCTGTCAGTTTTTCTGTCTTAAAAGTAAACACTCGTATTTGCTTTCTTTGTAAAATATTTTATGTTAATTTTTCTTCTCCGTCTTCTTCTTTATTATTATTATTTCTCTTTATACTTAAAAGTTTTGAAGTGTTAATTTGATATGCAAATTTTTGTATGATAAGAATGTTTTATAAATTTATTTTAAAGTTTTGTTTTCGTTTCTTTTTTTTTGTAGTAGTTTTTTTGCTTTGTAGTTTTACAAATTGGTTTTGTGAAATGATCTCAATTATATGAATGTATGTTTGTGTGTGAAGTGGAATAATTTTTTTTTTAAGTAAAATCGTAATTTTAATTTAAAACATGTGAGAAAATCGATATTTTATTGGTAAGAATTGGTCACAGTAGAGGAAGAAATAAAACACTAAGAAACTTATTATAATGGTAGTTATAGTTTTATGCATTGGAAAACAGAAATGGTTTTGTATCCTCAAAATTAATCATTGTACTTTTTAAATTATTAAGCTAACTGTAAGTGTTCAAATCTTAAGTTTTACCTTTTTTTAGATCCAGGCAGTACTATATCGTAGTATTTCTGATCATAAGCCTACTATCAGTATTTTGTTTGCATACAGATTTATAAACAATAAAAAAGAAATCAGAGTTTGTGTTGTTCGAACAGTATGCTACGAAAAGTGTACTGTTTTCTATACCCTTCACCACAAAAACCTGAAAAAGGGTATGTATAAGTTTGTCAGTCCGTGTGTAATTTCTACAATATCAATTTCTGACCCCATAAAGTGTTTATATTCTGACTTTTCATGCACAGCGAAGTCTATTGAGTGATGTCGACGCCTACCTCTAATTTTTTCATGTCATTTAGAACAATAAAGTTACTCCAGTAAAAAAAATAATAATATATGGGACAATAGAGGATTACAAAATAAGAAAAAAAGCATTAAGTAAAAAAATTGGCGCTCGTCCATGTTCTCCGAGTTACGGGGCTCTGAAATTTTCAAATTTTTTAAAATATCAATTTGGATATAATTTAAAAGCTATTGAAGGGATCTTTAAGGATATACAAAAAATTTTTAAAAACGCTTAACCCATTAAGACCCAATGATATTTTTATGCAAAATTACATATATATATATATGCATTACTTGATTATTTCTTATTTTTTAATTCTCTGTCATCCCAATATCTGGTTTCTTGATTGGATTTATTTCACTAAATTAGATTTACATAGATGGTGAAAGGTATATAAGATTCGGCATAAACAATTATAGTACTGTTTCTTGTTTTAAACTCTGGTTAATGGGAGACCATTCTTGCTAATGACAACCTACTGTTTAAATCATGCATTTTTTCCCCTTAATATAAGCAGTTAAATTTAAAAAGAACCTACTTCTTTTGTATGTATTTTTTTTTTTTTTTTTTTTTTTTTTTTTTTTTTTTTGTTGGGCTATTATACTGCAACTGCCACAGCAACCAGTTATTTGAGAGAACCCAATGCCTCAGCCAACTGTGAATTCCTCGCGCATAATGAGGAAAGCGACAACAAAATTTATTTCGTGCTTAAACATCAATTAGTAAAAAGCTACATTAATTAGTCTATGTTTTTGAGCGTATTTGTAACAAAAAATTTTTTTATCAGACTTATTTCACCACCACTTGGCAACAGCACTAGTATAGTATTTAGACGCTTATCTTACATAGTGACAATTTTAAGTAAATTATATTACGTTGTCTTTTACTTTAGCATTATCTTAATACTTAAACTAATTCTTGTGTGTTTTTTATTGCTGAAATATAAGTCTTTAATTGTCCAAAAGACTTTCAGGAAGTTAAAAATTATTGCCTGCAAACAAATATATTGTTAGCGATAAAAATCATTCTGTGTAAACAATGTGTTTACTGACTTAAAAGAAATTAAATTACTTGTAGATTTAAGCAAACTGATACATTTTTAAAGAAACTCATCCATAAATATAAGCCCCATACACTTAAGTAAATATTCGAGTTTGTTTGATTTACCACCAGAAGGTAACAAACAACTGGACCGCACACATTTCAAGACCGTCATCATCATTGATTATTTTGTATAAATAAATAATGCTGATAAATGATGTTTATAGAAATTTACAAAGTTTATAGCAAACAAAAGGAAAACAAGAAAAATTCATTCAATATCACTCAATAGTTATTTCTAACTATTGAATTACATAAAACGAAGGTTATATAATGCCTGGAATAGGCCATGTTTTTAACAATAAAAAATTTTACAATTTTATTTGTATTAGTCTATAACAAAATACATTCTATTCTTTTATTCTTTTTCAACTCAATTTAAGATTGTCTTAACAGATAATTGTTCAACATATAATTTTATAGAATGTTTTGTTTATACACATTGAGTGAAAAAAAACTCAATTTAAAAATTTATTTATTCCTTTTAAAATGAATTCTATATTTTGCTTTAAAACTCTGAATAAATTTAACCAGGCCTTAATTTTTTCTTTGAAACTTTTGAATTTTATCAGTTAGAAAAAAAGCAAATCATAAGAAACGAATAAAAACCTCCGTAATTAATTCAATCATCATTCTAACCTTCAAAACATGCAGGCAGTTTGTCAGGCAGGGCGTCAAACCAAACCTTCAGACATGCTTAATGTAATTCCACAAAAGAAACTTATAAGAATTCACAAATTATTAAATAATTGATTTAGTCATGCAGTCGTCATTAAATAAGATAAAATAAAATGTATTGTAACAATTACAATTATCTTTGTACAAGTTTTTTGATGCCTGCTGAGCGCTACAGAAACTCGATCATAGTGGAGTTCTCAGTGATGACAACATCATTTCATTTATTTCATTTCGATCATATAAAGTTGAACACTCACAATTAATAATGGTTTTATAGGATATGACTTATTATGATTCATTTTCTTAAATTTTTATTACCGTCTACAATGGATAACCAGGAATATTTTTAATCGATTTTATAAAAAATAAGGAGGTCATCAATTCGTCCAAATGTTACTTTTTATGTTTTGGCCTGCAGAACAGTCATTCCTTAACCGATTTTGAAATTTTTTTCTTTATTTGAAAACTTATGCTTACTGACTGGTCCTGTTTTAAAAACATTTCACAATTTTAACAGTTAAAGGGTGTCCCCCTTACAAAGAAACTGTACTGATAAGTCCGCTATAACAACAAGTATACATTTTGGATATGGAAAATAAAAGTTGTCCCAATAGTTGATGTAATTTGATGCACATACATAAAACTTTTGAACCGGTATAGACAGACAGCTGTAATTTACAAGGTAAATTTATTGCTTGGTCCGCTATAAAAACAAGAATAAAATTTAATGGCTCAAATTACATAAATTTTTTTAACCCTTATAGACAACTATGTACTTGAAAATTTGATAGAATTTCCACAAATGAATTTTTACCGTCGTAAAGAATCATAATAAAATTTAGTCGGCTTTTAAATAATAAGCTGATAAATTAATAGCGGTTACTGTTACTGGTGATTATAACCATATTATTGTTGTGATAAAATATTGTCACATTTTTTATTCACTCTGTGCCTCTTCTGACTATATGCAGGGCTGCCAGAAAATTTTGATAAGAAATCAGCATGTTTGCAACAAGAAATCGGCTTGATAGGCAATTTTTATTTTTGTGAAATCTCTTTCTTTCGCTGCTCTATTCAATCAATTCCAATTTTCATTTCTATTAATTCAAAATCAAGGTCATTAAGTAGAAAGGTATGAATAGATACCAAAAATTTGTGATCTACACACAGAAAAAAGATTGGTAAAAATTCAGTTAAAATATTCAAAATTCAACTACTAACATCATAATTTAATTTTTATAATAAATAAAATATAATCTTGATATATTTTTTATATTATTAACTAACAAATTATATTAGACCTTATAGGTTGTTCACAACAACAGTTAACAAAGTTTACCTAACCAATTTGTGTCTCTACTAACATCTATTCTGGTTATTGGGAGATGCAACGAAACTTTAGTACCGAAACCCTAATATTGGTAGTCAGAACCACAAATATCGATTGCATTATTTCTTATGAATTTTTTGACATAATAAAAATAAATATTTTATAAAAAATATTGAAATTTGAAAAAATTTAAATTTATATTTACAATATATAACTGTGCAATAAGATTTTTTGCAAGTTCGGAAAATTTCTGCAATATTGTAAAAAGGTGAGTTACTTCGCAGTGGAGAAGTGGAATGTAAAACGGGAGACAATGGCATCTAAAGTTAAAAGCATGAAAGCGTGAGAAAATGGAAATGTTTACCACTGAGGCAAAAGTTCATGTTACAGTCATGAAATGTATTACTTGTTTTCTTTTTATATTTTCCTAAATAAAAATAAATATTAAAATGCAAAGTTTGTTTATTTAATTTACAATAATATTTTTTATTGACTATCGAATAAATTTTTAAAATAGTCCATGTTTACACTATGCAATTTTTTGATGCAACTTTTTTTCAATTCTCTTTATAATTTGCAGTGAATTTCTTTATTTTAAACAAAACAAAAGCGACATGAAAATCCCCTTAAAACTGAAGCTATGTTATATTGCTTACCCCTCTTGCTTCACCATCAAACAAAAATTTCGTGCTAGTTTCATGCAAAATTGCATAGTGTAAATGCCGTAATAGTTGGAAGCACCGCATTTATTCAGTCGTCTTAACCGAATTTCAGATAATAACTACAACCGACGAAATTTGATTGGCAACAAATTCGGTTCTCATGACGAATCTGTTTTCTATGTGTATCATTTCAATATTATTTTAGGATTATTAACCCTCTAGTGCGCAAGAAAACCAAATTAAGTAAAATACTACTTAAACGAAAGGAAATGGTTTAAAAACAAACTTTTGTTTTAGCAGTTTGTAAAATTTTCATTTATAAGGGCGCAGGAGGCGAAAAATCCTTTGATTCAAATTTGCATCACTGCGCACTAGAGGGTTAACATAATTTATAATAAAGGGTTTATTTGTGATATAAAAAAAATCACATTAAACTAATTACGTTTAAAGCGATACAGTGTAAAGGAATTGATCAGCTCATTTCTTATTTTTAGTAACAACACTTTCATTGCTTAGGATACAGTTTTCCAGAAAACGAAGAAGTTTTTAATGTAACAAGTATATTAGTGCTGCCTAAAAGTAATATTTTATAGTAAAACAAACAAAATTGCCGTGTTTTAAGAGTTTATGGAAAAAATGTCATTTTTGGAGCAAAAATTGGCAAAAAACCCAAATATAGCAGGCCTGGCAATATGTGAACCTCGGTCTGTTGCTTACTTAACATGCGTTATTCTAAACAGAGAAACACGAACTACTCGATCGGTGCCTTTTGTTTAACTAAATTAAGCCTCTTACACTTCTGACCTCGGCATAGATATCAAAGTTATAACCTTTTATAAAATGTAACATCTTTGCCAGCCAGTTGCCGTCTTTTATACAACTCTGCCACACTGTTATTATTCTCTTAGCTAATAGCTACAGCTGTTATCGCTTATTACGAAGGCGCGCCTCGAACATAATCTGCTACTCTAATAATTGAAGATGCCTTCACCAACTTACATATCTGTCATGGCTCCACTCAGTAATTGTCTCTTATAACTTAAACGCCAGAAGGGTTTGCATATACAGCTACTGCTGTTTCCCACTTAATTGTCTTGTATCATCTACAAATAATATTTTTCCTTTGCACACCCATCCGATGGTCGGGCTCGAACTTCTAAATTTTGCCATCTTCTGTTTTACAGCAAGCAGACATCTCTTCCTAGGCAGTCACCAGAAGTGCTCAAATTGAGTTATCTAATCGACGTATTTTTTTACACACCACTTTGGTGGTAATAACGTTATACCCTTTGTTTTGACTAAGCACACTTGGACAACAAAAATGTTATTGATCAGTCATGTAGTAGCCAGATCTTATTTTAATAAAAATATGATAATAATTTTAATTTTTTCCAAATTACAGAGTTTTCAATATTATAATATCGTGCAACGAAAGAACTACTATCAAATACTTTAAGGGTAGTGACGATAAAGAACTGTTACTGAATGTTAGACTGTAAGATTTCACGTTCTTCTAAGTCTTTAATATTAGCCTCTGTAGAACTAATATGTGTGAGTTATTTAAACGTCAGTACCTGGTATAACCCGGTCTCCCCAATTGGCGAAATCAGGGCGACGGCCAGCATAGCCACACGCAGAATAGCAATCTTAGAATCAGCCTGTTATACCTTGCTGAAGAGCTAATAACTGTTGCCTATGATCTGACAAACGCATATTGCTTAAATTGGCGATTACGATTCGAAATACAAAAATAAGTGCCGGTATATCGCAATTGCTGGAAGTCTGGCGTCTTCAATTCGCAAGTACGTGTATAATGATATGAACGGATGAAAATTATCATTTATTTGCTGAAATAAATTCAGTGTTTTACGATTAAAAAATTAGCCCTGTATCAACTCATACCGTTCCAATTGTGACATATATTCAGAGCACTTAAGTAATTATATTTGAGTTTCAGAACCCTAAAAGCAGAGGCGATTGATGCTGCCTTATTTTGCAGAAGCAGTAGCGTCAATAATCTTTAATAAAAAAATGCCCCATTGTGACCTAAGGCCAATAATAAGAAGAGGGGGAAAAATCCTGAAGCTTTATATTCTAATATATATATTTTTAGAAGTTATTAACTTAAGTATTCTACAAGTTCATCATCAAGGAAGACTGCAGACACATTATACTGAAATCTGCAAAGACCTCTTAGAGAAAAATTTTTTACGCCAAAGCAATATTTTGATCTGTAACGTAATTCAGAGAGAGTAGTGAGAAAGTACTTTGGTTTGTGTGTAGACTTCGTTTAATAAATTAATATTGATATGAATACTTCTCGTGTTCTTAGTTAGTTTTTTAAAAAGATGATGCTCGTAATGTTCCCAACCTAAGATTGATAGATGCGAAGCATGCTAATGAAGGATGTAGCGATCCAGAAAATGCAGTATTACATTCTGTTGGTGTCCAAATTTTCTTGTTTTCTTCGGAGAGCGTCCACATACATTTGTAAAAATAATTTTTTTTTCCTTTTTGTTTAGGTTCTTAGAAAATAAAAAATGAACTTAAGCCAAAAAACAATTTCATTTAATTTTTACATAAAAACTTTCAAATATACATATATGTGTGTAAGAATATGTGTGATACATATAGCGCGTACAACAAATGTTACTAATCAACTAAATTGAATACAAATTATTTTTAAAATATTCCTTTCAAATTTATGTTTGTTTGATTTTTTACATACAGCACAAATAAGAATCTTGAAAACGTTAAGTTGAAAGATGTACTTTTTGTTGATTGATTTATAGTAATTGGAAAAAAAAATAAAACAAAAAAGAAGATATTTACTTGTACCCATGTAGACTGACAAGCATATGCTGTTTTATATTTTCCATTGAAATACTTTTATTATTTTATTTTTTTGTTAAAATTAAATTCAAAAGATGTATTTTTATTTTTGCCTTTATGTCTTGTGACTTGTTTCTTTTTAGAACTTGTGTTTAAAATATGTATTGTCAACTTTTAATGAATGAATTTGAATTGGTTGGAAGTGGTTTTTTAGTTCGTTAGACGTTTGATTATTCTCAAAAGAATAAAAACAGGAAAAAAAATCTTCATACAATTGAAATCAATTGTTTTTCGAACAACAACAAAAAACGAGTTGATGTATATGACTGAGACAACCAGCAGTTTATTATTAAATTTTTGTTTTAGATTTTTTTTTTTGTACTTTTTGAATAGATTTAGTTAGTTCTGTTATTTTCTTTATGGATTTTAAACAATAGTGAGTAGTTGTTGTATTATTTATTTATTCGTTTCCTATTAAGTTTTTTTCTTTTGTATTCATACACAAGTTGGTACATTGTACATTGTGTCTCTGGGCTGTACGGAATAATTAATAATTTCAAGCTGTGCGAATCTGCTTAATTTATGTTTTTCAATTTATTTTTTTTCTATCATGCAGATATCCAACAACAAAAATAATCTTTTATGTAGATTATTTAAAATAGTTCAATTTTGAAAATATGTAAATGGAAATTTGGCGTAATATACATAGATATACACATATTCGAAACTATTTATCCTTGCTACTACTGGTTTAAACAAAAAAAAAAGGATTTGAATTAAATAGAGACAAAATCAATGAAACCCACTGATGTAAATAAGCATTTTTAGGGCAGACTTAGCTAGCCCCGACAAAAATTTAGCTCCACTCTTAAAGTTTGTTTTCGTTGTATTAAATTTCTAACAGCTATACTTAATGAACACGTAAGGCGCAACGTTACGTAGTGCAAAACTTTGCCGCTGAATTGTTATAACTAAATAAAAGCGTAAAATTTGTGTCTTAAGCAATTATGTTAATTCATATTATCTTATAAAACCCACTATGTAAATAAAAATTGTCATTACTTTAAAACAATAAAACACAAAACAAACAAATAAGCAGCCAACCCACAGCCCTCCTAACGTAATGTCAAAATAGGGATTTCTAATAGCCAAAGTCTATTTAGTTTTGCTTTGTACATTTTGTATGTACATAGAATTTTTGACACATATATTGCGCGCTTATTAAGGTTTGGCTGTAATGTAAAATTTATTTTTATGACGCGACCTTGAAAAATGTTACAGTTGAATATCCCCATTTGACTAGACTTTTAAAATTGTATATACAAAATTGAAAAAATGATTTTTAAAATACAGTGCAGCAGCTTCAAGTTGTGTTTTCTAATTCGTGGTGCGCTAAAAATCAGTGAATTAAAAAAATTACCCCAATAACTTACTATTTGTCAAAAGTAGCAACTGTCTTAAAGTATCAAATTATTATTGGAATAATTCTTTGACGTAATGAAAATTTTTTGATGAGATATTCGAGTTTTTTTGTTGGCGGTTCAATATTTGTGTGCTGGGACCGAGGCTATTGGTACATGCTAGTGTGAAGAACTCTCAAATGTTTTCTATAACTGATCCCGGAGTGTTGTTGACCTCCCGTGGGATTTGAATAATCGCAAGTCTATTACTCACCATGAAGCCTAATCATGTATGCCGAGTGGCCTATTTGCTAAACGCTATAGCCCACGCCACATATACATTTATCACTGATAAAAATATGAAACAACAAGAGAAAACGAAGCAAAACAGCGATCCTCCATGAGGGCCATTGTCGAATAGGTCCCTGCAATCTATTGGGGTTCTCAGCATAGAGCAATGCCAAAATTCTGCAGCCCTGAAATACCGAAACTCAACACTCGACCTATTAAGCGCTTTTGGCATTATGTGGTCACTCCTTTGGATTATTGAAGGCCTCCTTCATCTATTTACCGTGCCAAGAAATTATGAGCATATTAAAAGCTCCTAAAAGTCTTATTGCCACCAGTTATGTCATCTCATTGATATTACAGCGAAAAACAAAATAATATCAAAACAAAGTAAAACCAGTTAAACTGATGGACGAAAACTCCCAATATAGTTTGGGCGACATTATAATTGTTATATTCGTTGTTAAAATACTTTTATTTTTTATTATATCTTGTACACTTGTTATTATTGAGAGCACTAATAACGTCTCTGTGAAGACACTTAAAATTATTATGTTTTTTATTGTAACGATTATATTAATTATAACGGTCCTATTACTTTGAGACCTGTGACAGAGATTGTGCCGACAACAATTGGGTAACGTATTATTCTTTTAGAAACAAAACTATAAACACGAACACAACATAGGTCACTTATGGGACCAGTTGATTCCAGAGGCCTACTATAGTCGTATCTACTGAATTGGCCGGCTGCAAGATTCTTTGGCCCGACTTCATGTATTAAATTATCACTGGGGTCAGTTGGTCGCCCTGCGGACGGACGGAATAGACTTCCCTACCTACAAAGATCTTGAAAATATATCTAAATTAGGTTACAATTAAATATCGCAACGAAAATCGTAGAAAGACTTAAAAATGTTTCTTTATTTATATAAACAGAACAAATACTAAGTGGCTGTAGCATTTTGAATGGCGCCTTATTTGTTATCAAATTTTTTTCTAGCATTTCCACATCTATGTTATAATATTTTATAACTATTTTGACATAATTCGTGTGTTATTTTTTTTTTTACTAAAACAAATATTTTTAATTAAAAAAACATTTGAATCATAAAAACCTGCCGTTTCCCTTAAATTTTATTATCATAACTGTATTTATCAAATAAAATGTTTATTTAGTTAAATAAATAAATACACAACAAAACTTGTGTTACAAATAATAGTTTTTGTTTTATTATATTTTTAACAAATTTTTAAAATGTGTGTTTGCGGAAAACAATATTTTGACACGTTTAATTATCAAATATTTTACAAATATAATTAACACAAAAATAAAGATATAAAACACATTTTTTAATGTTTAGTTAACAAACTGTTTATCAGTCATGTATAGAAAATGGTTTTTGAATTACAAATAAGTCGATATTGAGAATATTTTTCTAATTCGTATGAAATTCTGGGCTGTGTAGACATGTTCGGGTCGTCCTCTGCTTTCTGGGAAAAATCCTAATGATCATGAAATTAGTTTCACGTGCAGCTGCCGGATCGTCATTAAACTAAAAAACTCCAGTATTAAATTAATTGGATTAATTCCGCCAGTATATATTAAACTGTTGTTATAATTTTCGGTAAAAGCCGTCGTCACTGGTTGTGTACTTCGTACGTTCGGCGAGCGCTTTCGATGTGATAAGATCATTTTCAAGCCACGTGTTTATTAAAACTGAAGAGATAGGTGGGTTTACCACATTTTATTCGTAACATTATCTATTTTTAACACTATCTCTTCAGTTTTAATAAACACGTGGCTTGAAAATGATGCTATCACATCGAAAGCGCATGCAAAATGTTGTACCTATTTTGTCTGAAAAAATATAAACTTATACCGAATCTTATATACCCTTCATCATCTATGTCAATCTAGTTTGGTGCAGTAACTCCAATCAAAAAAGGGTGACAGAGAATTAAAAAATAAAAAAATGTTGAAACTGCATACATATAATTTTACATAAAAATGACATCGGCTTTTAATGGGTTAAGTGTTTTTAAAAATTTAGTATTTCCTTATAGATCTCTTCAAAAGCTTTAAAATGATACCCACATGGATATTTTAAAAAGTTTTAAAATTTCAGAGCCCCGTAACTCGGAAAATATGGGCGAGCGCCAATCTTCCACTTAATGTTTTTTTCTTATTTTTTTTATTCTCTATCGCTCCGAACTTAGATATACCCCTTGTCCATTTTTAGTGGTGAAGGGTATTAAAACATAATGAAATATCAAAAATGCTTACAACAAGTCAGCGGTATACAGTGGATAAAAAAATAAAATCTCAGCCGATTACTGTTGTTTTTGCTTAAACTTTAATTTTTTTTTTCTATAATTTATTGTTTAGACAAAAATCTTTAGTTTATTTTAAATGTTTGTGAGAAGTTTCCTGAAGAGCTAAGTAAGCGGTAGCCAAATAGCCATCGAGACGTGCTTTCACCCTCAAAAATCAATATCGGTGATATAAATAATTAATCGGGAAATAGAAAATATCACGAAAAAAATTTTTTTTTGATAATTAATTAATACAATTAGAAATTCCCGTTGTTTCATTTAACAAAAAGAAAAGGTCGTGTACGTCAATGGAATGTTCGTTCTAAGTAAAGATTGGTTTAAAAGTGGCTATCATAGAAAGGTGTTTCCTAATATGAAAACTATGGACGAAAAGCAATTTTTTCTTTGCACACTCGTATGCCGCGAAAATTACTTAATTTATTGCTTAAGCTCTTTGGCACGTCCTTAATGCAAAGAATAACAACCGAGGAAGGACCTTCAGTCAGAAAGACTTTTCATATTGTAAGTGTTAAAAAGTAATTGTTTTTAATTCACAGAGCAATAAATTCACAATTACTTTTAAGAAGTGCCTGTTTTATTGGCGGTCAGTAATGCCAAATACACATTTACAGCCTTTAGTGTTGGCAGGAATGGCAGCCAAAGCGAAGGAGGTATTATTAAATAATTATTTAAAACAGACATACATATATATGTAAGTACGTACATGCTTTCAATTCTATATTCCTAGGTGTATTTCCCCTGTCGCAATATCTCCAAAGGCCAGTTTAGACGATAAGACTTTACGTACGTAAAATCTAAGAGATAATAAAATGAAAATCTATCCGTATGTAAAAATAGAGATTAAAAATCGTATGAAATAACATTGAAACAGCCAACTGATTCTATTTTGCATTATATTCAGCGGTTTTTGTACTATTTTGACAAGGTTTACCTTTAAAAAGTTAGCATTAATAAGAAAATGCAACCCTGATCTAATGAAGTAGAACAGTTTTTGAAAAATTTCAAAAAATAAAGAGAGCCGTACGACTATCAAATTTCCATCCGTATTTTCTCTCAATGTCGGACTGTTTCATTACATATTATGTTTAGACGATACTACTTGCACTCTTCTACACAAAAATTTGACATGTCGTATTACTTGTGGCATAATTTAAACCGCCCTCAAGTAAGATTCTGCCACGAACATCTGGTACTCAATTGTCCCATTTTTTTATCATCGATGTTGCCTTTTCATTAAAAAAAAATTTAATACGTCTTTATGCTGGATCAAAACACTCTTGGGATCTTATTAGCTCGTTGGAGAATACTCCTCACAACTACTAAAGCTTCACCAGACATGTGTCAGAAAAATGTATTGACTTACAGTTTACTGCACAATTTCATCATACTTAATGATCTACAACGCTGGTACCGTCCAAATAACTTTGTAGACCATGACGTACAAAATAGAAATATACAAGAGGTTGCGTGGCGCATGGAGGTCAGAGATCACCACCACGTTTAGTTTGCGCAATACATTTAAGAGAAATACTGGCCAATTGTTTTCTGAATGAAGGACCGATACCATTTCACGAAAGAATGTTGACAAGAATTGCTTTCGACAAACAAAAACTACATCCTTTATTTTTTCTTACTAATTAGTGAGTGTTTTTTTGAGTTTGAAGAATTAACTCCAACTAACAAGACATTTTTCGATGTTAACAATTAATTATTTAAATACCCTCGCAATATTATCCACGATCTTATTTAATGACTTTGTTATTCAAGCATGTTTTATTTGCTTAAAAAAACATTTTAATATTTGCTTTTTCTTAAAAACAAAAAATTTCCATAATTATTTATATATTTAATTTAAATTTTATCTTTTTATGATTATTTATATTCGTTTTCAAAATTCAGTTGAAACTTCAGGCTGTAGCTTATGTCGGAATTTATTTTCTACACATGTTTGCTATTTTTATTATTTTATTTTATTCACTTAATGTGTTCAACAGTTAAACTTTCCAAAAAGAATGAGATAAGATTATATAAACAACAAGAATTTCTGCGTTAATTTTTGTGGCGATAATTACTTTATTATATTCCACATTAAAATACTAAACAAAAAATTTACTGTATAGTCACATTAGTTTCATAATAATTTAGTTAATAAATAAGTGTTTTTTTTTTTATTATAGAGCTAAAAGGTCTGTCCATAATTTACTATGCCGATTTCTCTGAAAATTTCAGTAAATTGTGAAATAATATATATCGAGCCTTTGCTGCAAAAAAGAGTACTAACTCAAAATATTTAATTTCTCTATCAATAATAAAAAAAAAACTGTTTAAAGAACTTTACTATGAGGCTTCGCAAGATATTTAAAACTTTAAATGAATTATTCTCAGTTCGAATTTTTTTTATTTTTTAAATATGACTCTCTTGCAGAAAAACTTTAATATGAGAAAAAAATACTTTTGTAAACTGAATATATTATAATCATGGCGAAATAATGTACCAAATTGGACAGCAGTGAATTCATTCAGTTTGCTAAAAATGTCATACTTCATATAAAGAGGATTGAGACATGGTGAAATAATACTAGGTGGTCGCGATGGCGAGTTCACTAATTTGTAAAAAAATGTGAAAAAATGAAGTTAAACATTTAGTGTTTACGGCGAAAGTAATTAATTCGCCAATGTATTTCGCCATGATTGAGACAGAAGAATTTTGACATTTCCAGTGACGGCAAAGAAGATTAAAGTCACCACTAGCACCTCCTAGTATATAATTTCACCATGGCTACAATATATGGAGAAAATGTTATCAATAGTTTTTATTTTAACAAATATTTTTTTAAATTAACTTCAGATTTTAGTACTGTTTTAATTGCTTTAAAAAGGCAAAATAATACAGGTGGTCTCGATGGCGAACGCATTAATTTTCGCCGTAAACGCTAAATGTGAAACACCATATAAAAAAATATAAATACTTTTCATATGCAGTTTAGAGTCAACACGAAATTAATGAATTTGCTATTGCGACCACCTTGTATTATTTCACATTACTAGTCTTAATAGCCCAGCTGTTTTTTTAATGTTCGACGTTGTTGTTAAAATTATAAAATAATTTTAAAAATAAAAAATTTTAAAATAATTTCAAAAAAATAAAAAAAAATTTAATTTTATAAAATTAAATTTAAAGCTTAAAAATTAAAAACGAGGTATTGCTGCATATGGAGAAGAAAGAAACCAACTGGTACAAATTCATTTAAATTACTAAATAAAGATAAAAGGATAAATTAAATTCGGCTTTCTCTTAGTCAGCTATTTTTGACATCAACGTGCTGCTCTGCAACAACAAAATGACATTAGATTTTTGTTTTTGTAGCCATGCGGCCACCAAGTATTTCGCCTTTTTATAAATGTTGTTTTTGAGTTTCTTATTTCAGTTTGTGTTAACTCTAAAAGTTATTTTTTTTTTCAGTTAAATATTTATACGTGTAACTACGTACATACATACATATACATGTATTTAAACAGCCATACATTCATATGTTGTACATGGATGGCGTATATAACCTCGGGACTTAGGTCCTCCTTCTACAAAATGATGATAATCATTTCCGAAATAAATAGGAAAGATTCTAATAAAATAATAATAAAATAATTTATTGCTCTTATAAATAATCGATCGTATGAGGGTACGTTCGATAATATGTTCGAAATTATGTTTCTATTGCGGTAATAACATTGGTAACGTCTCAGCTAGTCTGGATTCATTATTCCTCTTCTAGATGCTATATGTTGCAGATCCGTTAAATGAATGTTAAAATTTTAAGTTCTCGTAGAACAAACAGAAGAGATTTTACTCGACATGACAGAAAACAATCGACTGTATACCGAAAGCCAGACTACTACCAGACGAAAATACTAAAGCGTGCGCGTGCAATAAAACGCAGCTGTTAAATATCCTGGGGTCAAATTACTGCATTCGATAACGACCGAAATTTGCCATAATTCGTTTTTAGCTTGAATAATGAAAATATGTAGAAAATGAAAAGTTTATAACAACGAAATATGACTGCTGAGGAATAACATCATCCCACAAGTCGATTATGCTTCATGGAATAGTCCAAACGATTTAAGGAACAATTAGATGTGCCATAACCGTCACCATATAAACCCAGCAAAAAATTAGACATTACCTTAAAAAGTACTTGCCATATAATGACTTACTTTTGTCATTGCCATATTTTGTTACTCGCTTACAAAACACATTACATTAGTTTCTAAAAGAGGAAGTAGTAATGGAACTAGTTCTTTGTGTTAATAGAGACTACCGTACTTATGGTACTCATTATTTCCTATAATAATTAATGTAATCGATTCTCAGTAATTGATTATAAAAGTCTCATGCCTTGTTAAAATCATTAAGTTGGCAATCTAGTTGGGAAGTACTTCTGCCGAAAATGCTTAATTCCACACTCGATTACCTTTTAAAAATTTTTTTGCTGGGAAACAGCTGTTCAAACCAAACTTATGAGAAACGCTTTATTTGATTACACAGTAGTCAATTTTTTAACTTTAAAATCTTGAACCAAATAAGACCACTAAAATCTGAAAACTTTTGATAGTAAAAGAAAAACCTTAGCTTGGTTTTTAATTATTATTTAATTCTTTTTTTAATTCGTTTTTGAACTTTTCAACATGGGGAGTATTTCAACACACTTTTAAAAGAACATTTCTGTATGTACTGATTTTTACTTTGGTATCTTGTAAACTATTCGAAATATTGCTTTTCTCTCTGCAGCAAACTTCTACAATTTAATTAGATCTAAAATTTTTGCCTTGAAATAAAATCAAGAAAACAGCAAAGATTTACTCAGAACAGATACGTAAAATTACGTCAGAGATTTTGATTGATGATGGAAAATATAAGGGCACGTCAAATATTTAAAAATAGATACTTAGAAAAGTTCATCTGATCTTAATATATAAGCGAATTCTTTATTCGACTTAAGATATAAAACAAATCTTATATATTTAAGCCAGTGATTCTCAACCACTGTGCCGCGGTACATTTGTGTGCCACGAAGTTTTAAACGTGTGTCGCCAAATTTTGGATATATCAAGATGTTTATATTTTTTTAATACTATGAATTACAAAAAATCTGAGATGTTAATATTTTTGTGGCGACAACAAACATAGCTAATGGCGGCATAAAGCTACTTGGTAACCGAATGACTTGGATGCCTGTAATCAAAAATCGGCGGGTGAAATATCAGCTGATGTACGCAAAAGTTTGTGACAATAAATTTTTTTGTACGTTACATAGTATTTGCTGCACATATTCCTTTTTTTTAAATTGGTAAAAGAATGTGATTTAGTGCAATAATAATTCATGCGCTTGCAGCGCCAATTTATTAAAAGATTTGTCCGAACAAACTCAAACGTCACCTGGTGGCTAATCATCTTTCGCTTTCAACAAAAGATAAAATCTACTTTTAAAAGTCTTTATCTTCAAAATGCAATGATGTTAAAAAAACTGAATGGAGCTATGCTAGTTACATATTGTTTCCTGCACCGAGATTCACTTGTTAAAAAATATTTGCCATCAGAATTTAAAACAGTTTTTGGAACAATATTTTAAAATACTTAATTGTATAAAATCAAGACCATCGCTTATACCCTGTTCAGACATACGTTTTAATTGCGCAATAAAGGACTTTACGCAATTAAGTCCATAATTGAATTTAATTTACCATATAAGAAATTAATTAAAAAATTTTTCAATTAGCACTTAATTAAGTCGATAATTGATTAAGTTTACTCCAACAACCCTTGTGAAGTGTGTTCAGTTAGAGAAAATTTTATACAATGACAAAAGTAAATGCCATAAAAATGAAAAATAAAACATTTTCAAATTATATGAAATGAAAAGTTTTTGAAAATTTTATGGAAATTCAAAGCTAGCGTGCAGTCAAAACTTGATCGTACAAACTGGAAGAGTTCCATATTTCAAATAAAAACAAGCAAACTTTCTTTTAAAGCCGAACTTCTCTTCATTCTTCCAAATTTACCAACACAAATTTCTAATGTAAAAATTAGGTCTGTTCAATAAATTTCCGGCAGAAACTAGCAACGATAGAATAAAATAAAAATTTTAAATATTACTATTCCAATTAAAAAAAAAAACGGAATAAACGCATTTTTTGAAAAAAAAAATAACAAAGTAGAGCCGAACTGACCATAATAACAAAAAACCATAAATAAAAATTGCATCTAAAACAGCAAAAAAGCGGTGTTTGATGACTAAATCATTTTGTATTGCAACAGTTAGCATTTGCCAGAGCTTTGTCATCGATTGTGTGCAAATTGCCAAAAATTTTCTGTCTTTTTTGTAAAACTTTTAGTTTAGTTTATTTTATTCTATTTCTTTTGTTTATTGTTTTATTAACCTGGCGTTTACTTGTACATAGTTTCCTTTAGCTTTCCTTTAGTTTCATAGCTTTCTTCTAACTATTATACAAACATTAGCTTCAATTCAAATATTTTGTATTTAAAACCGAAAACTATAAGTGTTATGTATATTTTTTGCTTTGTGGTTTTAAAAAATTTCAGCGTAGATATTCGGTTTTAAAATCGCTATATAAATTATGACAAAAAAGCCACAACGATGTGATGTAAATATTTTCGTGGAGAGTGCTAATAAACACTTTCAGTTCAAAGTATTTAATACTCATTAATTTATTATGTAAAACAGAACAAGAATCAGCTGTTCTGTTCTTGGCAGTAACAAAAGTAGTAACAAATTTATTAACATTCACATCTTCTACTCTTTTTTACTCTTTCGCTGCTTCTTTTGAGGTACTGAAGTAAACACTTTCAATAACAATTAGTAACAATACCTTGTTATTGAACAGAACTATATTCTACTGTCAAATTTTAATTAAGTTAATTAAATTGGATATGTGTGAACACCAAAATTAATTACTCAATTAAAATTTGAATTGTATAAATTAAAACGTATGTCTGAACAGGGTATTATTAAGAGCTATAAATTATTTTTAAATTATACCAAGCTCTGGTGCAAAGTACGAATCCTTGTTACTGGTTGTCCAGAGGAAAGGTTTTAGCTCGTTTGCTGACTTTAAAAGATGAAATGAAAATTTGGTTTGAACAAAATAAAAATTACGAATTTTCGCAAGCTAAATTATGGTGTACTAAACTGGCTTACTATCAGACTTTTGTTATTTTTTACAACATAAATTCAAGTGTATAAGGGCCTAATGAAAATATCTAAAACTCAAACGATAAGCTGGTGGGATTCCAAAAAAAAAAATAACTTTATGAAAGAACAAAGCTCAGGAAGGAATTTAGAAAAGATTGAGTCAGTGCCAAAAGAAAATAATTATTATTGATCATTTGACGACAATAGAAAATACAATAAGTCATTATTTTCCAAAATTAGATATAAAGAAATTTGATTGGGTTCATAAATTATTTCTCTTAACGGATACTTTCGTATTTGACTTAACTTTGATGAAGGGGAAGATATCATTTTGTTTTCCAAGCTTTAGATATATTTTTACAATTTTCTACATTTTATTTTTGTAAATTCGGATTTTCACTATTAACCAACAACAATAAAACTAAAAAAGGATCAACATTTTTAAATGTAGAAGGCGATATAATAGTGGCATTGTTATTTTTATTTCGAAATTATCAAGAAACATTAAGCTCAAATTTTGCATTAAAGAAATTTTTAATATTATATGTAGTTAACCCCTTATGAGCGCACTGTTATTTTTACGCATTATTTTTGCGCATATTCAAAGTTATTATTATAAACTGTTTTACGCAATGTTTTATAGGCGATAAGTTAATATTTGTAATTTGTGCCGCCTAATTTTAAAATGATGAGAATCACTGATATAAATCGTTGCTGATAACACCATCTTGCATATAATCGACCAGGTACATAAAATAGCAAAGAAGCTTGTGGTTGAAAGTAGGGTATCCAACTCTATTTTTCCTATATCCGTTTTCCATTCCTATTCTATAAAATAAATAAATCTTGTAATTTTTTTAAAGAAAATTAATTATGTATTGTTTAGTTTTACATTTTATTCCGTTGATTTTTATACATATATTAGCGGACCCGGTGAATTTCACCATGCCCCAATTTTAAGCCTTCAGACACACTTTAGAGTAATAATAGAACACAAATATTTAAACTTTCAATGTGATTTATTTGATGGAATCAGTAGAGAGCGATTTGATGCACAAAATTGCTTACAAAAAATCAATATTCGATTTTTCCAATTTTCCGCATTTTCCACAATTTTCTATGATTTACACTAAGAACTTTCTATTTTCTGATTTGGAAAGTCATTAAGGAATAATTTCACGCAAAAATTCATACAGAAGCTCGCTTTCGATTTTTCCAATTTTTTTACTTTTCCGAAAATACGAATAACTGACAAAAAATTTTACAGAAATCGGCCTAGCCGTTCTCATTTTATGAATTACTATACATTTTTACACCATTTTTATTTACATATGTATATAGATATAGATATATGTATGTATATATGTCTGTATGTATGTATGTACTTCTTATGTCGTGCAGAGACATAAACGGAATAAGTTTCTATCTGCCTATTTTCATTTTTATTATTATTAGATTTAGATATTTAAAGACAAGGAAAACATCTCTATAAAATTTTTATATTTTTATATTTTAATTTAATGATAATTTTAAGCCAAAATGTTAATTAGTTTTCTTATCTTTAATTAACATTTGAGTTTCATATAATTTTTTTTCTTTATTTCATTTTTATTATTTTAATTCGTTTTAGAAGTCATAAAAGTCACCGTGTCATATTACAGTTTTTATTTTTTTGGACTTTTTTACTGTGCTACTTTTGTACTATTTTTGTTTGTGTTAAAAAATAAAAAATAAACTGTTCAAATAGAAAAACTAAAATGAGATCATTAAAATTAAAAACACATGCAGTTACAAAAGTAAAGTAAGTTGTCTAATTCTAATGACATACTTAGCTTTCGACCTTCATAATGTATTATAACAGCTCATTAAAAAAAATTTTATTTATATTTTTTTATTTTTATTATTATTATTTTTTAGTTTTCTTTAATTAGTTTTAAAATAAAATTGTTAATGTAATGTTTTATAAAAAGTATATTTGAGATTAAAGTCAATGTTAATTAAAAGTTATTTCTTTTCATTTTCTGAATAATAATATTTTTGTTTTAAGAGCACGTTTGAAATGTTGCAAATACGAGGATTGTTTGCAAAGCCCTTTAGGAAAATAGCATAAAAACTAATTTTTTATTCAGTGCTTGAACTCCATACGTCTTCTATTTTTATTTATTTCTTAAATTAACTCACAGAAATAAATCAAATAAGTTTGTTATTCCTAAAATATACATTTTCGATCTCATAAAGTATTTATATTCTTGATCCTTACATAAAGGAGAGTATATTCAGAGATGTCCATCCCTTTGTCTGTTATCGGCAGCGTTATCAACTTTGAAATTTTAAAACGCACCAAAGTGGAGAAAAAAACGCACCATTTAAGAGAAAACGCACCAAGTTTTAGAATTTCTTTTTTATTTAAAATCTTTAATGATTAAGTTTTTCAAAAAAAAGTGTAATTTTCTTGTATTAAAAATATAACAATAAAGCAGTCTTAAAGTTCAAGGTTTTTACAAACAAACAAAAATAAAAAATTAACAAATATGTTTGTGTTAATTTGTACTAGATAATACATTTTTTCATATATTGCATACACAAATTTTGAAATAAAAAACACCGATCATTAATAAAAAAATATTTCTGTATAATTACATACATACAGTTTAATAAGTAAAATTGCCCTACAAAATTCATTTTATTAAAGGCTTATAAATGCAAAAAAAATTTATGAATAATTTGAAATTAAATCAACTAATGGGACACCCTTTAACTTCCAAATCCAAATTTTATACTTGTTGTTATAGCGGACTCAGCAATTCAGGTTGGTTCTAAGTTTCAAGCGTCTGTCTACAACTGTTAAAAAGTGTGGCCATATACATCAAATTAAGTGAACTATAGGCGCACCCTTTAGTTTATAATTTTAAATATTAATAATTTTTACTATATCGGCCATAGCAACCAACACTCTGTCCAATTTACAAGCGTTTGTCTATAACGGTTCAAAAGATAGGCCCATATAAGTAAGTTTACATCAATTATGGGGGCACACTTCAATTTTTGGATTTATTTTTGTATAACTTTTTGATATTGGGAGCCATAGTCATTTTATATTTAAAAAAATCGTCCTTTACAGTTCATAGTACACGTAAAAAATATGTATGGGGACACCCTTTAATTTTTAAGATTATGAACTGTTTATTAAACGGGACCAATCTGTAAGCATAATCTATCATATTATTAAAAGCAACATTCAGTCGAATTGTATAACCTCCTTCATTTTTGAAGTCGGTTAACTGATCACGACAAAACTCTGCTTTTGCTAAGCTGTTTAACAGATACGACAGCAGCCTTTACTACAAAAACAATGACCATGAAAATCTAAAAGGTATAGTATATTCCATACAGTGAAATGTTTCTTTTTTAACACAACAACAATACCGTTTAATTTTGTGCTTATGATTTGGTACGTATTAAACGAAATGGTTTTTTTTGGTTGGACCACAAATTAAAAAAAGCACCAAAATTTAAAAAAAAACGCACCACGCACCAACACCTGAAATTTTCGCACAAAAAATTCGAAAAAGCACCCAAAATGGTGCGAAACGCACCAAGTTGACAACGCTGGTAATCGGGTTGAAATTAGTTTTGCCACGTCTCCAGTTGAGCTTCAGCAATCTTATGAGCCCCATTCTCAAAGACATAGTTACGAAAGGGATGTTATTACAATTTAGCAACATCAGTCCATAAATGGTGAAGATACATTAAAAGAGACACGCCTCTATTTGCCTTATGATTTTCATATATAATTGTGCTGTTTTTTTGTTGGTTATTGTTATTTTTTCCTTCTTTAATTGAAAAAGGAAATTAAAAAAAATAAGAATTACCAGATAATTAGATTATCATTAAATTGCACCAAAATATTACACTTTAACCAACCAAAAAAACAAAAAAACAAAAAAATTGTTCTTGCAATAAACATTTTTTAATATTGTACAAAACGAATAATGAATAAAATGGATTTTAAAGGGGTTGAGAATGAACCCCAATAAAGCAGTCAACCTCAAAAAGTGGAAAAACGGTATACTTACGTATGTAAGTTTGTCACTCCGTGTGTAGTTTCTACAATATCCATTTCCGACCGCTTAGAGTATATAAATTCTGAGTTCTTATGTATAGCGAAGTCGATTGAGCGATGTCCGTCTGTCCGTGTTAGTGTTAAAATCTAGTTTGGTAAAAAAATAAATATGTCAATCAATCAGATATAGTGTCGAAAGAGGTACTATTAGAAATCAACATTGTCGGTCCACGTCCTTTAAAGCAGCAGGCAAATCACCACGCCTACCTCTAATTTTTTCATGTCATTTGGAATAATAAAGTAACTCCAATAAAAAATATAAATGTGTGGGGCAATAAAGAATAATAAATTAATAAGAAAAAACATCAAGTGAAAAAATTTGCGTTCACCCATATTTTCCAAGTTACTGGGCTCTGAAATTTTCAAATTTTTTTTAATATCAATATGGGTATCATTTTAAAGTTTTTAAAGAGATCTTTAAGGAAATACTAAAGCTTTTTAAAAATGCATAACCCATTAAGAGCCGATGTCATTTTTATGTAAAATTATATTTTCTTTTTATTTTTTAATTCCCTGTCACCCCAATATTTTCCTTTTTTTTAGTTTACTTTTCTAAGCTAGATTTATATATGTGGGGAAGGGTATATAAATTCGGCATAGCCGAATATAGCACTTTTACTTATTTTACAAATAAATCTCTTCTAAGCGTTAAACCGGATGTCACATCAGTTCTGGTCTTGAGACAGTTCTCTGCGCTGTTAGCCCATCTATGAGTTTACCATTACCAGAAAAATGTTACCAGCTCTTTTCTCTCCAAATAGTATTTTTTTCAGCTTTTCCTAACGGAGCTCATATTTTTTTGTAACCAACTAAAGTTTGGCAAAATTGCAGATATTTTATTCTAAAGCGTTTAATAGATTTTTGCATGGTGTTCTTATTATAGAAACTTTTTGTTTTTAATAAAAATATAAAAACCTCAATAAATAAACTTAAGCCCATAATATAGATTATTTTGGAAAAATTATTAAACTATTTTAACTATTTAACGTCATATTTCATGCCATCATTAATGGCATCAAACTTACAAATGACAACACTCATTGAAAATTTTCTCCACTTATTTTTAAATTGTTATGCCCATTATCAAGCTATTAGCTCTACATTACATAAATAAATATAAATAATTATTTATATAATTCTCTGTGGCTGTTAATGGAAAAAACAGAAATTTCCAACATTTTTTATTCTCTATATAAATTATTTAAATGATACAAAATAATAGTTTGTTGTTCGTCATTGCATTATAATGAAACGTTTGATGTAATTACTTTCAAGTTATTAATTTGCAATTTGTTATGGCAGGATTTTGCATTTAAAATATATTAAATTGTAATTTAATTTTATTTTTAAAATGATTAAACAATTGTTATTGTTAATTAAATCAAATTGTGATTATCTACAATTTACTACAATTATGGTTTATTGTGTTATTATTTTTTTAAATATGTTTTTAATACTGCATTTCCGGAGAAGTAGAAATTTATAGCAGAATATTGTGTGTAGCTAAGTGGAGATAATGTTGTCTAACATTGTTTCTTTATAAGACGAAAAGATTTTTTTTCTTTAACTTATCTTAAACGTTGCACCTTGTTAACTGTTGTAATAATGTGTGTTGTTGTTGATAATTTTCTATTTAATAATTGCTTGCAAACCGGAATATTGTTGAAACTGACACTAAATTAACATTCTTTTAAAAAATTAAAGGGCTTCTACTGTACCACGTAGCAGTCTCTAAGTTATGTTATACATCACCAGAGTTTCTGAAACATAAACCTTAAATATGTTTTTAAAAATTATTACAAATTTTTTAACTTATGAAAAATATAAATTAGTGTTTTATTTCCTTAAACAATTCAAAAATAAGAGATATTGTAACGTGTTTTCATTTTATTTTGGTCACAAATAGTCACAGAACAATACATAAGAGAGAGAGACGAACCACTTAAAAAAATGCTCGACTTTGTATATTATAAAGACCATATGTGAAAATATGCGCTAACTTTACGAAGAATGCAATTGAGCTACATAGAAAATAAGCTCTTTATGATTCTATGGGATCTCCTCTTTACTGATGACCCATAAAATACTCCGTGCACATTATGTATGAAAATCAAATAATGATAAAATAATTTTACTAAAAAGCTACTGGTCTGGACAGAAAATAGGTATTGCTTCTAGCTCACCATCAAGCATTGATTTGCATTCTAGTAATCGTTTTATTTTTAATCTTATTTTACAGATATGTCTTATAGTGATGTGGAATTTGTGATATGGGATCGCGTGAAAGCAGTCATAATCAGTGTTCTCAGAATTTATCGTTAAGGAGATAAGTTTTTCTATTTAAAAAGGTCAAAAAAACATTTATATATAAGTTAAGGAGATAAGTTTAATTCATTTCACCGTTTAGATGTTCAAATGTGATTTTGCATTACCGTGTAAAAAAAATTGTTGGACAATCTGTAGCCGTTTGCGATAAGCAGTGGTATACTAGCAGAAAAACTGCTTTATTAGTAAATCACTTAAAAATTTCCATTCTTAATTTGTTTTGTAAATAATCAGCCTTATTACGGTTGTCGTTTTCGTGTCGAAAATCCTACGTTTATTAAAATGGTACTACGCACGTCGTTATTGTTAAAAATGTTACTCGAAAAACAAATCTATTACAAAAATCGGTACTACGTTTGTCGTATTCGAATGATAATTTGTTCAAATATTGTCGTTGAAATTTATGTACATGACAAACAATTTTTTTTCGTGAATTTTTAAAACGAACGCTAACAAAAGATAAGTTTACTTTTGATTTTTACATTATGCTTATTTTAATTTACTTTTTGCATGCTGTTTTTATACCATCACAAAAAGTGGAAAAAGGGCAAGTTTGTCATTCTGGGTATATATGTATATTCTGACTTCTTATGCTTAGCGAAGTCAATGGAGCGATGTCCGTTTGTCCGTCCGTGTTGATGTTGAAATCAACTTTGCAAAAAAACAAATATGTCAATCGATCAGATATAGAGTCGAAAGAGCTACTATTAGAAATCAGCATGATGGGTTCATGTCCTTCGAGGCAGCAGGCAAAACATCACGCCTACATCTAATTTTTTCATGTCATTTTGAATAATAAAGTAATTCCAACCAAAAAACTAAATATATAAGGAGATAACGAATTAAAAAATAAGAAAAAAACATCAATTAAAAAATTGGCGCTCGCCCATATTTTCTGAGCTACGGGACTCTAAAATTTAAAAATTTTTTTAAATATCAATATGAGCATCATTTAAAAGCTTTTGAAGAGGTCTTTAAGAGTACGTTTTATTCTACACTAACTTCAAGTTTTTTCTTAATTTTACAAATTTTTTGTGTCTGTGTTCACATCATGTAAAAACTGCTGTATGGATTTGCACAAAATTTTGTAAGTAGGTCCCTCAGAACCTTGAGTCCAATATAGAATACATTTTTTTTCATAAAAATAAGATATTTTGTATATAAAAAGAGATACAAGTGTAAGAGCACCCAATTTTACCTGTATAATCGTACTAAAACTGTTGTCTGCACATTTTATTTTTGTATGTGGAAAATTTTTTTATTTAAAAACACACTTTCTAAATTTGAATTTTAAGAAAATTGCAAATGAAATACAAAAGTTTTCAAATTGAATTAAGAGCTAGTCCTTTTGTTTTTTATTGTTATTTTAAAGTGTTAATTTAACGCCTAAAATGCTACTGCAAAATTTTTTTATTAAAATTTTATGTTTTGATCTATTACAAAATATTTTATTGTCGAAAAGTTTACATAGTACCAAAAAAACTAACTATCGACAGCGACTACGACTATTCTCGAATGTCGTTTTCGACAACCGTAATAAGGCCGAATTTCTTTTATTTCTAAAAACGATTTTATATTGAACTTTAAAAAAATATATATTTTGTTGCAAAAAAAAATGTAACAAATTTTCACAAAAGCAGTTTTTTTTCATGGACGACGTGTTAACTTATACAAATTTGCAATTTTTAAAACACTTACTTAAGTTAATAAAACTGCGCTACAAATTATAAAATTACATATTTAATAGTTCAAAAACACTTTCCTATTTCACAGTAATTGAAGTTAAAGAAAGGCAGCTGAACAATCAAAACATTAAATCGGCTACAACTACGCTTTGCTATTACAGAAACACTAAAAAAATAGCTTCACAAAAAAAAATACAGCTAATTTTAAACTTGAAAGAAAAACACTATTTTAGAGATATTCCTTACAATAAAAAAATCAAACATACAATTAGTTTAAAGTATAATAAAAATAAATAATTGCATGGACACCACACAGCAGGTCACTAAATGATGATCTTGAGCTGTTATTCATTATTCATGGATACAATAAAAAATCAAAAACAAAAACGAACAAGCTAAAATTGTACACCGAAATAAGACTTCATACAGGTTTTGAACTTCCAACTCAAAAAGTAAAGAAAGAAACAAAAAAAAAATAACAAGCAAATTAAGCAACCTACAAAAAAAAAACAAAAAAATAAACTTAAATGGAAAATATTTAATACAAGGAGCAGCCAGAAGTAAAATCTCATCTTTACCTTTACCCAGAATGTATACTTGCTTATTTTGCGGTAGTAATATTTTTGTTACTCAAATTACTGGCTGTTTTGGCCTTTGGCTTTAAAAGATAAACTCGTAGATTTTAACAGAAAACAAAATTCCAAATACTGAAAAGAACAGCACGATCACTTCGGGTTCATTTCGCTGAACACATTAAAATTGAACCATTAATTTTGATTTTGAAACCAAAGATTTCTGTATTTTGTTTTCATCTTTCAAAGGAATCTAATTTAATGGTGGAAACTGAAAACAATTGACTAATCGCTTTTCATTTTGCAATGTGATACGCACGCAGGTAGGCTTCGGCCTATAGTTGTGTAATAAATGAAAAAGGTCGTTTTCTAAAATTTTCAAACAATTTCTTTAAAAAAAAAGTATTCAAGAAGAATAAAAGACAACATTGTTTCTTAGAAAAGTTTTGCTAGGTGGTTAAGTTTGTGTTTAAGGTGACATTTTGGTTAGGCAGATGGTTGGTTTTATCTAAATACGAATTGATAAAAAATAATAATAGTAAAAGATAGAAAACGTGTAGATTAGTAAAAAGCCTGGTATTCCAAGAACTTAATAAAATTTTGTTTGTTCATTTATCTTTTAAAGATGCTAGGTTATCTTTACAAAAAAGCTAAAAAACTTGAGGTTTTGCAAACTGCTTAATAATAAACGAGTCTAAGCAAATAGCTCTTCGTTTGAAATCCGGACTTATTTTTTTTAGCTGAAAAAATATATAAATGAGCCATAATTTACGTATTCAGTCATTACAATTCAAAACTCAATACAGTGGGATAGAATAAAAATATGTTGCAAACAAATTAAGTATTTCCAAACTGTTGTCGTAATTATAATATTCTAAAAAGGGCACTTGAAATTAACCGACTTAAAAAAGGAAGTAATCAATTCTTCTGAATTTTTTGTTCTTATGTTTGTGCCCGCATAACTCAGCTATATCTCAACCGATTTTAAATGTTTTTATTTATTTGAAGTTTATGCTAACAGATTGGTCCCCTAAAAAAAAGTTCATAATCTTAAAAATTAAAGGGTGTGCATATAAATCATTTTCAAAATAAATACAAAAATAAATTTAAAAGTTAAAGATTGTCTCCATAAAAGATGTAAATGCACTTGCTTATCTTTTCATCATTTATGTACAAAAGCTTGCAAATTGGACAGAATGTTAATTATTATAATCCTTATAACAACAAGTATAAATATTAAAAATTTTAAATTAAAGGGTGTACCGATAGTTTATAGTTTATTTAATATGATGAATATGGCCACTCCTTAGAACAGTTATAGACAGACAGTTGGAATTTTCAAGAAACCTCCATAGCTAAGTCTAGGGACGCTATAAGAACAAGTAAACATTTAAATCTATAAATTAAAGTGGGTTCCCATAATTAATCGTTTTTTTTAAGAATTTTGGTATGTAGAGTCTATTTAAATATTTTTATCTGCATCTTTATTTGCTTGTCCGTATTAGAGTCAAATTTGATTTTTTTTGTGATCTTATTTAATTTTTCGAATCTCTTTCACAGAAAATTTCTAGATTTTTTCTACTAGAAATCAATTCATCACAGGCTGAAAATTATGCTTTTGCTATATGTACATGCTACAAAAATCAAACAAAAAAAAAAAATATAAAATTTTTCGTGAGGTCCAAGTTTCATTGAAAAGAGCAGTATTTCGTCAACAACCTGAAAATATATTCAAATAATCCCAAATTGGCCTAAAATACCGATTTGTACAAGCGACAGAAAATTCGCACATAAATTAAAAACAAATCGTTTATTAACCAAAATTACAACAAGAATATTCAAACGTCCATATCAGAGATCGGTTTCGGTTGCGTAATTTTCGACTCTACTTAAACAAGCACTTAGTTTTTTATGAGTCGAATCGTTTTTGTTCAAAAGCAAAAAACACTTGTTGAATAAACCGTTCGTTTAAAACATTCATTTTATGTACTCGCCATTTTGTGCGAACATGAATGTTCTGATAGTGTTGTTTAAGGTTTGAATCTATTTTTGCATCAAAGCCAACTTGTTAGCGAAACAAGTGTTTTATTCAGTTGTAAATTTATTTTCTACTCGATGTTTTCTTCTCTTGTTATTATGTTTTTTTTAACAGTGGCTCGATTGTTTTGGGTAAAACTCCAATCAGATCATGTACAATAAATACGTTGTGCAAAAAAATACTTCTTGCTAACGAGACTTTTTTGTTTCAATACAAATATGTTCGAGTCTAATGTTGAAAATGACTTACACTTGCTGTCGCATTTTGTGTTTGCGTATAAAAAGCAACAAGTATTAAATTGATGTAATACTTGTTCGTATTGTTTTTAAAATTCAACTACTGTGAACAAGACGGCTCGATCATACAAGTTGCAGGGCTCTGGTCCATATTTCCTAAAAAAAACTGATTCGTCAAACAATTTGAATGGTACCAAAAGTACAATTTGTAAAATGCAGTACACTTTGGTACTTGTCAACTGCGGTTACACAAGCAACTGTTTTCCTTTTGCTATTCTATGTTTCTGGCTTCATGTTTATTATCAACATGTTTCCGGCAACAATTATATTCTTCTGGGATAATAGGAGTTGTACTTATTTTCTGCAGAATAATAAAAAAAACAATGTTGCATACATGAAGACACAAATTATTATTTCATTCTTAATTGTGGTGTTGTCAATAAAGTTTAATTGTCAAACCTTTCTAGCTAAAACGAGTAAAGTAAATAAATATTTTTTAAAAATTTTAATATAGTGCTTTTTTTAGATTTAAACTCGAGGGTTACTATGTAACTCGATTCGAAAGTTAAATATAACGAATTCGGATATTTCCTACCAACCAACTCGAATTCGCAAATACATTTCCTACTTTCGAGTTGCCATATCCGATTATTGGATACTCATACTCTACTTTCGAATGTGCATCACTATGTATTTCGAATTTAGATGTCAAAGTCAGTCGAAAGTTGACATTTGTAGTCGTTTGATGTTTAGTTAACAGAGGGGTCTTTAAAAAATCGAAACAACGATAGCAGACTCTGAAAAATGTAAGTATTTCTTAAATATATATATATATATTGATTAATAAATGTTAATGCAAGTCTTTTTCAATAGGGAAAATACTACGAAAAATTTAAATACCAAGCAAAGCCAATTTGAGATCAGGGTCTACTTTATGACGGAGCATCTACAGTTGGCTAAGGGGTACATAAAATCTGCGGACGCCGAACACGCCACCAATGATTTATTGGTAGAAGACCTAAATGCAGCCGGTCCACCAATGCGGGAAGTAGTCGGTTGGAAAAAGGTAAGTAATAGTTTGTAAATAATAATAGTTTGTCCATAAATTAAATTAATTTTTTCTCCTTAGGTTCGGGCAGACCACAAGACCTACCTTAAGGCCAAATTGCGGAAGAACCGCAATAATATTTCGGGCACAGGCGGTGGCCCGACAAAAATGTGTTCATTCACCGCACTTGAAGAAAGTGTAATTAATTTACTTCAAATGAAGGAGGCAGTTGACGGTATGAGTGGGGTGAGAAAATTTGGAGCAAACAGTACCTACACAACTGGCGACGACACTGCTACGGGAACCAGTAACAACGCCGAGCCATATGTTTACACAGTACATGATTACATGTATAACCAACATGATATGGGGGAGACAGATTAATTGATGTCTGCCCCTTCCCCACCGCGTTGTTCATCAACTGATCGCACACCTATCACACTACGAGCACCATTCAATTGTCGCGCTGTTCCGAAAAAGCAAACAGCAAGTCAATAATCAAATGGAGTACCACAAGCGCTCCATATCAGGGTTAGAGGAAATAAGTAGTAGTTTAAAATCCCTAGTGAAATACAAAAGAAGGCAAGTAGATATAGACGAGAAAAATTATAAGCTTGTAAAAAGGAAATTTGACCATGAACTTAAATTGGACGTTGAAAATAAAAAACTTAAACTTTTTTTTAAAAATTGTTTTGTATTTCATTTCATCTTCACTTGCTATCCAAAGGGCAACCGAATCAATTTTTATAATAAACAAATATTTCTTGTTAACTTTTATTTTTTTTATTTTGATATTTTTGACATTTTTGCGTAGGAAATGCTGCCAACTTTGAATAATACAATCGAAAGTACTGCCAAAAATAGTTGCAATTAGTAGCAGCACTTTTCACTTGATCCGAAAGTGTTACATGGTAAGAGCTCAAATTCGGATCGAATACAACTTTCGAGCTGTTCGAACTTTCGAATCGAGTTACATAGTAACCCCCCTGCTTTTTTATGCCTTCACCAGCAAAAGTGGAATATCAATTTCCGTTCCCATAAAGTATATATGTATATATATATTTTTTTTCTTGTATTCTAGTTCTCTGTCACCCATTGGGGTGCCTTTCTGCTTGGAGATACTTCACTACGAGGGCTGCTATATATATTTCTGGCCTGGCAACACTGAGTGCTGCCAAGTGCAATCTGACATTTCCATTGAAAAGTTTGTCATTTTGAAGCATAATCGTACTGAAAACGTTTTGACGTACGACCATTATTTGTGTTGTTAACAGTGACTTGAAAAAATTAATACAGAAAAAAATGGAATTAACTCGTGAACATTTTCGTGCCATCATTTTTCACACCTTTCGACGTGGATTATCACGACAAGAGTGCATTGATGAACTTAAATCTTTGTATGGCGATGAAGCACTATCCTATAGCACTGTGAAAGATTGGTATAATGAATTTAATCGTGGCCAAAACTCGCTCAAAGACGAATTCCTTGAAGGTCGTCCAAAAACGGCTGTTGTGCCAGAGAACATTGATGCCGTGCGTGAACTCATAATGCAAGATCGACATGCGACATACCCAGAGATAGAGACGTCCTTGGACATTTCTTCCACCAGCATGTATTCGATACTGCATGAACACCTGGCCGTAAAAAAGGTTTGTTCTCGTTGGATCCCGCACAATTTGAAAGTCGCTCAAAAAAAGGCTCGTGTCGATTGGTGCAAAGAAATGTTGCAAAAATACGATTGCGGTGCTTCAAAAGACGTTTATAAGATCGTCACAGGTGACGAATCATGGATCTATGCGTATGAGCCCGAAACGAAATAACAATCAACCGTGTGGGTCTTCAAAGACAATGCAAAATCCAACGAAAGTTGTTCGTGGAAGAAGCACTTCGAAGCAAATGGTCGCCTGTTTCTTCGGCAAAACTGGTCATGTGGCGACTGTTCCGCTTGACCAACGTAGGACGGTCACTTCTGAGTGGTACACTACAACTTGTTTGCCTGAAGTCAGCGGAGAAATTCGAAAAACCAACAAGAGAAGACGAATCATTGTTCACCATGACAATGCGAGCTCTCACACATCGGCTCAAACCAGAGCGCTTTTGACCGGCCAAAACGTCGAATTAATGTGTCATCCGCCGTACAGCCCTGACTTGGCACCTAATAACTTCTTCTTGTTTCCGCATATCAAGAAAAAAATGCGTGGTCAACGATTTTCGTCGCCAGAAGAAGCTGTTGAAATTTTCAAAAACCATGTTTTAGAGGTGTCTCAATCGGAGTGGAAAAAGTGCTTCGACAACTGGTTTGAGCGCATACGAAAGTGAATAAATCATGTTGGAGAATACTTTGAAAAACAATAAAACCATTTTTGATTATAAATATTCGCATTTTCACTATTTGGCCAGAAATATATAGAGCAGCCCTCGTAAACAAGATTTATGGTTAAAAGGATATAAGATTCGGCTGATCCGAATATAGTCCTTTACTTGTTTCTTGTAGTTCAATGTTTTGAAAATCTATTCAGCAAGAATTATTTTTTATTTTCAGGGAGGGATTCAAGCCAACATTTTCTGTTCAACAAACACATAGCCAACTCTACCAAAGCAGGTACTCGTAATACTGTTATAATTTATATTTATTTTGTAAAAATACTCCCTATCTGCTAGTGGTAGAAGTAATATCTTATTCAACTCTATTGCTAGTGAAGAAACAATCTAAAATTTTTAATTTGTTTTTAGCTTTTGTTAGTACCGACATGTAAATGGTTGCCAAATCTCTTTTATTTTCGCAATATAAAAATCATGATTACATTCACATTTTTCAAAAATCAATTTGATTAAAAGCAAGCAATACAGCATATATGTTCAACTACATGTATCATACCGCAGACTTCCCATTGAATAGTTTTAATCAAAATCGGCATAAAAAAGCTTACCATTTTTTACCTTTTTTTATTAATTTTTTATCAAAACACAACCAACTGCAGGAATATAAAAGAAAGTTAAAAAAAGGTATAGAACAATTGGAAGCACGGATGGTGTTTTGCCCGCTGCCTCGAAGGACACGGTCCGATCTTTTTACTTGTGGTAAAAAAAAACGAATTTACAACAAAAACGACAATTTTACAAAAAAAAAAAAACAGCAGTGTTCACGAAAAAATTAAATTTTTGAACATGGAAAATTTTACCGAAAATAGAAATCTCAATGATAAATAAAGAAGCACCTATACATTGTAATTTAAAAAACAAAAAAAAATGACTTTCCACCATATTTATTATAAATTAAAATTATAAATTAAGATCAAAGTAGAAAATAATAAAATTAATCAGATAGCGAAGGGTATACAGGATTCGGTTCAGCCATTTTTTGTTTTGATCTTTAATGGCTTAAGCTTGAGAGCCAAGTTGTCTAACAAGAATTCTAAGGGAAAATGAAACATATTTAAATTATTTTTCTAATCAACAGTGATTTTTAATTTGTTTAATTTTTAGAAACGCTAATTTCATGCTCGCAATCACAAAAACAATTTGCAAAGAAATCACCTAAAATCTATTGGTCACTATGATTTTTGTAGTTTTATTTTATTTTAAAATCATTTTCTTTTAAATTTTCAATGTAAAAATTTGAAATTTTTGTGCCATTGACACTGAAAAATATTTTAAGCGAAATTAGTTTAATTGCTAAATTTCGGACGGCATGTTTAACAAAATTTAGATCTTATTTGTTTATAAAACGAACGACAAAAAAACACAAAATAACAAAAAATAATTTTCGGTTAAAAAATTAAATTTATAAAAGGAAAACCACTCATAAAATAATTAATGTTTAACAAAAAAATATTACGCAATCCATATTTTTTATAACAACAAGTAAGTGAAGTGGCTTTAAATTCAATAACATTTTTTTTTCTTAACTTGTTAAAAAAATGATAATTGATTCGATTATAAATTCAATTACAAATTGTAGACCTGTTAATTGAAAAAAAAATATGAGAGTGATACAAAACAACAAAAAAAAAACAAAGAAAAAACACAAAATTCATAAATTATTAAGCAACTGCCTCAATTTAAATGATTGCACAATTTATTTATTAAAATAAAATTAAAAAAAATATTAATTATGAAAAAATTGCAAAAACTACACAAAATGAATAAAACCAGCTGTGGTGTGCATAAATAAAGTAAAAATTCAAATTAATTAAAATTAGTTTTGTTTTATTTCTTTAAATTGTAATCACGTGCCATGTTCATGATGTATTTCGTAAATGAATGAATACACAAGTGATCTTAAAAGACTTATTGGTGCGTATCGTTCGATTTTTATAATTAAAAATTAATGAAAATTTAGTTTTTTTTATTGAATTAAACTTGGAATTTTGGAATTCCTTTAAATTACTTGCACTTTCACTAAAACCTTTGACTTCAATGTCATCGTTTGAACATTTGAAATACGGAAGCGTTTATTTTTAATGACTTTTGATTTATATTGTTTTTTTAATAGTAAAAGAATATTTGTCACCCTTTATTCTTCTATTAATTTAAATTTAATTTTAACAATCGTCTTATGTTTTGTAATTGACCAAAGTTGAGGACAATTTAATCTGATAATCAAACTTTACAAGATATAACGAAAAGCAGAAATGATTAATTTCAAAGGGTTACGTTATACGTTTTGTTAGAGTTGACAAAATGTCTTGCAATTATTATTATTATGTAGTGAAACTTCTTGCATTGCCAGTATTTTGTGTTTTCCTCGAATTTAATGGCTAAGCTCTAGGTTATGATTCACTTTTTGTACATCCTTCGTAGTCAGCTGATTATCACCGGAAAATTTAACTTGGTCATTGGATTGCGTTAATTTACTTTAATTCTAATAAAAATATCATGAAATACACGTAAAGAAAAAACATGGTTGAGGTAAGCATAATCGAAGAGCAACATATTATGGTTTTATTATATGGTTGTTAACAAAACATAGCATTGTTACATTTAATATTAATATAGCTGCTCTTGCAACCATATTGTTGTCTATCATAACAATAACATGTTAAAATCAAGAAACAATTTTGTTCAAATATACACATTAAATTTTTAAAATAAAATCATAATATGGTTGAAAATGTCGTGTTATATAATTGCATTATAATATGGTCAGATAAGTGCGAAGATTTCTGACATAAAAGACTTAGTTATTTTTGTTTAATTTATTATTGATTTGTCACAGAAGCTATTAAAAATATATGTATATTCACAAAAAAATCGATTATTTGATTATTACATATGAGTTGTAATTCAGAGTCTTTGATACGTAGGCTACAAGAATCATTTATCTGAACAATATCATTTATCAGCCCAAATAACGGCATCTTATATTCATACATTTTTGGATTTTTGAATTTTTGGAGTAAACGGTTTATCCTCGTATTGAAGATAACATACGCTACGGAATGGTAATTCGAAATCTGGCAATATATCTACGCAGGGATATATTTTGTTATAATAGTAATTATTGATGTATGATATGATAGCTTTAAATGAAAATTATTTCACAATAGTTTTTTAAACACAATAATAAATATTTATGTACATATCTATTTCATTTATTTTAATTATTTATTTTTTCATTTTCTCTTGCTTTTAATCATACTGTTATTAATAAAAATATATTATGGTAGAATATATTATATTATTTTTAAAAAGTTATAAAATTTTGGTTGTGAATCAAATTTTTTTAAGTTTAACCAGCAGGGTTGGAATTTTTTGTGCACAGTAACCATATAATGGTCAAATGTTAACAGAAAAATGTTTATGGTGACTGAAATATTGTAAAAAACAACTTTAACTTTTTCTCCGCAACTACACACTGTTACAAAGAACATAATATGGTTATTATGACCATATAACAACCATGTTTTTTCTCTGCGTGGTTTTATACTTAAAGGAATCAAGGACAGTTAAAGTAAATTAACATTATATACACTCCAAATAATAAATTTTCTTCTTGATGTATTGGACATTTGATTTTTAATTTGTGCTTTCTAAGACCACAACCTACGGTAAACTATCAATTAACACTTAATAGCTTCTCGAATGCACCTTAAGAGCGAGTCCACATAAAACTCTCAATGGCAGTAAAGCTTAAACTCAATCCAGAAACCTTTCAATCAACGATGGCGTACTTTACCTCCTATAACATTTTTGGTTATTGACCCTTTGAAATGCCCGACACGCGAAAAGCGTTTTAGAAAAACTCCTCTTCCAACGAGGTGTCCGGATGTGATATGTGCGCCTATGACAACTACATAAACTTATAGATGAAAATCAAGTAAGTGTGCTATATTCGGCTATGCTGAATCTTATATACCCTTCACTGTCTATGTAAATCTAGTTGTTAGTGAAGTAACACCAATCAAAAAGACAAATATTTGGGTGGCAGAGAATTAAAAAATAAGAAAATAAAATAGAGTATTATATATATTTTCACATAAAAATCTCTTCGGCTCTTAATGGGTTACTTTTTTTCTTTAGCTCATCTAGTGCCTTGAAAAGGCAGATTTCAACACTAACATGGAAGGACAGACGGACATTGCTCAATCGACTTCGCTATGCAAAAGAACTCAGAATACAAATAATTTATGGGGTCGAAAATTGATATTGTAGAATTTACAAACGAAGTTACAAATTTAGATATGTCCTTTTTCCACTTTTTGTGGTACAGGGTATAATAAATAACCTAGAAGAATAATAATAAATTCTGGTGATTGCTTTTGTCAAGGGCTAAAAACAAACATACTAAACATAAGCATTATCTTTTTTAAATTTACGAGATATTCGGCTTTTTTTTTTGTGATATCAACACTAACACAGATATCGCTCAATCGACTTCGCTATGCATAAGAAGTAAGAATATATATACTTTATGGGTACGGAAATCGATACTGCAGAAATTACACACGAAGTGACATACTTAGATATACCATCTTTCCACTTTTTGGGGTGAAGGGTATAAAAATGCTGCAAGTGTGTTTTGACTTTATAACTCACGAACGGTCAAACCGATTCCGATTAAGTCTTTAGGGTTTGTTCGTATGGTCGTGTAGATGGTTTACATAAATTTTATTACAAATTTGCCTGTTTTAGCTAAGAGAATTATAGAATACGGCCTCTGATTCAAAAGATCCAATAGGCAGAAGGAAATCTGTGCTAACTGCCACATTAATGAATTAAAAAACTTGCTTGAAAAAGTGGCCTGGTACAATTATTCTCATTGGGGCAGAGAAGTGCCTCGGGAACAGCTAGTAAAACATAAAAACTGAACAATCCCATTTTGGAGATTTTCAAAACATTTATGGGAATTGTGGGATTTCCATTATCTAGTTGTTATAAATTTATTTTTTAATTTATCCATTTACTGTAAACATTTCTAAACATATTTTCATTGCATTAGATTCATGGTAAAAAAAAACATTTAGTTTTACCGAAAACGGAATTAAAATTATTTTTTTTCCGTTTTTGCAAAAACTCTTCTAAAATAATTTAAACTCAGTAAAATTGTATATAGACAATCAGGCTAGTCTAAAATTATTTATTTTTAATTTGTAACCAATGAACGTAAGTGCGACTAAATAAATTTCGAATACTGTAACAATAAACATTTCCAAGATTTTTTTATTATTAAACCAAATAAAACGCTTCCAAGATTTTACCAAATTATACCGTCATAATATTTTAATGAATATTTTAATATAAAAATGCAAACCGCAAACTTTCGCTAAAGTAAATCAAGTTAAATAAATAATTCCAAATAAATATTTCTCAAAAGCAATTCACACTCACACAAATTTAAGTAAAATTATTGTTTATTAAACTTTTTTTTATATAATTGGCCTTATTTATTTTTAAATGTGAATTTTTATTTAAAATACCAATTATAGGCGTTTTTAAATAACGCTGAATCATGAAGTCTGAAAAAATAAATATTTAATGTTTCTGCTTTGTTTTTTTATCTGCTTGTGTGGCATTTATTGTCGTTAATGTTAAATTTATTCTTTCCTTCAAATCTAATGACTTTACATATGTACATACACACTTATAGAAAATCCAATTGAATTTATTATATTTTATTTCAGGAGAAAACTGATACGATTACATTTCATTTGAATGAATTATTAGAAATAAATATGTCAAAACCTACTGCTAGAATATCATGGTCATGCGAAGGCGGTTCTAAAATAAAACATCAGAAAGTAAAGTATGCAATGATTAACATTTAATATATTGAATATTTAGCGTCTGCTAGGTACTCAATTGCAATCTTTAAACTTCTTGTAACACCGCAAGTAAGCGGCCAAAATATTGTTGTCGAGTGCCTTGAATGTGAACGCATTTCATCATGCTTTCCTGAGGCATCTCGTACAGTTTATAGCAGCTAAATTGTTTTTTTAATTCTTCACAAATTCGTATGTTACTGCCTTTTTACCCATCTTTGCCCTTGCCAATATTATTCCTTCTTCACTCACTCTCGCATTTCTGGCAGATAAGATGCTTTCTTAACTGAATGGATTAAGTTTTGGGTGGTATGTTTGATATCGAAGCTATCAGCACAGTATTCCTTCAATTGAATAACCTATATTGAAGCCGCGTTTGCTTGCAAGTAACAGCTCAGATATATTCACGCTACCAAGCTCTGACCACATAGTCGGTTAATACCGCACCGTACCACCTGATTATTCCGCAGAGATATGTTTGCACTTGAGACCACGTCTCTTTGACGCTATTACTTCTCCACTATCGTCAATACCACTTGCAGGGGGCTGAAATTAAAGAAAGGTCCTTCAAGGTCTGACCAATGGCCAACTACCTATACTATGTGAACTGAAAGCCCACAGCGACTAACTTCCCTTCAGGAAGTGAGGACCTTCGGGAAGTAATGTGAATGCTTTGTATTAGACCCAACTTACGAAAAGGGTATTTGCATTCTATGTGCTATTGTTTCCGCTTTTTAAACAGTTTACGGTAATATATTTTCCAGATCTTCAAGAGGCAGTACGAGCGAGTTCCTGCAAACCAGTATGTTAAAAGTTGCACTTCGCGGGAACTGTTGTTTGCATTGCTTTCATCCGAATTTAGAGGATGTGTTTTTGCAGCACGAACCCACATGTGACAATGACATTTTTAAGACCTAGTAATTACTTTGCACTAATTTATATATAGTGGGTAGCGTAAGATTCAAAAGACTTTTCTTACGCTTAAAATTTTCCACGATTCAAGGTGGCATAATTAAATAAATAATTGAATCAATTAAACATTTACTTAGATTTTAATAGGAAATCAAATAAAAACTTGAATAGATTAATAATATGTCTTCTGTAGACGACCGACCTTTGACTGGATGGTATGGGTAATTTTGACAGATGCCGATACAAACGAGGGCTGCTCTATATATTTCTGGCCTAATAGTGAAAATGCGAATATTTATAATCAAAAATGATTTTATTGTTTTTCAAAGTATTATCCAGCATGATTTATACACTTTTGCATGCGCTCAAACCAGTTGTCGAAGCACTTTTTCCACTCCGATTGAGACACCTCTAAAACATGGTTTTTGAACACTTCAACAGCTTGTTCTGGCAACGAAAATCGTTGACTACGCACTTTTTTGCTTGATATGCGGAAACAAGAAGAAGTCATTAGGTGCCAAGTCAGGACTGTACGGCGGATGACCCATTAATTCGACGTTTGGGCCGGTCAAAAACGCTCTGGTTTAAGCCGATGTGTGAGAGCTCGCATTGTCATGCTGAACAACGATTCGTCTTCTCTTGTTAGTTTTTCGAATTTCTCCGATGGCTTCGGGCAAACAAATTGTAGTGTACCACTCAGAAGTGACCGTCCTACGCTGCTCAAGCGGAACAGTCGGCACATGATCAGTTTTGCCGAAGAAACAGGCGTCCATTTGCTTTGAAGTGCTTCTTCCACGAACAACTTTCGTTGGATTTTGCTCGTCTTTGAAGACCCACACGGTCGATTGTTGTTTCGTTTCAGGCTCATACGCATAGATCCATGATTCGTTACCTGTGACGATCTTATAAACGTCTTTTGAAGCACCGCAATCGTATTTTTGCAACATTTCTTTGCACCAATCGACACGACCCTTTTTTTGAGCGACTTTCAAATTGTGCGGGATCCAACGAGAACAAACCTTTTTTACGGCCAGGTGTTCATGCAGTATCGAATGTATGCTGGTGGAAGAAATTTCCAAGGATGTCTCTATCTCTCGGTATGTCGCGTGTCGATCATGCATCATGAGTTCACGCACGGCATCAATGTTCTCTGGCACAACAGCCGTTTTTGGACGCCCTTCACGGAATTCGACTTTGAGCGAGCTTCGGCCACGATTAAATTCATTATACCAATTTTTCACAGTGCTATAGGATGGCGCTTAATCGCCAGCTTCTCGTGATAATCCACGTCGAAAGTTGTGAAAAATTATGGCAAAAAAATGGTCACGAGTTAATTGCATTTTTTTCTTTATTAATTTTTTCAAGTCACTGTAAACAACACAAATAATGGTCGTACGTCAAAATGTTTTGAGTACGATTATGCTTAAAAATGACAAACTTTCCAATGGAAATGTCAGATTGCACTTAGCAGCACTCAGTGTTGCCAGGCCAGAAATATATATAGCAGCCCTCGTATCAATTAGAAAAATTGCTCGAAAATTCTTTTGGTGTCTTACTGAAAGCATTTAACTTTTCGTGTTGAAAAGTAGCTACTAAATTATAATGTGTTATTCCACAGTTTCTTTAATAGTTAGAATAGTTTTCGTACAACCCTCGAATGGTTTTAGTAAGAAAAGCTTTGTGAAAAATTTCGAATGTAAAGGCACTAAGTAGCAAACATTTTGCTGTAATTATTTTTCACCAAAATTTTTTATATTTTTTATTATATGTCCCTTTAGGTAAAATTTACTTGAACACAATCACAACCTCTAAGTCACTCCGCGCAAAAAGGAAACTTCTCACTTTACCTACAAATAAAATGTATTATAAAACGATTTTCTTAAGAATAAGACCGCTGAGTGTGACACAATTGACGTAGATTTTTTTTAATGTCAATAGAATTGCAAAATAACGAACAACAACAAAAACTACAACAAACAAAATACATTAAAATCAAACAAAAGAAAAACGAAACTAAATAAAAGCAAAATTCATTGAATTGTCATTTATCACATGCTTTTACGTTGAAATTGACAAAGCCAGCAAAAATAAAACAACAACAACAACAACGAAAAATGATTCGTTTAATTTAGAAGGACATTTACAAAAACGTGTCATTACGCTGAGTTTGTATTTAAAAGAAATTGAAAAAAAAACGAATATAAAAAAATAAATTTTCTAAATTCAGACTAAACTGATTGTAGTGTTAAGCAAAAAAAAACGAAAATGTAACCCAAAATTGTTGTGTCAGTTGAATAGACTCGTAATTCATGCAAATCGGTTTTTTGTATACCATTGTGCACTGTCGTTTTTATGAAAGTAAAATAATTCAAATATTTTAATAGATGAGCAGAACAATTTCAAAGTTGCGAAAATTTCAAATGTCGAATGTGCAAAAAAAAAAAAATATTGTGGGAATAATTGAATAAATACAAGAATGTAGGAAATTAACTTAGCACAGTAGGTGTGGGGTAGTCTAATAATAAAAGGGTGTTATCGGATCTTTTCCATATGTCGCTTTTTATAACTTTTGCTCATTTTGTGAGTTTTTAAAGCAAATTTTGAACTTTAAAATTTAAATTATTTTAGCATTTTTTTAGAGTAAAAACTGCCTCTACCATTTTTAACTAAAACCACAATTTTCACTTTATCCAGCTCTTCTGCACACTGTCCAATCTTTGCACACATTTTTATTTTGTAACGCTTCATTTTTCAAGCATCTTTTTTAAATGGAGAAAAAGCCCTTTCATATTATTAATATTGTCCTTTGTTATTTTTGCAGTTTGACAAGATTTACATCTTTTTTGTGCAATACTTCATATGCTTTAGCTTCTGCTTGCATACAATAAGAAGAATGACAAAAATTTTGTGTAGTATTTTTCGTAGAATTATAACAAAACGAAAAAATAAAATTATAAAACAAAAATTAATAAACGTAAACTACAAAAATTCACGTTTAATTAGATTTCGTGCCTGATTTTGGCATATGTGTCATGTCTGCTTTTTTATATTTTTTTTTATTATTTGCATACTATTTTTGTGCACACAAAGCACTGTGGAGCGATAGCTGAGCTAGGCACTTAAGACACTTATTTTTAAGCGACTTAAAAAAAATGAAGTATTAATTCAACTGAATGTTGCTTTTTTATATTTCTGCCTCTATAAATCAGTCATTTCTAGATCGATTTTAAAAATTTCTTTTTTACATATTTAAAAAGTGATGCCTACTGCTTAGTCCCGTTTTAAAAACAGATCATAATTTTAAAAATTAAAGTGTGGTCCCATACAACATACTTATATGTTTTTTACGTGTATTATGGACCGTAAATAACGCCACTTTAAAATTAAAAAAAACTGCTTAACACGATAGCTCCCAATGCCAAAGAGTATTACGAAAATAAATCTAAAAGTTAAAGGGTGTCCCATATGTTTCGTAAATTGACTTATATGGACCTATCTTTTGATCCGTTGTAGACAAACGCTTGTTATATATTATTATTATAAAGTGAAGAGTGTTTCAATAGTTGTTGTAGTTTGATGTATATTGTCAAACTGCTCAACAGTTGTAGACAGACGATTGAAATCTACAAGGAGCTGTAGGAGTAAGTTTGTTATAACAAGTATAAAGTTGAAAAATGTTCATTAGTTAATGTAAATAATTGTATGTGGCCATAATTTCGAACCGTTATAGGCAGACGATGAAATTTATTTTGAAGTCAATTTTTTTCAATTTGAAAGTGGTTACGTATACTTTTTAATTACATTTTCTGTTAATCGTTTAATGCACCATATCTGATTTCGATTGTCATGCTAGGCCTCAGCATACTTTCGCATTTGTGAAATGTATCCCAGTTTCTTAGAAAATGATTAACGTACTTTAACCCCATATGATTTACTTATCTTTTTTAGCCATTTCTGAGTGACTGACTGTAAAGAAAGTAAAATTCTAATGTTAATGTCACTGCTTTTGAATATATCAGCTCATGCAGTGAATTTACTAAATAAGAACTATTAAAAATGAATGCTTAATTTTCTAATACCAATATTCTGGCCTCTGTCAAAAGCTTCGTGATTTCCAACACAAAGCGTTTGATGAGTGAGGTTCACAAGAACTAATAAAATTAATTGCTTTAATTCATACGGGCCTTTTAAAAGTCTACAACGAGGGGTGGTTAAATTATTGCTATTGTACCTATTGTTGTAAAATACGATTTTGTTAAGGTCTGAGATACGCAAATGATTGTTGTGTTACAATTTATATATTTTTTTTTTAGTTTAAGTGTCAGCTGTTATTACTTAGTTTATAAAACTAATAATAAACACACTTTATATCATATTTGGGATTTATTCATTATCGTTGAAACTTCATTGGCATTGTTGGAAGAAATAACAATCAAAAAAATTTAACTACAATTTAATGCTAATGCTAATGATTTTATTTTATTTGTAATTGTTTTTAATAATGGTAACGAAATAATAAATAATAAAAATAAGAGTTTCAATGTAACACAAATTTTTGATCACAGAAACTTAAAGAAACTATGCATAAAATTAATAAATCTTAATAAATCTTAACACTCTTGTAGATAGTTTTATATTTAAAAATTGTAATAATTTATAATTGATATAGGTGTAATAGTTGATGTCTAAAATTTAAAGTCACCTAACCTCACAACTTATGACTTACATGAAAACCAAAAAAAAAAAAAAAAAAAACACAAAATGAGTTTCCATAGTGTCTCAGTTGTCCTAAAAGTGTGTAAATATAAAAATTTTCACCAAATTTTTCTGATCTAGATGCCATTTTAAAAAATTGCTCTACTATATTTAAATTGTGTATTTAGTTTACAAAGACAAGAAACATTTTCATTAATGATAATGATTTTAAACCAATTAATCAATAGTCAATGGTAATGACTTTGTTTATTAAATAATAATCAATTAAAACTTTTCATTCAAAATCATTGCCATTAGTAAAAATAATAATAGTGCCAAAAAATCATTAGCATTGTTTATCATTCAGTGCTAATGAAATTGTTAATTACTTAGTCAATCTAAATAATTACTCCCATATATGCTTTATTTTTTAACCTTTGCAATATTTTTTAATAGTTTGTTCCAATACCAAAACATATGAATTTATGCTACGCTATCAAGGAAAATATTATTAGAGATTTTCGTAATTATGATAAGTTCAGAGAAACACTTTATTAACCGACTTCAAAAAAAGAAGGAGGTTATACAATTCGGCTGAATGTTGCCTTTTTTTATGTTTGTGCCTCCAGAACTCAGTCATTTCTGATCCGATTTTAAAAATTTTTGGTAATATGATAGATTATGATTACAAATTGGTCCCGTTTTAAAAACAGTTCATAATCTTAAAAATTAAAGGGTGTCCCCATACAACATACACATTTTTTAAGTGTATTATGAACTGTAACGGGCGATTTCGAAAAATTTAAAATGACTGCGTATTATTATGGCTCCCAAAAACAAAAAGTTATACAAAACTAAATCTAAAAATAAAAGGGTGCCCCTACAATTAATGTAAATTTACTTATCTTTTAAACCGTTATAGACCAACGCTTGAAAATTGGACATAATATCGATTGCTTTTGCCGTTATAGTACTAATATTGCTAGTTATAAATTAAAGGGTGCACCAATAGTTCATTAAATTTGATGTATATGGCCATACTTTTGAACAGTTGTAGACAGACGCTTGAAATTTACAACGAACCTGTATTGGTAAGTCCGCTATAACAACAAGTATAAAATTTGGATTTGATAATAAATGGGTATCCCAATAGTTGATATAATATGCCGGTCTTTTGAACTGTTATAGACAGACAGCTGAAATTTACAAGAGACATATTTTGCTATAACAAGAATTTAGAAAGTAAAGGGTGTTCCCGGAATTAATGTAATTTCTTCTTTATGGCCGTATTTTTTGAATCGTTGTATACAAACACCTTAATTTTAGAAAGAATGCCCACTACTTTATTTGGTATAATAAGAAGTATAAAAATGTTTTATTATAAATTAAATACTTGATATAATCGGATGTATATATGCAAACTGTTGAACCGTTACAGACAGATGGTTGAAATTTACACAGAAATTGATTGCTAAATCTAATACAACAGCAAGAATATAATTTGAATTTGGAAATTAAAGAGTGACCCTGTAGTTGCTGCAATTTGATGTATATTGCCAAACTACTACAGTCGAAAAAGTATAAAGTCTGGAGATATAAGTGTGTCCCAATAGTTAATGTTACCTAATTTATGTGGCCATACACTTGAGCTGTTATAGGCAAACAGATGAAATCTGTTTTGAAGTCGGTTTTTTTCGCAAGAATTATTTTTACCTCTTAAGAGCTCGTGAATGGAGTTCGCGCCTATATTTTAAAAGTGTGATTTCGGTACAAAATAAGAATAATTTATTAAAATGTAAAATGACGGTTTTTTTTTCTAGGAAAAGATAATTTTTAAGTAAAATACTTGATTTAGGTCAATTAGTACTTTATAAACATTATAAATTACTAAACTTTGAATGTTCTCGCAAAAATAAATAAAATAAAATAAAATTTTCAAGCTATTTTTAAGTTAATTAACTTGGTGGTAGGGACAAACGGCAGTAACTTAAAAGTCTATATACAATTTTCAACTCAGGTTAAGCTTTGTAAAATTTAGCAATACAATTTACGAAAAAAATATTTATATATATTTTTTAAAATTTTAAAATCGAGGTTAAAATTTAAGAATTTAAAAATCTTGTTTTTCATCTCTGACTTCTACTGTGTTACTACTTATATATTATGATAATGATATGATAATATTATTATCTCTTAATTGGTAGCCTTTTCAATTTAAAATTTTGCTTTGCGTTACTGGGCTACTACTTACTTATACACAAGAAGACGAAAGATTGTTATCCTTGCGTCTGTTTTTTTTTTTTTTTGAGTTATTATATTTTTAATTTTTATTATCATATACATACATATACTCGTACCTACGTCAATGCCTTAAAACTCTTTTCGTCTTCATGGAGCTCAATCGTAAACACTTACTTTATGTTTTTTATTATATTTTTTCTATTTTTTATGAATAAACAAACAATTCATGTATGACTACTAACGTTTATCTATGCATACTGGCATTCGTGCAAGAAGTACTCGTGGGCTGTCAGTTATTTACGTTATTTACGTTATTGTTTGTAGAACTTGTTTACAAAATGTTTTTTTTTCTTCTTTTAAATATTTATTTTGCCTATCAATTGTTATTCAAATAAAGTAACTATTTTTTTTTTCCTAATTGTTTGTTCTAATTATTATACATGTGGATCGTTAATCTAACTTCTTATTTCAATATTTAAACAGCTCGTTTCAAGGCATGTGTGTTTAAATTTTAGCAACCAAAAGTAAAGAATATTTTATGTTTTATGTCTTAACGTCAGACTTGGAAAAAACAACGTCTGTTGATTGGCTACATGCTTAAAGCGTCTAAAGTTTTTGATGTCACTAAGTAAGAATATTTTGCCAAAACTATTCACGTAAATACAGACGTAACATACTTTACGCATTAAGGAGGCCGCATTGTCATGAATTGCTAGATTATTTGCGAAGAATTTAAACACCCATCTGCTCTCCACAGCATATCCAACTAGATATGTTTACTTTATTTATTTATTGATATGATAAAACTAGTAACATTACATGAAGTGCATAGTACGCTTGTTCATTAGTAAGGAGCTTGTACTCTACATTAAAATTTTTCACAAAACTTCAAAGACTGGACCATGACACTCATTATCTTTATAGTGCAAAGAAGAAGTTCTTTTAAATAAATTTATTATATATAAATTTATTGTAACAATTAAAACAAATAACTACAATCATAAATGAGTTATATTATGAATAAATTAAGTATTTTCAGATAACAAATTACAAAAAATGTTGTTTCAACAATATTATAAAAATTATTGTTAAATATTTTAGTTAAAAAAATTATTTTTTCACAGGCACGTTTATGCGGCTGAAATTGGGGGAGTACCTCCCTCAGACCATATAAATTAATTTCAATGGTTTTGAGTCTTATGTGACCCCCTTCATTTAATAATTACATTATTTGTTCAAATAATATATTATTTCACCAACAAAAAAAAGGTGGGGCGAAAACGGCATTTTGAGTCCAACTTTAAGTTTTTAAATATTCCTTTACATTAAAAGTTGTAATTGCTAAACAAATGACTTGAAAATTTAAAAAAAAAAACTTGCATTTTTCAGAGGTAGGATTAGTTCTTCTAAGGGCATCTTTTCTCCATGGTACGATTTCTGTTATTTTAAATATTTAATACCAATGACTATAACAAATTTTTCTGTCAAGTTTCATTAATGTAAGTCCACTCAGTAAATGTTTAAAGCCAATATAAGCTAAAAAAAAATTAATGTTCGGTTAGATTGGTAAAATACCCCTCTGTGCGAAGGTTGGTTTGATTATGCGTTGATAGTAATTGATGATTTTCTAGTATTCTAATCTCTTAAACTAAATAGATAATGTTTATTTCACAATATGCAAAACCTAAGGTGGATTAATATGAAGAATTCATGATGTAGCAATATAGAAAATGCTGTTGATGTAATTTTTTTTTTGTTTACTTTAAAAATAAAAACAAGAATTTAATATAATTTTTCTAAATTTATAAATTTTGAAAATCAAATATATCTGAACTTCTTTCTTATAAAAATTATTCATTTGGATATAAAATAGTTCGGAAATACATATATAAAAAGTGGCCCACAAACTGACGACTTCCAAACATTTCGGGATGTAAGAGGTATGACCAGAATTTTCAGAGATATGTTTACCTTTTTGGCACTGAGTCATAAAACGCAGTGTTTAATAAATAATAAATAAATCTTTATAAAAAAAATTTTAAAAATATAAAAGAATCATAAATGTTGTAAGAAAATTATATTACAATACATTCAATAATTTTTTTAAGTATCAACAAACTAATATAAAAAATTAATATTTTTTTCACATCGTGGCGACGAAAACTTAGCTTAGGCAAAAACGAAGTTTAAAATTTGTCAACTCAAATATCTATTAAAGTATTTTTAAATTATATTCATCAGGAGGATACAAAAATTATTTGTACATTCAAAAACTAACACACACAAAATAATCTTTGTAACCAAGCCAAGCCATGTTTTTAAGATTAAGAGAAAATTGTTGAACTATAATTTATGAATAAAAATTTAAAGGTTAATATAATTAAAAGCTCAAGAATAGAAAAATAGTTTTGATTAATACTTGTTTGTTTCAAATTAATATTTTTTAAATAATTGTTAAGCGATTTAAGTGTTTAAACAATTTTCAAACTTATTTTTTAAATTTATTTTATGGAAAGTAAAATCTTAATATATAAAGGAATGAACTTTTAATAAGGTCTAGGTTTTGTCTGTTCTTTTTTCAGTTGACTGCAGTAGGCACTGGCTTAGATAGGCCTGCCAAGGGAGTGCTAAGCCACGCCGAAGAAAAAATTAAAATAATATAATCGATCTTATGGAATTTTTTAATTTATAGCATAATTTTCTATTTCGTGTATGTTCCAGAAAATCGTTTTTGGCAACACCTGAGGCAGATAGTTTTACATTAAATTCTAGAACGCGTTCCTGTTATTTTATAAAATTTTATTCTGAACTTGTTTCACAAAAGTATTATTCTGTTCTGTTGCTTTAAAATGTCGTTTAGTCCAATTTAGTAAAAGAATTTTAAAACATAAAAAAGGTGGCATATCATAGTGTCCAAGGACATAACGTCAATGGATTTTATGTCGCACTCAAAAGTGATATTATGTCCATGGGCAATAAAAAACATCATAGTGCCCTTGGATATCGTGTCGTTTTTAGTATGGATACAGTGTTCTCATGAAAGTCTCACAATGCCCGCACTAAAAACAACATGGGCTTCACTTATCAAAGGTTTTCTTGAACGTTACGACATGTCATGCTTATCACCTTCCTAATGATTTTTTTAATTGATTTCATAACAGAGAAAACTTCATTATCAAATTTCCGGAAATCTAAACACACCTTTGAATATCTTAGCAACATACATATATTTTACAAAGGTCACTGTAAAGTGTTTGACAATGGATTTTGGAAAGGGAGTTAAAGGTTGCCACATTAACAACAGTTCCAAATAACCCTACACAATTGAGGACGTTTCTATTCACCATACGAAAAGCAACACTATGTGATTCTTGCATATAAGGTATGCTTTGTGTCAGAGTGCTTTAAAGACACATTTTGTGAAACATAGGAAACTCTTTAAACTATCGATTTATGTTAAACTTAATATTCCTTAATCTTAAGACTTAATATTCTTTGAAATTTTCAGAAATTATTATTTTAGCATACGTTGCCCAAAATATTGCGCAGTCACTTCATTAAAGTCGTTTATAGAATACTAATTAAATTTTATAACTCTTTTTATTTTCTTGCAAATAAATTAAACCTTTTTCATTGCATTGCATTTGATCAGTTAAAAATATATAAAAATTCTTTTGCGGTAAAGTTTTCTTTCAACAAAAAAAAAAAAAAAACAAATCGAATCGAATGCAAAAAAACATAAAGAAAAACTAATTTCAAATAATTATGAAAGACTTGCAGTTAGCGTGTCTATTTTTCATCATTATCATTAACGTCATTGCCATCCATGTAAAATGAAGTAACAAAAAAATGTAAGAACCCCTTTTAATTATTTTCCCTTCTTCATTTTAAAGAAACGGGCTATTTGTTTGAACTGGAGTCGTCCCTGTTGTAATGTTGTTTCCATGTTTTTTCTTTACTTTACTCTTTTATTCACATTTACTCGCGGTAGATGTGGCGTGAAACATCAAAGTACAATTAAGATTTGTTACACTATTCAAGTCTTTTGATATTTTTCCGAGGGAGTGTTATTTCAAAGTGGAAGTATTTTTTTTTTCGTTGTTTTTGTTTTTCTCTTCATCAGGGTTGGTTGTGTTTCCTTTTACTTTTTTTTTTGTGTTGTTTATTGCTTTTGGCAGTTTCTTAGGTGTCAAATAAATATTATAGAAAAAAAAGAATAAAACGGGAAAAATCCATTAATTGATTGAGTATCGTTACGCCTTACAAGAGATTGTTAAATAAATAAATTGAGGTGGAAAGGAAACACATGTGTGGGCTCACGCTATTATTAGCGCGTAAAATTGTTAAAAATATTTTGCCATAAATGATTAATATAAATATTCGAATTAATTTATTTTAGGAAAAAATATAATAAATTTGTTGTAAGACATTAAATGCGTAACAAGCAAAAAATGTTGAATAATGGCGAAACGTATTTTCATAATTTAAAGTGATGGCAATCACTAAAGTATTTCTTTTTGGGTTTTAATATAACAATTGTTCATTTAATTTTTTTACTCTATTTTTATTAAAATAAAGCAGACAAATTTTAATATTTTTTACCACAACTTAACAATCTCTGAAAAGAATGACACTTTTAAATGAAAATTTTTAAATTTTAGATAAGGAACATTTATCAGTCTGATGTTTTTCCAATATCATGATGTTAAAAATATAATTAAAAGGTCCTAGATACCCTCTCTATTCTTTCACAGATGACAGAAGCATATGCCATTCATATTCATTTTGCAATAGGCATTTTCACTGTGCGAACAGGGTTCAATTTAACGCTCGTAAACGAAGTACGGCTGAATGTAGTAACTCATCTGTAATTAAGGGCTATGTAGATATTATGGAATCAGAAACTCTCGATATTCTTAGCATAAAAATTTAATACGATGTTCGGTGAAACAAGCATATTTTTCAAGTCACAAATGAAGCATTCAAGTGACTGGGTTTTCTAAAACGGTGCAAGAACTACTTCACTACATCTGATCTCCTAGTTATCTATGTCACCTTTATCAAACCGAAAACCAACTCTCATGCATTTCAATAAACTCTGGTTTAAGTTCTTTGAAATTTAAGATTAATTGCAATTTGAGTAATTGTTTTTTGTTTTTCTATCGCTGCCATTTCTTTAGTTTTTGTTTCGTAGTACAAAGTTTATTTCGTGTATTCTATTTAAAAAAATTAGAAAATAGTTCCTGCTAAAAAAAAATAATTCTTGCTAAAAAAAACCAATTTCAAAACAGATTTTAGTTCTCTATATAAACCGATTTAAAAGTTTGGAAACATCCATCACATTACATTACCTATTGGGTCAACCTCTAATTACAAAATCGAAATTTCATACTTCTTGTTTTAGCGGACTAAGCAATACAGGTTCCTTGTTACAGCTGTCTGTCTATAAAATAATAAACTATTGGGACACCCTTTAATTTACAGTTTTAAATATTATACTTGTTATTATAGCGGACTTAGTAACACAGGTTCTCTGTAATTAACATTCGTCTGTCCATATTAGACATTCTGTCTAACTTTGAAGAATTTGTATATAACGGTATAAACGATAGGGCCATATAGTTCAAATTACACCAATTAGGCGAATACCCTTTATTTTCTAAATTCAAATTGTATCCTTGTTGTTACAGCGGACTTATCCATACAGGTTCCATGTAAACCCTAGATACTTCTCTAGACGGTTCAAAAGTATGATAATATACATTAAATTAAATGAATTATTGGAGCCCCCTTTAATTATCAGGTCAATCAGTGTCACTTACGGAGACACCCTTTAATTTTTAGATTTATTTTTCTATTACCTTTTGCTATTGGGATCTATAGTGTATTTTTAATTTTTAAAACGAGAATAGGTACAAAAATGGCTGAGTTATGCAGGCACAAACCTTAAAAAGCAACATTCAGTCAGATAAATTACCTCCTTCTATTTTTAAAGTCGATTAAAAATAAGAATATTAACGTTTTGAGGCGAAATCAGAAGATTCGTTTTTTTTTGTCATTGACAAACTTGTTAAAGCAATAAAAATTATAACAGAAAATCAAAACATCTTTTTTACAAACTTTTCGTTTTTTTTTAATTCTGAACTTTTTTTATTTTTATGAAAATCTTTTTTTAAACTACACAGGGAAAAGTAATTCGTTATAAGAACCATATTTTTATAAATATCAAATTTTTTCGTTTACTCGTTTGTCATCTTTTACACACGTCAAGATTACTTGATCAGTTTTTGATTAATTTTCTTTTGAACCTGCATTCGTGTTCACACACACCGTCAAGTTTTTCATCAAGTTTCGTTTTCTTTGCTTTCAACTTTTGCAACTTCTATTCTGCAGAGAACTTCAAGTATAAAATTTTCTTAAACTTGATGGTACGGTCAGGTTTGTACTTCTTTCTATTCTATTCTCCTCTTTCTCACAAAAACTCAAGATTTGACGGGTCAAACTTGATGTGTGTAAGATGGGTATTCGGTATAACAACTGAATGAGCATGGTACTCGTAAAACTATTCCAGAGCCATTATAAAGGATTATAAGAAATTAAATAAATCATTCTTACATTTATTTTAAAAATACATTCCTGCAACAGGATTATAAAGAATTATATGATATGAACCACTAGTCCAGGCTTAGCTCTACATCTTCCTATTTTCTTCCGATTTCTGTTTGTTTTCATATTCATTTCATTTTTTATTCCATTTGGATTACAAAGAAATGTTTTCAAATCGTTTTTATCTGGAAATATCCCCTTTTCTGAGCAATTTTGAATTCACTTTTTAACAATATTTTTAGCCACTTTAATTTTACTTTTATTTGTTTTTTTTTAATTTTTTTATTGTCATTATTATTAATAAAAAAATTATGTAATGATTTGTTACCAGTCTTGTCTCTTTGTATTTATAATTTCTCAAGTTTTTATTCTGGAACCAATAAATTCAATCGATTTTTAGCTGTAACAAAATGTAATTGGAATATTTCGATTGGCTTGTATCACACCTAATATATTATTGATTATAGTTATTCATTATAATAATTTTTATGACAAATAATTATTATTTTTTATGTAAAATAATTTGAATTTTTTCTTTTAATTATAATTATCTTGATTAAACAAATTATTTTTTCGGAATTTCCTGTCTTTACAATTTTCGTTTATTTATTTTAGTATTCAAATCAACTCATATCAATCAATCAAAATCAGCCAAACCCAAAAGTTACTCATTTAACGAACAGCCAACATGTGCTATTATGCTTGAATTTTATACTCAAATTTTCAAATGGGGGACAATTTTATAATTTATTTTTTTTTTTCAATAAATGTATCGAAAGTCTTTTAAGATTTACATATATTAATAAAATTACATTCATATAAACACACATATACATACATATATTTAAAAATGTTTGCACTGGAAATTAAAGTATGATCAAGATTTGTTACACTTTTCAAGTCTTTTGATATAAAAATACAGGGATAGTTTTTATAGTGCATGACCAGCAAGATTTCTAAAAATTATTCTATTTACCCGTAGATTGCTCCTAAAAATAAATTAGGAATTCTACCCTTTGGAACACTTTTGTCCCATATGCAAATTTCAACACAAAGTATATCACTTTCTTCAATTTATTTTAATCAAGAGAATAATCCATTTATCTTTATTTGGACTAGAATGATAGCAGTCGTAACAGCGGCCTCGTTTTGCAGGTGCCTTTTGCGGATTTCTGATTATCGTTGATGATGGCTCAGGAATCTCATCAGCAACAATATCTTTATTATTTCTTGTAATTGATTGAAGAAGCGATAATGAGGAACTATTTCTCGGTACATGGGTTTGCTTGTTCATATAATCATGGGCCAATGTAATACCTAGCTCATGCAAAATTCTTTTGCGTTTGGTGTGCTTTTGCTTCGGCTACCAGTCTGGACATACGTCATTGAGTACTATATATGTATTCAATGCAGAAATATCTATTATGTTTGAAAAAACTGCCATCGGCCATCGATTTGTTTTACGTTTGCAGCTGCAACAACAACCATGTCTACTCCAACTTTTGTAGAATTGTATCCGCTAAACTTTTTTTTTAACAGTACCGATAACAGATTTGTTATGCATAGTACTAATTACAACAGTTCATTTAATTTTGCGACTTATGTAAGGCACAAGTTTGAATATGGTAGAGAGGTAGATTTTTACATAGTTGTAGCTTTGGCGGAATACTTCGCTTATTTTTGCGTAAAGTTCTTACCATTGTTACAATTCTTTCCAAAAGCTTTTGCCGCAGACTCTGAGAAAAGAAAAAGTTGTCCATTGTGACTTTATGGCCTTTTAGACCATTTGTCAAGTCGAGAACCACTCGTTCTCCTTGATTTTTTTCTGGGATTTCACTTACTCCTTTTTCCAAATACGGCTAAATTCGCAATACACAGCATGTTTCAGCTTAGACAATAAGTCCATATTTACACTACGCAATTTTTTGAGGCATTTTTTTTATCAATTTCATTTTAAGTTACTGTGTTATGTGTTATTTAGAAGTAAACATTAGCAACAGTAACATCCCCTCAAAACGCAAGCAATACCTTATTGCTTACTCCTCCTGCTTCACAAATAAACAAAACTTTCATGCTAGTTTCATGAAAAATTGCATAGTGTAAATGCCGTATAAGCCAAAATTAGATGCAATATTTTTCGGGCTTAGAAGGCAAATATTACCGAAACTTACATCTTCCATGGAAGCCAAGCAATTGCTCGTCTACTGTGACACAAGTGTGTGGATTGTGGTACAGTGAAAGAAGTTCCACGCCAAGTTCGCATAGTTCCCTTATCGGTGCATTGCATTGTTGGCGACGACTTATTACGTCATCAAAACGAAAATGCTGACGAAAACTTCAGAAAAACAAGAGAAAAAATAAATTACTTTTATTCTTAACGAGACGCATTTCAATCACATTGGATGCCCGAATACGACCACTCGAGAAAGGAATTGAATTCTAAATAGTATTGTCTTTGGACACGTAGAGCGCGTCATCAATTTCTTCATTTGGAATACTTTCACTTTCACTCTCACTTTGAATTGAAGACTCTAACTTTCATCCGTTTCGAAATCGCTGCCTGATAATTCCTCATTATCACTTGCCTCTAGTATACTTTCGTTTTCTTCAGCAGTCACATATATAGGTACTGTACTAAGTATTGTTGAGTTTTGAATAAAATGCAATAAAATCCAAAACTACTTTATTACTTAGCAAACACGTATTGAATCCACAGAACTTTGCGTAAACGAAATAGCCAAGCTGAGGCCAAATTCACAACAGTTATTTTGCATACATTTATAATTGCGTGTTGTGTTTTTATATATTTGATTTGTATTTGCTAGCGCAGTCACCTGTTATAAATTCGCGCGAAGGTGACTAAAATAGAAATAATGTAAATACCATTATAACGGTAGTGTAACGCCAAGGTCTCTGTCGAAGACCAAGCGTCTTATATGTGATTTTGTATGTAACATTTTTGTACCATAGGATCGAATTACGAAGTTTTTAAATTACTTTTTGGTTTGTTTCTGACCAGGATTTGAACCATCAATTTTATAAATTAACGAAATTTGACTTTTTTTCGACGTTTTGGTTCTTTTAACCAAAGAAGAACCAAAAAGCCGAAAATAAAGTCAAATTTCGTTAGTTTTTAAATTACGATAAAATTTTACAATAAATTTGTCTAAATAATGCAAAAATCCAAATATAAATCATGCAGAATAATTGTTGAATATTGATATAAAAGCTTTATTGCCAAAAAAACAAAGATTTAAACAAAATTCGCATGGAACATTTTTGTTCCAAGGATCGATTAACGGTTTAAGTAGTTGAGCTATTACTAACAAAACAAATAAGAATTATTTTTTTAAAATTCATGCAATGCTAGTGATTACTTTAAAATTTTTTGCAGCAGTCGACTAACGGCAAGAATCTATTTTTTGTTAAACAGAAACAACAAACTTCAAAATAAGAAAAATTAATGAAATAAATTAAATTTTTAGATGATGATCTATAACCGCATAATGTAGGTTCACCTAATGTATATTCTTCTCTTTTAATTTAACTTTGTTAATTTGTTTTTATATTTAACTGAATTAGCTTTTGAAATTTAGTTTTTTTATATTTAATGGTTTTTTGGAATTCATTCAAATTTTAAACATTAGTAAACATTAATTTTCAATTATAAAACTTTGTTAATAAATGCAAATTAAATTGAACGATTGTCTTTGGAAGAAGGATTTTGGTGATGGGGTTTTAACTTCAAACAAAGGATTTGGGTGAACCACAATTGGCGATCCTGCCCTTTTAAGAACAAAAAAAAGGAGATTTTTTAAAAAGAAAAAAAGGCGACGTTAAGTCCATTGAGAGTTTTTTATTTAAATAAGTTTTCATCAAATCAACTTTAAGAAGAATTCTTGCAATCTTATCATGGATACTACATGAGAGATTTCAACACGCACACGGATTTTCAACTAAATACATACGTATTCCTAAGTCATTCTTTATTTTTAGTATATTGCATAAACACAACTACATTTATAATCAAATACACTCTTGTACGTAACTTATTATTATTTGTTGTCAATTGTAAGCTCCTTGCTCCAGAGGTGAATGTTTTTACATTTGTCTAGTTTAAATCGTAGCAATTCTGTGATGCAGTCTACCACATAAATTGATACGAATGCTTAGCCCTCGGCTGTATCCAATGTTCGTTATGTTTTTGCAAATCCTGAACCCAATGTTGAAATTTTTTCCACGACGGCTAAGCTTTCTCAATTTTGGGCGAACTGTCCAGAAGCGTGGTTTATTCACGCTGAGATGGAATTTGCTTCCAAAAGGGTAACACAAGATTTGACTAAATACGAATACATCGTCACAGCTCTACCTCAAGATGTTATTGTGACTGTTCTTGATGTCATTCAAAAACTACCTTAAGTGATCAGTAAAACAATTTAAAGAAAATACTCTTTGATAGACATTATATGAGTGAAAACAGGAGATTAGATAAATCTTATCTGATTCTGAGATTGAAGACCATAAGCCATCGGAAATTTATCGGACTTTGGCTTTGCTGAGTGACTCAAGCTTTAGCCCTGATATGTTAAAGAAACTTTGATTAAGAAAATTACCAAAAAGTTTAAATGTTGCTTTGACTGGCTCAAATTCAACTGATATTGGTGAGCTAACAAATTTAGCAGATAATATTTGGGAGGTGTTACTTGCTAATGAGACAGCGTGTGTTGGAGAACCTGCCTCAACATATGGTACTTCCTCTAATCTTAAAAAAGTGGTCGAGAATCTAGTTCTAGCTACAACAATTATTTTAAATAGTTTTACAAATCTTTCATTAGATGTTGCCTAAATGAGAAAGCAGTTGGGCGAATATCAATATAGATCTTTTAATGGACATTTTAACAGGAGTATGTATAGGACTAGGACTTGGTCTGCAAATGTCACTTTAGATACGGTAGTAAAGTCAGACAGTGTTAGCAACCTTGTTCATAGAATTCAGAGAACTCAGATATAGCGATTCAGAAAATTCTGTATTACATTGTGCTGGTGTTAAAATTTTCTTGTTTTCTTTGAAAAATGCCTAGAAATATTTGTAAATATGATTGGTTTTTTTAATAATTTTTTTTTTTAAATAGAATAAAATTAACTTGATCAGAATTAATTAATTCAATTGTTATAAATGTTAATCCTAGGAAAGCAACGAAGAAGCAATCAGTGCTATAAAGCGTAGCATTAAGAGGAATTCCCAGAAGTTCTTGCGTCATTCCAAGCAGGAATTAGAGGTACGACCATCTAATTTTTGGGAAAACTTTACTTAAAGATCTCGCCCTCAACCTTATTATATTAAGGAGAACAACAACTGCATTTAAATAGTCATAGTTTTCTCCGGGGGTATTTTTGGCTCATTGTTTTATCGCAATCATGGGCACATATCGCAAATATGTTTTGTAATAAGGCTCTTCTTTGCTTTAATGGGCACATCAATAAGGCACGTTGACGCATTCAGTGTGAGGAGAACCTATAAAAAATTATCATAGCAAAAATACTTCTATAAAAACATTAGATTATGTGAGCCTGACGGGCTGAAGGAATTATTTATCCTCACTTAATTTATTGTTAATTCCGATAACGAAAAAAAACAAATAATTTGGCATCTCACTTAGGTGAAATGTGTACTACATTAAGCTTGTTCCTACAGAGTGTCGATATATGTTAAAGAGAGCGCTGCAACTTTGACTAAATAGAGCAAACGTTTTGTGAAAGCATTAGTGATCCAGTTAATAGAACATTTATATCAAAGATCTAAAGTTAGTGGCTTTAAGTGCAATTATATTACGTTACCTTTTAAAAATGAAGACTCAATTAAACCATAATGACAAAATCTTTCATCATATTAAATTCTTTACTTTCTTCTTTAAAGTATATGAAAGAAACTGCTTGTCTTTAAATGCAATGAACAAATCTGTGTCTATACTTTTATGCATTCTCTCTTTGAGTGCACCTGTATAAAGGGACTTTTTGAGGAATTTCACAAATTTCAATTGACAAGAAAATATAGACCCCCAAAAATGTTTTTATCTTGAAACGAATTGCAACACAACTCTTTGAAGTCTTATCGTTCCATCTATATGTTTTAGGGCAAAAGCAACGCATAAATTATTCTCAATATTATTTGCACTAAATTGTTTAGCAACTTTCGCAAAGCCTGCTGAAGATATTTTATGTAAATTCAGGCATTTCTGTTTAATTTAAGTTATGAACTTTCCAATATTTAATTTTTCAACATTCTTTCTCAAAGTCTTTAATATTCCAAACATGTTGTTACATAAATTTTGTCTTCCAAACACCCTTATCAGTCGTTGTATGAAGGAGTGTGATGTATGTACATGCATTTATTATTATTAAGACTGCGGATGTTTTAACGTTAAGTATCCGTAACACATGACTACTAAAATGTTTAAGGCAAAACAAAAAGCGGTTAAAAGCAAAATACTCAAAAAAAAAAAATAAAGAAAACAAAGCGTATTAGAATTCTATGTTGCAATGCTATTAAGGTTTTTTATTTTTATTCTTCTTTGAATTTTAACAGCTGCCAAAAAACTGCTCAAACAATTCAAAGCAATAGCAATAACAAAAAACAAAAAACGACAACAACAGCACCCAATCCCAAAAATAAAAATTAATGTACGTAAATGTAATTAAGAAAAAAGTAACAACTAAAATTATATGAGTACATTCTGCAACTGCAACTACAATTTTAAACCATTCAACCAGTCACCCAGTCATCCAACCAACCAACCGCTACGCCAACATACATTACAATTACATAAAAATGTTTAAGTTCTGCTGTGGATGGCTGTAATACATGTACAACATCCTGCTTGCAATAACGACGTCATTAGCAATCACCAAAAAAAAAAAAACAGAAAACATTAAACGACCTGAGGCTAATTTTCCATACAAAGAAAAACTATACGTGAAAAATACACCCTTTTTATTTTATGGGCGCCATACATACATGCAAACATACATACACATTGTACATTCTCAATAAGAAAAAAAATCAAAGACAAACAATAATGACACTTGAGCAAAAAAGCGAAGACGGAACCAAGTAACCAACAAACAAATGAACGAACGAACGTTGGCATTTAAATGAAAATTACAAAATGTGTTTTTAAACGCATGAAATTACCACAAGGCACAATATGAATGAGCACAAGTTATAGGTAATCCAATGAACGGTTTGGCCGGCGGGCCAATAGACAGACAGGCCGCTAGGAGTTTTCTAAAATAAAAAAATAAAAAAAAAACACTTGATATTAGGGAGTGTATTAAACTGTTGTTTAATAATGGATTTAAACCTCTGCGGACCAGCTAATTTAAAATCGCATTCCCAAGGATTACAAGACCTAATTCTAGTTTTATAATAATAATAACATAATACAATTTACAATACAGGTTCCTTGTAAACTCTAGCAATTTTTCTGTAATGTCTTAAAAGTTTAGCCATACACATCAAATTAAATAAACTATTGGGGCACTATTAACTAGTTCGGTTCAAAATCAGAATCCGCAAAGATCCTTGGATGCAGAAGACAGAGATCTGCAATGCAATGTAGGGACTGTGCTTACCTAGCCTTTACACATAACAACACGGAAGGAACCCGCAAACACTACAATAGAATGAAAAATAAACTGAAATCATTATTTCGTAAATTTAGACGACAACACTACAAGACTATGTTTGATGGAGCAAGCAACCAGCAATTTTGGAGAATTCTTAATAGATCAAATAACAATACCGCTAACGAGTCCCATGTGAATGTGAATGAACTGAATAGATCCTTCATTGCGAACAGTAACATCCCTCCTTTATTTGACTTCCAACACTTAGGTGGGTGTTTTGACGGTTTCTGTTTTCAGACAATTTTCGAGGATGACTTGGTAGGGGCTTTGACAAAAATAAAGACGAATTCTTTAGGGACGGATGGATTTCCAATAAAATTTATTAAAACGGTTTTCCCTTACATCAAAACTACTTTACTGGATATTTTTAACGCAATTATTATGACGTCTAAATACCCTGACAATTGGAAACTGGCACGGGTTGTGCCTGTACCAAAAAAAGATTCTGATGGCGGCTTGCGTCCTACGAGGGCTGCTATATATATTTCTGGCCTGACAACACTGAGTGCTGCCAAGTGCAATCTGACATTTCCATTGGAAAGTTTGTCATTTTAAAGCGTAATCGTACTCAAAACGTTTTGACGTACGACCATTATTTGTGTTGTTTACAGTGACTTGAAAAAATTAATATAGAAAAAAATGGAATTAACTCGTGAACATTTTCGTGCCATCATTTTTCACAACTTTCGACGTGGATTATCACGACAAGAGTGCATTGATGAACTTAAATCTTTGTATGACGATGAAGCACCATCCTATAGCACTGTGAAAAATTGGTATAATGAATTTAATCGTGGCCGAAGCTCGCTCAAAGACGAATTCCGTGAAGGTCGTCCAAAAACGGCTGTTGTGCCAGAGAACATTGATGCCGTGCGTGAACTCATAATGCAAGATCGACACGCGACATACCGAGAGATAGAGACATCCTTGGACATTTCTTCCACCAGCATACATTCGATACTGCCTGAACACCTGGCCGTAAAAAAGGTTTGTTCTCGCTGGATCCCGCACAATTTGAAAGTCGCTCAAAAAAAGGCTCTTGTGGATTGGTGCAAAGAAATGTTGCACAAATACGATTGCGGTGCTTCAAAAGACGTTTATAAGATTGTCACAGGTGACGAATCATGGATCTATGCGTATGAGCGCGAAACGTAACAACAATCGATCGTGTGGGTCTTCGAAGACGAGCAAAATCCAACGAAAGTTGTTCGTGGAAGAATCACTTCGAAGCAAATGGTCGCCTGTTTCTTCGGCAAAACATGTCATGTGGCGACTGTTCCGCTTGAGCAACGTAGGACGGTCACTTCTGAGTGGCACGCTACAATTTGTTTGCCTGAAGTCATCGGAGAAATTCGAAAAAACCCACAAGAGAAGACGAATCATTGTTCACCATGACAATGCGAGCTCTCACACATCGGCTCAAACCAGAGCGTTTTTGACCGGCCAAAACGTCGAATTAATGGGTCATCCACCGTACAGCCCTGACTTGGTACCTAATGACTTCTTCTTGTTTCCGCACATCAAGAAAAAAATGCGTGGTCAACGATTCTCGTCGCCAGAAGAAGCTGTTGAAGTGTTCAAAAACCATGTTTTAGAGGTGTATTAATCGGAGTGGAAAAAGTGCTTCGACAACTGGTTTGAGCGCATGCAAAAGTGTACAAATCATGCTGGAGAATACTTTTAAAAACAATAAAACCATTTTTGATTATAAATATTCGCATTTTCACTATTAGGCCAGAAATATATAGAGCAGCCCTCGTATAAGCATTTTACCCGCCATCTCCAAAATCATGGAAAAACTTATTTCTTCTTCTCAGTATGCATATAGAGATAAACTTAATACTTCTGGCATGCTTTTTGGCATTACAGACACTATAAGGGAAAACCTGAACGAAGGTAGAGACTGCGTTATGTTAACTCTTGATCTATCTAAAGCGTTTGACCGTTTGGATCATAACACACTTATTGAGAGACAAGTTTAACTTCTCAATAATGGCATGTAGGTTAATATACGCCTACCTGCTGGGTAGACGGCAGTTCGTTAACATGCATGGAGTTAACTCTGAAGTTATTCCGGTTCATTACGGGGTGCCTCAAGGATCTTCTTTGGGCCCTATTTTATTTCTGCTGTATTTAAATGATTGCGTCGAAATTTTAGACTCGACTTTAGTAAAACCATTTATTTTTGCCGACGATATTCAGTTATTGTTCAGCAATCAAAGAGATTTTCCCGATGTCTTGGAAGCAGTAATAAACTTTACTCTTCATAACCTCCATAAATGGACGATCACCAATTCTTTTTTACTTAATGCTAACAAGACAAAGGCTATAATGTTTCGTACTATGCATCGACAACCTGTTTACCTCAGCATAAGAATTAATAATACTAACGTTTCCTATGTCCGTTCCATCAAATGTCTTGGGGTTGTAATTGATTAGCATTTAAATTTTGGCGAACATATTGACACTCTCTCCTCTCATATTACTTTCGGGGTCAGGAAACTCTATCATTGCGGATGGTATCTTCCAACCAGGGTTAGGCGTATACCTGCAATTTTTTTACTAATGTCACATCTGAACTACTGCATCGAGGTTTACTCTGGCACTCTTGGGTATAGCATTCGCGCTATCGAACGTAATGTAAAATGCATTGTAAGATTCGTTTACAATGTTTCATATCGTGATGATGTAACTGGTTTTGTTAAAGATTTCTTAGGCTGCAGTTTCAGACAATGCCTTCAAGCTAAGACTCTGATATATTTTTTCAAAGTAATCAAATATGGAATCCCAAATTATCTTTTTAACAAATTTTCGTTCTCTCGATCACGGAGATCACCCCAAATTATTGCATCGGTAATTATGAATTCCATGTTTGAAAGATCTTTTTTATGGTCAGAGCTGCAAGACTTTGGAACTCTTTGCATTGCTCTCTGCGGTCATTTGACTGCTCTTGGCACACATTTAAAGAACGCTGTAAACTAAAAAAAAAACAAAAACAAAAAAAAATGTAAACTTGTATTTTCACCGATTAGGACTTTAATCACCCTCCCTCTCTAGGAATATACCGACATTATCTTATCCACGTATTTTTCTTTGTTTTTTATTCTGATCAATTTGATTAAAAACATTCAAAACTCATGTATTTTTTTTTATTGTACTTTATTTTAATAATTACAGCTGTAATTCAGTAATACGACTTTGGCCTTGCTGGCTTGCTGCATTACAAGATGATGAAATAAATAAAAATAAAAAAAATAAATAATTTAAAATATTTTTACATAGTAATAAATAGTAAAATTTCTCACTGAACAGAAAATTTTTCGATAGAAAGAGTAGCTCTGATGCAAATACTTTTTGATGAAAACAAGTTTCTCTGTCATTGGCAAAGTTTCGATACAGAAAGATGGGCTTTGCTGAGGGCACCTATATGATAGCCGTTTGTTTGCTAGAAAAGTTGTTATTCTACATACGGCTTTTCGATATATCTTGACCAGTTACGTCAATACGCCCATGAATAAAATACAGTAGTCGGCATATTTATTTTAACAAAGTATAGTGAAGAAGGTATAGTGGAACCAAATTAAAAGGTTAGAATTCGCAAATAGATACGTGGACAAGCCCCTATCATTCTGGCAATGCGTCTTATGGACCGACGAAAGTACTTTCGAATATCACTCGTCAAAGAAAAAAATTTTTTGTTAGACTAGACCGAAAAACTTGAAAAAAAAACGCACCTGGTGTTGAAAATGTTAGGCATGGATGTGATACAAAGGCTTGGGAGACTTGGTTCCCATCGAGATTTCGATGAACTAAAACCAATATTTGAAAATTTTAAATGAACACGCATTTCCTTCTGGCGATAGGTTGATTGGACCGTCATTTATTTTTTAACAGGACAATTGCCACAAGAGTGAAATGATTAAGACATTTTTGACGGAAAATTGCATTGAAACTTTGGACTGGCCACCCAAAAGTCCAGATTTGAACGTGATTGAGAATGTTTGGTCATATATAAAGCGCCAAAGGACCGCAGATCTGACAAGAACCAGAGAAGAAACTATTTCAGAGGTTAAATCTTTGTGGGAGGACATACCAATAAAATACATTCAAAACTTGATCGATTCAGTTTTATTAATATTAAAAATATCTAAAAGTATTACAAAAGTTGGAATAACATATTTTTGTTTAAAGAGTTAAAATAGTAAATGTCAAAATAATTATGCCACTCCCCAAAATTTTTTAATTAGTTGCATAGAATGCAAATTTAATTTAAGAAGTTATGATTTTATGTTTTTAGTTATTAAATAAATGTTACTTTTATTAAAAAAAAAATTGGAATTTTTTAGTCTTTTCAAAATTGAAAAAATTTTAAATGGTAAGATCGCTCAGGTGTCAACCTAAATATGCCGACCACTGTAATTATGCTATCGGACTGCAGACAACTTTTGCTTATAGAAAAAGCTAATTTTTCTACAAACAAATGTTATACAGTAAAAGTTGTTCTGATTCAAGCAACTTTACGAATTTTTCCTTTGTGTAACTAAGTTTAACAATTTCTTTTAAAAGAGTCCCTTAAAAAGTTAAGTCACTTTTACTGTCCCTAAAATTCTTATTGTTTTTTTTTTTAAATACAATAAAAATTAAAAACATACATACATAACGATCTTTTCTAAAATCGAGGGAGAGTGCTAAAAATCCTGGCTTCCTTTATTCTTGCATATTTTAATTGTAACTGGATAAAGGAGAAACCTTAGCTACAGGAAATATTGTAAAAACATCCTTTCCTATCTTCTACTACAACTTCTACTCTTAATATGCCTCAACCCTTTTTTTTATTTTCCGATCTGCGCAATCCACTTTTTATTACTAAAGTACCTGAAAACTTTCAATAAATTTAAATATTTAATTTTGTTTATAACTATATTTTACATATTAATTTACTGTAGTTGTCTTTAATTCCTTTAAATATAAATATTTCAAATTAAAAATAAGTAAATATTTAAACTAATATAAAAAAGATACCAAATAATAAATTTTCCTGTTAAATATATTTTATATATATTATTTAAAGTAATCATTAACTTATTATACGACAAATAATAAAAACTGTAACATTGAACGCCCTTTAGATTTTCAAAATCAGAATGACATAAATTGACATTTAAAAACATTTGCAACGAAAAACTTTAATCTTGACTCTTGCACCAAACAAGTCATTTTGCTTTTCTCTTCAGTTTTGGAATGTACAAAAAATAACTGTTATAACATCCCAGCAAAAGATGATGAAGAAGTTCAAAAATCATGGGTGTTTTTATTGCTTCTCCTGCACTTATTGTCTATAATGCATTTTTAATAAGTTCGTTTAATTCTGTTAATGTTTTATAACAATTCTGTTATTAAAAACTGGGCTTAAAACTAAATATGATAAAATGTGTTAACCGTTCCAATAAAAAGTTTAAAAATTTATTTCCATTTTATTACAACAAATAAATATTAATTAAAACTATTTAATTATAAAAAACAACGGGAATTTTTTTAAATTATATTAATTAATTTTCAAAAAATCTTTTTTTCGTGCTTTTTTCCCGATTAATTATTTAAATTACCGATATTGATTATTGAGGGTCAAAGCACGTCTCGATGGCCATTTCGTTATCGCTTACTTAACTCTTCAGGAAACTTCTGACAAACATTTTAAATAAACTAAAGATTTTTGTCCAAACAATAAAGCAAAGACAGAAATCAAAGTTTGAGCAAAAACAACAATAACCAACAGACGTGCTTCGACCCTCAATATCGGTGATTTAAATAATTAATCGGGAAAATAGCACGAAAAAAAGATTTTTGAAAATTAATTAAAACCATTTAAATTTATAATATTTACAAGTTGTTTTCATTTATTTTAAGAAGTTATAAAAAAAATTATGAAAAAACGTATCGCAATCATCGAACTGGTTTTAAGTGGCTTCAAGCATTCATTTAAATGTTAAGCCGTTTTGTTATTGTGAACCCATGTGTGAACCTAATGTTAAAAACCCAGTTCAATTTAAGTAGAAGCCATGAATTAAATACTTCTTTGCATGTCTTTTTTGCTGGGATAGTATAAAGTAAAAGTGAAAAGTTACCAGATTACAAAACTGACATAGAAATGAGTATAGTAAAATTTTGTTAGCATACGATTTTTCCATACAGACATTTGTCAAGACAAGTTAAATGCTCATCAAGTCACGTAAAAATAAATAGTAAAAACGCCAAATTCTTTATAAGTTGCCAAAAAAAAATCGCCAAATCAAAATTGAGGTCGCCAAATACAATTGAAAATCGCCACGTTTGGCGAAAAATTGCCAAGCAGCTGAAAATTATAAATACATTTGTTGTTCTTAAAAAAATTTATTATTTGGAATCCTTTTTATGTTCATTTACTTTAATTGTGCTTAATTTCTTCAAATATAAAACTAAAAAATGATATGTATGACCGCGAAGGAAAGCAATTTCTCTACTGCTTATCAGTAGATTATACGCAAATCTTGAATTTGTTTTTTGATATAGGATTCCTAAGTTTTCTATACAAAATTTGGGTATAATTCACTGATGATCTATATACGCAGTAGCTAAATTACCATATAGATATATGCTTTGCCCGCAGTAATACATTTCATGAATATCATAAAATATTTATATTTGAAAGAAAACAAACTTGATAAAGTAAATTATTATTTTTTCATACTTTGAGATTTTTTTAAGTCCACTTGGTATCTTTTAAGGGTTAATTTGAATGCCGCCTTGTAACATTGAAAATTATTAGTTACACTGCTGACAAATCGTTATAATAACATTGTAAATCAAATAAAAACGTAACGACGCGATGTCTTTAAAGGTTTTCTTTTTTTTGTGTATTTAAAGTGGCAAGTTTATAAGCGTTTAAGGAAGGGGAATAAAATCCAATAATAAAAATGTGGTATAAAAAACAAGAAGGGTACAAATGTGAAACCATGCGGTCACAGGCGCTGCATTTACCCTCTCTGATTATTTAGTGTAGAAAATTTTGTAGTTGTTATTGTTGATATTGCTGACGATAAAGTCAATAAGATAAATCCTTTAAAAAAAACTTGAATCGTTTCGATAGCATACCGAGGGGGACACAATGTTAAGCAGGCAAAAGAAATTTTGCCAAAATATAGTGATAACAACAATCAATGAAAGGGAATATCTTGGCACTTTTATCTCCCCTGTTGTCAGTTGAATATTTTTTTTAACAAGTATTTGTTTTAAAGGAGGAACTCACGTAAAACATGAAACATTTACTGCACGACCGTACATATTTTAAGACTGCACCCCTTTTTGTTTGCTATTATTGTTAATTTTATCCTTTGTTTTTGTTTTGTTTTTTTGATTGTTAAGTTAAAAATGAGACACACACAGGATGACAACGAATTTTTTGTACCCTATTGGTAATTTGAAAAAAAAATTTAAATTTAAAAAATGTTGGCTCCCAAGTCCACCTGGTTTGAAACGCTCGCAGGCGAAGGGACCGAATTTCTGCTTTATTCTATTGATAAATCCAACCAGCAGTTAGATGTAACCTTCGTTTCATTTATTTTTATTTTTCTCAGCTTTTTCCGCTGTTTATTTTATCGCGTTCTCATTTTAATACCCAAGCCTTCACATAATTTATTATACCTCGCTTTTATTAATAGAGTGTTTTTTACCACACAAAAAAACTTGCAACTTTAAACCAATAAATGTTTTGTGCCAAAACTAACGGAGGGACAGACAGATAATTGCATTCTGTGGCTTCTTAAATATCTTTGTTTTCAATACAGAAACAAAATTAAAAAAAAAAAAAAAAAAAACTTTCAAGTGTTTAAATTGCTTTAACTAAAATAACAGCTTGAATTCAATACCACAAGGGGTCGTAGTTTAACAATTTCTTCGATCAGTTTCTCAGAAAGTATTATCTTTTGTATAAAACCTAAAAAATAGTTGTATTCGTAATTGTATAATATTATGTATAAAATACATAAATTGCTGTTTTTATAATTAACTTGAATTGTTTATGTCAATTATTTTTTTGTAGCCTAACTTAACGAATAATTGGCCAAAATGAAAAAGAAAAAATTATCTCAAGTATAAAAGCGAATTAAATTTTGAATTTAATTTCAATGCTTTATGAATTCTACTTTTATCTATGTAGATTTTTTACAGCTTTATCTTCTTATCAAAAGCCATAAAATTTAAAATTTCGGAAGATTTCGATATCGAACTTTATTCCGAAAATAGCAAAATGTCTTTTTTTTTGTAGACGACAAAGTTTCAGACTGAAAGAAAAGTTTTACTATGTTTTAAGTTTCGGAGGAGCACAATTTATAAAATAAGAATTTTAAAATATTTGTTAATTAAAAAAAAAATCAAAATTAACTTATTTTCTGTTTTTTTTTCATTTTTAATTTAATTTCTAAACATTTTTAGAAAGAAAAATTATTTACAAATGTATGCGGACGTTTTCCAAAGAAAACAAAAAAAATTAAGACTGCAGAATGAAATTCAGCATTTTCTGGGCTGCCACATCCTTCATCAGCATTCCTCGCATCTATCTACCTTATGTTATAAACATCGTAAACATCATCTTTTTAACCAATTAATCTTAATGTTAATTTGTTGAGACGAGGTCCATACACAACTTAAAGCATTTCTTTGTCGTTCTCTTTGTAACACGTCTTGTAGATTTGTTGTTGCTTCTGTACTAACCTTCGGTATAGTTTCGGTTACGAACTTCATTGGTTCCTTTTGAATCTCATTGTTCTTTAAAGATTTCCTTTCATTCTCGAGCTGTATCATCTCATTCACTAAAAGCTCTTAATCACTCTCTATGATCCTCTGTGGTAGCTCTAGACATTCACACCCAGTCTGAGCTATCGTTTAAGCAGCTGCCAGCCACAGCCTGCAGGTATAATGTTTTTCGTGTGTCGTTTTAATACATGATATAATACTTGAGGCCTGCATAACCTGTCACTTAAGATTGGCTTAGCAGAAGATAAGCTATTTCTTCCATTTACCTTTTATAAGGTATTCTTGTCAACCACCTCCAGGTTTCCAATTTACCAAAAAAAAATCGAAGTGTTTTCGAAGACAATCTTCTGACTCTATTTGATAAGAATTCATAAGACGCAACTATTGTCCTGTCACCGGTCACCACCGCGAGGAGGTATAAATCGAATATCTAACAGTATACTCAACTACGGTGAGGCGTACTCTTGTACTAACCGACAGTCAAGCTTCGAACTTAAGGCCCAACTATAATGTATACAAGATAAGTAAAGCAAACTTAAACAACTATACAAATACATTAAATTATAAGTGGCTTAAGAAAACTTTTCGTCAAATGCAATGTTTTTAGCACGGTACGAAACAGATCGCACTTTCTGTATGGAAACAGCTGATTGTTCTTCATGTTATACATTCATAAAGAAAAACTGCAATAAAGACGTACAGCGTTAGTTAATAATTTAATTGAAAATGTAGAATGTCCATTTTGTACAAACACAATAAATCAAAATTAAATTTTTAACTCTACTATAATTAATGAACGCCGCTGCATTTCTAGAATGGTTGGGCCTTAAACACAAAAACAGAAAAAAAAAACTTTTTTTATTGACTTTGTATTGGAACATGAATAGAAATTGTAAACATATACAATGTATGTGAATGTTATCAAATATATAAAACATCCCAGATAGCATTTGGAAGATTGTTTTTACAAAAATCACCAAAGTGAGTCTTTTAAGACTACCCAAGATGACCTTTAACTGATTAATCAGTAGTGTGTTTAAAAAAAAACTCGATATAATTTCGACAAAAGCAAAGAAAGCGACTTGTTTAAAAAACAAAAAGTAAAAAAAGCAAACGCTTGAAATACAACTGTTTCTAGAATTATTTTAGAGACATACTTAACGCAGCCTAGGGATGAACAAATTATTCAAATATTTTATTTTTATTTTTTATTTTTCATAAAAATATGTTAAATCGTAAAAAAAATAAATACGAGGGTTGCTTTATATATTTCTGGCCTGGCAATACTGAGTACTGCCAAGTACAATCTGACATTTCCATTGGAAAGTTTGTCATTTTTAAGCATAATCGTACTCGAAACGTTTTGACGTACGACCATTATTTGTGTTGTTTACAGTGACTTGAAAAAATTAATATAGAAAAAAATGGAATTAACTTGTGAACATTTTCGACGTGGATTATCACGACAAGAGTGCACTGATGAACTTAAATCTTTGTATGGCGATGAAGCACCATCCTATAGCACTGTGAAAAATTGGTGTAATGAATTTAATCGTGGCCGAAGCTTGCTCAAAGACGAATTCCCTGAAGGTCGTCCAAAAACGGCTGTTGTGCCAGAGAACATTGATGCCGTGCGTGAACTAATAATGCAAGATAGAGAGATAGAGACATCCTTGGACATTTCTTCCACCAGCATACATTCGATACTGCATGAACAACTGGCCGTAAAAAAGGTTTGTTCTCGTTGGATCCCGCACAATTTGAAAGTCGCTCAAAAAAAGGCTCGTGTCGATTGGTGCAAAAAAATGTTGCAAAAATACGATTGCGGTGCTTCAAAAGACGTTTATAAGATCGTCACAGGTGACGAATCATGGATCTATGCGTATGAGCCCGAAACGAAACAACAATCAACCGTGTGGGTCTTCAAAGACGAGCAAAATCCAACGAAAGTTGTTTGTGGAAGAAGCACTTCGAAGCAAGTGGTCGCCTGTTTCTTCGGAGAAACTGGTCATGTGGCGACTGTTCCACTTGAGCAACGTAGGACGGTCACTTCTGAGTGGTATACTTCAATTTGTTTGCCTGAAGTCATCGGAGAAATTCGAAAAACCAACAAGAGAAGACGAATCATTGTTCACCATGACAATGCGAGCTCTCACACATCGGCTCAAACCAGAGCGTTTTTGACCGGCCAAAACGTCGAATTAATGGGTCATCCGCCGTACAGCCCTGACTTGGCACCTAATGACTTCTTCTTGTTTTCGCACATCAAGAAAAAAATGCGTGGTCAACGATTTTAGTCGCCAGAAGAAGCTGTTGAAGTGTTCAAAAACCATGTTTTAGAGGTGTCTCAATCGGAGTGGAAAAAGTGCTTCGACAACTCGTTTGAGCGCATGCAAAAGTGTATAAATCATGCTGGAGAATACTTTGAAAAACAATTAAACCATTTTTGATTATAAATATTCGCATTTTCACTATTAGGCTAGAAATATAAAGAGCAGCCCTGGTATACAAATGTAAAATAAATTTTTTTAAATGAATTAGTTGTTTTCAAATTTAGAAAAATGAATTTTAAGAAAATAAGAAATAACATGTTATAAAGTAATACAAAAAAAGCAAAATGTTATTTGCCATATTTGGCTTTAAGAACAGACAATTAGGAATGTCCGTTTAAAATAATACAAAGATGACTCGCATACGCCTAGTACTATGATCAACAACTGACTCGAAAAAGTTTCGTGTTTGACTAAAAGTACGATTGAAAACAGTTTCGAAAATGAGTCAATAAGGCGAGTCATAAGGGACTCGTTCAGCAGAGTCGCGGCTAGGGTACCATTTTCTCCCTACAAAACAATAATTTTCGACTCTAAATCGAGCGCTTAAACGATTATTTTAATCGTGTAGAAGAGTCAAAAAAGACTCGAATATGATTAATAATTAAAAAAATGCTGCTCTTTAAATGGATTTTTGTTTTAAAATTTTCTTTATTTATTACCCAGTTAGCACTTTTTTGAATTATTGATAATATTCGAGTCTTTTTTGACTCCTCGACACGATTAAAATAATCGTTTAAGCGCTCGATTTAGAGTCGAAAATGAATGTTTTGTCGGTAGAAAATGGTACCCTAGCCGCGACTCTGCTGAACGAGTCCCTTATGACTCGCGTTTTCGACTCATTTTCGATACTGTTTTCAATCGTACTTATAATCAAATACGATACTTTTTCGAGTCAATTTTTGATCATATTACTAGCCGTATGCGAGTCTTCTTCGAAACATATTATACGAATATTTCTTATTATATTTTCCCAAAATTAAACATTGCAAACTCAGTTTTGCTTATTGTTTATTACACGCTGTCTTGACGAACCATTGATTTGTTCAAACACTGAACAATTTCATGCGCGCACATTAAAATGGCTTGTGTAGACCATCGTTGTCGATGTCATGTCGTTTTTAAACAACGAGAAATCGAAGCATTAACATCGCCAAGTTTCCTCCACGCAAGCAAACATGAACAAATGTTTGAAACCTATTCGTTTTGTTCATGTGCGAACCAATCAATTGCTCGTCAAGACGTAGTGTTACATTCGGTTGCATGTTATTCGTAATTTTCTTAAAATTCAAATAAATTAATTTTAAAAAAATTTATTTTACATTTGTGTCTCTATTTTCTTTACGAAGTGACATAAAAATAAAATATGTATTTGAATCAATTTTTCATCGTTAGACTGCGTTTTATATGTCTCTAAAAAATTCTAAAAACAGTCGAATTTCAAGCATTTGCTCTTTGTACTTTTTGTTTTTAAACAGGTCGCTTTATTTGCGTTTGTCGGAATGATATTCGAGTCTCTTTTAAAACGCACAACTGATTAATCAGTTTTAAGTCATCTTGGGTAGTCTTAAATGACTCACTTTGGTGATTTTTGTAAAAACAATCTTCCAAATGCTAACTGGGTAAGAAATAAATTATGGCATTATGCAACTGTGCTAAATTAGTTACTTTGTTTATTTTAATACATTGTGAATGGTAACATTTATCTCATCTCTGATTTGACAGATAATTAGTTTTATTCTTCCGCTGAACGAATATGGTTGTGTATTGCGCCATGTTTTTGAGTATCGCATTATCAGCCGCAGAGCTAATGTCGTTTGGCCATTTCCGAGCTGCGATTTGACACCGTTAGACTCTTATTTTTGGGATGCCCTTAAAGATAAGTGTTACGCCGACAAGCCAGAGACAATTGACGTTTTAAAGACAATGTTCGTGAAGCCATTGGTGTAATACAGCTGCACACAATCGATAATGTGCTTTAAAAGTGGACCGATCGTGTAGGCTACTGCATGGCCAGCCGAGGCAGCCATTTGAATGAAATTATTTTCCATTATTAACCGGAAGGATTGTACTTTCAAATAAAAAAAGGAATTTGAGAAAATATTCAGCAGTTTTTTTATATGTTGCATTTAAAAAAAAAAGTTACTTGGCGGACCCTATATAAATTTTTGGGCAAAAGAAATTTAAGAGATTTTTATTTTAAGCAAAACGTGTTAAAAGTATATATTTTTTTTTTAAGTTTGAATATAAAATGTTAATTATAAAATTTCAAATACAAACCATTTTTATTAAGTGGTAAAAGATTAGAAAAGAATAATGATTAATTAGAAAAATATTAAATTATTAAAAAATTGTTTAAATTTTGAAAACCACAAAAAAAATATTTTTTGTAAACATCCTTTTCTTCAAAATTAAGAAACTGCATCCAACATTTTTCTTATAAATCAAAATATACTTTATTTTCAGTTCCAGTATTAACAAAAAATAAATTAAATTCGAATAATTTCTCTAGCACCTAAATTATTATTCATTAAAAGTATTACAAAAGAGACAGCATCCACCACAAAGCGGAACACAACAAAATGATAGTAAAAAGATTTATTGAATTTACAAACAAATATAGAATAATACGTGGCATGATTTCATATGGTCTACTATGGCCCTGTGGTTCTTTGGCCGAACAGACTCTTATAGAGAAACGCACACTTACAACGTACGATTGGAAAAAATGTCTGAAGTAAGAAAAACAATTTTCAACTATTTTTCGTAATTACAAAAATCAAACAAACAAAAACCTTTAAATTTATTTTATTGGTAATTTTTTTATGCAGATTCAGTTTATTTGGCTGTTTCTTTATGGGTCCAACAATTTATGCCTGGATGCGTTTGGCCAGCATTATGTGGCCACGCACTGATATCAAGTCATCATTGTGTAAAGCAATTACAGAGCAGGTTGCCTATGATCCAATGGCAATTAGTACATTTCTATTTACCATGAGTCTAATGGAGGGTAAAACATATGAGGAAGCCAGACGAGAGGTAAGCGCTTATTCTTTTCAGATTTTTAGTATTAAATTCCATGTTAAAATGTTATGAATTTAAGTAACTGTTAAAGAAAATTAAAAGAGTAAAATACTAACTCGTATATAGAAGATACCACCCAAAATATCAGTTAGTTGTTTTAACAAAATAAATATTGCTTTGTTTTTTTTTCAATAAATTGCTTAAGTATGCTGCATATGTTTATGTTTCGTCTTGAAAGACCTTTCAAGCAAACGAAATAAATGATGTCTGACTGTCAGACGCATTTATGTAAATATTATGTTCATAGAATTGTTTATATAAACACTTAAATTCTTATCGTGTCTGACAATCTTAATTTTGTGTCTTTCAATGTTCTCATTTTTGTAATTTTTGGTTCAAGTATGTAATGTTTCGTGTCTGTAGCTGTTTTAAATTTTTTCTTACTTTAAAAATATATACTTAAACTTTCAACATTTTCTACATTGAGTGCCTTAAATTAAAAAAAAAATACTTTACGTCCATAAATGTTGTACACACATAGTAAGTGTGTCTATAGTACGAGTTTGTTTAACTAAGTACTGGGCACACAGGGGATTTATAAGATAAATTGTTTAGAAGGTTTAATATTTTACAAATACGTTAAGGTTTTTTCTTTTTTAGTTTAAGTCCGTTATGAATTGTGATAAATTATAAAGAATACTGTTAAGTTTAGACACCAGCAAAATGAAATGCACTTTGTGCTTCGCTATAACTTTCGTCAGCATTTGTAAAGGCCCTACTATAATGTGCATAAGATAACTTAACTTAAATAACTGTACAAATAAGTTAAATTATACGTAACAAACTATAATGTACTTAAGAAAACGTTTGGTCAAATGTCATTTCTTTAAGCAAAGTATGAAACTGCCTAAACTTTCCATATGAAAACAGCTGATTGTGCTTTGTGTTCAACATTCGTAAAGAAAAATTGCAATGAAGACTTGGTCCATGTTTACACTATGCCATTTTCTGATGCAATTATTTTTCAATTATCTTCATAAATGGCAGTGATATTCGTTATTTTAAACAAATCATAACCAACATTAACATTCCCTCAAAACTGAGGCCATGCTATATTGCTTAGCCCTCTTGTTTCACAAATAAACAAAAATTTCGTGCTAGTTTCATGAAAAATTGCATAGTGTAAAAGCCGTACTACAAAGATAATGTAGAAAAAAACAAACACAATAAAATAAAATTTTAATTGTACATAAATGAAGTGATGTACACCGTTGTATTTTTAGAATAGTCGGCCACAAATACAAAAAACAGGAAAAATTTGTAATCATTTTTATCGAATTTATCTAAGAATATGAACAAAAAATGCAAATATGTATGTGAATGTTATAAAATATGTTGTTTAAATGGCTTTCTGTTTCAATATTTTGTTTATTTATTAAGAAATTATTTTTGTCAAAAGTACAATTTAACATAAATGTGTAACTGTGGAAAATTAGTTACTCGTACTAAGTTTATATAAGTACATTGTAGTCACCTAAAATTCTTTAATGGGTTACCTAAGCATTTGACAAGCTTTGTGTTGGGTTTTCGACACAAGGTTGGCTTATGCACATTATAGTTGGGCCTTAAATTTTTCTACTTATGTAACTATGTATTTAAAAAAATAGAATATGACAAGTTTTGAATTTTTTTATTTTGTAAACTAAATTAAGCAACCAGAATTTTTTATTATATTAATTAATTTTCAAAATAAAATCTTTTTTTCGTGCTATTTTCTGTTATGCCGATTAATTATTTAAATTGCCGGTATTGATTATTGAGGGCCAAAGCACGTCTCGATGTACATTTCGTTACCGCTTACTTAACTCTTCAGGAAACTTCTGACAAACATTTTAAATAAACTAAAGATTTTTGTCCAAACAATAAAGTAAAGACAAAAATCAAAGTTTAAGCAAAAACAATAATAACCAACAGTAATTCTATATTGCTTTCTCCACTGAAAAACAAAATATCACAAAACACTACGATAATTTATTAATATGCACGGGCACTCTGCAAATATTATATTAAATTAAACAACGGTAATATTTTATTATATAAAATAATTTTTTAAACATTTTAAACAACGGGATTTTTTTAAAATAATTATATTAATTAATTTTTAAATTTTAAAAAATTCTTTTTTTCATGCTATTCTCCCGATTTATTATTTAAATCACCGATATTGATTATTGAGGGCCACGTCTCGATGGCCATTTCGTTATAGCTTACTTAACTCGTCAGGAGACTTCTGACAAATATTTTAAATAAACTAAAGATTTTTGTCCAAACAATAAAGCAAAGACAAAAATCAAAGTTTAAGCAAAAACAACAATAACCAATTGTATTTCTATTTTTCTTTCTCTGCTGTATAAGGCAGAGTTTTTTTCTGCTCTTTTATACAGTTGAAAGAGGATGAAAAATAAAATATCACAAAAGGGAGAATAGCATGAAAAAAAGAATTTTTTAAAATTTAAAAATTAATTAATATAATTATTTAAAAAAAATCCCGTTGTTTAAAATGTTTAATATTTGCAAAGTGCCTGTGCATAAAATAAATTATCGTAGTGTTTTGTTAAGACACACTTTTTTCTATCTAAGCTTGAGTATTCTTAACAACGTATCACAATTAATAATCAATTTAAGAAGTTGTTTATAAAATTTAGCCTAAAGATGATGTTTAATACTTTCTATAAAATGGTGCTGGCCTTTTTTCAAACATATTTTTAAAATTAATGTAAATAATCCTATGCAGAATAGCATATTTGTCATACGATATTATAATTTTCGTGCTCCTTTTAAGGAAATTTTCTTTTATAGGGCTATTTAAGTTTTCCTAAAAAAATTTTATTCTAACTTATTCAACGTATTCAATTAATTACACAATTAAAAATTTTTTATTTATTTTTCAATTAAAAATTTAATCAAATTGAAATCCAATAAAACTATTAATAGGAGCAAATGATTTTATGTTTAATTAGACACCATTGTTACAAACTCTCCAAAATATGGACTTTATCTACAGAGCTATTTTCTCTTAAAACCACATTTATTTAATATTATTTTTAAACTAATAAATTTTTAATCCTTTTTTATAAACTATTAATTTTAAAAACAATTTTGTTGTATTAATGTTTTTATTTACATTAATTCTTTTACGTAGAATTTATTATTTAAAATAGTTATTTTTTATTGTTATAATATTTAATGGTTTTCTGTTAATAGCATTATAAGTAATTGGAGATTATGTAAAATGTCGAAATTTACTCGGATATGCCGAATTATATATATATCTTTCACCATCTAATCAATCCAATCTAGTTCAGTGAAGTAACTTCAATCAAAAAAGAAAACATTGGGGTGACTGAGAATCAAAAAAAAAATTAAGTACTGCATATATATAATTCTATAAAAAATGCCATCGGCTCTTAATGGGTTAAGCATTTTTAAAATTTTTTAGTATTTTCTTAAAGATGTAAAAAAAAAGCTTTTGAATGATACCCATTTTGATATTTTAAAAATATCTGTTTTAACTATGCTTCGGCTTTTTTATTGGTTTGTTAATACAACAGAAAAAATAATCATAAAAAAGCTGAAGCATAATTAAAACAGATATTTACACACCAAGGTCTACAAAAAAAAAAAAATTACAACAGAATTTTAAAAAATGTTAAAATTTCAAGGGCCCGTAACTCAGAAAATATTCAATTTTTACGTATCCAGAAATATATGCGTATATGTTAATATTTACCATGAAACTGACAGCGGTACTATGTCTGATCGATAGCATATTTAATTTTTCTCTAGCTGATGTAGTGCCTCGGCAAGCTTGATTTCAACACTAACACGGACGGACAGACGGACATCGCTCAATCGACTTTGCTATATATAAGAAGTCAGAATATATATACTTAATGGGGTCGAAAATGGATATTGTAGAAATAAAAAATAGAAAACTTGAACTATGTATAAATAATTTTAAGTCAAAACCGAGACCATCTTGTTTTCGGAATACATTGAATTAAATTTCCTTACCATCTATCTTCTTCTTTTCTCAGTGATACTGACTGTCGACATATATTTTTTCATTTTTCTAACTTTGAATAAAGTTTCGCATCTTTTGATATTTTTAGTTGCCGAAAATTTTTTATACCATCCAGTCCCCTAAACGCAGAGCATTTGTTTGTAAGTAGAGGCCGCCTACTGCGTTATTTTTCACCTCGTCTCGATCATACTTAGCATTTTATTGTTCAAAAAAACTGTTTTTTACAAATATTTCATCACTGTATATTTTTTTATAATGCTTAACTATTTCAATTTTAATCCAAATCATACCTCAATAACAATTAAGAACAAAATTAAAAAAAAATAACTTAAACTCCTTCCTAATCACTGTGCAAGGCAATTTTTCCCAGAAAAATATCATTGTTATTGTAAGCATCATCACAAGTAACAATGTCATCATCAGCATCATCCTCTCTTCCATCAATAATAATATCAACTGCAGGAAAAAACAAACACCATTACCTCATCAGGCATGAACTGCTCGTAAATATTAAAGCAAAGTAACAACGAATCATACAAAGATGAGTACAGACATTCTCATTTATTTCAATTTATGCAAGTGTCAGTATATCAACAAGAACTAGAAAGATAAACATTCAGCCTGGTGAGTCAGAAAGTCAGTCAGTTATTCAGTCAGTTTGGCAAACGTTTTCGTTATTCATTTTGCAACCAGAAAAGGCAGCACAAATGTGAATAGTAGAATCATTGACGATAGTGTTTCTGGTCTATTATTTATTTATTTATTTTTTTGCATCTTACATACTTGACGCACCAATCGTCTTCGTCTTTAGTTGTATGTTGCTCTTGTTTGCTGATGCATTGATGAAATTTCGAAAAAGAGACGGACACACAAATAATATTGCTAAAGGATCCATCTTAACATTGTTGGCGTATTCAATGTGTTGATTCTAGTAGACTCGGCGCGCCGCACACAGGGACATATTAAACGTTTAGTGCGACAAAATTATTTACTTCATATGGAAACAATAAATTTTTAAAAAACTGAATCGGATGTCAGTTAATACAAATTTAAAATAGGGGATCCAATATGGCGGACAATTTTTATAAAATTGATCGAATTTGCTTTAAATTTATTAAAAGGGATTTCTTTCGGTCCCGCAGTGATTACGAATCTGATGAAAGTTTTTTTTAAGATTTTAAATGGCGGATCCAATATAGATTTTTTTAAAATTTATCGAGTTTGTTTAAAACTCATTTCTCTTAATTTTCATAATCTTTAAAGCACAGATTCTCAGTACACCCAATATAGTTACGAAATTCCCTTTTCTAATATATTTCCGTGCACACAAGTATTTTGTGAGAAGACTGCAATGAATGAAAAATTTTGGATTTTCAGTGTAATGTGTACTACCTGAGGAAAATATATTTATTGAACGGGGAAACGGGGGGACCAACGATTGAATTTTTAATCTTATAGTAATTGTTTCTTTATAGGGAAAAGTCGTGGAACTGCTTGGAACTGTTTTTGTAGCTCTAGGTGAAATAATATTTTCAATATATTTCATAATAAGAACATTAAACTATATCTACACTATTGATAGATAAGATAAGCGATACTTTAAAATATATTTAAAAAGCTTTAAACTGTAAATTTACAAAAATTTGCCGAGTGTATCTGTAACAGATAATAATACTTTGTACGCACGTGCAGACTAATGTGATGCGTTAAAAAAGGAAATATTTATACTAAGTGCAATAGTGGTTATATCTATTAAAAATAATGTGCGCGGTTTGCAATTCAGTTTAAGGCACATATCAGTGGAAATTTATACATTAGGATGTATAAAAAATACTACAAACTTTGTTTATTGTGAAAAGAATATAAAAACTGGTACTCTAGGACCATCGCCTTTAAGTATCTTGTTAATAATTTAAAAAGATCAAACAAAAGTTAACGCAGCCATATTTCATGATCCTACCATGTCAGAAATACTCTGTTAAAGAACAAGATTAGGCTTGAAAAATTTTCAATATTTCACCTAAAAATTAATAATTAATTGATTTACTGGCATGTATACGCGTAATCACTGACGTGAAGATTATATTTAGAACCCTTTTCAAACGAGTTGTTATCAAGGCGTACCACAAGGATCGATCTTGGGGCCATTCCTTGTTTCGATGTACGTTAACGACCTGCCGCAACATCTACTTTATTGTAATGTTCATATATATGCACTGCAATCCATAACTGAAAATATTCACCCTTATTCTAGTTGTGGGCGTCGTCTCATATCAATGTTGATATGTGTCGAGGCAATTCGATTGGTTATTCTACTTGTCGTTATTGACCCTTATCGATTACTACTTAAAGATTTTTTGTATTTTATATCAAATGTGACGACGATGTTGCATTGACGCGACTCTGTTTTTTGTCGACGCCTTTTTGCATGACGACTGGAAGTTATTTAAACCAATCATAACATTGAAAATGTAAAAAAGTGAAGTATACAAATGCAAATCAATTTGAAAAATTGGTGGTAGAATTGCAGAAGAATACATTTCTTGCGAATTTAAAGAAAAATGAAAAGAAATTGGAAAATTTCTAAATTCTCTTGGTCCGCCAAGAAGATTAACAGATGCATGGCAAAAGGTAACAAAATAGAGAATCGAATAGAAATTTATAAAAGAGTTTATAAAAATAACTTTAAAGGTATGGCGAAATTTAAAATTCAAAATAAAAAAATGGTTGCTAATAAAGCAGAGTGTAAAGCCACTGGCGGCGGAATGTTTAAACAATTTTCACTCAGCCTGCTGAAAAAAGGTGTGGCAAACCTTCTAGAGAAAATGACCAAGCAATAATCAAACTGATTTACTGCAGAAGTACAGCCAGTAACAGGCAAAACATCTGTAGATACTTGCGATCCGGCAAATTAAAAATATTGCAATTCTGCCTAAGAAGTTTTCTTTCCAACGCAAGTTTTTGTTTTTTCGAGCTTCTATCATCAATTAAATCAAAATTTTCTTCATTTTTAGAAAACATTTTGCCATAAAAGTATCAAACGCAAGTAAAATTAAAAAAACTAGGGATGTGAATTTTCATTTCACAAAAATCGATAAACCGTCGATGTCGTCACAGGAATGTTATAGAATGCAAAATTTTTTATTGAATTGACGTCGACATTGGTACGAAGTGATATTGATACTAAAACGATGACGCCGAAAACTAGAAAAAGAGTCGTTAGCAAAATTAATACTTATTTAGATAACGTACATCATTGGGGATGTGCAAATCGTCTTTGCTTAAGTCCTCAAACATTAAAATGCCTGGTTATACATAGAAAAACTCTCAATTCCGAAATAGGGGATATTGTAATAAATAATGAGAGGATTGAAATTGTAACTACAACAAAAAAATAAGAAATAATATTTAATAAGAACCTAACATGGTATGATCACATTAATACACTGATTGCAAAGATGTACCATATGACAAGAACATTATGGTCTGTATAATATCACATTCCGTTAAGGGTTAAAGTATTATTGGCAAAAGCTTATTTCCTAGTCTTATGTGTGGCTGCAAGTTGTTTTGAAATTATTATTACTCGTCTAAGAAGAAACTGCAAACTTTATAAAACAATATCATAACATACCTTTATAGGAGTCAGCTGCGTGATCATGTTTCTACCTGTTGAAAATGCTTGTATGGAGTATCATTTAAGAAACTTTTGAAAATAAGAACACTCACGATTTTGTGGAAAATAATTTTCCTCAACGAGCCAAATTGTCTCTTTCAAAAGATAACGTTTTATAGATCAGCACGAGGCAAAAGAATCATAGTTTTATAATTCAGATGTCTTGTCTCAGAGTGGCAATTTTTTTATAATTGACATTTGGAATGCTCTTCCACATATCCAGCGAGTTACTGGTTTTAACAAATTTTTGTTTAGTTGCTTTGTTTGGATAACTTTAACCTTTTAAAATGCTTGTAGTAATTCGGTTAAATTTTTTATTGCAAAGAAACTAATTCTATTATTTATTATATTTATATCTATTTTATCTTTTTTTATACAATGATTTTAATACAATTATTTTTTGTATACAATCAATACCCCTGTACTAGAATTTGAAGACTAAGTTTTGTTGTTCAAGGATAAATAAAAACTCTTTTAATTGGTTTTTTAAATTCTCGTTACAAATTTAACTTTATTTTTCTGTACAATTCTTGAATATTAAATACCCCAACGCGGTTTTTTTCCAATTAATAAATATAAATTGACATAACCTCACATGGAATTATTTAAAAGCCCTCATTCTTCTACGATTTCTGGTTATCAATTAAGGCCGTTGTATGTGATTTCTTTTAAAAGTTATCGAACTATTGTCCTAACTGAGAATGAGTTATCCATTACTTTAAAGCTGACGTCCCTTTTGTCATTTATAACCAGTCTGTACTTCTGTCACCTAAAACACCTCTAGAGACGTGTATCCTATAGAAACGTGAATTTCACCATAATGAGAAGTTTAAAGGGTGGCCATAGTACACGTTAATTTATTAAAGATATGCTTATTTTTATACCTTGATAGGAAAGCCACAGAAATTTACACACATTGTGCGCTCGCTATAAAAAAAGTATAAAGAAAATAAAACTCACAGGGTGTCCCCACTGAAATGTGATTTTAGCAAGAAATTTATTATCTTTTGAACCGTAGTAAAAATTGTGGGGATAGTCGTACAAGGTTCGTAAGCCTCTGTGTAGAACTTCAGCTGTCTAAAAAACGTGAGAGCAAAAGCGGATCGAGTGTTTCCTAAAAAATAGGCTGCATCATAGTTTGCAGCATTTTCTATTGCTATTATTATTACTTTTGAAGCATGCACTCTTACATCAGCCTTGTCCCTAGTTTTTATTTTTAATTACATTTTTCTTTTTAAATAGGATTGATAAAAATCTATTCAACGCCAAAAAAGTACCTATAATTTTAATCCCTAATGTATTAAATTGTTAAAGACGCCCAAGTTTTTGCTGTCTCTTCATGATGTTGATGTTATTTAATGTATTTTTTTTTTTTTTCTTCTTATTTTATTTCGCTGGAAATTGAGAATTCTCACAACAGGTTTCAATTATCACTTTTCAATGAGTCTTTTTAAATGTTTTTGTTTGAAAAATTATTGTGAAATTTTTGTAGCCTTAAAATTTATTTAGCACAGACGTAAAGAGCGAATATGATAATTATGCCTGTAAATAATGTTAATTGTTAAACTCACAAAAAAGATGATGAAAAGATTATTTAATTTTTAATGTTTGTACAAAATTATGGGGAAGATGAAATGTTGCTCATACCAGCTAAATGGTTTCGGCTGATGTTTAAGAAAACTATAATTGGCATTGATAGGTTGATGCGTTATATAATTTTTGAAAATTTTACTTGTATATTTTATTCATTTTCAAGCTTTGAAATTTTTATTTTCTTTGGAAAATATTTTTCATTCGATTTTGCTGTAATAATATTGTAGTTGTCTTATTAAACGAAATATTGATGGTCTGACCATAAATGCCTCATTATATTAAATTAAGTATCATTAGCATTTTTTTCACTATAAAAGTCAATTTTTATGCAAAATTTACGTTTTAATTTTTTATTTAACTTCTATGTATGTGTCTAAAGCTTTAATACAACTGCACAGATGGTGTGAGAAGTTTCGAACAACGTATTTTTATGAGAATTCCAGTACTTTTAAAGGCCCTGAAAAGACTAAACATGCATTCACTAAAAGTAACGAGAAAAGTATTGTTTAATTTATAATAGTTTATTATTCTGAATTCTAAAATATTAACTGGTTCCATATAATCGAATACTTTTTATTTATTGTAATAAGAATTATGCAATTAATTTCATAAAAGAGTATCAAGTATAATCTTACATAGATCCGTTTACAATACAATTTCTAATGTATTTAGGGTCACCAGAATTTCCAGTTCAACTTAAACTTAGAGAGATGTTACATCTTCTTATATATATATATTTATATAAGAATTTAGTACACAAGGGTGATATTTATCAGATTAACACCGTAAATTAAAAAATAAATAAAAATAATAGAAAGTCTGAAGAATCTTTTTTTGAAACATAATTAATAAATAAAATAGTCTTACTATTTTTAATTTTTTATCCCGAGTTAATAATTAAATCACTGATAATGATTATTGAAGGTAAAAGCACGTCTCGATGGCCATTTCGCTTCCGCTTATTTAGCTCTTCAGGAAACTTCTCACAAACATTTTAAATATACTAGAGTTTTTTGTCCAAACAATAAAGTAAAGACAAAAATCAAAGTTTAAGCAAAAACAACAATAACCAACAATGATTCTATTTTTCTTTCTCAACTGTATACGGCTGACTTTTTTTCGGCTCTTTTATACAGTTGAAAGTGATGCAAAATAAAAAATCACAAATCACTACGATAATTTATTTCTATGCACGTGCATTTTGTAAATTATTAAATTAATTTTGTTTTTTGTTTTTTTTTTTTAATTAATTAATAAGTGTAAAATTCCCGTTCTTTAATTTGATTTTATAATTTTATAAAAATAATACTTGAATACGATTTCGGTGGTGGTCACGGTTATAATATACATGGTCTTTATGTCACACATTTTTTTCATTTGACATTTTTCGAAGCGAAATAACTTCATTATGTCATAAGCATTGTATCGTTTTTCGTATGGAAGTAGTGTTATAATGTCTGTACTTAAAAAAACAATGGATTTGCTTACAAAAAATTTCCTGCATTGCCGGCTTCGCTTAACAATGATTTTCTGCAAGCCAGTTGATGCGTTATGAATCTACGTTGATAGCCATTATGTCACTTTCCGGTGCCATATAATTTCAATGGACATTATGTCCTTGGACTTTATGAAATGTCACCTTTTCAGTCATATAGCTGTTGCAGTTGGTGAATATGCAATTTTCATACAATTTTTTCAGCACTTGCACCCATATTTTCTAAATAACTCACATACAATATATTAATAGACTTTATGATTTTCAGAGTAATTATATTGTTTATTGCTTCTAAGCATGTGAGCTAGATATTATAGGGACCACATGTCAGTAGAATTTGTAATGCCTCTATATTTTCTACTGCTGACTGTTATAGTCTGTCTACCATCGTTTTTAAGATTTATTATCCAATGATTATAACGGGTGCCAATTTTTCGATGTTATGGTTTTTAAATAATGGTCTATTTTCATCTATTCATATAATAAAACAGTAACAAGGTCATTTCTATTCATGAAACAGTTTTGAAAATGTCGATGTTTGTATGGATAGCAATCGATATAAAATACAAAACAACTATTTTTGGAATTTTTGTCTGTCTGAATGTCAGTTTGTTCGTGTTCGAATCACGTAAAAACTGCTGATTGGATTCAACTATAGAATACTTTTCTTTATAGAAATGTATCATTTTGTTGAGAAACTAGAGATACAATTGCAAAAGCACACAATTTTACTGGTCTAATGGTACTTAAACAGTTGTCAGCACATTCTATTTATTAATAGAAAATTTTGAACACTGTCTAGGGAACTCTGAAATAAATATTAAAAACACATTTTTCTAAATTTGAATCTTAAGAAAAGTCTAAATGACACGCAGAAAAAGTCATAGATACTGCTAGTTGTTAAATAAAGTTTTGGTTTTAAAGTCAAAAATATATTAAATTGTATTTCAGCCCATTGGTTGAATTAGCCTAAGAGTGATTATCAGGTGTTGTCTAGTAAACAGTGTGGGCAACTATAAGATGTTAAAATTAAAGTAAGTAAATGTCCTACAAAGTTAAGCCTCTTAAGATCTTGCGCTTCACTCAGGTCGAATTTGGCAGGCTTTGCCTCAAACAATATTTCAACAAGAGACTGAGAAGTTGAATTTTCTAAAAAAATTCGGTCCTATGTTTCGACACCTACTAATTGCAATTATTTGCAAGCCATTAATATCTCAAAGTCAGAGGAAAATATTTTCAGTTTGTGCATTTCGTTACTTTTATTTTCAAAGTTTTACAGATACTGAGATCTTTTTTTCGTTTTTATTACTGAATTATGAGTTAAAATTTCATTAAAAAAATAACAATTTTTTCGTCGCCATCAAGTACCAAGAGCTTTTTTCGATCATTTACTGATAATTATCAACTTTTCAAAAACTTATTCTTCCTGAAAATTACTAGAAATTACTTAATACCGGGGTCATTGATGACATGCACACTTAACGTGCTGCTGTTTGTGATAGTTCTTTAAACGTCTGTTAATTCTAAACGGGTACACAGAGAAAACAGATTCATTATGATAACCGAATTTGTTGCCAATTGAATTTTGTCGGTTATGATCTTTATTTGGAATTCGGTTAACATGACTGAATTAATATGTTACTCCCAACTGTTTTAAAAAATAATTCGAGAAAGAGTACTATTACCAATATTAAAAAATTATTATGAATTAAACAAAAATTATTTCATTTTTACATTTATTTAAAAATTAAGTTGGAAGAGTATGTTTAATAAATTTCATAATACAAAACGTAAACTTCACCCTTACCAATACGCCTCCCTATTTCATTCGGATTTCTTACTTTCACTTAAAACCATCTACTTTCCATTTCAATCGAAAATACGACATGTTTTGCCAATCTTTAATAAATGAAACGTTTTAAAAATATTTTCGTTTACAAAAGTCCTTTTTAGTTAATCGTGAACTTACCCTTCAACAAAACTGGGGAATTTTGGTCCCTTAATTTTTTTCTTTCAAAACTTAAATAATTTTTAACTTCAAATGTATAAATTTTATTTTAGTTATATATGTACATATGTATGTATGTCAAAACTATTTTGATTTTTAGAGGTAATGCGGTCGATTTATATGATTCTAACTACCAACATTCGGGTATTAGTAGCAATGTGTTGAACTAGTTTAGTTGCATCTACCAATTAACAGAATATATTTTAGTAAAGACACAAATCCGTCAGGTAATTTTTGTTAAGAGTTGTTGCAACCAACTTTTGATATACAATATCGCTTGTTAGTTCTTAATATAAAAAATCTTTCAAGGTTATATTTTATTGATAATAAAAATTAAATTAGCAGTTAACTTTAAAATATATTAACAGATTTTTTGCAAATCCTTTTTCTGTGTGTATGTACGCTGAGGTCTGCCATAGCATAATCTAATTTTAACTGTTTCATCTGCTGCAAGACGCTATCGTGCATTCCTGTTTTACACGATCAACAATTTCTTCCTAGTTGACAATATGAAATGCATCAAATGCCACCTATTTATTCTAAGAAAAAATAACTTCAGATTTATAAAGTACGATTTGGGCTAAAAACATTAGTTTTAATTTAAAATCAATGCTTATTTCCACATTTCAATTAAGAAAATAACACAATAAATAACCAAGAGTCGAGAAGAAAACAATAAATATTTGTTTGGGTTCACAGCTTTAAATATTACTTATATTTGTAACCAGTAAACGATTAATATTTATACTTTATTTTATTTGCTTTGTAGATAAAGGATAATGTTTCACAACAAAAGAAATTTTTAATATTTATAGCCATGAATTTTTGAACCATCTACGTAAACGAATTAAAAATTATAACAACTGCTACAATATGTAATTTTGTATAATGAACATTAATAAAACAAAAAAAAAGAGGCTCAAGTATAAAATAAATATCTCCCCAAGGCATAATTTGCAACAATAATGAATGATAATTATAATTATTTATGTTTTTTTCTTGTTGTTGCATTCATATAATAAAGGTGTGCATCGAAATAATAAAATCGCCTCCAAGAGGTTGTATAGGTCAGTGTGTGGATATTTTAATGAATTTTTAATATTTTAGATCTTTTTGTTTTGAAGAAAAAAGGAGATTTTTGCTGATTTTCACTTTTTACACCCTTCACCACAGGTGGATAAAGGGTATATATAAGTTTGACATTACGTGTGTAATTTCTACAACATCTATTTCCGAACCCATAAAGTATATATGTTCTGACTTATTATACATAGCAAACTCGATTGAGCGATGTCCGTCTGTCCGTCTGCCCATCCGTTTTTGGGTTGAAACCAACATTTTCAAGGCACTAGAGGAACAAGAGAAAATTTAAATACACCAATCGATCACATTTTATAAATTTTGCCATTGAAAATCAGTAAGATCGTTCCAAGACTTTGGGGTAGCGAACAAAACACCAAGCCTAACTCTAATTTTTCCATATCACTTGGAACAAATCTAGTTTAGTGAACTAACTCCAATCATCAAAAAAGTAAATACTGTGGAGATAGCGAATTAAAAATAAGAACAAAACAACACGCGAAAAAATTAGTGCTCGCCCATATTCTCCGATTTATTGGTCTCTGAACTTAAGGAAATACTAAAATATTTAAAATGCTTAGCCCATTCTAAGTATGTATATTATACACGCAAAGAAAAAACGTGGTTGAGGTAACGATAATCAAAGAAAAACATATTATGTATGTTAACAAGAAACAGTATTGTTACATTTAATAACACTGTACAACACACCAAAAAATTACAAGGTCCGGGCTATAAATTCTGATAGAGGAGATAAAAAAAAGATATACGTGTATCGGCGTTTTGAAAGTTTACATCTGGATTTCATTTGAGAGGGGGTTAAAGTTTCCCAGCTCTGGCACATTCTTATTGTTAAACGGCATAAGAAACTATGTGATCCTTACATTTTAGGTAAAAAATGTGTTCAGCAACTTTATGTAAAATGTTACGGAGAACATTTTTGTAGAAATGTTAACCCTCTAACTCCTCAAGATATGGGTCTTTTATGTCCTTCTTTTAAAAAATAGCAAAAAACACCATTAAAACAGGGTTTTAGAGGGTTAAAATGTTCCACAAAAATGTTACCCGTTAAATTTTACTATAAGTCCCTGAATACACCAAAAAGGAAAATTCAACCATAAAGTCAGAAATAGGACGCAACAAAAGAGAGCTTAGGGTTAATTTTGCATTTATTAAGAATTTGGATAGCATTAATTACATTTTTTTTAGCTCTAGGCAATTCCACTTCATTATCATACAATGTCCAGCATATTTCAGCGATAAGCGAATGAATGCTTTTACCTTTATAGCGTTCTTCAATGGGTACGCATGTCTGATGAAATTTTTCACCATGCTCATCAGATTCTGTTGACAACTGGTTCTCAAAGTAATCCATATGGGAATTTAAACAATGAATTTTTGTTGACATATGAACGCAATAAAAGGTTCCTGTTTCAGCGATGGTTCCATCAACTAGGACTTCGAAGTTGTAGCACAGGTACTGGGAGTTCGTCAGAATGCGGAAATGACAGCATGGCTGATGGCACAGTTTTGTATACAAAACTCTTTCGCCTATATCTATTCAATTTTAATATGGAAATATTTTGGCACACGTAGCACGTAGCGTCATTATGTTCACCTGGATCTAACCACCGCAAAGGAATACCAAACTGCATTTTTAAAAAATAAGAAAAAAAAAACATCAAGTGAAAAAATTGGAGCTCGCCCATATCTTCCGAGGTACGGAGCTTAGAAATTTTCCAATTTTTTGAAATATCAATATGGATATCATTTTAAAGCTTTTGAAAAGATCTTTAAGGGAATAACATTAGGAGCTGATGAAATTTTTATGTAAAATAATATATATGCAGTACCAATTTTTTTTTAAATCTCTGTCACCCCAATATTTGCTTTTTTATTGGAATTACTTCACTGAACTAGATTTACATATACTATATGGTGAAGGGTATATAAGATTCGGCATAGCCGAATATAGCGCTCTTACTTGTTATTTACAATCTTTAAGGGGAGAAATAATTTTGCGAAGTAATTGAAAATGTATTTATGGCCTCAATAAGGTGTTGTTTTATCATTATTCTGGCTGAAAACAATTATTTTACGATTATAAAAAATACATATTCAAGGGGAATACTCATATAATAAATGCCTAGGACCACTACTTCATAGAATTAAGTATTCTTCACATAATTTATATCCAAAACGGGAACTGAAAACAAATTTTTTTGGTTTTTGTTTTAAATGTAAATTGTATGTAGAAATTATCGTTACTAATCTGTTAGTAAAATAAGCCTTTGCTGAATATGGTTAACACCATCGTTAATCGTTCTAGTTGCCAATCATGGAAGGAATGGCCCCGTTGATGGAACACTAAAATAATTTATAGAAAATATTTTAAAGCTTTTTCAATTATTTAAAATATCACTTGTAAAAATGGTTTAACAGTTTGTTATTCTAGTACCTGGTTTTATTTAGGGACATTCCCAAATTTGTGGAATTTTAACAACCACAATTACTAATTACATTATTTTGTACATCCAAATTGACCTGGGGTGGAACCGTTACATCCGTGAACGTACAACACGTATCGTAAAAATACGTTTTTCGGATTATGACATACGTTAACGGATGGTAATTAACAATAACGCAGATTATAACATACGAACTGTCATACGTTAACAAAACTTAGTTCGAATAAGATGAAAAATGCAACAAATTCGCTAAAAAAAAGTGCGAATTAAACAAATTTAATTTTAGTTTATGATAAAGTTATTATTACAATAAGTTAAATCTAAGATTCATGAATGAACACAAAAATTTGGCAAAAAACATGCTTCCTAATTGGGCATATTAAAATCTAATGCTAACAGACTATGGGATGAGCTTTCCAAGTATATGAACGCACTAAATAGGAAATTCCCAATTTATATTTTTGCAAGAAAATATTTATATTTATAATTTTTGCTGATCAAAAATAGGTATCAAGCAAAGTAAAAAGTTTTTTTTTTTTAATTGAAAAACCAGAATGAAGGAAGCCTTTATGAAGAAAAGCTGCTGGTGCCAAGTGAAGAAGTGTTAATTGAAGCAGCAGTCCTTGAATCGAGCGCTATAGGCAAAAAATCGGTTTTGACCTTTGAAAACAACAAAATTTAAAAAACTGACCAGCCTGAATACTCTTTCTTTAGCTTTAGAATATTTTAATTTCAAAACTATTGTGACTCATTCAAAAAATTACGATCCGTTTACAATCGTATGTCATAATGCCATTTAGTTCATACGATTAACGTATCACGTAATTCTTTTTCGTACGATTGTCGATACGAACACGGATGTAACGATTCCACCCCTGATTTATCATAAAATTTAATTGCTTTTTCAAATTTGTTATTCCAAATGAAACATTTTCCTTTTAATTTTCAATTGAATTTTTTTTTTTATATTTACCTGTTTTTTTTTGGTCTATGGACATTCTCGAATTGGTTTTTTCTAAAACAGATTTTTTAAAACCAAAATTTTTATCCCTTTTCACACGTAATAAAAGGTATATAAAAGGGCAGTAAGTAATAACAATTTTTGTAAGATAAAGGTAAAAGCATTCATTCGCTTATCGCTGAAATATGACAAACATTGTATGATGGTGAAGTGGAATTGCCTAGAGCTAAAAACAATGTAATTAATGCTATCCAAATTTGCTTTAAAACAAAATTCTTAATAAATGCGAAATTAACCCTAAGCTCTCTTTTGTTGCGTCTTATTTCTGACTTTATGGTTGAATTTTCCTTTTTGGTGTATTCAGGGACTTATAGTAAAATTTAACGGGTAACATTTTTGTGGAACATTTTAACCCTCTAAAACCCTGTTTTAATGGTGTTTTTTGCTATTTTTTAAAAGAAGGACATAAAAGACCCATATCTTGAGGAGTTAGAGGGTTAACATTTCTACAAAAATGTTCTCCGTAACATTTTACATAAAGTTGCTGAACACATTTTTTACCTAAAATGTAAGGATCACATAGTTTCTTATGCCGTTTAACAATAAGAATGTGCCAGAGCTGGGAAACTTTAACCCCCTCTCAAATGAAATCCAGATGTAAACTTTCAAAACGCCGATACACGTATATCTTTTTTTTGTCTCCTCTATCAGAATTTATAGCCCGGACCTTGTAATTTTTGAAAAAATTTGATTTTGTTGTGCAGTGTAATAAAGCAGGTCTTGCAACCATATTGTTGTCTAGCATAACAATAACATGGTAAAATCTAAAAATATATATGTATGTTAAAATATAAACATCAAATGGTTAAATTAAAACATCATAATTTGGTTGAGAATGTCATGTTATATAATTGACTTATACAGCCCAATTATAAACAAAATTTCCGTGCGAGTTCTTCCACTTTTCCCTTTTCTCTAATTATAAATTTTTCCCCTTTTGATTGTCAGCAGAAAGTGAAAAAAATTCTGGGGAAAAAAGTAGGTATTATTATTTATAAAATAAAAATTATATGAAAATAAACAAGAAAAATTCCTTCAAATTACAATGATGCCACTTTTTTATAATTTTATTCCACGGAATTTTTAATTGGAGGAATCTTTTCTCGAGAAAAATTTTTTCCGTGGGAAGAAAATTCCGTGAGAATATTTATGATTGGGCTGATAGTATGGTCTCGTAAGTGCTATATTTCCTAATATAAAAGACATACTTATTTTTTTGTTTAATTTATTATTGATTTGTTACAAAAGTTATTCAAAAACATGAATTCGCAAAAAAAAATTTTTTTTGCTTATTATATATAATTAAAACGCTTTAACGCAGGCTACAAAAATCATTTATACAAAAAATATAATTTTTGAGCCCAAATAACGGCATCTTATCTGCATACATTCCTACGTGCACATCCTTTTATGGAGTGAAAGTGATATTCTCGTATTGAAGCTATATGGTATATTATGGTAATTCGGAACTGACTACACATTTATCCAAGACTTGTAATACGTTAATCTGGCAATTATTGTTGATGTATAACAGCTTTAAATGAAAACTATGTAAATGGTTTCACAATTGTGCTTAAAACACCAAAATAAATATTTATGTGCTAACATACATACATATACATACGTATATTTCAACTATTTTTGAAATGTTTTACTTACCTTTATATTTGTTTTCATATTTTGCATTTTTTTTAATTATTTATTTTGTACATAAATTTTTATTTTTTTACTTTCTCTAACAATAAAAAATAAATTAAAATTTTAGCTACCAGAAAAATTACTAAACTGTTAAGAACTAGAACAACAGAACAAAATAGTTTTAAGCGCAAACATTATTCTGTTAATTTTAACCATAGTTTGATAAATAATAATATATTATGGTTAAATATTTTATATTATTTTTAATAAGTTATAAAACTTTGGTTGTGGTTTAAATGTTTTTAAGCTAAAACCAACCATGTTGCATTTTTTGTGCACAGTAACCATATAACCGTTAAAGTTAACAAAAAATGTTTATCATGACTAAAGTTTTGGTGAAAACAACTATAATTTGTTCTCCGCGACTATACATTGTTACAAAAAACATAATATGGTTATTGTGACCATATCACAACCATTTTTTTTATCTGCGTGTATATAGTCTTAGTTTTTGTTGATTGGAGTTAAATGTATATAAGATTCGACATTTCCGAATATAGTATTTGTGTTAAAATTTCAATGTGATAAATTTCGATGAATCGGAAAACCCTCATTTCTCACAATTTTATTTTACGGTCGATAATACGAGTTTTTGTTGATAACTTCTTTATAATTTTCAGAATATAAAAAAATTTGTTCAATAAATATTTTTTTTTTTTTGTTATTTATTGTTTTACCATTTTTAATTTATTGGTTAGAGAATTTTGAAATTTATAAAAATTATGGTTAAATTTTTTATTTATAGCCTCAGTAACTTATAACAACTAAAACTGTGCCGAAAAAAAATATTTAAACCTTAATAATTATAGTTATAGTTCCATAATTAGTCAGGATAAGAATCTCGTGCATAGAAAATATTTGGTTTGTAACCGTGCTACATTCTTTAGGAAAGGGATAGATGAGAGATAAGACATAACCGTTTTATTAGTTGTTTTACTTCGCCAGAGATTATGCGATGAAGAAGTACAATACAACTACAACAGTCCGGACATGCGCCAGTCCGACCACTCCAATAATACGGACGCTTCTACACTTCGGACAATTTAAAATTTTTACCTCCATACTTCGGATATATTTTTTTATGCAAGAATAGCTATTAAAATTCGCGGATTTCCCGTTTATTACTCGAACGTTTTGTTATTCATACTTCGATTTACATCTTGCGCTATTATTACTTTTTCGGTTCAGGTTTTCCGATGAAAAAATAATGCAACACGCTAATCAAAATGAATCGTTTGTGCTGCTTACCGAAGACGACTTTGTAGAAACGTATGCAAACACAAAGATCTCTAATGCTGTTGCTGAAAAGATATCATTTTCAGTTTGCGCTCAGTGAGATTAATTTGGATATGCGAATATTCTATTGTTAAAGACATTACAGCAAAAAGCGCAAATCAACCACCTCAGCATTATTAGTCAGCACGTTTGTTGATAAATCATTGTATTTATTTACTTACATATAACTTATTTATGTTACGGTTAGATTAGTTAAATATTTGATCAAAACGACGTAACCAGTAAATTATAGAACATTTTTGTCCTTCTTAAATACTTATTAGAATATATAAGATGTTACTCAATATAAAAGGTTAGTAAGATTATAAATCATTATTCATAACGGTACGTGTCAGGAAAAATAGAATAAACATTTGTAAAAAATTGTGGTTTTGTTCTTTTTTTATCGAATGTTTGACTAATCTGACTGCAACCTTAGATTACATATGTATTTTATTAATTTAATATAATATTAAATTTGATAATTTATTCTGTTTTAATAAATCATAGTACAATGCATACACATACAATTAAATTTATTTAGATTATTTCATTATTTTCACCTACTATAGTCCGAATAACTCGGTAATCCGAATGAGCCCAAAACTATATGTGTCCGGATTGTCGAAGTTGCACTGTACTGACGAAGAGTCTGCATGTTGTAATGCTAATTATGAAAACATTTTAATTTATAGAATGCCGAAGGGAGTTAAACGAACCCTAGCCAACCAGATTTGTAGTCAACGTGCTTACCATCTTGACTGCAGCAGCCTCACTGATCAGTATATTTTTTTCGTCCTCATTATCATATTTTTTGAAAGCTTGAGTTTTTTTTAACACAGCAGACGCCAAAAAATCACACAGTATCAAGAAATATCTTTAAGAACTATTCATTAACAGAATTTTATTACCTTAAATACTTTTTTCTTTTATCTTATTATTATATTTTGATATAAATTTTTCTTGTTCCGCTTCTTTTTTTATTTTCTCAAACACAGGTCAGCAGTAAATTCTTAAATGCCTACAGAATTGGCTTAATTTATTGGCCATGTGTACAAACAGTTAATTTTGCATTTGTGCCAGCCAAAAACCAAGTCGTTTTTACATCATTCTTCAGCATGTGTTGGACAACATTTTTAGCGTATGTGAAATATTTGGAATTGCCTGACGTTAATATCGATGATCATCTGGATCAACATTTAGATTTACATTTAAATATACATTTTTAAATTAGTGTGGAAAAAAACGAATGCAGCAAACAGCAATTAAAATCAATAAAAAAAAAATTAATTTTATTTAGAAAAATAATTATTGTAAATAATGTAAAAAGCCACTTATTTATTTTAATAAAAATTTTAGAATATAAAATACAATTTGTAAATTAATTTCTGTTAAGGTTATCGAAATCAAATATGCCCTTTTTTATAAGAGACTTCTAATACGTTTTTAGTTGTTTTTTATTAATATTTATTTAATACCTATAAAAATTCCATAATGACTTCCTGCTAAATTAATAATATTTCCTCTATTAGTTAATTTATCCCATTGGAAAAAAAATTAAATGAAAAAATAAATTAAAAGTAAATACTAGTTGTCTATTAATAGTTATTTTATTATTTTTATTGTTATAATTATTGTTTTTTATTATTACAATTATTATTATTTTTTGTTTCTTTGTAACAGTCTATTAGTCGTTTGGAACGTAAGGCTTTCTATAAATAATAAATGACGTTGAAACAAATAAGTAAATGTACAACCTACAGTTCATTTTCGATTATTTACTTAATATGGCCATTAGTCAAACAAAACACTAGGTCATATTAAACTTTGTAATTACCAATTGTTGTTCAAGAAACTGGTAAGTACGATACAAGGCCCCAAAATGGGAATACATCAAATTCAAAAAATGTACAAATCTTACAAATTTATTTTTATGCAACTAACTAAACATTACTATTTTGATGCTCTTTTAAAGAAACTTTTAATTTTTAAAACACATTTAAAGTAATTTTAAATACGTACATAAGTGTTTTCTGTGACACAAAGATACCCTTGAGGTTGCCAGATTCTGGAAATAATTTGTGTGTTAATTTAGTTATTTTTGCAGGATTTTAGTTCATAAAAAAACAAATGAATTCAAACTGATGCCTTGCTACCACCTGCTTTAATGCGTCTTGGCCAATATTTTAGTTTTTAATGGAACTGTTCTTTTTTTAATATTTAGGTTTTCATAAATTTTAAAGTACTTTAAGTTAAGGGTCTATTTTTTAATTAATATTTTTATTAATTTTCAATATTTCTCTTCCACATTGGGTGGCATCGCCAAGAAATCAAAACTAAAATAGATGTAGAAAAGTTGTTTTAAAACCTTTAAAAATTTTCTGAATATCTTTTAAGTTTCCCTTTACAAGTGCGAGTATCATATTTGACGATGCCGAATCTCAAATACCCTTCACTATTAATTAAAATCTAGTTTAGTGAAGTAACTCCACTCAAGAAGACAAATATAGTAGTAGTGACAGAGAATTAAAAACTAAGAAAAAAAATCAGTACTCAATTAAGCATTTTTAAAAAAATTGAGTATATCCTAAAAGATTTCTTCAAAAGCTTTTAAAAGATACCCATATTGATATTTAAAAAAAAAATTGAAAAATTCAGAGGCTCGTAACTCGGAAAATATGGGGGAGCGCCAATCTTTTTCACTTGATGTTTTCTTCTTATTTTTTAATTCTCTATCGCCCCATACATTTATTTATTTTTTTTATTGGAGTTACTTCATTGTTCCAAATGATATGGAAAAATTAGAGGCAGGCGTAGTGTTTTGTCCGCTGCCTTAAAGAAGATGGACCGATCTTGCTTATTTTCAATAGCATAATTTTCGAAACAATGTATGATTGATTAGCGTATTTAAATTTTCTCTAGCTCATCCAGTGCCTTGGAAAAGTTACAAACGGAATGACTAACTTAGATATACCCTTTTTCCACTTTTTTTGTGGTGAAGGGTATAAAAAAAAATCAGTTTTATCAGTAAGACCAAGGAAACCATTTTTGGAAAATTAAAAAAAGGACGGAGCCATGCTAGGCTCATGAGTTGTTTGGATGGTTCCCAAATCAATTATCATTTTAATATTGCAATAACTAGGCAAACCTGGAAAATTTACAGAGCACCCACATTACTGTTGCCAAAATTGAGATAGAAACTAAACATAAAGTTTCTGCAAAACTCGGTTGTGTTCTTTAAGCGATGAACAGCTTATTTAATATATTTATAATTTTTTCCATTAACAAAACATTTAAGATTAATTTGCGTGTTAAAATCTTTTACCCATTTAAAGCTTAGTTAAAAATGTTGTTCATCACTGCTTTAAATTCATGAGTCACGAGGCATGCCGCATTAAGTTGTTAAAAGGCAAAAGCAACAATAAACAAAAATTATCCATAAACGTGTAATTGAACATACAGCAAGCAGTCGTACGGAGCTTTCAAAAAGCAAAAACCAAAAAAAATAAATCTAACAATTTCATATAAGGTACTTGCACTCGTAATCACACTCTTATATAGACTCGCAATCCGCTTTGAATTCATTCATTAGATTTATTTCTTTTTTTTTTGTTTGTTTATTTATTTGCAGTTTCGATTAAGAAGAGTATTAAATCGATAAATAAACACAAGCAAATTACAAAAGTATTAGTAGAAAAAAACACATGCCTTCTCTAATCACTGTGTGGCTGCAGCGCTTGTAACGCAGCACAGTTGATACAACAAATGAATGATTGTTTGTACGTCATTCGATATGATTGAAACTAATAACATGTCTTAACAAAATTTGTATGAATTTTTTTATGGATTTTTGTTTTAAGTATGGGTAGTTAAAATTTTATTGCTAACTGACTGTCTCCCCATTACTCAATCATACAATTTTAATAATGAAATACAACAGAGCGTATGCAGTAGCAGTCTTACAAATTGAACAGTGGTGCGATGACACAAAATATCTAAAATGAGTTTATGAATCTTACTAGACATAATAGTTGCGTGTTTGTTTACCCTACCCTCGGATAGTAAATAAATATATTTTAGTAAATTAATATGTTTTAGTTATGTTCTAGAGATGAGCCCTAATTAATAACTGCTTAAATTTAGAGTGTCCCTTCCACCGCCGCTACACGTTCTTGTTAGAACAGCAAATACTCAACTTGGACTTTGTCAGTGTTAGATTGCCTAAGAGAAACTGATGTCAAGTTTAGGGAGTGTCATGACTGTAGTTTTGGGATATGGGATAATAAATTGGGATACATATTTAATAGGTCCCGTTTAGAAATGCTCTTATTTTCGATTTATCTGTGTCAGTAAGCCGTGTCCGAAAACACAGCAAATGAATGAGAATATCATGAAATATTTAGATTTGAAGGAATCAAGTACGATTAAAGAAAATTAACATAAAAAAGATTCTGAATAATAAATTTTCATTTTTAACAAAGCTTTGTTATGCGAAACCACTGTCCTCTTACGTATATGTGCCTGAAAATATTTATTGGCTTACGAGTACGGGGGCATGAATGCAAGTGATTGTATGTTTGCCTGTATTCGTGTGCATACGTATGGTAAATGAGTTTGTTAAGCTATTGGCGTCAATTTTGCTAATTTAATTATGATGCCTCACAGCCAATAAGTATTCATGCCGATAGGCTGGCATAAAATTCCAACCAAGACAATATAAAAGACCAATGCAAGAAAAACAAATTTAAACACTGATTCATAAAATACTTAAATGGTCTATAATTTTTTTTTATTATTGTTTTAACACAGACACACTGATTTATTTTTCATTTTTTATTTATTTACAGATTCAAGATCTGAATATTTTTTGTTTTGTTTAGGTTTTTATTGTTCAGTTAGTTTTATGAAAAAAACAAAACTTTAAACTGTGATCAAATAATGAAAATAATTTTTGATACGAGTATAAAATAAACTCTTAAATTAAGAAAATGGCCACAGTTTTGGAGAAGCTAAAAATGTAACCCTAAAAATATTAAAAACTTTGCTTGTTGTGCTTGTATATGATTAGCTATCGGGTTTTTGTATATAGAAGCGGTGAATACCGACAACTTGATAGTAGAAAATTCTTTAAAGAAATATCCACGGTGAAACAACAGTAGATGAACTGAAGTAACAGAAAAGTAAAATCCTAACTATGTACAGGAGAGCAAGAGGAATATTGAAAAGGATTTCATCTGTCATTGGAACAAATTCTAAACAATTGGATATTGCTTAAACTAGAAATACCTGTCTAATTCAAAAGAAGCCCTTGTGTCGTGTATATTTAATAAAAATGCACTTTTTCTGTATATGACCGTGAAAATGAGTCAGGCGTGGAAACTTTTACTAATAACTCATTTAACATAACTTTCACACGATGTAAACTTTTTCTCAAAACCATCGGATAAATTTCTTGTAAAATTGTATAAAAGTCACACATAATATCAAATAAAGAAAACTGATGACTACACATTTAATTACACATTTAATTTAGTCCCAAGTAAGGCTTCAATGAATGATTTGAAGTTGTATAATTGTATTAGAGTTTTCAACGAAAATTACAAAAAACAAATGAAGATAATGAAGAATGTCAATACAACTCATATGAGAATATGGTGCGGAGGGGGCTTAGGGTGAATTGCACAAATAAGTTTAAACACTGATATTTGGGGTCTAAGCGATGAGTATAATGATCGAAAGCCAGCAGTATATACAAGAATATCAGTATGACGTAAAGGAGGTTGCGGGAGATATCATTACACTAGTAATTTGCTTTATTATCGTTGTTTAAAGACTGACTGTTTTCCACAGCGGCTTCGGCTGACTGTTTTCCACAGCGTTTTCGACTGACTGTTTTTCACAGCGGCTTCGGCTGACGGTTTTCCACAGCGGCTTTGGCTGTCTGGTATTTTTAGTTAAGTTTGCATTGTAGTATTTTTGTAAATATTTTAATATATTTTATAAGTCTTTGGCGATCATAAAGATGACCATCACCTGCTGCTACTCCGACTTAGTTTAGTACACCGAGAAGGCGAAAGTATTCGACAAGGATTCCCGACCGACTTCCCGTATGAAGACGAACATTTCCTACTAAATTCAGTATTACCGATGCTAATATCCGTATTAAGCCGAAAACTCCCGATGGTTTGCAAGCATAAGCCCGAATACTACCGAGCTGTCAGGAATATAAGCCGAATGATATCGACTGATTAAACCAACTACTATAAGCCGAGTACTCCCGACTGATCAATGTAACACCATAGCTGTTAGTAGCGTTACCGAAGTAAATAATTGTATTTGTCAAAGCTGTAAATAAAGATATACTTATTTAATCCCCAGAAGTGGTAAAATTCAATCGAGTTATAACTTAGGGTTTTTGTGGATCCGTAAGTAAATCCTCGACAACCCTGATCTACCTCAACCGACAACAAAATCAACGTTACTACGTGTTAAAATTTAATTAACATTGTCCCAGTCTTTTGTTAAGAGATTCCTGCTCAAGAACTTCACAGATGTGAAAGACCTTGTAACCCAAATGCTAATACTTAGAATCATATAAGTCGATCGTACTACCTCTGAATGTGAAAATTCTTTTGACATACAGATTTGCATAATGAAAATAAAAGTTATGATATTTGCCAGTTTTGTCAAAGGGTGAGTCACTATTAACACTTCCATTTGTTTTTCTTAAGCATTATATTTTTTAAATTTTGCTGTCTTAAATACTTGAGTTATTTATTTAAGTGTTTGTTTTTGTTTTTTATTTTTTTATTTTTGCTTTTGTACTTGTACTTATTTGAAATTTTAATTTATTTACTTTAAGGAAATAAAAGTTCATTAAAATTTGTGTTGTATTTTTAATTTAATTTTGGTCTAGCCGTTTGTTTATCTAATCAGCAAACCATTAAGGTGATTGTTAATCGTTCAAGTAGTTGGTAAATACTTTGAGGAAGGCATTTCGACATGACCACTTTAAAGATTAAAATTTAATTTATATATTATAGATTTGTTCGCTTGAAATCTAAAAGCAATTTTTTTTTGTATTAAAAATGCATCATTATGATTTTAATTTCTTGTCTACTTGACTACCACAATGATATCCTTCTTAATATCCGTCTCATATTTAAAGAGTCTTTCAAATATTTGGTTCGTTTTTGAAACACAGTTGTAATGAGGGAAAATACAGTTAATTTAGTAATTTGATTCAGAAGCTTGAACGAACAAAACCAATTAAATTTACTCATAAGTACAAATTTGGTGATGACACTTTCCTTTGACTCGAACCTTAAAGCATAACATCACTTAAACTCTGTATTCTAAACTCTGATATAAATTCTTTTGAAAATTTGAAAATCCCAGAAAAATTTTTGAAAAAGTACTTTTGCCCAATAAAGTTTAATAAACGATAAAAAAAGTAATCTAATCTTTATTTTAATTCGTTAATTTAGACATTTTAAATTGTTTAAACAGATATATTTAATACCTAAAAATATCGTATTTAATCTAACGTTGGGAAATATCCATGTAAAGGAGAAAACAAGACAAGACGTCACAAAGTGTACTTTTTGTCATTTCCATTTATTTATTTATTATATTTATTGCAAAACATACGGTATTCGCTATTGAAATGGAAAATAGATGGAATTTTGCAAGTAAAAATTAAGAAATTGGGATGAAATAGAAACACATTTTACACACAATTTACAACACGTCATCATACTCCGATAACCTAATTTTAAAACCATGTAAAAATTACATTGATTAAATTTTATTTTTCGTCATATTTTTACTGTATAAAAGTGCCGAAAAAAAGTCAGCCGTATACAGTGGATAACGATAAATAAAATCAATGTTGATTGGATTTGTTTTTGCCCAAACTTTGATTTTTGTCTTTACTTTATTGTTTATTTAAAATGTTTGTGAGAACTTTCCTGAAGGGCTAAGTGAGCGGTATCTAAATAGCCATGGAGACGTGCTTTCTCCCTCAATAATCACTATCGGTTATTTTAATAATATTTTAAATTGGTTGTAGTGCCCCTTCTCGAATTATTTTCTTAAGCAATTGCGAGTAACATATCAGACAATTGAAGCCGTAGTTTCCAATGGTTATACCTTTTGACTCATTCTATACTTGTTGTATGGGCCTTTGTAAGCATATATCTTCTTCTCCTGTGTGCGCGGTTTTTCCTAGCATTCACGACAGCCGCAAAGTAGCATACACAGACTCAATAGTTTGTTTCCATTGAACGTTTATTTTTATAAGACCGCGTATACCCGCGTTCATTTAAAGAAGAAATGCCACGCTGCATCAACGAGATTAATCAAACTTGTGTATCATGAGTACTTTTAAAATACCCTTTATGTAAATGAACAAATTATATGGGTTAATTTTTGTTACATTGAATTGTTCTTGTGTTTTTAATTTATACTATCGTAAGGGATATATGAGATACAGAGCAACCGGTTGTTTATTTATCCCTCGTATTTGTTTAGTTTAGTTTAGTTTAGTTTTTTTTTTTTTTTTTTTTTTTTTTTGTTTTCCAGACACATACTTGTTGTTGCTGGTATGTAGAGCAAATTAAAGCCATTAATTGGAACTGATAAATGAGTTGTGATAATTTTTATTGTTGTTTTATGTTTTTTTTTTAATTTTTTATTATTGCTGTAAGTTGTACATTTGTAAGTCAGTACGCTCAAATCTAACGTCCAACCCATATAATTCTGTTGCACCTTTTTTCAATACGTTTACAAATTATATTTTTGTTTTTTTTTTTTTTTTTTGCTTAGTCATTAGTCTCAAAAAACATTTTTTTAATCCTTATTGTTAAAAAAAAACAGATGTTGAACGAAATCTAATTTTGAGAACTTATATATGTATTGAAAATATATTATTGGAATGTTGTTTTCTCATTAATTATTTCGGCTGATACTGAAAATTTTTTTTATATTAAATTTAGTACTTCGAATCCTTTATCTTAATTGTGCTTGATATTTTCTACCATTTAAAAAATTATATGTTAATTCTATTCTCATGAAATGTTAATATTAAAAAACTGAATAAATGAATTTTATTACATCGGTAAATTTCGCTACTGTTCATCTTACCCAAATTTTGTATAGAAATTTAAGATTCTTATGTTTTAATTTTTATTAATTAAATGAGAACTGTATTTAATCAAGAAAGCAGAGGGAATTTACTTTTGTCTAATATATCGAAATCAAACATTGCCATTCTGCTACTCAATGCCTATATTGTGCCTAGTATGTCTACTGTGACACAAATCTTATTCTTGGACTTGCGGATATTTTTTTTTGTGAGAGAAAATAAGGGCAACGATTTGCTGTTCCTTAAATATTTACATATTTATTTGTACGTTATTTTATGTTCGGTTTTAGTTTATACAGTATCAAGCTTTAAGTTTCAGAATTATTTTATTTAAAGAATTATAAATCAATATTTTAGTCAATTCTAAGCAACTGAAGCCTAGAAATTTTTAAACTCAGGATTGTGCGTGAAAGATTTTTAGGGTTCCGTATCCAAAGCGTGCAACATTAAAATGTATTAAAGTTTTTTCCCCTTCTCTATACACTTATTTTAATAATATTTAAATTTTTTTTTTAATTTATACGGATAATTTGAAAAACTTTTAAAATTTAGAAATCTTCTATTAAACAGTGTACTTTATGTGTTTCTCGTGTAATTAAGCTGAATACAAGCAAAAAATGAATATTAGTGACTTGCTGTTTGCGAAAGGTAATCGCCTAACTTATACTTTGTTAATTATTTTAAAGTTTATAATATTGATGGTCTAAAATAGCTTTAGAAGCAGTAGCTTTTGCTTTAATAGTTAAAAGCAATACCGCTAAATGACATGTTTGTGTCTTTAGAACAACAAAAACGATGAATATTGAAACACACATACATTAAAAAAAAAAACCCGTGCATGTTACTTCTTACATCCTACTTCTTATACAAAGTTGAATTTTTATTCTTAAAATCTTTTTCAAACAAAAATTTGGGAAAAAAGATACATTTACAAAGCACGTTCTAAACAAGGAAAATACCTATTATCAATTTTCTAGACAATCGATGCTCTAACAGTCACTAGTATGGTAACGAAAATAAAACTGGCAACCCTATGCATATTTATAACAGGATAAAATGTTGTTGTTATTCTGTTTGTATGTTTTTGTACTATGCTGACTAATAGGTGTGGTGTGAAATTAAAAGGAAATTTAGTTAACACATCTCGAGCAACGTTGGTTGTTTTAAAGTGTCTCCTTTGTTGCTAAACAGAAGATAATAGCCATAAGTTTAAATCCCTACAAAGCTTGTTGAAATGCAATTAATAAAAAAGCGGTTAAAACTCCTTAGATCCTTCGCTGATAATAGGAATACAGTTGTTGTGTGGTTGCGGTAGATGAATCGCTGAAGGGGCCTGTATTTTATTTATTTACTTTTTTATTTAAGAACAGCAAATGAAATGGTAAAGTTCTGTGTTATAACGTTGTTGGTGATGAATTTGAGTTCCTTTAAAAGAACAATGTTTTGGAGTCGGAATAGCTGGTTAAGTATATTAAAATATGTCCTAGTGAGTATTATGGCTTCCACTCCACTTTTAAGCTTTCATTTGATTTCTTATTAAAATTTAAAAAATATCTTAATTGATTCAATTATTTGTTTTGTAAGTAAATTCTTTTCTTTTTTTCAATTAAATATATAGTTGATTTAATTACTTGTTTAATAAGAAAATTGTACATTTCTTTTATGATTACATAAATAATTGAACTAATTAAATTTTAATCTTAATTCCAAAAATAGGTGTACGATCAACTATGCACATTTTTCTAGCTCGTGTGCCTTCATAAAACCAAAATTTATTAACGCAATTCATTTAGCAGGCGCTGACTCCGTTTCAAATTCTTCAAATCGTAAAATAAGTTTTAATGAAAATCTATAAGCAGTCCCCCAGGTTTATTAATATTCATAAAGATACAAAATTGTCCTAAAGAAGCTTGAAATACATCCAGACCTGATAAAGCGAAATCATCTACGCACGAGAAATTACTTTTCGTAGTTTTACATTACAGAAACGAATACATGACAAAAAAAAATATACAATTCTTGATTACAATTATTCATGAAAATTATTTTGGTGTCACTACTTCGCTTTATGCAGGTTGAAGACAACAACAACAGCGCATTGAATACATGGTATTTCGTGAGTTGGACAAGTTCTCTGAAAGTTTATAAACTATAAACCAAGGCGAATTAATTTTAAGGTAATAGCGATATTGAATTTAATCATTTTAGCCGGTATCCTAACTGTCAAACCCATTTATAAAAAATCTAACTGGAGTTTGACAGTTAGAATAACGGCGAAAATACATGAATTCGACATCGCTTTCACCTTATAATTAATTCGCGTTGCTATAAACCGCATACTCTCATTTTAAAGTTTAAGTAGTTTTAAACGCATCTGATTTAAAAATTAAGATGCTTATGCCTCAGTTTTATATTATTCATTTTTATTATTATTTATTTAGTTTAAATAAACAATTTTTATTTCATATTAAATATTCAACGATTTAAAAGCGATTTAATAATTTTTATTTTAAACCATTTTATTTCTCCCCACTGATTAAGAGTTACAAATTGCTTTGATGGTGTAAATTCGGTCTTGTCCGGCTTAAATATAAACTTAAACTTTAAATAACCAAATCCCATCATAAACACTAGCAACAACAACGACATAAAGCTAAAAACAACAATAATAAATTTTAAAATATATGTTGGCATAAACAAACACTCACTCATACGCATGCCAGGAGGATAAATAAATTCTGACAAATCCAGGCATTCATTCATTTATGCAGCCACCCTGCACCCTGATGATAAAGCGACGTTTGGGCGTTTAAGCAAATATTTAACACAGTGGCGGGCACTATGTATGTAAACACATGCACACAATCAAAGTAAATATTTTATTAAAATATAAACAATTAAAATTAATAAATCCACCATGATCGTCAACATTCATGTAGGCGTGCATTCATGCATGTGTTACCCCATAGCCCGGCAGACTTGATGATAAGTTGAAACACACGGAGTAATTGTAATAAATAAAAAAAATATTTTAAAATTATCCAGTTTAGTCAGATTTTCCTAATGATAAGATGGATATTTTGTGGGTTTCTATCAAAGCAACTAAATCTAAAAAAAACTTCAAATAACGTGTAATTGAAAACTAGTAAAGCATGGTTAGTATAAAAAGTTTTAGTAGTTTTAGTACACGATATAAGAAGCATTTTATGGATTTTTCGTGATATTCAACTGACGAAGATATCCGTTTATATTCCAAGTGCACTTAATATCTTAGTTTTAATCATTCGAAGCACTGGTCGAGAAAAACTCTTAAAAGTTATGAAATTTAAAAAAATTTTATTTCTGGCTACAACTTGGACATGTGGTACTAAACATTTAATTAAAAATGGCTCGATACTTAAAATAGCTGCAATTGGCATTTTGCAGTTTTTTAAAATACAGTATTTTTCTTTTCATAATATTAGAGCGCATTCGTGTTTTAAAATACACATGTTGATTTTTGAGGTATGTTGAATAATATATCTTTTTCCGTTGACAGGGCCTTTTCCATAGGAAATTCATAATTTCTATTAACAAAAAAAAAATATAAATAATTCTTGCAAAAAACCGACTACAAAACAGATTTCAAAAATATGTCTCTAATGATTTAAAAGTTTGGCAACATATATAAGATTACATTAACTATTGGGACACCCTTTAATTTTCAAAATCAAATTTTATACCAGGTGTTCTAACGGACATAGTAATAAAATTTCTTTGTAAATTTCAACCGTCTGCCTAAAACAGCAAATTACAATTACTATTGCAACACCCTTTAATTTATAAGTTTAAATATTTTCATTTCTTATTTTGCCACACAAAGAAGTCGACATTCTGTATAATTTTCTAGTGCTTGTATTTAACGGTTCAAACGATAGGGCCACATGTATCGAATTACAACAATTGTGGGAACACCCTCTAATTTCTTAATAAAAATTGTATACTTGTTGTTATAGCGGACTTAGCAATACAGGTTCCCTGTAAAGTTCAGATATCTGTCTTTAACGGTTCAAAAGTTTGGTCACATACATCAAGTCACTTTAATTATTAGGACACCCTTTAATTTCTAAACCCAAATTTATTCTTGTTATTAAAGCGGACTAAGCAATACAGGTATCTTATAAAACACAACCGTCTTTCCAGAGCTGTTCAAAACTATGGCCACATACATAAAATTAAATGATCTATTGGGGCACCCTTTATTTCTTTATAACTTTGAATATCATAATGATCATCGTATTTGGCATTCAGTGAAATTTTCAAGCGTTTGTCTATAACGGTTCAAGATATAGGCCCATATAGGTCAATTTAAGTCACCTATGGGAACAGCCTTTAATTTTTAGATTTATTTTTGTCTTATTATTTGCCATCGGAAGCTATAATGATACGCATTTTTTTAATTTGGAAGTGGTGCTCTTTACGGTTCATGATACACGTAAAAAACATGTATGTTGTATGGGGACACCCTTTAATTTTTAAAATTATGAACTGTTTTTAAAACAGGACTAATCTGTTCAAATAGAGAAAGAAATAAATGAGTTCTGCAGCCACAAACATAAAAAAGCAACATCTAGACGAATTTACAACCTCCTTTTTTAAAAGTCGCTCAAAAACAACAACTTGCATTTAATAATGTTTATCTTAATGAAACAATCGCCGTACCACCAGACCAATTTACGCGGTTAGTAATTAAGAAAGAAACTTAGAAATTGTTTTTATATTGGGGCTGATATCAGCTTGTATTTATTAGATGCGAAAGTTGTAAGAATACAGAAGAGTAGTGTTCAATTTTCGACTGCCTTTAAACCTGAATCTAAAATCACACTCCTTCAATATACAATAATTTCCTGAATAATTTGCTATTTATGTACGCCCACTTGTTTGACAACTTTAAATATCAAAGGTAAAATATGAAAATTATGCTGAACAGAATAATAAATGAATATAAGCAGCAAGCAAACACCCCCACTACGTTTTAAACACTTTCCTGTTTAACAAAAAGCAACAAACCCACAACGTCACAACAAACCTGTGCTGGCTGGCTGGCAGGCAGTCAAGTCAGACAACCCCTTTATTTTTGAATAAACATTAAAATTCGCATTAATCACTCATTCACACGGAGGGCATACAAAATAAACATTTCATGTATGGACAGACGGATCGACGGACGGACGGATAAAACCTACAAGTATGCAGCACGTCTGCTAACATTTCTTTTTTTTATTGCCGTTTGTAGTAAATAGTACTACACACATTTTGTAAAATATTTACAAATGTGTACATTCATATTTGTTGTTATTGTCGTTTTGTTCATTCAACTTCCAACACAAAAAACAAAATATAATAAATTCCAATTAAAATTCAACACAAGATGACAACTAAAAATTTAAATTACAGTCACAACTGTGTACAATGTTGTTTGAATGTTTTCTTTTTTTCTCATATTCTACAAACAGGGGACAAAATTATTTAGTTTGAAATACTTACATCCACAAGTACAATAATTTAAGCCTAAAATAACAACAACAGCAGCATTGTTGTAAGAATACAAGTACAATCATCGTATTACCACACGTCTCTAATTTTGTTTTTCTCTTATTTTTTTTTTCCTTAGGGAGGTTGCTAAAATGATTATGACCGTCATACGGACGCACCGTACCATACTGGTCTTATGTTGTCGTTGAAATGAAAAATGAAAATTAATAAGGCCACCAAACCGTACATACATACATATATTCTCATCAGGCTTGGGCAACATGTTGTTTGATGCCAAACAAAAGGGGGATGAAATACATGGCAATCAAGGCAAATTATAAAGAAAAGTGTAAAAATACTAAAAGCGTTGACACTTCACAGAGGAAATCTTTATAAAATATTACTTTTATTAGTGAAAAGTTTTTTAATTGTATTTATTTTAAATTAATGAGTGCAAATGATAGACAAAAACATTTCTCACATTTTATTGGGCATTTTAAATGAATTGAAAGGGACATTTTAGAAAGAAGAAGGAACATTTTAAAAATTCTATAAATTTGTTGAATCTTATATATGCGTCACTAATTACTTATGACAGTTTAAAAAATGTTTCAAAGAAATTGTTTTACAATAGCTTTTTTCGCTTTAGAATTTCTGCGATTTTATTAAATTGAATTTTAATAACTTTTCAACTGACTTTCGCATTTTAATACCCTTCATCATAAAAAGTGGAAAAACGATATAACTAAGTCTGTCATTCCGTTTATAATTTCCGCAATAGCCATTTCCGAGTTCCTATTCATAGCGTAGTCAATTGAGCGATTTCCGTCTATCCGTCCGTGTTAGAGTTGAAAACAAGATTGCCTATGCAAAAATAAAAATACGCCAATCGATCAGACATAGTGTCGAAAGAGGTGCTAATCGGGATAACACTATTATATTGTGTGTTATTTATCATGATTTTGACAATAATTGTGTTCTTGAAATTGACTGTGACTGTTGTCCAAATTTCAAAGCAGGACAACTGGTACGCCGACATTCTTAAAGAATGCAATTGCAAAAATATTTTCATTGAATTACAAGCTGGAAATAAGAAATTTTTTTTTTGAAAATTCTAATTATAATAAGATTTTTAGGTAATATAGTATTTATAATCATAATATGATTTTAGGAAACATAATATGTTAAAGACAAAGATAAAGCAAAAAATATCACCAAGTTTAATTAAAATTTACAATATTACATTATAATATGTTTATACTTTAATATAATTATAGTTATGTTTAACAAGTTGAGTGAGCGCTATGAGAATAATTAAAAAATACACAAGAATCCTCCCCTACTATGTATTGATTATCCTTTTTATTATCCTTTTAATTTTATTTTAATTCATTTATTACAGCGGACATAGTAGAAGAAAATTGGGTAAAGTGTAAAATAAAGTAAAATGATGTTACTGTTAGGAAGCATTTTATTTTTAATACTTGTTTTTATAGCCACACGCAAAAAAAAAAATATGGTTGAGGTAACCATAATCTGAGAGCAACATACTATGGTTGCATTATATGGTTGCTAACAAAACATAGTATTGTAACATTTGCAACCATATTGTTGTCCAAAGTATAAACATAATTATGTTCACATATAAACATTAAATGGTTAAATTAAAATATAATAATATGGCTGAAAATGTCATGTTATATAATTAAATTATAATATAGTCTGGTAGGTGAAAAATTTTCCTGATATAAAAAACCTATTATTGTTTTATTCATTAACGATTTGTCATAAAAATTATTTAAAAACATAAACGCTTATATTGTAGAATACAAGAATCAGTTATTAAAGAATATTGTTTATAAGCCCAAATAAACGATTTCACAATTATGCTTCAAACACAAAAGTAAAGGTTTATATGCTTACAATACATACATATTTACTTCAACTTTTTTTAAATGTTTTGGTTCCCTTTTTATTTGTTTTCATATCTTGCATTTTATTTTTGATTATTTATTTTATACATAAATTTTAATTTTTGCACTTTCTTTAACAATAAAAAACAATTTCAAATTTTAGCTACCAGACAAAATTACTAAACTGTCAAGAACTAGAACAAAATATTTTTTAGTGCAAACATTATTCTGTTGATTTTAACCATACTTTGATTAATAATAATGTATTATAATTAAATATTTTATATTATTTTTAATAAGTTATAAAACTTTGGTTGTGGTTTAAATGTTTTTAAGCTAAAACCAACCATGTTGCATTTTTTGTGCACAGTAACCATATAACCGTTAAAGTTAACAAAAAATGTTTATCATGACTAAAGTTTTGGTGAAAACAACTATAATTTGTTCTCCGCAACTATACATTGTTACAAAAAACATAATATGGTTATTGTGACCATATCACAACTATTTTGTTTTATCTGCGTGTATATAGTCCTACTTTTTTTCTTATGTTTTAATTCTCTCCCAATATTTGTTTTTGTTGATTGGTGTTAAGGGTATATAAGATTCGACATTTCCGAATATAGTATTTGCGTTAAATATATTTAGGTGGAGCTTCTAGTTTTTTTTTTTATCAATTTCATTTCTTTTGCGAATTTTCGATTTTTAAAATTTCAATGTGGTAATTTTCGATGAATCGGAAAACCCTCATTTCTCACAATTTTATTTTACGGTCGATAATACAAGAATATCTTATTTACACTGTCACTTTTTCCGTCCTCTAGATATAGGATGAGGAATAATTACTTATATGTAGAAAATTTGTCTCCCGTATAGTAATACCAACAAGCTATAGAAAAAAAAACGCACTTAAGTCTTAGAGAAGCCATAATTTTAGATTCGAGACAATTAATTGTGTCAGGATAGCCATTAACTTTGCTTATTCAAAAAAATAGGTTATTTTAATATCATGGTCGGACAGAGGGGTATTTTCCCAATCTAGCCGGACATTAGACCGAAAATTAATTTTGCGAAATGTAAAAATTAAAGTGCGCAGCTGGACAGATACCAATTGCATCGTATAGTGAATTTTTAAGGATTTTGCTTTAGATTTGTTGTTTTGGGACACTGTTAAAATTAACAAAGTTCGATAAATCGCACACAACTTTATACGGTTTTTAAAGGTTTGTATTGATTCCTTTTTCGGCTAAAGGCTATATTAGCAGCTAACTATATTAATTTTTAGACAAATTTTGTTTTAAATTTTTATGATAAATACTTTCGCTCGAATTAAAAAAAAAGGATTTATTAGGTGTGCAAAAAACCCTGTATAATTGTTGCCTATTTGGTTAAGGTACGAATCAAACATTTCCGGCATTACAGGCAGACTTTTGCTAGAAAGATTTCTAGGGTTCAGTGTAACATAGCCTGTTTTTTTTCAAATTTTAAACCAATAATTACCTGTACAAGACCCCCTTTGAAAAAAGGTTACTACCTTTTACGAAAGAATCAATTTCTTTCCTGCTTCCATTTGCACTTAACTTTGAAGAGGATTCATATTCGGAAAAGGTCTTTAAAGAATCAGCTAGAATCAACCATGGCACTTATTATCATCTTACTGCAAGAGAAGTTGCTTTAAATAAATTAGTTGTTATAATTTTAAATAAAATTTATCGTTACAATCATAAGTAAATTATTAGTATGAATAAATTAATTATTTTCAGTACTAAAAAGCTCAAAAATGAATATTTTTAGGAAAATGGCAAAAAAAAAATTTCACAGGGACATTTTGGGGTGGAATTGCTCATAAAAGTTAATGTCTATGGTTTTAAATTATGTCAAATAATATTTTATTTCACCTCTCACAAAAGGGAGCATTGCTAAAAATGACATTTTAGAATCTTTTGAGTCAAACTTTAAATCCTTAAACATTCTTTGACCCTAAAAGTTGTAATTGCTCAACAAAATGACAGGAAAATTAAAAAAACTTAAATTTTTAATAGGTAGTATTAGTTCTTTTAAGGTGAACTTTTTTCTCTGTAGTCCTATTTTTCATATTTTAAACCTTTAACAGCCTATAACCATAACAGATTATTCATACAACTTTCATTCATCTGGTGGTTCTCAGTAAATTTTTAGAGCCCATATAAGGTAAAAAAAATTAATGTCCGGCTAAAATGGCAAAACATCTATATGTGTGTCGTTTCACTGTTTGGTAGCCTAAAACTTTCTTCTGTAAAATTTTTTCTTTGTACTTTTCTGATATTATAATATTAATTCTGTTATTCAAAGCAAAAAGGAATCCAACAAATCCGAGATCATTAAAATCAGCGCTCCTGAGTAATAAATGAACGCAAAGAAAAAAAGAATGGTTGAGATAACCATAATCTAAGAGCAACATATTATGGTTACAACAATTACAACAATAGCATGCTAAACATAAATATGTTCAAACATAAACATTAAATGATTAAATGAAAATGTCATGTTATATAATTGAATTATAGTATAGTCTCGTAAGTGCAAAATTTTTCTGATATGAAAGGCTTAATTATTATTGTTTTATTCATTACCGATTCGTCATAAAAATTATTTAAGAAAATGAATTCACAAAAATATTAATTTTTTGCTTAGAATAACGCTTAGATAATAGGCTAAAAGAATCAGTTACATACAAATATAGTTTATAAGCCTATTTTATTTAATTAAAAAGGTCAAATAAAAACTTTAACTTCAAGCACAAAAACAAAGATTTACGAGTATATGTTTACATAAATACACAGAGAAAAGAAATTCGTTATAAGAACCGAATTTGTTGCCAATCGAATTTTGTCGGTTGTGTTAATATCTTGAATTCGGTTGTAATAACTGAATGAATATAGCACTCACAATTATTTACAAAAATGATTCTTGGGTGACTATAAAGTATTATTGTGAATTAAATAATACCAAATACTTTAATATTTACTTTATTTTAAAAAGAAATTACAGGAATAAGATTATAAAATATAATTTTAATGTTTCGGCCATTCGAATTCAGCCAACTCCTTTCTTTACATCATGATTCTTCTTTTCCACAAAGGTTCTTCAACTTTCCATCCCGTACCGCACGTTTTGCTGCTGCAAAGTGTATTAAACATTTTAGAATTTTTTTTATTTACAAACGCCTTTCTGAGATTGATTTTGTACTTACCTTTCACCACTAACAATATATTCTTGGTTTTTTTATTTTAACTGAAATATTGATGATTTTTTTTTGTAATGTGTACAAATTCATTTTTATTATTTCAAACATTTTTCGTTTTTATAAGACACAATCGATATTGATGATTGTAACTACCAAACTTTGGTTTTCAGTAGTAATATGCTGAATAAGTTTAGTTGCATCTTCCATTGAATAGAATAGATTTTAGTAAAGACACAAATCGATCAGGATAACTTTTTTAAGATGTGTAACAACTAACATTTGGACGGTAATATCATTTGTTAGCTTTTAATATTAAAAATAAGTCAAAGTTATAATTTATTTATTTTAAAAATCAAATAATTATATTAGTAATTAAATTTTGAACATATCAAACGAATTTTAACCAATCTTTTTTCTGTGTGTATTTATGTCAACTATTTTTTTTTAAATGTTTTGGTTCCCTTTTTATATGTTTTCATATTTTGGATATTATTTTAATTACTTATTTTGTACATAAATTTTTATTTTATTCACTTTCTGTAAAAATAAAAAACAAAATTAAAATTTAAGCTACCAGAAAAATTAATAAGCTGTCAAGAATTAGAACAAATCATTTTTTATCGCAAACATTATTCTGTTGCTTTAATAATAATATATTAAGGTTAAATATATTATATTATTTTTGATAAGTTATTAAACTTTGGTTGTGGTTGAAATTTTTTTAAGTTAAAACCAACCATGTTGCATTTTTTGTGCACAGTAACCATATAATCGTTAAAAGTTAACAAAAAATGTTTATCGTGACTAAAGTTTTGTTGAAAACAACCATAATTGGTTCTCCGCAACCATACATTGTTACAAAGAACATACTATGGTTATTGTGACCATATCACAACCATATTTTTTTTCTGCGTGCTCTTGGCAAATACTACACTGCATGAATTTATGGTTTCAGCCTATTACGGTCCAACAAAACAACGCTATACAAGTGAGAATCACGTTGTTATCGGGATAAGCTAAATTTTATTTAATTTTAGTTTTTGCTCATTCTTATAGCACAGTGCAGTACATTCTTTGCACAAATTTAAAGCAGCCTTCTATAACTGTTTGAAAGATAAGACCTTTTCGAGTCTTTTCGAATCAGTCTTTGATTTCTACATTTATTGTTTACAATTTATAGCGTACATATTTGTACAAACTCTATGTAAATTTTAAATGGCTAAAAAACTAAAGCCATATAAGTGAAATTCACGGTCTTTTCGGAACACGCTTTTATTTTTAGTACTTGTGATAGCGGCTATTGTAATACATTTTCTGTGAAAATTTCAAGACGGGCAGACATTGCAGCGAAAAAATAGGGTTACATTTCTACACTTTGTGTACGGAAGTCTAAAAATAAATCAAAAGTTAAAGAGTGTTTTCGTAGAATACGTTATTTTCACATATTCTGTCTTATTTTCTTAATTGTAATAGACAGTCACATTAGGAATTTAACAACACATATAATAAAAATATAAAAGTTTATCCATACACGATACGAAACACTTCCTGTGTGAGTCAACTAACTCGCACTTGATTGCTTTGATTTCACTGACAATATCGAAAACAGCTCATAAGTTGCAAAATAGAAATCATAACAGAGTTAAAGGAAAAAATTTTGTAAGCTCGCAAAGTAAACTGATATAAAGGATTTATTAAAAAAATGTTAAATAAGTGTATCGCCATTAACCCTTGTGTTAATACCCAACTTTATCCACATTGTTTAGCACCCGGTGTACCCGGGTATACATATACTATAATGCATTAATAATCAATATTTTTATGAAATAAAATTAAATTTTTAATATTTTTAAAATATTGTTAAATATAATTTATGCTTAAATATAATTTGTTTACTTTACATTCAAACTTTTACATTCAAACTCATATTCAGTGTACCGCAACGATGTCAAAAAGAAATCCGATATTATAAATTTTTATAATATGTACAAAAGTGGAGTTAACACTATGGATCAAATGGTTAGAAGCCAGGGCAGTAGTTTGGTGTGTCCAGTGACATTATTTTGCAATATATTAAATAACGCTTCACTTGCATCATACATCATTTACTATAGAAGCAATAAAATGATTGCGAAGAAAAAACTAAGAGAAGCCTCGGTTTGCGAAAACTATCTGAAGAGCTTGTTGAGCCGACGGTTGAAGAATGAATGACAAAAGCACAAGTTATGCATAATTATACAACCGAACAGGCTGAAGATATTGCTTAATGTATAAAATGTAATATAAAGAAATAATTCTATAAATAAATAACATTTTAATCGTTCATAAAACTTTCTTAATACTTTTTTGTTCACATTTTCCATATAAATTGCAATGGGAACCAGGGTACCCGAGTGCGCATAAAGTTTAAGAACATTTTTTGAAGTATAAATGGAGCAAAAAATTTAATCCAAAATCTTAACTCGCTTTCTTTTAAGTCAAATAACGACGATTCAGAAGCTTATTTCAAAATTTTAATTGTTAATATATTTTTTTCAAGTAAATATACGTAGGTGGGTACCCGGGTATAAACACAAGGGTTAAACGTGAAAAAATAGAAAGAGTAGAAAACCCCGTAAGTTATAGAAAACAAGTAAGAGTGCAATAATAGCTTATGCCGAATCCACCACAGCATAAAAACTTCTTTCCTACCATAAAATTTTTTTGTTCAAAAAAGTCTTTTTCCGGAAGTTGTAAGTTTTACTTAGAGTTACTGTACTCGTACCACCTAAATAAATGAAAAGCTTGCTGTATCAGCTACGACAGTTGAAAAGATATAAAAAGGATATGGTCCGATCTCGATGATTTTTAATAGCAAAATTTTCGAAACTATGTACGATCGATTGGTGTATTTAAATTATCTCTTGCTCATCCAGCGCCTTCGAAAAGTTAATTTCAACATAAAAACGTATTTACAGACGGACAGAGAAAAATTGGCCAATCGACTTTACTATGCATAAGAACTCAGAATACACACATATACTTTATGGGGTCAGAAAAGAATATTGTAGAAATTTAGAAATTACAAACGGATTGACAAACTTAGATATATCCTTTTTTACCTGTGGTGAAGGGTACAAAAAACAAATTGATAAAATTACAAAAATCCATTTTTAAAAAAGAAATACCAAAATGGCCACAAACCTAACACAAAAGTGTTTTCTACTTTTAAACTTTATACATCTTCCAGAAAAACTTTTTATAAAAAGCCTTAACAGCGTTTCGACATAATCTTTTATATATTATTTAAAAATAAACTAAGAAAAACATAAACGAACGAACAATAATAAATCAATCAATTATGTTGAAACATTCGGGGGATAAATATATTTTCTATAACTTTTTAAACCTCAAGCTCTTTTTTTGCAATAAGTTTTATATAAGCCTATCGCTTTCAGGCTTAATTTTTCCATTCACTATTACAAATCGCAAAAACAATAATAACGAGTAATGATTGTGACCTGCCAAATTCTTGCATTCTACCACAGAAACAACAACACAAACACCACAATCAAAATTGTACTTCCATTGAACCACAATTTTGAGTTTATCCCTAAATTGAAACATTAACTTACATTTACTCTCACACAATATAAAATGTAAATGGAAAAATAAAATCTTAAAAATTAAAAAAAAAATAGAAAAAATAGAAAAATCAAAATCCGCTCAACAAAAAAAATTTATAAATAAATAATGAAATAAAAAGTGAAAAGAGGAAGAGGGTGCCTTTGGGAAAATATTGTGATTTCAATGGTGCGAAAATTTTATGAAGCTGCTACAACAAGCAATCAACTTAATCGTAAATGATTTTGAAATTCCCCTCTTACAGTATTTTATGGGATTATGATGACAAAGCATGTCTGTCTTTCTATGTTTAGATTTGCCAAACTGGCTGTCTTTCTGTCTGTCCGATACATTACACAGACAGTTAAATACATTTTTGTTTTTAAACAATAAATGATGGGTTTGAATCGGTTTTTGTGTACTTTTACAACAACATGTGTCTCTATAATCAAACAAAAGCCAAGCAGGTTAAAATACTAACCAGGGTTGTAAAACTTACCGCTATTGTAATTTCGAAATATATATGCGGTTTTTCTTGAATTGATGGAATCTATAATAAGGGATTTCTGGCAATCGATTTAAACTATGATATGGAGTTATGGATATGCTTTATCATTTATAAGAGAGTTAAAAGAAACCATAAAGTATTCTTAAGCCATATTCCGTATCTCTCATAATTTTTCACTCGATCAATCTAGTTTTTTTGATATTGATTTTGTTACAAATCTAAAATTTTTTTTAACGATTTTGCATTAGACCTGTAACAGCTTAAACATTAGATTTTTAAATATTTCTGTATATATCCCTTTATAATACATTTCTTACTCGAATAAATCCACGAGAAAATAATAAAACTTTATCAAAAAAATCAAAAATTAAATTAAAGTATCTTATGAAAAATTTATTCAACTAAGTGAGAATTTAAAAATTTCCTGAAACAAAACAAAAACATTAAATTTTAAAATTAAGATATGATAATATAGTTGATAAATAATGATAAATACTTAAATGCAAAAATTTTCTGATATAATAAACTTATTATTATTATTTATTGTTTTATTTATTAATGATTTGTAGAAAAATTATTTAAAAACAAATTCACAAAAAAGTCAATTATTTGTTTGTTATACATATGTAAGTAATAATTAAAAGGCTTTAATGCATAGGGTATAAAAATCATTCTACAAGAAATATAGTTTATAAGCTCATTCCTATGTGAACATATATTTATGGAGTAAACGTTATATTCTCGTATTAAAGATATCATACGATACGTAATGGTAATATGGAACTGACTTCACATTTATGCAAAACTTGTTTTGCTTGCCTTTTTATTCGTTTTCATATTTTGTATATTATTTTGTCCGTAAATTTTTAATTTTTTCCAACTTTAAGCTAAAAAAAATTTCTAAACTAATAGAAAAGCATTCTGTCAAGACCTAGAACAAAATATTTTAAAACGCAAACATTATTTTGTTTGCTTTTAATCATACTTTGATTAAGTATGTTATATTATTTTTAATAAGTAATAAAACTTTGGTTGTGGTTCGTTTTTTTTTTTTTAAGTTAAAACCAACCATGTTGCATTATTGTGCACAGCAACCACATAATGATTAAATGTTAACAAAAAAATGTTTGTCGAGACTGAAGTTTTGCTGAAAATAATTATAATTTCTTCTCCGCAACTATTCATGGTTACAAGGAACCATATCTCATACATGTTTTTTCTCTGCGTGTCCGCAACCACCAATATCACAATATTCTGTGAGGGAGGCAAGACTTGTTCTCACGATATCTTGAGATCTGCAGAGGTTGACAGTGGTATATCACTTCGCCTTTTAAACAACTTATTCATTGTGACCACTCAACAATAATTAAACTGTCCAACAAATTAAGAAAGGGTATGTTGAGTAGATCATTTTTGTAGAACAAACTTATGGTCCAGCACGTCTGAGTTTGTTTTACAGTGGGTCAAAATTTTCATTTTTTGGTCGAAGGGAGCATTATACTGTATGAAAAAAATGCTGTAATTTAATGTCTGAGAGAATTCTTATGGTCTAAGTTATATTGTGGAATTGTATGAGGATTATTTTTGTGGATGATCTTAACCCTCCAACTGGTCCCTTTATGGGTCAATTTGACCCTTTTTTCGAGAAAATCAAAAAACATCCTTTAAAGAAGGACATTTAAGGATTAAAATATTGTACGAAAATGTTTGCCGCAAAATTTCAGTGGGGGTCACCAAAGACAACATTGTTTTAAATAAAGCTTTTTACGATTAATTGGCAAAATTACATGGCAAGTTCTATAAAAAAATTATAATTTTGTTTTATATCTGTCGCCGCTGTTATTTCTGTATTGGCATATGTCGTATTGGCCGAAAATATATGTGTAGGCGGTTGAGGCACCGAAACACCTTCACAGCGCACTTTTGGTAAAATGACATTATTTGTTGCTTCGTATGTCATTATCGTGTAGTGCCTTTGGCTTCTACCAAATTTATAATTTACGCAGAAATAGCATGTATTTGATTTGTGATTTTCAGGTTCAATCCATGTCATAGGCGCAGAAAATGGCAGCGCCTTAGTACCGCCCTTGTACCAGGTCAAAAGACCACTTTCGCAAGTAGTACATACAGTTTTTGGTATCCAAGCTTCAGATAAAAATCGTATTCCAAAGAAAAGAAAATATGGTTCTTCAATGATAGGGAATTTCTTTCTTCTGTTTTGATGGTGCGTAAAATGTCCACAAATAAAACAAAACCAATCTCTTAATTTGCAAACAGAATCCGCATGCTAAGAAATATCATTAATAAAAGTAAAAGAAAGATAAGAAAATAAAATCGATGATCTTCTGGTCACAAATGAAATAAATATTGACATTCATAGTTTTCATTAATGGGCCAATTAAGTGAAAAAATTAAAAACCCTTCGCCTAATACAAAATCTTTATACACTTTAATCGATAAGTGCTCACGGTTATAATTGTACAGTATTGAAAGGCAGTTTCGATTTGTACCTCTTCGTACTCGAGATTTGACTTTTGCTTACCTTTTTGTATTTTCAAGTTTAAATAAATGACTCACTAGAAATGGTGTTGTGCCCAGATAACGGTTACCATCTTTGCAACGAAAGCCTGCTTTAACGGATCTTTCAAAATCTCATACTGCAGACATCTGTGCTTGGATAAACTTAAAAAATAAAATTTATCAGTTTAAACATTTTTTTTTTCTTTGCAAGTACTTAAAGATTTACCCTCTTAAATACAATTTAAAAGTTTCAATTTTCCATATCTGAGATAGACTAACTGCCTGCCAGCAAGCAGCCTGCTTCAATATTCAATAGTCATGGTAAATGTGGGGTATTTACCTAAAGTGGCAGCCATCGTCTTATTATCTTATAATTGATAATTGATTGTGTAGAATGCGTGACCAAAGCCATAATGTTTCTTAGAAAAAATTATTTAGGGCCAGTTTCACGATGTCGCAATCGTTCGTTCGTTCGCATAATTACATTTAAAACAAAAACAATATTTTAGAATTTGTTTTTGTTTTGAATGTAATTGTGCGAACGAACGAACGATTGCGACATAGTGAAACTGGCCCTTAATCAAGAAAATATATAAGATTATTCTTAATTCTAACAATAAAATTCTGCTTACTTTTCAAAAAACATAAAAAATTATTTTTGACTTATGTATGTGCTGTTTCTGTATTAAAAGCGATCAAATCGAAAACTTTGTATGTAAAGTACTGAGTTTTGTGAGTTATTTTCATATACAATTTCCAGATGAGTTGATCGCCTGTAATACAGAAACAACACATTAGTCTTAAATTCTTTGTTATATGTAATTTAATGTATAGAGTCGTTACATCATCTTTTATTATTCTTCGCCTCAATATATCTATCGTTATCAATTGTTAGTTTTTTTCCAGCAATAACAATTTTGAATAATTTCTAATATTAAAATTTGTATTTTAAATTAATTATTGTTTGCATACCATTTCTTCTACATAATAAGGATTTTAAGCTTTGATTTCTAATTAAAAATGTACTTAAATGCAATTACCCATAATAATACCCACTAAGCTGTGGACAACTCAAACAGAACAGGTTTGGTCTGAGTCGAAACTATTTTCAAGACGAGGTAAATAAGATTTTGCTCATAATCAAATAAGTTTAATATACCGTAGGCCAATTAAAAAATCCTCCTTCGTGAGTGAAAAAACAATTATTTAATCTTCCAATTCTTCTTTCTGACAGCTTCTCCGGACAGACGGAAATAGGATACCTGATTCCAAACTGAAAACTTTTATCAAAGCTACAGTGTGTTTGTTTCCAAGACAGAACTATAATAATTTAAGACATGTTAAGAAAAGACTTTATTTGGGTTCAGATTCAAAATATTTTAAATAAATATATAATTAATACAATTATTTTTTTAATTAAAAAATTGTTTATTTACTATTTAATTAAATTTCGTATTGTGTTAATTTAAAACTTATTGATTAAATTTCAAACCATAAGTTTATTTAACAAATACCTTTTTTTTAATATAATATAAAAAATCGATCGAGATGGGTCTGAAGTAAGTCTATTAAAAAATCTTTTCAGTAATTACGCGAGACCCAAACAGCTGATCTACCTTATGATCCTTTAAAAGTTGTTTTTTACTTTCGTTATTATATTTCCGTTTTTATTAGCGTGTTTTGATACCCTAGAAAAATCCGTATTAGAATATCGTCTCACCAGAAATGTTTAACATAAATTTCTTATATATTGTAGATCCTCACTAGGCAATTAATTAAGGTCTGGCTTACGAAACAAGTTCATGTTTATTTGTGGCAGCCTTAAACGCTTTTTTTTATACATAAAGTTTAGCTTAAAAACTCCAGTATCGAGTTACTGTATTGAGAGATGTGCATACATAAACTTGTTGTTTCTAAAAGAAAATAAGAAAACATTTATATTTCCAAATAAAAGCACTTTACCTAAACTAAAAATGTATCTTTACAGTGGACAAAGTGTGCCATTATTGGTGAGGCATATAGTGAATATTTTACCAGATAAAAATGAGGATTAACAGTGGTCTTTTATAAGTCATAATTGGCCCTACTAATTCTATGTACTTAATGCCACAACGCCTGTTTAATTCTGAATTCCTGAGAGCCATGTACGCAATCATCCAATAATTCGTATTGGCTTCAATGAGCCCTAAATGAACCATCTTAAAAATATATTTAAAGTTGACGATAACGCAAATTAATACTGTAAAAATAAAAACGATATAACAAAAGATTGTAAATATGCTAACGCGGGATAAATTCTTAATTATAATTTTTATATGCACTAATTAAAAATAACATTTAGACTAAAAAAATCAACAAAAATGTCGGCAACAAAATTATTTTTATTCCATAATTTGTGCGATATTTAAATTATTATTCTTCTGTTTAAATACTTTAACTTGAAATTTTTTCAGATTAAACAGATTAAAGATTTTCTATTTAAAAAAATTAATTTTCTCTCTTTCATGACTTTTGTCTCATGTGATCTACACAACATTAAATGGCATTTTTTTCAGTTCAAAATCATTAGAATATATTCACAATTGTTATTCACTAATTACAACCAACAACAAGACAACGTGTACTATAGTTGCAAATTTTGAAAGATAAAAAAACTTTAAACACAAAGATACGAGTAAAACTTCTAAAGAAAAGTGAAAAAGGAAAGAAAAATATAAATAATTTATCACAGATGACTGTCTTTGGTTGTAGCAGGCAACATTAATCTCTACACTGTTTCATGTTTCATTAATTATCATCTTTTTGTTGTTTTGTTTGCTTTTGTTGTTTGTGTTTTTGGCCTCTACGTAGCACAAAAAAAAACTATAAGGTTTCTGATGATGAGAATGATGATGCAAGTCCCAAAAGAAAATCATTGGTGGAAAAATAGTAAAAATAAATATACACATTTGCTGTTGTTGTTGCCTGATGAAAAACAAAACAAAGAAACAAGAAAAAGGAGTTTTTTTTTTCTTTATTGTTTTTTTTTGAAGAACGTGCCAAGAAAAACTGATTAGTAACGGAATTATGCCTAATGAGAGAAAAAACCAAATAACTTATCTACACAGACCGCCAAAAACAAAAAAAGAAAAAATGCAAAAATGAGGCATGCCATGCCAATAATTTTAAACTGAAACTCATGTTTTTCACACACAAGCACTAAAACACACATTTTTGCCTACAAACATACACTCACTGGCAGGCATTTATCCCCTGTTTCCGGTTAAAAACACACAAGCACCCAGGCAGAAGTTCTTTTAATTACACAGGAAGCAACATAAATTAGAAATTAGATTCAAACATTCTTGCATTCAAATTAAATTTCAAATCATTTCATTTAAATTGAAATTACGAATTATGAATAAAACTTGATTAGGGGACTCAAAAATTATAAGAATTACTTGTTAATTTATTTATGAATGAATATTATATTTAATGTGTACCTTTCATCACAAAAGTTTGTAAAAGAGACGAACTATAAATATTAAAAAAATTGAAATTTTTAAATATTTTCGAGTATTTATTTACTTATTTAATGTGGATTTGGGATACCCAAAAGAAAAAGGTGGCTATGTTTTTTTGTTGGTTGGTTTGGCGGTCTAAAAAATCAATAAATTTAAGTGAACGGAAAGCAGTAATGTATTTTCTTTTTTTCAAAATTATAACACTTTTACGAAATAAGGGAATGTAATTTTCAACCTGATCATCTTACAAAGCATTAGCATCTTTAACCGACTTAAAAAACGAAGGACGTTATAAATTCGTCTGAATGTTGCTTTTTTAATGTGTGCGCCTGCAGAATTCAGTCATTTCTACCCCGATTTTGAAAATTTTTTGTATTTTGATAGATTATTTTTACAGATTTGTCTCGTTTTAAAACAGTTCATTATCCTTAAAATTAAAGAGGGTCTCCATAAAGGGCACTTCTTTAAAATTCTATATGACTCCGTATTCCTATAGCTCCCAATAACAGAAAGTAATACAAAAATAAATCTAACAAGTGCTATATTATACCCCTTACCATCTATGTATGTAAATCTTCTTTAGTGAAGTGACTCCAATCAAAAAAGCAAATATTAGGGTGACGGAGAATTAAAAATTAAAAAATTTGGTACTGCATATATGTTACTTTACATCGGATCTTAATGGGTTAAGTATTTTAAAGAAATTTAAGTTTTTCAACGAAGATCCTTTCAAAAGCTTTAAAATGATATCCATATTGATATTTAAAAAAATTTTTAAATTTCAGAGGTCTGTAACTCGGAAAATATGGGCGAGCGCTAATTTTTTCACTCAATGTTTTTTTTTATTATATTTTAATTCTCGATCGCCCCATATATTTATTTTTTTGATTGGAGTTACTTTATTGGTCCAAATCACGTGATCAAATTAGAGGTAGGCGTAGTGTTTTGCCTGCTGCCTCGAAGGATATGGACCGATCATGCTAATTTCCAGTAGCAATTTTTCGCCATTATATCTGATTGATTGATATATTTATTTATTTAATTATTATTATTTTTTTTATGTGAAATCGGTGGCAAACTTGATTTCAACACTTATACGGACGGACAGATGGACAGATGACAGATTTGATGTATATGGCCATATTTTTGAACAGTTGTAGACAGACGCTTAAAAGTTACAAAGGATCTATATGTCTAAGTCCGCTATAACAGTAATTTTTAAATTTGAATTTAGAAATTAAAGGGTGTTTCCAAAATTAATGTAATTAGGCCTATATGGCCGTAACTTTTGAAACGTTATATACAAACACAGAATGTCCATTATTTTATTTGGTATAAATATTAAGAAAATAACTTAATTACATAATTGAAATAAATTTGTGTAATGAAAACTTTTCTAATTATTTGTAGTCAAAAATATTTAATTACAAAAATCATTAGTTACATGCACATATGTAATAAACAAATAAATTAGGCGTTATATTTAAAAACAAAAACACAGTGAAAGATATAAGACTTATAGATATGTATATACATAACTTACTAAAATAATTGCGAATTTTAATAACAATTTTTATTTGCTTTAAATAAAACTATTTTTTCATCATTTTCATCCGTTAAGCTCTGTCGCTCGGTGTTGAAATAATACCAGCGATTAAAAAAAACTTTCAATTGGTACTGAAGTGGTTAACGTTTTTTTTTTAATTAAACTAATTCTTTAAGTTAAAAGAAAATACCTTAAAACACTTAGTAATTGATAGTATTCATATCTGGTTGTTTAACGTAATTTGGCATCTTTTGAACATGCACTGATTTTGCTATATAAATAAATGTTTCGTGGACTTACTATTGGCGTTGTAATAAGACACAAACATATATTATACTATTCTGATTATAAACTCTATTATTGAAAGGCCAAAAGAGAGAAGAAATGCATGAAGCAAAACAAACAAACTAATTTAAGTTTTTATATTCGACACTAGTGCCTCGTTTCTCTCGCATAAAAATATTATAGTCATCTATTTTGTCACAGCATGATTTTTGTTTTTTTTTTTTTTGTTTTTTTTTTTTTTTTTTTTTTGATATAAAGTAATGAAACATTCATGATGTGAGGAAATTCTCACTTTAGTTGCAGAAACGAGGTATATTTTTTCCAGTTATAAAATACGATCTGGAAAATCAACCCATTGTTACGTTTCACATGCCGCATTGTCTCTGGTTTTATCACGTTTATTCAGCACATCTTTTTTGCACATTTTACCCTTTTTTCAAACTTTTAAAAAAAAATAATTAAGGATCGATTTAGAATACACTTTGTTTGGACACCATCGTCTAGTAGAGTGCTAGATAAATAATTAAGCAAATTTATTTTAAGGGTGGCCCAAAATTAAAGTTAGATTTAAAAGTGATATTCAATAACAAATAAATTATTCAACTCGGCTTAAATTCATTTTATTTCTAATTTCTAAAATTTTTCAAGAAAGGCCAATTATTTAAAAAACTTTGTGAACATTTTCCAAAGAAAACAGGAAAATAAGTCAGCAACAGAATGTAATACAGTTCACTATCAGCCCAATCACGGAATTCATAATTGGAGTTGTCTTTAAGTTGTCGTTGTCGATGTCGTTGGCGAGAGTACTATAAAAGCTGATATTTTGTAGTTTACAATTCTTAAAAATTTCATCAAATATTAAATTTTACCCAAAACCTCAAATTTAAGGGTACCTATAAATTTTCAAAACTATTGTACAATAATTGTTGTTGTACAATAAAGTTGCTAATATGTATGTTGGTGTATTATATTAGTATATGGCAAAATATACTGAACAAAATTAAAAGCCTTTTGATTTATTTTGTGCAAAACGAAATATTTTTAAAAGTGTTGGCAGCATTGTGCAATGATGACTTCCCACGCCTCATGTCGCTATACATTATCTTTGCATTTTTTTTTTTAATTTATCTAATGCCAAGTTGTTTATATTTAAACTTTTATATTTCACGAAGAACCTATTTGTCAATTTGTTTAAATAAAAGTATATATGCATTTGTACATATGTGTGTAAATTTTGTTTACATTTACATATAACAACATACAATTGCTCCATATTTAATTTAAAAATTTTGTGCAATTTATTTAGTAGAGTGTAGCAAAACGACAATTGTACAAGCAATAAAGAACTCAAAAAATTGTATTGTCCAAACATGTGGCCCATTTCTTTCGCCTTATAAAAATAACCCCGATTTTCTCTCCTGAAGAAAAAAACGACGAAATCGACTTATTATTTAACATTTCCTAATGCTTGCTTGTAAATTTCATTTAAACCCCATTTAATTTTTACTGTCTGAGAATTATTTAACTGTTTTGTTTTGTAATATTACAACTTTGAGAATTGTTTAGTAACTAGTATTCATTTTAGACTACTTAACAAACCATAACCATTTTATATTGCCTAACTCTAAGCATAATACTCAATATTTAATCATCTCTAATGCACACACGCTTATTGTTAAAATTATAAAAATTTGAGAAGCAAAATACCGTTCAAGTGTGATACACTTCACAGGCCATTTGTCTTTATTTTTGTTTTCTATTCATATGAATTAGGCATGGACTGACTGACTGACTGACTGTTCAATAAATTTTTCAAGAATTCTAAACATTAACACAGCTCTTAATAACACACCCTATTTTATATTGTTTTATGTCGGTATTTTCAAATTAGTTGCAAAAGATTATGGAGTGGCATTCGTTTTTTTTAGACTTTAGTTTTTTTAAACACTTTTGAAAATTATGGCTTCATGTAATCAATTATTCCATGTGCCAAATCACGACTGTTGTGTCGCTGTATTGCGGGAAATAAAAAATAAATGGAGATTATTTTTTTCCAGTCACTCTCAGTTATAATCATTTTTATTGAGTTTGTGGTTTTAGCTTTTTTTTTTTTTTGTTGTTTTTGTTTTAGTTTTTATTTTCAAGCTTTTTTGCTTGAATGGTTCTTTTGTTTCAAAGTAATAATAAGTTTTTGTTGTTTTTGTTTTTTTTTTGGTTCTTAAAATTTGCTGTTCTAAACGATTTGAACAAAAATATTCTCAGTTTTATTTTTATTCCACAGGGAACTTCGTAGGGAACTTAAAAAAAAAATCTTCAATATTTAAGAAGAAAAAAACTTGAAGAGCTGTAGGTATAAAGAACTCCAACTGATAAATTTAAGCTGATGTTTGTGGTTTTACTAGTGCCAGAATATTTTTATAATTATACCAAAACTTTATACAAAAAAACTGTAAATTGAAGTTTGTTCTCATTCAGTTGGATAGTCAGCTCTGTTTATCACATTGTAATCGTCGACATTATTATTATCATCATAATTATCATTATCGCGAAATAAAAGCAAAACACCTCAATTATCTTTAAACCACTAATTACATTCCACTGCAGTTATTTGGCAACAACTGGAACATTTAGCTTTTGATTGCCTTTTGGATGTTATTAAATAACACATATTTACACAAACAATGGCATTAAACATCAGTATCGTCATCATTATATTCATTGAAAGAAGCAGTAGCAGGAATAGTAGAGTTAGAGGCGAATTTGGCGTCTCAAACTATATTCTCTGCACTTTACTTTAAATTGGTTCTTGTGGTAATTAACATTAATCACGTCCATGATAAAGACAAAAGTGAAGGTATACAAAGTTGTTAAGGAACATTGTAATTAACAAAAAATATGTATGCGTGTATGTATACATGCATGGGTATATTTACATATATAAAAGAAACACTAATTAGAACTTACATTTTTATGTTCGTACAAGTTTTTTATACAAATTGTATGCATATATCTTCCAAAGAATCCTGGCCATACCCTCACTAGCATATTTGCAATATTTTAGTGTCTTTTATTGCATTTTTTCTGTTGTAACATTTAGATAAAAATTTATTTAGTTATTTATATTTTCTTCAGTGTAAAAGTTATGACAGAGAACTGGTAATCAAGAGATTCCGCTTGTAAGTATAATTGCAGCAATTGCAATTGATTTGGTGAACTTTTTGGATAGAAAATCCCCTTGATTAATGAGGCCACAGATTGGATATTTTTAATTCACCAAAATAAAAAGCACCCTCAACGAATTTTTAGTAATAAAAGAGTGCGCTGAATAAGAACAACCAAAAGGAATTTTTTACTTTCACAAAAAAATTTTAAGCTTTCAAAAGCACAGGCACAAATTTGTACCTTGTTCGGCGTTTTAATAAAGACCGTGTTGGATTATCTTACAATTTTCAGGAGAAAGTCCAATTATGAAGGAGGATAAACTGGGACTTCTGCTGTTCCTACAAATCAGGCTTATTTTATTGCCGACATTTGTAATAACATCAGTTGTAAGCGGGTTCACAACATCATTATTAATATTTCCCCGAATGCTGGACTTAGATTCCAATTATTACAGTATAGCTCAAGTAGAGTGTTAAGATTATTATAAACGTTTTTATTTTAATTAATATGAATTTCTTTTTGTTTTATGAAATATGTTGTTTTGAGTTAAGCATAGAACACTTTAGTTTAAAAAAACTTTTTTTTTTATAAAACACAATAAAGTATAAGAGTGCTACATATGACTGTGTGGAATCTTTTATACCCTTCAACAAAAGCATTGTGTAATTATTTTCTTAAAATACAAGTTTTTTGACGGAATATGTATATCTTTGATAAAACGAAGTTATTTTGATTAAACTTGAGTTGTTTATTTCTCACTATGAGGTCTGCTCTGTGCCCACTGAGTTTTCGTGTCTCTAGTGTCGGTTTTTATACATATAAAAGTACCAAATAACAGTTTGCCCCAATGGAGATTCTTAGTGGTTTGAAATCTATTGGTCCCCTTTTTGCTGAAAGGAATATTCTGAATATGAATAATTGAATAGTGTAAATATTTTTTGTTTTTTGAACTTTTTTTTCATTTGAAAAAGAGTTATTGGTATGTAAACGTTATATTTAGACATGTGCCTGGTCGTTCGTTTCAGTGACCAGTCTTTTTCGGTCAATTATCAAAGACTGATTCGTTTGTTCAATTCGTTCAATCGGTCAATTTGAACGAAAGGAGCCGGTTAAATATCTGGCTCATTTCGTTCAATTAAGTCATCCGTTCAAATTAACCCGTACACTATTGAACGAAAAGACCGGATTTAAATGACCGGATCATTTCGTTCACTTGATTGATTCGGTCAAGTTAACCCGTTCGTTCGCGAACGACACAGCTCTAGTTGTATTTGCACTTAGCAGGTTTATGGTAAAATTTGTTTACATCATCTTAAGCAGATTACTATTGAAAGAGAAAATTAAGAATTACAGGAACCCATCGTGTATAGGCGTTCAATTCGAATTTGGTGGATTAATGTTAAATCTTGTTCAAAGCATCATGACCAGATTAGTGTTGCAAACTAAATTAAAAATTAAAGTGCGGCTCACATTTGAAACGAAGCTCTTGGTGTGTAAATATCTAACTGGCACTTGGCGGGTTCATGTTGATTTTTTCTTAGGACATTTTGATAAATTTTATATTAAATATAGCTGCTGATAATATAGCAACGTTATAAATATGATCTTGCAGAATTTCTTTACATTTGTTCTTGCAAGATTTTCTTCACATTTGTTCGAAAAAGTCTTAGACGCTTTTCTTCAACTTTTTCTCTTTTGGGCTTAAATCTAGTTTACGGACGCAGCTTAAAAATTAAAAATTACCTACGGGGTGTACAATATGGAGTATATCGAGTATTTTGTGGTGGAATGGGGCAATATGTATATCATTGAAAAGGTAATAAAAATATCTCTTCAATTGAAAAGGAAAATAGTAAAAAAAATACAATAAAAACAGGTAACGACTGTACAAAAAAATATAAAAAACTTTAGTAAGCGAAGCCGGTGTTGGTCATACCATAGAGGAGAAAATCCTTGCGCCCGGCCAAAGGCCGGCTACGCAGACAATCTTTAGTAAGCGAAGCCGGTGTTGGTCATACCATAGAGGAGAAAATCTTTGCGCCCGGCCGAAGGCCGGCTACGCAGAAAACCTTTAGTAAGCGAAGCTTATACTAAGAGCAGCCCAAAAACTTTGATATAAAAAACTTTTTTATAATTTTTTTAGTATATTCCTTTTAAATTGAATAGATATTTATATTACCTTTCCAATGATACCCATATTGTCTTATTCCACCAAAAAATACTCCATATATTTCATATTGTACATACAAACTTTGGAGGCCCGTAACATGGAACCCAAGGGTCAGCCCCAAATTTGTAACCTTACATTTTTTGCTTAAAATTAAATTTTACACCCCGTAGGCAACTTTTTTTTAATTTTTAAGCTGCGTCCGTAAACTAGATTTGTTCCCTCTTTTGTGTTTTATTGTTTTAAGGGCATCTTAAAGATATGAAAAACTGGTTAAAAATATATAAACACATCAATATATAGCAGCTATGAAAATACAATATATTTCTTTACAAAATGTTGATGTCGACATAAAAATTGGAAATAAAAAACTTTATAGTGTTGCAATTATTTACCTGAAAATAAAACAAAAAGTGTCAACTAAAGTTTGTCTGCTGACACACTTTTTTTATCAAGAAAGTTTCAAAAACCTAATGTCGTTTTTTGTTAATGTTATATATAAATATAAAAAAAATATTTAAATATTATACTGATGTAATGTATTTTAAGTAACAAAATCTATAAGATTAATAGGGAAAAATGAAATGATTAAGCGAAAAATTCTAAACAAATGAAAGAAAAAAACAAGTAAGATCACTATATTCGGCTATGCCGAATCTTATATATCCTCTTACCATATATGCATAAGCACATGTTTATATGAATCGGCAAAAGAAATTCTTCCTACCATTAAGTTTTTCTGTTAAAAAAAAGTCGAAAATTGTAAATTATCCTTAGGTTTCGTTTCTAATCCTACAGGTTGTCTTTACTAATTGCTAAACAGTAAAGATAACCAACTGCAGCAATACAAACAACATTTTAAAAAAGATATGGAAAATTAGCGATAAACGAGTGTTTTGAAAATATATCTGATCGATTGGCGTATTTATTAATTTTAATAGACCTCTTTCGAAACTATGTCTGAGAGAATGGTGGTTATACATTTTCTGTAACTTGATGAAGTTTGTATAAATTACAAACGGAATATCAAGACTTCTAATGTCATAAATTGTACTTTAAATTTATTTACTTATCTTACTTACGTATCCACTGTATGAATGTTACATTACATTGCTTTCTACATCTTGTTTCATGTGTGTGGTCTTTCCATTAGCGATCTTTTGTGTAGTGAATAATGCAATTAGAAGTTACAACAACAACAAGTTATCTTTTGGTTGTTTAACAACAAGCATAAGTTAAAATTTCAAAATCTGCTTGCAATGGGGATTTTGCCTTCCTTTTATCATGTCTTTATTATTTGTTTGATTAAACAAATAATGTCTGATTGACGCATATTGAGATTTACGTTGTTCGTTCATTAACAATACTTTAAGCACATTTTAATTAGTCATCTACTAATTACTGCATATAAATTTTAATACGTCAATAATAGACGAACAGCTGAGCCGATGTTAATTAAACTGGACACGGAGAAAAAGAGATAATTACCTAAAAAGCTGACAAAGTCACACTCAGGGGGAAAATAACAGTTAAACCATAAAACTTTATATGGCTAAGCCGATTTTAATAAAATATGACGTTTGCTATTTTTGCAAACTTGAAAATTTTTTTTTTTGCAAATCAAGACAATTCGTCATATAGTTTTAAGTGATCAACAAGGGTTTCTACTAGCCACGGGCATATAAAATAATTTAACGATAGTTATTTTGCATCATATATTTGACATGAAGCATATGACCCCAACGACTTCTCAAAACTTAGAAAATATGCTATTGGCTGACTAATTTAGTAAAACCTTTCTGTCGCAATCCTGAAAAATATTTTCGTTATGGTTCTACCCGTTCACATCAAAATTTAATAGTACAATTTAAATCTGTTTCAAAGAAATACGAAAAGCGTGGTATAATTATTATTTTTTGATGTGAATGCATGAAAAAATGACTAAATTAGACAACTTAAATTAATATCATGAAAACTTGTGCCATGTAGTGAAAAATAGTGTTGTAAAGAGGGGCTACTTTTGACTACTTGATATTTTTCGATTGGGCACTCAAAACTTTTAATACCCTGTTCAGACATAAGGCCTTAATTGAGCTCAATTTATCATATAAGAAGTCAATTAATAAACTGAGCAGTTAGTACTTAATTGTATTACTAATTAAATAAGATATGAAATGCTTACTGGGAAGTATATTCAGTGAGAAGAAAAAAATTCCTAAAACTGACAAGCCGCAAGTAAAAATATAAACAAACAAATAAAAAGAAAATGGCGGGTCATACGAAATTGGCTTTTGACACTTCCAACTTCAAAGCAACAACAAAATCCATGTTTTTTGTAATAAAAAGAGAAATCAGCTGGACGGACGACACTAGCTAGTAAGATAAATATAACTTGTGCTAATTGAATAAGCTTAATTAAGCATGTGTGAAGACCAAGTTAAATTGCGCAATTAAGGCTAAATTGACTCAATTAATAAAACATTTCTGAACAGGGTATAAGGCTTTTTCATTAAGAAGGTAAAACATATATACATACATTCGTTAGAAGTTAAAAAGTATTTTTACCCAGTCGGCCAAACTGGCATTAAAGCCATTATATTGTCATAAACATCTAGAAATAGATATATTTCGTCTCCTAACAATAAATATTAAATAAGAAAGGGATTCCCATTTAAACAGTGTTCGATGACAGAATATAGAAAAATGTCGTTCTTTAGGTTTTTGTTTTAAAAAACAATATAATTCAACTTCACTGTTCAGGGCAAACCGCTGTCGCTCTTATGCAAAAATGTCACTTCAGCATTAAAAGTAGGATCTATACAAATCTACGCTTGACGCCCTTAATTAGGTGGGTTTGTAGGAAGAAAACACTTAATCAGAGCATAAGAACATAGCGATATTTTGCCAATCTAGCCGGACACTAGGCAAAAAAATTAATTTCGAGAAATGTAAAAATTGAAGTACGCAACTGAACAGAAAATTTTCAAAGCTGTTTCTTGAAATTTGTCGTTTTGGGACATGTGTTTGCGAGTTTTGTAAAGAACTTGCTTAATCTGTCCTCCATTATGTTCTCCACGATTTACTATTTTCTTGACTTCCCTTATAAGTCTTAAAGACATGGCCATGTAGTTTTCTACCAGCGTGGTCATTTCCCTCCAAAAGATTTGTGGTCTGTCGTATTTTGAATAAAAATGTTCGCTTTTATACTCCGAAATACAACCGCGAAATTATTGATTACTTATTTTCGAATATTGAGTAGAGGAAAATACTGGGTACTTGTACTCAATACTTTTACAACACTAAATAATTGGTCAAGTGCACACTTTTAAAGATTCTGTGGATGATTTTGTTTGGAATTGTTGCCGCACCCACCAGATTTGACACCATCCAGATTTTCCTGCTGTCAAACGTTAAAAAAAGCGACTGAGAAAAAGGCGCGAAATTTGAGATCATCACAGAAAACATATTGGTTTGCGACCTTCTATGATATTATAAGGTTACTTTGCGAAGCACTTAAAAAGTGGAATAAAAGATGGATGAATAGTATTTACTTAAAAGAAAACACTGTACAGTTTTCTTTGAATTTATAAGGACTTATTAACTTTTCATTGTAATTCTGATTTTTTCAAATAAATCTAATTCAAATATATTTACTTTTCTTTTGTTTTTCTTCAGTTTTTTGTTTCCAGAACTAAACACCAATGATGACTCGTATTTAAGCAGTTTTTGATCACTTTATTTAGATATTTTTTGTATTTCCAACTGTAGGTGTCTACATCAAGAACATGAAGGAGAATTTCGTATGTGGCAAATGGTACTTAAGCTAGTTTAAAGCATTAGTTAAATGACAAAAAAAAACTTTAAATTTCATCGATAAAAATTCATCTTTAAATTCAGAATAATATTGTTTGTGTGCTGTTCCTGAGGAAAACATAATTAATGCCAATGTCAATAAGGTTTCCAGCTTTAGGACTAACGACCTCAGCAAAGATTCAAGAAAAATAATAAACATTGCCATACATATCCTCAGGTCAATTTAGCCATTTTCTTGTTTTATTAAGTTTTAAAAACAAGATAATTCAACTTCACTGTTCAGGGCAAACCGCTGTCGCTCTTATGTAAAAATGTCACTTCAGCATTAAAAGTAGGATCTATACAAATCTACGCTTGACGTTCTTAATTAGGTATGTTTGTGGGAAGAAAACACTTAATCAGAGCGTAACAACCGCCGCACATAGGGATATTTTACCAATCTAATCGGACACTAGGCAAAAAATTAATTTCAAGAAATGTAAAAATTGAAGTACGCACCTAGACAAATAACAAAACTCTTAATTGTATAGTGAATATTCAAAGCTGTTTCTTAAGATTTGTCGTTTTGGGACACAGTTAAAGTCAGATTGAATAAATCGCATAGGTTTTTGTTGACTCTATACGATTTTAAGAGGTTTGCAAAATATTTTTTGTGGCTAAACAAATAAAGATTTTTATTGTGTTTTTTCTGTAAAGGGCCATTTAAGCAGCTACCTTTAATAGCATAAAATTAATTTTGTTTTAAAATTTACGATCTCTTCGTTGATACTGTAGTATAAGACCCACTCCCAAAATAAGGTTATTTATTATCTTTGTTTCATGCTTATACCTGTACTTAACGCTGATGAGAATTTAGATTCGAAAAGTTGTTTCGAATAAATTAATTGTTATAATTTAAATAAAATTTACCTTTACAATCATAAATAAGTTGTTACTATGAATAAATTAATTATTTTCAGATAAATAAAATACTGTAAAGCAAAGGGATTGGCAAGGCATCGGAAAGATGGATAAAAGTGGCAAAAAAATATTTGTTTTTTTAATTTTTCTCAGTGATGTTTTTGGGGTTGGGATTGGAGCGATACCTCCCCCTGCCCATATAAATTAATAAGTACATTCTTTTTTCAAACAATATATTATTTTAACGCCCACAAAAAGGTGCAGGGCTAAAATATCATTTTGGAATCTATTGAGTGCAACTTTAAGTTTTTGAACACTCTTTGACCTTAAAAGTTGTAATTGCTGAACTAAATGACGGGAAAATTAAAAAGGATTTGCAATTTTCAGAGGTAGGATTAGTTTTTCTTAGGGGAACTTTTTTCTCATTGGTCCCAGTTTTCTTGTTTTCCAGCTTTAAGAGCCTTTAACCCTAACAGATTTTCTGCCAAAAGTTATGTTATGTGACTGGCAAAATACCCCTATGTGCGCCGCCTAATTTAAATTTAAAACTTCTGTACATATTTGGGCTATTGTTTCAATATAAAAAATCAATAACATGTTGTTGTTCTTTTTAACAAACAACAAATAATAATAAAACACACACTTGAAGAAAAAACTTTATATAAAAGATGAAAATTATATAAAAAGGAAAAAAGAACAAAAATGTACAAAGTAATAATAAGTTGGAAGGGCATAAAAAGCGCAGTCAAGTAGCAATCACGTAGCGAATGGTTGGTCATACACCCATACAACAGTGCACACACTCCGTTATCAGGCTGGTATGCAAGCTGCATGGCATGCATGGCTTCATACATATGAATGTTTGATAAAAGATGAAAAAAGCCAAAAATTATATTTATAATTCCCAGACCCATTAAACAGGCATTACAAAAATGCCAGCATACTCAATAAAAAAAAAAAAAAAATCAGAATAAATAAAACAACCCCTTCAAAAATAAAAAAATTTCATTCAACATATTTGCCACAAAGAACCCTCTGCTTTGGTTTATTGTATTTATGAAATTTTTTGCTTGAGCTCAATTTATAATGAAAAGAAAAAAAAAAATAAATTACTCGAATTTCTAAAAAAAATTAGTGCGGCTCATTAGTTTCGTTGAACACAAACAATCAAACCATAACGTTGGATATAATTTAATTTGTTTTTGGAAATTCGACTCAATGAATTCTTAAAAAAACAACAGCATGTTTTTTTATCAAGCTGCAAAAAAACACTTTGGTTCTCATAGTTCACTTCAGTTTTGGGAACCACATTCTCATACAACATTTGTTGCAGGAAACTGTGATTATATTGTGAGCTAAAAAATTTGGATGCTATAATAAGAACTTTTATTGACTTTGTTACGCATTAGTGCATGTATATATGGCTTAATGACTTAAAATTTTAACGACTCCCTACAACGCGTAAGCTAACAGCAGTATTTTTTATAAAACAAATTTAAAAAAAAAATAAGGCATATAATTTTACACATAACAATATTTACTTGGTAATAGTGTCTTCCAAAAGTCGTTAATAATTTTTAAGCAAATTGTATCGTTTGCAGTACAATGCATTTAAATAATGTATTACGCTTGCCAGCCAGAACATTCCAATAATTATGAACAATAACATTAAAACTATGTAACACCGTCGTGTACTCGTTGCAATTGTTGCCGGAACCGTTTTTTGCTCTACTTTTAACTACAATAAATAGTGAAACAGTAGCCAAATATTTGAGAAATAAATCATCAGTTAATAATAAGCGAAACCAATTGAGTTTGTGGTTTTTAGAACTTTCGCTGGCGGCGAAATAGGTTCCTAGGCACCTCGGAATGTGAGTTTGACAATTAAAATAAACCTACTCACTCAAAACTAAAGTTTTCAGACTTAACATAACTGCGACAAAACTGTTCGCTGAGTTACATGCACTGCAATCGTGGTATAAAATTTTCTGGTGAAAATGTTCGAAACTTTTTCTAAGATTATCACATTTTACAATCTTGTTATCTCTGCGATTTCGGTATGTTGAAAACTTCAAAACCAAGAAAAGTCTGTGATATAGTGAAGCCGAATGGCGGTAGCTCACACTGAAAAATTACATTTATTGAAAGAATGTAAAACCTTCAGATTCTGTAGAAAATTTTGTTTCAAAGTGTAGATGATCTGAGCGTACTTTCTTGCATACCAAACGCTTCGTCGTATGAGGTAAGGGTTGCCAGATGATATTGCTAAGAATTTAGCATATCTGCAAAAACAATCGGCTTTATCGGGAATTCAATTTGATCAAACCGGCAAATTAAAAATGCCAATATTCGTTTTGGTCTTTCGCCGTTTATAGTAGATATAATCCAATACAGAAATACCTTGAAAGTACAAAAAATAATGAAAACGTAAAATTTTCGGTTTTTCCATCTATATACATACATATATAAAAAATTGTTGCAAGTATGTTGTGGCTTTATAACTCACGATCAGTCAACCCGAATATTTAGGGTTGAATCGTTTAGTCGCGTAGATGGTTTATCTTAAGTTTTAACAAAATCGATCAACGCCTTCGCGAGTTATGGCTTTTCATAACAACATGTGATTTTGTATATATAAAAACTACAACAACAAAAACGTACGCCACTGAGCCTATGCGGTATGTAAAATGTGTGCTGACTTCATACACCTGGTAAATACACGTTGTAGGGCATAGACGCATACACGCATACAATAGATTTCATTCAATGTTAAAATGCGTAGCGAAGCACGCCGAGATCCGGTAGTTTATTCCAAAAACGTGAGATTTTCGGTTTTTTTTTATAATAAAAATTTTAATATGAAAGCATACGACATGCGCTCGCTACGATATCCGCTACGTTTAACTTATATTTTTAGTTTATGCAGCTAACTAAAGAAAAATAACAACAACGATTTCGTAGATGGGGCGCAAAGGGCCCGAGTGCCTCGATTAGTCCAGTTGCAAATAGCTCGATTAAATGATGGAATCGATAAACCATACTAGGAGAGGTTTTCCTGTATTTCCATTTATTTTCTCACTAGAGTCACTTAGAGAAGTTTAATAAAACGCATCATAAGGTTCATTTTTCTTCCATGGCATATGGAGACAAATTCACTAGCGGTATTTTTCACCCTTCTTATTATTAAATATTATGTTGGACCAAAATTCTGTCGCACCAGTTAGACGAAAAAGTATTCATTCGCTGCACTGTTCAGTCAATAAAAAATAATGTTCAGGATTACATAAGTAATTCTCCATTTTTCATTTTCATTTCTATCAATTCAAAATCAAGGTTATAAGGTAGAAATATATAACTTCATATCAATAATTTGTGATCTGTCATTTCAATATTATTTGAAAATTATTTATTAATTTAAAAATGGTCTTCGCTTAAAGCACTTAACTTCTTAGTTTAAAGCAATGTGGTTTGATTGAATCGATCAGCTCATTTCTCTTTTATTATTATAATTTATTTTATTTCATAATTACGGATAGCATTTTCCGGGGAACAGCGAACTATTAACGATTTTTTTTTAATGTAACAAGTATTCTAGTGATACCTAAACGCATCATTTTACTCTAAAAGAAGCAAAATTACAGTGTTTTAAGATTTTATCCAAAAAATTGGTATTTTTGAAGCAAAAATCGGCAAATCGGAACTTCTAAAATTTTAAGGCCAAAAATCGGCAAATATGGAAGGCCGTGTGGAGTATTAATAAGCTGTTTTCTTCATTGCAAAAAAAAAAAATCTGTACAGTTGCTCTACTAGAAATTTGTATGTTATTGTCATATGTACATAATGTTAACTTTTACAGTATAAGTTTAAAATCAACATGATGGTAACGGAAACTAAAGAAAATAGCCCATTTAAATCCCTTATAAAGTTTTCACTTCCAATAAATAATAATGTGTTCAATGTGCAACAGAGCATTTTATTCCCAATAGGAAAGATATAGCTGCCTAAACCTGTAGACTGATCTTTTGGAATGTTTACACTTTATTATCAGATAACTGATTGGTAAAATATTTTACTCATTTTTCTTACATTTCATGTGGCTCTTCCTAAACAAAGTAAATATTTATTATCATGTTTTTTAGTAACTGTAATAGTTGGTGTTTCGGCATTTCATTTATTTAATTTTCATTTTTTTATTTTTGTTTAATTTTTTATTTTTTCTTTCAATTTAATTAATACATTCTTTTAAATTTTATTTTGGAAATGTCAAATTAATAAATTAAATTTTGCCCCCAAAACAAATGTCAATTACGCTAGGGAAATTTGAATTGTAAAAAAAAAATGAAATGTGTCAACCACTCAAATTATAAATAAAATGAATTCCTGTACTAAACACGAATTAAACCGGTCTTGTACTTCTTTTCGCTTGCGAGTTTTGCTATTTTTTTAAAAAATCAGTGCCCATAGATTGCTTATAAAAAATAAAAAACAATTAATCATAAAGTTTGCTTAAAAACAAAAACAATTTTTTCGTTGTGCAAACAATTTTTAAAAAACTCTTTAAGACAAAACATTTTGGCGCCCGAGCAGGGACTGTGTCTAAAAAATTAGAAAAGTGTTAAAATTCGCGTTTACCAAAACCGTATTTGTTAAATAAAAACTTAATCAAATTACCGTGCGTTCGTTATTAAAACAACCCGGTATAAACGTTTGTTTATAATTAAATAAACAAAATAAAAAAAAAAACAACAACAACTCAACATCAACATCACACTTTCAACCCCCATAAGATTTGGAAATTCATCCAGATGCCCAGGTGTAGCTGTATATTGTGCAAAAAGGAACGTGAACAAAACATCAACCAGGTATTTAAGAACAAATAATTTGTGTGAGACTTTGCGTTTAATTTTTAAATAACAAAATTAAATTTAAAATTCGTTTAAAGCAAAAGTTTTATTCCACACGAAGAATTATTTGTTCTTTTCGTCAATTCGTTTATGCCCTAAGTAGTGAAACACACACACATAGTGATACAAAATTAATTGTTTATTTATTTCAAATTAAAAATCACACTAAATATTTTTATTTCTTATTTGAATTCAATTTTCACTTTAATCTCGATCGATTTCTCGTGCCGTGTTTTCTCTTAAATTTCCCTGCTGCTCTCTTCGCTTCCATTGCGTTAGATTTTCTGAAAATAGAAAAATATTTACAAAAATTAATAATTAACACTCACCAATCTGTATACTTCCATTTTGGTTGTTTGCTGTTTATTTGTACTGACGTTTGTTTAATTATCACTTGTTCTTTTTAATACCTCCATTCGATTTATTATTGTGATTAGATTTTACATAAATTTTATTAAAGTTACTTCTAACTTGGCATCACTATATCGCAGCTGATCGTGACGTCATTTTATTTACATACGAATAGGAGAGAAAGAAACATAACAAAAACAAACAGACAACCCAGCAAGCATTTTTGTGTGAGTTGGTTTTTTGAGAATAAATTTTTCGGAGAATAGAATTTTAATTTATTTTCACTTAATACTACAAAATTGCGTAAAATATATCGAGTTTCAATAAAAATTATTAATTATTGCTTGAAGCTTGAGGATAGAGCTACAGTATTGAAAAAAAAAAGGGGAAGGGAATTTTTTAATCGAGATATTTTGCGGCAATTATTTTGTAAATTAATTACATTTGAGAAATTAATATTGATCTTGAGCTTGTATGAAAAACTATTATTATCAAAAATAATTATTGGTCAAGTGTGTTGCCCATACAGATACATAGGGTTTCATAGATATAACCCAGCAAACAGTTTTGTTCGAATTTCAGAAACCAATATTGGTGAGTTGCAGAATATTAAATTCTCACACTAAAACGTTTGATTGCTGCATATATTTCAGTAATCGCGTAAATTAGTACAATTTGGTATATTTCCTGAATTTTCGGGAAGTTTTCAGATCTCGAAAATTTTAATCGTTATTAATTTTCTTGAGGTCCTTCCAGTAGTTGTTTCAAATTTTATCAAAGTAACGATACGAAATAAATAAACAAAATGCAAAGCAGTAAGAGACCTGGCAAGTCCAATAGCTTGGAACTTGTAGTACAACAGAAAACTAAAGTATTAAACAATATTGATAGGATTCGGCGATCACTTCGAGAGAAAACTATTTCTTTCAATGCAATCGAATTAGAATGCCGCCTCGAAATCCTTAATTCTTATATCGAACAAGCAATGACTTTTCAGGCAGAAATTGATATCTTAGATCCAGAAAATGATGAAAGACCTGAAGTCGAAGATTTATGTGTGTCAACTAAATGCTTGCTTCTTGGATATTTATCCCCTAATAGAAGACAAAGTACTCAAGATACTGCTGTTGGATGTTCATCCCATCGCAGTAGCCTTCCACTAATGAAATTGCCAAGATTTAGCGGCAAGTACTCTGAGTACAAAAATTTTATAAGCTTGTTTGAAAGTTTGGTAGACCACGATATTTCTCTCACAAATATAGAGAAATTTAATCATTTACTTTCCTGTTTATCTGACGAAGCTCTGGGTACTGTCAAGGCTTTTCAAGTCACTGAAGAGAATTACCCCAAAGCGCTGGCAAGTTTAAAACGCGTTTATGACAATCCTTGCCTAATATTTTTCGATAATATTCGACAACTATTCAATTTGCCTGAAATTTCAAAGGCTTCATCGAGCGCTTTGAGGAGCATGATAGACACTGTGTCTGCCATTTACGATTCACTATCATCAATTGGTGATGATAAGGCAATTACGAATGCCATTCTTATACATTTGGTAATGACAAAAGTAGATCCAATCACCAGATCAAAGTGGGAAGAACAACTTGATTATCAAAAGTTGCCCTTATGGAGTGATTGCGAGGCAGCCTTGAATAAACGATATCAACATATTTCAGCTGAAGAAGCTTCGTGTTCAAGAGCTAAGCCTAATGCAAACATTAATAAAAAACCTGACACATCCAGTAGAAGAAAATCTAATTCTTCATTTTCTTGCCAAACTGATAATCAGCAAAACCAACAAAATTCGAAATGCCTATTTTGTAAATCGACACAGCATTATTTATCAAATTGTCCTTCTTTTACCGCTGTGCCTGTACAGCAGAGATTCGACTTCGTTAAAGGCGTTCCTGCCTGTATCAATTGCTTAAAAAAAGGTCACACAGTTACTAAATGTAAGTCGTCGAAGTGTCGAGTTTGTAGTCGCTCACATCATACTCTGCTGCACATTTATGCGACAAGTGAAAATACATTAAGTGTTTCAAATAGTTCTGATCCAAATCAGCCGTCAACTTCATCCAGAGCTTCTGTAAATCATTCGTCTTCCAAAAAAGACAATGTTATTTTGGCCACGGCCTTAGTTAACATAAGAAATAGTTCTGGACAATATGTTCTGGCAAGAGCTTTACTGGACTCCGGTTCACAAATCAATTTTGTTACCGAGGAACTTTCACAGCGATTACAATTACAAAAAGAGCAAAGAAATCTCAGTTTGACTGGCGTGGGGAGAACGAATTCATCCGCCAAATATAAACTTCAGGCAAATGTGAGATCTCGAACGAATTCCTACGAATTTTCATCAGAATTCTGGATTCTTCGATCGATTTCCAATTACCAACCTGATCGAACGATTTCGACTTCAGATTGGAACTTGCCTTCGAATATCGAGTTAGCTGATCCATGCTTTTATAAGCCTCAAAAGATTGATATGTTGATCGGCGCTGAGATTTTCTTCGAGTTATTATGCGTTGGTCAAATTAAACAAAATCCAAACATTCCAACACTTCAAAAGACTTTGCTAGGTTGGATTGTTTCTGGTAAATACAAAGAGCCTAGAGAAATTAATTCTTATTATTGCCATTTAAGTCAAACAAGAGATAGCGACGACTCGTTAGATATGATAGTTCGTAGATTTTGGGAACTGGAGGAAGTTCCAAGAGAGGCAAAAATTCCATCAATAGAACACCAGAAATGTGAAGAAAATTTTTCAAGGTCTGTTCGGCGATTGGCATCGGGCAGATTTAAAGTGGCGCTACCTTTCAAAGCGGATCCAAAAGCGTTGGGTCTCTCTTTTGAAACAGCCAGAAGACGATTTTTGTCCTTAGAACGTCGGTTGTCAAAAGAACCACACACGAAAGAGATGTATAACTCTTTTATGAAAGAATACATTAACTTGGGTCACATGTCTATTGCAGACAACAAGATTCCCAATACGCCTCACTATTTCATTCCACATCAATGCGTGTTACGTCCGCAAAGCACTTCTACCAAACTTCGTGTAGTTTTCGACGCCTCTTGCAAAACATCTACGAATTTTTCACTTAACGATCTGTTAATGATTGGACCAACTATTCAAGAAGAACTATATTCCACGCTTGTTCGTTTTCGTATGCATAAATATGCTATTACGGCTGACATTGAGAAAATGTACCGTCAAGTTTTGATAGACGAGGCCGATAGAAATTTCCAATTGGTATTATGGCGTGAAGATCAATCAAAAAATCTTGAAGTGTATAGATTGAATACGGTGACTTATGGTACATCATCGGCTCCATTTCTGGCAATACGATGTCTGACACACTTGAGCGAATTGTTCAAAGAAACGCTACCAATCGGATCAAAAATAATAAAAAGAGACTTTTATGTTGACGACTTGCTAACTGGCGCCGATTCTATTGAAGAACTCAATACAATCAGGACCCAAGTCACAGATATTTTACAATCGGCAGGTTTCAATTTGACTAAGTGGTGTACGAATCATAATAATCTGCCCGATTCTGTTACAATTGAAAAGTCTGTACAAATAGATCCGGATCTCACGAAGACTTTAGGCACTTATTGGCGTCCGAAGAGTGATGTATTTAAATACCATTTAGATGATTCTTTCAAAGACTTAAAAGCAACAAAAAGAAACATATTATCTGTTTCGGCAAGACTCTTTGATCCACTCGGACTTTTGTGCCCTTTGGTTATTAAAGCCAAAGTTCTTCTTCAAGAACTATGGCTTATGAAGTTGGATTGGGATGAATCAATCCCCACGCGTTTGTATACATCTTGGGAGAATTTCAAGTCCAATTTATTAAAAATTGACGAAATAGAAATTCCCAGATATGTTTTGACCACTTCAAAAACCAAATGTCAAATTCATGGGTTTTCTGACGCCTCAATGCGAGCGTATGGCTGCTGCCTTTACATACGGAGTAGAGCTGCTAATAAACCTTCTTGCCGTTTGTTAACGGCCAAATCTAAAGTTGCTCCTCTGAAGACTAAATCTCTGCCGAGACTAGAGCTATGCGCAGCCCATTTATTGGCCAAATTATGGTCTAAAATAAAACCCATGATTTCGTTTGAGGTCGAAAGCGTAACATTGTGGACGGATTCAGAAATCACATTACACTGGATTCAGACTCATCCATCAACGTTAGCGACATTTGTTTCAAATAGAGTTTCTGAAATCCAAGAATTATCGAACAACGTCACATGGCGACATGTTCCAACTAAAGATAATCCGGCCGATATAGTTTCGAGAGGTAGTAATGTCGACGAATTAAATGATTCTATTTGGTTTAATGGCCCTAGTTTTCTACTCCAAGAGAGTAACACGTGGCCAGTAAACGACCACTTCAACCTGACATTTGAAGAAGAATCGCTTGAAAAGCGGAAATCAAGTGTTTTCTTCGCTGTAGAGGAAAACGATAACTATATTTTTAAGGTGATTGAGAGCTATTCATCATACACTAAAATGATTCGAGTACTTACCTACGTTTTTCGTTTTCTTGATATTGCTCGAGGAAACAACTGCCGCAATTTTGGTGAACCTACAGCGAAGGAAATGAACTGGACATTCCTTCATTTGGTTGAATTCCTGCAAAAAATCGATTATGCGGACGAATTGAAAAAGCTAAGCAAATCACAGAAGTTGCCTTCAAATTTGCAACGTCTGAGTCCATTCGTCCATCAATACAAAGATGAACATCGCTCGTTTTCACTACTTAGGGTAGGCGGGCGATTGCTTAATGCACCAATTGCATACGATGCAAAATTTCCCCTTTTGATGTCAAAGAAATCGCATTTTATCACCATTTATTTAAGACACTTGCACTTAACTAACTGTCATGCTGGTGCAAAGGCTTTGGTAGCTATTTTGCGAGACAGAATATGGTTGATAAATGCTAGAGAAGAATGTACGAAAGTAGTTCGCAAGTGCCTACATTGTTTTCGATACAAACCTAAATTATTGAATCAAATCATGGGGAATTTGCCCGCTGATAGGGTGAGAGCTCTACGCCCGTTCAAGATATGCGGCGTAGACTTTTGCGGCCCAGTTAATGTAACACTCAAAATTCGTGGCCGACCACCCGTAAAAATGTATATTGCTATATTTGTGTGTTTTACCTCAAAAGCTGTACATATTGAATTGGTAACTGATCTGTCTTCAAATTCTTTTATTCTCTGTCTTCAAAGGTTCATCGGCAGGAGAGGTCTCCCGGAGAAGGTTTTCTGCGACAACGCAACCAATTTTGTCGGTGCCAGTCGAGAGCTACTGGAGCTTCGACAGGCAATGGAAACCAGTGCCAAAGACGTCGCGTCGTACGCTGCCAGCAAGGGGGTGGCCTTCAACTTCATCCCGCCACGAGCTCCACACTTCGGCGGTCTGTGGGAAGCAGCCGTCAAATCTGCCAAAGGCCTGCTCACGAGGACCGTAGGCAAGGTGCTACTAACCGCCGAAGAGCTGCAGACGGTGCTGATAGAGATCGAGGCAGTATTGAACTCCAGGCCCATAGCTCCCCACAGCAACGATCCCAACGACGGAGAAGTGCTCACTCCAGCGCACCTTCTAATAGGAGAGAGTCTGCTTGCGCTGCCGCAAGGATCGCATCAAGGCGGTCTGGACAAGCTGACGTGTTGCAAGAGATGGCGGCTTATCTGCGCACTCAAGCAGACGTTTTGGCGGTCTTGGGAGAGAGATTACGTCCGCAGCCTCCAAATCAAGACGAAGTGGGCAGAAGAAGAAGAAGACCTCGCCGTCGGCAAGCTCGTCGTCGTCCACGAGGACAACACTCCACCGCTGCAGTGGCTAACCGGCCGAGTTCAGGAGGTAATCCGAGGCGCAGACAACAAAGTGAGAGTAGCGCAAGTCAGGACTAGAAACGGGGTTCTGACCAGGCCGATCCACAAATTGGCGCTTCTTCCGTTTGATTGAAGACCGCAGGTCCTTCAATGGGGCCGGTGTTTCGGCATTTCATTTATTTAATTTTCATTTTTTTATTTTTGTTTAATTTTTTATTTTTTCTTTCAATTTAATTAATACATTCTTTTAAATTTTATTTTGGAAATGTCAAATTAATAAATTAAATTTTGCCCCCAAAACAAATGTCAATTACGCTAGGGAAATTTGAATTGTAAAAAAAAAATGAAATGTGTCAACCACTCAAATTATAAATAAAATGAATTCCTGTACTAAACACGAATTAAACCGGTCTTGTACTTCTTTTCGCTTGCGAGTTTTGCTATTTTTTTAAAAAATCAGTGCCCATAGATTGCTTATAAAAAATAAAAAACAATTAATCATAAAGTTTGCTTAAAAACAAAAACAATTTTTTCGTTGTGCAAACAATTTTTAAAAAACTCTTTAAGACAAAACAGTTGGCACCTTGAAATTTTGCTTAAATAGCGTTCTTATTAAAATGCATATTGAAGCAAAATACTAGATAAATTAAGGGAATTGGCGTGGTACCTCGCCTTCAAAGTAAAAAATTATTACTGTGTAGCTAAATAACTAAAAAAGCTAAAATCTTTTAATGTTTCACCAGTAAGCCTCATATCAGTACACACAGTTTAGCGGAACACAGACTGGATTGAAATAGTAGGCGTGGTATCCTCAATTGTGTACCTACAGAACTACAATAGAAAGAGTCTTTAAATTTTTTACTAGCAACTCTCCAGTTATTGTGTAAAGCTAAAGAAAACAATTGTTTGAATAGAAACAGAAATAGTAGGCGTCGTATCTCCATACAAAGTGAAAAATGATCACAAATTATTATAACACACAGATCCCTGAACTTTAGTACTAGAGACTTCCATAATAATATGCACAGTCTATCGAAATACTGGATGGATTGCGACAGCGGGCGTGGTATCTCCTAAGCAAAGAAACAACTTTTTGTCGTTTGCGTAGGAAATCTAACAGGAATGATCTTAAAATTTGGACAGGTTACTTCCATTTTAGAGTGCATAATCATATAAAAAAAATTGGCTAAATTGAAAGTGCTTGTGATACATAAGATCATAAGCCCTGATATGTATTAAATACGGCTCAAAATTAAAAAAAAACAAAACTTTTAAAATTGACAACTTTCAACAATGCGTGATTGAAGTTAAATTTTAAAGTTTTGTTTGTCCAAAAATCGGCCAACACCTCAAACCTAGTTGTGTCTGATAGTAAGCTTATTTCGTAATTAATTATCATGTTTACTCGTAATCTCTGGATTGGTTCTTATGAACAGGGTTCAATTTAACGCATGGATAACCCAATTCACCTTGGTTTTCTGAAACAGTGCAAGTGATACTTTAATCAATCTGATCTCCTTGCTATCCATGCTACCTTTATTAGACCGCATGCGGGACAGATTGAAGAAGCTCATCGGTAGCAGTAGGGGATCCAGCTCTACCGACTTACTGTAGCATCGATGCAATGTGTGATATGTTTTATTGTTTTATCGTAGCTACAACAGAATGCGCTCTTACGAAATCAGGGAAATTGTTCGTGAAAACAGTAGTTTCGTACGCACAACGTTATCTTCAATACCAGCGCATATCTTTGTGGTCAATTGGCCAGTGAATCGCATTGAGCATTACATAGAATATGCTTTTCTTAGCTGAACAATTTGTATGTGGAATCTACTCTCTGCATTAGTTTTTTCTTGATTTCCACAATCTTATTTCCTAGTTCTGACACAATGCGTTGCCTAAGTAGAGATCACACATGAGTGCTGGTGCTAATAAAAAATTTGAATTTATTTTTTTTAAATCGCAAAATATATTTTGATATATATCAATCGACATGTAAAAAAATATGCAAAAATTCCTATTCCAAATGAGATATTTTTCTAATAAAAAGAACAACTTCAATCCAAACAAAGATTCTAAATTTTTGAAGACTTTTCTGAGAGATTTATAGTTTTCACTTTTCGTTCACATATTATCGCTATCGGCATTACATTCATCATCATCATTAAGAATTAATGTTAACATCACGGAAATCATTATCTAACTTTCTCATCAAAATTTTTAAAGATGCAGCCTTATTCAATAAACCATGTAAAACATGCATGTAACAAATTTTTGACTTAATTGACAACCAGTAAATCAACCAACAACGTTAAAACGTGCATTTATGTTAAAAATTTTGACTTTTCGGTTCGCTGTTACAGATTTTTACTTACAGAGTTTATAATCAATTAATTTCGTGATCAAAATTAATTTTTGTTTTTAGAGCGTTTACCTCATAGTTTTTCATAAAATTTAACAGATTCTATAAAAAAATTTAACGATTTAGCATTTTTCAGGCACGTAAACAAAGTCTTACATTTTATATGTTTTGAAATAGGAAATAAACTATTTTCATAATACATACATATTAAAAATTTAATTTTCAAAAATCTTAAGGTTGAAGCATTTCAAAAGATAAAATTAATAAGTTGAAAATTCTTACAAAAATATTAAAAATGGAATACCGTTTCAGTTAGCAGTAGATTATGCTTCTACTTAAAAAAAATCTAATTCATACTCAGGATAATTAAAAGCCATTTAATAACTCTGTTTATTTATGTAAAAGAATAAAGCACACACATGTTTATTTGTAAAGCTTCGATTTCCGTCCCCATTAAGTATTTATATTCTGATTCCCTATGAACACATTGCTGACAGAAATGGACTCCAAGAGGTTCAGAACTGTGGCATATGCGGATGACGTTAAGGTTGCAGTTTCAGAAAAGTATCCTGACACGCTATCACAATGTTTGCAATCACTTGGATCATCGGAGAGATGTGCTTGACGTTTATACAGATGGGTCAAAGTCAGATTGTGGGGTAGAGGGAGGCGTTTTCATTATTAGATTTCATATCAGGATGAAGTATAGGCTACAGGACCAATGTAGCCTGATTCAGGCTGAAATCTCAGCTATTAGAAGGGCGGTTGGCTGGATGAGTACCGCAGGATACACGGATCTTTACTCACACTGCCGGCACACCCGGGAACATAGTTGCAAAACGAACTCGCTAGATCTGGAATTCGCTGAGAGTTCGGGAGATAGATCCACTGGCGGGAGTCTCATTAAACTGCAGTAGGGCTTTATTTCAGCGAGAAATTTTTAGCGCCGCGCAGACCAGATGATCTGACGAGGTTACCTGTACGGTTTCGAGGACAGTATAGCCTCAGTTTGATAGTAAGAAATTTGCAAATCTGCTGAGGTTTCCCTGAGGACAGTTGGGCATATTAATGGCTGTGCTGTCAGGGCACTGTGTTATCGATACCCATGCTAGGAGACTGAATCTTCCATACCATGACTTCTGCAGAAGTTATCAGGATGTGGATGAGGAAGAAACGGTGGACCATTTGCTCTGCCATTATCCAGCTCTTTCTGGGTACAGAGCGGCTCTTTTCAGTAGTCTGAGACTGCATGTTCTTGCAAATCTATCGGTCTGTGATGTTATTAGGATAAACTCGTTTATCCGGTTTAGGGTGGTTTGGGGATAGATCTTGATGGTAACATAGGGACCTTGCAGCCTGTGCAACCTAACCTAACCTAAACCCCCCACTGCGCGGAAATCATAAATATAAGTACTAATCTGAACAAAACTGTGACTGCTATTTAATTCAAACATTTTTTGAAAATTGGTTAACAAAAATAAACGTTTTCATATTTAAAATCTACTGTTGGAATTTATCGTTGTTGACACTATCAGTTTTATTACTTATCTGAAATATACATTTTTTTGTCTGCAATTTCTTTATTCTTGTGATATATCGATTGTTTTTTTTTTGTTTTTTTTCGCTTACTGTAACTCGACGTAAATAATGCGAATTTAGCCGAATTTCGTGTTTTTGCGAATTGTCCATTTTTCAATTTGTTCGATGTTTGTTTGATTTAATGGTAAAAGGTCGTTTGGTTATATTTCGCATTCTACTTTAATTTTGATTAATTTTTATTCATAGCATTTTAAATTAATCGTGCTACATTCCTATTTTTTATTTTATTTTTGTATTTTATTTTGAACTATCAATAAATATTTAATGATTGTAGAATCATTTTGTATTATCGGCGAACTTTAGCTTTTTGCCTTTTAGTGAGTTTTCGAATTTAGAATATTTTTAATGTTTAGGTTGAGTTTTTGAATTTACTTAATCTATAGAGCTTTTGATTTTAACACCAACTTCTAAAAGAGTAAGTAAGGAAACGGTAAAAATTAAACACCAGTAAAATGTAATGTAGCATTTTCTGGATCGCTACTTCCCTCATCAGCATTCTTATCTTTTAGGTTGTATTCATTGTAAACATCAAGTATTTAGCAAACTAATTTCGTAGTCAAGAGTACGAAGGATATACATAAAAATCAATATTAATTTATAAAGAGGAAGTCGACACACAACCCAAAGCTTTTCTTCGTTGTTCCTTTTATAAATCCTCACACATATACTTGATATTGCTTTCTGCTTACTGCTTACTTGTCGGTTTACCCACGATTGCAATTTTTGTATGTTACGTATTGTTTTATATTTCTTTCAACTTAAGTCCAGTTTATTTGTTTATTTGTTATTATTATACACACAGAAAAAAGATTGGTTAAAATTCATTTGATATGTTCAAAATTTAATTACTAACATAATTATTTGATTTTTAATATTAATAAATTATATTTTGACTTATTTTAAATACTATTAGCCAACAAATGATGTTTGCGTTCAAATGTTGGTTATAACACCTCTTAAAAAAGTTCACCTGACCGATTTGAGTCTTTACTAAAATCTATTCTATTAAATGGAAGATGCAACCAAACTTATTCAGCACATTACTACTGCATACCAAATTTTGGTAGTTAGAATCATAAAAATCAATTGTGTCTTTTAAAATCGAAAAATGTTTGACATAATAAAAATGAATTTGTAAACATTATACAAAAAAATATCTAATATTTCAGTTTTAAAAAAACAAACTGTTAGTGGTGAAAAGTTCTCCAATATTGTAGAGAGGTAAGTCCTTAATCAATCTAACAAAGACATTTTTAAATTAAAAAAATTCTGAAATTTTAAATATACTTTGCAGCAGCAAAACTGGTGGTGTGGGATGAAAATTCGAAGAAACTACGTACATATGTCGTAAAGAAGGATCATGGCGTAAAGGAAGGCTCTAAACATGATATTTATAAAGTGTAATGTTATTTCTGTAATAATATTAATAATACTTATAATATTTTTAAAATAAAAGTAAATATTAACATAATTTATTGTTTTATTTCATTCACAATAATACTTTATAGTCACCCAAGAATCATTTTTTTAAATAGTTGTGAGTGCCACATTCATACAGTTATTACAACCGAATTCAATATAATACAGACAAGTGACAAAATTCGATTGGCAACGAATTCGGTTCTCAGAACGAATTTCTGTTCTCTGTGTAATTTAAAGGAAATTTGTTTTTTTAATGAACTCTTGAAGAACTGATAGTTTTTAGATTTTTTTATGAATTTTTGAATGAAAATGTGGTAATTTTATGAAATTTCGGTATTTCGGCGAAAGTCCAATTTTTGGAGTGTATAAAATGACTTTTAGGAAGGTTTAGGTTTCAATAGTTGTTAAGCAAAAAATAATAATAGAGAAGAAAAAATTATATTTTATTGCTTTAATAAAACTGGCACATAAATTAAATTTTCTAAACTACTGCTACAAATCTACCCTCGTATACTAGCAATGCTTTATAGGAACAATAAAAAAATATTTTCACTGAAACAAATTTTAAGATTAAGTTAATTAATTTTTATGACAGGGCGATTTGTTTTGACATTCCCAACAGCAGTGATTGTAAAAACGACCTCCTGCCCTTCTTCCAACACAAACAAAAAAATAAAACAATAATAATAACATAAACTCAAAGATCATCATCACAAGCTAAAAGTTGATAACTTTTATGTCACCTAAATAAATTGAAATAAAATTTCAAACAGCAAGAATATTCAGTTTTATTAGACGTTAGAGTTCTAAATACGATTATATTTCTTTTTTTTTAGTGTTTTTGTTGTCTGCTGTTTGTTAGTTTTTTAAACTAAATCCGTATATAATTCATTAGCGTACACTTTATGTGACAAGCAATTGCATCACCTGACAAAGTGTCAAATCATTAAAAAAAAACCCCCCATTAAATGTAACAAAAAGAATTAAAGATAATTTTTATGGTTGTTGTAGCTTTTGTTGTTGGCTGTCGTTGTTGTTTCTATATAAAAGTAACTAAAAGGTTTTAATAGAAATTTAATGCAGTCGCATACGAGTACAAAGAATAGACTGTTGGTTTTAGTGTTTGGTGCCAAACAAAAACAAAAGATAACCAACGACAAGTGGCTGTAAACAATCTAAAAATTCATAGATTTCAATCTCTAGAATAACGAAACTATGAAATAAGATTGCTTATTGTAGAACTTAATACTGTTAAAGCAACGTTAGTAGTGAAAAATATTTAACAAGATTTTTAAAGACTTTTTTGTAACAGGGATGGATTATTTAGTGCTGTTGTAAATACAAACATTTTTTTCTTATCGCTTTTCAATACAAAGAGACCTAGCGACCACATGGTACATTTAGTTCTCCTTTTTGATCAATATCTTACAAAAAATAAGTAAGTAAGTAAAACAGAAGGTGACATAACACTTTTTATTTTTTAGCCCTTTTATTAGGGCTTTACTTTCTTTTTTTTTTTATATAACAATTAGAAAGAAAGTGTGCATTAAAGAAAACAAAAAATACTAATTCGCATTTTATTTCCACTCTTCTCAATTTTCAAACATAGGGTGTCTATATTTATTTTACTCTTCTTCAACCATTTTATTTATTATACATTTCATATAATTTTTTTTTCGATTTTTTCTAAATTTTTTACAATCTTTTACTAAACATGCGCTCTTACACAGCAAACGAACATTCACCTTTAAACCTGCGGAGCCAGCCAGACCGCAAAACATTGTAGTTCCGGGAAGACTCAAACTCATTATTAAAATTCTTCACCCTTGCGTAAAAGTTTGGGATACGATTTTCTTGCTTTTACTACACAGGGTCGTGACTAACCACAGCTCTTGCTCCAATATATTCTGGAAAATTTGAACTGCAATTTTGCATATATTTGTTTTCAAGGTAACAAATTCATCGCGAACCAACAAACAATTATTTGCTTGCACTTAACGATTTTACGGGATTTGAACTCTAGTCTCTTGCTTAATAAACAGTGGATACATATATCAATGAAGACAAAACAAAAGTGTGAAAGCTAAATTTTCTTTTATATTATTGACAAGCTACTTTTTGCTAGTAGTGAAAGCAATCATTTTTTCAGCTTCCATTGCCACACCAATACTGGCAACAAGCGGATTGAATATCACGTACTTTTGAACTGGTGTCAGTATAATTTTGAATATGTGAAATTAAGAGCTTTTACATATACAGCAATACCTCGCATTGTACAAGTAATCTGTTCTACTATTTTGCCGTACTATTTTAAATCGAGGCACTCAGGTCCTATTCTTTTACTTACAGTCCCTATGTTGTTGTTTTACATCTTATTTTTCTTAAATTAACTGCATAAACTACAAATAACATGTTAATCGTATCGGATATATTAGCGAGTGCGTACGGTATGAACTTGCCTCGTAGTACCACTTGTTAGCAGACTACTGTCAAATTTTGAACAAGTATTATCGTTCACTTTGCCTCTACCAGCTGTTCTAAACATTCAACCTCGTGCAATTTTCTAAAAATGCAAAAAAAAGTAAACTTCGATTTCGTTAAGGTGGAACAAGTAGAAATGTCGCTGAACGTTCTGGACGACCAATTGAGGTCAGTACACCCGAAAATGTAAAATAAAAGTCCAAGGTATGGTGTTGGCCGATCGAAGTGTAAAAGTGCATGAGATTGTTGATGCAAAACGCGTTTCATATGGCAGCGTGGTTTCGATTTAAAATGATAAGTTGGATTTAATACACTTGTGACCGTAAATGTAAATGCGTGATGACTTTAAATGACTGTTTCGAGTCAAAAAGAATTCACTCGCTGGGAGAAAATTTAGCTCAAACAATTAAATTATCTCTATTTCAAGGACCTCCAAAAATCCTATTTGTCAGATGGGATACAAAAACTGGAAAAACGTTGGACTAACTGTATTGAGTTAAAAGGAGATTATCTTGAAAAATAAATTATTATTAGTATTAAGGACCCGGTTATGGTTCACAACACTTAAATGTTGTGTTGTCTCGGCTACAATGCTATAAACACAATCATGTCCACCGAAATCGACTTATGAGAATAATTCTTTTAGCCGCTACACGACTACCGAAAACACGGCTACTTTTGTAGCCCGTAGCCAACTTAGGCTAATTTCTATTTTTCTTGGCTACAAAAAACAGATTAGTGCTGCCAATACAATAAATGCATGAAATGGTGGTTTTAAAAACGCAATACATTAAATATCGGTATTAAAAAAGCGAAAAACTTTTAAAGTGGCACCATTGAAAAATAATAATCATCTGTTCATGTGTTTACATTTTTCATTTACTATTTATTTGGCACATTTTTCATTTACTTTTTGTTTGTGAAATTTTCCATTTAGTTCTTTTTTCATTAATTTCTAATTTGTTTCATTTATAATTATTTTTTGGGTTTTTTTATTGAAATTGGTAAGTATATGATAGTCATTTTTACTGTTTATATGTATTTATTATATTGTTACGAATAATAAAATCTGGCAACCCCTTTGTTTCCGTACGACCGTGGTGAATAAGTTAATTCAACTAATGGTGTGTTTATAGAATAACAAAACCACAAATTAGCCAACAAAAGATGAGCAGCCTTAATGGCTGCGTTAGTAGAGGTGCGTGCTGCAAAACAGAGGGTCCTGAGTTCAATACCGCATTCGGATATGAGTGCAAAGAAAAAATAATAATTGTTTTATAATACAAATAAAATTAATATACAGCAGTAGAAACCTCCCGGAGAGGCAAGAGACAATTATTGTGCAAAGCCATGGCAAATATTAAGTGGAGACGTCAAATTTAATATAAGAGCAAGATAATTGTCAAGAAGCCCTGTATAATAAAAAGTAAGAGCAAAAGCGGTTAGCGTGGGGAAGTGTAACAGAGCATAACAACAGGGTATGGCAGACGTGTGTTTTGGCTACTGGATTAAAGGAGAAGACTGGCTTGGATAAAAGGAGTAGTGGAGATGTCGGTGGGTGGTTAAGGTTACTAAACAAGGCATTGAGTAGTTCATGTCCCGCCGGAGTAACACAGTAGTGTAGCGTGGATGGCTGCGTTTGTGGTGATAACGCATGTTTAGTAAATACGAGACCAAGGGTTCACAAGACCGGTGGGATCGAGAAGTATAGCCAGAGAAAGCCATAAAGTTAGAAGACAGAATTTAGCCACAGTGGTATTTGCAATCAAAAGAATCCGTACGTTTACTCGTAAAAAGCGTAAAAACGTAACAATATTGTTTAATGTAAATGTTTAGTTCAATTTACATGCAAATATGGACGTGGACACTTCATACACTTCAGTCTTGGTTTCCACTATTTAAGCAATAGTACTTATAAAGTTTATTAAATTTTCTTGAGACATTTAAAATTTTTTTTACACAAATTAACTTAAAAAAATCAAGTTTGTTATGTTTTGGTTAACTTTAATACATTGTCAAAACAGATGTTTATTTTTTGTAGTTAGTGGTCGGTAGTCGTTAAAATAATCTAGTAGCTGGCGACTTGGCTATTTTTGTAGCCAGCTACTTTTGTAGTCAGTAGTCGATGGTCGGTAGCCTTTGATTATGTTTGTTACACAACACAACATTTAGATTTGTTTCGATTATAGTTTACACCATCTACATGTTGTGTATGTCACAGAGTTATATTTTATTGCAGCATACATTATATAGAAAATTATATCTCTTCATATGGAAAACTGTTAAAAATAAAACAATTAAACGAATATACGCACATATTTAAAATTATTTTAAAATATTTATTGCAATTAAAAATAAACAAACCTTTTTTATTAAAAACCAAACATATTATTTTAAAATATTTATTGCAATTAAAAATAAACAAACCTTTTTTATTAAAAACCAAACATATTTATTTAACGATTAATTATTATCCATACACTGAGTATGGACCCCCACCAGTAGCTTGAATGCTCCTTTTGTTGGCAGCTAGCTCTCTTTTTAAACTTGCCTTATAGTGAGTCCTATAAAAAAAGTATACATTATTTTATATAATTCTATAAAATGAATAAATTAATTACGTACTCTTTTTTATGATAAATATAGTTGGCCAATAATTTTATTAGTAGGTATAGATTCTATTCTTTTTTTTTTTTTTTAAAGAGAAGTAGCACTTCAGGCATCAATACCTACTTAGTTTGCAACCGTGCTACATTCTTTAGAAAAGGGATAGATGAGAGAGAAGAAAGGTGGTGAAGGGAGAAGATATAGCCATTTTATTAATTATTTTAATTCGCCGGCGAATATTCTATAGAGAAGTACCGACAAAGGAGGCTGCATGTTTTAATTTTAGATCTGAATATGTATATATACCATTAAACAGAAAAAAACATTTTTATTTTTTGACTACCGCAAGGATTGAACCCAGGGCAGCAGGTTTGTAGTCAACGTGTTTACTACTTAGACTACGGCAGCTATTTAGGCCTATACTTGGAAAGAAATTAAAAACTCAATTTAATTACTGTTTTTCCCGACGTTTCGTCGATTATTTGTCGACTTTATCAAGGGCGTCTATTTTTTATTTAAATTATTATAATGTAATTGTATTTTTATTTTATGATTTATTTAAATAAAAAATAGACGCCCTTGATAAAGTCGACAAATAATCGACGAAACGTCGGGAAAAACAGTAATTAAATTGAGTTTTTAATTACTTTCCAAGTATAGGCCTAAATAGCTCACGAATAGAATCTATAACTACTATCTACGTACTCTTTGCCATTTATCCTTTAACTGGATTTTATTGCATCAAAATGAGGGCTTGCCACAGCCAATATCAGGGTTTTGCGTCATCAGCTCTTCCAGCATTTCCATTTGCTTTTTTTTCAAAATTTTTCTAAAAAATAGTAGTTATATATATTTACAATAAACAAATATTAACTTAAAAATTTTTCTCCATTTTTAATTTCAACTTGCCGTGGCTGCAATATAACCAGTAATAATCAGTTGTAAATTTTTGACACTTCTTACAACACATACTTGCAAATGTTGTGAACGATAATCGCAATAAATTGACAAAGACAACTAAAATTACATCACTACCGATAAGTGTTGTTAACCATAATCACAATTTAAAATTTTACAACATCAAAATAACAACTGTTGTGAACCATAATCGGGGCCCAATGTTTTCATTGAAAAATAATATATCGAAAATTTCATGATTTAATACGAGTAATAAAGTTAAAATTAATAAATATTTTATTAAAAAAATTTTATTTGTAAAATTTATTTTTATTTTTAAACCAACTTTTTTAACAATTTATTTTTTTTTTCTGTGGACATTTTGCATTTATGCCATGAGCTATGTTTTCGAATTCAATGCACAGAATAGGGAATGCTTCCTTATGATTTAAATGGCTTACCTACGCCAATGGAACCATAAGATAATCACACATCTGGCTAATTAAAGTAACCAAGACACATATTGAATTAAAGCTTTTGAAAGAAAACTACACCGTCCACACTTTGTTAAGAAGTATTTATCTTAGCTGTTCAGATCTTAAAATTTGCTTTCCTTTTCAAATGATTTTTCTATACTTTACAAGACAGTGAACCAAGAAAAAAAAAAGACACAACGTGCTTTTAAACGTGATACCAACAGCTGTGCCTAATAAAGTTATTAAAATTTAAATGTTTTCTTGGATCAATTACAAGGTAAATAAACGCACATAAAATACAAAAGAGGAAATAGAAGTAAATTCAAAATCTGAGTAATTTGGTCATTTTCGTTGAACAAATTACATTAATTATTTAAAAATACAACTGTTGCATGTAGTAGATTGCACTTAAGTAATGCATTGACCTTAAAAAAAAAAGAGACAATTAATGAAAAGAAAAAATAAATTTCACTGTTTAATTGAGTTTTTGCGTTCCAATGCAAAATGTTTAAAAGTTAAAAGTTTAGTGAATACAATGTAATAAAAATCTTTTATATGCAGGCAATTAACTGTGTGAATGATTTAGAAGCGCTGTTAAAACTCCTATAAAATGATCATATCTCAGGTTAAATTAAAATATTCTCTATTGAGAAATTAAAACAATGAATTTTATGTGGCGTCGCCTCTGCTAGTCGTGGCGTTCATCGGCCAAAAATTTTGCTATTTAGTGTAAGCGCAGTTAAACGCCGTACTGTGTCACGAGGGTGGCCAAAAATGGTAAATTTTAAAATTTGAACGTTTTATTTTTTTATTTTTTAAATCAATCTGGTTATATGATATCTAAAAAATCATCTTAAAATGTTTAAAGATTTTAAACTGGTTGCAAGTTAAGGTTAGTGTACAGCACACGAAATTTATGGGAAAATCACGAACTTTATGTTCAATTAAAATACTAAGAATTTAAGTATGGAAACGGTTGCCAAAGTTTGTAACAGGGTAGTAAATGATGCTTTTAGTTATACTTACAACACTGATTTTTGTTTAAAAATATTGATCATATGTCAGATACCGTTAGAAAAAAGGTAGTAGTGAGGCATTGTCAGGATTTTTCAGCAACCGTGGTCTTTGCTAGAAAGTTAAAAAAACATTTTTCCTGTTTTTTTTATTTTGTAGCAAAAAGTATGTATTTTAATATATTTAAAGTTAATGGCCCATATTCATAGTTATAGAATAAAGTCGACTCTTGCTAAAGTATACTCTAAAATAAAAAGCTCTTATTATCTTTTTTGCTTTCATAGTCAAGAATAAAGTATACTTTAAGTTTAGCCACCTTCCACTGGGTGTCGACTGTAATTTGATAAATGTTTTCATACAATTTCTAAATAAACATTAGAAAAAAGTAACCTTGTTTTTATTTTGTTCACTTTGGTATAGAAATCAGATATAGAGTATTGTGTTCTTAAACCAAATAAAATAATTTTGGAAAAATGAGTTAAAAACAGCTTTTGGTAGTTTTAAAATTTAGAGTTGACTTTCTCGCCAAAAGTATATTTTATATTGTCTATGAATGAGTTAGAGTAGACTCTAAAGTAAAACCGACTTTAGTTCCCTTAACTATGAATATGGGCCAATGTATTTAAAGTTTAATGTAATAAAGTTCAGCTGCCCTATATTGCCCGAATTAATTTTGTGATTTTGTGTTTTTTAGTGTCAACCTCGTTGCGAAATCATACTATTTTTTAACTGTAGCTAAAGATAAAGCGAAACAGACCCTGCGATGTTATGCGTCATGTTAAAGTTTTTGTAGAAAATCATTTCAAACGATTATTATTTAAAAAGGGAACAACAAAAAAATAAGCTTACTCTTTTAAAATTTCCTAACAATTGGTCTTAATATCATTGCATGATAGATAGATTTGAAACTAAGTTGAGTAACTTCTTTTGTAATGTAAGTTTCCGTATAAAGTAATGGTTTTTTAATAACACTTATAATACTATATATTAGGAAGTAAATATAAATGGTAGATGCCGACCGAATGTTTCTTCTATGGAGGGTTCAATGAGAACGAGACGAGTGAAAAACTTGTCGCTTCTAATTTATTTGGAGCTCTTAAAAAACATTAAGGTTGTATGGGAGGTAGGCGTGGCGCTCTTATTTAAAATTGGAAATATGTTCAAATATATTCACAACTGAAATTTTCCTTATAAATTTGTCCTAAAATGAATCTGTTAAATCTGTTTTAATATTTTATGAATATAACAGTTGAAATTTAGAACATTTGGCCTTCCAATTTTTAGAACAAATCCTTAAGTTTCACAAATTTTGTATTTTTAAAAACAGAGACTTTTACATCTGCAAAATTAACTCAAATAAATTAAAAAAAAAAAACGTTAATGGGCAGAAACTTAGTTTTGGATTGTAAAACTTCTAGTTTATTAATCATTCATTTAACCAATATATTATTACAATATTTAGTTACGGGACACTGCCAAAAGTTTGAAGGAAAATCTTTATAATTTAACTCTTCATTTTATAGACTATCAAATGCGTTGAAAACGCTACTAGGTAGAAAAAGGATTTACCACGCCACTCCTCTATAGTTGAGATGTAAAATCAAATCGTTGTTCCATAAACCCCACTAAACTGCTAAATATTCGTAAAATTGTTCTAAAAAATAATAAGTAATTTTATTTAAAATTATTTATTATTATTTTACTTTTATTTAAGGTTAAAAATTTTACTATTAACTGGAATTATAAATGTTTCATAAAACCATCTGTCCCTTCACAAGTGCTATATTTTTCTTACGTATTTATTTGAAAACAACTCACGTCTTATCATTTGAACATCTTAATGACTCTATTTATTCTTGGTATTGTACAAGCAGTAAAATCTTCGTTTTTTTCCAAAACTACTAAAAAATATTTTTGTAATTTATGTGTGTATTTCTTTCTATGTTAATGATTCCAGATCTGTTCATTAGTTTGTCTGTCCGTCCTACTTAAGTGTTTGTTTCATCTTAATTGCAAACATATAAACTCGAACAATAATGAATTGTTTTCAGAAAAATAAAAATTAAGTTGCTTTTGTTGTTTTTTCTTACCATTTAATTTTATTTATTTTTTTAATGGCTTTTTGAACTTGTTCACGAAATGTATGAGTGTTTATAATGACTGTTTGGTCTTCAAATTTGCTTTTCAAAAAAAAATTTCAAAGAGGGGGTAAATAAGTCTTTCAAAGAAAATAAATGATGACTGTTGTGTTGTTTTTAATGTTTGAAGTACTGACATCTTAAAGTAATTAAGTTTTTTAATGGCTTTTTTTCTACATAAAGAAGACAAAATTTTGCTGCTGATTGTTTTGTTAACGAAGCCTTAAAAACCTTCTATACAATTTTTCAAATAACACACATTATGGGCTTGAAATTACTTAAGAAAAAGTTTCTTTTTATATTAAACTTTAAGTTAAAATAATTTGATTATTTTACATCAGAAAAGGAATGAAGGGTCGACCATGTAAGTACTTAACAAATTACAACAAATAAAGCAAGTGTCGTTTTAAAATATGAAAAGTGGTCCTGCTTTAAAACATAAAGCTTTGAACATAAGCCTGTATGGGGAGGTAAGGGAAACTAACAGAACAAAATAGGTTATCTCAAAAAGTTATTCCTTAATTAATTTTCTTTTGCAATAAGGGGCCCATCAAAAAAATTCTATAGTTACACTAATGATAAAAAAAAATACTTTTTTTTACTGACTTATAAAGTACAGGCGCACACACATAGACACATATGACTTTCGGTATTTTCTATGACTATTTTGCATAATAGTTTAGTTTAATATCGTTGACGAAGGGCTAGAGCTCATTTCTATATATAATGTTTAATGGAATATGATTTTTTTGATAACACCCTTTAACTTTAAATAATTCTGTAAAATCCAATGTAAAATAGCCAGCAGTACAGGACCAGGAAATATCTTTCAAAGTTAATAAATTGCTTCAGGAACTGTATGTCTTGAGACATAGTCTTGTTGAGAACTCACGTCATACTTATCCACATCATTTGATTAACTCAAAATAACCACATTATCACCTGTTTTCCTTTACCATACGAAGGTGTTCTTTTGACTGCAAATACCAGCATACCATTTTTTTTTTACTCTTCCCTAGAACTTTACATATTCTTTATTTCTTCTGTTTCTTACTCTGTAATTCTGACTAGTTGTGTTCCCAAGATCTTTTGTTTACTAAACATGCAATTTTAAGAAAACTCCACGCAGCCATCCAATCACAACTCAAACGTTACTCATAATACAGTGTTGCGAAACTCCAACTAACAATGTCCTGTTCCAAAAACAATGCCTTTATTCACCAATTCAACCAATTCAAAGGTGGCACTGTTGTTCTATTATTAAATTCCTTTTTTACTAAGATACTGTCAGGGACTAGAAAAAGTTTTTATTTTGTTTGTAACAAAATTTTTATTATTAAGTTGAACATATATTTTAAGCTACACATAAGAATTATTTTGAATAGAAAAAAACAAGTAAGACTCTTATTGTTGGCTATGCCGAATGCTATATACACCATATATGTAAATCGAGTTTAGTGAAGTAACCCCAATCAAAAAAAAAAAAAACAAATATTGGGGTGACAGAGGATTAAGAATTAAACAAATAATTACATACAGTGTAAATTATATAATTTTTTATTTTCTTATAGCATACATATAAACCTAATATGTGATTATAAGCAAGTTGCAATAACATTAAAAATAATGTAAAATATAAATCCCCGTAAAACTTCCAAAACATTCAGCATCTTAAACAAGATATCTTAACCCAATTTCCCTAACCTGACTACACTGTTGTAGAAAGATTCCAGCCACAATTTTACTTTATATATTTTTAAAACAACTCTGGAAATAAAAATAATTCTATAATATCCATTTCCGACCCCATAAAGTATTTATATTTTGAATTCTTATGCAAAGAATATGCCTCGAAGGACATGAACCGATCATGCTGATTTCCTATAGCACCCCTATCAACACGATGTCTGATCGGTTGACATATTTATTTAATTTTCTAGCTGTACTAGTGCTTCGACAAACCTGATTTTAACACTAACACGGAGGACAAACGGACAGACATAAAAATACCATTGGCTTTTAATGAATTAAGCATTTTTTTTTTTTTAATTTAGTACTTTCTTAAAGATCTCTTCAAAAGCTTTAAAATGATACCAATATTGATATTTTAAAATATTTGAAAATTTCACAACCCATTACTCGGAAAATACGGACGAGCCCCAATTTTTTCAATTGATGTTTTTTTTCTTATTTTTAATTGTCTACGCCCCATAATTATGTTTTTTGATTAGAGTTACCGTATTGTTCAAGTGAGATAAAAAAATTAGAGGTAGGCGTGGTGTTTTGCCTGCTGCCTCAAAGGACATGGACCACTCATGCTGATTTCTAATAGCACCTCTTTCGACACTATATCTAATGAATTGACATATTTATTTTTTCAACACTAACATGGACGGACAGACGGACATCGCTAAGCGACTTCGCTATGAATAAGAAGCCAGAAAATTTAAACTTTATGGGGTCGGAAATGGATATAGGAGAATTTACACACAGAATGAGATACTTATATGTATATGTATACCCTTTTTTCCACTAGTGAAGGGTATAAAAACAAATATGTGGGGCAATAGAGACTTAAAACCAAAAAAGAATCAAGTGCAAAAGTGTCGTTCGCCAATATTTTCCGAGTTATGGGCTTCTAAACTTTTCATAAAAAAATACGATTTTGCACCATATTTTTAAAGATATCAATGTGGTTAGCATTTAATTAGTTTTGAAGAGATCTCTCAGGAAATACTATAATTTTTAAAAATGCTTTACTCATAAAAAGCCAATGATAGTATTATGCAAAATTTTCTTATTTTTTTAATGCTGTCACCCGAATATTTGTGTTTGTATTTATTTAATAGTTCAAAATATATGGTGAAAGGTATATAAGATTCGGCATAACCGAATATAGTACTCTTTTTTATTTAAACTCTAAACGTGGTTTATAAATCTTATTTCTTTTACACTTACAAAGTTCATGGAATAAAAGAAAAAAAGGTAAAATTTTTTAATAAAGCAGTTATTGAAGTAGATCAATTAAGAAAAAAAACAAGCTTTGGTCGTTGCAGAACATAAAATATTGTGATTATGGCATAAAATAAAAAAAAATAAAAATGTGTATTAAAGAAAACTATTTAACGTGTTGTCACTAAAATAAAAGGAAACTTTGTAATTAAATAAATTAAACCTACAATCAATATTTAAAAAGCTTATAACACGTTTTAGACAACAAATTGTGTAAACTGTTTATAACACACAAGTCTTAAATTGACAACTAATGAAAATAACGAAAACAAAAATAAATTAAATATCAACGACAAAAAATTAAATAAAAAAATATACAAAACAGTAAGAATCTTGATGGAAACCACTTAAGATACTTGTGCTAATACATGTTTTTGATTGCACTTGTTGTTGTTGTATCTTTGTACTTCTGATAACACTTACACATGTTAATGAAGACTACACGACTAAAAAGTAGACGTAATGGCACATTATTCCACTTGTTGTCGCCGCAGAGAAACCATTACAAATACACACACAGTGGGGGATTTGGTGAAAAAGGAGCCTTAGTTTTTAATTTGCCTGCTTACAGGCTTAAAATAAAACACTTGGGATGTATGATTTAATTTTTAGAAAAATATTTATATATCGCACTTTATCAACAAGAGGGTATTAACTCAAAATTTTAAAATTTTCAGTAGAGTAAAAAAAGTGTTTGTGGCCACATTTTAACAGAATTTAAAAATTCAAATATACCATAGGATGCAAATTCCATTTAAAAATATTTTTACATCGTTTTTCCTAGAAATCTGGGCAAGTATTGCAAAAAAAAAAAATCAATTTTTTGAGTTAATACCATTTTTCTATAATTTTTCGATCATAAATGAAACAAATTTTATCAACAAGACAGTATCAACTCAAAATAAAACCTAATTGAAGAGAGACTCAACTCAAAATAATACCTTTTTTATGAAAATTTACGAATCAGTTCCATGTGAACTTTTGTATTAACTCGAAATAATACCTTTTTGTTGAAATAAAGGTAATCACTACATTATCATGAATATGGTCTCAAAAGTGGTTTTCGAGATGAAGGAGTAAACGGAATACGTTGAAATTTTTACAGTAGATAGATATTGATGTTGTTAGCTGATTTCTTGAAAAAAGTGATATTTCAAAAATTTTGTGTTAATACCCTATTGTTGATCAAGTGCGATATGTTTTCTTCGATCAATTTTTTGTTAAAGGCTTTTAAAAATTTACTACACAAGAATATATTAGACTCCACTAAAACTCTCTTTTATCTTAGTCATTTTTTATAGTGCCCAACAGAGGGGTTAAATTTAAAAATGGTTCTAAAAATATATTATTATTATTTAATTTTACTTAAGGTACCCACTTTGAAATAAGGGAAGGGATACACCCGAGGTATTTAAATATCGAGCCATAGTGTCATCAAATTTCAGCAGAATCATTTTACACGTTTAAACCTTTAGATTTTTCAAATTTTTTTCTTCAAGCCAGCACAATGAGAAAAAGCAAACAATCAAAAAAAATTACAATGTTGGTGTTAACACCAGAGGCTAAAAAATAAAAAACAAAATACGCAAGTCTTTAATAGCTTTTGGTTACATAAGTTGTATTTAGAAGATATATTTAACTAAATTTATAAAGAACCTGTAAACTAAAAAAATTCTTGCTAAAAAAAAAACAGACTTCAAAACAGATTTCATATGTCTGCCTATAACGGTTCAAAAGTATGGCCACATAAATTAGATTACATTAACTATTGAGACACACCTATATCTCCAAACTTTATACTTTTTCAACTTTTCAATAGTTTGGAAATATGCATCAAATTATAGCAACTATAGGGTTACCCTTTATTTTAAAAATTCAAATTATATACTTGCTGTTGTAGTAGATTTAGCAACCAGGTTCTCTGTAAATTTCAACCGTCTGTCTATAACGGTTAACGGTTTGGTCATATACATCAGATTATATCAACTATTGTAAAACCCTTTAATTTATAATACAAAGTTTATATACTTCTTATTATACGAAACAAAGTAGTGGACATTCTGTCCTAAATTCAGGTGTTTGTATATAACGTGTCAAAAATACGGACATATAGAACAATTTAACATTAATTTTGGGAACACCCTTTAATTTCTAAATTCAAATTCTAAGCTTCTTGTTACCGCGGACTAAGCAAAACAGATCCCTTGTAAATTTAGCTGTCTGTCTATAACATTGGGACACCCGTTTGTTTCCAAATTTTATACTTCTTGTTGTAGTGGAGTTAGTAATACAAGTTCTTTGTAAATTTCAATCGTCTGTCTACAACTATTTGAAATTACGGCCACATACATTATTAAATGAACTATTGGGACACCCTTTAATTTATAGTTCTTAATATTAATACTTGTTACTATAACGGCCATAGCAATCGACAAACAGTTCAAAATATAGGCTCATATAAGTAAATCTTCATCAGTTATGGGACACCCTTCAATTTTTGGATTCAAAATATAAATTCGTTGATATAGCGGATTTAGCAATACCGGTCCCTTTTAAGTTTCAGCTTTCTGTTTATAACGGTTCAAAAGTTTGGTCACATACACAAAATTACATTAACTATTGGGACACCCTTTAACTTCCAAATCCAAATTTTATATTTGTTGTTATAGCAGACTTAGCAATACACGTTCGTTGTAAATCTCAAGCGTCTGTATACAACTGTTCCAAAGTATGGCCATAACCATCAAATTGATTTGAACTATTGGCGCACCCTTTAATTTATAATTTTTAATATTAATATTTGTTACTATAACGGCCATAACAATCGACATTCCGTTTGTCTATAACGGTTGAAAAAATAGGCCCATATAAGTAAATTTACATCAATTATGGGGCACCCTTTAATTTTTAGATTTATTTCTGTATAACTTTTTGTTGTTAGGTAATACGCAGTTATAGTAATACGCAGTCATTTGAAATTTTACAGAATCGCCCTTTACAGTTCATAATACACAAAAAAATATGTATGTTGTATGGGGACACCATTTAATTTTTAAGATTATGAACTGTTTTTTAAACGGGACCAACCTGTAAGCATAATATATCATACTACCAAAAATTTTCAAAATCGGTTAAGAAGTAACCGAGTTCTGCAGGCACAAACATAAAAAAAGCAACATTCAGTCGGTTTGTGTAACCTCCTTCTTTTTTTGAAGTCGCTTAATAACAATTACATTTAAAAAATAATTCTTGCTTGCAAGCAAATTTTACTCAAGACAGGTAAGAGTCCTAAATCCGGCTGCGAGGAATCTTAAATACCCATCTTGTTCCGAAAACTGTAAGTTTTGCTCATGATTGTTGTCCCAATTTTACTTCATTAATTGTTTACCACTAACAACAAGCACCTGCAAACGAAAGTTTAACAAGCAAGAGCGCTATGACGAATCCTATATACCCTTCACCAATAATCTAAATCTATTTTAGTGAAGTAACTTCAATCAAATGGAAATAATATTGGGCAGAGAATTAGAAAATAAGATATAATAATTAAGTACTATATATAATTTAACATAAAAAAGCATTCGAAATAGGCCGTTAGATATCGGAATATAGTTTTACCCTATGACAGTTTTGGCTCTCGTTGTGCTGTACTGGTAGAAATTTATTTGGGTAACAATGGATGAGAAGATTTTCCTTTCCGCCTATAAACTTGACCTTTCCCTGCTTGACTACTATTTGAATCAACCGATACAAAACACGCTGGTATTAAGACAAAGGTATTTAAATTAGGCAAGATTGGTTTCTGACCGCAAAGTGTGAGCAGCTTTTTAATAAAAGGAAAGCAATATGATTTGCTGCCAATCCATATTCGTTTTTAATATTTTTTTTATTTCAAAATAAGCCAACTGTATCGCAATTATTTATTTATTATTTTAATATTTTTGTTTTTACCATTTCTTGACACTATGTAACCAAATTCAAAGTCTTTTTTAATGGCTTAACTTTTATTGCCAACAACACACTGTTACTGGGATATTAAACCATAAAGACAAAGAGCTGAAAGAAAATAAGCAAACCATTCCTGTAATAAAAATTAAAAATGTAAATAAAAACTCTATCAAATAAACGTTTTATATAGTTTTGTGCCATAAAACCCATACAATTAAACTACTTGAGCGGATCAATCGCTACGAGGCAGGGTCATGAATACAATGACTATAAATTTCATAGTTAAGTTCAAAATTTTATGATGTCATGTGAGAAGGTATACGAAATATAATAATAATTTTACAGAAAAGAAGCAAGACTCTGATCACATAAACTTAATAAATATTTTATTAGTGCATTCTGTGTAATTTTATTAATGCCCGAAAACAGATCATTTCAGAATATAAGAATTGCTTTGAAATACATACAAACGTATACATGAGTACTGGATAGGAGAACAAATATTTTCACGTGACAACTTTTAACCAAAAAAGTGTTAGTAGACGGGAGTAACAAATGTTAGCTTAAAAACATAATAGAAGCCGCTGACGCGCAACGGAATAGTTTCTTAATAGAAAAATTAGAAAGAGAGACTTCTGCAACCGGCTTCACTACTTTGTAGGCTGGATTTTATCCCCAATTTGATGAATGTTGTTCTCTAAATGAAAATGCCTGTTTTGTTTCTTAAAAAAACTTTATAGATATACATATGAGCGGGGGTTTTTTTATTTTTGAAGGGGAGAGACGCAAGCCACCATGTTAAAATAACTAAGTTAACGGTAATTTTAATGAGCAATAGACTCATTTTCTCCATAATTACAATCACAATTTTAAAAGAGTTCTGTCTTGGCATAATAAGTCCATTCACAAACAGCATTAATGAAAAAGGGCCAATTCAACACTGCCCAGGATTAATGCAAGATAGATAGGCTTGCCAAAATAATATAAAATGAAAGGAGTCAAAATCTCAAGAAAATGCCAAACAGAAAAAAATTTCGGAGAAATTGAAGAGAGAACTTGTAAACTGGTTTAAAATATGTTTGATGAGGTGCAAAAGGAATTAACATTACAAAGTAAATTTTATAAATGTAGTACGGAAGACCAAAAAACTTAGCAAAATTAATATGTTATCAATTCATTAAACTTCAAAAACGATATAATAAGTTTATTACCTTAAATATCGCCTATTTACCAGAAATACTTCAATATGCTAACTGTTAAAGAAAACGAAGTTTAAAATGTCGTTTTTATACCCTTCACCACAAAAAGTGGAACAAGTGTACAAATAAGTTTGTCATTCCGTTAGTAATTTCTAAAATATCCATTTCCGACCCCATAGAGTATTTATATTCAGACTTCTTATGCATAGCGAAGTCGATTGAGCGATGTCCGTTTGTCCATCTGTCCGTCCGTGTTAATGTTGAAATTTGCAAAGGCAAATTTGATTTCTTCATTTGATGTCTTCATTTTAACTACTGCTTTCTATATAAAAATCCATTTCAGTAAAACTTATACCTACGAAAATATGGACCTAAATTTGCTCCTGTTTTTATTTCTTCTAATATGTTACTTTTTAAAGTGGTATAATTACATGTGTTGCTAAAGAAAGGTAATTTTTTTAAATAAGTTAAGTATCATAACAAAACTTAAACTATATAAACACTACTCGATTTTAAATGGACTCAAACGCAAATCCTTAAATATCTCAATATATGAAAAACGGACTTATGCCATATTTATATTTATTAGTTTTTTTTTAATTAAAAAAATGGAACATTTGAAATTTAAAAGTTATCGTTAGCTAAAATGAATAACAAATGTTGCGTCATTATTATAAAATTATGTTATAACTCAGTTTATTGCACCATAAGTCTCTTCACATCTTTTCCATCTAATGTTTAATGTTTGCACAAGTTTTAAAAATTTATTTAAATATACACTTTAATTTATTAAATCAAATATTTTTTTAACAATATTGTTCGCAATGAAACTGCTACTTATTTAGAGATTCCACAGGGTTGAGGATTGTTTTGTTTAGTTAAAGGTAAACTCATTTAACTTATTTAAATTTAAAGAACTATTTTCCTTTTTATGCAGAAATTGCTTGCATGATCTGTTCCAATGGTAGCTAAATTATTTAGACTCCAGCCAAAGTTTTCAAAAATCTTAAAGGCTTTGAAATAATCCCTCTGCTGTCATTATTATCATCACTTTTTTGTTAGAACACCGAAAGCAAACCATTTAACTCGTATTACATCTGTTGACTCATCAATCAGTAAAGAGTATTTATGTATCTATACTGGATGTTAACATTCAATATTAAGAGTTTTAGTTATTACATCGTGATTCTTTTAATATGTTAACTTGACTAGAAAAAACATTTAAAATATAAAATTCAACGCCAATTAATCAAACAAGTGATACGAGAAATAATAAAAAAGCTAAGATTGAAGGACCCCAAATCCCTTTCCATGAATTTCTGCCCTCAAACTTATGTTAAAATCACCAATTCGGAAAGAAATCTTCTTATCTGTCTACAATGTTTGCAGAAAGAGGTCTACGTAACTGTAAATCCTAGCATCTAGCTGAGCGTTAACATCTGCATGAAGGTATGAGTGTGATTTCAAAATAACTTCAAAGTCAATTTTATATTTTGCTCTGTTTTTGTTTTATTAATATTTATTTGCCTATTGTTCTCGTGTGATCACCCGATTTGAGACTAGAGAGCACAGATGTGTTTTAAATTGAACGTACAAACTTCTGGAGAACTTAAAGCGGTAATTTAAGTGATCATGATCTCTTGTTTACTTAATATACGCTTTAAAAAACTTAGGCATCTATTCACACTATAATATTCTATAACTTTTGCAAGAGTAAAGAATACGAAGAACACTCTGGAATATGTGAACTGCCGTTCTTTACTCTTTTAAAAACCGTGGCTACACAACAGCAATTATTTATCTTTCGGATTTGAACTCATGATCTTCTATTTAGCAAGTAAGCAGATACTCTACAAACGCAGCCACCACTGCTGCATGACATCTCTTTACTTACTTTCCTTTTGTTTAGTTTTGACCACCCAGCGACCAGCTAACCCACACAGATAGAATTCAAAATTTTGGACGAACAACAGCAAGTCTTTCTTTTACCTGATGTCAGCTGTTGTTACAGATATGCAAATGGTTTCAACACATATTTTCGCTATAATATGATTGTCTCCTTGATTTCAACCTAATCCTGCTTAAGAATACTTTTATCCGAATAATATACAAATATTGCTTTTACGTCTGAATCAGTGTCCAAAGCTATATCAAAATAATTTACAACGGAAAATACTCTCACCCCTACCTAATAGAGAACAACACAATGCTTGCGTATGAATTTTAAAAGTTTTTTTATTACAATTTAATACTTTTTTAATGGTCTATCATCACTATTATACTATTTTCTATTTACTTTGCAGATTACTGTCTCTATTATTGTTAATAACCTTAATGATGATGACGCTGGTGGCGACGATCATGAACATGTTTTTAGTTTTTTTTTTTCAACGCTATCTTTTAACAGTATAAACGTCTATTATAGCACACTGAGTTGCAAGAGCTTTTCACCAAATATGAGTTAAGTACCCGCTATCAAATAATCATGAATTCCAATCTTAAATCATTACTTTTATTAAAAAGACTTTGATAGCAATGATAATAATGATGACAACAATAATGATTATCAATGACAATCAGTTTTGCATATGTATGTATGTTTGCTGGTATAAAAGTTACAATACAAAATTTTCATCAAATAATATGTGTTAAAATGAAAAAATATCAAAGTGTTCGTTACATTACAACACGACACAAAAGAGATAAAAAGCAAAAAACAATAACAAAGCAGAAATAATAATCATGTAGACCGTCAGTCACTTAGATTTTTAACACAAAAACGTTTTGTGCTGTCGCCAATTTTTCTATTTTTTCTTTTTTTATTTTTCCGGTCATGCCAACATCATTTTATTTGAATTTTTTGTTTAAGAGATTGAGTTCTGTTAAATAGCAACGACAATTTAATGTACAACATTCATGTTATTTATTTTTGTGTTCATTAAGAGTAAAAAAAAAAAATTTTTTTAAATTCACACAATAATCTTTATGTCTGCATATTAATGGCTTCAATGAATTAATTCCACATGGCTTAATCACTTTTTGCTATTAAATATTGTTACAACGTCGCTGTTGCAATTATGATATTAGAAATATTCTTTTTGTTTTAGTGTAACGAAAATGAATTGATTTTCAAGGGACAAATATTTTTTTTTTTGTGTTTTATGAGAATTAATGACAAATCATGGGATAGAGAATTGTGAAATTATATGAAGAACTGCAAACATACACTACCAAATAGGAAAAAGTAGCACTATCTAAACACTTATGATTTTAAAGAGATGCTCCAAAATTTAATTTAAAAATTAAATTTTTAATTCTGATCAATTTTTAATTTTAGAAAAATAGAATGACTTTCTTTTAAATCACAATTATTTGTGCGTGATCGAAAAAATAGAACTTTCCTTGAATCAAATTTGTTACTAACCATTAAGTTGTTGACAACTAAATAGTAAGTGTCACATAATTGCCATCAATACAGTTTAGACCAAAACCGACTTGATATTTAAGGAGCTTCAACCTATTACGTGAATGTACATCCATTTTTCTCCTGTTTATTTGAGTTTACGATTTAAATAAATAGACTGATTCTAGGGTTGGACTAAACGTTCCGTTTAATGGATCGTTCTTCGTTCTTTGTTCATAGTTTTGTTTTTTTTTATTTCGAACAGTGAATGAAAAAAGAACGAGGAAACCATAAACAACTGTAAGACAGGGTTTCCTGATTTTTTTCGAGTGGTATCCCCAATTCCCAAAAACGATTTCAACTATACAAAAAAATTCCCACTACAAATAACACTTTTTATTATCGAATTCAATTTAACTACATAGTTAAGTTAATTAACAAAATCGGGAAGTTCTGAATCAACATCTTTCATCTCATTTTCTAAAGCAATTATTTTGTAAAAATTTTGGGAGTTAAAAATTTGACGCTTTTCTAAAAATGAAACAAAAGTGTCACAACAAATTCATTATTTTTAAAATTTGTATTAATTCTCAGTAAAAATTCAACACCTCACACACATGTTATAATTTTTATCAATGGAAAATTGTACATAGCAAAAAAGTAAAATTTAATTATTAATAGTAAAATTACAATAAGCAAAAACAGAATTTAAAAATCCCCAAAAACCTTTTTAAAACCCCAAAATGCAAAATATTTCCATATCATTTGAAACAAATCTAGTTTAGTGAAGTTTAAGTTTTAAGATATCAATATGAGTATCATTTAAAAGCTTTTGAAGAGACCTTTTAGGAAATACTATAATAGTGGTATATTCGGCAATGGCGAATAATAAAATAAAAAAAAAACCCAGCAAAAAAATAGACATTTCCTTAAAAAGTACTTGCCATATAATGAATTACTTTTGAGATTGCCATATTTTGTTACTCGCTTGCAAAACGCATTACATTAGTTTCCAAAAATGGAAGTAGTAATGGAACTAGTTCCTTATGTTAAAAGAGACTACTGTACTAATGGCACTCATTATTTCCTACAATGTAATCGATTCTCAGTAATTGATTATAAAAGTCTTATGTCTTGTTAAAATCATTAAGTTGGCAATCCAGTTGGGAAGTACTTCTGCAAAAATGCCTTATTCCCCACTCGATTACCTTTTCAAAATTTTTTTGCTGGGAAACTTTTCTTTTTCAATGTTGATTACAATTTGTTCGGAACATTAACCAATACACAAGCCACCTTAGTAAAAGTCCGAAACGTTCGTTTTAAGGTTTTCACCTGTGATTACACTAATTTTTAAACCATCAGTTATTACGAGTGACAGGCAAACAAGTGACAATTTTCCTGGAAATATTCACCGAATAGCTTTCAATATCTTACTGAATTTTTAGAATACATTTCTTTAAACACTTGTAGAATTGGCTTATCTTATTCTACAAATAATTAGTCACACATAAACTGTTAACAGTAACGAGCTCACTTCAGTTAAGTAACTTTAGCAAAAGTCCGAACCGTTTTGTTTAGGCATTCAATCGTTCAGTAGAACTAGGTTGTTCCCAAGACTGACCAATTCCATAAATCAATGATCTTTCGACAACAGCAGAGCGACAACAATATCCGCTGTGCTTCATATGAATGCGAACTTTAAGTCTTTAGAATTTAACAGCTTTGCAGTAAAAAACTTGCAACATCATCTGAAATTTATGCATGAGTGTTTACATATCATTCTTTGTCGTTTAGATGTGTACAATTATAAAAATCTTATAAAAACCGCCACCGAATCATACTACAAAAGATAATCTGAAACTAGATATTTTGAATTGAATAACTTTTAGAAGTATTTTTTTAGTTATTATTTTCGAATAGCGATTAAAAAAGCCAAATACTAGAAAAGTTTTCATGGAAATAAGAATAAACCTTACCTTAGCATATTTGCATTGCAAACAAACACATGAAGTTTTCTTATTTAGTTTTCAATTCAAAAGTACAAAAAAAAATATTCGTTCGCACTTACATAAACAGGAATATTGTGTCACGAAAATTAACACAAGCTAATGTTGTCTGTTTAAAATTTTAGATCCGTCTTAAATAAGAAAATAAGAGCTGAATAAAGTGTTACTTCCATCACATGTCTGTAATACAAATGATGGAATATGCGGCCAATACGTATGAAGAAGCTATATTTGTGGTACTGATGAACGTGTTTAAAAAAGAAGATCACGAGTCATGAGTTCAAATCCTATAAGCGCATTGAGTTTAGAGAAAAATAATTATTGTTATAAAGCCGCTGTGTATAATTTGTTTAAAAAGAAGCTGAAAAACAGTGGATCTAACCTTCTAAGGTATCAATTGAAAACTAGAACATTTACTGTGTAAAAGCGGTTCTTGAGTTCACAAAGACCATTCGTACATTGAACAACAGATGAGCTGATTAAATTGCCAGGTAAGTGAGAGAACAAAGTCAAAAAAAGGAATATAACTGTTGTATAGCTGCGGCAGATGATTTGTAGAACGCACTTGAACCTTGGAAAAAAGATGAGATTAATTAAGGCGCCTGGCACAGAAAACGTGGTTGTAACTTAACGAACCTTTGGTTAGTGAAGAAAGTAACAATATAACTACAGTATGTGAAGGTCAATACTGTGTAAGTTAAAAGGCCTTTGCCTTTGCTTTGCCCAGCAAAACTACAATAGACCCTCATAATAAAAATCTAAGAATGACAACAGCAGTGCCCTAAAAGGAGCCAGTGGCTAAAACAGAAATTGTTAAACATGCGACTATATATCTCAGGAAATAAAAAAAAAGTAAGTTGTTTTTCTTAGTCGAACATTAGGAGTACGACAGCAATCATAAAACGATTTAAAAAAATATGTTTTTTTCATTTCAAACTTTTTATGTAACTTGGTTTTCTTCGCATTAAAAAGCAACTTTCAAAACATTTCTTAAAGCTTAAAATCTAAAACTAATTTGTTTTCTTTGTATTGCAACCGACCAATTGTTTAAAGTTTTTACGTTTGTGGCAACTTGTTTTCAAATATAAAATTTACTTACTGCTGAACATGACGTATACCCGTATAGTTTTATGTTGCGCAAGGAGTATCATTTAGAAACAAAAATTTATTTTTTTTCTATGTAGCAAAAGCTTTAAATACACTAAGATGATACCACATGTGGTTTTCTTGTATTTGAAATGCAAAAAAGAACGAAAGGAAATAAATGTGAACAATAAAACGTCATTGTGAAACATCTAAATAACAGTCAGTTGCCACAGAATTATATTCCTTTGTATAACAAAAAAAAAATCAATGCAGGCAGGCAGGCAGGCAAAATATTCCAGTCCAGGCTGTAGTCAACCCTACTTTTGTAGCTGGCAGAAAAAACCAACTTTAAATTCTTTTGAAAAACTGCACAAACAAAAACTCTCTTTGGTGAATGGAAATTATTTCCAAGCCAATGACAATGGTACACGAATGTTTTGCATCAATAGTTTGTGTTTTCTTCGTTTTATTGGGGATAACGAAAGCCAGACATAAGAATGATACTTAATGAATGTTTGAGACATCGAAAGGATAAACAATAGAAAACTAGAGTTTAGTGTTTATTTCTTTGAAACCCTCCATATGCTTTCAGGGAATATTCATATTTAAATTAAATTGATGTGAACTCTGCAGTAAAACGAGTTTATTTTTGTTATTTTTCAATTTTTTTTTCCAATTTTGCTGACGTTATTTGCCACAGAGTTTATTTCAAGTAGGTTGCTTCTTTTGTATTTGTTAGAGACTTTTCTTATCGGTATTCTTTTTGTTGTTTTAAGTTGCTCTAAATTACTTTGATGATTTTGCTTCTTTTTGTGTAGGTTTCTTAAATCGTATGTCTTCTTGGGAAATTTCTTAAGTTACGTGGGTAGTTTGCAAAGGCGAAATTATGTGATTTTAAGAGGCATTTTAGTTTGCAATTTGGAATAAAAAAACAGATATAAGATATTAAGCACCAGTCGTACGGCAGCTACAAGCGTACTATGCTTCCCCTTTATCTAGACTTTCTAAGTACAAAGACATTGAAATATTCGAAATATATATTACCTGCCATCTTAATAAAGTACTCTGTGTTGAATTTCAGGAAGAAAATTTAACCTCATATACCGTTAACAACCGTCTAAAAATTATAAGTGTGACTTAAACCCTCGCGCTTGTTCACAAATGCATCACTGGGTTTCATCTGATGCGCAGCGCGTTCTAAAAACATTAGTTAGCTTCACTGAAAATGTCGTGTGTTGTAAAATGTATCACAGAAATCACAAACAAACGACAAACACGCTTCACAAAAATGGCTGATGCGATGGATGAGTAAGTATTTTATCTGATATTTATTAATGTTATTTTGTTAAATAAAATTTTTTATGCATTTCTAGAATTTAATTGGACGCAAAATTTTAATAAGAGAGCGATTGGGCATGGAATAGAAATTTACAGCAGGAAAAAAGAAGAAGTCGCTGCTCTGCGGCAGTATCTTAAAAAAAATACACCTAACGGAAACAATAACAAACAAAACAACAAACAAATTTATTATTACTTTATCCATTTTTAATGATAAATCATTCAAAGTTGTAAATAAATGATAATTTCTTTTTGTCTGCGCATCAAGTAAGTATCAGCATCAGCTGTTTTGCATCGCCATCGCAAACTAATCACACATGCGTAAAAGATGCAGCGCAGTGATGCATTTCCGATCAAGCCTTGCTCTTTGTATATCCGGAATCAGTTTCCTACATGTATTGCCCTTCAATATATTTTAGCTAAATAAATCATCCTAGAACTTTGAATAGTTGTTGACGTACCGTTTTAATGCAAAAGAAAGACCGGCAGAGAGGTAAAGATGTGCCCTCAAACCAGATTCAATTAAGGAACGTGCAAAATCCTCTCGTAATACGGCGGATGTAAACAACGTAATTTTAAAAATGAATGGCTGTACGATGAGTTAAGTAAACAGGGTGAAGCAGCGGGTAACTAAGCGTCACATATGATAGAATTGAGTTCAAAAATAAATCAATGTCCAGATAAAATCTACGTTTTCCACATAGTTAGAAGAAAAGCTAAAAGGATACGGTGTTAAAAACAACAACAACAAGACTTTTGCAGAATTATTAACCGAGAATAAGGATGGCAAGTACTTTTCGACAAGCAGAAATCGCTAAGAGTGAAAGTAAGCACTAGGATTGCGTCAAACTTAATGAACTATAAGGCTGCAATGTTTTCCAGTCGAAATAAAGAAGAACTCCAACTGCGGCCTTGGTTTTAATTTCTAAATGCAATTATTTTGATTTTAGAGCCGAGGAGCCTAAGAAAGATTAATTTACTAGATTTTTTCGTATGTGTAAATTGTTATAAGTTGGAAAATAACAAAGAAAAATATTTTCTATGACATTATTTTGGTTCGTAAGAACTTGAATGATAACAGTGTAGTTTATATTCTTTGTCAAACTATCTCTAGGTACAACTCAGTTAATACATTTTTCAAACGGGTTATCTATTTCAACAAAAGTAAGCGCTATAACAATAAGCAAACTCTATCAAAGAAGCTTCGCTGGAATTATACATTTTCTAATCCTCATCATGGGAAATAGTCCAAAAGTACATCAATTTGTAGAATACTTTTGAATCTGTATTCAATTTTGTTTGAAAATTTTAGTGTAGAGCTTTAACGCTCTTTAAATTTTCCATCTGACATTTTAAGAGCCTTCTAGAAGCACTTCAAAGAAGAACAAGAAGATACTAAAACGGGACGACTTTGCACACTGTTTTGTGCAGCTATACTCATGATGTTTATTGTGTGCTCTTTCCAGGAGGTCGGCCTTTTGGTCAATAAAAATAAACATATTTTTCGACGAAGTATTTAAAAAAATATGCAATTAAAGAGATAAATGTGTCACCACCATCAATAATAAGTATTTACACTTAAATCTCGCAAATCTAGGTTTAACCCTTTCGGGACTACTGGGATAATACGTCCCAGCAATTTTCAAACTGTGTTTTTTCTTTATTTTCAACGCAATCGCCAGGGAGGTAGAACTGCCAAACGTCCAAAAACGGATAGCATCAATATTGGAGACCACTTGCCAGTAGAGCAAGAGAAGCGTTGTCGCTGTGTCCGCTGTTCTTCACTTGGCATAGAAAAGCGAACAAAGATGATATGCTCAGATTGTAACAACGCCTTATCTTAAAAGTGTTTTGGGCCATTCCACAAATAAATACCTAATTACATTCCTAAAATGTTAAAAATAAATGTAAACTTTTATCTCAATCTAATAATATATATATTTTAGTTGTCTTTTTAATTTCGAATCGCTCTTCGAGAACACTGATTGTGATTTTATGCCCGATGAAAACACTTGTTGGGATTATATGTCCCAGGATAAAAGGACGAATTTAAAATTTTTAAGTACGGAGAACATAATACTTTTATCATACCTTTTAGAATATGAAAAAAATTTTACCATACATAATTTGGTTTGCAAAATAAAACTCCGTCCCGAAAGGGTTAAATTGCTTTATAAAATTGTGTATAAATCCAATTTAGACCCTTTTAAATCCATCCTCGCACCATGTGCAATAACAAACAATTTTATTTTGTGTTATTTTTATAGTTTTTTATCTCTTTGTGTCATTTTAAATATATGATGTTGTTGTTGGCGCTGCTGCTGTCACTCTTGTTGACCAACCATACAAAATTTTATACAGATTTTTTGCCCGAATGTCTTTAAAGTGGCAATTTTTCTGTTGTTTGCATTGCATGACGCACACAATTCATGCAAAAAATCCATTAAAAATGTTTTTCTTTTAGAATTTTTTTGTTGTTATTTTATATTTGTTTGCTCGTGTATGCAAGTTTGTATGAGTCGGTATGGATGTGCAATGAAAAGTAAAAACATCTGTCTCTTGTGTACAATATATAAGCGGACTGAATGAATGTGCCTCAATTTTAATATTACCACTGGGTTTGCTTCGCTATATGCCTGTACGTCTGTCTTTTAGTCAGTTCGAATAAACATCCTATTCTTTTTTAAATAAGCGCATTCGTTAGTTAGTTTGTTGAATCGGCCTTTAAATTTAAGTGTTTTTTAATTTTTAACAGAGTGACAATTGATGGAAACAAAATGAGGACAGATATTTTTTTCACTTATTATTACGTGCTTGAAACTGCGATAAACAGCATATGCTTAGAGGTTTAGTAGTAATGGAGACGACTTTTGCAACAAGAAAAAGATTAGACGGAACGTAGAATTAATGGTCCTTTTGTTGTTTAAAGTAGAATTTCTCTACAATAGAGTGTTACCATGTTGCGCTTGCTGTCGTACCATTTCTTAAACTTTGGAAACAGAAGAAATTGTTGCGTGGCTTGGAAAGTCTGGTGGAAACGTTATCAACTGCAAATTAAAATATATATTTTTGCAATAAAGGCTCAGCGTTTTCTCAAACTGGCGTTATTTATTGGTTTTTTTTGTTTTATAAGAAATACTATTCATATTTACCACAATATTCCTCAATACTGTTTTCCTCTTTATCCAGAAATCACATCAGATAATGAAGTTTTAAAAACTTGGCAACGTGACGAATTCACTAAAAAAAGTGATAAATGAACAGCGATGTTAAAATTTATCATGATCTTGATGGAAACAATCCGTTGAGTGGCCCTTTATTTATTAATTTGATTGTATTCTCAGCTGCCATTATTATAAAGGTAAATGCAGGCCTGCAGCAGATTTCTTCTAACTGATTTGTATAGATTGCTTGCCTTAAAAATGGTGGTGTTTTTGTTTCACAAGGCAATTTAATTTACCTAGCAATGCTAAATAACAAGAGAAACGACAGGACCCAGTTTAAAACTAATCAAAATTTCTAATAATTTACATTTACTGCAGAGAGAAAAGTTATTGCACCTAATAAAACTTAACTATTAAATAAATCAACAAAGGTCGATACAAAATAAAAATCTTAACTTTACTTTTAATTGAAATTTAATCACCTTTTTAGCAGATTCAGTTGTTTATTTACAGGATAAGTAAACAATATTCAAGTTAATAAATAATTGAATTATTTACATATTTAATAAAAAAAAAACAGAGATAAGTAAGAGTGCTATATTCGCGTCAGTCGAATCTTATATACCCCTCACCATATATGTAAATCTAGTTTAGTTAATTAACTTCAACTTTAAAAAAAAGCTAATATTGGCGTGACAGAGAATAAAAAAAATTTGGTGCTGCATAGTATATATAATTTTACATAAAAATGACATCGGCGCTTAATGGGATAAACATTTCAAAAAAATTAGAATATTTCCTTAAAGATCTCTTCAAAAGGTTTAAAATGATACCCATATTGATATTTAAAAAAATTTGAAAATTTCAGAGCCGCGTAAGTCGGAAAATATGGGCGAGCGCCAATCTTTTTCACTTGATGTTTTTTTTCTTATTTTTTAGTTCTCTATCGCCCCATATATTTGTTTTTTTTGATTAGACTTACTTCATTTTTTCAAGTGATATGGAGAAAACTAGAGGTAGGCGTGGTGGTTTGCCGGCTGGGTCAAAGGGCATGGACCTATCTTGCTGATTTCCAATAGCACCTCTTTCGACACTATGCCTGATCGATTGGCGTAATTAAATTTTCTCTAGCTGATCTAGTAGCTTGGCAAACTTGTTTTCAACACTAACACGGACGGTCAGACGGACATCGCTCAATCGACTTCGCTATGCATACTCAAAATATATATACTTTATGGGCTCGAAAAAGCATATTTTAAAATGACAAACTTAGTTATACCCTTTTTCCACTTTTTTGTGGTATGGGGTATAACAAAACCTTTAATAGGATGAACACCAAAATTTTTTTTGTGTATGAATATATTTCTTTCACCATGTTTATTTTTTATACACATGATTCCGTTATTACAGCAGTCTGCTGCTTTTAACCCGCTAGCTGTTCTCATTTATGTCTTTAAAAGCAGTCGTTGCATTCTCCGTCGTCATCCTGCTCCGGTGCGTAATACGGTAGCAAATGTTTTTGCTTGTTTCTGTTTTATTATTTTTTTTGTTTTTATTATTTAATTTTTTTATAGATACACATATATGTATACGTATTGCTTAAAAGCAATTACGTATTTTATGTATGTTTTTAATATACATGTTATTACGTCTTTCGTGCAAAGACGTTGGTTATTTCAGATTTTCAAACAGTATGTTGCCCTTCAATTTAGTTTAATTTTATTACTTTGAGTTTTTTCATTTCTGTTTTGTTTTTGTTCCTTAAAAATTATTTTCAAAAACAAGAATAAGTGAAACAAACGTCTTTGTATACTAATTCTTATTGTCTTATTTTTATGTGATTAATTCAAGACTTTATTACGTTCTTCTAATAAGTAAAAACATAACATAATTATCGTGGCGAACAGAAGTGTGTTATACGTTATAATTAGGTTACCATTGTTGAATATATTTATTTGATGCGCATTTTTATCTAGCAAGTTTCATTCGTTATGAAAGCATCTCGATAACTACATAGACACATATGTACATACATGTTTATAAATAATCTTTACTACTTAGAAGATTAAAAGAAGGGAAAGATAATTTCAATTGTAAGTATGGGTATGTTTATATATATATATATATATATATATATATATATATATATATATATATATATATATATATATATATATATACATATTTAAATTATATTATTATACATACGAATAAACATTTAAGGCAGTGATTCACTATCACATTTTTTAAATACTTACTGCCATATTTATAAAAAATAAAATAACTTTAAAATATGTTTTATGACAAATTTTCGATATAAATTTGTCCTAAAATACGTTTTAAATCTATTTTAATATTTTATGAATACCTATGACAGTTAACATTTAAATTTAAATCCTGCACAACAAGATCAAGTCTTATAATTAAAGCCCAATAACTAGGATCTTAGTTAATAATTATGACACAAATTTTAGTTTAAAATTAGCTATAGATACATGCATATATATATAAATGAATTTGTGTGTGGGTGTGTTTGAAGTCTGTCTATAGACGAATAAGCGGCTTGACCGACAGTATATTTTCTTTTGTCTGGGAAGAACTGTTTTAATATGTGCGACAGGGTTACGACACAACAGATTATTTTTTTAAAGTAAACTCGCACAAAAAGTCGTTTTCGAAAATTAAGGTTGGTAATACAAAAGGCTTGCTTGTGTCTTGGTCTTGCTTAAGCCATTTTAACTTGAGTTCCAATCCCTTCGAATAAGATGTAGCGTTGTTGTACATTTCTGTTTTGGACTCAGTGTTTTCCTCTGATTATGACCACATGCCAATATTTTTATTTTGTATTTCATTATCAGCTTTTATTTTTTGATGAACTATTAAGAAAACGTAGCTAAATTTAAAGATTAATTGCTTAAGTTTTTTTAAAACTTTTAATCACTTTTAGTAAAAGATGTTATATTTATATTTTTTTAGGAATTATTGTCAGTTGCCGTCTTATATTGTTTTGTGTCAGTGCTGCAAAATAAAAAAGTATTAGGAAATTGATAAATGAAAAATAATCTGTTGATTGCTTTTTATTTCTTGACATCGATGCCAAATTAGATCGATGTACGTCATCATAACGATTTTCTGTAGAAAAAATAAGATTCCGGAAATTTGCAACTCATTGATAACAAAATTTGTTTATGGGGGTAAAATAAAAAAGGGGAAAATCACAACAAAATAAAAAAGTCGTAAAGTTTGTTGAGTTTAAAAAGTCTCACAAAAAAAAAGGGAATGGGCTTACTGTAACTTAGTCTCTTATCAGAAGTTTGACTTTCATAACTTCCCGTAAGCTAAATTGATTTACAAATAGATCTACCTTTTGCTGGATATATTACCTTTAAGCCTGAGAATTTTACGAATTCTATCATGTATAAAAATGGCTTGGAAGAGGTACAGGAAGTACTGAGGCAATACAAAAACTTTCTTGGACTTAATCGCGACTATTTAAGCCGTATAACTATTCTAGTGATAAGCGACAACTTCAAGTATCTTCCCAGCAAGAAATGAATGACCGAAACTAATGCTTACACAATGGTGTTGCCATTGTAGCACTTTTGCTACTTAATTCGAATGAAATTTTTTGGTAGTCTAAATCTAATATTTGTATTTATTTTAATTGGTAAGCAAATATTTAAACACAGAAACGTATTTTCTGATGTGCATGTATGTATGTAATATGACAATTAGAAATCAAAAATAACAGTTTTTGTTTTAGAGTTGCGATTACCTCTTTTTAAATACGGTCAAAATATATATGTTTGTGTGCAATTTTCCTTAACAAAACATTTATTTTGAAATAAATTTTAAATGTGCGTGTACATATCTATTAAGTTAAACAAGTATATTTAATTTAGTTGAAATAAAAACAAGCTGTGTTTGTTCTGTGTTTATCCTTACATGTGTGTGAATCCCACTGCAGAGATAACACTATAACATAGTAATTTTTTCGTAAAAAACAGCTTTTTGCTACAGCAATCACTTTGTTCTACGCAATTACCGGTATTTTGGTCAACAGTGAATGTCAGTGTTCCTGTAGGTCTCTACTCAAAATAAAAAACGACAATTCTTGTAGGCTGTGTCTGGGAGGTGCTAAAAATATTGTGTTATAATTATCAGCACTGGCTAGTATTAAGTGTAGGTCGAATAAACACATATCAAATGAAGAGCCCAGTCTAACAGATACTAGTCTAGTCTAAAATCATTAAAGTCGAAAATAGAAGCTGCCACTAAGAAACTCGAAAGAAAACAGTTTTCCAAAAATTTTGTTAATAATATACTACACTTAACATATTTTTTTACCAAATGAGAGTTATATAATGGAAACACAGTATACAAACCAAAACATACTATACCACCAAAGGCGGAATTTAATTGAACATGAAATTAATATTTTTTTTTTTGCAAAATTGTAAAAATCCTTTCTTTAACTTACGAAAAAAATTTTATTTCCCATTGGCTTTGGCCTTCTATTTAAAATAATACAAAAAAGAAAACTATTTATTGCACTTTCGATACAAATAATTTAATAATAGTTGATTTGTAATAATTTTTTTTTAATGCTCTTAAGCCATTCTGCGAAAAGCAATTAATTTATTTAGAATTGTCTTTATGTAGGCTTTTACGCCATAAATTAAATAAATTAATTTCATTATTTTTTGAAAATAATTATTTGTCGCCATTGACAAAAAAACACACACACACACAAATTTTAAATACTTCCCACAATTAAGAATCACGACTGTTAAATTTCCTGAAGCAAAAATTATTTTATTTTGAAATAGAAAAAAATAACATTTAAATATTCTTTAGCTAAATCTTTTTTAAAATAGAATTAAATAAAATAAACAATTTACAGTAATCTTGTTAGTGTTTTTTTTTTTGTTTTTGTTTATAAACACACAAACAAAAATAATTTATTATGAATAACAATAAAAAAAATTTCTAAAGAAATTTCTATGTGTTGTACACAGTGAGAATTACATAAATCAATTTCAGTTCAGTTCAGGTTAAATAATTTAACCAGTAGATTTCACATAAAAATTACGTAAGATTTTATTGCCATACTACACAGAGAAAAGTAATTAAATAATAATTAATTATTTTTACATTAAAATTTAAATAAATTTTTAATAGTCTCACATTTATATTTAATTTACAAAAAAATAAGAAAAATTTTCTAATTAAATAGTTAATTGAATCACTTTTATAAATAAACGATGGAATCAATTAAAAATTTAATCAAATTGTAATTTGAAAATAAATAAAACTTTTAATAGGTTCAAAGAAATTTTCTGTGTGTAAGAAATTTTCCCTTTTTTATAAAAAAAAAACCAAAAATGTTATTAATTTTAATTAGTTGGAACAGAAACTAAATGCGAAAGTGAGGGTCAGTTGGACTCTTAAAAAATAAGTTCAATTCATAGGCAAACAGTTCTATAGGCCTTCTTCAGTTCTATTAACCCTCCATAAATTTTTTATTTTAGCTGCAATTACTTGCAAATTTCTTTAGAAAACTTCAAATTATATTGTGGCACAAATGGACAGGCAGATATTTTTTTTAAATCTAGTTAAATATTTGGAACTTGGGTATCAAATTTTAAATTTGTTTTTTTTTATGGGCAAAATCCTTATAGATTTTAAAGGAATTTTCTAAACAACGATAAGAAATGAGACATTTTGTCTCGATTTATATAAAGCTTTGCAGAAGTGTTCCATACATTCCACACATAGCGATGCCAAAAATCAAGTAAAGGCACCACAGTAATAATCACTGCCTGAACGATATCTTGTGATACCTTACAAAGCTAAAATTGTCGTAAGGCCCAACTGTAATGTGCATAAAATAACATAAGCCAACTTAACCACCTGTGCAAATACATTAAATTATATGTGGCAAACTACTTAGGAACACTTTTCGTCAAATTTCGTCAAATGTCATTTCTTTAAGCAAGGTACGAAACTGATCGCACTTTCCGTACGGAAACAGCTGATTGTGCTTTGTGTTATAAATTCATAAAGAAAAGTAGCAATAAAACCTACAGTGTTAATTTTTTAGTTTATAATTAAACAGAAAATGTAGAAAAGAGAACATTTTTAATAAATTAAAATAAAATTTTTAATTGTACATATATGACTTAAGTGATGGACAACTGTAGCAAATTAATTACTAAGTTTATGTAAGTACATTGTAGCCCCCTATAATTCTTTAATGGGTTACCTAAGAATTTAACAGGCTTTTCGTTGGATTTTTGACATAAGCTCTAGATACCTTATGCACATTATAGTTAGGCCTATACTTTTATTACTGTTGAAACATTGTTAAATATAAAAAGACGATGTATATTGCATCAAATTGGATGTTGCCAACACTTTACACAAATAACTGTAAATTAAAACATACATACTCTTGCTTACACCTCTTATTTTAAATTTTTTGTCTTTTTCCTCACCATCTGTAAATACAAAGATAATTTAACAAAAAAACCAAGTACGTGTTAAAGAAATTTCGAAAACAAAAAATTTTCTGGCTAACGAAATGTAAAAATGTCTAAAAAATAAAAAAAAAATGTATACGAATGAGTTAAAAAATGTAATGCCTTTAGACAGCAGACGGATGATTTAAATTGTACATTACGCTACAATTAACATGTGTTAATTGCACTAACAACAATTTAAAGGAAACAACAGTTACAATAAAATAAAGAAAAATTATGAGAAATTAAAATAAAACAAGTCTAATGAACATGCAAAGATGTTGTTACTTCTTCGATAATCATACATTGTTGTTTGTACGAGTGGACATTATAATGATGTTTGGAAAATTTCCGTAATAAATTTATTTTACATTCAATGTGTGATAAATTTAAATTCAGGAAAAAATAAAAAAATATTTTCTTTTCTTGTTTTTAAGATAAAAGGAAGTGATTTATTTAGTGGAAATTTTGTGAATATTAAATCATGTTACGGTTCAATTCAAAACTTGTATAATACTATTTGGATTTCTTTTTTTGATAAAAAAAAAATATCTGGTCTTTTTTTTAAATTTTTAAAACTATAAAGCTTATCTGAAACCTAATTTGGAAACTTACGTTCAAGTTTTACTTTCCAAGTTTTAATACATACATCAAATTTAAGTTTTCCTTTATAGTCATGAAGCAGCTAGACAAAATTTAACCTTATCATGCGAATAAAGAAAAAAAAATCAAATTTACGAAAAATCGAATTTTACTAAAAATTTAAACTTTGCTTTTAAACCCGAAATTCCAGCGATAGCCAAAACAGTTGGAAACATGTTAAAAAATCGTAATTCATAAAAGAAATCTACTTCGTATGTATGAAGAGATAAGGCCCAACTATAATGTGCATATACTAGCTTATGCCAACTTATACAACTGTGCAAATACATTAAATTATATGTGGTAAACTATAATGTATATAAGATAACTTTTCGGCAAGTTTCGTTAAATTTCATTTCTTTATGCAATGTACGAAACTGATCGCACTTTCCGTACGGAAACAGCTGATTGTGCTTTGGTTTGTACATTAATAAAGAAATATTCTAATTAAGACCTAAATTGTTAAATTTTTTAGTTTTTAATTCAATAAAAAATGTTAGAAAAAATAACATTTTTCTTTATGGCTAATTTTTTACAATTATAATATATTTTTAATTAAATTTGTATTTATACACACATATGTATACCATATAAACGATTAACATCGTTGTATTTTTTAGTACGGTTGGCCACAAACACAAAACAGAAAATAATTTGTAATAATTTCTTTTTTACATTTTCTTTGAACATAAACCAAACTATGTAAATGTGTTTTTGAATGTTATTAAATACATAAAATATTTTCTTTAAAGCCTTTTAGTTTTAAAATTTTGGTGATTTATATAGAAATTATTTTTGGCAAAAGTACGAAATAAACATAAATGTGCAACTGTGGCAAATAAGTTACTAAATTTATATATGTACATTGTAGCCACATAAATTTCTTTGATAAGTTACCTAAGCATTTGACAGGCTTTTCGTTGAATTTTTGACATAAGCTAAAGCTACCTTATGCACATTATAGTTGGGCCTATACGTCGAGGACAAACATCGAAAAGACGCGGCCAGATACGAAGCTAAAAATGTCTACCAAGATAATGCTCTTTCGTATCTTGCCTAAACAATTAAAGCCTGTACGAAAAATGACATCTAAAAACAATAACCTCATACCTCTCACAAAGCATTTAGTTTTTTTTTGCGCTCCTTTAGTCTACCTGTTATTACTGTCAATGCAGCACAATTGATTATAATGCTCATCATAATTGGTACATCTACCAATAATTGAAAAGATGGGACAACTGTTAGGTTACGATATTAACAAAAACATGGTGTGGGAAATTTCCCTAAACTATAATTGAAAATTTCTCTTATTTCATATTAATTTGAATATCTTCTCTGAAGGCCACTTATTAGTAAAAAGAAATTCAAACATTTGAAATTTTCAAAGTTTCTCTTTTTGCCCTACAGCTTAACCTTGGCCTAAGGCAACTTAAGCCTTTGTACATAAATGTTACATGTTCAACAAATCAATGCAAATTCAATTGGCAAATATGTATGTATGTACAATTTATATTTGGCCGCAAAATTTGTGTGCCTCAAACACTTCACCATTTTAAACAACTATCTTCTTAATAAATTAATATTGAGGCGCACAGTGAAATAAAAATCCTCAAAAGAAAAATTGCTAACAACGCCAAAAAAATTTATTTTCATTAAAACGGACAAGAAGAAAAAATAATTGAAAAATAAGTCCCACGCGAATGGTCATGAAGGCCGTTTTAAACAGCAACAACAGCAGCAACAAGAAAAATACAAATGTATGTAAATGACTGTTTTTTGTTTTTTTTTTCTCTTTACCAACGTTGTTAAATTGGGAATCAAGAAAAAAAATATATAAATGAGATGATGGGTTCCAAATAAATGAACGAATGTTTGAAAGTATCGTTGTTGTTAGGTTGTTATCGCAGTACGCTGTGCTTTGTGGTTTGGCCGGGCGCAACCCAAAAAAAAATAAATTTTAACATTTTATATTTTTTTAATAATATCCTCTTGTGGTTTGTTTAAAACAAAAATATCGGCGTAGTGTGTGTGCGTGTGTTTGTTGCAGTGAGTATTTATGCAGCTTTACAACTGCAAATGAGTGGCTCTAAATTGGTTGGTTGGTGTATTTGTATACCCTAAAGTTAAATATTAAGCTTTTGTAAAAAGCAGTCGAATTAAATGAAAATAATAGGAGGCAATTTTTATTTTTAATTTTAAAGGGTTGCAATTTAAGAGAATGAACTAAAATTAAAACATTTTATTATAGAAACAAATTTTTAAAGGGTTTCTTGTAAGATTATTGCTTTTATATCATGCAGGGTCATGCATGGAATATCACATTGAGCTAAAGACCATTATGATTCTGCTGCCATAAATTTTTTGTTCGATTTTGTTTTTGCAAAAGCAGTTGAATTTAGTTTTTGTAGCAATTTCTTTTTATACCCTTTACCACAAAAAGTGGAAGAAATATATCTAAGTTTGTCATTCCCTGTGTAATTTCTACAATATCCATTTCCGACCCCATAAAGTACATATATATTCTGACTTCTTATGCATAGCAAGGTCGATTGAGCGATGTCCGTCCGTGTTAGGTTGAAATCAAGTTTGCTCACAAAAAAAATAAATAAATAAATATGCCAATCGATCTGATAAAGTGTCGAAAAAAGTGCTATTGGAAATCAGCATGATCGGTACATGTCCTTCGAGGCAGCAGGCAAAACACCACGCCTAGCTATAATTTATTCCATGTCATTTGGAACAATAAAGTAATCCCAATCAAAAATATAAATAAATGGGATGATAGAGTATTAAAAAATAAGAAAAAAACATCAAGTGAAAAAGTTGGCGCTCGCCTATTTTTTCCGAGTTACGGGGCTCTGAAATTTTCAAATGTTTTAAAATATCAACGGATATCAATTTAAAGTTTTTGAAAAGATCTTTAGAGAAATACTATTTTTTTTAAATGCTTAACGCATTAGGAGCCGATGTGATTTTATATAAAATTATATATCTGCAGCATCAATTTTTTTTTTTTTAATTTTCTGTCACTCCAATACTTCCTTTTTGATTGGAGTTACTTCGCAAAACTAGAGCTACAAAGATGGTGAAGGGTATATAAGATTAAGCATAGCCGAATATAGCACTTTTACTTGTTTAAAGTAAGGCTGATTGTAATCTCGTTGGCTTAGAACATCAAAAAAATCCATGAAGAATCAATATTTCTCTCATGTCTTTTTTCACAGATAAACCAGCTGTCATGTCACAACATCGAGAAATCAGCAACAATTTTTAAGCAGAATGGGCCTTTGAGATGAAAATATACTTCATTACTTACCAATTAGATTATTATTTAAGAGTTGCCAATATTGTTATTATTACGACAACTTCAAATTCTGTGTGAATTTTGCGAAGCCATCCATAAATATTTTATTAAATCTTGGTTCCTTTTTAAACGTAAGGTTTTTTTGATTGCAAATACCAGCAGGGCAATTTTTATATTATTCTTCTATGATTTATTTCTAACTATGCGGCCCTGGCGGTATTGTTTCCACGTCCTACTGGTTACTTAACATAATCTTTAAGAAGCTTATACTCAAAACCCAATACACTGAGAGTCCTGTAAAACCTTAAACTCAAATTTTCTGTTCCCACAACCAGGCTATTTTTTTTTTTTAATAAAAAACCACGACTGTCAACCGCCGTTGTTTTATTTTCCTCAGAGTCCAAAGCTTGAACCGCAATTTCTGCATTTTTCTTCAGGCGCGTCTTTATGGATCTCATTTGCTTTTCTAAATTAAAGGCGCCTTTACCAACTCAGCTACCGCTGCTACAAGGTATTTTTTTCTCTTAATCGAGTCTGTTGCTTTCCATTTATTTGCGTTTTTAAGCAATTTTAACATTGCGGCTAATTATGACGCTATTGAGATTTGAACTCATGGCTCATGCTCTTCTTTAATGCAACCAACGCGGCTGCCCAACATTTGTTACATACTTTAGGAGCAACAACTTATTCTGTTATTCATGTCAAAGCGGAGAAATAAGTTTTATTGAGAGAGATATTGGCCCATATTTATGGTTAAAATAATGTATAATTTAAGGGAACTAAAGTCGGTTTTAGTTTAGAGTCGACTTTAACTCATTCATAGACAATTTAAAATATACTTTTGGCGTTAAAGACAACTCTAAATTTAAAACTAGCTAAAGCTATTTATAAGTCATTTTTCCATACTTATTTTATTTGGTTTAAAAGCACAATACCAAGGCATATTCATTTTACTAGGTAGTAGCGGTACTTCAACAAATACAACATTGACAAAAACAACATGAATTTTTGTTTTGTGCATTGGAAACGTCAAAAACACAAAGAGAAATAAAAGATAATTGTTCTCAATACACATGCTTGCTTTGTCTCGCAAACGATTGTTGTTAGTGTTTTTTGAAATTCTTAAACAAACAAAGGAAAATACAAGAACTTTTGACATTTCCAACTACAAACCAGCTGGGCGGACGACACTACCTAGTAAAATAAATCTGCTTGCACAATACTCTATACTCGTATCTGGTTTTTATACCAAAGTGAACAAAATAAAAACAAGGTTATTTTTTCTAATTTTTGTTTAGAAATTGTATGACAGCCAGTGGAAGGCTGCTAAACTTAAAGTATACTTAATAAGAGCCTTTTTTTTAGAGTATACTTTAACAAGAGTCGACTTTAGTCTATAACTATAATTATGGGCCATTATTTTCGGCATAATAATTTTAAAGTCGAAAATATATACAAATATAACTATTATGCAGTACAACTTGTACAAACAGCAAACTGTGTCAGTTGTGTTTGCACATTTCAACGTTTACTCATTAATGGGTCCACGTAAGAATTATATTAAAAATATTTGTGACATATTTACTGATTTGTTTCTTACCTCGATAATTTGGCGCAGATTCGAGAGGTCTGATTTTCAACAACGTATTATAAGGCCGAATTTTTGTTTTGGCCCGAGGTTTGCTTATTTTGAGGACAGCATTTGATTACGACTTACTCGGATAGAACTTCAGTATTAGAAACTTCACAACATAAGTTCTATGGGAAACAAAAGCCTTAAATTCATAGCTTATGCAAGAGAACTCTAGAATACCACTTCTGGCGGTCGATTTATGGAACATAGCACTGTCTTGCTGAAACTACATGCCCGGTTCTTTAAATCTGTTGTGATGAAGATGTTTATGTTTATTTAATAAAAGTTTTCAAATAATTACGAGCAAATTATACTGTTGTCCTAAAATTGGTATTAATCAGCAATATTTTTGGAATGCATCGGTAAGAGGATACTGCATTTTAACCAAAGTTCTAGCCTAAAAGCTCTTTATGTCCATTGCATTAAATATTAAAACGCGTAGAGTGTAAAGTCAATATGATCTTCACTCACAGCATCCTATACATTAGCTAAATCCTGAATCATATAAAGGGATTAAATTGAATCGATCTTTATAAATAAGCTTTACAAATATTCTTACAACATTCCATTCATATATGTTAAACGATACAATTCATTCTATATTGCCCTTGGATCGTTCGGCATATAAAAGTAATAAAATAACTTCGAAGGGGAAATTTGGTTAATATTTACTAATTTGAGCAAAAAATCTTTTTTTGTAATAATAAAAACGAAGAAATGACCTTAAATAGATTGAGACATACATTTGCTTATCAAACTAACAATGTTTGCTTTGGAATGCCTAATTAAATCCAAACAGAAATATTTATACCCAATTTATACTAACTGGCCAATAACAACATTTTTATTCTGTTAGAAACTTTGTCTTAATTTTAACTAACCACCTAAAAATAAAATTAAGTATTTTTCTAACTATTCCATTCTTTTAAGGAGCTGGAAAGTTGTCAGCAGAACAAACGCGAAGCAATCATTCGCAAGTATAAACAACAGAACTGTTTAAAATGGCTCAATGTTTGATTTAGCCTCACCTCTCTATGTCAGACTGACTGTTTGATTGACTAAACAGCTACTGCCTGGCTGCTTCGAATGGTGTTGCATACCCATTTCCGTTAACTAAATACTTGAAACACAAAGGAGTCATGTTGATTTGCCAAGTTATGCGCTCGTTTGCCATTCAACGACATTAACAACAAAAAAAAAACTCTTTTTACAAAAAAAATTTTTGTTTTAAAACCAAAAAAAGAAAATAAAATAAACACAACAGTAAAAGAAATAATATTGTTTTATTTTATTGGGTTAGTTTGTATTATAATTCAACCTCCCTCACTGATATTTCCTCCCCTTTTCTTTTATTTTCTTTTTAGTTTTTAATTATAACAGCATTTAGTTGAATGTTATAAAATAATGGTTGTTACTTTAGATATTATTGTAAAAATGTTATACGTTGTTATTAATATTAAGTGTGTTAATAAGTTTTTCTAATGTTTGTTAGAAATTATTTTTTTATATTTCACCTATGTGCCGCACATTATAAAATTTTTGAAAAGCATTACAAAAATAATCATATGAACTTACTACACCCAATAGTTTTGATGGTGGAATTATACACTATTTTAAAAAAGTCGTCGCACTATTCTTCAACATACTTTTTATGTTAAACCTTATAATTGGTAATGTCTGCTATGTATTTCTTTTGAATAATGTACAGTTTTATTTTCGTGTAGTAATACTCGTCATTTTGCGTATTTATCGACAATTTAACAATTTGTATCAATAGACTGTAGGGGTTGTCATCCGTAGACTAGTAAATCTATATATTGTGTTGTGACTTTCTAACTCACGAACGTTCAATACAAATTCGATTTATTCAAAGTTTATACGAAATCGGTCGACGCGTTCGTGAGTTATGACTTTTCATGACAACATGTGATTTTTTTCATATTAAAAACAACAACAAATACGTAGGCGCCTATAAGCGTATACGGTATGTATACTGTGTGTTGACTTCATACACACGGTAGTCAATGTTAATATTCATGCTTGGCAAAACACTCCGGGATCTGCTAGTAAAAAATAAAATTGCTACAAAAATAATAATTTTGCAAAATGTATCAAAACTTGAACCAAAACTAACAATTCAGTGAATAGTAAGAATTTTACCAGGAAATAGAGCTCTTCCTATTTTCATAAAAAAATCATGGAAAAAATGCAGTATTATCAAATAACAAGTAAGAGTGCTATATTCTACTATGCCGAATCTTATATACCCTTCACCATCTATGTAAATCTAGTTTAGTGAAGTTTCTCCAATCAAAAAAGACAGAGAATTAAGGAATAAAAAAAAATTTGGTACTACATATTTATAATTTTAAATAAAATGACATCATCTCTTAATGGGTTAATCATTTTTTTTTTTAATTTTATTATGTCCTTAAAGATCTCTTCGAAAGCTTTAAAGTAATACCCATATTGATATTTTAAAAAATTTGAAAATTTCAGAGCCCCGTAACTTGCAAAACATAGGCGAGCGCCAATTTTTTCACTTGATATTTTTTTCTTGTTTTTTACTTTTTTATTGCCCGATACATTTATTTATTATTATTATTTTTTTTTTTTTTTGATTGGAGTTAGTTTATTGTTTCAAACGACATTAAAAAGTTAGAGGTAGGCGTGGTGTTTTGCCTACTGCCTCGAAGGTCATAGACCGATCATGCTGATCTCCAATAGCACCTCTTTCGATACTATGTCTGATCTATTAACATATTTTTTTTTATGATTTCAACACAGAATATATAAATATACTTTATGAGTCGGAAATGGATATTGTAGAAATTACACACGAAATGACAAACTTAGATATACCTTTTTTCCACTTTTTAGGCGAAGGGTATAAAATGTAACATCTAAAACATCAATTAGTCGTTCCTATGCAGCAAAAATAATTTTAGCAAAGACTTGTTCGAGACTATTCGAGGAAGGAAGAGGCCACATAATTTTAAATCTGCCATTTTCTGCCTCCTCGTATACTCTTGGATCACAAGTCTCACCAGATACAAAAGAATGGGAATATTAAAAAAAGTAAATCGTTTTATCAGACTTCAAAATAACTTAGCTATTGGATCTTTCAGTTATTTGTTATCAGAACTGCAGGGCAATACTACGAATAAATCATACATTATTTCAAGTTATTTAAATAAAATTAAAAATAAAATCTACAGCATCCTCTACTATGAAAAATAACTTTAATTCAATGTGTTAAATAAAAAGTCATATTCTTTTCATTTCAACAAACTCAAAAAAAATTTAATGACAAATGTATCCTAGTGCCTTTATTAAATTTAAAATAAAAAATTACTTAAGCAATAATGAAAAAAAAAACCAAACAAATCGCATTTTATGAAGGCTGAAAAAATGAAACTGTCATAAAAACAAAGGAATTATTTTTCTTCTCCTTCTTTTGAGATCATCTTTGATTTAAATGTTATTTACTGACTTAATTGTTCTGCATCATTAACCAATCGCAAAATAAATTCTTTGAAATATTTTTTCTTAGTATATATTTTTTCTTAGTATATATGATGTTTTTACCACCGGCTAGATTTATTGCTTCTCCTACAGTGCTCTGCAGGCATTTGTAGAAGCAACCACTTGTGTTCTTTTAAAGGGTTAATTTTTTGACCGAAGAGTGTTTTATTATAAATATGTCGTCTCGCCTTGTAGGTGTTTGACAGAAGTGGCTCTCGTCTGCCTTTACAATTTTGTCTTGACCAGTACGTGGTCAAGGAGACACAATAAAATTTCCTTTTCAAAATTACTTAGTATCCCGTGCAATTGCCCGCAATTTTTACTTTTTTGTTTCTAATTTAATATTACTACTAACTATTTTCCTAAACATATAATTTAATTTCGGCTTTCGTTTTATAATAATTATATGTTTGTGCAACATATTAAAAAATTGAAAAATATTATTACTGTGTATCTGTGTTTATGACTAATTGGTAGTTCATTGTCACGCAAACAAAACTCAGATGCACTTGTGCTCTGTCACCTGTAACGAAATACGTTAATCAGATTGCAGATAGGAACAAGTTTCAAAAAGAATTCTCATTCGGTTCTTAACTTTTCTTGGCTAAAGGCCACGACTGACTGACCTACATAATCATTTAGAAAAATCGTAAGAAAAAGTGCCACACTGTCACACAGAAGAGTTGTAATTCAAAATGCCACTCTGATCGTACAGTAATTATTATTTTATGAAATAAGCAAATCAGTGAGACCTATCAAAAAATCTGTCACACAAATTTTTTTAAACACACACAACCTTATAAACACACATGCTATTTTTTAATAGATCTAATGACTTTGCTTTTTTACAAATTTTGTTAAACGTTTTCTGATAGTCTTTTTTGAGCGACCAGTAAATTACTAGCTTGACTACCAACAAATAAATTGCATTTTTATAAAAAAAAATATTTCTACTTAATAACGCATACGAGGGCTGCTATATATATATCTCTGGCCTGGCAACACTGAGTGCTGCCAAGTGCAATCTGACATTTCCATTGGAAAGTTTGTCATTTTTAAGCATAATCGTACTCAAAACGTTTTGGCGTACGACCATTATTTGTGTTGTTTACAGTGACTTGAAAAAATTAATATAGAAAAAAATGGAATTAACTCGTGAACATTTTCGTGCCATAATTTTTCACAACTTTCGACGTGGATTATCACGACAAGAGTGCATTGATGAACTTAAATCTTTGTATGGCGATGAAGCACCATCCTATAGCACTGTGAAAAATTGGTATAATGAATTTAATCGTGGCCGAAGCTCGCTCAAAGACGAGTTCCATGAAGGTCGTCGAAATCGGCTGTTGTGCCAGAGAACATTGATGCCGTGCGTGAACTCATAATGCAAGATCGACATGCGACATACCGAGAGATAGAGACATCCTTGGACATTTCTTCCACCAGCATACATTCGATACTGCATGAACACCTGGCCGTAAAAAAAGTTTGTTCTCGTTGGATCCCGCACAATTTGAAAGTCGCTCAAAAAAGGCTCGTGTCGATTGGTGCAAAGAAATGTTGCAAAAATACGATTGCGGTGCTTCAAAAGACGTTTATAAGATCGTCATAGGTGACGAATCATGGATCTATGCGTATGAGCACGAAACGAAACAACAATCGACCGTGTGGGTCTTCAAAGGCGAGCAAAATCCAACGAAAGTTGTTCGTGAAAGAAGCACTTCGAAGCAAATGGTCGCCTGTTTCTTCGGCAAAACTGGTCATGTGGCGACTATTCTGCTTGAGCAACGTAGGACGGACACTTCTGAGTGGTACACTACAATTTGTTTGCCTGAAGTCATCGGAGAAATTCGAAAAACCAACAAGAGAAAACGAATCATTGTTCACCATGGCAATGCGAGCTCTCACACATCGGCTCAAACCAGAGCGTTTTTGACCGGACAAAACGTGGAATTAATGGGTCATCCGCCGTACAGCAATGACTTGGCACCTAATGACTTCTTCTTGTTTCCGCTCATCAAGAAAAAAATGCGTGGTCAACGATTTTCGTCGCCAGAATAAGCTGTTGAAGTGTTTAAAAACCATGTTTTAGAGGTGTCTCAATCGGAGTGGAAAAAGTGCTTCGACAACTGGTTTGAGCGCATGCAAAAGTGTATAAATCATGCTGGAGAATACTTTGAAAAACAATAAAACCAATTTTGAATATAAATATTCGCATTTTCACTTTTAGGCCAGAAATATATAGAGCAGCCCTCGTAATATTTTAAATTCGAAAATAATTGTAAAAATAATAAAATATAAATTAATAAATTCAAAATTCCTCTTTGATAAAAAAGAAGCAATGAATGCCACAAATATAATACATCCTTTTTTATAATTTTTGCTGAATTTATATAAAAAGAAAATTTTTAACACATCTTCTATCTATATTCTGGTATATTTCAAATGAACGTGCCACAATGCCTAAAGATATTTAGTTTAGATATTTTTCCTGTCTTGCCAAACACAGATAAAAATTAAATATTAATTTATCTGTATGTTAGTATTTCCATTTGATATGACGTGGGATTACGAAAGCAAAAACTGAAAAATAACTAAAATATCGTACACTTTCCAAATATTAAATTTAATGCGGTTTTAGTGCATGTGATTGTTTGTGTATGACTGTTTGTTTGCTTGTACTTTTGCCGGTATTTTATTTGAATTACAGCGGTCTTTAGCATACGAGCAAAACTTTATAATAAATATTTGATCATCTAAAAATATAAAATAAATGAAGCAAAAAAAGGTAAACTGGCCTGCAGCTAAATATAAATATTGAAATCTTTTTAAAAAATGATAAAAGAAACGTAAAATATTTCCTTTATCTCTCGTACATATTTTCACGGCCTTGGCAATTCGCTGTTGCCGCCACCTTTTTTATTCTATTTTTTTTTTTTTTTTTGACAATACGTTTCTAATTTTTAAATGCTTTTGAAGGAACAACAACAATACTTGGTTTAGCTTAGTAAATTTGACACAGAATCTTAAAATAATTAATTTTTATAAAAATGGAACTACTAAGGTGCTACGTTTACCTGTTTGAGATTGGGACCAGAGGTGACAGATGATTTGGATATTTGCAAAAAAAAAAAATCGGCACAATTTAATTTTAAAAAAATTGGAAAAAAATCAGCAAATTGAAAGTAGAGATATTTTTAAACGACTTCAAAAAAAAAAAGAAGAAGAAGGTTATCAATTTGACTGAATGTTGCTTTTCTATGCTTGTGCTTCCATAACTTAGTTGTTTTTGAATCGAATACAATATGCATGTTTCTTCATGTATTATGAACCGTATAGGACACCACTTTAAAACTAAAAAAAACTGCGGATCATTATAGCTCCCAATGGTAAAAAGTAATAAAAAAATAATGCTATAGATTAAAGGGTATCCTCATGGATGACGTAAGTTGACCTATATGGGTCTATCTTTTGGTCTGTTATAGACATATACTTGCAAATTGGGCAGAATATCGATTACTATGACTGTTGTATCAACAAGTTTTAATATTCAAAATTATGAATTAAAGAGTGCTCCAATAGTTCATTTAATTTGAGGGTTTTTTAATAGTTAATGTAAATTGTATTGGTCAAACTGTTAAACCGTATCAGACAGATGGTTACAAAGAACCTGATTGCTAAGTCTACTACAGCAGCAAGTATAAAATTTTAATTTAAAAATTAAAGGGTGCCCCTGTAGTTGATTAAATTTGAAGTTTATTATCAACTGTTGAACAGTTGCAGACAGACGGTTGAAATTAACAAGGAGCTGTAGTGCTATGTCTGCTATAACAGATATAAAGTTTGGAGATGGAATATAAAGTGGTCCCAATAGCAATTTGATGTATATGGGCATACTTTTGAACCCTTATAGACAGACAGATGAAATATGTTTTTAAGTCGATTTTTTTCGCAAGGACTATTTTTAGCAAAATAAATGATGTTTATAAAATAACTTAAAATCTATAAAGATAACCATTTTACAAAAAAATAGTTCCGTTTTTGATCGTAATAATAATCCAATATTTTTATATATTTGTATTCTTTCTTTTTTCAGTAAAAGAACTACAAAAGTGGATTTTAGATTGACTTAACGCAGTTTTATAAAAAAAACATTTCATAAGTTCCATTTTTTTGAAATCTAACCTAATAGATTTGGCTCTAAATTAATTTTCTAATAGTTTCGTTGAATTAAAATTCAATATTTATATACAATACGAGGGCTGCTATATATATTTCTGGCCTGGCAACACTGAGTGCTGCCAAGTGCAATCTGACATTTCCATTGGAAAGTTTGTCATTTTTAAGCATAATCGTACTCAAAACGTTTTGGCGTACGACCAGTATTTGTGTTGTTAACAGTGACTTGAAAAAATTAATATAGAAAAAAATGGAATTAACTCGTGAGCATTTTCGTGCCATCATTTTTCACAACTTTGAAAGTGGATTATCACGACAAGAGTGCATTGATGAACTTAAATCTTTGTATTGCGATGAAGCACCATCCTATAGCACTGTGAAAAATTGGTATAATGAATTTAATCGTGGCCGAAGCTCGCTCAAAGACGAATTCCGTGAAGGTCGTCCAAAAACGGCTGTTGTGCCAGAGAACATTGATGCCGTGCGTGAACTCATAATGCAAGATCGACATGCGACAAACCGAGAGATAGAGACATTCTTGGACATTTCTTCCACCAGCATACATTCGATACTGCATGAACACCTGGCCGTAAAAAAGGTTTGTTCTCGTTGGATCCCGCACAATTTGAAAGTCGCTCAAAAAAGGCTTGTGTCGATTGGTGCAAAGAAATGTTGCAAAAATACGATTGCGGTGCTTCAAAACACGATTATAAGATCGTCACAGGTGACCAATCATGGATCTATGCGTATGAGCCCGAAACGAAACAACAATCGACCGTGTGGGTCTTCAAAGATGAGCAAAATCTAACGAAAGGTGTTCGTGGAAGAAGCACTTCAAAGCAAATGGTCGCCTGTTTCTTCGGTAAAACTGGTCATGTGGCGACTGTTCCGCTTGAGCAACGTAGGACGGTCACTTCTGAGTGGTACACTACAATTTGTTTGCCTGAAGTCATCGGAGAAATTCGAAAAACCAACAAGAGAAGACGAATCATTGTTCACCATGACAATGCGAGCTCTCATACATCGGCTCAAACCAGAGCGTTTTTGACCGGCCAAAACGTCGAATTAATGGGTCATCCGCCGTACATCCCTGACTTGGCACCTAATGACTTCTTTTTGTTTCCGCAAATCAAGAAAAAAATGCGTGGTCAACGATTTTCGTCGCCAGAAGAAGCTGTTGAAGTGTTCAAAAACCATTTTTTGAGGTGTCTCAATCGGAGTGCTTCGACAACTGGTTTGAGCGCATGCAAAAGTGTATAAATCATGCTGGAGAATACTTTGAAAAACAATAAAACCATTTTTGATTATAAATATTCGCTTTTTCACTATTAGGCCAGAAATATATAGAGCAGCCCTCGTATTTGTAAAATTATGTTCTCTTGATGTTCACAGAAATTCTGATTTTTTAGGAATAAAAATTTTCTTCTGAAATTACCATTTTCAATAGAATAAAACAAAATGAAGCAATAACGTACAGAAAAATGATATTCACATTGAACAAATGTAAGTTAATTTGACATGCTCCTCTCTTTTGCAACTTAAGTCCTCCAATTCTTAACCGGTATTGCGAAATTTCAATAACAGCCATCTTGACAGTATTCCTGGCCTTTAAACACAATTTAACGTGAATTTTTCACAAGCACATATCACTGAATTAATTTCTCAGAATATAGATCAAGAATACATAGAAATTACAAAGAGATCAAAAAAAATTTTTAACTCCTTTGTGCGTGAAGTAAAGGATATATATATTATAACACTCTTTGTACATCTAATAAATCAATTTGAAAATTACACAGTTGCTTAGATACGCAATGAACACTAATAGTGAAAGGCCAATGTAAGCGGCATGCGGACACGGACTGCAATCAGCTGTTCTTTTTGCCGCTTGAAATGAAGATTGAAGATGAAGCTTGTGTAAAAAATATAAAACATTTTAACATTTCTGTATTGGCTTCTTAAATAACTCTCATGTTGTTTTTGAAGTTTTTATACTTAAAGGAAATGTTTTTGGTTTTTCTAAAAATTGGATAAAGGTTTCCTGATGAGCTGGCTTAAGCAACCGGCGAAATACGTATAGATACCTGCTTTTCCAACCAACAAATAAATTGCATTTTTATTTAAAAATGTTATGGGATATTAGCATAATATAATAAATAAAACATTTTAAGTTTTTTGACGCAGAAATAAAAAAATTTAATTGCAAAAAATTTTAAAAAGAAAAATATATAAAAAATGATTTAGTGAGGAAAAGAAACACGAATAGAAGACTATAAATAATTTTACAAAATAAAAAGCTAAACTAAATTCAACATTGCTTGGCCGCTTTGGGCATTGCCAAGTTAAATAAAATTCAATGTGTTAAAACTTTTGTATGAATATTTTTATTAAAAAACTATTTTTTTTAAATAGGTAAAGTTGTTGCCGCATGCCGCATGCTGCTTGCATTGGTCTTTCATGTTTAAGCAGGTGTATAGATCTAGGAATGTTCGAACTCTAATTGCACAAAAGGATAACCAGCTAAGGCATGCCCTTAACCAAATATTCAAGTTTATGTCCCAGAGCATTTCGCACACATAGTTCAAAAGTGACTAAACTCTAACTTTAATTAAATTGTTTATTATCTAGTGAATATATATTAAACATATAAAAATAACTTTTTATATCATAATCGGTATGGATTTTCTACTAAATAGTCTAAAGTTCTTCTTCTTAACCATTTTTGATTTAGGTCAAAAACAGTTTTTTTTATTTCTGAAAAGTTTAATTTTTAGTTGAGTCAGTTTTGAACTAGATGAGCGATTTGTTTCGTTAGCGCATTAAAAAATGACTTATTCCTCCACAAGATTTTTTAATATTCTACCGGCTCAACCGTGACCATAAAATCTTCTATATAATATATAATGATATTATTATTTTAAGGTTCTGTCATAAACTCTCTAATAATATTACGTCTCATTCCATGTATTTGCTGTCGATTGATATTAATGATTATTGCCGGTATATTAAAATTCGTGTTTAATGTTTTTATTCTTTTTTCAACTTTTCTCATCTTTTTTTTCCGCTTATAATTCACGATAAGATTAAAAGAATTGAATAAATTCGTGGATACCAAATAGCAAGGAAAGAAAAAAATTAAAAATAAAAAAAAACACTTAAAAAACTGTTCAGGAAAATAATAACATCAACACACTGAAACTCTTTTGAAAAGATTACGTTTATTATGCTGATGATAATGATGAAGATAATAATGACTATAGAAGGTAAATCAAGCAAAACTGGTGGAAATGTTGAAAAGCTTTAAGGCATTTTAAGGCAATTTGCAAATTTTTGAACATTTAAGAAGGGGACCCTTCCTTCTTTCATCCTTCAAAACATTTTATCATGTTGTTTACAATAAAAAAAAATATTTTTTGTGTGCATTTTGTATTTTATATCTCTCTGTCTGTCTGTTTAAGTGAACAGAATAATAATAATAATGAAGTTGCTGGTAATAAATGATGATGATGATGATGGTTATTTCAAAAGAAATTTTTTTACGCTTTTGTCATCTTTGATAAATTCTATGAATTGCTTTGTTTGTTGCTTCGTTTGTACATTTAACAAAAAGAGTCTTTATTCCTTCTTTCCCCCTTTTATGGCATTTCAATGATTATTTCCCATCAGCGTTGCCGCTTTGGTCCAATCGGACCAAACTTGGTAGTTTTTCGTTTTTAAAAAACAGTTTGGTAGTTTGGTTGGTTTGTTGCATTTTTTTAAATTTTTGGTAGGTTTTCCTCCTGTAGCAATTTTTTAGCAATAGTAAATTTTTTACCTTAAAAATTTAGAACATAAAATAAAAAAATGTAACTTTGAATTAAATAAACAATAACTGTGAATAGTTTTACCACTGTTTTCAAAAACTGTTTTAGGTGTAATAAAAACATCTCTGCTTTTTTGCATAAAGATGATTAAAGCTATAGCAATCTCTGGTTTAAGAAACGCGAACAATATTATGAAATTGAAGTTAACAATATTTTTGAGTGAAGGCTTATTTACAAGTGTTTGTATTAAAAAAATTAACGGACAAAATGGAAAAGTAAGTAAACTTTTTTAATGGTATATATGTACCTATTAATTACATAAATATTTACTAATATTGCATGTAAAGAAACAGTAAAAAAAAATTTAGAACCGAACGGTTGAGCGAATTTGATTGGCTCCAGGAAAGGGATGGGTGTTCATTCTGCATAGTATGCTCTAAAACTATTTTAAATCATAACATCCATCTTAAAAATCACCAAAAGACACCTCAACAGTTAGGGAAAAAACTAAGTGAGTATAACAGAGTTTATGGGCAAGAAACGCATTTTTAAATTTTTGGTAGGCTGTGAACGATTTTGGTAGGATTTTTGAAAATTATTGGTAGGAAGTCAATTTCTTGTGTGGCAACGCTGTTTCCCATTTAATTTCTTTTTTTTTTTCTTCTTCTTAATGAATGAATCTATTGTTTTATAATTTTTTTTTCATCATCATTATCATTATTATCGTTAGCTGATTTGCTTTTTGGAAAAGGTAATGTTGCTGATGTTTGTTGTTGATGAATCTCTTTTTAAGTTTTTATCATTTCAATAAAAATTGCCTTTTTTGTTTTTAGTATTATCCGCATAAAAGAATGGTATTTTTAATAGTAATTTATGTTTTTTTCTTTAACAAATCTTAGGCTACAATATCTACGCTTTAGAAATTATTTCACATTGTGTTCATCTTTTAAACAAAAGGAGTGTTGAAGCCGGAAACTTAAGTTATAAAATGTGTTTTTTAAGGTTTTAAAAATCTTAAGAATAATTAAAGATGTGACTGATTATGAAATACTTCCACGCAGAAAAAAAAGCGATTTAACAAGGCTCCTTAATAAAGGTAAAATAATAAATAAAAGTGGTTGCTTTTCAAATATCCAACTGTTTTTTCAAATATGTTTCAGTTTAAAAGAGTAAATAACAAAGCGTTTGAATTATTTAATAGTGAATAAAGGATAAGGACATTTGCAGGCTGCTTAATCCTTGAGTGAGATAGGATTCTTGGATTTTTAAAAATTATTATTTACTCACAATCCTTATCGTTAAATATAATAAAGACATCTGATATTTGATTGCTAAATTAAGGGTACCAACGTATGTTAGTCTTACAGCTGAACAACATAGATATCCTATAGGAAAGCTTTAAAAATCGAAGTACGAGGATAATAGATATCGTAAAAAGCCTGAAGACTTCGCCATGCATCATACAGCTGCAACCAGTTACTCTAGTTAGACGAAACACTTCACTTCAGAAAAATTCAACGATTACAACTAGGGAAGAATTTAATTGTATATTGCAAATCTTTGTCACATTAAGAAACCTGGCAAATTATATCATCCTATTAGTTGTAATAATTTATATTAAAAATCTTACTTAGATTTAAAAAAATATATTATTTTAAAGCTTGACAAGCCTTTCCTCTTGAACCCTCTGTCGATCTTTACTTACTTGCAGCTTTATCCAACAAGAAAAATCTGCTGATAAAAGCATTTTCGTTTCAGTTCAGTTTGCATTTTGTTTGCTGTTATTGAAATAAATAAAACACACTGAAACCAAAGCGAAAGGCAAACAAAAAAAAAAATTGTTTTTAGAGTTCCTTCCTTTGGTTAAAAATATACAAAATATTTCTTTTTTTAATTCTACGTTTCTTATTTTTTTTTTTGCAACACGAGATACATTGCTGTTCGAAAATTTATGCGGTTTCTGTTGATTTTATGATAAAGTAAATTAAGTAAGAAAAAATAACAGAAACCCCAAACCAACTAAAACAGCAATAAGAAATTTAACATTAAATTAAAAAATACAAAAAAAAAGAAAAAAAAAACGTCCGAAATAGATTGTATTGTATAAAATTTAACACAAACATCAGCAGTCATGAAATCTGATGTGAAATAAGAAACTGTTAAATTGCTGTACGATTTATTGTTGTTGTTGTTGTTTAAATTTGTAATTTTAAATTTTCTTTAAAGGAAATGATTATTATTGCCTTCTAGTGAAATGAAATACAACAACAGAAAGAAAAAAAATTATACATCTTTGAATTATTAATGCCCTTCAGGGAAACTTGATTTATGATTCAGGCAAAAAGGGTGAAGGTTACGCATGAATAATTTAATAGTTATTTGATGGTAAAAATATTATAATAATCCATAACTCTTATATTTGTGTTAAAATTCAAATCAAGACAGTTAAATTTCATTTATATCTTGATACGAAAAGATAAATTCTCATGATTTTAGGAAAAAAAATTTAGAAGACCATAAATGTTTTTTTGAGGTTTTGGAGAAGTTAGAATGTAATGCACGCAAAAAAAAATTGTTAAGTAGGCCGCGGGTCAATCAAAGATCAAGATATTATAATTGTGGTCAAGTTATAATTTTATCTTACATGATAATACCTCCTGTCGTACATATTTTTGTATTATACTATGGTACACGCAAACAAAAAACATGGTTGAGGTTATCATAATCTAAGAGCAACATATTATGGTTGTATTATATGGTTGTTAACAAAACGTAGTATTGTTACATTTAATTATAATTAAGCTGGTCTTGCAACTATATTGTTGTCTAGCATAACATGGTAAAATAAAAAAAAATTCACTAAAAGAAAGCAATTCTTTGCTTATTATATATTATAATTTGTTTTCATATTTTGTATATTATTTTTGATTGTTTATTCTGTACACAAATTTTTATTTTTTTTTCATTTTCTCTAACAATGAAAACAATTTCAACTTTAAGCTAACAAAAAATTACTAAACTGATAGAAAAGCATTCTGTCAAGACCTAGAACAAAATATTTTTAAGCACAAACATTATTTTGTTTGCTTTCAATCATACTCTGATTAATAAAACGATATTATGGTTAAAAATATATTATACTATTTTTAATAAGTTATAAAACTTTGGTCGTAGTTCAAATTTTTTTACGTTAAACCAACCATGTCGTATTTTTTGTGCACAGTAACCATATAATGGTTAAATATCAATAAAAATGTGTTTATCGTGACTGATGTATTGCTGAAAACAACAACAATTTGTTGTCTACAACTTTACAATATTACAAAAAATATATTATAGTTGTTGTTACCATATCACAACCATGTTTTTTCTTTGCGCGTAGAGACTCTCCATCAGTCTTATACATTTATTTTTGTATTTTAATGAAATAAAATTATATAATTGTGATACATAATTAATATATGATCCAAGATTTTCTTATTAATAATATTGTTGGCATAGTGTGGTTATTGGGCTTGTAGCGTTATTATTAATTAACTTCTCAAACTACTTCTAACTTCTTACGTGAGAGCAACAAACTTTGAAGACAGTTAAGGTTCTAAAAATTCCTATATTGATCCCTTTTTCTCTTTATAACCTTCACAAAAAGTGAAAAAGGTTTGTCATTCCGTTTGTAATTTCTGCAATATCCATATTCGACCGCATAAAAGTAACGCCTACCTCAATGTTTTCCATTTCATTTGCAACAATAAAGTTACTTCAATCAAAAAAGAAAAAAAAAAAATATATATATGGGGCAATAGAGAATTAAAAATAAGACATATTTTCTTAGTTATGGGCCTCTGAACTTTTCACAGAAAATTGAGATTGTGCATCATATTTTTTAAGATATCAATATCAAATTGCCGCTTATCGAGTATAAACAATTGATAATAGAACCAACAGTCGCCATTGCGTCCAACGAAAAGGAACCGCTTGACAGTGTTTACATTCTGTTTACATTATTGTACTCCAACCATCGACCTTGGTGATAAGTTGATTTCAAAATCTAGAAATGCCAATTGGCCTCCAAGGTCATGTGATTGAAACCTTCTGATTATTTCTTTTCGAGCCACGTGAATTCACTGAATTATGCTGTTAAACCAGTACATCGATATTATTCATATTATTAGTGACATTCAGCTAGCACTGCTCGCAAAGGTGGCCCAAAATTTGACGTCGAAAACGCACTTAGTATAGGGAATCCGCGGTGACCAAATACCCGAAATCATTTACAAATATTTATTATAAGTAGTGATCTTTAGAAAAAAAAACTTATATGACTTAATTTTGTGCGTTACTTTTTACAATCCAAAGTCCTATCGGGCTTATAAAGACACCCTTTGCATCTCACTAATACTTCACAGAGGCCAAATCTGATTTCTTCTGAAGACAAAAAGTAATTTTCCATATGTTTTAAAACAACTAAAATATAGGACCTTGTGATCATAACATTGGCAAAATGATTCAAAATTTCTATAAATCAATCAAATACAGTTTAAAACTTGTGTCAGTGTCAGTAGAAATTTAGTATTAGCAATAGAAATTAATTAATTTGTTTACAATGTCTTATCTTTTGCTGCAGACTTAGAGCTGAAGACATGTGACTCTAAATTACTTAATATTTCCTTATCTTGTAATAAAAGAGTTTCATTACTCAAAAGTTATTCTTATAGAAATTCAAAGGTCTACGTAAACGATTTCATTTTCTTAGTTTCTTTCTTTCACTAAACAAGTGCCGAAGCTGTATTTTTTATAGTGAAAAAACCTTATTACAAAAATTTTGAGACACCCTCCTAGAACTTCATCTAAAGAATTAAATTGAATAACAATTATTGCTCAATGTTTCAGTTAAAAAAAAAACAAACTTATTTTCCAGCAAATTATATTTTTTTTTTCTTACGAAGTCACTTTGGGCTTGTTGTGTACATTCCTTCGGTACACATGTTTGTCCTTTATAACCAACTGTTCAACGTTTATTGATCCTATTCAAGTTGACTGTTTAAAGTAATTCAACAACAAGGCAACACCAAAAACACCATGTATGTCAAAATTCTACTCATCCCTAATCTAGAACCTTGAAATAAAATATTTAAAAAAAATATTTAAGAAAATGTCGAAAATAAATCATAAAATAATTTAGAATTATTTTTACATTTTAACACACGCTGAAAATACACTACATTTCTTCTGCACCAAAAACTATACAAATCTCTCTGCTTTAACCACCTACGGAGCAGGGTGGTTCTTTAATCTCACTAAATTATAAATGATACCTGTCAAGACAAACACCTTTGTACAGCAAATTTTAACGCATGAAAAATGCTTTTAGCACAAAATGGAACTAAACTAAAAAAAGCTACACAAGATTGTACGCTTTGCCATTATTATTATTACATCGGATACTATATTGTAAGTAAGGGAGAACGAAGCAACCAGCACCTGCTTCAATAAATGCCAGCACAGCCGGTCGTATAACAAAGTTGGTTTAAATATTTTTGCAGTTTCTTTTTTATTACCATGAACTATCTACAACTGACAGGATGTGGACTGACACTTTCATTTTGATAGACATTTTCTTATAATATCATTTAAAGCTAAGATCACACGATTGCCGTAATGCACCAATTTTTACCATTTTTTGTATGCCAATCGTGTGATTGCACAATAAATTGGTTCATGCGGCAATCGCGGTCAATATTGTGCTTGTTTTTACCAACCAAATGCAACCCTGATGCGGCAATCGTGTGACTACTTGATATGCAACTGTGCGGCAATAAAACTTCCAAAAATGTACCAATATTTATTGTGATTTTTTGCGGCAATCAAAGTATCCAATACGCGTCAATATTTTCATTTTGTTGAGTGCCTTCAAGTTGTTTGTATACATTTATATATATTTATATTTATATATATATTGGTTGTCTACTTCTTGGAACTCTTTTAGAGTCTTCTGGAATGCACCATCAGTAGCCCGTTTTTTTAGCCAATTTCGGACCCATACTATTCGTTTTTTAAAAATTCTTTTATTTTTTATATTTTTTTGTATTTTAAGTATATAAAAGACACTAAAAGCAGCCGCTAGCTTTTTTTTAAATAACATTTTAAATACAACAAACAAAATACAAAGTTTGAGAATTAATTATGTATATTTGCCAGAAACTACAACAGCTGATTCTTGGTGTTGCCGCATTGTTTAACAATCGTATGAACGACAGTCACAATTTATTGCCACAAAATTACTATTCACCAACTTGTACCAATAAAATTTTAAGAAAATGGGGCAATCGTGTGACTGCAGAAAATTTGATTGGAACAATTTTAGTATTGTGCACAATATCTACACAATAAAAATTGGGCCAATTTGGTGCATTACGGCAATCGTGTGATCTTAGCTTAAGGCTAAATTGAATATCTGATGCAGAGGTAAGTGAAGCACTCGTAAATAAAATATAACAGTTAAAAGAAATTATTGAACAATTTTTTAGTGTAATAAAAGGAAAAAATAATTTTGGTTTTAGATATGCAAAATATCGAAACCTTGTGGTTGATTGGTGCAGTTAATAAAATGATAGGTTTCAAGCATCACTAAGGTTGTTAAAGAATAAAGAAAAAGTGTAAAGTAAGTCCACAAACATGCAGCAACATTCACATAGAATTACAAAAATAAATTATTTAAAGTTCGCTCACGACAGGAGTTTTTAGCAAGTGTAATATCACGAAAGCACTTCAAAGTGAAAAAACTCGCATTGAAAAGTAGAAAACAATATCAAAGTTTTAAGACCTTCATAACTCAAAAAAAATCGTTTCGAGATAAGCGCGTTCTTACCATCGATAAAAATATCAGACTGCTTAAGTTCCCACTACAATTTGTAAAATGATTCATAATTAAAAAAAACCATTTAAGAAAACTTTCATCAATTATATATTAAAGGGGAAGTCCTGGACAAACTATGTGGGATGTTTGAATTATGACATTATTGCTGTAAAAATATATCCCATAGTGTGTCGTAAACTAAAGTATGCCATTATTTGTAAAAAGAAAAATGGAGTTTCACTTAATATTTTTCATCAACAGAGCCATAATTGAAAATTACACTATATGCGAAAAGTCGATACATTTTAAAAATATCTTTTTTTCATATATAGCGATATGATTTTTACGTTATGAAGTTAACTCCACAACTCCAAATGTGTCGTTCTTATTGACAAACAAGGTTTCCAAACATGAAGTGAAATAATGACTTATTCTCTTAAAACGTGGAAAGAACAAAAGACATAAAGATAAAACTTATACACAATATAAAGCATGAAATGGCGAACAATTCTGTATGTTTAACTCCAAAATTTGAAATTTTGAGTTATGACGTTCTTGTAGTAAATGAGCGATATGCAAACAAAATTATTTTTAACGTTAGTCACAACTTACTCGATATCTTGATTTATAAAAGCACATAATTCAAACCCGACTTGACTTAGCGAGGATTTTTCGGATGTCCGAGAGTTTTTCGCTTAAAAAAAACTTTAAAGCTCTCATTATTTGACCAGTTTTTTCAGTATTAAGGACCACAAAGTCAGGCAACAGATATAAAGTTCCAGTAATATTATGTTATTTCATATAAAAAATATTAGTCGCATTTTCAGCGACCGAAAAAATGAATGAAGTCGTCACTGCCATCAGCTGTTACATAATTTCACCATAAATAAATCCTTGATCCAAAATTGAAAATCGCCTTTTAAAATAAATTTAAATAAATTAAAAAGGTCAGAGAATATTTTATCTACGTAAAACGAAATATTTCCACAGATTTCTGCTTTTAATCACGTAAAAGTTTTTAATTTTCCTGTGCTCTTAAACGAAAAAAGAACTTCTTTAATCTAACAGAATTATTATCAGTCAGGCCAAGGCGTATTAAATACAGAAGCAGTGGCCAATTCATTATTTTTTTTTTTTTGTGACGAATTCATTTATTTTCGATGTTGCAGGAAGTGTCAAACTTCATATAAAAAATATCCAAAGCGAATTAATTATAAGGTAGTAGCGATGGCAAATTCATTAATTTTCGCCGGACCTAACCGTCAAAATCTGTATGTAAAAAAATTTGTAGAATATTTTTATATGAAGCTTGACAGGTTATCATTTCACCATGTGTATATCCGTATAAAAAATTATATATAGATATTTTAGTGGTGAATCAATTAGGTGGTAGCTAAAGTGAATTCATTTATTTTCGATGTTGCAGGAAGTGTCAAACTTCATATAAAAAATATCCAAAGCGAATTAATTATAAGGTAGTAGCGATGGCGAATTCATTCATTTTCGCCGGTTACCTAACTGTCAAAATCCGTATGTAAAAAAATTTGTAGAATATTTTTATATGAAGCTTGACAGTTAGGTTATCATTTCGCCGTATGTATATCCGTATAAAAAATTATATATAGATATTTTAGTGGTGAATCAATTAGGTGGTAGCTAAAGCCAATTTATTTATTTTTGCCGGTAGCCTAACTGTCAAAATTTACAAATAAACAAAAATGTACAATATTTTTTTATAAAAAGTTTGCATACAAAAATGAAAGAGTTTGCCATCGCTACCACCTGGTATTTGGTACGCCTTGATCTTACCCTTAATCCATGTTATGTAAGGCCAGTTTAGACAGTAAGACTTTACGTACGTAATATCTAAGAGAAAATAAAATGAAAATCTATCCGTATGAAAAAATAGAGATTAAAAATCGTATGATTTTTTTATGTTTACACCAATGGTTTTGAATGAGCCTTTTCACACTGCACTAATTGTGCTGGCATAAAATCGCATTTTGTAGGCTTTTTCGGTGAGGAGAGTGGTTTTTGGCTGGCACAATTTTTCAACCAGCTTCAACCCCGCACAAGCAGAACAAAACTAACACATACACACTTATGAAAACACAGGTTCTGCGTTTTTTTTTTTTTGCAGAGCGATTTTTAGTATTTAGTTGTCCATCGACGCGTAAAGATGAATATGAAGAAAATGATATTAATTATGTACATGATTGAGATTTGTTATGATTGACTTCAATTTTCTTATATTTTATCAAGGGATTTAATGTGCTGTTTCTATATTACAGGCGATTAACTCGTCTGAAAAATTTATATGGAAATAAAAAAACAGTGCTTTTCATATAATTTTTTCAGACGAGTTGATCGCCTGTAATACAGAAACAGCACTTAAGTTTAAAGTTAATTGAGTTGATTTTTATATGTATTTTACAGGGAAAAACTTTGAAAACGAACTTTTTGTCAAATATGAATAAAATATTAATTGAAATCTTGTAAAAATGTGGCATAAGTTAATAAATTCCTCCTAAAATTAATTGCCAATTCATCATAACTTATTTTATTCAAGTATGTTCCGCAATTGCATATGCATGTGTTTAACGAACGAAAGGCAAACGTGAAATAAACAAAGAAAATACTAACACACACAAAGCTGTGTATACGTGCACAATTTTATGCCAGCATAATTAGTCTAGTGTAAATACGAAAGAACAAAAGTTGTGCGGATTAAAAATTATTCCTGTGTGAAAAGGCTCAATAAAATGAAGTAAAATTGAAACAGCTGTTGTTAAAACAATAATTGTTTATAAAAATATTTGTGAGGCCAACTGTGTCTATTTTGCACTATATTCAGCGGTTTTTGTGCTATTTTAACGAGTTTTACCTTTAAAAAGTTAGGATTAAGAAGAAAATGCAGCCCTGATCTAATGAAGTAGAATAGTTTTTGAAAAATGTCAAAAAATATAAGTAGAGAGCCGTAGGACTATTAAATATCCGTCCGTATTTTCTCTCAATGTCGGACAGTTTCATTACATATTATGTTTAGACGATACTACTTGTTCTCTTCTACACAAAAATTTGACATGTCGTATTACGTAGTATAATGTAAATCGCCTTTTAACACCGGTGAATGGCTTTAAGCCCTTTTTTTATGTCAACGTGGGTATATCGAGTATATAATTCGCTATCCATCTTTGTATCGATGTAGAAAATGCAATGCTGCATCACATGAATTCAGACCCATTTTTCTAAAGTGGTCAGAATAAATTTACAGAAAAAAAGTTGGTATATGACAGCTGAAATAATTTTAATTATTTTAGGTAATATAGCAAAAAAAAAAAAATTGCGAATGCAGAATGTTGGGGTGGCCGGCTAATTAACAACGGTATTTTAGTTTTAAAGTTTTAATGCATATACGAACAGCATGACAAAGTTGCCAAAACTGTTGTTTATCTAAGTTACTAAGAAATTAGTTCAAATGTATATCGCTTATTTTAACTTTTTTAATTATTTAATTATTATTTTAAACTTTTCGCTTCGATTCTCTTCTATTTTTCTCAACCACTATAGCGCAATTTTAATTAATTCTTACCTTTAAAAACTGTACATTTTTTAATTTCCGTTTATTTATTTGCAAAAAAATGTTATTTAATTAAATTAACTAAACATTCTGTATATCTTACATATTTATTTGCCTTACTTTAGCACTTTAATTCAATTCGTTTTTTGATTGACACTGACTAATTGACATTTCGAATTGCAAAAAAAAAAAAAGATGTGGAAAATATAAATTGAAAAAAATTAAAATAGATTTTACAAATGTTTGAACCGTTTTTATTGTGTAACGCAATTTTTACTTCTACATATTGCTAAGAATGGCTAAGTAAATCTAAATTTTATTAACTTCAACATTTTTTATTTTATTTATTATATTTTATTTATTGTAAGATTTGCAGAATATATATATATATACATATACATGAGAGATAAGTTGGCAGAATATCAAACAGATATCGGTGCTTTTTAAAACGCAATAAAATTAAAAGGGAATACATTTGTGTCCATTAAACAGTGGCTAATCGTTATGAATACATTCTCGCTTGAAAGGTTGCCCAAAATGCACGTTCAGAATGCATTCCGACATGAACAGCTGCGTTGGCCGAAATCAATTTCATTTATTATTTTTGCAATTCTGCAGTTCTGTAGGGCGTAAAAAACCATTTTATATTCAAAGGCTAAACTTAATAGCCTTTCAAAGAATACTGAATATCTTTAAAAAAAATGGAAACACTTACTTGTCCTGTCATGTTAAAATAGGATTCATGTTGCCGGTAAGTAAACATACATTTTTCATTTACATTTATACACATTCCAAAATTTTCAATAAAAGGGTATTAATTAAAAATTTTTTAAATTTCACTTTGTGCAAAAAATTTGCTAACAACATCAGTATCTGTCTACTGTGAAAAATTATTCCTATAACTCTTTCATCTCTAAAATAACATACCCTCATATCAACAAAAAGGTATTATTCTAAATTAAAAAATTAAAAGAGCGTTTTTTCAAATTAAGAATAATCAAAATTTTTAATTTAAAATTTATTTAAAATTTCAATAAAACTAAATTTAAACTGTTTAGTTGTTGTTGTTTCACTTTGTGATTGAGAAATTTCAGGAAAATAGTATTAGCTCAAAAACTTGTTTTTTTTTTTGCAATTAATGCACAGATTTAAAGGAAAAACAATGTAAACATATTTTCTAATGCAATTTGTTTACTATGATGTATTCGGGTTATCAAATTCTCTTAACATGTAACCACAAACAGTTTTTCTTCACTTTTGTTAAGGGTATTACCCTCTTGTTAATCAAGTGTGATTTTTTATCCCCAGCACAAAATAAGCTGTTTGAGATTTTATTCAAAACCTGTCAAAGAGTGTCACTGACTTTTTCATAATAATGATCAGTTTTGTGTGACTTTTCTTTTCTCTAGGCTTTATTCAGTCGGAGTTCTGGTCTCTTCCTACCAGACAAGCATTCCATTTTCGACCTTAGATAACGCATTATGCCGTTAGATAACTTAATGACAAGAGCAATAGGCCCACGGTTGAAGTTTTATTAATGCTTTGATCACTAGGCTTATGGGGTTCTGCATCTTTTTACTAAGGTTTACCTTTGAATGGTTCTTACATAAATTTGATATTTCGCAAAAAAAACAAGTCAAAATAAGGGAGTAGTTTTTAAAGAATAAGTTTAATTTTTTTTAAACTTTACACGACAACAGAAGAAGTTTATTCGAGCTTTAATTCTGATCTTGAAGCACGTAGAATTTTTTAAAACGTACACAGTAATAGTACACTTTGAATAAATTAAAAATATAACTTGAAAAAATAATCACTTTTTAGTATTAGACAGCAACTATTTTTAAGTTCGTTTAGAAAATGATAGTTTGTGTGTGTGTTGCCAATATATCTATAGAGGGTTACATGTAAACTATTTTTCGCTGTCTTCTTTATTCTATAACCTTTCTGTTTTAATGGCTCTTACATTTACTAAAAATTGCCTCAAGGAGGCAAGGAGGTCACCTAGAACCTTGTTTCAAATATAGAATATATATATTTTTGATTTGTTAGGACCAGCACTTAAGGGATAACCCCTACTCATGCAACGTATTGTGCCCAGGTTATGAGAAGAGTGATAGCGGGAGTAGTGCTTGTGGATATTTGATTTAAATCTTTTCACATTGAAATTGACAAGGAAGGCCTCCGCAGGGAGTTCATTCCATATACGAGCTGTTCGGCTGAAAAACGAATTTTCTCTGCAATTTGGGAATCACTGGCCAATCGACCACAAAAAAGGATGCGCTCGATGCATTACAGTTTCAGAAAACCTAGGCACTTGAATGTTTGTATTGCGAATTGAAAAATATGGTTGTTCCACCGAACATCACATCTTAATGTCAAAACCATCGAGAGCTTCTTATTCCTTAATATCTAGTATATCACCTATAATTACAGATAAGGCAGCACATTCAGCCGTACACCTATGCGAAAGCACACATTAAGTAACTCATAGATAGAATAGAGATACAAATGTGTGCTAAACAGTTTTCGGCACATATTATGTAGATGAAAAAGTTTCAACACTGTTTACAGAATCTACAATAAATATTTAATATTTATATAAATTTGAATTTTAAAAAATCAGAAATAACACTGAAGAAGTCGTAGTCATTGCTAGTATTTTATAAAGTCTTAAATTAATATTGTAAACAAACTCATATAAACCTGTTTTCTTCAATCTGTAAGAGGGGTAAATAAGAAAAAACAAGCAATGATTACAAATGTTTAAACCTTTAAACGATTCCCAAATTTTCTGCATGAATCGTATATACTCTGAAAAAGGCTGCGTTTTCAAATCGCTTTCGTTTTGAAAAATACAAAACGTATCTCTACATGTTCTGAAATCGCTACGATTTACTAGCTTTTCGAAGTTAGGCTCGAACAATACAAAAACACATATTTTTGTCATAAAACACAAAACAAATAAACCAATTTTAAACAAAAATGCCATCAGCGTTCTAACTTTCTATTTTGGCTTTAAAAAGCTACAGACAAAAGAAATTGTGTTTCTTTATGAGAATATCATGAAATATTCATATTCATATCATTCATATCAAGCACAATTAAAGTAAATTAATATAAAAAAGATTACAAATAATAAATTTTCTTGTGAAATTATGTTTGTAATAATTGCCAATTCAAAAGTAAACAATTGAGACAGTCAGTTAAAAACCCTTAAGGAAATTTTTAAATCGCATCGGTAAACACTAGCGGTTTGAAGGCACAAAATTTCTATCGTTTTTGTTTGGTAGAACACCTTTTTGGCGTTTTTAAATCGAAAACGCCAGTTTTAAACGATAAGCGTTTTTTAGAACATGGACGAAACATTTTTGAAAGCCGTCGCTTAAATGTTGCTACTTTAAAAAGTAAAACTTAAATTCTCTACACATTTTTATGTTCGTAGATATTTAATTTTATGAGTTCAATTGAGGTCACAGTCAACTTTAGAAAAAAAATTCTATTTGTATTAAAGTATTTTTGCGGCACCTAAATTCTCTTTAAACTAACTGCCTTAAAATGTTTTATTAAACAAACGGCTAAATTTGTTGGAGATTGTGCGAGCACCACGCCCGTTTATTGCGCATGTTACAACTTGCTCTCTGTAAGAAATTCCATTCATAAAAATGTCCAAGAGAAAACAAAAATCTGCTGCAGTATTGGAAACATTTTTTTTCTCCTAGAAATTAGAATTTTTAAAGCTCTAAAGTAAATACAGACACATTATTACATGATTTTTTTTTTTTTTTTTTTTTTTTTTAATTTTACTTTATTGATTTTTCTTTTTTTTTTGGATTTTTTATAATGCTTGTTATAATTTAAATACTCAATTATATTTGGCGACATAATTGAGCCCCTTTGCGAACTTTATTTCATAACTGATATCCTCAAACTTATTAAAATGTGTTCACTTTAATAAATTGACTTCAATACTTAAAAATCGTTTACATCTTTACAATCTGCTCAAATTTTAAGTAATGACTTAAAGAGTGATGATCAGTCTTAATAGTTCTTCAGTATGTGGACCACGTTTCGACATTTTTTCAAATAGCTTAATGGCAATTAAATGTCATTTATCTTTAATTATCGTTGTTTACTCGAATGATCGGCCTTCAATATATATTCAGTGTTTTCTGCCTTCTCACAACACTCTGCATACCAATTTCTTTTGTTTTAATGAACTTTTTCATGCAGCTTGTATTAATTTCGTCTTTTTCAATGAACGTATACCGACTTAATTGAGTTTCTTTGCAAACTTTTTTTCCAAACTGGTTATCTTCAAATTCTTTCAAATGTGTTCACTTCCAAGTCACCGCATCTTCCTGTTAGAGAATAATATATTGTTCAATTTTCAAGCTTGTTTTTAAAATTAAAAAATCTGTGTGGGATGTACATAAATTTAAAGGAGACCTCTTTAAAATTATCGCTTGAAGCTGTGTATTAAGAAAAAGTTATAAAATTTTGAAAAATTTTATATGATGGCATGTTTTTAAGAAGACTCGAAAAGATTCATCGGTTTTCGCCGTTATAAAAAAACTGTCTTGCGGCAAATCTGTATTTACATAAGCACATAAAGGTTTTGTACATACATACATACGAGTATATGTAAATTCAGATTTTCATACTATAGAAAAATTTAAATGTTTAGTAATTATTTTTTTTTTTAAATCTACTATTTTTTATTCCGCAATCTCTCAGACAGCAGTTCCATAACAAACAGAGGAAGTTTTCGTAGGAATCTAAAATATTTTACACCGCAAACCTTTCATAGTATTTTTTTTTTCAAATATGTATTTAATTTTTAGATGACTGCATTAAAAAAAATTACAAAAATTGCATGAACTCTGAACAAATTTGATATTACATATTAATTAAAATTAATTATTACAAAAACTATATATTTATTGAACACACGGTTAATTTCTTCAAGATGTTAATAAATTTACACATTTTATATTGTTTTTTAAATTTTGTGTGGCCATTAATAAGGAACTCTAGCGTACAACCCAACACAGATATGTATGTAATTTTTTAAAATTTGGTTGGAAACAGTTATAAGTTTTCTTACTTTTTAACTTTACATTGTTGAATCTAGCACTTTGTTGTCCACTGAATATTTGATGCAAAAATGTTCGGATTTCTAATCCATTCAATTTACACCTTTTGTTGGTGTTTCTGGCATACGATCTACCTAGAGCTGTCGATTTCTCTATTGGCTTTTTAGCTTCTTGAAGATAACACCATATCTTCATCACGATGTTAACTCCTTTAACTTGAAGTTTTTCTTTAAACTTCCATTTAAACAATCTTTGGATTGTTGTTCTCACAATTAACACCTTTCGTTAGTGTTTTTTTCCTGCAATTCACCCAGAGCTGTTGGTTTCTCTATTGGCTTCTTAGTTTCTTGAAGATAACACCGTATCTTCATCACAATGTTAACTTCTTTAACTTGAAGTTTTTCTTTAAACTTCCATTTAAACAATCTTTGGATTGTTGTTCTCACAATTAACACCTTTCGTTGGTGTTTTTTTTTTCATGCAATTCACCCAGAACTGTTGATTTCTCTATTGGCTTCGTAGCTTGCTGTAGATAACACTATATCTTCTTCACGACAATAACTTCTTTAATTTAAAGTTATCTGTCACACTTTTTGTACAATCTTCTGATTGTTTTTTAACAATTGACACCTTTCGTTGGTGTTTCTCGCTCACAAATTACTAAGAAATGATATCTCCTATATCGTCTCTTAGCAATTAGCTTCACAGTATAATAAGGTTGATACGTCTTATCATTCCTCATTATCATCGTTTTTGGGTAATTCTCCATCTTGAGTATTACCCCCACCTACGCCGCTCATTTTAGCCGTCAATTTCTCGTTGAATTGACGTTGCCCGGGGATCACCACGCGGAGGGCCGCCTTTGTCTGTAAGGCGACATACAGTTCCATGTATAATGAGTCGACTTGGAGTTTTACCTCGTTAAAACTCCCTTGATCCCCTTTTTTAATAAAATTTAGACTTTAACAACGTTCATTTTTTTACTTAAAATATGTTTTTTTTTTCCTTTCTTTTAGTTTTTTTATATATTTCTTCAAAGTTCTTCTAACTGTTTATTTCAGAAATTTTATATATTTAAGAAGAAATTTTTCACTACATATCCCGCTTTTTATATTTTACGTCCGAACACTTCGAGCTTCAAAAAGCAACTGAAATTTTGTTTTTGGAAATATAATTTTGTATCCGCTTCCTACACATTTTGCTCAAATTACTTGTTTAATGTCACTCTACTCAACTCTGAAACAACTCATTTTAAAAACTCACACTCTTTCTCATTTTAGTTTTCAATATCTCTTCTCCTTCACTCATACTCTCATTCATGTGTGTTTGTTCTCTTGATCGTCCAAATCATTTTAGCAAATTGTCTCATCCAATGCCATTAAAGATTTTGTTTTTGTTGTTGCTTAAATAGTTGTTTATTGATTAAAATGTAAATAAGCGGCCATATTGAAATCATGAGAATTAAATTTTATTACTTGTTTTTGGTGTTTTCTCTATACTTTTTTTGTAAGTGTAAGTGGCACTATTTAGTCAAGGGCTTAACCTTTGTGCTTAGGAGTAACTATGGGATGAAACCTTTAATATATTTTGGGGAACGAGAAGGATACCACCGAACTTGGTGATTGATTTTGTTGTTCTAGTTGGAGGCACCTCTGAAAAAACAGGAAAGTGCATAGTGTTGCACTCGACATAAAAAAAATGCATAAGCACACGCGTGGTACTAAGTCCCCATGTAATTTTAAACCTTACTCATATTAATTTTACTTATAACCTAAATTTTTTTCATACTAGGACTAGAAGCCTGCTTTGGCCTTAGCTATGATTATGAAACAGGGAAAACTGGTTTTTCTGTTAAGTCGAAACATGTACTCCAGTGAACACAATCGTAATTCGGTTAATTACGCTGCCTCCGAAAAATTTTTAAGGATTTTTGAAGCAAAAGAAAAGAAATTGAGTTTAACAGCGTAGTCGTTTACTGGATTCTGTGGTAACCGAACAATGCGCGTTGAGTGATGAAATCTCTGAATATTATGTTCAATAAAAACTGTTTTATTTTTTGCTGCAGTTTTGTTTTGTTTTTTCACGAAAATATTCTTTTTGTTTCTTGTGCAGCTTAGTATTTTTGGAACAATTTGGAAAAACCTATAGTTGCATCACAAGTACAACTTACCAGATTTGAGTGTAATAAATTCTTAAGATAAGAATCTTCAACATCTTTTCATAAGGCATTCATTTATAAGGCCATTTTAATGTGCTTTGCTATTTGATCATTACTAGACTGCAATGTGCTTTAATCGAATCAGAAGAACCAAAGAAGAATTTATTGTTAAAGTTAAAAAAATACTTTTAAAGCATTTTTAGTTACTAAATGACGTAAAGGAGATTGTTTCTCAGTCCAATAGACGTTAATTAATTGACAAGAAAGTCTTTTCTTTAAATGATAAAGAAGATGGATACAAAAAATAAATAGAAACCCCGAAAAACAATTAATAACAAAAATTGAAAGGACATTAAATATAAGAAATTTCTTTGTTATAGGAGTTTTGATGACTGTATCGCAGTGTCTGCTTAAATAATATTTCTTTAAATCCTTTAAATCAGGGTTTAAATTTTTTGCTTAAAAATAGCAACAGCACTAAAAGCTTTGCTTTGCTTACATGGTTTTCAGCAAATAAAAAAACAAAATGTCTCAACATTTACAAAACATTTCATTATAAACGAAACAACAGCAAAAAGCAAATACAAAAAATACAAAGAAACGCATTTGCTTAAGCTGACAAAACAATCAGCAAAGCATTTACACTGAAAACGTTTGCAATAAGTTAATGTTTGTTTCTTCTTTTGCTGTTGCTTTTTAAGAAAAAAAACGCTATTTAATGGTGCAATAAAAGCAACGTTTTTAAAATTTATTTTCTTACGTATGTAAAAAATAAGTAAATAAATACGTTTCCAATGTTAAAAGGGATGAAATGCAGCCAGTTGCAGGAAAAAACAGCAATCGTAGTCAGCCACAACTTCATAGTTAAGAGTTAAGCAAAAACAGAAATAAAGAACAACTGATTGCTTAAGGAACAGCAAACGTTTTCAAACTAAAAGCTTTGCTAATTGCTTTGCTGCAGAAAGGAACACATAGTCAGCTTAAGCAAATGCGTTTTTTCCTTTTTTTGCATTTGCTTTTGCTAGACATTTTTCCTAAGCAACAGTTAAGCAATTATAAATGCATTGTAAATAGCCATGCATTTTTAATCACTGCTTTAAATTCTTTATTTCATCTTCATATTGTCAATATTTTTCCATTCCTTGTTTAAACTTCCTTTTTCAAATACTGAATAAGAGACATTGTTTTTTAATTTTGCCTTTAATATTTTCGTAATTTCCGTCACTCATACAAAGTGATATATAAATTTATACAACCGATTGGTATGAAGTATACAGTGGGAGAGGAAATTTATTGATCTTTTTATTTTAAATATGTAGTTCCGACAAGGAATGAACTTTGATTGTCGTGTTTGTTAAATGTTTCCCTCATTTCCAAAAACGGCAATATGCGCTTCGCTGTGCTTGTTCACAAAAAGTTATCAAGCAGACTAGAGTGCAGAAAAAAAAATGTGGATTTTATTATACTGAAATTCATCTACATTGATTATGCATAGATTTCCTCCCTTTTTTATATTATCTCCCGATTAGCTATATCAATAATGAATAAATCAAATATCCTCATTAAAAATTTGACTTCTTTCCAGTCAGTAATCCAAGCGCTCGGATAGTTACCTCTAAATCGGTCAATGCGTTCGTGAGTTATGACTTTTTATGTCCATATAAAAAACAACAACAACTGTGTGAGTTATGACTTTTGTTGTCCATATAAAAAAACAACAACTGTGTGCGAAACACGCCGAGATCCGCTAGTGCTATATATGAAAGTTAGCAACTTTATATAACTGTATAAATACTTTCCTTAATCACTGTAGGTGTCTATTGGACTAAGTACATGAATAAATTTATAATGGAGACAATATGCAATACTCTATCATTGTCATTCGCATTAATTCTCTAAACTAAACTGAAAGAACTTTGCCACACAAACACTTGTATTTCAACAATAAAACATACGAGCAGCTTATTAGAAGAACAACAACTGACAATGACTTGCTAATGAATTGACATGTCATATATACACACTCATTTATAAACATAAGTACATAAATTAACATTGTTCAGCAAGTCTATAGATTTATATGTTAATATCCCTGTAATTCAAGGGAAGTGTAGTAGACCAGACCTTTGATACATAAGAGAAAGAATGTGTTCTACACCAAAATTTCAATGTAGACATAACTACTTAATTAGTTGTAAGTAATAAGAAAAATCATCGATTACATATTTTGCAGTTTTCACTGAAACTAAATTTGCATGATTTATCCAGTTTACAATCGACATTGTTAATATTTAAAAGAATAATTCTTGCAAAAAAACCGACTTCAAAACAGATTTCATCCGTTGAACCAACGGTTGAAATTTACACAGAACCTGATTGCTAAATCAACTACAACAGCAAGTATATAATTTGAATTTGGAAAATAAAGGGTGACCCTATAGTTGCTATAATTTGATGGATATTGCTAAACTATTGAACAGTTAAACAAGTATAAAGTTTGGAGATATAAGTGTGTCCCAATGGTTAATGTAACCTAATTTATGTGGCCATACCCTTAAACAGTTATAGGCAGAGATATGAAATCTGTCTTAAAGTCGGTTTTTTGCAAGAATTATTTATTTAAAATTTTCTTTTTTTTTAGCTGTGATATTGTAATTTTTTTAATAGCAATAATTCTCTTTACACTTAGTATTTTTAAATGAAACAATATTCTACAAATAAGTCGTTAAATTTATAGAAAAGCATTTAGCGAAGGTGGACCCAAAAAATGTCCAAAGCCAAATATTTTTTGTTCGGTCCTAATCACACTCTGATTCTATAAGAACAAAATAATATACTATATTTATTTATTTTATATATAATGGTTGCAAATAATATAATATTTTGGAGTAGTTTTGGCTTGACTATCCAGCCGAACTTTGTGTGCGTTTTAATCATTTAAAAATCAAATGTTAATAAGTCTTGTTTAATGAGACTAAATTATTGTTAAAAGAATTATTATTTGTTTACCGCAACCATATATTATTCTAATACACACAATATGTTTCTTGTGGAAATCAAGAACTATTGAGCAAAAATAGTGCCTGGAAAATGACTCAAACTAATGGTAGTAGTCTGCTTCAGAATCCCTTCACAAAATTTTTATTAAAAAATAATTTATATTTTAAATTTCTCTCTTTTAAATAACTTCATTTTTTCTTTTCCAATAACAAAAAAAAAGGGAATTTCTTAACAAGAATCAGCAAATTTAGAATAAAGAATCCATTTGCACAAACATGAAGACTTAAACATCCACGCAAGAATAAAGGTCAGACCAAATGCTAGTTACATACATCAATTTCTATTTATGTTTTTGTCAATCGTTTTATATTTTTACTACATAGGAAAAATTAACTTATAACGCCACGGAAAGACAAATAAGAAACCTTTGCAGATAAACCGTAATAAATAAAGCTAAATTTTAGTAGATGATGTCAGCTAAGTAAGCTATAAGATTTTAAATATGTAACTGCCAAAGAGGGCCGCACTGTAAATAAATGAACTGACGGGATACAAGCCAACTAGTTTGTTTTGAGTCTAAGTGCATAAATATGTAAAGAACATTACGAATACAAGTATCAAGAGAATCTTGAACAAATTGTAACTACAAATGAATATTAATGATTTTTAAATTGCATTAGAAAAAGCATTTGACAAGAATATTTTTGCATTCAAAGATTCATAAAAATTGTGTTAAAATAACTTTAACTTTATTATTTGTTAATTCTGATTTAAATTAAAAATCACAATTTTTAAGCAGAAAAATTATAACTGTGGTCTTTAATTGAACTAATGAAGTTTTTTTTTCGATTCAATATTATTTACGCCATTTTACATTAGTTAAGAAGGAAATTATTTATTAAAATTAAATTTATGTCTTTTACAATAACATTATATTGAATAGCGCCACAGGCTCGTGGTGAACATCACCGTATGATTAAGAGCCAGAGACCCCCTAGAAATGGTACTATATTCGTTGCCCAAGCAACGAATAGTGGAACGCACCTAGCATGGGAGGACGAGAAGTTAAAAGCGATCATTAAGGTCAATAATCTTGTCACCGCTGTTATCATCGACACTTGAGCTACCCGCAGTTTTTTTAGGCCATCCTTGATAAAAAAAAAGTTGACAGCCCAACCTCAATATGTGGGAGCCAATATTGAGGTTTTGTTGGCTGATAGTTTTAAACGAAGAGTATCAAACGCGGTGAAGTTCCAAGTATCTTTGGGTAAGACCACGGCACGATTTTCCGATTATGGATGCAGCCACAGAACCACTCATCTTAGGACTTGACTTTCTTAAAGTCTTTAACACCATACTTACCTGTACCGGACTATTTGTACGAGCTGGGAATTTCTACGAAGAACCTATAAGCGAAGAGGTAAGCCACCATCTCTGTAAGCCAGTACTCCCACAAGCAGCAACAAATCATCCAGTTTTTAGAAGAGCTGTCTATAAGCCTCAACAACCGCCTCTGCATCAGCCTTAAACTGTAACATTTGTTATTATTTTCATTATCTAAAATCATAAACTTTTTAAAATCATAAATTAGGTTCAGACTAAAAAAAGTGATTTCTTATTTCATAAGTTTGCTATAGTTTTGTTTAACTCTTTTCGGAGCTGCGCAGTAGTGTGTTGTCCAATACCTAAGAATCGAATAATCGGTCAGCATAGATTTTGATATCTATGTATATTTTTTGAAAGCTAATTATCTGCAGATTATGATACTAAACAACTTTTTCCGATTACTTCCCCGTATTGTCACAAGAGGGCGCTAAATTCAACCAAATTGTAACAAAACTGCATATAGAAAAATGGATTTTAGATGCATTAGAGAAGTATCTGTTAAAACTTTATTTAATTAAGAAATTTTTAGCTGTTTGCTTTTTTTATTATTTTACTGTGGTCCCGTTTAAAAATTAGTTCATAATTCTAAAAACTAAAGGGTTGCCTCATCAAACATACCTGCTTTTTACCTGTTTTATGTACCGTAAAGGGCACCGCTTTAAAATTTAAAAAAACTGAAAATGAATCCAAAATTAAGGGGTGACCCTATAGGTGACGAAATTCGACCTATATCTTTTGAACTATATCTTTGGAACCGCTATAGACAAACGCTTGCAATTAAACGAAATGTCGATTGCTATGAATGTAATAGTAACAAGTATTGATTCTTAAAATTATAAATTAAAAGGTGCCTCAATAGTTCATTTAAATTGATGTATATGGCCATACTTTAGAACAGTTGTAGACATGCGCTTGAAATTTTCAACAAATCTGTATTGCTAATTCTGCTATAACAACTAGTATAAAAATTATATGTGGAAATTAAAGGGTGTCCCAATAGTTATTGTTATTTGATGTAAGTATGTGTCCAAACTTTAAAACCGTTATAGACAGACAGCTGAGACTTATAAGGGACCTGTATTGCTAAGCCCGCCATAACAACAAGTTTATAATTTGAGTTTATAAATCACAGGGTGTTAGCATAATAGATGTAAATTGACCTATATGGGCCTATTTTTTGGACCGTATAGACAAACACTTGCAAATTTCACAGTAACAAGTATTAATACTCAAAATTATAAATTAAAGGGTGTCCCAATAATTGATGTAATTTGATGAATGTGGCCATATTTTTGAATCGTTATCGACAGACAGATGAAATCTCTTTTTTTCCAAGTATTATTATTAAGAAAAGGTTCAAATATGAAGAAGTATCTAAAACAGTTGTTTTTGGCAAATATGTGGGCAGCGGGCGTATCTACCTCGTTATTTCATCAAAACTTCTAAAATATCTTTATTTAGCCCAAGTTGAATACTGCACTAAGGTCAATTTATCTACCACAACTCCTTTTATTTTTGTCCCTCCTCTCTATGGGAGCGCTGTATCTGGCTTTTGAGTACAAAAATGATATTGTTTTCCTTTCCGCAGCCTTAAGATCTATCTTTCCAAATACAATGAATTTCAAGCACTTACCTTTTACATTTTTATTTGATATTTTCAAAGATTGGGCTTTCAAGCAATCCCCTAATGTTTTCATAAATACATTAGGAAAAAGGTATCAGGATTGCCATTCTTTTCCATACATTTCATAATTGAATTTAAATTGTTGGCATATTAGTGCTAAAAAAACATTTCGTAAGAACATTAAAAATGTAATAGTTTTTGCTTTTATCATAAACAATAATTATTATTTTTATTTCCGAACATACAATATTTAACATGTTAAATTTTGCTCGCCGTTCTGGAAAAAAACGTGATGATGACAAAACACAACAAAATTAAGAAAGTCTTCAATTCTCGGCAGATCTGCAAGAGGATTTTTATATAATTTTTTTGCACTATTCGTTTTTTTCAACAAAAGCATAAATATCTATATTGTGGCTATTTTAATGTCTATTTTTTGTGCACGATTCATCTGTTCTTTTTTTTTTTTTTTTTGCAATATAAGTTTGTTGAAATACTTAGTTTTGCATAAAGATTTTAACGCCCCATAAAAAATGACGGCATACGTCAATGTCAGCACAAAATAAAATATAGAATTTTGTACAATACAAGTCAACAACAGCAGGAGGATATAACCACAAGCAAGAGTAATAGCAGCAACAACAAAAATAAAAGTGCACTCTATATACAAACATTAAACAAAACATTCGACCAACCTGCAACACACACACACACACAAAGTGGCAAACACGCCTGAATACCTTTTAGCAGCCTTTTAACAACAACAAAACAACATCAAGAGTCGGCAAACAGCAGCCGTTAGCAGCCAGTCGGCACACCTTCATGAAAGGAAACATTATTGGGAAGGAAACAGGCAGACAGTCAAGTTGACTGTCTAGCTTAAGGTCTTTTAATAATGCTGGCAAATGTAATGTTTTATATTTGTGTACATTTAAAGCTTAACAAATCAGCCAAGAAATGTACCCTCCTCTTATTCAATATTTTCCATAAATTTCCTCATGTTGCACTTAAATGTTACTTTTCTCTTTTTCTTATCAATTTTAGATTCTGTTTTTCTTTAATTTCGTTTCGTTTTTTTTTGGCAATAACATGACAAAAAGATAAAAATAAATGCCAGCATAATTTAGCTAAATAATAGACCAGTAAGGTAATGCCAACATTTAATGGGAAAGGTAAGAGTTTCTGGTATGAGCAAGTTTAGTTTTCAAGTTAAACAACAGCAAAAAGTTGTTCTTGTCATTATAATTCTCTTTTTCTAAATTATGCCAAGAACGTTTCATTAATTTTTCTCAATGAACTGTAAGGAATAACATTAGCAACAGTCAATAACCAACAAAAGCACAGTAGCATCTACAAAAAATTTCCTTTTACAGCCAGAATCTTACCAAAAAAAATTTTGTATACAACGAACGTAAAAGTCATTAAAACTCGCTGGGGAATTCAAATGTTTTCGTATTTAATTCCTTAACTCCTAAGCATTTGGTAAATGGTGTTTCAACAGGAAGTGTTAATTTAGTGAAAACAGTGAATATAAAATAATAAAGTTCAATATAAATTTATGTATAAATTGAAAATATTAGTAAAGTCTATAACAAATCTTATTTTGCTTACTAAGGATAAAAGCTTCTTTATAAGGGTAAAAATAAGGTTGGCTACTAATATGCGGTGCACAGTGGTTCAGAAACGTTTTTCATTGGCCAAAAGAATCTGTGTCAACAAAAAAATAGGTTTTGGCCAATGAAAATTAATTCTGAACCACCGTGCGTTGGTTGAAAAATGAAAATCAACTGCTTTATTTCATACAGACTAACTTGCGTAATATAAAAATCTGTGAGTGGATTTAGAAAAATGTCATCAAGACGGGTAACTTATCTTTACAACGGCAAATCTCTAATATCACTAAACAGCAAAAGAAGTAAAATGTTAGTGGAATAAGCCGAGCAGAATCTAGTAATTAAGGTTAAGGCAAGGTATTTATCTATTGTGAAACATACAGCCGCGAGGACAAAACTATTTTACTCCCGCCAAACCTAAAATAAAAACATATATATTTATTAAATATTATTTAACCTGCGCATATGCAGAGAAAAAACATGGTTGTGATATGGCCCCAATAACCATATAATGTTCTTTGTAACAATGTATATTTGCGGAGAACCAAAAAAATATATTGTTGTTTTTAACAAAACATTAGTCACAAAAATTTTTTTTTTGTTAAATTTAACCATTGCAATATGGTTGATTTTTGATTTGATTATTAAAAACAATTTAATAATATGTAACCATAATATATTATTATTAATCAAATTATGATTAAAAGTAAACAAAAAAAAATGTTTGCATTTAAAATTCTTTTGTTCTTTGTCTTGACAGAACACATGTCTAGTAAATTTTTTGTTAGCTTAAATTTGAAATTTTTTTACCTATTTAATAAAAAATATCATAGAAAATATGAAAACAAATAAAAAGGTAAGCAAAAAGGTGTATTTTTCAATTAAAGCTATCATATTATACATCAACAATATTTGCTATTATGTAACAAAATATATCACTGCAGATGCCAGATTGACGTGTTAGAACTTTTGGATAAATGTGGAGTCAGTTCCGAATTACCATTACGTATCGTATTGTATCTTTATATGAATGTTCACATAGGAATGTATAAGATAGGAATATTTTCAAAATATTTTTGTGAGAAATCATTAATAAATGAAACAATAGATCTATTACATTATATATTTTCAACCATATTATGATATTTTAATATAATTTTGTATGTTATTGTTAAGCTACGCAACAATATGGTTGCAAGACCAAGTATATTATTATTAAATGTCATAATACTATGTTTGGGTAACAACTATATAATGCAACCATAGCATTTTGCTCTTAGCTTAAGGTTACCTCAACTATGTTTTTTTCTTTGCATGCAGTCAAACAAACAAAAATACTCTTCGGCGAGATTAAACTCAGATCTCATGTTTTACCAACCAGGATCTATTAATAAACTTAGCCGCTTCTGCCTAACACTGCTGCTAAGTTGTTACTCTTCTCACAAACCAATGTCCCATTAAGGTTTGGGCCACGATTTCCCATTTTATTAAACAAGCGCCATAAGCTTCGCATCTGCCGTTTTAATGTTCAGGCGCCTTCACTTACTGACTTACCGTGGCTACACAACAATTTTTACGCTTAAAGTGTATGCTGAATCCTAGCGAGTTAGTTTTTGCTGGCTATCAATTCCCTTATATTTAATATTTAGCTTTTGAGACAAGTAGGCAACTACATTTTTAATTTTAAATTGTATAAGAAAAGTTAAATAAATTGACAGTTTTCCAACACACATATAAAGGGTGTTTTCTCATAGTCCTTTAGTGGCAGTTCTTTTAAAGAGAATTTAGCAGTACATAAAATCATCAAACCAGCTATAACTCAAAGCCTTTGTTGGGGTTTGAATTCATATTCATTTCCTTTTTTCTTAAAAAAAAAAGCAAGAAGGCTCCTCTGCCAAAGCAATACCGCTCAAAAAAGGAGTACTACCAGCCATACTTTTTAACATTTATCTTGCGAAACTTTCTGTACCACCCTAAGATGTCAAGATGACTGCACTATATAGTCATCTTGTGTTGATGAAACCTGGCACTTATGCCCGAATCTCACAATACTTGGAAACCGCCTCAGAATTTCTGGAGGAACGTAAAATTCAGTTATCTCTTAAAAGTCCTCGGTATCCCTTCTCACTTCGTGGACTAAAGAAGTAAGGATGTAATTAGGCACGCCATCTACATCAACCATAAAGATAAAAAACTCGGAAAAAGGGCTGCTCTTGGGGAATGACCAAGAAGACCGTTGTGACAACATATAAAGCAATTGCTGGCTTTCTCCATGGTTATGCTGCCCGAATATTAACCTCGTTTCTTAGAGACATCAAATGACGAATTTAAAAAACTGCAAAAGATGCAAAAGAATTACTATCGGATGTGTTAATATGACACACGTAGATCATCTCCATGAAAAAACGAGAATACTTCCGGTCAGACAACATAGGAAATTATTGACTAAGCAATTTCTGGTGGCTTGTTACCTGCCCAGTCACCCTAACCACGGCTGGATAACTCGAGGCCCTCTTCCTCGACACATACGTCAGAACTTCAGGTGTTATCATAATGGAATCCGGGATATAATTCTATCTACAATAGACCGGGTGGTCAATGCGGATATCTAAAAGCAAGCGGTTTCAGGAGCTATAAATAGCTATATATGCAATAAGGCCCCATGTGAATACCCCTAGCGATATCAGGAAATGAGAAACTTTTATCCAGGCAAACAATAAAAACTCTGGCACAATTAAGAACTGTATGGTGCAGTATTTTGAACTGCTACCGTGTCCTGGCACTTTAGATCATTGCCTGCCTCTTAAGCCTTGAACACAGTGCATTTATTTAATTGTTCCAATAGGTCCACGGATTTAAGCCCCATAGACCCATGGATAAGACCGATTAAAGTTGCTCAATATCTGCAGCTCCAAGTAACACCCGGTGGTACCCAAACATATCATTAAACTTTATATCCTTTCAGAGAAAACTATCGACAACAGCAGATCTTGTATAACAACAAACCCTGTTGCTCAGTATGTGTTTGCTTTTTCGGTTATTTTGTTAACGCTCGATAACGGACAACTTAATCTTTTGTTGCAATAGATAGCTTAATGGTTACTTTATCTTAATTTCGTAAAAATGTAAAAGAATTTAGAACAAAGCCAGACTGCGCTGAGTGCGTTTATCTCGTAATGTACTGCATGAATGAACTTGAAGTATATTATACACAATGGTCGGACTGCATCTGTAGCCAACAAAGAAACCCGATGCAAAGTTATAAGACAAGATTAAAATCCTTTTAAACATTTCTATTGTCTATGCAATTGCAAATTGTATCACTTTGTCTTGGCAGTCCTCATTACCAGATAAGCAAATTATTAAAAACAACAACAACAAAATATCACTATATCTTTGAACACCCTTTAAAGTAATAATTCAGTACTTTAAAATAAATATAAAAATAATCCCCCACACAGATATGGAAACTAAACCGAAAAGTTAATCTTAAAGTTTTGGCAACAATTTCTGCTTCATGTGAAAACTTCGAGGGTTCAGCAAACTTTCTTGTTGTCGTTGTTCTCGTCATACATGTGCCAAAAATCATTAGCAATGAAATTACGCCTAATGAAATCATAGAAATATTCATTATAATTTCAACAACTAACAAACCATGTTCTACTTATATTTCATGTGCTTAAATTTCAGGGGTGTCTGGGAAAACCAACCCCTTCAAAATATAATTGTTTTTTAAGGCACACGACAAGGACTGACTGACTGACTAACTGCTTGTGTATAACAACGCTGTAGTTGTGGTAACAAATTAAAATTAAACCTTATCAATTTAATCTGCTGTAAGTAATAAATTGTATATAAATTTATGCAGCGAAATAGTTTTCCTTGATGCTTTATAACGATTTTCTAATGTTTGGAAACTGTAATGAGTTTTGAGGCTCATATCTAAAGGGGATTATGATTATAAAATATTATATTTTGTTTTTAGTTATTGGATTTTCTTTTTAAGTAGTTTTACTTTGTATAAATAATTCTCAAGTTATTTTTCATGCTTATCAAGAAATTAAATGAAAGAAACCCTTATAATAAATGCTCTTGTATGTGCTTGTGCTGCACTGCACTTACATATACATACATATTTTTAATTTTAATCTCTAATGATTAAATATGTCACGTTGCAGTTTTTTTGTTGAGGGGTGAGGGAGAAACAATTAATGACTTTTTAATTCTCTTTGGCATATTTCTCCTGAGTATGTGTTTTTAGCAATGCCATTGTCTTGGATTATTTAGGTTTCAATAATTATAGTTTCCTTCGGATCTGAGGGATGACTTTTGAAAAAAAAACCTCCACGCAAAATGAACCAGGTGGGGTCGAAAGTTAATCTGTCTTCTAAGAAGAATATTATTAAGTTAATTAATTAAAAAAACTTAGCTCTATTTTTTAAGTCATCCCGATTAAATTAATTACCGATATTAATTATTGAGGGTCAAAGCACGTCTCGATAGCTATTTCGCCTATTTAGCTCTTTAGGAAACTTCTGACAAACATTTTAAATAAACTAAAAATTTTTGTGCAAACAATAAAGTAAAAACAAAAATCAAAGTTTAAGCAAAAACAACAATAACCAAACAATATTTATAATATTCTTTCTCCACTGTGCACGGCTGACTCTTTTTCGGCTCTTTTTTACAGTTGAAAGAGGATAAAAAAAAGTTAGCCGTATACACACAGAGTATTCTTTTTTTATAATTTCTTTTATTTTAGTCTTTAAAATAACCAGTACCTTTAAGACTATAGTGAGTTAATAATATGATTTATAAGAACACTATAAAAATTATTAAATTGCATTGGAACTGTAAATAGAAACAATCTAAAGTTTTTTTGGTAGTGAAAAACTCTTCCCTAGATTTAATTTCATTGTTTTACAAGTGAAGGCGAGAGTGTCATAGCTTCCATGGGAAAAATCAAAAACGTTGTTTTAATTATAATTTCATCCTAAATAGATAAAAGTTTTTTATTTATAAGTAATTTTCTTAATTTTTCCTTCTTCCAGACATCAAAATGATGCTAATTTAATTTTTTACTTGAACATACACAAATCCGAGAAAAATTTAATTTCGGGCTTATGAATTCCCAAAATAAATACCAGTATAAGGAAGTGCATTTTTGGTTCTCTACAGCCTTCATCAGCATTCTTCATATCTATCTAGCAGGTAGTTATCAATTGCTAATTGTTTTTATTTTAACAATTATATAGAAGAAATATTTTTCTATAGAGTCCTTATTTACTTTAAGTTTTAGTTGACAAGGAATTATTTACATACGCTACCAAGAAATATAATTTAACTATGCTTAACTGTCTTACATTCATGGAGAGTCGTGGTTTTACTAGCCTATATTGTCGACTGCTCTGTAGCGATTTTAGAATGTCGACTGATATATTTAATATCAACAAAATTCGTTCGTTAAAAAACTGAAAATCAAAACGACAATTGATTCTGGCAGTGCTTTTAGCGCTTTGTGAGAAGAAATATGCCGATTATATCGATGCGCTTCTTTTTCTATATTATTATATGACTTTATACTGCATTTAACATTCACCAATACATTTTCTCAAACGCTTATATTTAATCAAGAATGTCAAAACTTTAAAGAATTAAAAGCATTAAACTTATTTTATTTATTTAATCAGCCGCAACCTGATTTTTGCTTTATTTAAAAATGCTGTTAACATATTACGAAGAAGTTTTGTTTCTTATCTTCTCATATGTTTGTAGTCCTAGGCCAAATATAAGCGAGGATTGGGTATTCCGATACAAAATTCGTAGCTCATTACAGCATCTTCAAAGCAAGAAGAGTCTGCAAGAATCGTATTTTTTCTTGAAGTTTTCGTGAGATTTACCTAATGAAATTACCCAGGCAACTTTTTGGTGATCCTTCTAAGAGATCCTTGCCTTGACGTACCTTTAGAGATTAACTCATCAACTTCTTACCAGGTTTTTACTTCATCTTTTCCAGAATCCTCTACTGGTCTACAAGGGCGAAAGATAATTTATTGCGTGGCTTATACATCCCAATCAGATTCTCACTGTTTTATTTTTTTTTACAAAAAAACGAATTAAAAAACTTCATAATATAAGTTAAACTTCTAAGAGTATTCTCAGTTACGCTACATTAGGTACAATATAATGAATTTAAACCTCACGAGCAATTCGAGACGCTCATTTAAAGTACACCGTATCCACTACTCTTGTAAGTAAATAATAACTGAAACCAAAAGATGGAACGTAACAAAGTCTATAGTATGTACTTGCACCATAAGCCACAGTTCCTGGCATAAATACATTATATAGTTATATTTGGCTATGCCGAATCTTATATACCCTTCACCATATATGTAAATCTAGTTTAGCAAAGTAACTCCAATCAAAAAGACAAATATTAGGATGAAAGAGAATTAAAAAATAAGGAAAAAAACTTAAGTACTATATATAATTCCCTTCAAAAACTTAGAAATGATACCCATATTGTTATATGGAAAATATGGGCGATTGCAAGTTTTTTCACTTGATGCTTTTTTCTTTTTCTCTATCGCTCCATTTATTTGCTTTTTTTAAAGCAGTTACTTCATTGTTCCAAATGATATGGAAAAATTAGAATCAGTCGTGGTGTTTTGTCAGCTGCTGATTTTCAATAGCAAAATTTTCAAAACGATGTCTGATCGATTGGCGTATTTCAATTGCTTTAGCTCACCAATTGCCTTGACAAAGTTTATTTCAACACTAACACGGACGGACAGACGGACGAACTTGGAATATGTATACTTTATGGGGTCGGAAATGGATATGGTAGAAATTACACACGGAATGACAAACTTACATTTAGCCTTTTTTACTTTTTGTAGTGAATGTTATAAAATGTTATGTTATGTTATAAATTTCGTTTTGTGTGATAATCAGGCACATTTAAAACAATAAAATGTGCACATCTTCTTCAAACGGTACGGCTTATGATATCAAGGTTAACAAATTACATTTATGTCACTTTTCTCATTTATTCTTTTAGCAAAATTTTTTTATTTGGTTTTGCTTCTTTCCAAATTACTTATTTTATCTTAACAAATCATTACGTTTGCACATGTAATTAATTCTTGCACAACGATATTGCAATGAAATAACTGTCCTACAAAAAACGAGATCCTTCATAAACATAAACAAATGCAACAACAACAAAAAAAGATAAGCATAAACACACACATATACCCTCGTGCAAAGCCAAGACTAAAAATGACAGAGGGGATTATAATTATAGGATTTGTAAATATAATAATTATAATAACACAAGAAGAACAAAAATTTCGAATGCATGCAGTGTGCTGTGTCTGTGTGAGTTTTGTGTGAGGAGTCCCTTTGTAGTTACTTAGAAATTTCCAAAGAATTTCAATTCAAGATTACAAAACACAGTAAATATAATAGCAAAACATTAAACAAAGAATAACAACGACACCAAAGAATGATAAAGATATGGATGTTTCAATGATGACGGCATAGCAAAAAAAAAATAAAAAGATCTACGAATTATTTATTTAGTTGCTGTTGACGATGACAATAATGAGGCTTGTGATGAAGGTAAACAAAATATTGTACAATCTTTAATTTGGAAATTCGTTCATCGTAAGCAATTATAAGTATCTTAAATAGCACTAACACTTTGGAACACACAGCATGTCAACAATTAAGAAGTTACAAACAAACAAAAAAAAATTACAATTGTTTGGACACTTATGCACACACACGCACATTGAAACACATTCGTATACGAATTTAACATTGAAATGAACCATGCACGAGCAGTTTGCACGAGTTTGGAAAGGGATCGCAACATGCCGCTTTTAGTACCCACATGTTTCTTATTACAGGGAGTCAGTTGTCTTTAGTTTTTATTTTATTTTATTTTATTTTTTTGTTTAACAGCTACAACAACATAAATAAGATAAAATTATATGGTTTGTTCACATAACGTTGGACTAATGGCTTGTTGTTTGCTAAGGGTAAAATTGAATTGCAGTTAAAAGGAGAACAAAAATTTCTTGGTAATAGATGAATATGTGATACCCTGCTTGTGCATGTAGAAAACAAAATAAATTTTGTAATGTAGTAGGTACTGTGTAGTTCTTCAGTTTAAAACTTTGCAATTTTTTACCTAAAGTCACACATATTCGTATACACTTTTTATACCCTTCACCACAAAAAGTGGAAAAAGGGTAAATACAAGTTTGTTAATCTGTGTGTAATTTCTACAATATCCATTTCGGACCCCATTAAGTATATATATTCTGACTTCATATGCATAGCGAAATCGATTGATCGATGACCGTCTGTCCGTCCGTGTTAGTGTAGAGGCAAACTTGATTTCACAAAAATATATATATATATATATAAATAAATATGCCAATCGAACAGACATAGTGTCGAAAGAGGTGCTATTGGAAGTAAGCAAGATCGGTCCATGTCCTTCGAGGCAGCGGACAAAACACCACGCATATCTCTAATTTATTCATATTATTTAGAACAATAAAGTAACTCCAATCAAAAAATAAGTACATAGGGCGATAGAGAATAAAAAGATAAGTGAAAAAATTGGCGCTCGCCCATATTTTTCGAGTTACGGGGCTTTGAAATTTTAATATATTTTTATAATATCAGTGTCGGTATTATTTTAAAGCTTTTGAAGAGGTCTTTAAGGATATACTACATTTTTTTAAAATGATTAACCCATTAAGAGCCGATGACATTTTTATGTAAACTAATATATATATTCAGTACCATTTTTTTAAGTCTCGGAAACCACATTATTCGCTTTTTTGATTACTTCACTAACCTAGATTTACAGTCATTTACGTCTGTACCGATTTGATGGACTATCTCCCCATAGCAAACAACGCTATAATATACTACACAGTACCCAGAAAGGCCCTGAAATTAAACCTAGGCAACGCCAGTTACAATAAGCTGGTACATTTATTATAAATCTCTTTGAAGGTTTTTTTGTTGGTGCGTGCGTTATTCACGGCGAAACGATTAAATCGAATTAAATAAAATTTGAAACACGGGTAGATTTTTGCCCTCATGATAAAATAGGGCATTTGTATATTCAAATAGCGGGCCAGGAGGAGAAAAAAACAAAACAGTGCCGGAACCGAAAAAACTTTTCGATATCGATTTTAACTCAAAAATGTATAATTCCTCTTGTTTAAGGTCCAATACATTACTTAGAAGTTCCAAGAGGGCATGCTCATAATAATAATAATGTGTAAAATCAAATTTGAAACTGGCTTAGAAGAGTGGTCGTGGTGAAATTATTCTCATTGGCGTAAGGGTTAATATGTTCAGATCGTAAGTGAAAGTAATTATTATCAACTTCCTTGGAATTTAATGATGAATAATGCTAATGATTATGATAAGTATTTTTACGCGGAAGATGAAAGCTTAGGGTTTGGGTTAAGTGTTGCATAAACATGACAAAATTTTAGCTCGAAATATACAAAATAACATTTCGAAATTTGAAGATAAGATTATTTCTTGAACGCGTAAATTTAAATTTGTGTTTCTAATATACTAAGTGCATATTATTCTTAACAGACATATTATTCTTAGCAGACATTAGTGTCATATTATACTTAATAGACATACAATTATTATGTTTTCTATGGGAACTACTATTTCTGTCTTTGTAAACGCTTTGCTAATTAAGCAGGTATCTCGTAAGAAAAACAGTTCAACTTCAAACCAGTGTTGCCGTTTGATTACGTTTTTTGTAACTTCTCGAGGCTCCACGCAACATGTATAATATTTGGCCAAATTTTCGTAACTTTCGGTACAGACCCGAAACAAATTAATATTACTAAAAAAGTAGTTATTTAATTATTTATTATAAGAACCTCTCTGACAGTTGTTATTCTTAATATATCAATTCGATTTTAATAACAAAAATTACTTGCAAATGATATCAAAATCCCACATAAAAAATTAGTTCGAAATGAACAAAACATAACATTGCTGAAGTTGTATTCTGTTCAATTAGTGAGAAATTACGTAATGTTTCTTGCCTCATGTGTAGAAACAGCAAAATGTTTCTGGCAACAATTTTTCCCAACTTTTAAATAATATGAGCTGCACTTTTTTCGTGCGGAAAACTAAGTAACCTGTTTAAACTTGCAAAACTTGTAAGCAACTTTAGTTATTCCGCTTGAAAAATTTGACAATTAGCTAGTGGTGCCGTACCAATACCTCGGCCCTTAAGAAACGCCAGATTGTATTACGGAAAAATTGTCAGTAACTTTATGTTAAAGTTTTAAAAAAATAAAATTCAAATTTGTCTTTAGAACGGTATTTTTTAAATTATTAAAAATTAAAATCGTAAATTCTATCGAAGCTTCACCTTAAAAAAAAAAAGTTGTTGAACAGGTTTAAGTAAAAAAATCCTACTTTAACTACTTTTGTCGAATGGCGAGAGAATGCACTTTTCAATCAATGAATATTAGTAATAAGCCTTGATTTCAATACTCATGATAATCATCGGGCTGAAAGTTTTATTCATAAGTTTTTCTATTTTTATTTTATTTTAGTTTTGTAAATGAATTTGTTGCTTTGTTATTTTTCCTCAAATATGGAATAAAACTTTTTACTATATTTTATATATGTAAATTACATTAAATTACTATTTTTTAAGGAAAATTTAAAAATGTAACTTTTTTTTTAAGGAAAAGCTTAAGTTTTTCCGGTCTTTCCCTAGCAACACTGCTTCAAACATATGTGTTTTTAATTATTGCTTATTGTGTGGAACAAAAATGGTTAGTAGAAAAATTAAATCATAGTAGCCTTTTGTCCTTGTGACCATAAAAAACATTTCTACACATTTTAAATAAAATCTGAAACTACCCAACTACGATTTTTCTTCCTTTTAGGTGTTTTCATATGGAATAGCTTTATAGCAGCATATTTTTGTGTTCCTATAAGCTAGCTTCAGTGTTAGGTGACTATAGATCTCAAAAGTTAAGTTTAAGTTTAAAAATTTGTATATAATTTAAATTCTTAAATATATATTCATCTTTAAAAGTTTATGTATGTTACGCACAGTTATTTGAAGTTTCTGCTGTTAAAAATTTAAGTTCACAAAAATAATTATTTTTGTTTTCCAATTATTATTAGTAATTAATTGATTTCATTACCATTAATAAGAACAATTATAATTGAAGAAATCATTGACATTAAATGATTGTCAAATATTATTTTAATTATTTCAATCAATGCCAATGTAATTTCAATGTTAATGATATTATTATTTTTTTAGTTTTCGCCGCTTAAAAGCTTAAAAGCATTTTTGATTCTGAAAATTTTTTTCCGCTATAATTTTTTACTTTCTTCAGATTTTTCAAAAGTATATGGAACCAAAAAGTTTTCTTTCTCGCTTTCCTATTAAAGTTATTCACAACACTATAACACTGTACAGAAATTCTGAAATTTATTTTATCTACACTTTTTGTTCAATTCTGTATAATATTTTGTGACAACATTGTTAATACCTCAAAAATTGAATAGTTTTTCTTTTTAGTTATTCATCTTTTCTCACAGTGCAACTTTATGTTCACACCAACACAATTATTTATTTATTTTTGGACATGGCGGGTTTAAAAACCAAAAAACTAAAATGAAAAAATAATTAAAGTTTTAATGGATATTCAAGTAAATAGTGCACGATGATGGTCTTATTTCATCAGGTAGAATTGTTCATTTAACTAGTTATTTCAAGAGAAAATAACTTCTCAGTTTGAATAAAACATCTGTAGGGGAATTTCAGCAATTCACAAAGGGGAAAAAATTTTTTTTTAATAAAATCTTATATACAGGCTTTTTTAAAGGAACGAAAACAGCAATAACCATATCAAATGTTTGTTGTTGTATTAAACATTTGTCTGCATTTGAAAACAACAAAATTAATGGAATAAAAAAACATTATAAGAACATTTAATGCGAAACGCATGTCGCAAGTGGTTGTTATAATTTATTTTTTTGTTCTTATTGCTATTGCTGTTATGGTTGTTATTGCTGTTGTTGTTTTTTTGCTCTTGTTGAATATTGTTTTGTTTTTAAAACGTGCAATAAAACTATTGAAATCTTTCAATAAGTGGTTCTTGATTGTAAAACATTGTACGAGGGTAATCTGAAATGGTTTTAAGTTACAAAGCTTACTTTCAAAAAGAAGGAGGTTTTGTTTAAGAACAACCTGGGGATAACTAATAACGAGGTCTTCTTCTTATTATTAAAATACAGTAATTATTTTTGTATATGTGTGAAAAAAGTTTAACAAAGAATATTATTTATATTCTTCGTTTAATTGGACAAATTTTTAAGATACGATTTTCTTAATACTAAAATTTACAATGCATGGACCACCAACATTCCAATTTCGATTTTATTGTTTTATGATTTGTTTTTGAAATTTTCAAGTGTTTGCTTAATATTTTTAACTCTCTTTTATTAATTTCAAATGTTTACCTGGGCCTGTTCGTAAATGCATCACAGCTCTGCATATTATGCGCACAATGTTCGTAAATGCAAACGTTGGCAACACTGCAGCTGCCATCTGTTCGTAAATGCAACACTAAAGGCCCAACTATAATGTGCATATCACAACTTATGCAAGCTTATACAACTGTGCAAATACATTAAATCATATGTGGTAAACTATAATGTACATAAGATAACTTTTCGTCAAGTTTCGTTAAATTTCATTTCTTTATGCAAGGTACGAAACTGATCGCAGTTTCCGTACGGAAACAGCTGATTGTGCTTTGTGTTATACATTGATAAAGAAAAATTTTAATTAAGACCTAAATTGTTAAATTTTTAGTTTTTAATTCAATAGAAAATGTAGACAACACAAAATTTTTCTTTATGGCCAGTTTTTTACAAATATAATGTATTTAAATTAAACTTGTATTTATACAAACATATGTATACGATATAAGCAATGAACATCGTTGCATTCTTTAGTATGGTTGACCACAAACACAAAACAGAAAATAATTGTAAAAATTTTTTTTCTTTATAATTTTTCTTAGAACATGAACCAAAATATGTAAATTTGTATGTGAATGTTATTAAATATATAAAATATTTTCTTTTAAGCCTTTTCGTTTTAAAATTTTGTTGATTTATATAGAAATTATTTTTGGCAAAAGTACGAATTAATAATAAATGTGCAACTGTGGCAAATAAGTTACTAAATTTATGTAAGTACATTGTAGCCACATAAATTTCTTTAATAAGTTACCTAAGCATTTGACAGGCTTTTCGTTGGATTTTTGACATAAGCTAAAGCTAGCTTATGCACATTATAGTTGGGCCTTAAAGTCTTTTATGCGCAAATAAATACAAAAAACTAATCATAAAAATGGCTGATGCAATGGATGTGTGAGTATGACTTTTGTTAAGTTTTTATTATTTATTTATTTTTATTTAATATTTTTCTTATTTTTTAGACTCGAAGGTGAGGAAAAGATTTGCAAATTGCTTATAAGGACAAGATTGGATATGGAGGATGAATTTGCTGCAGGGGAGAAGAAAAAATCAGTACTTTGGGGCCAAATACTAACGAAAATTAAAGATATTTATCAAAATTTTGATCAATCCAAAGAGCAGATTACCAGGAAGTTTTTAAATTTAAGAACAACTTATAAAAGAATAAAAGCCAGAAATAAAGAGTCTGGAAGAAGTGCAACCACTTGGACATTTTTTTAAGAATTTGATGAGGTGTATGGCACTAGACATTTAATTGATCCTCCAGAATTTAATTTGATAAGTTCATTGGATGAAACCGTAGACGGGAATAGCTCCGAGCCTTGTGACGATCCACAAGAAGATTCACCTATTCCGAAAAAGAAAAAGCGTGGATGTAATGATGAGATTTTGCAATATTTAACAGAGGAATCTCAGAAGGAGCAGAAACGGCACGAGGAAGTTCTTGCTATGGAAGAAAAGAAGCTACTCATAGAGCAACAGCGTATAAAAGCAAATTTTTTCATTTTTATCATTTTTTACATCATCCAGTTTACAAATCGAGTTTATTATTAATTTTTCCATTTTGCATCAAATTTCTTCGTTCATAAATGCAACAATAAAATATGCAAAACAAAGCATCAGCAACAGCTGATCAGCAGTGGCATCGCAAAATAATCATATTATGCAGCGCAGTGTTGCATTTACGAACAGGCCCCTGTTACAATTTAAAAGATGAACTTTTGTGGGACCTTTGATCAACGCCCAAAAAGGCGCTTTTCGCCAAGATCAACTGGCTGCCCGTCGATATTCTGGCCAAGAGGGTGGCGCTGAGGATAGCATTCAGATTGAATGACGTAGGGTAAGGGGACATGAGACGGATATGAGCAACCATGTTGCCGACGAACTAGCAAAGAACAGGACAATGCTTGACGAGAAAGCTATTGATACCTTCTGTGACACACCCCTCTCTGACAGCTCATCGACGCTGCTCTCTATGGACTAGCCCAGATCAGATGGTCTAACGAGTTGACATTTTCGGCCGCTAAAACAATCTGACCCTCTTTGGATCGGGACAGGGCGGCTGCAGTTACCGAGGGATCGACTGAAAGACTTGGTGGCTGCGGTGAACGGCACTGTTTGTTTGGGGCCCATGCTGGGAGAATGTGGAAGTTGTCAGGACGAGGAGAAAGAGGAGACGGTGGAAGACCTCCTCTGCTTGTGCCCCACACTGGGATATATACGACTGAGATACCTCGGTCAGCGGTACTACGGGGGCGTATCAGATATATCGTCACTGTATCCAGGTAGGATTAGTTCCTTTTTGAGGTGATTCATTCCATGGGATGAGCGCACACTTTGGCTGACTGGCCTTATCTATATTTTTTAGAACTTTTCTGTACCTTTACCCCCGCGGGTCTCTCTTTCCCTCTTACCTTCATTACTTTATATATGTCCTGCTTTACTCTTCTGTCTCTGTTTCTTTTTCTTTCTTCTTACTGACAGCAGGTAATACAAAGAGACCAATCAACGGACCCCAAGTGGGCTGTGGCAACACGGCTGCCTGCCTAACCTAACGAACGAATATTCCTTTTCCAACGTAAATAAAACAAAATTTAGCGCAATTAGCAATCACAAACAAAAAATTTAAAAGAGCAAATGTTAATGTATAATGTAACTCAGTAGGAACATTAATCAAAACGAAATGAGCAATAGAAATGTTAAAAACGGCATTTTTGCGCTTGTTCGACTTTGCATTTGAATATATCAAAATATGTTATGAAAAAATTTAACTTTTTTTACATTAGGTAAATTTGACAAAAAGTATGTTAAAACAACATACTTTTATGGACTTTGAATTTTTTGGCTGCGGTAAACATTTCTATGGAAACGCCCATGTGCAGAAAACAATGTCTCAATGTCGACACCATTTAACTTTCTACTTTATTTTAAATATTTTCTGTAGCAAAAAATAATTATACGTCAATTGAAAGCATGTTTGTCTGCTACATTAGATGCCCTTTAATTTTTAAATTAATTTTATTTTTCTTTGATATACCGACCATCATAATGTATCTTCTGTTAAAAGTTTGCTACTATTACGGTTTCGAAGAAAGAGATCATTTACAGGAGGATAAACGTTGTAGCGGCACAGTAAATATTTAAATATTAAATATTTAAGGTCAGTTAAAAATTAGAAACTCATATAACCAAAATGAACTACTCTTAAGGCAATACGGCGGGTTGTAGTGAGGACTATAAAGCAAAAATGTATGACACAAACTCATCTACATTTTGACTAAAACCCAAAACCGAAAATTTACTAATCTTCCCCACTGTGCAACATTTTCATAGTCAAAATCAACTTGAAACGAACGAAATAACAAAATAAAAATCATAAAAAAAGAACAAAGAGAAATTGCTTAGTTGTATTTTTTTTCTATTTAATTTGAAGCCTGCCCTCCTGTAACTTATTCCTACTCACACTCTGCGCCATGTGATGTATAAAATCAAACAACCTAAAGGACGACCCCTTGGAGAGTGTGTAACTTCAATAGCCTACCCACCACAAGTGACTTCAAATAAATGCATACGGATTAATTCTTCATTTACTAAATGTGTGTTCTTCATGGTTTTTATTGTAAAAAAGAAAACAGAGGGAAATATACTAAACAAACTCACAAGCTCAGTTGTTATCGTCATCCGTACAAAAAGCAAAACAAAAAAAAAACAGATTAACAAATAAAATTTGATTATATCGCCCCTGATGCTTTTGAAATTTGTACGACCGTAAAATTTTAATCACTCCTTGTTAGATTGTAACTTAAATAAAAAAAAAAAAAAAGAAATAATATTCCTCATAATCGTATCATAAGAATATAAAAAATGTTTTTTTTTATTTTTTTATGAATTTGGAAGTTCTTTAAATTCGTATGACACCATAAAATGTATCGTAAAATTAAAATCTTTATCTTTTATTAAGTTGACATGACGTTATTATTCGTACGTACGGAAGTGCGGTTGTTGGTGACTAAAATCTCATAATTACGAATGACTGAATTCAATAAAATTGCTGGAAAGACGAGAGTTCTTTTTTGTCAGGGTGGTTGGTATATGTAAGTTGTACTTGATAATGAACCTATTTTAAAGGTTTTAATTTCCTTATCATTTTTATATTAAACAAAGACACCCGCTGAAGTCAGTTTAATATGGTTTTTGAGTTCCCTTAAAAAGGCTGCAACGCAGCAGTTAGTATTTGAAAGTAATCTTTTATTTCCGTAACGCTTATTTTTTAGGGATTTCTAGCAGCAGCTATAGTTTTGTATATCTGATATAAAATGTAGCAAATATTTTATAAATTCACTTAAGCATTTAAATTTTTAGTGAATACTTAACAATGAAAAACGACACAACAAAAGGGAGTTGGATACACACAAGAAGAGTTTTGTACCACCGTAAAAAAATCCATATTTTTAAGAAGATTTTTTTTAATGAATTTATTGGTTTTTAGTAATGCTTTGTGCTTTTTTCAACCGACTTCAAAAGAAGAAAGGGGTTAGCAATTGGACTGAATGTTGCTTTTTTATGTTTTAACTTGCAAAACTCAGTCATTATGGAACTGGTTTCGAAAATTTTTTGTAATTTCATAGATTATTACATATTGGTTCCGTTTTAAAAACAAGTCATAATCTTAAAAATTAAAGGGTGTCCCCATACAACATACATATTTTTTACGTGTACTATGAATTGTAAAGTGCACTTTTTTTAATTTAAAATGATTGCGTATTACTATAGCTCCCAATAGTAAAAATTAATACAAAAATAAATCTTAAAATTAAAGGGCGCCCTCATAAGTGACGTAAATTGTCTTATAGGGGCCTATCTTTTTAACCGTTATGGACAAACGCTTGTAAATTGTACAGAATGTCGATTGCTATGGCCGCTTTAGTAACAAGTATTCATATTAAAAATTATAAATTAAAGGGTGCGCCAATAGTTCCTTTGATTTGATGTATATGGCCATACTTTTTAACAGTCATAGACATACGCTTGAAATTTACAACCAACCTGTATTCTTAAGTCCGCATAACAACAAGTATGAAACTTGGTTTTAGAAGTTAAAGGGTGTCCCAATAGTGTTTATGATTTCAAGTATGTGGCCGTACTTTTGAACCGTTATGGACAGAACACTGAAACTTAACAAGGACCTGTATTTCTAACCCCGCTATATCAACGAGTTTCTAATTTGAATTAAGAAATTAAAGGGTGTCCTATTATTGATGTAGATTTACTTATATGGACTATCATTTGAACCATTATAGACAAACGCTTAGAAGTTGGACAGAATGTCGATTGCTATAGCAAGTATGAAAATTTGGATTTGGAAATAAACGGGTGTCCCAATAGTTAATGTAATTTGGTGTATGTGACCGAACTGTTGAACCGTTGTAGACAGACAACTGAAACTTACAAGGGACCTGTATTGCTGAGTCCGCTATAACAAGAAGCTTATAATTTGAATTTAGAAACTAAAGGGTGTTCCCAAAATTAATGTAATTTAACCTATATGGCCGTATTTTTTTAAGCGTTATGTAAAAACAACTGAAAACTACACAGAATGTCCACTACTTTGTTTAATATAATAAGAAGTATAAAAAATTTAAATTATAAATTAAAGGGTTTTACAATAGTTAATACTATTTGAGGTGTATGGCCAAGCTGTTGAACTGTTATAGACAGACGGTTGAAATTTACAAAGAAACTAATTGCTAAATCTATTACAACAGCATGTATATAACTTGAATTTGGAAAACAAAGTGTGCCCCTATAGTTGCTGGAATCTGCTTTATATTGCCAAACCACTGAACAGTTTAACAAGTATAAAGTTTGGAGATATAAGGGTGTCCCAATAGTTATTGCAATCTAATGTATGTGGCCATACTCTTGAACCATTATAAGCCGACAAATGAAATCTTTTTTGAATCGTTTTTTTCTTGCAAGAATTATTTTAAAGTATCGTAGTTTAATGTAAGTTAAACTAGTGTTATTTTATTTGTTAGAAAGGTTATGACCGTTAGACAACCATTCATCAGGTAAATTAAGTTAAAACTTAACAGCTTAATGATGTTCTCTAATTCAATTTTTAAATTTAAAAAATTATTGAACTCTAGATAATAACCCATCCGCATTTGTCGGTAAAGCACTTAAGGTTCGGATTTTGATTTAATTTTTAAAATATCAATCTAAATATTTATTTAATGGACTGAATAAGAAACACAAAGCTTACTGTTATAAAAATATAAAAAGTACAAAAAAAAAGTTTGGAAATTTTATAAGAATTTTTTTTACGCCATAACATTTTCTGTTGCGTCGATTGAGTTTAAGCGTGTATTTTGTGTTCTTTCTTTTTTTTAAATCCCTTTTTTGAGACATATTATAAACATTTATTGGCTCTAGCAACATTTTTTTTTACATTTATTCCCTCTCAATTCGTTTTTCTCTTTGCAAGCAGCTCAGCTTGAAAAAAAATTTGTAAAGATTTAATCGAGGCGAATTTTAGTAAAAGGTGAATGCATTATTTTATGCAGCCTACAGATTATTTGATTTTATTTAATTTGAAGCTGTAGAATTAGACTTGAATTTAATTCTGATATTTGATAAACATCATTTGTATTTATAGCATTTTCAGTTTAAATTAAACCTTTTTCAAAATAAACGCAACCTTTTTCAAAATAAATGAAAATCTTTTCAGAATAAATTAAACTTTATGGAAATTTAATTAAACATTTTTAAATTAAATTAAACCAGTTTTAAATTTTAATAGAAAACAAAAGACAAAAATAAAACATATTCACTTTTAATTAATGGTTAATTCCTTCCCCTTACGGTTGGCACAACAACATGAGCTCTTTTACCTACCTTAGCACGTGCTTGTGAACACCGTGTTAGTCAAACCCGCAAACAGTAGACCAAATTGCAAATTCTGAGGCATACTGCCGACGGTTTTCAATAGTCGATGCGCTATTCATATGGTCCATTTCGATGGAAGCCATTCTCAGCGTTATTTTGAGTTCTTTTAAGCCGGTGAAAATTTTAGGTAATGCAAGCGTTACATTAAATTGTTCAAATAACTTTTTGCGAATATTGTTCAAAATTATTCCCGGCTCATTCTTCATAATCGTCTCAATTTTTTCCAGCATTTGGGAACTTTTTTTTTGCCTATTTTTTATTTTTAGTACTGTTTATATTTAATGACGTTATACGAGATAATTCCGCGATGGTATTCCCCTCCTCATACAATTTTATAATCATTAGTTTCACATTTTTTGAAACGTTGGCATATTTTCCTCTACTGCTTATTGTTCCACTAACTTATGTTTCTTCTAAATCACTCATTTTTAACTTTTGACTTTGAATGTGCAAATAATACTAATTTTATATTCAATTGCATTGACCTCTATCAAGTAAAGAAATTAATATAACCGTTATCAGAAACCAACAACAATAGGTCATTTACAGTAATCAAAAAAAAATTAAACAAAATATGATAAACCTACAAATATTGAAACTGGTTTAATTTAATTTGAAATATGTTTAATTGAATTTGCATACAGTTTTATTTCTGCTGAAAAGATTTTAATTTATTTTGAAAAAGGGTTCGTTTATTTTGAAAAAGGGTTCGTTCATTTTGAAAAAGGTTTCGTTTATTTTAAAAAAGGTTTAACTTGAACTGAAAATGCTATATTTCAATTGACAGTGCAGAAATATTCCGTATGCTGCGTGGCATTCACCGTGCAAAGATACAATTTCAATACATCGTTCTAAAATTAATATCACAGTGCAGACTACATCAGTCGCTAGCATACGTCATGAAACAAAAGAAAAGTTCAACTTCAAGCAAACATGCTGGCACAAAACTTTTTTCCAATGCGCAGCTGTTTTTTTCCTTTCTGTTACCTTTTATCTTTGACTGCATTCAAACAAGCAAATTTTTGTTTGACAAAGTTTTGTTAATTTTCTTTTAAACTTTGTTTGGTGTTCAGACACAAAAAGTTTTCTTTTACAAATTTTTTTGTTTTCTTCTCTTTGATCATTCCTTATTTTTGGACGTTTTGTATGTGGTGCTTATATGTATATGTAAATATATACAACTGTGTATAAGCAATGAAAGAAGACCAAAGCAACTTTGCGAGTACATCAAAGTCTGTACTGCTCATCATGCTTTCTCCCTCTCTCACACATAAAATGAAAACTTTGCTAATTAAAATTTCCCTGTGTGAATTGGGTATTTCTTTTTGTCAAACACTTAGAAGAAAAAGCAAAAAGCATGCAACTTTTTGAAAGTATGGTAACATTGTTGCGAGAAAATGTATTTTATTTTGGGGAAGATTCGCTTTCACATTTCACGAAATTTTTAGTGAATTTTCAAATGTCAAACTGTGTTATAAAGGCATTATGCCTCATTATTTCAATAACATATATAAATAAATTCGCCAAGTGTGAATTAAAATCACACACGAATGATGCCGCACCATATACATATGTTGCAGTGGTAAGTTTAAAATAAGGCCTTGTGAAAATGACGTTACCATTAGGGCACCTTTGAATTCTGATTATATATACTTGTTCTTATAGCGACTTAGCAGTATGAATTCTAGTCTCAGGCTATTACGGTTCTAGAAAAAAACAAGTAAGATAGCTATATAGATCTAGTTTAGTAAAGTAACTCCAATAAAAAAAAAAATAAAATTTGGTACTGCATATATATAATTTTACATAAAAATTACATCGGCTATTAATGGGTTAAGCATTTTTAAAGAATTTTGGTATTTCCTTAAAGATCTCTTCAAAAGCTTTAAAATGATACCCATATTGATATTTAAAAAATTTGAATACTTCAGCCGCCCGTAACTCGAAAAATTTGGACGAGCGCCTATTTTTCCACCAGATGTTTTTTTTTCTTTTTAATTCTCTATCACTCCATAAATATATATATATATATATATATATTTTTTTTTTTTTTTTTTTATTGGAGTTACTTCATTGTTCCAAATATTATTGAAAAATTATCAATGTCTAAGGACATGGACTGATCTTGCTTATTTCCAATAGCACCTCTCTCTCTGATATATACACTTTATGGGGTCGGAAACGGATGTTCTAGAAAATATAAGCGGAATGACAAACTTAGTTATACCCTTTTTTACTTTTTGTGTTGAAGGGTGTAAGAAAGACAAATGTACAAGTGAAAAACACATTACCATCGGGATATCCTTTTTAATTTTTTGTAATTATTCTTACAGCAGACATAGATAGCAATACATACTAAATATCTGCAATGAATGTCTTAAATGGCATACCAAGACATTCACTTAAATAGTGAATGCCTAAAATATTACATTCGCTACCAATAAAACGAACCAGTACTTCAACGATCATTCATTTCGAAACAAATCATCAAGCCATCAAAACATTTTATAAGCTGAAATGAGTACTTAATGCTGTTTCAAATTAAAAAAAAACTCTTTGGTTATGTTTGTTTTTGAATAGGCTAGTTGCGTAGATACATTAGAGGGCCTCACATATATTGAAAGTACTTAGGTCTACATCGATTTGCATCACATTTTAGAAAACTTTTCAATTTTTTTGTTTTTTTGATATGAAATATATTAACAGGCCAGAGGCAAAAGAAATTAATTAAACTTTTTGGGTGCGGAAGCGTGCTATTAATATCAACATTTTCCGATGTTTTGCACCTAAGGATATGAAAGAATCACCTACTTTTTTTAATCCAGAGTCTTCAACTATTCGGAAAGGTCTGCAATTTACAATGGTCCATTCAGTGAAAATTTGTACTGCTTTATTTTTAGTTTCGACGTCTTTCTTCTGTCAATAAAACGCAGCACTTATGTTTGACTAAATTCGATGTTGACTTTTTATTGAATTTATAAACATTTCAACATTTCCGACAACCAACAATATTATCAATCTCCTGTCCCAATTCGTTTTTAATTTTCAAAAAATGCTCCTCCCTCTTTTTTATTAAATTTATACTCCCCAGTCAAGAGCCTAGATTTAATAGTGGAACCGTTTATTGCTACCTGTTCAAATAAATACATATGCAAGGTAAAACAATTTTTGTGCACACCCTAATAAATATTTTTTATCTCAAAAGAAAAAAAAACTTACGGTGTATTCAGTCATAGCGAAACTCAAATTGTTGTTGTATTAACAAATGAAAAAAATTGCCACGCTCCTTCTTCGTTAAAAACTGATTAGCTACTGAATTGATTAGAAGCTACAGAATATACATGTGTGAATTATTGATGTTATAATGGTAGCCGTTTGAACAATGACAATGCAATGAAATAAAAAAAAGTATATTTGGCTTGGTGTACTTCAAAACATTTCCAAAAAGCAAACAGAGTTTATAATTCATTGCGAAATAGCAGGTAGAGTATTGTGTTGGATTGCTATATATCAAGTGGAGTATTGTGCTTGGTTTTCTTGTTAGAATACTTATTCTTTCATTAGTCATTGCAAAAAGAAATAGAGTGAAATGAAATAACACAAATGCGGAGAAGCGTAAATGAATGTCTTGATGCAGCCATTTAGTACATACTATGTACAAATTTCAAGTGTCTGCATATAACGGTTTAAAAGAAAAGGCCATATTCGTCATATTCACGGCCTCTTGGAAACACCCTTTAATTTCTAAATATGTTAACAATTTAAATTTTACAAACTCTGCGTGAAATCTAAATGTCTGCCTAATAAAGCCATATAGGTAAAACTACGTCAATATTAGGATACCCTTTAATTTTTTTTTTTGTTGCTTTAACGCACACAGTTTTACAGACACTGTACAAAATTCAATAGTCTGTGTATCACAGTTTAAAAATTAACAGTATTATTATGAATAACACGTCACTTTCGGAATACGCTTCAACTTTTAGTATTTGCTGTTCCTGCGGCTGAAATTATGCATCTTTTTTAAAAAGTTCAAATTCAGATATAGAGGTCTGTGACAGACTGACAGACATTGTAAAGAAACCTAAAAAATTTTGAATTGAAATATTTCCCTAAATAACCAAAAAATATTTTACTGGATACTCCCGTCAAATCATTAGCAACCGTAAAAGAAAAGCACATGTTTATTTTAAACGTAAACTTACTTCGCCGTTTTATTTACAAGTTCAAACACAATTTTAAAAACTTCAAAAACATTAGTGTAACCCAGAGCTGGAAAACAAAAGCATATGAAAGCAAAATTTTATTAAGTTTATTGTGAAGAAAATACAAATAAGAAATAATTACAAATGTAAATTATTTAAAACTTTTCAATTCATCGGATAAAACATCAAGTTTGTTCATGAATTTTTCCAAAAATTTTATATCTCGCGATATACGACGATTTGCAATGAAATCAGAATCAACCGAATTACCTGAAACCAAAATGGGTAAAACTTGTTGTCCAACAGTGGTAAGAATTTCAGCAATTTTTAGTATTGTTTCGGGGTTTGGTAAACCGGGAATAGAAGGCAAAGCAGGCAAAACATTTGCTTTTTCCTGACCGCCACTTGTATCGGTTTCTTCAACTGAAGTGTCCAAGAAACGACGACGTCGCTTATGTGACTCATTAGAAACTTCTACAGTTTCCTCTGAAGAGGAGTCATCATCTACTTCTTCTTCAGTTTCATGAGGTGGCTCATCCTGTTTGGCAAATTTATTTGATTCAAAATTATTTTTTAATTTAATTTCATTTGTGTTTTTTCACAATCAACCAACCTGTCCTTTAGTTAGTTGCATGATCACCACAAAAAAGGCAAAAATTATTAGAATGTGTTTAAAATTAAATGCCATTGAAGTGCGTTTAAGCGCTGTCTTGCTAAACAATAAAGTTTTGTTATTATTTTTGGTTACTATTATGGGCTTGATGGATTGCTGTTGAATTTATAGAACTTGCAGTTTAAAAATAGTTGAAATTGCGTGTTAAATTTAATTTATTTTTAAATTGGATTAATTTTATTTTTGCAACAAATTACGCTGGATAACGAGTTGCCAAGTGTAGTTTTAAATGGTGGAAAAATACAAATATGATTGATTTGATCTCGTTTGTTTCTTGCGTCTGATAAAGTTTATAAAAGAAATATACCTGAAAATAACTTGCGAGGATAGAAAAACTGCCTTAAAAACCTTTCCTTATGATGAAGAAAAAATATCTTTTTAATATTAAAATATTAAAGCAATTCTCATATATAAAATGAAATACAACAAAATTACAGATACTTCTTTAATTTCAAATATATTTGATTTACATTTAAATATGAACTTCAAATATTTTCAATTTTAGTTTTTACTTTACAAAAGTATTTAAAGTAAATAATTCTTTTTAAAATTAACGGTAGCGGACATAAGTGGAGAGCAGCCTACCCTTAGGCGCACCAGTTAATATTAAACAAATAGCAAGTAATTAAACCTTTTTGCTTCAAAACATTTAAAATCACGATGCCATCTATATGTTAAAAACTTCATGTATAATAGTCAACACCTTATTGTGAATTATTTTAAAGGCATAGTTCCCCACAGCGTTGCCAAAATGATGATTTTATCATATTTTTGATGAGTTTTGAATCAACGTATGATTTTTTTTCCTAAATTTTGACTTCTAATTTATAAAAACTATGGTTTTTTATTTCAAGTGTGTAGTACTTTCAGTGTTATTATACTACATACTGAAGTTAAGTTTTTTATCAGCTTGTTGTAAGCAAACCAAAATTTTTCAAAGCTCATCCTGTCAAATACATAGAATATATGAGAAACTGCAACGCCTTTACTTAAAAATTTAACACAATTTTATACAAACAGAAAATGTGAACATGAGTCTCAATAACGACCTTGACTTTGAAAACAAAAGTCTATTACTATACAACGAAGAAGTCTACATGGGTGTTTTTGTTAAACAATAGACTTCTAGCTTAAAGCTAACTGCAAATGAAAAAATGAATTTATTGAAAATCGTTTGACATTTTTCATTGAGTTGTGTAAACAAAAATTAAAACGATTTGATTTAACCGATACGTTTTTAAAAAGCTCTCATGTTTTGATCGCTTGAAAATTATAAATAGAAAAATTTATTCTCTGACAGGCTTAATATAGAATTTTCAAAATTTAATTGGTAAAAAGGATATTCAAAATTTAGCTAACGAATTTAGAGAACTCCATTTTATAAAACTCTAATTAATCTTAGCTGTGAGATTTTGGTCAAAAGTTTCAAAAATAACTCATGCTGATAACATTTCAGCTTTTGGTGTTGTTAAAATTTGTTCGAAACTTAATAAGTCTTACCATTTCTGCAGCAAGTATCGAACGAATATTCTCAACAGTTAATTTAAACAAAACTAAATATTGAAATATATTAGACAACAGCACTCTCGAAGGTATTTTATACGCAAAAGATTACTTAGCAATAAGAAACTCTTCCTGCTTTAATTTAAAAATTAACCAAGATATTATTATAAATATGAGACCCTGTATATTATATAGTAATAGTTCTTCGTAAAACTTCGTACACTTTAAGCAATGACAATTTAAATATATACAATTTATGTTAATACATGTATTTTAATTATACAGGCATGTCACAGAACTCAATTCCGATCGAAAGTGATTTCAATACCGCATATTCATTCTTTAGAAAACGAAAAATTTCTTCGGAATGAAAGCACTTTTGAATTTCAAAGTGGAATTTAGTTACTTGCGGTCTTCAAATTTACTTATGTATTTTTATTTAGATTAGCCTTGTTATTAATTTGGTGTGCGCAATATTGTCACATTTAAATAAAAAGGTGAAGATTCAGCAGTTTTAAAAAATAAGCAAAATCGATCTGAATCTGAAGAAGGCAAAAAAATCGATCGAAATTGTTAATACGGAATTCAAACCATTCCGATCGGAATTTGTGACATGCCTGATAATTTTTAAATAAAATTTTGAATTGAAAAAATGATTTTTTCTGCCTATGATGATTTTCGTCTCAAATCTTCTGGCAACGCTGGTTCCCGTTGTTATAATTTAATAATTCACAATAGTTTGACATTTAATGAAAACATATGGCTTTAATTTGCAAGCAAAACAAAACAACTTATTTAACCGGTTGCTTGTAAAATAATATAAAATAAAATAATCTTTAGAAATTAACACAAAATATAATGACTCGCTTTTCAACCGAACGCCTTGAAGTTTTTATTAACGACTATCTGAAAGAAGACCTTAAACATTTGGAACATTACATTAAAATTTACAATGAGGAAATCATGGAATATGTCCAGCTTAAAAATACCATCGAAGCTTTGCGTGATAATTTGGAAGATGGTTATAAAACACAAATGAATATTGGTGGCAATATTTTTATGGAAGCAAAAGTTGACGATTTAAATACAATATTGGTGGACATTGGTAAAGGCATCTATATATCATTCACACTAGAGGAAGCTTTGAAATTTGCCGATTTCAAAATAAAAATACTTAACAAAGAGTGTGATGTGCTTAGGGAGGAGAGTATTAAGAAGAGAACAGAAATAAAGGTGACTTTAATGTACTTGGCCGAACAGGAGCAGTTGGTAGAAAAGGAAAAGCTTTAACATTTTAAAAAAATTCTGAAAAAATTATACAACTACTTTTAAAAAGCCAAATTGTGATTCTGTAGGCATGTAAGAAAGGAAAAACGTGACCAATAAAATTTTTTTTTTTTAATGAAAAAAACTTTTAGTTCAGTGCACATATTTGGTTTACATTGTTCTAATTAGGTCTGTTTGGAATAAGTCTTTGATTTGTCTATGTTTTTGCTGACACGAAAACTACTACTGTATTTGGTCGAGCTGAAAATAAGGTTCAAGTGTCATTGCAAATGTCTTGTGTTCTAAAATGCATCACAGAAATTTATGATGCGCAATCAAACGTTAAACACGCATCACAAAAGTGGCTGATGCGAAGGATGAGTAAGTAGTTTATTTAATATTTATTAATTTTGTTTAATTATATTTGCTTATGCATTTCTAGAATCGACTTAAACGTAAAAGGGTTCAATTGGACAAGGAAGAGAAATTTACATCAGTAAAAAGGAAGAAGTCGTTGTTTTGTTGAAAATCTAATATTTTTATTTTATCCATTTTTATTATAAATAATTGATAATTACTTTTTGTCTGCGCATCAAGTAAATATCAGTATCAGCTGTTTATCATCCACATTGTAATCTAATCATAATCGCATCAAATACAGCGCATTGATGCCTTTCCGAACAAACCCAAGATTTCCACAATAGACCTCAAGATGAATCTCGAAAATAGGTGTAGTGATGTCTCCTAGAACAGGCCAAACATAAAATATTTACTTTTAGAGCGGAAGGTATTGTTCGAGCCCCTGAAATTATTAGGTAAATTATTTCAATCGCCTAGCTTGGATTTCTTATGATTTTGCGTTGAAAAGTAGGAGTCTTGGACTTTATGGAAACATTAAGCAATGCGTGGTTATATTTTAAATTCAATTTAGATACCTAGTAAAATTATTTAAAATATTTTGTTTTTAAACCTTCAATCAATACAAGTTAGATAATTTGCTTTACATCATGATAAAAAATATAATTTTTTTGAAAGTATTCGTTAACCGATTTGATTTTATAACTAATAAATAAAAGTGGATTTTGGCTTAAATTCATTTTTTATTTTACTTTCTAAAAATTTTAAGAAAGAAAATATATTTACAAATGGTACAAAGCAAAAACAAATGTACAAGACGTGTTTCAGAGAGAACGGTGAAGGAATACTATGGTTTGTGTGTGGACTTCGTCTAATCAAACTAATATGAATACTCCTTGTATTCTTATTTACAAAGTTAGCTGGTTAAATAGATGATATTTGCAGTGTACCTAACCTACGGTAGATAGATGAGAAGAATGCTTATTACGTATGTAGCCATCCAGAAAATGCTGCTTTACATTCTTCTGGTATCTAACTTTTCCTTTTTTTTGACAACGTCCGCATGCAGGTCTATATAATATTTATTTCTTTGGACAAAACATTTTTACTTTTATTTTGCCATAAGCGGTGTAATTATAATTCTATTTAAATAGCAACAAAAATATATCTAGAATATAGATCCTAAAATAGTAAGAAACACAATTTTTTTTTTATGTAAATAGCAATAAATAAAAAACACAAAAAACATCACAAGGTGAATAAAAAATATATTGGTATAAAATGCAGGTATCTTTTTGTATTGATACAGGTAATTTTACCGAAATATCAGATAAAATATACATTGTAAATAAGAGTCATCCCCAAGACTAGTTTCCTTAACGTACAATCAATAACCTTCAAATGTTTCTTAATTATAAATGCCAAAAGAAAAATGAAGAATCGGCATGTAACCAACATAACGCAGAAGGGTTTGTTTGCTGGTAGTTTTTGTTAAAGATTTATTGTTTTTGAAGTTTTTATACATAAAGGAAATGTGTTTGGCTTTTCTAAAAATTTGGATAAAGGATTCCTGATGAGCTGGCTTTAGCGTGTAGATATCTGCTATTCCAAACCAAGAAATAAATTGCATTTTTATTTGAAAATGTTATGGGATATTAGCATAATATAATAAATAAGACATAAAGTTAATGAAATTAGTGGTCTAAGATTGCATATCCTCTGCGATCTACCAAACATAAACAAACCAACTATTTACAACAGAATATTGAGTGAATTAAATAAATTTCTAAATTTAAAAAATCAGCAGAGTTCAAATGCATCTCTTAATATAAAATGAAATATATTTAAAACTCAATTATTGTTTTAATGAAAACCCGGTTTGTGCAAAGTTTGAGTTTGTTACATGACGTAACCAATAAATTATTAAAAAAAAATTTGTCCTCAAATATTAATAAATTATTTTTGTTGATGATATTTTAGATCACTGATATCCTTAAGGATAAGTTTTTGTAAAAGGTAGATAAAAAATAAAATAAATAAATAAGTCGTACTCAATGTAATAATTTTTTTATAAATAGTTATTCGTAATGTTACGTTTCAATAAGACTGAATAAACATTTGTAGAAATAGTGGTTACGCTTTTTTGGCCCAAAATTTGACTTATCTGATTGCACCTTAATGTACTTGTTTTCTTAAATATATCACTTGCCCCAATAGTCGGTATACATTTTTCTATAAGACAAAACTCCCATACATTTTTCTATAAGACAAAACTCGCATAAGAATTCAATTTTTTTTATTCTAACTAAGAGATATTTAAAATCTTTCATGTAAAAAAATTAAATTTCAATTAAAAATACTTATGATATAAAATTGTATTTTAATGTTAAGGCAATTGAAGATCTTTTTTCTTTTATTTAAAAGAAAGTAATAAAATTTTTTACATATTTAATTAAAGCAGTGCACATAACAAAAAACTTAGAATGAGTTTGGCATTAGTTAAGGAATTTGCAGTCAGGATGGCACTTAAAATCAATGTAAACTGCTTTCCGTGACCCATAATTATCTTTTGTGACTATTTTCGATGTCAAATTGTGTGGAGTGCCTTGTAGAGACCCTGCTTAGTTTCGTCACTTATGCTAACCTCATGCTAAGTTTTTGTTATGCATACGGCCGTTAGTGTTTATATACATACATATATCAATTTATTTGAAAACTAATTAGGTAGGTACTTCGTTACTTATTAAAAATTAAATTTATAGAGACTTAAATTTATTTGTTCGTTGCATGCTTTGCATATATAGAGTAAGTTTGGGTAATGTGGATCCCCTTTTGTTTTTTTTTGGCTATAATTTGTAGATTTTTATTCTAATATGGTAGATTTCCGCTGGAAAATTACTTGATTACTAAGATAAGACTTAATATCAAGGAGGTTGTGAAAAAAAACATCAAGTGAAAGAATTGGCGCTTACCCATATTTTCCGAGTTACGGAGCTCTGAATTTTTCAAATTTTTTAAAATATCAATAAAGGTAACATTTAAAATCTTTTAAAGAGATCTTTAAGGAAATACTAAAGTTTGAAAAAAATACTTAACCCATTAAGAGCCGATGGAATTTTTATCTAAAATTATATGTATATGCATTACCAAATTTAAATTCTCTGTCACCCCAATATTTGCTTTTTTGATTGGAGTTACTTCACTAAACTAGATTTACAAAAACGGAGAAGGGTATGTAAGATTCGGCATAGCCGAATACAGCAGTCTTACTTGTTTTTACAATTTACTTAGATTTTAAATAAAAAGTGCCGACAAGTGGTGAATGCCGATCTTTGGATTGTTTTCTACTTACTTCAATAAAGTTATTCATCTGTCTTATACTATTGCGGAATTTACCCGAATTTTATTTTATTAAAATCCTGAATAAATGCATTGTGTAACTACAAAAAATCTACTCTGGAATGTTGCAAGTACTGAGTTCGAGAAAAAAATTCGTGTCGCAAAAATTTCAGTGTGCAAGTAATGTGCATTGACTTTACACTATAGTAAGACCAGCCTGTATAACTTACGCAATGTAAAGCTAACCTTAAAACTACACAGATAAAATGGTTTTAAATTGGAATAGTATTCAACACCACAGAAATATGTTCGAAATCACCTTCACCTTAATGCCTCGCCATTGTTTTCAAAGCACCCACAAGTTTATTATTTGAAATCCCTACTTTCAAGAAACCAAAGGTATAATTGAATATACTATCCAAGACGTGTGCAAAATCAAAGGTTTATTTTGCACATCATCAGCAAAAGTAAACTATTTCATAGTCACAAAAAGATTATTGACGGCCCAGGCACGCAACTTAAAACTGGAATCAACTCTGAGTTGCAGCCACGACAACACACATACTTACTTACTTACTTACTCTATTAAAGGCTTTAGACAAGTCAAAGAATAGCAAAGCATAAACTTGTACTTCAGGTATGTTAGAATTTATATTATCAGTAAGATAAAATAGTACAGAAGGCAATATGTCCTACCACCTGCATTTTAATAAGGTGTTCAACCATCTTGGACAGAATTTGTATGATGGGAAAAAATTTGCTAAAATTAGTGGCAACATTTTTGCACAGTTCCAAATTGTGTACTAAAAGAAAGAGATTATAAATTACTTTAAACGGTTAGCTATTCAATACAAACTAAACACTGCGTTGTATTCCTTTCAATAAAAGTTACTTTCTTTTTTTAAAGTTGATCATAATTATTTTAGAGACCACTAGATTTTTTAGCACTGCATTGAACGAGAAATGTGCTTTAACGAACAGTAGACAAAAATTTGAAAGTAAAGAGTGAGTGAAGGCGCTAATGTATCCGTCTTTCCCGCTATAATTTAACAGAAACCTTATAAACCTGGATCTCTAGTACTTCAAGCTGCTAATAACACTATCAGTCTCACTTTTGGTGAAAAAATCCTCTGTTTGAATCTTGAATAAAGACGAAATATTGTGTAGAAGTTTATAATTGCGGATGTTTCACAAGTGTTAATAGGTTTTGATTTTCGAGAGCATTATCAGTTGCTTTTTGACGTTAAAAGGCGCCGGATTATTGGCAAAAAGACCAATATATCTACAACAGACTTAGCTGTAAAATCGGATGCACCCAGTTCAATTATATGTAGTGCTATTTCCCAGGACTTTCTCTCTTATTCACTCCTGACGGAGTTCAAGGATATTACGAAACCTTTAAACAAATTGCCACAACCAAAGGCGCATCAGTTTATTGCAAACTTCTTCAAATATAAACAGTTAAAAAGAAAGAAAAGGAGAAATTCATTCTTTAAAGATTTGTATTTCATCCTGTTATTTCTCACCAAAACGATAACATACCCCTTCGAACTATTTCTTTAACTTTATAAAAGTACTTGAACCATTTTAAGTTTTTTATTCCTTTGGGAGAGAAAAATAAAGACAGTGTTGATGCAAATATTATTTTAAAATAAAAGAAACCTTTTCAATTGTTGCAACTTGCTGTTATTTGCACGTACATATAAACTTTAACCGCAACAACATTTCGTTTTCAATTGTTGTTGATAACCCCCCAAACATTCAAATTTTCTTTCGGGTTTAGATGCTCTGTGTAACATTGTTTGTTGGTGTGTAAACGACTAAACTGATTTTAATGAAATTCACAACACCTGCAGTTAGTTGTCCTCATGGTTAAATAAGATGCAGCTAAATCAATTTTAACAAAATCCTGATCTGTTTTCCTAGGACCTAGATGACAGAAAAAGGGGCAAAACGGGCATTTATGTCCGACGCCAATTATAATGTATGTAATAGAAAAAAATTTTAATAAAAACTCAAATTATAATATAAAATGTATTGAGGAGCAATATATAAATCAACATTTTAATAATTTATAATAATCGACCTTAAGGTAGATTGATATCAGAAAGGTCGAATAAGCCAATACAAAGATTTATACAATTTTTAATATTTTAATAATTGTAACTTAATTTTTATTGGAAATTACTTAAAAATATTGGATATCGAATTAAAAAAATTGTTAAATATTTTTGAGTCAAAATTAAAAAAAATGTTCTAGATATTGAGTTCAATATAATATAAAATTTATTTCAATTCTCTGACTTTATGTTTGCTGGGTATGGACAAATTTGTATGTATATATATGTTTTGTTTGTGCTTATTAGTGCTTTTACAAATTACAATAGTTTAAAAAAATATAAAATAATCAACAACATACGACCTCAGTAGTGTTTATTGTTTATTTTTAAGTTTTTAGTTGTTGAATCTTACCATTTTCTTGTCTAATTGTTGGTTTTGTTTTCAGTTTATAGTGTAGTCAAAAGGATAACGGTAATATAACCGCAATCATTTGCACTAGATCTGTACAGAAATGCACGAGGCTAGACGGTAAACTGAGTTTTTCAAAAGTAAAAATATTATTATTTAGATTGATATTTTAATTATTAATTCATCGAAACGCCTTTTGTTCCATATGGAGCTGAAATCAAGAAAAAATATATTCTCTATCGATACTAATAAGAATTGTAAATTTAAATCAGGGATTGCAAAATATGATTTTTAATATTTAAATTAGAAAATCAGTAATAACATTAATAGAAATGTTTTGTAATAAAAAACACAAACGAAATCATTTAACCATGAATAAAATTAAGCTGCATTAAAATGTTGTTAAAAAATAAAAAAACAAGTAAAAGGCTATATCCGGATATACCGAATCTTATATATACTTTAAAATAGATATTTAACTCTACGTGTACATATTGTTACGAATAATAAAATCTGGCAACCCCTGTTGTTGTTTCCGTGTGACCGTGGTGAAAAAGTTAATTCAACTAATGGTGTGTGTATAGAATAATACCACAATTAGCCAACAAAAGCCGAGCAACCTCAATGGTTGCGTTGGTAAAACAGAAGATCGTGGGTTCGATACCGTCTTCGGACATGCGTACAACGAAAAATAATAATTGTTATAGCAATTAAAAATTAAGAAGCAGCAGTACAAACCTCCTGAGAGGCAAAAGATAATTATGGTGTGAAGCCATGGCAGATAATTTAGTGGAGACGTCCAATTTAATATAAGAGCTACAGATAATTGTCAAGAAGCCCTTTACAATAAAAACAAATAACTGTAGCGCAGCGAAGTGTAACAGCATAACAACAGTGTATGGCAGACGTGTTTTGTGGCTATTGGATTAAAGGGGATGACTGGCTTGGATAAAAGGAGTAGTGAAGATGTCTGTGGATAGTTAAGGTTACTAAACAACGCATAGAGTAGTTCATGTCTCGCCGAAGTAACACAGTAGTGTAGCGTGGATGGATGCGTTTGTAATAATAACGCATGTTTAGTAAAATACGAGACCATGGGATTCACAAGACCGGTAGGATCGAGAAGTATTTAGCATAGAAGAAGTATAGCATAGTATAGTATAAGTAAGAATAAGTTTTTCTGCTCAAAAAAAAAAAACGTCAAAAATTGTAAGTTTTGCTTTGGGTTGTTGTCTCTTTTACTTTCGTCTGTATTCGTAGAAGTGAAGAAGGATATAGTACTTGAATAGACAACCACCTGCAGGAATACAAACGAAAAAATGAAATATTAGAGGCAAGCGTGGTGTTTTGCCAACTTCCTCGAAGGACATGGAATGATCTTGCTGATAGATTGGCGTATTTAAATTGTTGCCACTAATTTAACCTTTTATTTTTTTCAACTTTCGTTGGTATTCTTGCAGGTGGTTGTTGTTTATGATAAAAAAAATTAATGAAAACGATAAGAGAAATTTGTGAGTTTTTAATCTGGTACAGCAACCTTTTCGTTTACTTAGCTGGGGAAAATAACACTCAGTAAAACTTAAAATTTTCACGAAAAAGATATTTTTTTTAACAAAAAAAAAAAAAAACTTTATGGTATGAAATTTCTGGCCTGGCAACACTGAGTGCTGCCAAGTGCAATCTGAGATTTCCATTGGAAAGTTTGTCACTTTTAAGCATAATCATACTCAAAATGTTTTGACGTACGACCATTATTTGTGTTGTTTACAGTGACTTGAAAAAATTAATATAGAAAAAAATGGAATTAACTCGTGAACATTTTCGTGCCATCATTTTTAACAACTTTCGACGTGGATTATCACGACAAGAGTGCATTGATGAACTTAAATCTTTGTATGGCGATGAAGCACCATCCTATAGCACTGTGAAAAATTGGTATAATGAATTTAATCGTGGCCGAAGCTCGCTCAAAGACGAATTCCGTAAAGGTCGTCCAAAAACGGCTGTTGTGCCAAAGAACGTTGATGCCGTGCGTGAACTCATAATGCAAGATCGACATGCGACATACCGAGAGATAGAGACATCCTTAGACATTTCTTCCACCAGCATACATTCGATACTGCATGATTACCTGGCCGTAAAAAAGGTTTGTTCTCGTTGGATCCCGCACAATTTGAAAGTCGCTCAAAAAAAGGCTCGTATCGATTGGTGCAAAAATACGATTGCGGTGCTTCAAAAGGCGTTTAAAAGATCGTCACAGGTGACGAATCATGAATCTATGCGTATGAGCCCGAAACGAAACAACAATCGACCGTGTGGGTCTTCAAAGACGAGCAAAATCCAACGAAAGTTGTTCGTGGAAGAAGCACTTCGAAGCAAATGGTCACCTGTTAATTCGGCAAAACTGGTCATGTGGCGACTGTTCCGCTTGAGCAACGTAGGACGGTCACTTCTGAGTGGTACACTACAATTTGTTTGCCTGAAGTCATCGGAGAAATTCGAAAAACCAACAAGAGAAGACGAATCATTGTTCACCATGACAATGCGAGCTCTCACACATCGGCTCAAACCAGAGCGTTTTTGACCGGCCAAAACGTCGCATTAATTTGTCATCCGCCGTACAGCCCTGACTTGGCACCTAATGACTTCTTCTTGTTTCCGCATATCAAGAAAAAAATGCGTGGTCAACGATTTTCGTCGCCAGAAGAAGCTGTTGAAGTGTCCAAAAACCATGTTTTAGAGGAGAATACTTTGAAAAACAATAAAACCATTTTTGATTATAAATATTCGCATTTTCACTATTAGGTCAGAAATATATAGAGCAGCCCTCGTATTTTTATTTAAACTATTCAAAGGAAAGTTAAATTTTTAAACATTGACCACAATTCATCACAACCTTAAAAAAGAAAGCTTTTAGAGGAATCGATTTCTATCACGTACCCGAATATCTAAGAATTTACTGTTTGCTTTTCAGATCGTCTTCTTAATTATTTTTATTATAATACACAACTAAATAAATTCGTACAAGTTTAAGTATGTGTATAAAAAGTTTTCCTTTAGTTATCTACTATACAAACTTGCAGAAGTTTTATAAAATTGTACACACGTGATTATATTTATAGGCACATAAAACTCTCAAAATAAAGTTGTTAAAAAAATTGCTCTCTGCAAGAATTTTTTTTATGATAAACTGATGAGCAGCAAACTATGAAATAAATAATAGATATTTTTATAAGTTTCTAAATTTAATAAAATGCGAATTTTAGTGCACCTGTACGATTTTCAGATGTATTTAAGCTTGCACACACATAAAAAAATGTGGAGGTTTTCCTACTTGACCAGAAAATCCAAATATCTGAGCATCAAATATATAAAATTCAAAAAATCTCAAACTAAAAATAAATTATAAGTTTTTGGCTTTAATAAATTAAATCATCAAAACGAACTATCGTTGGTTATTGTGTCGAAGTTTTGTTCTTAAGTGAGTAAATCTATGGCTCCTCATGATATAGTGTTACCTAGTTTACTCTAAGAAAGTAAATAACATTATCGCAACATGTTGCTTCAGAATTAGAAACAACAATTAAGAGTGATATATTCGGCATGGCCAAATCTTATATACCCTTCACCATATATGTAAAACTAGTTTAGTGAAGAACTCCAGTCGAAAAAAAAAAATGTTGGGGTGACAGAGAATTAAAACTTAAGAAAAAATAATTACGTACTATATATAATTTTACATAAAAATATCCTGGGTTCTTAGTTCTTGAAGCATTTACAAAAATTGTTTTATTTCCTGAAAGATCTATTCATAAGCTTTTAAATGATACCCGTATGGATATCTTCAAAAATATGGTACACAATTGTACTTCTGCCCATAACTCGCAAAATACAGGCGAGCGTCAATTTTCCCCTTAATGTTTCTTTTTATTTTAATTCCCTATCGACCCATATATTTGTTTTTTGATTGGAGTTACTTGACCAAACTGGATTTGTTCCAAATGATATGAAAAATTAGGGGCAGGCGTGGTGGTTTGGCCGCTACCAAAATTTTCGAAGTTATGTCTGATCGATTGGCTTTTTTAATTTTTCTCTAGCTCCTCTAGCTCAGTAGTCAGCAGTCGATGAACGCTGCCCAAAGCGACTATAAGCTCAGACTATTTATTATATAGTGGCTTTTTTTTATAGGATTGTAAATTTAGAAAAACTTCAATAAAGGTCTTTTATACAGGGATTGCGTAAAAACAGCTTTTACATGCATATTGAATAATTAAACGATATACATACATAATTCTTGAAGTACAGTTAAGTGAATCTATAGATTCAAAAATTTATTTTACATCGAGTGGAAAAGTTTTGGTCAAGTGGGTAAATGCAACCTCATACTGTTTTTATACAATTTAAACAACTACAAATAATAACAAACAGACATCATCCTTAAAAATGTTATCAGATCTACTAAAGAATGAGATGTATTCATTTTACAGATTTGTTAAAAAAACTACAGCTGTAAAAAAAACTTCAACAGTAAGAATTAAATATTTTCAGGCCTATTCATAGCAAAGGAGAATTCTTATTATCGTCCATTTTTTTTTAATTTAATATATTATTAAGTTCTATGTATGATTGTATGTATATATGTATGCTTGTAAGTTAATTTCCGGTAACATTTTCCAATAAGGTCTGGACCCCTATAAGAACAGTGACTATATAATGCAAATTTTTCATGATCTTTGGGAAATATTTAAGTACAAAATTTTTTCTAAGCTGCGTTTTGAACTTTGTTAAGCTAAGACTTGGATTTAATTAATTAAAAATAATTCATTTTAATTTAATACCAAAAGCAGTACAACGGCAACGCCGTTTCAGTATGAAATTATTGCAAATGTGTTAGAAGATGTTGGTGTATGTATAAGTTTCGCTCATACATTTGTTGCTAAGACTCTTCTGCATTAAATACAAGTAGTATTTATGTATAAGCCCATGCTCTTCTTAAATTTATAAACTAAATATGAATATAAATCTGTCGCATGAATGGAGGTGAAGTGGATCATAATTTTGAGGTTGGAACTTCGAAGAGAAACATTACACTGTCCTTTTCAAAAAATAATCTTCACGCTTAACTGTACCAGTTGGTTTTAAAGATTAACGTTGCGAATTATTTCTTATTTCCACAGCTCTTTGAAGCATCAAAAAACTTAAAAATAGTATCGTTGGGTATTCTTTTAATTTTTCTTGATATTGTGAGACAAATTTTTATATCAGTATTATTACATTTTTTTAATTTTCTAAACTGTTATCTGAAGCTTAGACTATCACATGGAGAAATTATAACAGGCTCACAATGGCTAGAAATGTCATAAATCATTTCTTACGTATTGAGTTTGACACTTCCAGCGACATCAACTGCCACTACTTTGTACATAATTTTTCATGGTCGTAATTATCAATAATTTTGATTTTTTGATCTAACAACGTCGAAATTATTTGAATCTTTTGAAAATTTTAAAGATAAGAAAATACATACATATGTTTTATTTCCATATTTTACAAATTTTAATAAAAATTTTTGGCTTTAATTTTATTGTTTTTTTTTTTGTGTGTTTTAATCTCCTTTTTTGACACACTCAGCCCAGCAAGAAACAATGAATTTGCCTAATATACAGCTAGCCGTGTAAAAACTACAGAGTTATTTTAACTTTTTTTTTTATCAAACTACGACTGCAGGATGACCACACAGCGCATCAAATACCAGACTTTCGTAAACCTAAAAAAGGCATACAGAAAAAACGGCATGAATTCAGCGAAAGACAGACGACTGTTTGACGACTGCGGAAAAGCGTAGAATTCTGGCAAAAACAAATGAGATTGCCGTTGTATATGACATAAGGCGAGAAAATTGGACGTGCAAAGAATAGCAGAGTAACATTAGCGTACCGTACAATATTGGCAAGCTGAGTGTTGCACGATTCCAGTACACTCTAATAGTATATGAATACAGGAAGATATGGATAATAAAAACCGTCAGCGTCGCAGCATACGAGAGAGAAGTATTAAAGAAGACTGGAGATCTTGCAAAAAGCTGGAGCAGGTAAAACATCAATACAAGGTGCAGGTGGATAACAGGGCTCATCGTAAATATCAGAAAATGGGTTTATTGAGAGTTCACTAATGAAAACTACTATTTAGAACGCGGATGCCCAAATGCAGTTCTCTATAGTGCTTGTATGAGAATGAAGATATCACGGAGGACACTTTTTTAAATGCTTCTGTATGTCTAAGGGAAAAAACATCACAGGACCACTGACGGTCGAATAGTTAATTAAAAATTTGAAAATCGATGAGACTAGGTGAACAGACTTTCCAAAATGTTGTAAGCCATGTTGTGGCCAAAGAAGGCAGACCAAGAGGCAGATTACATGTCTAAGAGGAGATCGGCGTCTGACGTAGCCTCTAGTAAGAAGTCGTTTCTGAAACTACAAGTTCCTTAGTGGATATATAGTATCGAGGAGCTCCACATAATAATAAAATTCCCCAAACAATAAAACCAGGGAAAATAAATAACATAAGGTCTGGGAATAATCAAACTGATTTTTAGCCTTTGTATAATTTTTAGTATAGAAAGTTAGTCTGATTGGGAAGTCGCGAAAAGTTTATTTTGTGATTATAAGAAAAAAATTTTAAATATTTAATAAATCAAGTCTTTATTTGACACAAAGAAGGAGTGAAATTAGTAGATTGTGTCTTAATACAGTTTTGATATTTGTTACTAATTCTTTTTTAAGCTGCCAATAAAAATTTTTTAAATAACTGAATATTGATTTCTTTTAAATCTCTTCCCTATTGAATATAACAGTTTGGAGTTTAAATAAACTTGTATCTGTCAGTAAGCGGTTTTGTATGAGGTTTTTTTTTTATTCATACATTTATTTTGATAAAGTTTTAACTTTGGAATACAAAAAATTGGCAACAACATTCCAGAGACATCTTTATTTGTCCATTGGTTATATGAGTTTGTTTTTTATTATTTCTAGTATTTGTCTGCTAGTTATGTCATTATTGGGTTTCCTTATCCATGTCTAGCTTGTAGTTTAGGATTTGCTTATAATATTTTTTTTCTTAATTTTACATTATTGAAACATGTTGTTTGGCCTCTTTTTGACTGGTTGTGCTCTTTAAAGGTAGTGTGAGCTTTTACAGTACTAAATTAAAAGTCAGATTATTTTAATCATGCTAAACTTAAGCACTTTCTGATCGTTTAAAATTCTAGCAACTAATTAGAAGATTTTAAATAAAAGGTTTAAGATGCCAATATGTAATTTACGGGTTTTTTTATGGCACATTAAAACCACATTAGAGTTAATTAGCGGACGTGAGTCACATGTGTGAGCACGTGTTTTTCTCCCTTCTTTGAAAAACATTTTTGAACATCTAAAAAAAGTAACCTACAACTACAAGCAATTATGATTAATCCACTTAAGGAACATATTTTTTTTTTTAATTAAAACAATTTTATTTTAGTCTTCATACAGAACTATTAATTGTTTTTAATACAAAACAAAATAATGAATACGAAAAATAAAAATGTTACATAGGTATCTAACTATTTTTTTCCGACCATGGCTTTTGGCTCACAGCTGCCATGTGTTAATATAATCTTTATTTTTAATCAAATCTAATTGACACAAAAAAAAAAACAATTATTTAAATGTTCCTGATAGTTTTTAAAGGGTATGCAAACTATTGACTACACTATTACTTATGTATGTATAAGTATTTGCTAACTAAAAAAAATTACTTGTTGTGCCATAAATAGAGAGGTTTTTATATTTTATTAATTACATTACGATTAGTTACACGTGCCAGTGCTTTTTTTGTTTCATTTGCTGGGGGAGTGCAAATATAAAATGATGGCTGGGTTCAAATACTACAAGTAAAACGATTGAAAGTAGTAGTTGGTCATTCGGTCTGTAATTTTTTATCGTCTTGACGACGATACTTCAGCAAAATATGCAGTTTATTTTTTATGTTATTAAAGTCTTTTAGCCTTAATAAGCTTTTAAAACGTAAATCGGAAAAGTAGCACCAAATTTAAAAATTAACTTAAATGTGAATGTACAAAACGGGTAAAATTTTTACTGTTTACAAGAGAAAACATTTTAAATAAATAAGAACTCCGCAAAAAATTGATAACTCGCCACAAAAAAAAAAAAACAATTTAAGGGGATAATAGAAAGTCCCCCTGATCTTAAACTTTGTAAAAAATCCTAAATTATACTTTTTTCAAAATTTTTACATTTTTCTATTAACAATAAGCAAACAATTTCATAATCTGAAAAATAACAAAACAAAAAACAAAATATTCTAAAGATATATTCGGAAATTCCTCAAAAAATTATAAAGTTGATTTTAAATTTTTACCCTGACCAGGATTCGAACCATCGATTTTATAAATTAATGAAATTTTACTTTATTTTCGGCTTTTTTGGTTCTTTTTAATTAATTTTCTAAACATTTTTTTCTTTCTAAAAGCCGAAAATAAAGTAAAATTTCAGTTGATTATAAATTTTAATTAATATAAAAATTTAATCCATTTCAAATTAGTTGAAAATAATTACAAAAAATCTAATAATGATAGTACAAATAAATAAATAAATAAATAATAAAACAATAAGTGCTGTTACGTTTTTTGGCAGTTAAAGCAAAGAATTTAAATTAATATCAAAATTTGACAAAATTTGGGTAAAATCCACTGATGAGTTATTTGAGCAGTATTGAAATGGTCATATGGATATGCTTTCCCCGCAGTAATACATTTCATTTTTAGTTTAGCTTAAAAAAAATAAATATTTCTAGAGAATATCATGAAATATTTATATTTGAAGGAATCAAGCACGAATAAAGTAAATTAAATAAACATACTCCATATTAAAACGATATTTTGCTTCAAAAGTCAAATCTATATATTAAAAATTGTTGCTAGTGTGTTGAGACCTTATAACTCACGAACCGTAAATGATGATGGTTTATCTAAAGTTTGCACGAAATAGTTTGAAGCGTTCGTGAGTTATTACCAGTGATTAAAAATGCTTGACTATTTTCAATGCATATGTAGTCGCTTAACTGTTGCTGTGGAAAAATGTGCAGCAAAGCAAATGCAGAAAAAAAAAGAAAGAAACGTATTTGATTTAGATGACTATGTTTTTCTTTTTGCAGCAAAGCATTTATTTCAAAAACTTTTGCTGTTACTTAAGCAATCAGTTGTTCTTTATTTTTGCTACGAGGGCTGCTCTACATATTTCTGGGCTAATAGTGAAAATGCGAATATTTATAATCAAAAATGGTTTTATTGTTTTTCAAAGTATTCTCCAGCATGATTTATACACTTTTGCATGCGCTCAAACCAGTTGTCGAAGCACTTTTTCCACTCCGATTGAGACACCTCGTATTGCTTAACTCTTTACTATGAAGTTGTGGCTGACTATGATTGCTTTTTCTTGCTGTAACTCGCTGCTTTTCATCCCTTTTTACATTGGAAACGTATTTATGTATTTATTATTTACAATACGTAAGAAAATACATTTTAAAAATATTGTTTTTACTACACCAATAAATGGTGGTTTTTTTCATAAAAAGCAACAGCAAAAGAAGAAACAAACATCAACTTATTGCTTAAGCAACAGCAAACGTCTTTAAAATAAATGCTTTGCTGATTGCTTTGCTGCAAAAAGGAACACATAGTCAGCTTAAGCATGATAATGCAGCTAAAGCATATGCGTTTCTTTCTCTTTTTTTTGCATTTGCTTTTTGCAATGAAATGTTTTGTAAATGCTGAGACATTTAGTTTTTTTATTTGCTGAAAAAATGTAAGAAATAAAAGATGTTAGTGCTGTTGCTAAGTTATTACTAAGACGGGCGTTTACGGCTGCACTGATCTTAAAAAAAATTTAGTTCCAAGATGGTATGCTTATTTAAGAAATAAGGAATAGAAGAAGTATGGGGTGGAGAGGAATAATGCGCGGAATCTTTTATTAAAAAAAAGCAATTTTAAGAATATTTAAAAGATAAATTAGTCATAATTCATAAGGTCAAATAGGCAGAAGGAAATCTGTTTAAACTTTCATTTAAATAAAATAAAAAACTTGTTTGAGATCAGCTAGAAATATATAATTTAAAAATTCACTTCGGTAACTATAAGCACAACTAAATTTTCAGCAAAAAATACATACCACAGTAGTTTGAAAACGATTTATTTTGAACAAAATTCGGTATCTCATGAACCACTTAATATATCTTAATGAAACTTAACAAACGGTCTACAGCAAAGTCAGATAAATCGGGCGTAGAATTTTTTTAAAATGGCATAAGAAATTTATTTTTAACTCAAATTTTAAGATATTTTCAATTTAGTTAGACCATGAAAATATCTATAAAAAATGTGCTTACGTGTGTAGGTTACCTCTTTCAGTTTGGTTGAAACTTGACTTACAATTTTTGTTTTATTTGATTTTTGCCGATTTTAACTTAGTGTTTTTGGCATAGTGCACTTATTAACGATCAGATAATTACTTTTAGACATTTGCTAAAGATTTAATAAAATTTAATGACTTTTCATTTCATAAATGATTCATCGAATCAAAAATAAATCGTCTTCAAACCACTGTGCATACGTACGAACACTATTTATGTTTGTATGTTTGCATTGCCAAATATATTTCCTAGCAAACACACAGGTTTTGATTCAAATTAATATTGTCTTTGCTAATACGACAGTTGGGACTAATAATTTATGTTGTAATCAAAAAGTTATTGAAAAATCGACTTATCAGTCGCATTTTTAATAAAAATAGAATAAATATAGTATTACATTTATCAGCCATACCTAAACAAGAGCGGAAAGCGTTTTTTTGCTGTCAAAAGTTCTCATGCTAGTATATTTTGTATGGAGCATACCGAAATAACGCGGCGGCAACGCTTTGCAATTGGAAAATCCGATTTTGACAAGACGTTTAATAATAAAAATAATAAAAATAAAGAAAAACAAAACAAATTTGGGTTTTTTTTTATAAAATTTTTAATTTACACAACATAAGCAGCAGAATTGTTATTCTTTTTAAAATATTAAGGGAATTTATATATAATTTTGGAAAAATCTACTGCAGAAATAAAAAAATTGTGTCCGGGGTGTAAAATTTTAAGTGAAAATTTTGGAGTCGACCTTTAGCTTCGAAGTTACGGACCTCCAACGTTTGTATGTATAATATGGTACATATCGAGTATTTAATGGGGAATGGGACAATATGGGATTCATAGGAAAGGTATTTTTTTGCTTAGATTTTCATTTACACCCCGTAGGCAGCTTTATATTATTTTTGAGGTGCGTCCGTTAACTAGACTTAAGCCTTAATGTTTTTAATAACCCTGTTTTTTTTATCATTTTGACAAACCGTTGCCGCTTTTGTTTAGGTATGGCATTTCAGCGTCAAAGCTATGCGGAAGAAAACGTTCCGCTTTCCGTTTTTATTTAGGTATGGCTGTTAATATTTGTTTGTACATGTTGTTGGGAAAAAGTTAATGAAGATTTTTAATAAAAAATTTGTACCCAATAACAAAGTAATATTGTGCAATAAGTTGTAATTTAGTTATATTTCGTTATTTTTTTTTTTTTGCAATTTATAATCAATTGCAATTCGCAAAAAATAATTAATTCGAAACCTCGAATTGATAAAAAATGTTACCGTATAAAATAAATATAGTTTTGTAAGACATGTGATATATTGATTGCTTTGTTTGTATTTTTTGTCTGAGTTATATTTGTGTCGTGTGCGTGCAAACGAAGAAAGTCTTGTTTGTCAATCCTCTTATGTAGATTTGCATTAAGTTGCATACATTTGAGAAAAATACTTGATAAAATGAAGAGAAAACTGTATTCTTTTTCCCCTTTCAGTGTTTTTTATTTTCAAAATAACAAAGTTAAACTTATTTGAACCATTTCTCAAGGGACACTTAATGTCCAGGGGATAGCACTTGTTTTCTTTAAGACATATTTCAGTTTCTACCATTCTTTAAAATAAAAAGCAATACCAAGGACGACCACAAAAAAGAACAAAAAAACATTAATCAAATAAAGAAATGCAAAGCTACGTTAATTGATTTTATAATTCAAAGATACAGAAATCCTCTCCGTATTAGTTTTCCATCTTTCAATTTGAGAAAATTTAAACTGATCAATCTGTTTGAATTTTGTTGTGGAACGTAATTGTAAAGCATATTTTTAAACAACAGAATTTCAATAATTCCTAAATTAAAGTATCATTGTGTACCACATGTTTAAACAACTAAAGCTACTTTGAAAAACGTCTAATGTGTTGTTTTTAGTATGGGTATAGTACCACTTTTGAAAGTTTCACAATGTGCCCTTAAAACAAAAACGATTTTACCAATGTTTTTCCACATAGCTGGCCTTTGGCCGGGCATAAAAATTTTCTTCTCTATTGTGTAACTAACAACGGCTTCGATTACCAAAGATTGGGGAAAAAAAGCCAGGGAAATTAAAGTAAACAAGCATTGGTTATTTCGAGTGTTTTTTTTTTAAGCCCGATATAACTTTAAATTCTGAAAAATAATAATAAACTCTAATAAAGAATTCTTTTACACGAAAGATCAGAACATGCCATTAATATTTAAAAATGATTTCGGGCATTTAGCCACCGCAGCTGCTTATCACACAAATAATGTTGGCCTCCAAAGCGTTAATTGTTGCTGGTTTATCAACATAAGCCAGTGATTTAATGTGGCCCCACAAGATAAAATGGAGAGGTGTTAAATCGCACGACCATAGAGGCCAATTGTCAGGTCCATTTCTTAAAATCAACTTAACGCCAAATTTGGATTTTAATAAGTCGATGGTTGCGGTCGCCATTTGTTACATAGCGCCATCTCGTTGAAACCACATTTTGTTCGGATCAACCTCATTCATATTCTTAAACAAAAAACATTAATTATGGTGCGGTAACGATCTCCATTGACCGTAACGTGAGATCCGACCTTATTTTTGAAGAAATAAGGTCCGATGATGCGACCAGCGGTGCATTTTTTTTGGAAGCAATGCAGTGTGTAGGGTATGTTGTGAATTGGTCTCACTCCATATGCGGCAATTTTGTTTATTAACAAACCCGTTAAGCCAAAAATGAGCCTCAACGCTGAACACAACTTGGCGGTAAAACAATGGGTCAGTTACTAACTGCTCTAGAGCCAAATCAGCGAATATAATGGCCTTGTCGCTTTAATTCCTACACTAGCTGGATATTATACGGGTGCAGGCCAAGATCTTAGCGCAAAACTTTTCAAGTAGTAGATGGACAGAGCCGCAATTTCTGCGACCGAAGACGAATCGATAAATTTGGATCTTCTTCCACACTTTCGTTTACAGCAGCGATATTCTCTTTCGATGGTGTTAATGCATTCTCTAGAGAGTATGTGGAACAAAATCTATCCACAGTCGAATTGATGACTGATTTTTAAAGTAAACTTGGTTGATTTAATAGCGTTGTTCTAGCGTCAGCTTATTCATAATGATTTGCCAGAGTTTACTGAAAATAATAACGAAAAATTTTTTATCAAAATTTAATTTTCTTTTTAATTTTTTATAATTTCAAGTTCTATTATGCTTCAAAAAACTTTATAAAGTACTAGCAGTGTCCACGGCTAATTCTACGTGTCATTTTTAATTTTCCCTAATTCCAAATTAAACTATTTATTCGACAGTTTTGTAAGTGTTAAAAATTTTCAATCTATAAAAATAAAAAGTGCTGACAACTGGTTTAGTACCATTATACCAGTGAAATTGGGTGGCTTCATCCATCCAATAGTTTTTACGTGATGCAAACACAGACAGACAGATAGAAAAAAATTCCAATAACAAAATTTTTTCAACAATATTTCATGTACAGAAATGGACCCGTTACAGTTTTATTATATGTATAGAGTAGCAGTGCCCACGACTTCGTTTGCGTGTCATTTCTAATTTTTTTAAAATCCAAATTTAGAAAAATCTTTAAATTTTTATTCCAAAGTTCTATAAACAGTGTTAAAAATGTTCCTTTTACAAAAATAAAATGTAAAGAAGACTGTTTTAATACCATTATACCGGTAAAATTGGGTGCTTTCACAATTTTATCTCTATTTTCTCTACGTAATTGTTTATTTTTACGAAAAAAAAAAAATTATTTGTAAATAATTTTTCTTTCTAAAAATATTTAGAAAATTAATTAAAAAGAACCAAAAAGCCGAAAATAAGGTAAAATTTCATTAATTTTTAAAAAAAAAATTATTTTATACTGGATTCACTCGTTTAGCGGACCTCCTCACAAAATTTTGTTCAAGTCCAACCAGTAATTTTTACGTGATGCGAACACAGATTCACAAAGATTCCAAAAATAGATGTTTTGTATTCTATATCGATTATTACCTTCACCAACAACAACATTTTCAAAAAATACTTCATGTACAGAAATGACCCCGTTACGGGTTTATTATATGTAATCTCTGCAATATCAATAATTAAAAGAACTTTTTGTTTTTGAATTTCTTAACTGTAGCGAACTTACATCTAATAAATCCCATTTTTGAGACATTAACTGGTTTTACCCATCATCTATTGGTTTTTGGACTAGACTATGAGGCCACTTACATATTAAATGTAAACTGAATGATACTTAAACTTTTTTCTTTTTCTCAATTAATTCTTCTTGATTAATTTAAAATAATAACAATTCGTTTTTTTTTAAATTTTAAAAAATTCTTTTTTTCATGCTATTCTCTCGATTTATTATTTAAATCACCAATATTGATTATTGAGGGTCAAAGCACGTCTCGATGGCCATTTCGTTATCGCTTACTTAACTCTTCAGGAGACTTCTGACAAATATTTTAAATAAACTAAAGATTTTTGTCCAAGCAATAAAGCAAAGACAAAAATCAAAGTTTAAGCAAAAACAACAATAACCAATTGTAATTCTTTTGTTACTGTCGTCTGTATTGTTTCCACACAAAGTTTATTTTACTAGGAACATCTCTAAGGTTATCAACCCTTTTCATGCAACTCATTTTTCCAGAACTAAAAAATTAGGTTGTGGGAAAGAGGAAAGGAGGGAGTAAAGCTTTTGGAGTTTTTATTTGGTACCGTAGTGCTGTTCACTGGTCAAACTACCATTAAGGGATGTACTCTTGATAAAGAATGTGCTGCGGAGATCAAATTAAAAAAAGCATCTCTTGCCCTGTTTCAGAAAGATAAGGCACTTGATTTCTTCTCTTGCTACCTGAAAAATATTATTATTCCATGGCTTTAAATAATTACAGATAAGTTAGCACATTCAGGTTTGTTGAGCGTTACACTGAACCCTATTCAAGTCGGCTATTGCCAAATAAATCCAATTTTTAAAAGGCTTTGCCTATGATGAAATGATTGCAAATAGCATTTGCTACTATTATATTCCAAAGAGTAGTTAGGGTTGGAAGTTTCACATAAAAATCGTTAAAAAAAAGTTTTGAAATAGAATAAGAAAAAGCTCGAATAATCAGATATCGTCACTAGACTTTTATTTCATAAAATAGAATAATTACTGTGCTCTTTCCTTTTGGTGATTACAGTTTTTCCTTCAGTCTTATAATTTAACAGTATTAAATTTCTTTTCATAGAGTTATTGAAAATCCAGGGTTAATGCTAAGCAGGTAAAAATCACCCAAACGTTGAAGGTGGAAATTCAATCAAGTCTAATTACATTTAGGCGAAATGACCATGGGAAAAGTCATTAGGGTAGGTTTTCCATGTACTTCTAACCTCAGTCGATTCAATAAAAATAGAAACAAAATTGGAATGTGTTTTGTATTTAAAAAGAAATGTTTGTTATTTTTGCAATACAAAGTACATAATATTACGGTAATGTTAATGTTGAGTCAATGTCAATTTTTGCGTAAAATATTGGTGCGTTCTCTTTTGTTTTGTTTTTTTTTTTTTTTTGTAATTTGTAATTATTTATAGAATCACTAAGTCATAGAGCATTTTCTTTAACATAAGACTTAGTTGAATTATAATTCAATTACAATAAATGTATATAAAAAAAATTTAGAATATTAATAAAACACAAATTAAATATTCCTTAGAATGTTTAAATATTCGTCTGCACATAATTTTACTTAGCAAAAATTATTATTGCAGTGAATTCTGTTCAGTTCGGGCGATTTGCTAATTTAAAAAAATCGCACTTTTTAATACATTTAAGCATTTTTATTTTCAAATCGACTAAAATTGATATTAATAAAAACCAAAATGCGTTTAAACATTTTGTTTTCAAGTTTCAATTTTTATTTCTTTGACACCCCAAATACTTTAACATGTCAAAAATTTGCAATGCAAATATTCATTATAGCACAAATATTATAACAAGGCTAAGTACTATCAAATAAATGCTCAACAAATTTTATATGAGGTAGAATTTTTTAAAAACGATTGTGAATAATATTGTTGCGTTTTATTAGTTTTTACTCATGACTTAGACACGCGCTATAACTAAATAATATGTAGTTTTTTTAAGTGAATTATCCGGGTTTTTTTTATATAAAAAAAATTAAAATAACTCTTGCAAAAAAAGAATCGACTTTAAAACAGATTTCATCTGTTTTGTAAATTTGATTATATTAACTATTGGAACACCCTTATATCTCCAAACTTTATACTTGTTCAACTGTTCAATAATTTGGCTATATACATCAAATTACAGCAACTATTAGGTGACCCTTTATTTTCAAAATTCAAATTATATACTTGCTGTTGTAGTAGATTTAGCAATCAGGTTATGTGTAAATTTTAACCGTCTGCCTATAATGGTTCATTAATTTCCCATATACATCAGAATATATAAACTATGGTAAAACCCTTTAATTTATAATATAAAATTTTTATACTTCTTCTTGTACCAAACAAAGTAGTGGACATTCTGTCTAAAATTCAAGTGTTTGTTTATAACGGTTAAAAAAACAAACGGCCTTATAGAACAAATTACATCAATTTTGGGAACACCCTTTAATTTCTTAATTAAAATTATAAGCTTTTTGTTATAGCGGACGTAGCAAAACAGGTCCCTTGTAAATTTCAGTTGTATGTCTATAACGGTTTAAAATTTTGGCCACATAAACCAAATAACATCAACTATTGGGACACCCGTTTATTTCCAAATCCGAATTTTGTACTTGTTGTTATAGCGGAGTTAGTAATACAGGTTCTTTGTAAATTTTAATCGTCTGTCTACAACTGTTTAACATTGAGGCCATATACATCAAATTAAATAAACTATTGGGGCACCCTTTTATTTTTAATTTTAAATATTAATACTTGTTACTATAATGGCCATAGCAATCGACATTCTGTCCAAGTTGCGTTTGTCTATAACGGTTCAAAAAATAGCCATAATGGGACACCCTTTAATTTCTAAATTCAAACTATAAACTCGTTGATATAGCAGGCTTAAAAATACAGGTCCCTTTTAAGTTTCAGCTTTAGACCGGTACAAAAGTTTGGCCACATACTTGAAATTACAACAACTATTGGGACACCCTTTCAATTCCAAATACAAATTTAATGCTTGTTTATATAGCGGACTTAGCAATACAGGTTCTTTGTAAATTTGAAGCGTCTGTCTGCAACTGTTCAAAAGTATGGCCATATACATCAAACAAAAAAACTCTTGGGGTACCATTTTATTTATAATTTATAATATTAAAACTTGTTATTATAACGGCCATAGCAGCCGCACTCTGTCCAATTTGCTAGCGTTTGTCTATAACGGTTCAAAAGATAGGCCCATATAAGTAAATTTATATCAAATTTGGGGCACTCTTTAATTTTTATATATATTTTTGTATAACTTTTTGTTATTGGGAAATATAGTAATACGCAATTTTAAATTACACGTAAATACACGTAAAAAAAATGTATGTTGTTTGGGGACACCCTTTAATTTTTAAGATTATGAACTGTTTTTATAACCAATCTGTAAGAATAATGTATCATATTACCAAAAATTTTCAAAATCGGTTCAGAAATGACAGAGTTCTGCAGGCACAAACATAAAAAGCAACATTCAGTCGAATTGATAACCTCCTTCTTTTTTGAAGCCGGTTAAAAAAATTTAACTTTACTTTCACTTCACTTTGTGCTGTTTCGGAAACAAATCTAGCTTAGTGAAGTAACTCCAATTAAAAATACAAATATATGGGGCGATAGAGTGTTAAAAAATAAGAAAAAACATCAAGTGAATAAATTGACGCTCGCATACATTTTCCGACTTAAGGGCCTCTGAGCTTTTCATAGAAAAGTACGATTGTGCGCCATATTTTTTAACATATCAAAATGGATATCCTTTAAAAGCTTATGAAGAGATCTTGAAGGAAATACCAGACAGTATCTAATATTTGACTTTCATGATAAAAAAAATCGTTGTACTCTCGTGTTTTTAATGGTTGCATTAGCAATTGTTTGCAAATCTTTAACCTGCGTTAATTTTGGATGCTTCTTTTATATAAATTTAATTAAAACCCCATAAGCTTTTAACTGATAGAGAAATTGTATTTGTAACAAGAGACTTTATTATTTCAATTCCAATCAGCCGTTTCATGCTTTTCTTTTAGTTTGTTACTGCTATTTTACCAGAAAATTCGTTTAACACACGATATTGCAATTGGAGTAAACTAAATATCTGCTTAAATATTTAAATTTAAAAATTATAATTAAAAAATTTGTTTAAAAATTCAATTTTACTTTTAGCAATAATATTTTCAATTTACCCAAAACATGATTTTAATAACACCACACACTAAACATTCTTATTTATCCTGTACATTTCCATCTGTATTCATTGCATAATGTTGGGTATTATAAAACATAATTGCAACAGTATAAATAAGTAAACAAGTGTTTGAATAAAATTACTAAGTGTGTATATGTATGTGTGTGTGTGTGTTTTACATAATTGGTCGTTTAATATAACGTGCTTTTTTTTGGACCAGCTCAAAACTCATACAAAATCAAAACTGATGTATAGAAGTTTATATCAAATTAACAAACATCAAACATGTTGTGTTCTTCATTATCACTGGCCAAATAAAATTGACTCTAAATAAGTATGAGTAACTCATTGTTTAGTTCCAATAAACCCAACAAAGGGTTATACCAAATAACAGAATGAATATTTGTGCAAGTCATGAATCATGACATTTACTACTAATTTGCTGTTGATTAAGTTACAGTTACAAAAGAAGTGTTTGCATGTGCACAATATGAGCACAGACATGATTTCAAAATTTTTATTTTCAAGCTTGTGTTCTTCATCTTGTTGTGAGTTAAACTACAGAAACTGGAACAAACTATTATCATTTTATGTCAGGTGCTGTTTTGTTTCTGTATTTTTAGAATCTGTAAGTCATCATTAACATCATGAGTGCATGCATGTTAACACTTCTAAACAGACACTTCATTACCAAACAGGTTAGGGTGGTACGATTATGGCTTTGATTATTATAGTATATGAAGAAATAAAAATACCCTTTTCAAGCTAGTCAAGGTTTTAATTTTTGCAATAAGTTTTAGCCTTTAAACTTCAACTTAAAAAAGTCACATAAAAGGATATTCAGTAGTTTCGTAACATTCACATAATTATCATTCAATTTCCACGGAGAAAATTTTGTTATCAAGCAGCGATATGGAAAATCTGCACTTTTGCCCTCAGCCAAATATTCGTACTAATAAATAAAATGTTCTGAATATACTTGTATGAAGAGAATCAGTTAGAAAACAACCATCTACTTGCCGTAAAGCTTCTACGGCCATATGCATACGAGTACTAAAAACTAAGCAAAAGTGACGTAACCTAGCAGGAGCAGCCCAGTCACACAATATGAAACTGAAAATATCGATAAAATATAGTTTTAGATCATGACTAGTCGAATCGTAAGCTAAGATCCGGATCAATACCCTTTCACTCGTGCCAACCTCGTGCTAAGTTTTTGTTATGCATATCGTCACTACTATTTTTTAAATATTGTATAACAGTTAAATGCATTGTTTTCTTGTGAAAAGCTCCGTTTTCAAAAACCCTAAACTTCTAGTTGTTAAATTGTGTGTTAGGGTTGCTAATACTTAACTTAAACGCGTTAGGCCTCTCTGGCGTATGCTTTCTGTGGAGATCTCTCAAGGCTTCTAGAGTACCAGTCGCTTCGGTTTTAGCAGGAACCGATAACGTGCAGAAAGTTCGATTTCTGAACCGGTTATGAGTTCTGCTTTTTAGGAATAATGATGTTGGCTGTGGATTAAACGCGAGTCGAAGTGATGGCACTTAAATCCTACGTGCTGCTAAAGTGCAATAGATTTCGCTTATGGTGAGATGTGAGTAAATATATTTTCCAGCTCTTCAGTAAGGAGTAAGATCATGGTTTTGCTAAGCAGTCCCGAGGCGTAGTAGACGTATTGCATTCAAGTAGTGGTAGAGCCAATATGGACAGGTACTGACATTCAGTCTGTTTTTTATTTTTTTCCAACGAATACATGATTTTATTTTGTAAACTCACTTTGGAGCACCAATAAAAATTCAACCTGATTTTGGTGCAGAACGCAAATTATGGAGTTATTTTTGTGTTTAAAAAATTTGAATTTGAAATTAAAACCAGAATATTTAAAATAGTAGTTTTCATTTACCATAAAAAATTCCAATATATTAGCAATGGAAATAATTCTTGCGAAAAAGACCGATATCAAAATAGATTTCATCTGTCTGTCTATAACCGTATAAAAGTACGGCCACATACTTCTAATTACAGAAACTATTGAACCCCCTTATATTTTATCACCACACACATTTAACACTTCTACTTCTTCTTATACCATACTATTTTCAAGTGTTTGCATGTAACGTTTCAAAAAACAAGGGCATATAGGCCAAATTACATTAATTTTGTGACAATTCCTAAATTCAGCTGTCTGTCTACAGCGGTTCAGAAGCTTCGCCTTGGGACATCCTCTAATTTCAAGCGTTGTAAATTTCAAGCGTCTGTCTACAACTGTTCACAAGTATGGCCATATACACAAAATAAAATGAACTATTCGGTCATAACAATCGACATTCTGTCCGTATGTACGTTACCTATAGGGACACCCTTTAATTTTTAACAAAAAATATAATTTCTAAATCGATTTAGAAATGAATAAGTTGTTGAAACACAAATATAAACAAGTATTAGTGCTACATTCGGCTTTGCTGAATCTTATATACCCTTCACCATCAAGTTTAGTGAAGTAACTCCAATAAGAAACGCAAATATTCGGGTAACAGAGAATAAAAAAAGTAAGTACTACATAAACATAATTTTATAACAAAATATCATCTGCTCTTAATGGGTAAAGCATTTTTAAAAATTATTAGTATTTCCTTAAAGATCTCATCAAAAGCTTTTAAGTGATACCCATTTTGATATTTAAAAAAATTTCGAATGCCTGTGACTCGAAAAATATGGACAAACGCCAATTTTTTTTACTTTATGCTTTTTTCTTATCTTTTAACTCGCTATCGCCCCATTTATTTATTTTTTTATTGGAGTAACTTCATTGTTCCAAATAATATGGAAAAATAGGAGGTAGGCGTGATGTTTTGCCCGCTGCTGCTAACGACTTGGATCGATCTTGCTGATATGCAATAGCACAATTTTCAGCACTATGTCTGATCGATTGGCGTATTTAAATTTATGATGAAATGAAGCTTGTGAAGCCATCTGTAGGAGGGAAAAAAATGAAAATCAAAGCAGCAAATGTATGTTATGAATGTTAGGAATCCTACAAACATTTAAAAGTGACTGAAAGACAGTATGAACTGACCATTACGGAATAGCTGCAATGGTGACCATTTAACCAAGAGGAGAATTAAGAAATAGGCCAATACGGCATCGCACATTATGTATGAATCTTAAAAAAAAATATTGTCATTAGATTGAGGATCTAAGATCAAATATGGAGGACATTCTGACCCTCATCGTTTAGAAAAAGCTTAATGAGTGCTATTCGTTATTGGGAAGCCAATAAAGATGTTAGGAAATGCTTCATAACTGCAACAACGGGAAAGTGGTAGCTTTCATTTGACTTAAGTTTTTATCGATCACTAGAAAAAATACTAAGAAACACAAATAAACGTGAAACAATTTCTCTTCTCTTACCTTTTCGTAAAGATCTTCGTTACAACACATTTTTTGGGTACGGTGTGACAAAAAATTTATCAAGCCACATTTTTATAGCAGCAAGTTATTGATGTCCTCTTAGACATGGTAGTGTATTTAGATAATTTTGTTATCACAATGGAGTCTATTGTTATGATGCTATGTTAAGCATGAGCAAAGTTTAAATTTCTATCTTTTATTATAAAGGAGGCAAGTGTGTCCATCTGTTCTTCGTTCCATAGAAAATTTCAAAAGTTTCAACTTAGCTAAAATTGTGTCTGAGTTGTGTTTAATTGTTTGTTAATAATGTCTTAGTTCGTAGTTTGTGGATTTCCACGTTTTCGAGAATATCCAGTCTTTGTCCTTTTTTTCTTGCCAAAAGACATACATTAATGTTTTCCCTGCGTGTGTGTCTCTGAGTATTAAGGTGTTGTGCAAAGTTGGAGTCTTGTCTTTTCCGTTTGTATAAGCGTGTCTGCTGTGTATCGTATGTTAAATATTTATCCAGTCATTATTGGCCCCTTGTGTTAAATTAATGCTCTTTGGGTTCAATCGTTTGGTCCAGTGACTACTCCTTGGTGTCTGTTGTTCAATCAAAAGGGCAAAGAGTCCGCCCAAGGGGTAGTGAGTACTTTGTTTTCCTTTTCTAATGGTCTTTAACAGACATTAAAGTAATAGAAAGCATAACGACAACATTGCTAGGTGAAGTGCAAATTCATCTTTTAGCTTAGGAATGAGTTTCAAAATTTGATAATAGGAAACTTTATCCTTAAAAATTAACAAATTCTTTAAATTTTCTGTTTGTTTGTTTATGTTTGAAAAATATTTAATTTTTTAACAATTAATATTCAAATTTATGTATCTTTTAAATCTCAATTTGCATTTGTATATATCAACCCGATCTGTTCTTTGTTGATTTTAAATCATCGTTTTTCGTTTTGCATTCAATTAATAACACTCACACAAAGCAAACGTGTTATAATCACAAGTCCTCAATCATTTAATGGTGTGAGTTTTACTAAAAGCCCTTACACGTCAACACAAACATTAAAGGATTATTTAAACCTGTGTTTAAATTGCTTGATTAAAAATAGCAACCTTTGCTTTGCTTACATGATTTTCAGCTAGTAAAAAAACTAAATGTCTCAGCATTTACAAAACATTTCATTATAAACGAAGCAACAGCAAAAAGCAAATGCAGTAGTTAAGCAAATACATATGCATTAAAAATAGTCCAGATTTTCAATCACTGAATTAAACTTAAAGAATGCTTGCAAGTGGAAGGAAGTATGCCTCAGAATAATGATAGAATGAAATACTTTTACGGTTCTCTTTTACAATTAATAACAAACTAGCAGTGCCTACGACTTCGTCAGCATTTTTTTTAAATTAAAATTTAGAAAAATGTACTTTATTTATTTGTTCCAGAGTTCTGTAGACAGTGTTTTAAATTTTTCATTTTCAAAAATAAAATAGGCAGACAACTGTTTTAGCACCATTATGCCGTTAACACTTGTATCTCCATTTTCTGTTTGAAAAGACTTATTTTTACGAAAAAAGTATTCTATTGGAATCAAGATTCTAAGGGACCTCCTCACAAAACATGATACGAACACAGACAGACAGACAGGCAGACGGATACACAGACGAAAATTCCAAAAATAGTTGTTTTTGTATTCCATATCAATTACTATCTACCACAACATCAAAATTAAAAAAAAAAATATTTCATGTACAGAAACGACCCCGTTATGTATAGATAATCAGGCATCTAGGCCCAATTAGAAATGTATAATTCATAAGTTACCAAACTGGTTTTTTTGTATTGTATTGTCAAGGTTGTAAATTTATTCCTTTGTCAAGGTTGTAAATTTATTCCTTTTTTAACCAACTTAAAAAAAAAGAGGCTATCGATTCGTCAGAATGTTGCTTTTTTATGCTGTGCCCGCAAAACCTAGTCACTTCTAAACCGATTTTGAATTTTTTCTTTATTTGAAAGGCTATGCTTACAGATTAGTCCCGTTTTAAAAACAGATCATAATTGTTAAAATTGAAGGGTGCTCTCGTAAAACATACATGTTTTTTACGTGTATAAAGAACAGTAAAGGGCGCCAGTACAGCTCCCAGTAGCACAAAGTAATACAAAAATATATCTTAAAATTAAAGGTTGCACCCACAGATGCTTGAAAAATGGACAGATTGTCTATTACTATGATCGTTACTATGATCGTTTAGAAAACAAGTATAAACAGTTCATTAATTTGATGTATATTTCCAAACTTTTGAATCGTTATAGACATACGGTTAGGATTTACTAAGCCCATTACAACAGCAAGTATAAAATTTGTATTTGAAAATAAAAGGTTGCCAGTATAGTTGATGTATATGGCCAAACTTTTGAAACGTTAGGGGAAGATAGCTTAAATCTGTTTTGAAATCGCATTTTTTACAAGAAATATTTCAGTATCATTCAGTTTAATAGAAATAATATATCTAACCAACGCTGGATAATGGTAGAGTTTTGAGTTGAAAAACACATGTTTTTTGAAACCTAAAACAGATAATTCTTTTCTGAAAAAAAATAAATAAAATTTCGCAGTAAAAGCAGAAGAAAAATGTGCAGTGATACTTCCACTTGTATAAGAAATGTTAGAGGCCTTTAACCTGACGACATTATTGAAGTTGTAAAAATGTTGCCAATCGAATTAGAGCTGCCACGCGCCTTTTATTTTAAGTTGATTATAGATGGCAGCCGAACTTTAGTTGCATTGCCTACTGACAACGCATAGCAACTTTCTGCTGTTGCCAAAAAGTTACCAACAACGTTATTTTGACAGATCAGCAACAGAAATAAAATGTAGACAATCAAACAATGCATTAAAAAGCAAAGTGGTAAAAAGTCAGCTTGATAAAAAAGTGGAATAATAGAATACAAAATTTGCACAAAAAAGTGGTAAAGGAAAAATAGTACAAATTAAAAAAAAAAAAATTAAGCAAAAAAAAAATATAAATTTTTTAAAATGTTAAGCTCGATAGAGTAATTATTCGCCGACCAAAAGTAATGTGTGCATATGTTTACATACATAAAATATACTTATAAAATAATTTTCAATAAACATTTCTTGTTTAGCTTGTAGTGGGCACAAAATAGAATTAAACTTTTCTAACAAAAAAAAAAAATAAAATTAATTAAAAATATTCTTACTTACGAGTACAATTAACAATGTTTTGACTTTTATTTACTTGTCTTTTTATTTGAAAAATCTTCAAGACAACCAATAATAAACGGTTGCCAATATCGTTTCTGTTTGGTAACTTAAGGTGTCAGTTGTAAACTGCCAGTTGCTATCTGTAACATAATTTTGACAACTGGCAACGCAACTGTAGCTCATTTGCTGTGCAAAATCCACCCATTATTTGTGCTTGATTCCTTTAAATATAAATTTTTCATGATATTCTTTTGAAACATTTACTATTCAAAACTCATATAGTTCATCAATTTTGTATAGTAAACTCAAGAGTCTTATATATATATAGAAGCCAATTTAATTAAATGGGGACTAAATTGAATAAACAAGGCATAAGAAATAAAAACTCAAAAATCTTCTGCACAAAAACACAGCAGCCAACTAGTTACTTCTGAAGGAATAATTAAAAAAAGAAAGATGATTATTGTTTTTAGCATATTGAAGTCTTTAATAAAATTATAAATATAGATAAGCTTTTAATAAATTAAAAAATCATGAAGTACTAAAATTCATACTTGGGCAACTGCAGTATATTTTTAATGGATTATGTATAGCAGTAAAAGGTTACTGAAAAATTACATTAACCAGTAAAATTCTACTTTTAATAAAAATGTTATTTGATTTTTAAAAAAATTATTATATAAATTTTATTTTCGAAAAACGGACATTAACACATGAAATTTGTAACATCTTAATCGGTATTCAGCAAATTATAATGAAACATAATATATATATATATATATATATATATATATATATATATATATATATATATATATATATAAATATATATATATATATATATATATAAATATATATATATATATATAAAGACAAACCTTTTATCAATGGAAGGCGGCCTACAACGGCATTTTTTCAATATTAAATAGTAGTCACTTCCCAGTTGACCAAACGGTATATTAATTCAATAACATTCCTATACCAAAACTTTTAATCATTTAAGTACAATAAAATTTACAAAATCTGCATAGCACTGGATTTTAGTAAAATTTTACTGCTTACTTAAAAAGAATGCAGTTTCCATCAAAGTTTTTATTGGTTACTGCAATTTTTTTTAGTAACCAGTAAATTTTTACTGACTGCTGCAATTTTTTCAATAAGTAGTAAATTTTTTACTACCAGTAAACTATTACTGGTTACTGGAAAAAATTGCAGTAAACAGTAGAGTCTTACTGCAATATTTAAATAATGCAGGATGCCCATAAACGTATGCTAAAATTAGTAATTATTGCTTTATGGTGTAGTTTTAGTTCTTTTTGAATCATTTATAACGAACAGGCTGGAAAAAGAATTTCTTGATCTTTGTTGGGTGGGGTAATTTAGTTGTGACAACCTTAATTACAACTTCCTCAATATTGAAGGATGTCCTCACAGAAGATTTTCTTTTTCTATAATTCCTATTTATTTTTTGTGTCCTTTTTAAAATTTACAGATAAAGACTTAAGTAACGAACCCACTCACCAACTAGCCGACAAATTAGGAGCAGGAAACCAGGTGCATTTCAACATTATGCTTTCCACACTTACAAATAAAAGAAACGTTTCATAAAAACTTAAGCCGCAAGCAATTTAAAAAGCAGAATAATGATGCTTTACTTGTTTTATTTCTATTTATAATATTTTTCTAAGACACAACTATCAATTTAAACTAAGTCATCAATTCGTGCTTCTGCTACCAGATAAAAATCTTAATCAATCAAGTTTCAACCACAAAACCAGAATTCGGATGCCATTATGTTGACAGAAACTGTCAATTTTTTTTATTACTTTGTTGTTTATGTTTGTTTATGTTATGCATGAATGAATACATAATTGCATCAATATTAACAGAAATAAAAGACATTAAGTAAGATTGCTATATTCGGCTATGCCGAATCGTATATACCCTTCACTACGTATATAACCACATGAACCATAGGGTTTCCCTTTGAATAGTTTAAATAAAACTCGGCATAAGAAATTCTTTTGCTTAGAGTTGATGTCCCAACTTAGTAAAAAAAAAAAACAGCTAACAGCTTTGACATGGCAGTCTGAAAAAAATCTCTCATCTTATCGTTGTAGGCTAAAATCAATCAGTACCTCGTTTCTGTATTTCTCGAATCGTAAAAGTTTTCGCATGAAGCAACTGAATTTTTAGAAAAACGATGTAAATTGAAACAAAAAATGGGTTTTCTCACACAAGTGTTTCTGTATCTTTAAAATGCGAGAACTATGTCATTTAAGTAATTTTCCAACAGTTATTGGAAGTATGCGAGAAAAAGTGTTTCTGTACCAATATTTTGAGAAAAGTTTTACGCAAGAACTGTCAAAACAACTCACATTTAAAAACAGTGCGAAAACGAGTAAGATTAAAAATATATTTTTAAATTTGTGTAAACATGGAGTCTAATTCAGACGAAAAGGTAAAAAACAATTTAACTTAATAATAAAAAAATATTATCAATAAGTATTCATGCATTTATTTATGTTTTGTATCTTTTTATTTACAAAATGGAAAATTTAATAAAATTTCGCCGATCATTCTCTTCAGCTATTATTAAGACCATACTATACATTTTTTTCGCTATATTATTTAAAACTTATTTTATTTATTAACTTTTATATTGTTTGATAATTTATTTCTTTATTTTGACGTTTTGTTTTTATTTGACACTAGTACTGGAATTATTCTAGTAAAAACAGAATCAATGTTGTCTGTTTTCGCATTAAGAACCAGAAACACTTTTTACTCGCAAATCGAGAAACGATGAAATTTTTTGTTTCACTCTTGATGTGAAAACTTTTACGATGCGAGAAATACAGAAACGAGGTACAGATTTCTAACGCACAAAAGCCGCACTCAACCTAATAAATTTTTAACTTACTGCTGAATTCCTTTCATCCAATATTTGTTTTATTGTTCCCCGTGGTCTAACTCGATGCTATCAAGCACTGCATAGGGTCGTTGCTAGGAGGTTCCTTAGTCCAAAACAGTAATTCCAAGTTACTCAGAAAAAATTTTAAGTTTTTAAAAAACTTTAAGCATTTAAAAAATTATAATAATTATTTTTCGTCTGCATTGATGCTTCCAGTTTTTATTGCTTTATTTAAGTGAAAGCAGCGGTGATCTGAGCGTAATTTTGTGATTAAGGGATAATAATCGATTAAAAATAGACTGGCAGTAGTTGAAAACTGTCAACATATTGGACAAATTACATTCTCATGCCTCACCACAAAAAGTGGAAAAAGGGTATACATATATAAGTTTGCCATTCCGTGTTTAATTTCTACGTTATTCATTACCGACCCCATTAAGTAAATATATTAATATATATTGAGCGATGTCCGTCTGTCCGTCCGTGTTAGTGTTGCCTCGGCAAAATTGACTTGACAACAAAAAAAAATAAATATGTCAATCGATCAGAAGGAGATGATGCTGGAAATCAGCATGGTCGGTACATGTCCTTCGAGGTAGCAGGCTAAGCACCACGCCTAACTTTAATTTTTTCAAGTCATTTGGAACAACTAAATAACTCCAATAAAAAATAAACAAATGGGGCGATAGAGAAATAGAAAGTAAAAAAATTTCGCTAACCCATATTTTTCGAGTTACGGGACTCTGAAAATTTCAAATTTTTTAAAACTTCAATATAGGTATCATTTGAAAGCTTTTGAAGAGATCTTTGAGGAAATACAAAAAATTTTTAAAAATGCTTAACCCATTAAGAGCCGATTGCATTTTTATGTAAAATAATATATGTGCAGTACAATTTTTTTTTAATTTTTTCATTTTCTGTCACCCCAAAAATTGCTTTTTTGATTGAAGTTACTTCACTAAACTAAATATACATAGATGGTGAAGGGTATATAAGATTTAGCATAGCCGAATATAGCAATCTTTGCATTTTATGCAAAAAAAATAATGAAAACGGAAAGTAGCTTTTACCTGGTACAGCAACCTTTTCATTTACTAAGCTGGGACAACAACCCTACGATAATTTTAAAACTTTTGAGATAAATTTTTTTTTGTAAAAAAAAACTTTAGAAAAAATTTTGTTATGCCGATTTTTATTTGATTTATTTAATTAAAACTCTGCAGTATGGTACTTAAAGTTATACATATGTATATGATAAATGGTATATAGGATTCGGCACAGCAACAATAAAAAGCCATGTTGTCATGGTGCCAATGTTGTATTTGTTGTGGAAGTGCTACTACCTTATAAAATAAATTTACCTTCAATGTCGTCTTCATATAGTCTGAATGAATAAAATTTCACTTAAAATTTGTTCACAGTTTCTTTTTCGCGTAGCGGTTGTTTATGAAAACCATTGTTAACGTTTGGAGCATTAAGAAAACATAGAGTTGGCAACAAACAAACTAAAATGTTCTTAAGTGTGCGTATTTTTATCTACAAGTGTCTCCAAACATCCAATTTAAATTCCCTTTTTTGAGGTGGCTTTTAGTTGTCTGGTTAAATGTGCTAAGAGGATTTTTTTAATTTTATTAATTTTTTATTTTTCTGTACCCTTCACCACAGGTGGAAAAATGGTTCTTCTAAGTTTGTCATTCCGTTTGTAATGTTTACAATGTCTATCCCCATAAAGTGTGTATATTCTGAGTGCTTAAGCATAGCAAAGTCGATTGAGCGGTGTCCGTTCGTGTTAGTTTTGAAGTGAACTTTGCCAAGGCACTAGATAAATTAGATAAAATTTAAATACGCCAAACGATAAGACAAAGTTTCGAAAATTTTGCTGTTGAAAATCAGCAAAATCGGTCAATATCCTTAGAGGCAGCGGTGAAGCACCATGCCTGCCTCTAATTTTTCTATATTATTTGGAATAAATCTAGTTTAGTGAAGCACTTCCAATAAAAAAAAAATAAATAAATAAATAAAAAAAAAACAAATATATGGCGAGATAAAGGAGTAAAAAATGATGAAATTTTTATGAAAAATTATGTGCAGTACTCGTACTTAATTTTTTTCTAATTTGTTAATTCTTTATCATCCCAATATTTGTTTTTTTTTTATTGAAGTTTCTTCACTAAACTAGATTTACTTGTATGGTGAATGGTATAAAACATTCGGCAGAGCCGAATATAGCACTCTTACTTGTTTTTTTTTTTTGTTGTAATTTCGGCAAATTGTCGTAGTATCATGATCGAGTGTATTTGTGTTAAACACATTGATCGGCTGCGGTTCATGTTGGATGTTATCTACGTTAAATCCGCTTTAATAAAATTAGTTTAGTTATATACCTTCAATACCGGGTTCGTTATATTATAATCAGTTTTAGTAACATGTGTGTATGTAAATTAACACTGAGGATTAAGTGTAAAATATTAAGAATTCAATAAAATTTTAATACAAAAAAAAACAGAAAACTTTCATGGCTAAAGGAAAAGAAAAATATGTTTGCAATAATGTGTCAAATAAATGAAATACAAAAATTGATTAAAATACGAAGCAGATTTATTCAAAGTGCAAGCGAACTCTGCTGCGATTATTTAAAATTATATTTATTTATTTATATTCTTCTTAGTATTTCATTAATATGTTATTCGGAATTGTATCAGACCATGTAATCTGTCCACAATTTTACAACGTTTTGGGCGTCACTGGCTTATCTCAACTTTGTTGCGGTTCATTACAATAGAACAACATTAACTGTATGAAGTTTTCTTACTGGTACGTACAAGTACTTTTATATTTAAGAATAGAATAGAACGGCTTTTCATTTCACAGTACTGTGGTTAAGGATTACAAAACTGTTGTGTTCTCTTACAAAATCGGAAAGAGTTTAACCCCAAATACTTTTTTAAGCCAACTAAATATGCTTTATACACCAAAATTATTTCTCGAATTTTCAACGTCAGAACAGAACTTAAAATTAAGCATAGAAATATGATTTAAATAAAGTTTCTTCTGTATTTCTTTATAAAAAATATCGCATAATACAGGCACGTTTTTAACTTTCCTCCAATTAATTCTAATAGTCTAGAAAAACAAAATAAATTAAAAAAGTCAACACTTACGCTGCTGAACGGTATTAAAAATAAATGCGGTACTCGCAACGTTTTTGAAAAATTATTTCTAAATCGTTCTGAACATCACACATTTAATAAACTTATTTAAGTAATAAGAATATTAATTTGGTCGACATTTTAATTTTCAGTTGTGCTAAATATTATTTTTTGTCACCTTGGGGTCTGCCTGGCCCTGATCCTGACGCCCTTCTTCCACATACGTCATCCTTTTGTTTAAAATTTTTTATTTTAAGTACATTTTTTTTGGAAAATTAAAATTTTTGATGAAATTCTCGTAAAAAAGAAATAAATAGTTTGGTTAAATTTTATTCGTGTAAAAAATTAACTTTCTTCCACTAAGTTTGCTATGTTTTCGGTTTTTAATGAAATTTTTATTAAATAACAATTTTTTTTTACTTAATTTTAACATTTCAGTTGAAACTTTGGTAAAAATTTAATATTTTGGTGAAATTTTGATGATTTTATAATATTCTAATTACCTGGTAACTTATATATATTTTTAAAATTTTGGTCTTCAATACTACAGACCAAAAACCAATAAGTAAATCTAAGAAACGTAAAGAAAATTGCAGAACTCTCCTTTTTTGGAATAAAAATATATACCACCATTTAGGTACCGATTTTGCTAAATTTCAATAGCACCTTTTACGAAGCTAATATCTCCTATATGTATAACGATCAAAATATATATAATATTATTCATTAGGTTGACAGTGAATAACAATTTCTGCTAGACTCGTTCGCTAATTAAAATTGATCCGCCATACCCCTTGTTAACAAAAAAAAAAAAAAAAACTAATACCCTGTTCAGACATGTTTTCTTAAGTTAATTAAATGAGTTAATTTAATTTTAGTTGCGCAATTTAATTTGGTGTTAATACATGCTCAATTACGCTTATTCAATTAGCACCATGCTTATTTATTTTACAGGTAGTGTTGTTGCTTTAAAGTTGGAAGTGCCAAAAGCCATATTCGTATGACCCGACATTTTCCTTTTTTTTTGTTTGTTTATATTTTTTTACTTGCGGCTTATCAATTTTATGATTTTTTTTCTTCTCACTGAACATAGTTCCCAGAGTAAGCATACTTATTGGCAAGGGTTGCATTCCGCATCTTATTCAATTAGTGATGCAATTAAGTACTAATTGCTCAATTTATTAATTGACTTCTATTGTATATTGAGCTCAATTAAGGCCTTAATTGCGTAAATTCCTTATTTGTGCAATTAAAGCGTATGTCGGCTATGCTGAATCTTATAAAAACTTCACCATTAATGCAAATCTACTTTAGTGAAGTAACTCCAATCAATCAATAGCTTGATCTCTATACATAAGAACTCAAAATATATATATACTTTATGGGAACGAAAATGGATGTTGTAGAAAATACACACGGCAAAACAAATCTAGATATACCTTTTTTCCACTTTTGGTGGTGATGGATACAAAAAGGAGAGCTTTTGTTTTATGTGTTGGCAACACTCTTTTAATCGACAACCGATTTGAAAGGTGGCAGTTAAGTTGTCATTTGCCATTTTATAATGAATAGATTCACGCCAGAGCAAAATGTGGATGTTGCTGTTTTAAGCACATTTTTTGTTCAGCTTACTTTTGGTAATAAACAGTATTACATCTAGAGAAGCTTCCCGTTTTTAGCGTTTTATGGAACGGCGGAACATTCATTCTAAAACGTTGAAAACAAAGAATAATTTTAATAACGTGTTTGTGTGCTGTGCCAACAGGATGAGCAGTAAATATAATTAATTTGCTTAAAGAAATATTTATAAAAGATACCTAAAAGTGAAAGGCCAATGTAAGCGTCGTGCAACGGGCGGCAATTAGCAGATTGAATTTATTTTATGCAGACAAATAAACGCGGCTCAACGAGATAGAAATTTGTGTAAAAAAATATAAGATATTTATAGTTTTTTTTGAGCCAGAAATAATCAAAAAAAAAAAAAAATTTATTGTTCAAAATAAAGAAAATAACATAAACAGCGTTTTGGTGAGGAAAAAAAAAACACGAAAAAAAGACCACGGATGTTTTCACAAATAAAAGGGGCAAAACGAACAATTAAGCTAAATTGAAATTTGCCAGTCGGCAGCTTTTAATGGCATTGCCAAGCTTAATTCAATTCAATGTGTTAAATTTTTTTGCTGAATATTTTTAAATTTTTTCAAAAGGCGAATATTGTTACCGCATGTCGCTTACATTAGTATTTCACAATAACGACGACTACGAAAGGGAACAGTACATACAAATGAAATACTTAAATCTATCTGGCTATTACAACATTTTCAGGTACAGTCTATTCCGCAGATATTTTACTTAATTGCACACAAGTTATTAGTAAATTTTTTAATAGATTCAACAACAATTTCCAATTGAAATATAAACGATTTTTACAAGTCGCATTGATAGATTTTATTATTATTTTGTAAATTTGAGTTGTGTCAATGGTTCACTTTTTTATGTTATCAAAAAATAAATACATCTAGATTTAAAAAGAACACCTTTATTAACGCAACATTTTTTTTTATTAAAAACCATTTTTTCTGATAGCGAGTACACCGGGCGCCAAAATAAACTTCAATATTTTGCAAAAAATGTAATTTTCAAATTAAGTATAACTAAATTTTTGTAGCTAGGATGTTTATTTTAAAGTTCAATTTAATTTACATTTAGTATAAAGTTAAAGAAGGCTTTTAGCAATTAAAGGAGTGAATTATTTATTAACAAATTATTTAAAAATAACATAATTCTTCTGCTCACTTATTTGTTTTCTAAAAAGAGATATTCTACGCAAATGATTGACATGGACAGTTTGTTTATTTTGTTAATTCTTGCTGTCAAATAGGTGTCTAAAATGTCAACATGTTGACTTGTTTGCTAAATCGAATAAGACAACTGTTTCTTTTGTTTATTATACTTTGCATTATGTGTAAATATGTACATATATACATACATATGTGTACATTTGTATTACACATGAGCTGCAAATAATATATTCACAATGCAACTAATCAGTCAACTAAATTTATGTGCAACGCTGTTTGCATTTGAAAGAAATTGAACAAATGTGATCTAAACATGCAACAGTATTGTAGTAGTTTTAAATAAAGTTTACCATGAAATTGAAAAAAGATGTAAGTTAATAAATTAAACATTTTATAATTAAAGGTTTGATTTTTATTAAAATTAAACTGTCATTATAATAAATTGAGTGTTGGTCTACACATTTTCAGTTTATTTTTCAATGAGAAAATAAATGTAAAAAAAAAAGAGTTTTTCTTAATGTACCCAAGATTTGCGTTTCCCGCCATTTTTGCGGTAAAGTGTTAACAACCTAGAAGAAAAATATATCACTATTTCATTTTTGACAGTTTAAAATAATTCAAGTCAAAATAGAGAAAACAAGAATGTAATTGAGGAACACAATTGCATTGTCAAAGTGTCAATATTTTGTGAGTATTTTTGCGTGAAGTTATCATTGAGCGGCGATTCAAAAATGAATGCCTGTTTCATGTCACTTGCCGTTCAGTCCATTAAACAATTAAGTTACTGCATGTATTTTTTCTTTATCGTGTTTCCTATGCTGCTTCAGCAATTTTCTAACACATAAATGTAAACTACCATCTCCTTTCCCATTACTGGCTGCTTTACTAATCAATGTTCCCGCATGGTAAGTAGCATTTTAGCTGGAGCTTCCAATGGCTTCAACGTTTAATAGGCGTTTACGTATTATCTTGAGTCAAAGCCTACCACTGCAGAACAATTACGTAAAACGTTCACCGCCATCTTCTTGGATTTCAGATCAAAAAATTTGACATTACATAAAAAGTACTTGCCATATAATGACTTACTTTTGTGATTACCATATTTTTTTACTGGCTTATAAAACACATTACATTAGTTCGCAAAAAAAGAAATAGTAATTGAACTAATTCATTAAGTTAACTGAGAATACCTTAAAATACCTACTAATCAATTCGCAGTAAGTGATTATAAAAGTCTCATGGCTTGTTTAAATCATTAGGTTGGTAATCCGGTTGGGAAGTCCTTCCGCCAGAAATGCTTAATTCCACACTCGATTAACTTTTTTTTTTTAATTTTTGCTGGGATACACACATTTTAAATAATCACGCGCTTTCTAGTTTTTCTTTCTAAACTTGTTCTGTCTTACCCAGCTTTCATAATACCACTATTGGTGAAATTCTGAATTTTGAATATGGATGAGTTACCACACCTTTTTCTATAGAAATTAGTCTGAGGGATGCCATACTTTTACTCTTATTCTGATACAGTATTTTTCAGAGTTGGGTCCCTCTTAGTTTGATAGGATATGAGGTCTCTGATTTATTTTAGTCGAATCTCTTCATTAGACTAAAGTTGGCGCCGTATCTTGTCTAGGTTGTTATAGCAGCGGAGAATTACAATTCAATAGCTTGAAGCTGCACATCAAACCTAGCCTGGCGGTAGACTGCTAAACAGAATTCGATCTTTCGAGACCTTAGCCGTCTGTCCGAGTCAGCGGGGATATGTAACTTACTTATCACAGAGTACACAAGGAGCGTATAACTATCAGATTTTGTATTTGTTGACAAGCGTTGCTATCTTTATTTCTAACCAACACGTTAAAGCTCAATAGCTATTATAAACAAATCATAGTTTCTTTTTATTCGTTTCAAGCTCTTATCTAAGCGGAATAAAATATAATTGTGCAAATTATTTGTTCAATTTTAAATGTATTAATATTAGTTTAGCAGCTACAGTTTGCTGGAAAATCTAAATTCTAGTGCTTAATCTTTACAGCTTTTAATTGTTGCAAATTACTAAGCGATAACAAATTAAGTCAATGTTTACTTATCTTCAATGTCTAAAAACAATATATAGAAACTATTAAATATCAGCGTTTTATAAGCTGGTATTTGTTTTACTAATAACACTGTTGTCAACACTTTTGTTACATTTAATCTTTAGAATGCAATTTTGTTATTTCTGTCACATACAAACATACACATACACTTTATTTATAAAAATTTATACATATTTTTGTCTGATTTAAATTTTAATGGTCTGATTTGTGTTTTATTCTTTTCACTTATTTATTGTGTTTTTGCATTGATTGCACAGTGTGTGTTTTGATGCATTTTCGCTTCACCAGTCACTTAACAAAGAAAAATCTCAGCTAAATAAATACCGAAGATCTTTTTTTGTAATAAATGTTTGTGGTTCGTTATACACTTAAAGACCTATTTTTCAGGTAATATATTTTTTTCTTATCTGTAATTTTACTCATGGTCAGTGTTGCCAATTAATTTTTATCTTCCTCGCCTCTCGGAAATCGCCTATTTATTTTTATATAAATATGTATGTGTGTATGTATGTACATATGTAAAATGTTAGTTATGAAAAAATATATTTTATCAGTACAAATACATTAAAATTAAAAGTTCAGGTAATTGACTTCTGTTATCGCAAAACATAATTTAAAACAAGTAAGAATGCTATATTCGGCTGTGTTGAATTTTATATACCCTTCACCATATACATGCGTAAATCTAGTTTAGTAAAGTAACTCCAATAAAAAAAAAAATAAAAAAACATATATTTAGGAGACACAGTATAAAAAAAATAAGCAAAAAATCAGAGTTGTATATAATTTTACATAAAAATGTCATCGGCTTTTTTATTTTTCGGCTTATCTTGTGCCTTCACAAAGAGGATTTCAATCCGAATACGGACGGGCAGACGGCCTAAAACAGATATTGTAGAAATTGCAGACGGAATAACAAACTAAGATGTTCCCTTTTTCCACCTGTGGTGAAAGGTATAAACAGTTTACACATAAAAAATGGAGTTTATTTGTAAAAGATTGGACATTGGTTTAATATAACGTTAGTTTGTTTATGTAAATGCGAAGAATGCTAAAAGCGGATGTAGCGACCCAGAAAATGCTGCATTACATTCTACTAGTGTCTAATTTTCCCTGTTTTCTTTGCAAAATGTCTTCAAAAATTTTATATGATTTTTCTTTTTATATAAAATTTTTTAGAAATTAAAATAAATAGGCCATTATGAACTTTATTGTCAAAGTATTGAGTCGAATTTATGAAATGAAGTTCTCCCCACTGTATTTCAAAAACAGCAAGTGTATCGAGTGGTAAATTCGCGATGTACATACCTACATTTTTATTTAACTTTAAACATATAAAATAAAGTTGCCAAATGTCTTATCGTTATTTGAAATTACAAAAAATATCGTCAAATATCTGACTAATCGCAATTCGAAAACTTCTATTGCCACGTTTGGCGACAAGTCGTCATAACTGACAACACTTTATTTCAGTTTACTTGTCTCTATCTCTTTTGCTCTATTTCTTTGTATTGTTATCAAATTATTTAATTGTTCTATTGTCGAAGTAAAATTTAAATACAAATTCATTTGTTTTTAAAGCATCTGTGTATGTTCTTCTGGTATTATGTTGACTGATCAAAGTTTGACATATTCAGATTCTAATATAATATTTAGCGATTAGTTATATGTCAGTTCTTTTCCCTCTATAGCATTGACTCATTTTTAGATTTATGTACCATTTCGAGGCTATCGCTCTTATACGCTAGGCCTATATATTATGAATATTTTTTAACGCTTTGTTAAAAGTTTTATCCTATTAAATGAGACATTCATTAATCTGAATTATCCGCTAGTAAATATACATTTTGTACTTGGATCTCTATCCTCAGCTTTTTCAACGATTGATATACATATATACCTACACAAATAAATTTAATTAAAACCACAGTGTTCAACTTTAATTAAAAACGAACCCGAAAAATTTATTTTTATAAATATGTATCTTTTCTGCTTTTTTTTCGTTTTGAAAAACACAAAATGCGTTTTTGTGACGGCGATTACGTAGAGAGTTCATTGATTTTGTAAAAAAGCGAGAGTTTTACCAAATTTGTTGTCTTTGGATTTACTCTTTGCTTTTTGTTTATATATACATAGAAAGAAAGAAGAGAAGAGCAGAAAGTGAAGCTTCTTTTTAAAAAAATTTGCATTTATTCCTAAATTAACATTTGCAAATTTTTGCTAAAATAAGTTGTGATTTTATGTAATAAAGTAAAGAGTTTTATTCCATATTTCAGGGAAATATTCCTTGATTGACAAGTACGTGATCTTCCATTCAATAAAATTAGTTTGTGAAAATTTCGCAGTTAGTTTTAAAGCAAATAAAATTTTTTAAATAGTAAATTTTACCGAAGTTCAATTTTACTTACTTTTAGGCCCGTTATTATAACTTGTCTTTAAATTAGCTAAAAGTAACTTTTACTAAAGTGAGGAAAAAAGTAACCCATAACTATTTCTCGTTATTAACTTAATCAAACAAAAAATAATTTTTTGACATTGCTAAAAATCTACCAGCTCAGTTTTTGGAGGTTTAAATAGAGCACTTAGTTAAAAAGTGCAGCTCTTATTATTTATCAATTGTAGAAAAGTGTTGCCAAAAACATTTTGCTGTTATCAAACAGAAAGCAAAAAAATTTCGTAACTTTTCTCTAATTGATCAGAGTACAATTCTAGAAACATTATTTTTTTGATGATATAGAACTTATTTTTCAAGTGGGAATTAATTTCAACCGAATTAATATGTTAAGAAAAACGGTGTCTTAATAATAAAACAAGGCAAAAGGTAAGAATATAATACGTGTTACGTGGAGCCTTCAATAGTTACGAAAAATGTAACGAATGTAACCAAATGGCAACTCGATTTACAAAGCGGCTAAACTGCATCTTTTTGTTTTGTATCCAACAACATGCAATGTTATTTAATAACATTTGACAATTAAAAGAGAGCAGTCAGTTTTAAATTGGTTATGAAGAGGTATATTGAATCTTATAAAGTAACCCAGTTAATTAAGCTTGTTATGATGTGTAACAATGTGAATATGAAGTACCCATCATTTTTCCGATACATTCGAGTTTTCTGATAAAAACTGAATGCGTATGGGAGAATTAAAATATTCTAATTTTTATTAATTTTATAGACCAAAAAACTCGTGTTATCCAAAATGCGTTCTAGTATTGTGTACGGGGGTCCTAGAAGTGAAGATTTTACATCATTTTAAAACGATAATTATCTATTAATATCACATTTTAACGTTTCATGATTATTGATTTAAAACTTCTTATATCTTGACAATTATCTGGTATCACTCTTATTATTCTATACAAATAAGTATAAGTAAAGTGGAAAATTGTTTTATTACCAATCCTATAAAATTTTCTTTAAGAAGAATAGATTTTTTTTAGATATTCTAAATCTTAGAAACACATAGTAGTTTTTCGAATTAAAGAACTAAAAATGTATGTATATATTCACTTTTGCTGATAGTATCAATGACATTGAAACGCCAAATGAAAATTAGAAAATGTTAATTGCACCAATAAAAAAAAAAAAAAAAAAATATTGGGGTGACAGAAGAAACATAATAAAAAAAATATCAGTACTATATATGATTTTACACAAAAATGTCATCGGCTCTTAAAGCTTTTAAATGATATCCATATCGATTTCTTAAAAAATATGGTGCACAATCGTACTTTTACAGAGGCCCAAAACTTGGATAGTATGGGTAAACGCCACCTTGTTTATGTTTGATTTTTTCCTATTTATTAATTCTCTATCGCCCTACATATTTGTTTTCTTGATTAAAATTACTTCTCTCAACTAGATTTGTTCCAAATGACATGGAAAAATTAGAGGCAGGCGCTGCCTTTAGGGACATAAACCGATCTTGCTGGTTTTCAATAGCGAAATTTTCGAAACTACGTCTGATCAATTAGCTTATTTAAATTTTCTCTAGCTCATCTAATGCCTTGGTAAAGAGAAAACATATATACGTTATGGGATCGGAAATGGATATTGTATAAATTACATATGGAATGACAAACTTAGATACAGCCTCTTAAAAAATATGTTTGTGACCTGCACTCCTATGTTTTAAAGCTTATAATGATAAAAGAAATTCCTTTTGGGTTTAAGTGGTTAGTTTAAGTGAATTCCTGATATTGAAAGTTTCACTTAAACGACGCCAAATTTGCAATTTCTGCTAATGCGCAACGATAGGATTAAATAAGTTCTTTAGCAACATTGTAATGTAGTTTTATTATATTATGTTACTTTGTACAAATGTTAACTGTTTCGCTATATAGTTTATGTACGTGTTGATTTGTAAACTCTTAGTTTTAATACAGGAAATGTAAAAGCGATGACATTCCTTTGTACAAATACAAATATGCTTTGCAGCCTCTAATCTAATCTAAAACTGTGATTAACATTACGAAATAAGTAGTTTTATTTATCTTTATATTCAGAGATACAGCTGTTAAAAACTAATTAGAAACGCTTAGAAATTTACAGAAATTAATTTTAATGTTTTTGGTTTTTTAATAATAAAAAATGAAATCTTAAGAATTTTTCTAGACAGAAGCGCTACAGCATTGTTAAACAAAAATTAAGCCGTTTAGTCATTTATCACTGGTCAACATTGTAACATTGTAAACCAAATGAGAATTTAAAATGGCAAAAAAACGACAAATTGCTAAAGTTCAGGCAAACAATTGCAATAAAATTTTTTTATCTTCCATTTTAATAAATAAGTTGAGCCCCTAACAGCAATCGCATTTAAGCTTTGAATTCACACTCGTATCAGTATTAATGAAATTATAGATGTCATATTTTTATAATTCTACTACATGCAATTTATTTTTCATAAGTAAGATCTCTATGTCTAATTAATTATACAAAACTGTAAGTTAACTTCCCTACCGTTGAAGATTTAAGTTGTTTTTTGCTTTTATATCTTTATTTGGATATTTGGATTAACAAACGCAATGACTTAATACAACACCAGTGAATAAACAAGCACCAAACGCAAGCTTGTAAATGTTACTTGGTTGTTATTACATATTGAGATATTTTACACCCTATAACGATTTGTTGATTAAACCTGAAAAACAAAATAATCTTCCGTAATCTTTTAATGCCCCGGTGCCCATTAATATATATATTTTTTTTAATTTTCCAGAAATGAATAATGTGCTAAAAAGAATATTAATAAAAATCATAAAATGTAAAGAAAATATGTTTATTAACTTTCGCACGCAATCACTAATTTAATATCAACATGTAAATAATAAGATACAAATTAAAAGGATTAGCAAAGAATACAAAAGTTTTTAAATTTAGAAAGCTTTGTACTTTTAATAAAGAAAATTGATAAAAAAAAAACTGGAATGTACTACTAGAGTACAGTGAAGCAAAAACAATATATTTTGGAATTAAATTAGCAAACGCCAGGTCGGTTGCTGATCATTTTTTTTTTTTTTTGACATTTTGTATTAAAATATTATTAATTCGATTTGTTGAAACTTTCTCTCGTTTCTTGGGAGTTAAGCCACGATCTCTATTAAACCTTCTGCCTTTCGCTATAATACCACTGGATTTTGGTACTTTTCCTTTATTTTTATTTGTTCTCTTTACTCCTCATATAATTATATCACAATTTTTTGCTGGTTATACAGGGATCGTCATTATTAAACAAGAAGTAAATGAAATTTTTGTACAAATCTTCGTTTTGCCAAAGAAAAGCTTGACTTAGCAGTAGAGTAGTTTAATATATTAATCATCTCTCCAAATTTCCAAATAGCTTGGGTGAAAAAGGCAACAATAACTTTTATTAAGAAACTCTCTCCCAATTGAATAAACCGAAATTAAATATACCGTTTAACAAATGATCGAAACAATACTTAAGAAAACAATGCCAATGGTTTTCATTAAATAACAACTTGTTATTACTTATTCGCATCAAAGTGTAATTAAATTTAAAGCAGACAAATGAATAAGATTTTATAAACACAAATTTTATTTAAGCATACTTTACATACACAATTTCACTGCACTCATACAAAAAAAAAATAATAAAAAACACAAATTACAATAAATTTAAGCATTTAATAATTGGGTGAATAAATAAAAAAATAATATTGCTATAAATTTTAACAAGTAAAAGTGCTATAGTCGGCTGTGCCGATTTTTATATATCCTTCACCATCTATATAAATCTAGTTTAGTGAAGTAACTTCAATCAAGAAAGCAAATATCAGAGTGGCACTACACACACATATATATATATATATATATATATATATATATATATATATATATATAAATATATAGTTTTACATAAAAATGCTATCGGCTCTTAATGCGTTAAGCATTTAAAACAAAAAATTAGTATTTACTAAAAGATTTCTTTTAAAGCTTTCAAACGATACTCATATTGATATTTAAAAAATTTTAATATTTCAAAGCCCCGTAACTCGGAAAATATGGGTGACCGCCATTTTTTTACTAGATGTTTTTTTCTTACTCTTTAATTCTCTATAGTCCAATACATTTATTTTTTTGATTGAGTTACTTCATTATTTCAAATGATATGGAAAAATTATAGGCGGGCGTGGTGTTATGCCCGCTGCCTCGAAGTACAACGATTTTGCCGATTTCTTTTTTTTTTTATTTTTTTAATTCTATGTCACCCCAATATTTGCTTTTTTGATTTGAGTTTCTTCACTAAACTAGATTTACATAGATGGTGAAGGGTACATAAGATTCGACATAGCCGAATATAGCTCCCTTACTTTTTTTTTTGTTTATTTCAAACCAGTTTTTTATGTAGGAAGCTGAAAGCATTTGAAGGTAACATTTGTTATTAAAATCGGATTGACATGTTAAGTTAGGGGTACCGTGAAATAAATCCCAAACAAAATAACTCGCAATGCAATAACTTCCAATGAAATAAGTCCCAACAGAAATGAAATAACTTCCAAATTAGAAAAAAAAACGAGATAACTCCCAACGCCAAAAGAAAAAAAGACCCACCCAAAAACTTAACTGTTAATTCAAAATAAAAATATAAAAAAAAAATGATTTAACTCCCAAATGAAAGAAGTCCCAACAAAAATGAAATAACTCCCAATAAAAATTATAATTGCACTGTTTTAGCCTCTATGGTACAACAGGTACCTCCCGATGAAAGAGGTCCTTTACTTTGATATCATGCCATATATCATAGATAAATGACCAAAGGCAAATGACAGACAATATTTTGCTAACGAAGCCGCTGTTCCATATACCATAGAGAGATCATTAAGCCATCTTGGCTTGTGTAGCTGGCCTTCGGCTGGATGGAGGGGTTTAACATTCACCGAAAGTTTCCTGCATAGACGGCCTTTGGGCGGGCGACTTCTCTGACTAAAAGTTTTCTCTGTAGCCAGAATAATCGAATAAGTCCTAACTAAATAGCTTCCATTAGGTGACTTCTAGTAATAGCTTTTTAATTAATGAAAAGGCTGGCTATACAAAAATGTTTGTAAGCGAAAACGATGCTCAGTATACCATGGAGGAGAAATTAAAAAAAAAAATTAAAGCAAATGAAATAACTCCCAATAAAAATTAAATAACTCCCAACAGAATTCAATTAGGAGTTATTTCATTATGAGATTATTTCATATTTCATAATGAAATAACTCCAAAAAATTGGAAACTATTTTATTATGAAATAACTTCCAATTTGTATGGCATTTTTGAATTTTTTGTTGGTAGTTATTTTATTATTTTTTGGGAGTTATTTCACGGTACCCAAGATAGGTTGATTCATTGTTAAGAGAGATTCAATTAGAGAAACAAGTACTTTTTCAGTAATATAACTTTATTTTGTGTCTGTACAAAAAGTTACGAAAATTTTGGCAAATATAACATAATTATCATGTAACGTGGTGCCTTCAAAAGTTACAAAAATCTTAAAAAAATATAACCAAACGAGGAGAATGACACAGATTGTGTGTACTTGAAGTATTTTTTAGTGTAAGTCTTTTTACTTAGTGTATCAATTGATATCAGTGCAGGCGTGGTTAAGTGAAGGCCACGCTCATTCTTTCTTTGCCCCTAAAGAAGCAAAATGAATTAGTTGTAAACTACTAATAAATTAATGGTCCTTTAAAGACTCCCTATTGATAATACTTTCTTTTGTGGCCGCTGACAGGATATTCAAACTCTATAAACCTTAGGTAAAGCTTCGGGTTGGATTAAGTATATTCGTGCCAGTTGCAAGTTTAGCTTTGTTGGTAATTTAATTAAAATTAAAAGTTTCTAATCGGCGGTTATAGATTCTTAAATCGATATCTTTTGAATTTTTATCATAAATTTCTGTCACATTGAAGGATATGAAAAAGGCTAAGATTGCAAACTTTTCTGTAATCCGCAATACGCTACATCGCATATGAAGACACTTAAAATGCATTTAATCCCGTTGACGAGTAACATTTGTTCTGATTTCAGTTAAATTCAACTAAATATAAGGGGAGGAGAAAGAGAAGCAATTACTAAGCCAAATATTGTAAAAAAATTAAAAAATATTTTTTATAAAGGGATCGAAGTATCTAAATATTGTTAGTTCAACTAAAGTTAAAAAAATATTGTTAGAAAAGAAAACAAAACAACCGTTTCGATAAAAAAAAAATCACGGGCCACAGCTTTAAAACGTCCACAAACTTCAAAAGTACAGGCAATCATTAAAGTATCTCTATTTATTATGTGAATTATCCGGCTTTAGAGGAGGGTTTCATTACTTAAGTATGTCATCACTGTATGATCTCAATTCTGTGCCATGTAGTTTAAAACATAAAAAAATAAACCTGATTTAACTGTATAAAAGTCCCGATGAAAAATGTTTTTTTTTTGTAAATACAATATTTTGATACAGCAGCCAACCTCATGCAAAAATAATTCGCTGAAACCTTGAAAACCCCTTTATATAAAAAAAAATCATAAACAAAACCTAAATAAACTTATAAAGCTGCTAATCAAACAACCACGGTCAAGCATACTTACACAACAGCTCCAAAATGCAAATAAGGTTGATACTAAAGAATGTAGAGAAATGCACAAAAACAATAACACACACCCTAACCCTAAGCAATGTTTGGTTAGCATTTCATACGCAACTAAAAAAAATGTAACATGTCTAATGCAACATGTTGTAAATGCAGCGGCAACAACATATTAAGTAGTCAAACGTTCCAAGTTGCAACAAAGGTGTGACGCATGTGACAAAACAACAATACACATTTACAAAGTTCTTATTTTCTTTGCGTATTTGGGCATATTGTCATGCAACATAAAAAATAAAATAAAAATATGTAACATACACTTTAAGAGTAAAACGTAAACACATTGGTTGAATGTTTGGCTTTCACTGCAACAATAACACATTCATCAGTCACCCACTGCCAAACACACAATCTCTCTTACATGTTAAATGAGAGCATGTGTGCTCACAGACACACCAATTGCATTGGAGTGCATGAGAGAGTCAATATTTATGTATATAAAAGGCAATAAAAACAAGTTAAGAAAATAAGTAGGACTGATTTTGTTGCCAAAAACCACCAAACGGGGGCCAACTTGACGCCAGTAAATAGTATATAGAAGCAACAAGAAGGTGTGAATGATGGGATAATGAAAATATGTACAAAAGTACCATATTAAAAAAAATAATTTTAGGTACTTAAACTAACAATATTATAATTAGCTAAGAATTACATTAATATCTCATATGACGGAGTTTGAGGTTTTCACAAAAAATAAAAATTTTGTGTTTAAAAATCTCGTAACTTTCTACTTGGCAGGATATAACAATATTGGGTTTCCATATTATATAAGTACTAGCAGTGCCCACGATTTCGTCCGCGTTCCATTTCTAATTTTCTTAAAATTAAAATTTAACTATTTATTCCAGAGAAAAATTTTCCATCAACAAAAATTAAAAGTGCACAGTTGCCAGTTTTAGTACCATTGTACTGGTAAAAGAGAGTGTTTTCACAATTATTTTTCTAGTTTATCTACGAAATACATATTTTCACGATAAAATGTATTCTATATTGAAACCAAGGTTCTAAGAGACTACCTCATAAAATTTTCTTCAAATCCATTCAGTAGTTTTTACGTGATGCGAACACAGACAGACAGACGAAAATTCCAACAATAGTGTTTTTGTATTTATATACACCAACAAAAAAATATTTCATGAACAGAAATGACCTCGTTAAAATTTTATTATATGTGTAGATAATTATTTTCATTTGGACAATATTACCTGGTACAACAAAAGCTACAATTCAAAAACCCACACATCAGCCAATCCATAGAAAGGCTTACCCGAGTTAAATGTGATAGAAATTCACTTCTATTCCGTCCTAAAGTGTAACAAGCCCATAATTGACGAAGGTGCAAACACCTTCGCAGTTATCCACGCTACAATAATAAATATTTTACTCCAGCGTTATAGTTACAGTGGAAGTTCCAGCTAACGATCTCATATTTTACTAATCAAGGCCTTTTGACCTACCCAGCTGGAACTGCGACACATTCTCGTTATGTTGTTACTTCCCTATATGTAAAATAATAAAGGCGCCATTAAAAATTATATTTCGTGCGGCTGCCTAACAATTATTTTTCTTTCTTCACAGGCTTCAGGGGTCTTCGTAGACTAATCAGCCACGGTTTATCTCGGATCGTTTATCCGGCTTATTTAATAAGATATACAGCCACAATAAGTTTTTTCTATATTTATGCTGCAAGCGGGAGTTGAACTCATGATCCAATGCTATTAAAAACGCAGTAATACAGTTGCTCAGCATGAGATAGCCACAACATTAGTTTTTGTTGTGCTCGATATGTAGATGATTATCAAACAAAATGGGTTGGAATAAGCTTTTTAAAGCGTAAAGTAAGCTGTTTTATATTTACAGGTATTTTTTCTTGAAATGTACCTTAAAACAACAAGTACCATTAAAATAATATTTTCCAGAACCAAAACAAAGCAAAAGAATGAAACAGGAAAGGAAATCTATAATGTGCTCGTACATAAAATTCTGCTAAGATGTGCAGCTGTGTGTGAGTGTATTTCTATATTAAATGCATGTGCAAGGCTACAGTAAATAGAGAAAAGCGCACAAGTCCCGGCAACTAGCAACAACTACAAAATCAAACAACTAACCGGCCAACCAACAACTATTTATTTCATGGACAAACAACAACAAGTTCTCTTTTTAGAGGAAGGGGTGCAAAACAACGTTTTGACTTTTGGCGTGCACGCAAAAAAAAGAGAAAACAAAGTCTAAGGTAGCAAGAGAAAATTATATTTATATTTGATGCAGTTGTGCCATAGATAATAGATGAACAGATATCGTTGCACATTAAGACTCACAGTACTTTTCGTCACCTTCAACGTGACGGTTGGTTGTTAAACTTTGTTCTCGTTGCAATAGCTGTCGTTACTCTCGTTCCGCTGTCGTCGTTGTCGTGTATTTTTGTAAACTTTAAACGTGTTAAGTTCATTGTGTTTGTTTTATGTCATCGTGTTTGACATTGACACACAACAACTGCAACTATTCATGCAAACCTTCTTTGATGTCAATTCAAGTATTAACTCCTGCCGGTCAATACGTGTTTGAGTATGTGTGACTGTGCTATCTTCTAGGTTGATGAAGGGCTTATTTAACAGCTAAAGTGTCTGTGTCCTTTATAGAAAATTGATTTTGCTAGTAATTTTAGCCATGCGAATTTTAAAACAACAACAATAATATTGAATAAGTGGAGAATTTTATAATAAACCATCAAACAAACATCGCAAGCAACTGCAACAAAACGGAAGACTAGGAAATTATTGTTTTAAAGTATACAAGGCAGGTTGAAAAGTTTCTTTATTAAAAAAAAGTAATTACATGTTTTTGATTAATTAATTATCGAATATGAACTTCTCTAGCTATTAAAAAAAATATATCTTAGTTTTTTTTTGCATTGGTATGCAGGTCATTTTTTTTCATCTTTAACTCGCCACAAGGTTTTAAATAAAACGCGCACTCTTTTTTTATAATCTTATAATTACCAGCCTTATTAATCATTTTTTTTAACAAATTCATATAGAATTTTTCTTTTTGGATAATGATTAATGACGGTTGGCTTATCTAAGTAAAATACACAGAGAAAAGAAATTCGTTGTGAGAACCGAATTTGTCGCCAATCGAATTTTGTCGGTTGTGTGTATTATCTTGAATTCGGTTGTAATAACTGAATGAATTAGCACTCACAACTATTTAAAAAAATTATTCTTGGGTGACTATAAAATATTATTGTGAATTAAATAAGACAATTAAATATTTTAATATTAATTTTTATTTTAAAAGTAAATTATAGGAATAAGATTACACATTACATTTCATGTCTCAAGCCGTCGAATTTAGCCTACTCCTTCCTTTACATCATGATTCGTCTTTTCCTCACAGTTTCTTTAAATGTCCATTCCATACCGCACATCTTGCTGTAGCGAAGTGTATTAAAAATTTAAGAAATTTTTTACTTTACAAATGTCTTTGTGAGGTTGTTTTTAGACTTACCTTTTAACAATATTGGAGAACTTTTTACCACTAACAATATATCTTGTATTTTTAGACTAAAATATTGATTATTTTTTGTGTAATTTGTACAAATTCATTTTTATTATGTCAAATATTTTTCGATTTTAGAAGACACAATCGATTTTTATGATTATAACTACCAAAATTTGGTTTTCAGTAATAATATGCTGAATAAGTTTAGTTGTATCTTCTATTTAACATAATAGATTTAAGTAAACATACAAATCGGTCAGGTTAACTTTTTCAAGAGGTGTTACAATCAACATTTGGAGGCAAATATCATTTGTTGGCTTTTAATGTAAAAAATAAATCAACATTATTAATTATTAATATTAAAAATCAAATTATTATATTAGTAATTAAATTTTGAACATACCAGCCGAATTTATACCTATCTGTTTTCTGTGTGTATATAAATTATAAGGTATGTGATGAAAATGATTTGAAAAGATAAAAAAAATTAAATAGATTTAGATGTGACGATTTTTGATCAATCTCATACTTCATTTTTCTTTCATTCCAAATCATATTTTTTTAAATTATTGGCCGAGGACCATACAAATGAAAATTTTAAAACAAAAAAATACGACATACCTCCAATCCGTTGGAATTACCAGACAACATGTGAGATTTTTTTTCTGTTAAAATATATTTTTTAGTGAATTATTTTTTCGCAAATTTGTTCAAAGTCTTAGATTAACCAAAGAAGGCTTTTCAATTTTTTTAATAAAATTTGACAACGTTAACGTTAGCAGCTGCACTAAGATTTTTTGCAGAAGATGGCTTCCAAAGAGCTATAGGTAATAATGCAGATATTTCTATGTATCGTACCCCAATTTTAAAATCTATAAAAAGATTTTTGTTATATCAGAAAAAAGAATATGTCGCAAATTTATTTAAATAAAATCTAGTGAAGAATGCATAGACGGCACACATATCTCCACCAAAAGACCCACTAGTGAAGAGAACGCTTATTTCTACGAAAAGTGTTACTCTGAAATATATTCACATTTGAAATAGAACCTTTTTCTTAAAATAACCCTTTTTGCAACCAGCTATATTGTGTATGGGAAACTCAAGCTATTCAGTTCAGTAACTAAATTTTTCTATTGCTTTTCAACATGAGTCTTACTACTACCCTTATATATACTGGCTATATCCCAATGAGCTTTCATACTTCATACTTACATTTTTAATATTTCTAAGCTGTAAAGAATATATGCCACCATGCTGCTTTAAAAGCAATTTCAAGCTGATTTTTAACGTTTTTCATTACACAGAAAAATGTTAGTTTTTCTTTGGAACAAAATTGAATTTGAAATCGACAAACAATTCTAATAAAACATCACACCTTTTATCGTTTGCAAGTTTATATCATTTTTCATCACATACCTGAATGCCACTAAATAAAATTTCTACTAAAATTTCAAATCATTAAAATTTATATCTGTCTCCTTATCAATTAGATGTTTAAAAACTAGACTGAGTTATGCTATATAATCAAAAAATGAGCATGTTACACTTAATTTTCCTTCGTGTGTAGTATTATTTCTTGTTGATATATTTTTTTCCATAAAACCTAAACCATGTTTTATTTGATGTTGCCTCATGAGTACTAAGCATACAAGTTTTGTATATCATTTAAAGAATTAGCGTTTACCGTAAACTGACTTATAGTACCGTCTAATATTTTTTTCGTGATCTTGATTTAGAAAAGTGCATTCTGCAATCAAATTTAAGTCTTAATCTACAGGGATTAGGAAAATATTTAGAGATAGAAATTTTTTAGCACTACCACCAAAAACGCTATTTTTAGATATTTATGGATCTGAGTTGTTGTTATAATTTTCGGTAATAACCGTCGTCACTGGCTGTGTACTTTGGATGTGCGAGCGCTTTCGATGTGATAACATCATTTTCAAGCCACGTGTTTATTAAAACTCACACAACAGTTTAATATATACTGGCGGAATCAACTAAATTAATTTAATACCGGAATCTGAGTTTTGTAACATATTCACATTCACACAAATAAAATTTATTAAACACAAATCATACATTTAATTTCAAAATAGTACTATTATGGTTGTTAAAATGTACCATTTAAAAGTTTAAATGTTTAATACAAGATAATTTTTTTAACCATATGCTTAAACAAACAATTACTCCTTAATGATCGACCAACAGTTTCTGCTTAAGCGTGGTCTTGAGTATTGGTTTTACTCATAGCTTTCTTGGGAAGGTGTGTTTAAAAGTACTTTACTAACAAGACGCTGGATATATAGAAATTGCTAGACAATATTGGACAAAGCAGATCAAAATCTTATTAAAAAATTAATATTTATAAAAATATGTAAATGTTTCTTTGACCTTTTTAAATAATTTTTCTTTTCTAATTTATTAAGCACTAGGTCAGTTTTATAAATAATAAAAATTTTTTTATTTATATTTTCAATATTTCGCCACACCTTTGGGTGGCATCATCAGGAAACAGGAAACAAAAAATTAAATTTTCTTTTTTCAACAATAACAAAAATTAAAATGAAATTATTTTTTTTTTTTTTTTTTTTTTTTTTTTTTTTTTTTTTTTTGAAAAAATAATTTCATTTTAATTTTTGTTATTGTTGAAAAAAGAAAATTTAATTTTTTGTTTCCTGTTTCCTGATGATGCCACCCAAAGGTGTGGCGAAATATTGAAAATATAAATAAAAAATTTTTTATTATTTATAAAACTGACCTAGTATTTATAAAAATATTTTAATTTTATATTGATAAACAAGGTAAAGCTTTATGTAAAATATTTTGCATTCGCAGTGTAAAAAATATTTTTCTATTCTTTCTCTAAAATTAAAGTAAAAAATTTTATAAATTTTAAAAAACAAGATGATCCTTTACCTTGACATATTTTTCATTGTTTAATACAATAATTTTAAAAATGTTGTTGTTAATTATTTTGAAGAAGTTTGTTTCCATTTATGAAGTGTCGTGGGAAATAATATTATTCTTATGAAGTCTCTAAAATCTCTTACATTGTTGCCAAAAATAATGCAGCATATTAAAGTGATGAATCTAATGTCAGAATGGGTACACAAATGAGATTTAAGTTCGTCACCATTATCGGTTTATGATTATCACTTTCTTTGTTAAAATTAAATAAAATAAATTTATAGAATGTGGCGCCAATAAACCGCAATTGATCGATACCCTCGATTATTAAAACTTCAAAAAGATTTTTCAAATTTAGCAACAGCATAATTTTTTTTACATTTCTATTTTTTTATGATTTTTCTTTTGACATTTTTGTCAGGTCAGGCGGTACTTGTCTTCTTAGATCATTGTTTTCATACAAATTACGCACACAGTACGTTAGACAAATATTACACCATCCTTAACTATTTAGCTTATTTTAATAGGAACCTGTACGTGTTAACGAGTAAGTAAAACCAAGTACTCCGTTAGCAGTGTCGTCGGTAATTTTTATCGGATTTTCGAAGTATTGATATGGACTTAAGACAACTTCCTTCTTATTCCCATGTGAAAAGTCACTTAAAAGAACTTTTCGAAGAGTCCTCGTACTTATGAGCAAAAATATGCAAATTTAAATAAATTGTACATTCGTTCTTATGATAGATGGTCGCCTAAAATTAAGCAGCCCAGCAGACATGCAGCCAGTTAAGGTCCTTAAAACCATGTGAATGCACACATATATTTGTTTATTTGTTGATGCATCCGTTCGTATTTCTATCTTTTTATTGATTCAAACAACCAACCAACAAACTGCCAGCTTGTCAGTCAGCCACCCAGTCAGACAAGCCAACTATCTAACCTAAACAAAACCAAACTAAAACCAACCCAAACCCCAACCAACAAACCAACCATTATTTTGTTGTGTATTATTGTTGTGTTTTTGCTTTGACTTTGACTACTGCTGTTGATTTTATTGCTTTTGTTTTTGTTTTCATTTGGATTTTAATTATATATTTTAGTTCGTGCATTTTCTTTTGCATTTGCTGTTGCTGCTGTTCTCAAGCAAACTAATACAAAATTATATTGGTATTTCGTGTTGTTTTTCTTTGCTGTTTACATCACAGCCAGCGAGCCAGTGAGTTAGTTAGTCAGCCAGGCAGCCAGCCGCCACAAGTTGGATCTTGCTTTTTCAGTACATTTTCGCAAACGACACAGTACGGAGTTGTCGATTTTAGCTAAACGGAACTAAAGTGTTTTTAAGCTGCGCATTAAAGCGCAACAAAATCACATCGAACCAAAACAGTTTTAGTTGCTCAATTGCCTGTGTGTCGGTCGGCTTAAAATATGTTTGTGACATGATTAATCAAATAAAGATTGCGCGAATATACTATAACATTAAAGAAAAAAATTGTGAGAAATTTAAAATAAAAAGTGAACCGAATAAATTTGTAAACTGTATATTTTTAAAAATAAAAAAATAACATAACACCGACGGCTTTTGTGAAAATTTTTATGTAAGAATAAAGAAACCATTTTAATACAATATTCAGAGAAACTTAAAAAAATAATAGAAAAAACACGCCTGTTTTAAATAATTTTAAATGTATGTAGGTACTAAAACATGTGTGAAAAGTATAAAAAAGTAAAAAAAATTTTTTTATTAATACCTAGAGGAAGTTTTAGTTAAGCAAATAATTAGTAGGATAATTGACAAAAATAAATTTAAACTCAAACTAAAGTTTGCTGATGTTTTGTTTTTTTTTTCGAATAAATTAAATTTCAAATTTTTTGTTCAAAATATGATAAAGAAAAGTATTGTGTTTAGTTTTATGTACTAAACACTTGCCATTATTATTTACCCTAAATCGACCATCAATAATTTGGAAATTGTATTATAGTCACTTCAAATAAGAAATGTAAAAAAGTTCAATAAAGCACAGAATTTTTTATTTGACGTCCAAAGGTATTAATCTGAAAGCACTTGCTTGATCATGCCATTCGATATTTAACGAAAATTTCCTTTATAAATTCTGTTTAAATATTCACGTTCTATAATAATTTAGATTCTTTAAATAGAAAAATAATAATAATTACAAAGTAATTAATACCTAGTAAAACTTTTTAATTGACGTTCAAAGGCAATAACATAAAAGCACTTGTTTGAATCATGCCATTCGATATCTATCGAAAATTAAAAAAAAATAAATTACAGCGTTTTTTTCCTGTCAAGTAAGAAAATACAAAGTTTATTTGTAGCCCATCTCACGACATTGAAAAAAGGAGCGCTGCCGAATTTTCCGGTACAAGAATACAAATATTTTTTTCTTTATGTTTACATCATTTAATTTAAATTTGTTAATATTTGATTTGAATACTGTGAGATCTTTATTTGAAACTATTTTGCACGTTTAGTTTTCTACTCGGATTTTAAGAGCAGCAGTTTGCATACAACTTCAGCTTATATCTGAGACCTCTTCAAGAGTATCAGAGTATTATCAATTGATCACTTCCTAGGCCTATGTAAAACTCAATTGATAGACCCTATTTATACACAAAAACAAAGATATTATTGCCAGTCATAAGTTTTGTTTAACTTTTTTTCTTTTTCAAATAAAAAAGAAGAAATATACATGCATACATACATACATACATATGTATATCACATAAAAAACTATTTATACTAACCGTTTCTATAAAACTTTGTTGTTACCAAAAAAAAGTTTATTGTAGCATTAGTACTTTTTATTACGTCTGCCTGTTGCATCTACTATCCATTAACTTCTTTAACTTAAATTAAAAAAAAATTAACCGGTTATGTCCAAGACTTTCAATATTGCTGGCATGATACTCCTTTTGATTAGATTGTGTTTTATTTTTGCCAATGCATCAAATGCTGCTTTGTATTCTCCACTGAAGTTAAAAATCTAAATGGTAGTTGACTTTTTTTCAATTATTGCGGGTTAAATAAACCTCCGTGTGTTTAACAACTTAAATAACCTGTACCATACTGCAATCTGTCAATTGCTGGTTGAAAAATATTTATAGAGACGAAATTACACTCATCAAATATTTCATTTTTGTTGTAATTGTTACGTATCGTATTGTTTTCTGTCACAAAAGCACCTACTTCGAGCCACCACTTTTGTATAGTTCTTCATGTATGAATAGCAACTCTCTCTACTTGTTTAATTTTTTCAGGCTCTAGTTTGAATATTCATATCTTTATCTACGGCCCATAGTTTCTAAATACACTTCCTCATTTAATAAAATTGTGTGCTTAATTGTTTAAATTGTTCCTTAGCATTTCGCATGGTATTTTTAAAATATGTACTTCACGAAATTACACAAACGTCAGCCAAAACTCATCACAACCTGTTTTATCAAATAACAGAAAAAGAACAATACAGATCATAGACTAAAGTACATTGCTGTTGATCATCAAAGAAATTCAATTAAAAAGAAGTAAGAGTGCTATATTCGGCTATGCTGAATCTTATATACCCTTCACTATGTATGTGAAACTACTTAAGTAAAATACCTCCAATCAAAAAGACAAACATTGGGCTGTAATAGACTTTTACATAAAAATTTCATAGGCTCTTAATGGGTTAAGAACTTTTAAAAAAATTTTAGTACTTCCTTAAACGTCTCTTCAAAAGATTTTATATGATAGCTATATTGATATCTTAAAAAATATGGTGCACAATCGTACTTTTCTATGAAAAGTTCAGGGGCTCATAACTTGGAAAATATGGACGAGCCCCAATTTTTTTCACCTGTGTCTCTAGCTCATCTATTGCCTTGGCAAAGTTGATTTCAACACTAACACCGACGGACGGGCAGACGCTAAATTGACTTCGCTGTGGATAAGAACTCAGAATGTATATACTTTATGGGGTCAGAAATGGATAGTGGTAGAAATTAGATATACACTTTTTCACCAGTGGTGAAAGGTATACAAAAAAAGAAAGCAAGTTTCGTGCAAAGAGAAAATATATAATATTTAGAAGTCATCCTTGAATTGCGAAAAGGAGAATGGAAGGGGAGTATAGGCTTTCTTGTACTTGTCAATTCGTTAAATCTTATCGTTTGTAAGTTTTAACACACATAAACATACCCATGAACGAATACAAAAAATAGAAGGTGTTTCATATAAAAATCAAAAATAGCATTTTCAAAAAAGGCAAGAAAATCATACCTACTACCAAATCGTATTTCTTCAATCTAGAAGTATTAACAAATCGTATCACTATATTAAAGCTGAATGGGCTTTTATCTGCCTGGTATTTATTTACAGATCCATATTACAATTAGACTATCGAAAGAATTATTGCAACACAATTTATCTTTTAAGAACCCATACTTTTGTGAAAATGGTTTGTTTTAACAAATACATTTTGCAACACAAATGATTCTGTCCTCTGTCTCCTTTTTTTGTTGTATAACACTTACACAGGAGAATTTCAAGAATATGGTGGTAACAGTTATAAATCAGAGTGTTAAGAAACTCGATATCCTAATTTAAAAATTTGTATCCCAAAAACTATTCAGAAAGCAGTTTGTTTTACACTTAAAATCCAATCATTTAAGCTTTATCAATGCTATACTTCTACTTTTATACTTATTTTTGTATTTATTTTTAACGACATACATTTTTTTGTTCCTTCTTTTGGTCTCAATTGAGTTCATAAACGGCAAAAACTCTTTCTACACAACCATTGTCCGTAGGCAAAGAGGGTAGAGTCTTGACCCGGCGGAGTTTTGTTTGTTTGCTGATTGGAGATTTAATTGTGAAAGTGTTTCGCTTTGTCAAGTCCAACTAATTCCAAACGATTATTTTTATTTTTGGTGAATAAGTTACTTCCGATAATGGTGTGTGTATGGAATAATACCACAATTAGGTAACAAAAGCTGAGCAACCTCAATGCCTGCGTTGTTAGAGGTGCGTGCTGTATAACAGACGAGCATGAGTTCGAGGCCACCTTCGGACATGAGTACAAATGAAAAATAATGGTTGTATAAGACAATTAAAAATTATGAAGCATCAGTACAAACCTCCCGGAAGGGAAAAGAAAATTATTGTGTGAAGCCATGGTAGATAATTTAGTGGAGACGTCTTACTTAACAGATAATTGTCAAGAAGCCCTTTATAATAAAAAGTAAGAATGGTAGCGGTTAGCGCAGGGAAGTGTAATAGCATAACAACAATGTATGATAGACGTGTGCTGTGGCTATTAGATAAAGGGGATGACTGGCTTAGATAAAAGGCGTAGTTAAGTCTGTGTATGGTTACCATTACTAAACAAGGATCGAGTAGTTTATGTCTCGCCGGAGTAACACAGTAGTGCAGCGTGGATGGCTGCGTTTGTAATACTCGTAATAACGCATGTTTAGTAAATACGAGACCATAGGATTCAAAAGACAGTAGGATTAATGATTATAGCCACAAAGTAAAGAGTGCAGAATTTATAGTGAGCAACATTGGTATTTGCAATGAAAAGAATCCGTATGTTTGTCTAAAAAGGGAAAAATGTAACAATATGTTTAATGTTCCATAAATTTTTTTAAAATTTTTTATTTTTTTCCCAGCCTTTAATGTCGCTTCTTTCAAACTAAAACTAAATTCATCGAACATTATTAAAGTTCTTAACAGACTTATTTTAAATGTGAATCTATTTTAAAATATTATCGCTTATAATTAAATAATTATCTTAAAAAAAGTTGTTCATCCTTTCAAAAAAAAAACAATAAAAATAAAATAATAATAAATTCATCATACTAGAGACCTCAATAAAGCTTTTAAAACATTTTGGCAGGAGCCAAATTTTTTTGAATTAAATAAAACGAATTTGTTGAATTAAAAATTTATCTTTTTTCAAAAAGATCATCAAATTATTCTAATATAAATAAAATTCGTAGTTCAAGTTTAATGAGCCAAAACTGCAATTTTATCTTTAGCAAGGCCAAAAAAAAAAAAAAAAAAAAATAAAAAATATGGGTACATACTTTCGAATATTTGTTTATTCGCCTGATATTAATCGAGTAATACTTGTACTTCAATAAAAAAATTGTGATTTTTATTTAACGTCCATGTTCTAAACAAAACATAGCAAAATGCTTATTTTATTTTAGCATGTTCCTAAGATATTCGCTCAAGGATTCAATTGAAACAAGTTGCAACAGTTCGCCTTAGTATACACTTGCGGTTTGAAGTCGATGGACTTCCAGAGATTGTCTAGAAGCCTATTATGCAATTCCAAGCAGTTCTCATAAAATTTAAGCGTTAGGCGTTTTTATTTATTTTTTTTTTTTGTTTATTTCGTTCAAATAATTTTTATTTGAATTGGATTTCAACTTTAAACTCTACAGAATTTTAACTTCGCTTTTAATTCGAAATAATTCAAGTTTGGTTTAAGGCCGTCGATTATGATCAATTAAAATGCATGGAAATTAAGATGCAGTGTAGCTCCTTATGATGATTCTAGTATTTTAGTATTGGGATCATATTCAACAAAGATTTTTTAAAGGTTGTCACGGTACTGTGAATTTGAAATAATTTTTGTTCAGTTTAACTTTTAATTAAAAAGATTAAAATGAATTAAAACAGATTTGTAACATTTTAAATTTATACATACTTATAAATCATTTGAAATACTCATAAAACATTAAATAATATGAAACTTTATGCGATAATTTAAAGAAAAACGCTTATTTTGTTGTGTAGTTTGTTGTTCAAAGCATGTCCATGCGATCAAGAGAAACAAACTTTTGCTGATAACGGATAGAGTTTAAGATTGTGACGTTAAATATTAAATACATATTTGTCTGGTCTGAACCTACCCCAAATTGTGTGTCTTTGTTTTTTGCAAATAATTATTTGCTGAGCTAAACCCCTCCTATTTTGTCTTGATTTTAATATATTTATTGTTTTGTTTTTATATTTTAAGGCGATAAGTGAAAAGCAACACATACATACATACTTAAAACAATATATCAACAGAAAATATAAAATATAACAATTATCATACAACAATAATTTTAAATCAAAATTGTTTGAAAATTAAGAAAATAAATATCAAAAGTCATAAAAGTCTTATGCTGACAAGTTATGTAAATGCTTGATTTAAAATGCAAACTAAAACTGTTTAAATTTTAAAAAAGTATTTTTAATAAAAATTTATTGAAAATAATTAATTCAAAGGTTTTTAATTGCCAAAAATTAATAAATTAATCAATTTGTAATTTATTATAAATTTGAAACAGAAATATATGTAAACCTACCAAATAAAGTGGTTTAATTACAAATTAAGAATATATAAAAGCAAAACTAAACAAAATCTAAATAAATAAATTAATTTGTAGGGTAAATAGTATTAAAAAAAGTTTTCTTAAATTAAAGAAAAATAAAAATAAAATTAATAAATTGGTGTGGCAAACAAACAAATACAAAAAAAGAAAAAAAAAATAATAATATTTGTAGCTATTAGTGAAACACATAATGATAAAAACCTAATTACATATGTAATTGTAAACAAAAAATTCAAGATTTTTAAAAATAAAAACGAAATAATAAAAACGAGATAACTAAGCAAAACAAGTCTTTAAAACTATTTTTAAATTTAACTTGGTTAAAAGGTTTTTAATCGAATAGTGAAATGAAAAGGATAACACTAAATATAAAAAATATTGACGAATGAAAAATTTTCAAATTACACTTGGATTCTTCCTAAAAAAAATATTAAAACAAAAGCTTAAAGCTAGCAAAACTTACACTAATAAAATAAAAAAAAAACTTTACTCAAAGCTCAATAAAAGTTTAAAATTAAAAGTTTAAAAATTTAAGAATCCACATTGAAAAAGTGTCTGCCTGCAAACCTAAAGGTAAATTAATGTTTTTTGCAAAATATAAGCAAAGAAAGCAGCTAAAACTGAAATTAGTAATATTAATAACTGCCTAAACAATTTGTATTTTTTATGTTTTTTTGTTATATATCTTCTATCTTTAGTGTCGTCAATCGTCGTTGATTATTGGTTCGTTTCCTTACTAAGTGTTGCCAAATTTTTAAAATTTATTTGTATATTTAAAACTAGTACTCTTTTTTGATTATGGGAAATTTGTTGGGCAACATTGAACATGAAATACAAAACACCTTGTTTAATAGGTGGCATTTCATAGTGTCTAAGGACATAATTTTCATAGACTTTTTGTTGCACCCAAAAGTGAATTTATGTCCATGGCCGTTACGTCGCTTTGCAAAACGTCATAATGTCCATTAACAATGTGTCGTTCCGCACTGAAAACAACAATGGCTTCGCTTACCAAAGATTTTCTGCACAGCCGGCCTTCAGCTGGGCGCGAGAATTTTCTCCTCTATGGTATAACCAACACCTGCTTCGCTCACCAAAGATGTCTTCCAAAGCCGGTCTTCCGACGGGCGCAAAGATTTTCTTCTGTATGGTATAACCATTAACGGCTTCGGTTTCCAAAAATTTTCTTCAAGACAGTTTATAAAATCCTTACCTCTTTCTTACTTAGAATACCATAAAATATACTTATAATATCCATGCATGTTATGATTTTCCGTTGATGGTCACTTTCTGATGCGACATAATGTCCAATTTATCATAAAAAACCTTTAGGCTTTGTAGTTTTAATTGTCAGTGTAACCAGACAAGGGGATTTCTGGGGATTTTTGGAAACATCATTCGTCAAATTGGCGACAAGAGCCAGACTTTTTCTGGCAATGCAAAAATAAAGGCGGAGCTCACGTTATAGTTCATAGATGGCTTCTGCTGATGCGCAAAAAATATCGGACAACGTCATTTAGGAATTTGTAGCGCACGGTACGCCACCGTGCTTCAGGTCGGACCATGAAAAATCATCACGCATTTTATTAAATTTATGTGTTTCTCTTAAATCAATAAAATTTTATTGATATCAGCTAAGTGGCTAAATGGCTTGTCGAATATCGCCAAATATATACCATAGGCAATACCAAAGTATATTTATATTAAGTACATGCAAGTCTACAACAAATACAAAATTTGTGTAAAATCATGTATTACCCTGGAGTTAATGTCGACGTCGTTGACGGCGTTTCAACGCCGAAAAAGTTGAAACAGATTGAACTTTTATGGCGTTGAAACGCGTTGAGATTCACTGCTCTTATTCAATTTCATACGATTCAACTTTTTTTTGACATTTGACGCCGTCAACGACGTCGACATTAACTCCAGGGTTATGTCAAAAAACAGTTCAGAGACGGCAAAGTGGGTAACATTTTGTAATTTTTCTAGCTAAAAAATTAATATTAATTTTACTTAATTATTATAAAAAAAGTAAGAGAATGACCTTTTAACGACTATACGAGGGCAGCTATATATATTTCTGGCCTGGCAACACTGAGTGCTGCCAAGTGCAATCTGACATTTCCATTGGAAAGTTTGTAATTTTTAAGCATCGTACTCAAAACGTTTTGACGTACGACCATTATTTGTGTTGTTAACAGTGACTTGAAAAAATTAATATAGAAAAAAATGGAATTAACTCGTGAACATTTTCGTGCCATCATTTTTCACAACTTTCGACGTGGATTATCACGACAAGAGTGCATTGATGAACTTAAATCTTTGTATGGCGATGAAGCACCATCCTATAGCACTGTGAAAAATTGGCATAATGAATTTAATCCTGGCCGAAGCTCGCTCAAAGACGAATTCCGTGAAGGTCGTCCAAAAACGGCTGTTGTGCCAGAGAACATTGATGCCGTGCGTGAACTCATAATGCAAGATCGACATGCGACATACCGAGAGATACAGACATCCTTGGACATTTCTTCCACCAGCATACATTCGATACTGCATGAACACCTGGCCGTAAAAAAGGTTTGTTCTCGTTGGATCCCGCACAATTTGAAAGTCGCTCAAAAAAAAGCTCGTGTCGATTGGTACAAAAAAATGTTGCAAAAATACGATTGCGGTGCTTCAAAAGGCGTTTATAATATCGTCACAGGTGACGAATCATGGATCTATGCGTATGAGCCCGAAACGAAACAACATTCGACCGTGTGGGCCTTCAAAAACGAGCAAAATCCAACGAAAATTGTTCGTGGAAGAAGCACTTCGAAGCAAATGGTCGCCTGTTTCTTCGGCAAAACTGGTCATGTGGCGACTGTTCCGCTTGAGCAATGTAGGACGGTCACTTGTGAGTGGTACACTACAATCTGTTTGCCTGAAGTCATCGGAGAAATTCGATAAACCAACAAGAGAAGACGAATCATTGTTCACCATGACAACGCGAGCTCTCACACATCGGCTCAAACCAGAGCGTTTTTGACCGATTTTAACATAATAAAAATGAAAAGAAACACGTAAAAAACAAGAGAAATGTATAGTAAAATAAAAATTAAAATAAATTTAAACAAATTTTGACACAAAACATGATAAACACGCACACCAATAAAACTATCAGCTGAACTCCTGCATGTACTTGTTATAGATATACTTTGGGCAATACCAAGTGCGCAATTAGGGTCTCTAAATCTTTTCCAAATTTCTTGAACTACAGAAAATTTAATTTGAAAATTGACAATAAACTTCCAAAATAGACATATTGTCTGGAAGTCGATTAAGCATTTCTTTTAACAATTTTTACAAAGTTTAAAACAGTCTTGTTCAATTCAGCTTATAATTTAATTTAAAAAGCAATGCTGTGTATATTCCTCTTTCAATTTTTTATTAATTTATCACTATATTCTTTACTATGAGCTGACAGGTTTTTATCTTTTTTTAATTGAAAGTTATCGTAGAAAAATCATAAAAAATAACCAAAAATTTCTCCAAGTATTTTAAATACCGCAAAGAATCTCGCCTCTCGCCATTTTAAAATTTTTATCTGAAACTCCAAAGCTATAGATCAGCGCAAAACTTTTTCTCAACAGCTTTTGCTTTAAATTTCATTTTACTCTTCCTAGAACAGTTTTTATAACTTTTGAACTGCGTACGTAAACTAGATTTGTTCCAAAATAAATATAACTTTGCCGATAATTTTAACAAGAATAACAATTCTGGTGTTTGTGTTGTGTTAATTAAAATTTTATAAAAACAAAATGAAAATATGTAAATATATTAAATTTTTATTTGTTTGTAACTATTTTTATTAAATGGGCATGAAAAAACAAACGCTTTCTGCTTTTTAGATATTTGCAGCATAATGGCTACTGCAGAGGAGTAAAGTGATCAATGAGTTCACTTTTGTGCTCTGTTTTGTAACACATACATGTGTTCAATCTACAGTTCAAACATTGTTTATTTACTCTAAATAAAAATTTTTTGTCGGTATTAAACGTTCATTAAAACTTTTATTGTTTCCAAATTGTGGTTTCAAGAATACATTCGGTTATATCTAATGGTTTATGTCTAAACGGATTTATTGAAGAAATCAAATATTAAGCGCATCGTTTCTCATTTTTGTTCCAAAGATTTTTATCCAAAATGCAAATAATATCATGTTACGTGGAGTTTAAGGTTTATTTAATGATGGCTAATCTAAAGTAAATATTAGCTGGTCCATAACTCGTTAAGGCCGTATGCCGACAAGCCACACTTCTTCAATATAAAAAAGAGACTACAAAATTTTTTTTCGTGTGCGATCATGTACATAAAATTCAAGGTAGGTTTCATATTTTCTTTATACAATATTTTGCTAATTTAATACTTTGTTTAAAAATTTTGACACTGAATGTCAGAATAAATTGTTATTTTTATTTTATTCTTAAAAAGAAACAAAAATTAAAAAAAGTGTTCTTTTAAAATACGGACAAAAAGTTAAAAAGTAACGTATTGAAAGAAGAACATCAGATAAACAAAATAAATTAATTTTTACACAAACCGTTGCGGTGGCTCCGAAGAATGCTCCATTTATGTATAAGTGTTGAAGAGTCACAACCAAATGGTTCAATGGTTTAAATTTTTAGTTTAAGGACAACTGTCTCTTGTTGTAAACAAACGAATAAATAAATTACAGAAATGTTTAGTGAAGTCTATGTCCATTTGTTTTAATCAACTACAGATTCATACATGCATCCATTAAAATTGAAAGTATTTATAAATCGGTCATCTCTGGGCTCACTTTTGAACTTCTTAAGAAGGTTTTTGAAGAAATGTTACTGAAAAAGGGAATTTGTTTGTTGAACGTTAAGAAATGATTTTTTTTTTAATATATGGTTATAGTATAGTTGTCACATGTAAATATTGAGGCTGCAGTCCCCCATTATCTTTAATCTTCTAGATATTGAAAGGTTAATTAAAATTTTAAATTCAAGAAAAGCCCTAGGTAGTAAGGAGACAGATAACAAAACGCCCAATATTTTTAACGCTATTTGGTGCCTAAAATTCTATCCCATATTTAAAAATCGTCTAACTCCTTCTAATACAAAATCAGCTAATGTACTTTCGCTGCGTTCTTTTACCTCTTATAAAATTTCAAACTAGAAAAATAATTTTTCGCATTAAAGAGGTTATGTCATAAAATGAAGGCAAGCCTTTTGTTAGTTCCTTGAAAATATCCTCAAAATGAAATAAACGCGTCCCCAATTTTTTTCTTCTTGATCTGGCAATTTTGGGAAAAAGACAAGAATGTCTCCAATATAATAGCTTTCAATCCACTAAGTTAATTCTCCTTTTAAATTAAGAAAAAATTGGCACTTCGGCTAAAGTTTATTGTGAGAGAACCAAAGACATTGAGAAAAGCAAGAAATTCAAAGCAAAATTTGATATAATCAAGTGTGAAATTTTAAAGAAATATATATATATATATACTGGGCTATCATTTTATATATGAACATTAAAATAATATGAAAATAAAATTTGTTTCTTCTGCATTTTAAAGTATCCAGATTTTAAAGAAACAGTTCTTAAAAAAATGCTTTAGAAATATATTGGTTGAAACTTAATATCTTTGCAAATTTGGTCACTCTGTTTCGTTTTGACTTTTTTTCTTGCATAAAGTCTTCACCTAATTAAGGTTTTGAATAAAGAGCGACAAGCCCGTCTGCATTTAGTGACTTTTAAGAATTAAGCAAAAAAAGTAAACAGTAGTTTTTTTTATAAATGTTAGATTTATAAAATATTGTCGCGTGATATTGCAGCTATAATCCAACAATCTCGTTTTTAGGCAAAACCAAAAATATAATAGAAATAAAATCAAACACCAGAAAAATTAAGTACGAGTAATGATTTTATTTTAGTGCGTCCAAAAAGAACGGTAAGATTTCTCATTGTTGTGATTGTTACATGAGGTTGGACGGCCTAATTCTATCAGAAACACCATCACAATCCATAAATGTACGCAGGATAAGCCACATCTTTTCATAATAAAACTGTCTAGCATAGATATAAATTACATGAGAAAACCAATGCTAACAGCAGCAGCAGCTCTGCTCTAAAAGCGACAAAATCCTATGAAAAAACTTCATATTAGACAAAGAAAACAATTTACTCATGTTTCAGATGAGAAACCTAATTTATCGCTCAAAAAACTAAGCAAAATCTCTAAATCTCTCTATGGTAACACCATTTAATTTTAATTTTTGTTCATTGTGTAGTATAATTTATACTTGGGCTTTCAAGGTCACTTATTTTCTTTCTTGCAAATAGAAGATTATTTATTTCAAATTAACCAGACGTTTGGTTGGTATTTTCCAACTTCCTCAGAGATTATTTTTATTAAAAATCTGGCAACCCCATACATATAAAAGTAAAAAATAAAAAGAATTTTTTTGATTTTTTACAAACATAATATTGAAAACAGCAACAATATTAATGCTTAATTATTTTCTAGAACTAATTTTGTAGACATGAGGTTTTCTAAAGGGTTATTTATTTTGGCATGAACTACATATGTCAATTAAGCAATTCCATTACGAAAAGCCAATTGTATGGGGACAATATCGAATTAAGAAACAGATTTATAAAAAGGTATTAAGCTGCAGGATAAGTGATTAGATTAACGTCTGTATCTGACGCGAAGCCCTTACCAGAAGGTGGTCCAACCACTATTCTGTGCAATTTTAAGACCATAGCTTGCAGGACCATGAATCTTCCCCTTGCTAAAGGGTAGGAGCCTACCCATAAATTCCTCTGTTGAAAGTGCAACGGCACACTTCCATCCATTCCACGCCAGACCCGCAGATACAGACTTTAATTTAACAACAGCCACCACATGTACCCCGAAGGGACCTCACCAATAACCTGCTACAGAGAGCGGCGGCTGGTGTCAGTTTATTTCTTTGCTATTATTATTCATACGTTATTATCATTTAAGGACACTGACACATCCTTTGGCAGTTACCCCACTGTCTATCCAGATTCAGTGCCTGCATACCGGGGGACTGGTTCCCCCTATGCTCCGAAGATACTTGTGACAAAGTCTAATTGTTCTCAGCCAGACTCGAAGTACCCCCAGGGGGGGGGGGTTTAGCTACAAAAAGATTTTAAACAAATTTTGTTAGAATTACTTAAAAATCGAATTCTCTAGAATTTTAAAAACGTTAACAGGTGACAACTTTCGGCGGACGAATGAACTAAAGAAAAAAATTGTAAAATATTCGTATAATTTTTAAGTAATTTTTTTATTTCAAGTTTTTTCTTTCATATTGTGTAAAGCAACAGTTTGTTATTTTAATCAAGGAAACCCAATATTGAAAAAAATATACGAATAATTTTAGTTTCAAGATATTGCTTGTATCTTCCAAAAATTTCAAAAACGGAATCTTTACAGAAAAAGAATTAAAATATCAATACTCTGTTGAAAAAAGTTTTTATGAATTAATAGTATTAGAAAAAAAAGAGGATCTAATAACTTTACTTAAGTTTAAAAAAAAACGCTGTTTATAAAATTTTACAATCGGACAAAAAATTCTGCTTAAAATTTCAATGCTTCCACTAATATATTAATACATTAAACATATTATTCTTACAGAATGCTTCTAATTATTGTTTACGTACATAAATATAAATATACAAAACCAACTTTAATAACATGCCAGATCTTTCCATATTAGAAAAATCTAGACGTTTTAACCCGCCTTAAAACAAAAATGGCAATTCAAGTGGTAAGGCAGCATTTAGAAAAACGTTGAAGTGAACAAAAATGGCGTGAATAATATTCGTTTAATGATGTTATCAAAATTGTTATACAAAACTGAGTAAATAATGGAAATAATTGTTGGCGTGTTTTATTTTGCTTTTAAAAGAGCACAGGGAATAAATAAAACTTAAAAATATTATTGAAAATGTCATTCAAATAACCTCGAATAAACCATATTATTTTATTTTGAAATTAAAATTTGGTTGCTGAAGAAAAAGTGTATGTACTCAAATTATAATATTTCAAACACACTGTTAGAAACCTAACCATTCTTTTTTTCGCCAAATCAAAAGAACATTTATAACGAAAGAAATAAATTAATTCGTTCCCTTACAAATAAAAGGAGTTTCCACTAAAATTTAAAGAAACTAAAAAATAATCTTAATTAGTCGAAGTATGACAATTTTACCAGCTTTCTAAAAACGAATGCAAAAAAAGTAAATATATATAAAATTAAAATTTTTACCAAATAATAGAAGTTTCACTGAATTAAGCATTGAAAAATTCAACTAAAACCTTTTATTTCTAAAGCTCCTAATACACAAAAATTTTTGTATCTGACATACTACTTCATTTGTGTAGCAGAATCAACATATTTTGGTAATAACAGCCATTCGTTCAAAGTTTGACATGAGCATAGTAAAGTATCTAAGTTTAGTTTTGTAGCTGAGTACCATACACCTTACAGGGGTGGCGTATGTGGTCCCAAACGGTCTAGTTTTTAATATTTTGCCGTAGTTAAAATAGTTTGGGAAGATTTCAAGATAGAAGGCATCTTTTCTAACGATTTTTAATTTAGAAAGTCCAAAATTAATGCCGCGAACCCAAAATATTTTGGGGTGGCAGAAAGTCATTTTGCAACTGAACGACTTTGATCAACGTTTTGTAAGACTTACTTAGTGATACATGAACGACTGTTGCTTAATATTTTAAGACATGAAAAAATTATCGGTAGGTGTTAGAGACTTGAATATTAAAAATATGCAGATGATGGATGTAAACGTAGTGATAAAATTTTTAATATTTCATTTATGTATTTTACTATTATATTATATATTGTTTTAAAATATGCATGCCATTCTTTACAACACAGTAAATACTTCTAATAGTTTTTGAATAAATAAATTTCTAAAGAATGTAAAGCTTCTTGCTTATGTAATAGCCTGTTTGTACTCATTTTTGTTTAGACGCAGTGTTGCCGTTTGTTTACACTTTTTACATTTTTTGTAACTTTTGAAGGCTCCACATATAATATATAATTTTTTGTATTTATCTAAAATTTCCTAACTTTTGGTACAGTTCGTGCCTGTAATATTACTAAAAAAAGTACTTGTTTCATTTTTGAGGTAAGAACCTCTCTTAACATATCAACCTTTCTTAACATGTCAATTCCAATTTAATAACAAAGGTTACTTGCAAATGCTTTTAAAATCTCACACAAAAATTAGTTTGAAATAAAAAATAACGTTGCTGAAGGTTTTTGCTGCTTTTTTTATTAGTGACAAATCACAAAATATTTCTTTCTTCATGTTTACAAACAGCAAAATGTTTCTGTCCAAAATTTTTCAAAACTATGAAATAATAGGAGCTGCATTTCGAGCGGAAAACTTAGTATTCTTTTCAAAATTGCAGCTTTAGTTATTCCGCTTGAATAACCCGATTTAGAAGAGAGTTGTCTTTTAATTTACTTGAAGAAATGCCGCATTATATTACGGAAAAATTGGCAGCAATTTACAGCTTGTTTATAGAACACGTCAAGAGCGAAACGAAACCGGATGGCATATGGACGAATACGTAATAATTAGCGTCCGTGTAACACGTTCCGGTTTTTTCGTTCAACTTACGTTGTGTTTCGTATAAATAAATGTTGTGTCCAATCCTAGTACTGCCAATGTATTAATTAATGTTTTTATTTACTTTTTTTCTTATACATTTTTTGGTTTTGCCTTAAATGATAATAACCCTGCTTCGGCGCTTAAAAATAAACAGCTGAGTTAAATAAACAAAACAAAATTATCAAAAAATTAAGTAAAAATTGTTATCTGCAAAACAAAAATTTGTGAAAATAAAAAGAGTTTAAACAGTAGTTATACAAATAAACAATAACTTAAATGTATGTTTAATACCAATAAATGTTTTTATAAGTGAAAGTGTTATGATTGCCAGTTGCTCAACAATATAAACTCCTGACGAATGGTTTTTTTCTTCACTCATTTTCGACGTGTCTGACATTACAATGCGCGATACATAAACCAGAAACAATTGCCATTTGTTCCCTTTTTTTTATTTTAAACAAAATGACATTCGCGTTTTAAAAACCCAAAAATGGGAAACGGTAACTTTTTGTGCGTCTAATCGGCAAATTTTGTTCTGTAAACTGGCTGTTAATGTTAAAGTTTTAAGCAAATAAGACTCAAATTTGTCTTTAATAAGGGTATTTTTAAAATAATTGAAGTAGTAAGTTCTATCGAAGCTCAATCTTTCACAGAAAACGGTCAAACGAATTTATTAAAATAATCCTACTTTAACTGTTTTTTACTGAATAGCAAGAGCATGCACTCTTTCGTTCTGGAATATTATTATTGAGGCCTGAGTTAAATACTCATGAGTATCAACATTATATTATTATATATTTTTTTTCGTTTTGATTTTGTTCAGTAAGTGCATTTGTTGCCTGGTTATTTTTCCTGAAATATGAATTAAAGATTTTTACTATGTTTTATATAAATAACATCAAATTATTATTTGTTGTTATAATTTTCGGTAATAACCGTCGTCACTGGCTGTGTACTTTGGATGTTCGGCGAGCGCTTTCGATGTGATAACATCATTTTCAAGCCGCGTTTTTATTAATTAAATTATTATTTACTTAAAGAAAATTTTAAAATGTAACTTCAAATGAAAAACTTTTTTTGAAGGAAAAGCGCAACACTTTCTTTTCCTGGCAACACTGTTATGACGTTTTTGTATTTTGTTTTGTATGTATGCATGGCGAAATAATACCAGGTGGTCTCGATAGCGAATTCATTAATTTCGCCGTAAACTCTAAATGTCAAAATCCATATATAAAAAATGTGTATAACAGTTAGATAAATTTTTTATATATGGAGTTTGACATTTAGAGTTTACGGCGAAATTAATGAATTCGCTATCGAGACCACCTGTATTATTTCGCCATGGTATGTATGAGTTCAAACATTTGCCTCAATCGATGTTGTTGTTGTTAACTAAACATCTATTATAGCGGCATAACATTTTTGTAATTTTTGCTATTGTTTAGTCTGAAGTTCAATGTTTTTTAAACTTGCTGCTTTACAACAACATACAAGTTGCAGCAAAAAAAATCAACAAAGTTACAGCAATTTATAAAAAAATAACCGGTAGCAAAAAATTGCATGTGTGTACATACTCATGTATGTATGTATGTCCACCAAAGGTGTATGTATTTATAGAGCAAATTCAATTTTTATCAATCATACTGTAACTTTTCGCTAAATTTAAAGAAAAAAGTTATCTATAGCCAGCAAAAAACGAAAAATAGTATTAAAAAAATTCCCATTTGATTGAAATTTTTAATTTACACTCGCCACCGTCACAATTTAATCTTAGCATACGTAGATACGTGTATTTAAGTGTGTAATAATTATTTAAAATTTTAAATAATAGAATTCTAGCTTTATCATACTGCTATGAGGAAAATCTTGCAAAACATTCTATTGTAAATTTTTTATTTCTCTCCTAGTTATTCCTGGTGCGCTTCGGTACCCCAATTAGAATAATTCAAGCACGAATACAGAATTATACCTATTATAATCTGTATTCTTGCGCTTTTAATTATCTCACTTCAAAAAAAGAAGGAGGTTATCAATTTGACCGAATGTTGCTTTTTTTATATTTGTGCCTCCATAACTCAGTCATTTCGTTTTTGTTTGAAAGGTGATGTTTACAGATTGGTCCCGTTGCAAAAACAGTATATAATTTTAAAAATGAAAGGATGTCCTGATACAAAATATATGTTTTTTACGCTTGTTATGAATTGATATAGATCACCACTTTAAAATTAGAAAAATTTTTTTTATTCTTATGGCTGCCAATTGCAAACGGTAATATGGAAATAAAGCTAAAAAATAAAGGGTGTTCCCAGAGGTGAGGTAAATTGAACTATATTGGCCTATCTTTTGAACTGTATATATAAAGGCTTTAAAATTGGACAGAAACTTATAATGACAAGTATAAAAAGTATAAATATAAAATAATAAGTTAAACTTTTGAACCGTTATAGACAAAAAATTTACAACTAACCTGTATTTATAACTCCGCTATAGTAACAAGTAAAAAATTTGGAAATTATTGGTGTCCTATATGAGGACACCCTTTAGTTTTAGATTTAATTTTTTATTACTTTTTGTTATTGGGAGCTAAAGTAAAACGCAGTCATATTAAATTTTAAAGAATTGCCCTGTTCATAATACAGGTAGAAAAGTCGTGCATATGTTGTATGGCGTGCATATGTTGTATTGGTCACATTTTAAATTGTTTTTAAAATGTGACCAATCTGTAAGCATAATCTATCATTTTACAAAAAATTTTCGAAATCGGTTTAGAAATGACTGAGTTCTGAAGGCACGAACTTTATAAAAGCAACATACAGACAAATTGATTACCTGCTTCTTTTTTGAAGTCGGTTAAAAATGGCTAATAAATGTAGCTCGTTCATCACAATGAATGTTAATGTTTTAAATGCTACGAATGCGTTGGTTTTATGCGCTATTTCTTAAAGGTGTAACAATATTTTTATTGTAGACACCTGATTTTTTTAATATTATTTTTCTACGTATTTTTCGCTTGGTTTCATATTTTATGTCTATTAAAGGTTGGCAACAATCGCCTTAATATGGTGCACTTATACTATGTATACTGGACAAATCTGTTTTTTTGTTTTTGTGCAAAAAATTAATTACTTGTCAAATTATTTATCACGTACAGCGCGTAAAGCGCAATTTATCTGTCAAAAATGCTCATGTACACACAAAATTTATGAAGCAAACCATAATTGCGTGGCGTAAAAGCTCAGCAATTGCACAACCCTATTTTAACAGTGTGTTATAAAGTGAAGTTGGCTGCTTCTTTGTTTTGTTTTTTATTGTTGAAAAGTAATGACAATTATTTAATTTTCAGGGAAATCTAGCAGTTCAATCTATTCTTATTTCTACATTGGATGTTATAAAATAAAACAAGTTAGCATTACTATTCAGGACACAAAGTTGACGTTCTTTATAACATTTCAGCGCGAAAGATATGGGCCAGATTGCGTTGCGCTTCACGTACTAATTTAGGCTTGGCTGATAGAGTAGAGTAATTTCTACCTAAATAAAATTTAATATAATTGTACGGTGTCGTAAGATATACATTGCTTTAATTTTGTAGAGGAAGTAGGAAACAACTCTTTGATTGTTTCGATTATTAAAAATAGAGCGCTATGAAACATGATCATGCCTAGAGAAACTGGAGATATTGTTTTGGAATATACAAAAGCTGGTTACAGCTTGGCTTCCAGTTGCATGGAATGTCTGTTTACGTTTTAAGCATTTGTCTTTAGAAATGGTTTAATCTTTTAAGACTATAATTTAAATAAAATTAAAATTTTGTTTTTAAAAAATTTTTCCAAACAAAAAATGAAATTAAAAAAGTTTTAAAATTTTTTATACCAATTAATTATAAATTCAAGCAGACAAGATGAAAACAATTTAATTGATTGTCGTTTACTTGATTTAGATTACTTCCCAGCAAAAAATTTTTTTTTTGAAAAGGTAATCGTGTGTGGAATTAAACATTTTTGGCAAACGAAGTTCCCAACTAGATTGCCAAGTTAATGATTTTAACAAGGCATGAGACTTTTATAATTAATTACTGAGAATCGATTGCATTAATTATTGTAGGAAATAATGAGTACCATAAGTACGGTAGTTTCTTTTGACATAAAGAACTAGTTCCACTACTACTTCCTTTTTTTGGAAGATAATGTAATGTGTTTTGTAAGCGAGTAACAAAATATGGCAATCACAAAAGTAAGTCATTATATGGCAAGTACTTTTTAAGGTAATGTCTAATTTTTTGCTGGGTTGTTTTCTATAAATATAAATCTTAAAAAAATTCAAGTAAACGATTTGAAACGTAAATTAAATGTTGTAGGGAAAGACTTGTGGCGTTATTAAGGAATTTTTTTTTAAGACTTGCAATCGCTGCACATTTGGTTAGTTCTATAATTTAAAATTCTAAACATTTCGACAAATAAATTCTCTACAAATGTAAATAAAATGTTTTAAATGAGACTCAAAGTAAAAATACAAAGGAAAAAAATTAAAGAAAACAAACACTTTCTCACATGCTCTCTTGATCAATTACTCTTAACTAATTTTGCTTAAATTATTTGATATATAAATGTTTTTTTTTGACCTTTTTAAATAGGTTTTCTTTTATAATTTATTAAGCATTAGGTCAGTTTTATAAATAATAAAAATTTGTATTTATATTTTCAATATTTCGCCACACCGTTGGGTGGCATCATCAGGAAACAGGAAACAAAAAATATTAATAATAAATTTTTTTTTGTTGTTATTAATATTTTTTGTTTCCTGTTTCCTGATGATGCCACCCAACGGTGTGGCGAAATATTGAAAATATAAATACAAATTGTTATTATATATAAAACTGACCTAGTGCTTAATAAATTAAATTATTTGATTTTAAATAAATTAAAAAAAAAACATCTTGCTTTACCTACTATGCTTACATTGAATAATTATTTTCGTATTCCTAATTTATATTTTCAGTTACATTTTGTTCAAACTATAGAATTTGGCAACAAAGAATGCAAAACAGAATTCTAAAGAGACTTTCAACAATTACAACAGGTGACTTTGTTGAAAAATAAATAAAACAATTACAAAAACTATAAAAGAAAAGTCAAGAAAAAATCACTGAAGAGTGTTTTCAAATAAAAGTGATCGGGTTGTGTTAAAAATACAATAAATTGGCCTTAAACAAGAAGTTTAGAAAAATAAATAAAAATAAATTTCAATATATCTAAAACATAACCACTCACCGGTTTGGAAAATAAGGAGAACAATTTTATAGAAAAAAAAGATAAAATCATAAAACATCATCTTTTCTAGTCCACATTGCTGTCGTTGTTTGGCAAGTTGTGCAAATCAAAAAGTATCATATTCTATTTGTTGCCTCTTGGTGTTGAGGTTTGATTTCTTCTTGGCTTGTGTCATTGTAAGTGATTTTGAATGGTTTCTGAGGACACCAACTGGAATAGCAGCGACACCATGTCCGATACGGACATGCACGATTCGAAAAATGATATTTGTGGTGGTGCCTCTAGCTCCAGCGGCAGCTCTGGTACCCCACGAACCAAACCGAATTGTGCACGTTGCCACAATCATGGTTTTAAAATTAAATTGAAAGGCCACAAACGTTATTGCAAATATCGAAATTGTAATTGTGAAAAATGTCGTCTGACGGCCGATCGACAGCGTGTGATGGCCCTACAAACAGCATTAAGACGTGCTCAACAGCAGGATGAACAGCGTATATTACAAATGCATGAAGTGCCGCCTGTAGTACACCCACCAACAGCCTTACTTAAAGCCCACTATCACCATCATCATTTGCAACATCACATAACAGAGCAATTGCATCATCACCATCATCCACATTTGGTGGATGCTACGGCAGCAGCAGCTGTGGTAGGTGCTGTGCCGCCACATCACCATCATCATCATCATCATGTGGCACATGCTGCTGCCGCTGCTGCTGTAACTACAATACGTTCACCTCCACATAGTGATCACAGTGCCAATGGCGTTTCAAGTGCTGGTGGTGGGGGAAATAATGGCAGCGGTGTCAGTAGTGGGAGCACAAGTAATATTGACCGTAATGCAGCCAATCTAAATGGTTTGCCCAGTAGCAGTAGTGTTGCTTCAAGTTCAACAGTTGGTCATTCGCATCATGCCTCGCCCGATCAACATCAGCATAATAACCAACATCATCATCATCATCATCCCCATCCACATTTGGTCGCTGTACCCGCAACTGCACCGTCAGTTGATAGTTCGTGTGATTCGTCCTCACCATCACCATCGTCCACATCGGGAGCAGTTTCATTGACAGCAAATCGTAAAGTTGTACCAGAGCATCATCAAAATGGAGCTGATATGTCTATAGGTAAGTGATAACATGATAATTCTTTTTAATGTCTGCAAACCTAATAAAGAAATTAGAAGTACAAATTTAATTTGAAAGCAATTTAGTACTAAATATTTTTTGACAGAAAGTAAAAAGTCTTTTTTAAATCAAGATTTCAGATACTTGATAACTTGAATCACTGCACCTTCTGTTCTTTTTATACGTTTGCAAAGCATCGTTGTCTTAAGAACAGTCGCAGAATGTTAAAATATGTAGCGAAAGAAGCTTTTATTTTTAATACTTAGTAATTTTGTTTCCGAGACAAAAATGTCAAACCCACAACGAAGATAATAGAAAACAAAATTTTTGCTGAGAATGAAAGCATAACAAATCTTATTAAAACACAGATTGAAGTTTTAGATCAATCAGATATTCACTAAGCCACATATAAAAAAGAAGAAGCATTTATAAGTGACTTAGTAACAGAAATGCTGTCCTTATGGCCCGAGTGAGTTTGCATTAATAACCTGTTATATTTTTAAGTGACTTCTTTGATAACGCATCCCCTATAGCTGAACTAATTGGCCGCTGCCCAATCTTGGCGAAATGTCAGAAAAATCGACTACGATCAATTTGAAAAGTTTAAACATTTATAAGTCACCTGAGCAAGATGAAGCTCCAATAGTATTGGCATTCATTTGAAATTTATCACTAGTGAATTTCCTATTTCTTGAAGAGTGCTAATGTAACGTTAGTCGTCAAAAATTAGAAATCCTACACTATTTAGATGAAAACTCAAAGGGGTTGCGTTTACCTTGAAAATTCCAACTAGAAGATTATATAGGTTCACTGGCATAGGGCGGCACCAGTCGCCTACGCACTCAGTTTTTATTAACCAAATTATTACGGATTACACATGATCAAGTGTCCGACAGTGACTACGATTCCTATACCTAATAAAATCCTTCGAAGTTTATCCTGAAAAGTTTGGTTTAACCCGAAGTTGCGAGGAAGGCATTTGCGTCACCGCCAACGGTGCAGCGTAAATTTAAATAGTTTCCAGCGCTTTAGCAAGGAGTGAAAGCATGCTCACATGAACGCATGCTTTCACGTAATGATTAAACCATGACTGTGGTTAAAGCCAACACGACCAGATACTGATTTTCATATGTATCACAATTTCAATGAAAGTAAGTTGGAAGTTTATCCGTTCGGCCAAAAGTTATTGTTTATAGTTTTGTTATTAAAATATTCAGATTTTTGTTAATTTCGCCTTATTTTGCTTTTCGTATGCTTTTATTAATAAACTTAGTGTGTTAAGGATTGCGACTATGGGGCCAAACATGAACAACACGCTACATAAAGAACAGCAGAATTGGGATCTTGAGATTATATTATTCCCAAAAAAAAGCGTAGAATCTCTGCAATGACATTAAACTTATAACTTCTATTGAAATATTTCTAATTAAAAGTCCATCTGTTTTTATTTGATTCTTTTCTAATTTGTATCCGATCAGTTTGAATTATGGAAATATATCGAATGTTCTCAAACGCTGCTTCGTTTTCTATTACAACCTGCCACATTGCATTCAATGTGTAGAGATCATACCCTGAACACTTGTCCTTAGGGAAAATAAGTGCGCAAGATCGATTTATTTACATTTTCGTCACTGTTTGAATTTTAACTTTTATATGATCTTTTGTGCCAAGATATTTTCCAAAATATGTTTTTGATATAAAAGTTATCAAAAATACTCATCCCTGAAAAAACGGTTAATCGACTTTAAAATGCCTTTATATTAAACGATTTTTTATTTGACTTTGCAATCAAGCTCTTACCGAAACTATACTATAATTTATTATGATATCTTCTCTAAATATACAAGAAAAAGTTGACGTCTTAATAAGAATATTATTAATGTAAGAAACATTTTTGAGCACCCGCTGGTTTTTGTTTATTTTCTTGTTACTTCTGCAGAAGTATAATAAAATATCCAGCACTTTCTCACATTCTGTTAGGACACATACAGCTCTCACAGCTTTTGCCATTGAAAATGAAAAATATTGTAAGGGCGCATTTTAAAAGCAGAATTACTTTTTAAAAATGCAGCCGCTCAATTTAAGACTGAGTGAGGTTGCATTATATACTTATGCAGTATGATTTATCTAGTAAAAGTTTGGTTTCACAGTTTAAGCAACAAAAGACCATACGTTATGAATGGATTTTGCTACTTTCTGGGTACTTGTTTGGAAATTCACAGTTTTCACATATAGGCCTTTTTTTCCTATCCAGTTTCCCAAATACGATTTTACTCATAACATCTAAAAATTGGTGGAAAGTATGCTGTATTAGCTCGTAATAACAGCCATATATTAAGAGGCACACGTCAAATCGTAAAGCAATGTATTACACCGACCAGAGTTATCTTAAAAACATTGTTGTTATAATTTTCGGTAATAACCGTCGTCACTGGCTGTGTACTTTGGATGTTCGGCGAGCGCTTTCGATGTGATAACATCATTTTCAAGCCGCGTTTTTTATTAAAACTGAAGAGATAGTGTTAAAAATAGATAGTGTTAAGAATAAAAAGTGGTGGGTTTAGGTAATTTTTGTCCGTTTAAATAGTATTATGCAGGTAGATTCCCTGATATCTGTCTTGTTTATTGGGGTAAATAGTTAATATTTGGGTCTTTTATTATTGGATAGGTAAGTGTGACCGTCTGGGTGTTTTTCGTTTGTAAGAGTGTTTTAGTAATTTTTGTGGTGTAAAAATCGTGTCAGAGGTTGTGTTTACCTGTTCGTTAATAATGTTTCTGTTAAACGTTCGTGTTTTCTAAATTTCCATGTTTTCAAGAATGTCTAGTCTTCGTCCTTTTTTACTTGGGTGTAATACTGTCATACATTCATCTATTTCCTTTGGTTCGTGTCCATGTGTGTTGAGGTGTTTTGCGAAATTGGAGTCTTCCCTTTTCCTTTTGTATGATCGTATGTGTTCTGTAAACCTTGTTTTTAATGTTCGTTCAGTTTGTCCGATGTATGTATGGTTGCAAGTACAAGTAAGTCTGTATACTCCGCTGGTGCTAAATTTATCCGTTGTTTCTATTGATGTCTTGAGATTGTTACGTAGAGTGTTGCTCGTTTTTAATGTTGTGTGTAAACATTCTTTTCGGAAAAGGTTGGTTAATCTATATATTTCTGGTCCTGTGTGAGTAAAGATGTGTCGTCGTGTTGTGTCGATTGTTTCCTTGTCTTCTTTCTTCTTGTTTTTGTTGTTGTATTGTCTGAATAGTTTGTCGATGGTTGTGTGGTTGTAACCGTTATTTTTAGCTATAGTGTAAATTGTATCGAGTTCTTTGTTGTGTAGGATGGTTTGAGGAGCTGTAGATAGTTGTGTCTGTCATGGTTGGTTTTCTATAAATGTCAAAGTTTAAGGTATCAATTCCTCGTATTATTGATATGTCAAGATAATGTAAAGTTCTGTTTTGCTCTTTTTCCATTGTGTATGTGATTTTGTTGTGTATTATGTTTAAGTCTATAAGAATTTGTTCGGCGTTGTCTCTTTCTAGGATGCATATAATGTCGTCTACGTATCTGTAGTAATGGGTTATTTTATGTTTTTCCATCAATTTTTTGATGTGTAGTTGTTCTAAGTGTTGCATGAAAATCTCTGTGAAGATTGCGGATGTTGGGTTTCCCATGCCGAGTCCATCGGGTAGTTTATAGAAGTTATTATTGAATATAAAGTAGTTTTGTTTGAATATCGTCTTTGCAATATCCATTATTTCGTTGATATATTGATTGTCGTATAAGTTGGAAAGTGTGTTACGTAGGATAGTGAAAGTTTCGTGTATGGGTATTGATGTATATAGATCCTTTATGTCGAAGGAAACGAGTCTCGTATTATCAGTGATTTTGATGTCCTTAATTTTGTTTAAGACGACTTGTGTATTTCGTAACATGTATATGTTCTGCAAATTTATTTTCTCTTTTAAGAATGCGGTGAGGTGTTTGGCCAAGTTATATGCAGGCGCAGGTTTGTAATTTACTACAGGTCTGATTGGAATATTTTCTTTATGAATTTTGGGTTGTGCTCTGAGTGTAAGGGGTGTTGTTTTTATCAAATTTTTTTAAACAAACAGAAAAAAATTTACTGTGTTTGTAAGATCGCTTACAGCTCCCATAAACAAAACAAGAAACCTTAAAACATTTACCTCTCTGACAGAAAGTTTCCTTAAAACTAAAATAGCAGTGTTTAAAGCGACACGCCTTTCCAAAATAGGTGGAGTTTAAATGAGCATGGATTATTGAAATTTTTTTAATCTGTTGTTGTTATTGTATATTTAAACGTACACATGCATAAAATTGCTAACTGTACGCACTTGCAATGCTTCATTTAATATGTAAACTGCAATTAAACGTAACACCGGTAGACGAAACTCCATTAAATTAAATTGAAAAACATAAATAAAACAAAAGAAAAAAAAAAAGAGAAGAGAAACACAGTAAAGAAAAGTGTGAAGATGTGCACTCAAACACATAATAAGCGGTTAATAAAGAACAGCCCATTAATTTAGGAAGAAGAAATAAAATTAAGGCAATTAAAGGTTGCAAAACGATTAAAAATGAAAAAAACAAAATTTGCGGGTATTGTGACTGAAAACAGTGAACCATATTGTAAGGCACAGAATCTATTTTATTAAAAATAATTATTAAAATTTAAATTACAGCCAATGCTATCATTCCTAGTAAACCAGAGATAGCAACATTAATACAATATTCAATGCATTAAAAAATGTGGAAGCTAAATCCCAGAACAAAAACATCTTTAATATATGCAACATCGTCCAGTTGCAAAATTTAGGTATCTTACAGCTTTGATTGTGATTTAAGGCCTTCAACTGATAACTAGTTTTCGACTTTATTTTTCATCACCTTGTTTCATTACGACATTCGTAAAAACAAAATTTTTAAATGCTTTAAAGCAATTACAATGTATTTAACGCAATCTTAATTTGTTTCAGGAAACATTATATGGTTTTTGTTATAATTATATCTATTTCGATATCTTCCAAACTTGGATCGTCCTGTTAAAAACTATTTTTTGCTGGATGCGTTGGCGATTAGCGATTAGCTAATAACAAGGTCTTCTTTAGAGTAATTTTTATTTACTTATAACAGCCAAAGGTGATAGGTGTTATTAGTTAAAAAAGAAAAAAAAATGCGCTGAAATTTGGGCCATCAACCATCCATCTTAAAATAAAGTCCTATAAACTGTTATTGTCTGTTTATCTGATGACTGTAACATGCTGATCAATTGCTCTATCAGTTGGCCGTAAATATTTAGGAATAGAAAGTTTTTCCTGTATCCTTATCATTATATCTTAGCACTTAAAAGTCTCGTTTTTTATTTAAATTTAAACTTGATTGCCTTTATTAAGGGATAAAATGCCACTAATGTTTATCTTTTCTTAGCGATTCAAATGTTATCATGCATAAATAAGTATGTTGCATTTGTATACGTAAGAATGTCTAATGATTACGTCTACGATACTTTGATGCTTTCTTGTAAGATTTTACTCATTGTCGCTATTAACTATCAAATATTGCTTCCTTTTTTTGAATAAGAAATTATTTTTTTAATTAAAGTTTTACAAATAATTTTATTTTAATTTATAACGCTACACACATAAAAAAGATTGGTAAAAATTCGATTGATATCTTTAAAATGTAATTACTAATATAATTATTTGATTTTTAATATAAATAAATTATAATTTTAACTTATTTTTAATATTAAAAGCTTATAAATGATATTTGTTCCCAAATGTTGGTTGTAACACCTCTTAAAAAAGTTATCCTGACCGATTTGTGTCTTTACTAAAATTTATTCTATCAAAAAAAAAATTTATTCTATCAAACTAAACTTATTCAGCACATTACTACTGAAAACCAAATTTTGGTAGTAAGAGTCATAGAAATCGATTACGTCTTCTAAAATCAAAAAATGTTTGATATAATAAAAATTAATTTGTACACATTACAAACAAAAAAAAATATCAATATTTGAGTTTGTTAGTGGTGAAAAGTTCTCCAATATCTTTGAAAGTGAAGTACATAATCAATCTCAGAAAAATGTTTAATACACTTATGAAACGTGAGTTATAGGATGGAAAGTTGGAGAAACTATGTGGAAAAGACGAATCATCATGTAAAGGAAGGAGTAGGCCAAATTCGACGGGTCGTAATGTAAAACTTATGATGTAGAATCTTATTTCTATAATTTATTTTTAAAATAAAAGTGAATATTAAAATAAGTTAATGCTTTATTCAATTTACAATAATATTTTATAATCACCCTAGAATCATTTTTTTAAATAGTTGTGGGTGCCTTATTCATTCAGTTATTACAACCGAAATCAAGATAATAACCACAACCGACAAAATTCGATTGGAAACAAATTCGGTTCTTATAACGAATTTCTTTTCTCTGTGTATTAAAGCATCAGAGAAATTAAAAAGAATTTAATAAATCAACAGACCCTCCCAAATGAGTAGCTTTTGAATAGCACATGTTCAAAACGTTATATACGAGAATTTGCAAGTTACTGTAAAAGTAAAAAGAAATAAATAAAATTTGATATTTTTTGCCTTTTAAATCAATTTTATGCAAATTTTTAAAATCTTTTTACAGACATAAAGTAAGAAGAAATATAATTTAATTAATTTACTTAATTAAATTTTAAAAGATTCCGAATAATAAATTTTTCATTTTGGTAAGAAGAAATATTTTTCTTTTTTTTTTAATTTTTTAACTAGATTTTTTTAGAACGTGAAACATAAAGAATTTCTTACAAATAAAGTTAAAATTTTTTAAAATGTATTGACATGATTTCAAATTGTCTATCGAATATTTAAAACTAACTTTTTTGAGTATTTTTGAAATTTTAATATTTTTATTGGTGGCTTCGATATTTGCACATGACATGGGAAAAATTTATCTGTTGACATATTCTATAATAATTCTTATTCTTATTCTGAAATATAATAATTCTTGGACAAAAGACCAATTTTCAAAACGCATTTAAGCTGTCTGTAGATAACAGATCAAAAGTATGGCCATATACATATAAAAACATCTACCTTTAAGATACCCTTTGTAAATTGCAGCTGTGTGTCTCTAACAGTTCAAAAGTTTGCCACATACATTAAATTTAATGAATTACTGTAATACCCTTTAATTTATAATTTTAAATACTTATACTTTATATTATTACCAGACAAAGTTTTCAAAAAACACCAGCTATTGGAACACCCTTTAATATCTAAATTGTACTTGTATACTTGTTGTTATAGCAGACTTAGCAATTACCGTTTGTCTACAACTGTCCAAAAGTATTGACATATACATTAAATAAAATGAACTAATGGGGCGCCTTTTAATTTATAATTTGTATATTTATACTTGATATTATATAACAGCCATAGTAATCCACATTCTGCCTAATTTTCATTTTGGCTCATACAGGTCAATTTACGTCTCCTATGGGGACACCCTGTAATTTAAAAAAAAAATTAAATTACATTTTACTATTGGGATCTTTAGTGATACGCACTCTACAGTGGGGCTTTTCGCGGCTTATAATATACTTAGAAATCATGTATATATGGAAATTAAAACGAGACCATTCTGTTGGCATAGCCATTCAAATAAAGGAAAACTTTTCAAAATCGATACAGAAATCACTGATTTGTGCGGGCTGGTTAAAAATTCATCGAGACAATGATACTTAATGTTTTTTTTTCAGACAGTTGCTCTTTACTATATTAACTTATCTTTTTATGTTACAAAATGTATGATCATTTAATACTTTTAACCTCTTTTTTAGTTTAATGACTTTCCTTGCTCGCTTAAAATTTTGCGTCAAATATTTTTTAAATACCATTACAGAAAGTTATGCATGCATTTACAGTTTGGTTTATTTTACTCAGAAATCAATCTATATTTGTTACAAAACATTTATTGTTTTTTATGTTGCTGCAACAGGCAGTCAGTCTCAGTTAAACAGCTGATTTCTTTTTATGAAACAACTATTTTTGCTGTCAAATTACATAAAGATTTTATTGTGTCAATTATAGCTGCCGTTATGGTCTGATAAACAGTCCTATTTTATTCTATTTATAAGAAGTTTAGTTTGTAGAAACATAGAGGCCAACTGATTTAAAACTCGTTTGCAATCATGACTAAAAACAATGTAGCAAATAATTTCTTCTTAAGATTTCCTGATAAATATTAAATGTTAATGACGTTTCATACTACTGGCAGAGCAAAGGAAAACATATTTCAGCTTGCTGATTTAATCACAACACTTCCTGATGATTTAAACAACAAAACTGTAGTATAAAATGTTTAATATGTTGTTACAAAAAATGTATAAAATATATTTTTTATCTCTCCACCATATTAAGGTGCCTTTATACGATGTGTTTTTAAATATATAACACTCGTCAGATTTCCTATTATAAATTATAAATGTATGAAACGGTTTGAAATATTTCTTATGTTATATAAATATGTAAAAGTCTTATAAAAAAATTTCATTTAGAGAGTGTTTGTTTTTATATGAAAAAGTGGGGCAACTTATTCTTTGTTTACTTTTAGCGTTATTAGATCACCAAAAAATACGAAAAACTCTAAAAACGAGAAAAACAGAGTTGTCATCTTGGTTAGTATCAGCTGTAGCATGTTCAACGTATAAATAAACAAGTAAGAGTGCTACATTCAGCTATGCCGAATCTTATATACTCTTTACCATCTATGTAAATCTAGTTTATTGAAGTAACTCCAATCAAAAGAGCAAATATTGGGGTGACAGAGTGTTAAAAAATAAAAGAAAAATTTGGTATATCGTATATATAAAATTTTACATAAAAATTACATCGGCTCCTAATGGGTACAGCATTTTTTTTTTAACTTTTAGTATTTCCTTAAAGATCTCTTCAAAAGTTTAAAAATGATACCCATGGATATTTTAAGAAATTTTTAAATTTTAGTGCCCCGTTACTCGGAAAATATGGTCGAGCGCTAATTTTTTACTTGATGTGGTGTTTTTCCCGCTGCCTCGAAGGACATGGACACAAGGACGGACAGACGGACATTGCTCAATCGACTTTGCTATGTTCTTGTTCTTAGATTGATTAAAGGAAAAAATGATTAATTTCTGATCATTTAATTGTATAACCTCGGAACTACGGTTACTGCACAATTCTAATTAAATTCTTCTACAGAACAACAACTTAAGAATCTATCATGCTGGGAACAATGAAACAGTTACACATTTTCTTTTCACCCACACCACAACACTAAGCTCTCCGTTTCCTATGGTACCGATTTATCAGGGGGCTCTAATAGTGAGTTATTTTATTAGAAATCCAATTATGATTTTTCTGTTACTTCCATTCCTCAACGTTTTCAAATGCAACAATTTTGCCGTTTGCTTTGAAAATATGTCCATATATGATTTAAAGTTTGTTATTGATAACATTAAATACAATCTGCTATGGGTATTTTATCTACAAATTGTTCACAAGAGAATTTCTTAAAATGTTCATCATGTTGTTATTCTGAATTGGTGGCGAAAATATCCAGAAATATTAATAACGTGCAGAATATTCAGAAAGAAAGTGTATGTATAATACGAGGGCTGCTATATATATTATTCTGGCCTGGCAACACTGAGTGCTGCCAAGTGCAATCTGACATTTCCATTGGAAAGTTTGTCATTTTTAAGCATAATCGTACTCAAAACGTTTTGACGTACGACCATTATTTCTGTTGTTTACAGTGACTTGAAAAAATTAATATAGAAAAAATGGAATTAACTCGTGAACATTTTAATGCCATCATTTTTCACAACTTTCGACGTGGATTATCACGACATGAGTGCATTGATGAACTTAAATCTTTGTATGGCGATGAAGCACCATCCTATAGCACTGTGAAAAATTGGAATAATGAATTTAATCGTGGCCGAAGCTCGCTCAAAGACGAATTCCGTGAAGGTCGTCCAAAAACGGCTGTTGTGCCAGAGAACATTGATGCCGTGCGTGAACTCATAAGGCAAGATCGACATGCAACATACCGAGAGATAGAGACATCCTTGGACATTTCTTCCACCAGCATACATTCGATACTGCATGAACACCTGGCCGTAAAAAAGGTTTGTTCTCGTTGGATCCCGCACAATTTGAAAGTCGCTCAAAAAAAGGCTCGTGTCGATTGGTGCAAAGAAATGTTGCAAAAATACGATTGCGGTGCTTCAAAAGACGTTTATAAGATCGTCACAGGTGACGAATCATGGATCTATGCGTATGAGCCCGAAACGAAACAACAATCGACCGTGTGGGTCTTCAAAGACGAGCAAAATCCAACGAAAGCTGTTCGTGGAAGAAGCACTTCGAAGCAAATGGTCGCCTGTTTCTTCAACAAAACTGGTCATGTGGCGACTGTTCCGCTTGAGCAACGTAGGACGGTCACTTCTGAGAGGTACACTACAACTAGTTTGCCTGAAGTCATCGGAGAAATTCGAAAAACCAACAAGAGAAGACGAATTATTGTTCACCATGACAATGCGAGCTCTCACACATCGGCTCAAACCAGAGCGTTTTTGACCGGCTTGGCACTTAATGACTTCTTCTTGTTTCCGCACATCAAGAAAAAATACGTGGTCAACGATTTTCGTCGCCAAAAGAAGCTGTTGAACCATGTTTTAGAGGTGTCTCAATCGGAGTGGAAAATTTGCTTTGACAACTGGTTTGAGCGCATGCAAAAGTGTATAAATCATGCTGGAGAATACTTTGAAAAACAATAAAAACATTTTTGATTATAAATATTCGCATTTTCACTATTAGGCCAGAAATATATAAAGCAGCCCTCGTAATGAGCATTCGCGTATGAGTATTTACGAATATTTTTTTATGTTCTAATGCCGGCCTAAATAGCTTAGTGATTCCTTATTTGAATTATATTTCAATTTGCTTAAAATTTCATATGCTTTAAGCAAATTATCCTTAAGAAAATATTGTTAAAATTTCAACTGTTTCAACCAAATAACAGTATTCATAAATAAGTATAATAATGTACAAATAAAATTTCATTTTTATACGTAGCTGACAATAAATTTAGTTTTTTTGTATGCTTTAATTATTAATATCTTAGCGATTTTACCTAGTCTAATTATAATATTGTCTCTTATAATAGGGATTTCCCTTGTTTTTCACCCTTACATGTACCAGGCAGACAATTTTTTTGTTGTTCTTTAATGAACGTAAAAAAGACATACATTTTTTTTATCGTTCATGAGAAATTTTATAAATCTCATCTTTGAACGGTCATTAATTAAACTTTTCAACGCTGTACAATTCTTTGCATTCGTTTATAAAAAGCAGCATTAATGGGAATGATCATATTTATTTTGTATCGTATATGAATATTAGGGATATTTTTGTTGTTGTTTACTCTTACATATATGAATGCTTAAAAACGATAGAGACGCACTCATTCATGTATGATCGCAGTCAGAAAATTTTTGTGATGCTCGTTTATGAACGTGAAAAATAAAAAAATCTTTAATTTTTATAATTGAATACTCATAAATGAAAAAATTAATGAGTATTCAATACAAAACACCTAGTTTTAGAATTTCTGTCTGTCTGTCTGTCCGGCTGCCTGTCTGTGTTCGCATCATGTAAAAACGGCTGGCTGGATTTTATTAAAATTTCGTGAGGAGGTCCATTAGAACCTTGATTCAAATATAAAATACTTTTTTTTTTAAATAAATCATTTCGTAGAGGAAATAGAAATATCGTTATAATGGTACTAAAACAGTTTTAAGCACATTTTATTTTTGTAAATGAAAAAACTAAACAGTGTTTACAGAACTCTATAAAAATTTTGAAAAATATATTTTTCTACACTTGAAATTTAAGAAAATTAGATACGAAATGCGATCAAAGTCGTTGTCACTGCTAGTAAACAATAAAAACAAGGAAATAATGAACTGCTCAGATTTGTTTCCTACACATTCTTGTTTCAAAAATGTTAAACAATGCAATTATATTCATGATAACCTAAACGTAAAATTAAACCTGTAGTGTCGTTTATAAAAAGTCATAATAGAATTCTCTTTTTTGTCATCCTGTAAACATATGCGTCACTAATACTAGATTCAGCGGCTGCATGAAAATAAATTACAACAACAAAATTTATTGTAACAAAAAAAAAAGTATTTCAAACAAAAATCTATACAATTGTTGTTAACTGACAGTTAGTAGCTGTCAAAACAAATGTTAAAAACGAAAGCAGAGAGCTTTAATAAAAATAGCGGTTGATAAAGGGATCTTTCTATTTTGGATGGTTAACTATCTAGATGGCCTGAATTGTCCAGTTCTGCTGCGAGTTACATTTGAAATACAATTTGCCCAGTTAAAAACGAATTTCTTTAATTAAAAAAATTTTAATTATTAATTTAATTATTAATTAATCAGTTGAATTTTTTTCTAACACTGATTAGTACCTTTATACAATACATCTTATAAGTTAATAAAAAAAATCTTTAAAAAGTATCAACACTATTATCTTTTTGCAAATTGTTAGTCGCGACCAAGACTAGTAATATAAAACATTAAAAAGCTGATTGTTTACAACTTGTAACTTACCATTAAAATTTTTTGGTAGTAAGTAGCACGGTTTTTTTTTACTACAATTACAAAAAACAAAATCTTTTAAACGAATTAAAACAAGGATGAGATTTTTAATTCGCCTGAATGTTGCTTTTTTAGCGTTGTGTACCCAGAAGTCAGTCATATCTTAACCGATTTAAAATTTGTTTTCTTTAATTGAAAGTTTATGTTTTTACATACTGGTCCTATTTTAAAAACAGGTCATAATTGTAAATATTAAATGGTGCATGTTTTTATAAACTACGTACACCTAACAAAAAGGTGTCCCCATTGTTGACGTATATCGACCTATATGGGTCTATCTATTGAACCACAACGGTCAGATGCTTGAAAATTGAACAGAGTGTCGATTACTATGACCGTTATAATAACAAGTATAAATATCAATTTGATGAATGGCAATACTTCTCAACAGTTGAAATTTATTTATTTATGTATTAATGTCCAAATAATTGATGTAATTTGATGTTCTTGGCCAAGCTTTTGAACCTTTATAGACAGACAGCTGATTTTATAAGCAACCTGTTTTTATCGTTTAACAAGTCGTTTACGTATGCTGCGCGCTTTTGATGTACACATGTTGAATGATCAGAAAAGAATTCACTCTTAGTTTATTTTGTGCTATCAATATCACGCTTTCAGTATTGCGAAAATGGGACTAGCAAAACAAAAAAAAAAAAAAAAAAAAAAAAAACAATACACGTTCTAACAACAAACAAAGCTATTATTAAAAAAACAAACAGTGAAAAATGGTTTGTAAATGAAAGAGTGATGAATTATTTACTTTCTGTTATTGTTTTTAAATTGTTATTGTTTAAATTCTTTCTTAAAATTTATTGCTTATAATAAATCTTAATGTTTCCCACCGGAGGTTGTTCTTTTATTTAAAGTATTCTAAAACAATTGCATATTGTTCTTCTGTTAAATGACGGTCAACTAATAAACTTCGATAAATTGCAAGATTCCCTTTTTTTCTTCCGACATTTTTTGCAACTGTACAACTAGAAATCTAGTTTAAAATGAAAAATTTGTTTAAAGGCATATCAATTATGAGGTGACGACAACAAATACAACAACAAAGCAAGGATTAGTGTCAAAAACATGTAACAACAGAAAGAAAATTAAAAGAGACAACGTTAACGGAAGCCATCAATATTTTATTGTGTACATTTTATTTGTAGATTTTAACGCAAAATTTTATTTAGTATATTTGTTTTATATCATTTATTCACTATTTAAACAATTAAAACACACTTCGCACAGTTTTTTATTTTTACATTAATCAAGTGTAAACAAAGAAAAAAATTAACTTAATCAAAAAATTATCATCTGCCCTAGCGATGCCACCTGGTTAAATATGCCTTGATTTGTACGTACAGAGTTGAAGGAACAGCATGCCAAAAATCTAAAGTTTTTGATATTTCATCGATTATCGTCTGTGTAACATATTCTACCATAATGCTGGTCGAATATTTTGATCGTGGATAGATCGCTTAAGAGCTGGTATACATATGGCCAAACTTTTTAATCATTATTGACAGACAGATAAAATCTGTTTTGAAGTCGTTTTCTTTTTTTTGCAAGAATTATTATAGAACCGATTGTTAATTTGTAAATATACAAGAAACGTTACGAATATAAAAAAAAACGAAATCCAATTTTTTCCGACAAATGGTTTAGGGCTTCAGATTATTCTAAATAGATAAAAAAGTGAGATGAACATACGGCGTTCTTCAAATTGTTCCGTATAAAAAACCGTTAAAAACGAAGGAAATCTATCACTTCCCAGCAAAAAAAAATAAGACATTACCTTTAAAAGCATTTATTTACTTTTGTGATTGCCTTATTTTGTTACTCGCTTACAAAACACATTACATTAGTTCCCAAAAAAGGAAGTAGTAATGGGACTAGTTCTTTATGTTAAAAGAGAACACCTTGAAGTGCATACGAATGATCATCATTATTTCCTACAAAAATTAATGTAATCGATTCTCAGTAATTGATTATAAAAGTCTCATTCCTTGCTAAATTCATTAGGTTGGCAATATAGTTGGGAAGTACTTCCGCCAAAAATGCTTAATTCAACACTCTATTACCGTTCGGGGTTAATAAGCACGTGCTGGGTTAATAAGCACATTAAAACTCAGGGACCCGCAAAAGCGACGCCGTCTCAAAACTTGACTGACAGCATTGAAAATTTTATTTCTCTAGAAGAGTTCAAAGGTGAAATACCAGCCGTAATAGCTGAATTAACTTTTCTTTATCACAATGTATTTCATGGGTGGAGTTAAAACAATCAAATTGAACTCCTCTGTATTTCGTGATAGCAAAATTGTTAACAAAATTAGTTATGGTCGTACAAAAGCAACAGCCATAACAAGAAATTTGTTAATAAGAGTATATTAAAATTAAAGTTTCTAGAATATTCAAAAAAAATTTCGTACAACTAAAGCAAAAGCCTAACTGTATTCTGTAACTAAAAATACAAAATATATGTAGCAACAAAAATAGATATGTAACGTATGTATGACGTAAGACTGAATTATAATTGTAACGATTTCTTGCTTTTATAAAATTTATTGTTATTTTTTTTTACGGAAAAATCTGAGTAAAATTTTGCTTTTTTGAACAAAAAGTGATTTTCTAAATTATACAGTTATTTTTTTTAAATCCAGGTGAATTTTTTCCATTGACCAATTACTTGACTCCTCATAATTTTTATTTGTTCAGTGCATTCTGGTTCTATTTCTTTTAAATGTTTTAAACAATTACCCTTCTAACTATGATGCATACGTGAATAGTTACGAGTATAAAAAAAATTTATTTTACATTTAACACACGATTCTTTTGTTTGAATAAAAGTTTTACTACATCAAAAAATTAAACAGAATTAACCGCAAATATTGTTAAAATTATGGTGTTTAATTACAAATTAAAGTGAACCAATTTATTTAATTGACTTCGTTTACACTACTTTCTAATGTTATTTAGCTCCTTCATTAATTGCTTGTTGAATTGTTTTTTAAAGCATTTTTTCTCTAATATCCCAGTTGGAAATTTTGCTCAACACGGTATTATTTTCAGCTGTGTATATTTTTTTTTTTTGGTACACAACACTGTGCAACTGCTTTGTTCGACTTTTTTTGATGATGCCACACAGCTCACACCTACAATTTTTATCTATAGGTGAGTAAAGACGTCTAAAATAGAAAAAATATTGACAGGACTGGCAGGGGTTTATTTTACAGTGGCTCTCTCTTATTAAGGCATTGAAGGCCATTAAAATATTGCCACACATTTGACCATATGTATTGTTTTTATTGCATATGTTTTTACCAAAGTCGAGAAATTTAATCATGGTACTTCTGCTTTTCAAAGTCTCGGTAAGACTGGTTTCTAGTATAAAGTTCAGATACTTATCTCCCATATTTCTCTCAAAGAAATCAAGAAAGGCGACGTATTTCTTCTACCGGAAATTAAATAACTAGTAAGGTACTTACGTCTGAAGCTTCTGGTGTCCGTAGCACAAATGTAAGTTTACAGATAATACTCAGCAACGCATTGCCACATAAACATTGAACGCATCGACATGAATTCAACAACACAGAGTCCAAATGAGTGACAAGCTTTTCGCATTAAAAGCATTGTATATAAAAAATCATTTAAAAATACAATTTTTTTCATAAATAAAATTATAAACAAATCAAAATTTAAAATTATAAATTTAATTTTACTTTTTTTACATACAACAAGAAGCCTAAAAAAAATTTCCAACGTGGATGTTTTTTAGAATTAATTACACGCAACGTTACCATATAGTGTAAAATATGATGCACTAAAAATACTATCTTAATGCATATTAATGTTAATTCATTTATAAATAAGTTACTTGTTTGTAGATTTTTATCTACAATAAATGTAGATCTAAGCATTTTTTTTTATTAAAACAGTTTATTTGTTAAATAAAATAAATGTTCTTTTTACACGCACTTCCGCACTTATAGAGCAGTAAAGTGAAACTACTTTAGGAACCATTAGATATCTGGCTGATAGAGGTGAGAACAATTATTTTTATTTAGAAACATTACATGCAAAAATGTGTTGAATTTGAAAATACATGTATATTTTAATTTCTAATTGGAAAATTCTTAAAAATTAAAACTAATTTAATTAATTTACATCATGCCTAGGACTGTTTGCCGACTTTGTGCCCGAATGATTTTTAATAGGTCAAACTATAATATTAAACGGGTTTTAATAAAAATTATATCGTCATTTGCAACGATATCGTAATTTTTTAATCAATTTATTTTCTTAATACCTAAATTTATTAGTATAGATGACGACTAACACATTTTAATGGAATTCACAGGTTGAACTTGGTAAAATCAAATATATAAATTTTGATTTTGCAAACTTTTAGTCGATTTAAAGTCCTGGAAATTTTTATTAGTTAATTATTGTGAATATAATACTTGGGATTTTTTCACTACCATTAAAATTTCATTGGCATTGTTAGAATAAATGACAATGAAAGAAATTAAACTACCATTAAGTACTAATGCTTTTATTTTAATAATAATTGTTTTTACTAATGACAATTACATTTTTATGAAATCGATTAATTACTACTTACAATTGAACCAAAAATATTTGTTTTCATAAAATACAAATTTTTGATCGCAGAAAATCAAAAAAGGTATTCATAGAATATATAAATCCAAATACTCTGGTAGATAAATCTATATTGAAAAATATTAAAAATCTATAAACTTTAAGTTAGAAAGATGAAGAAACTTATGCCTGAGATCTTAAGTCACCCATATGTCATATTTTGTCCAAGAAAGCTTAAACGAAAATATTTCACTAAATTTTTGTAAACAAAGTGCCGTTTTAAAATAATGGTTTATTATACTTTAACATGTGTATTTTGTGTACAAAGACAAGGAAAACATTCATTAGTGATAATGATTTGAAATCACTCAATTATTATGCATTGGTAATTATTTGGTTTTTAAATTAAATGCCAATGAAACTTTTTCATTAAAAAGTATTACCATTAGTGAAAATAATGATAATGCTAAAAAATCATTAGCATTATTTATTAATTAATGCTGGTAAACTAATTAATTAACTACTCCAATGTATGGAAAATATTGTGAATATTCATGGGAATTTTTTTAATTTTTTACAAATTCAAAGCACATTGCTATTGGTATGGATTTAAGTAAAAAATTTCTTCTATCGTGTGGGTTTTTGTAACAAACAGACATGTATTGTGAGGCGATCTACAAATCGATGTGCTGTTTAATAAGTGCCGGGCTCATGAATAAATATGTTTTTATTTGGTTTCACTGTAGATCACACTCAGCTAACAGTTCGTTTAGCCAATAAAGAAAAAACGCCTTTTGATTTCCACATTTTTGTTAAGACGTTTTAGAATATCGGATGTTTAAGTAGTTCATCTCCTGTGACGCTTCAATGTAAGATTTATTTTTTCATTTGTGAGTGGTTATTGCTTCTCAAGCAAAACATTAAAGTTTTAATTATAATTTTTTGTGTCCAGCATATTTTGAGATAGCATATTATTAGCACATTAACTGAACATTAACTGTTTGCAGTTTATTTAAGAAGTTTTCAGTAAAGTTAAAAATAAATGAAAATATGGTTGTTTTAGGGAAGAACATTTTTATTTAACTTTTTTGGACTGTTGTTAGAAAAACAAACGACGTAAATATACTGATTTTCGGTGCAGTCAAAATTATCAATTAATTTTTACTTTGTTTCAGTAAAAATGAAGTACCTAATTAAAAAAAAAGTTCGTCAGTAGAAAATCACTCTTTTACAATAGCTTTAAAATATAAAATAAAAAAAATATAAACTGTTGGAAAATATGTCAGTTACAAAAAAAAAAAAAAATAGAACAAAATAATTTATGTATGTAAGAAAAATTTCAAAAAAATATTGGTAAGTATTTTACATATGTAGTATTTAAAATTTGCATTTTATTAAAAAAAAATATGTTCCCTTTTTGCAGGTAGAGGATAAAGAAAATAAATTCTGTACTATTTAGGCAGGTAGCCGTGGTGCCACAGTCTACTTGGGTCCATTGTTGGTCCCAAATTAAGGTCAGTAATTTAAATTTTTTAATTACAGATATATCGCTTATTTAGTAATATAACGTCATAACTGGAAATTTAAAATTTTGGTGTTAATCATTCAGATTTTTTGCCATATTTTTTATGCCTTTTATACTTTTCACTTTTGAAGAGAACGGGCCGTTATTTCATTTCATGTGTAGAAACTTTGTTTGTCAAAAAGAACAACAAATTTCAGTTGTGGAGTAAACTTCATAACGTGAATATCACATCGCTTTCTACAACATCGTGACATTTCGTTTTGTGACTGTATATATGAAAGGTGATCTTTTTAAAATGTATTATCTCGCAATGATTTTTTTGAGTTAAGACTTTCTAGTAGTGAATGAGCGATATGTACTTTAAGTATTGGTTGCACAAATATAAACAGTATTTTAAAAGTACATTATTTTTTCAGCATGGAATAATCCTGAAATCCGATGATTTTCAAGAAGGAACAAAAATAAGAAGAAAAAAATTTTTGTCTCAAAATATGTAGAATAAATTATCAGTAAATAAAGTAATAACTTTTAATGTTTAAAATAAATAAATAATCTGTAGTTTTTATTTTTTTGGTAGGTTATTTTTTGGAGAGTTGGAATAAAAGAAAAAGCAGTTAATTTTACTGTTTTAGTAGGTTAAATTTTATAAATTAAAATAAATACAAAAACAGTTATTATTAATGTTTTGGTAGGTTACATTTGGTTAGTTGAAATAAATGAAAAAACAGTACTTTTTACTTTTCTGGTAGGTTGTTTTTTCGTGCGTTGGAATAAAAGAAAAATTACTTGTACTTGTACTTGCAATGTACTTGTACTTGCAGTACCACCATGCAAGTCTAATTGTTAATAACAACAACCTGTTTCCTTATTATACCCATTGAATTTTTAATATCTACTCAACTACTGTCTTAGAGTGACTTATCTTGTATCTAAGCATCTTAAAAATTAATTTAAAGTAATAATATTGTTCACGTTTTGTTAACTTTGCCGCCTAAGAAAAATTAGATTGATTTACATAATTTATCATTATAGGTTGAATGGTATTAAGATGTAAAAGATTTTATTATTTGGATCTTTTATGGAGCGAGCATATAATAGCTTCGTCAAACATTTCGTACCATGTGCTTTGGTTTTATTATTTACGCTAATCCTGCTGCTACTCTTCAAAAAATTTTACACTTTACCGACAAGTATTTGTCAAAGTGCTCAGAAAAAAATACGTAGAGAAAAAAATTGGGTGAAACATAGTCAAAAGAATCATATTATGTTCTCTCTAACCATATATGAGTGCAAAGAACAAAATATTATTGTTGTTTAAATGAATTAAACAATTTTCAGTATAATAACTTATTTTATTTGAAATGTAAAAAACTATTTACCTTTTTTATGTATATTTTAATGAATTGTTTAAAATTAATTCTGATTTATTTGATAATTTGAATTGAATTTATTGAAGTAATTTCCATATTTTATCTTTATAATTAATCGATTTACATATCAAAAACTAATTGCTTTCATCTCAAAAAACGGTTATTGTAAATTGATTTTGAATTTTAACTGAACGAATTTACGACCGAACAACTTAATAGAATTTTATGTAAATTATATAAGGACACTTGCTTCCTGGCTCTCAACAAAGAAACACCTCGTATTCAAGTTCAAGTGCTGTCAAGAGACTTAAAACCTCATTTTTGTTTTAGTATACATAATTATTATTTTTATATATAATAAATACTCATGTAAGTTGTTACTTCCAGACTCAAGTGACTTTTATTTTTTTCATAACCCATTGATTTTCCCGTTTCTCGCATTGGTACGAAGGTGTTACAAAAACCGATTCTAAGACCATACCATATTTTCTTTAATTTGATTTATAATATCTCTAATCTTTTTTACTTCTCATGTATATAACCTTGTGTTTTCTATAGATTTGTACACTCATCAAATTTATACAATTGTTATTAAAAATACTTTGAAGATTAATTAATATAATAAAAAAAATTCCCGTTGTTTAATATAATTTAATATTTGCAAAGCGTCCGTGCATATAAATAAATTATCGTAGTGTTTTGTGATATTTTATTTTTCATCCTCTTTCAACTGTATAAAAGAGCCGAAAAAAATTCAGCCGTATGCTGTAGAAAGAAAAATAAAATTATTTTTGTTTTTGCTTAAACTTTGATTTTTGTCTTTACTTTATTGTTTGCACAAAAATCTTTAGTTTATTTAAAATGTTTGTGAGAAATTTCCTGAAGAGTTAAGTAAGCGGTAATGAAATAGCCATCGAGACGTGCTTTGACCCTCAATAATCAATATCGGTGATTTAAATCATTAATCGGAAAAATAGCGCGAAAAAAAAGATTTTTTTGAAAATTAATTAATATAATAAAATAGTCTTTTATTGTATTTCACTGAGGCCATAGAGACCATAGAAGATGTCAATTGTTTTGGATTTTAGAAGCTTGTGGCATCATACATACAGTGGCTTCCGATTTGAATGATTACTTGAGTATTAGAAAGCTTTCCCCAAAATTGTTGCCGCGCTTATTTACATGTGAATATTTTACAAGAGCTTTGTTCGCAATATAAATAGGAAGCCAACTTATTAGATTGATTTAATAAAGATATGAAAAATAAGAAAATAGTTATTTATAGTAAACGCGAAACTCTAAGGATAAAATGCAGGACCATATTAAAAAAGAAGTAACCATTTCAGACGCCGCATTTGTCAATACTTCAAGATCCATGTGCGATCTTATGCTTCATATTGCTCCTGGTTTTTGTGGCTAAAGTTGCATCAGCCGCAACATTTGTCATGTTCGGTTATCCATACATTTTGTTTATTTGTCTAGTATATGTTACCTTAAGGTTTACATATACACACACTTATTCGATACTTAAAGCCGATTTAACACAAAACCACAATGTGTGACGAAAATCCATGTTTGAAGGTACAAGTTAAAGTTTATCATATAAATGCATGTCATTGTATATTACAGTGAGTTAAAAACTTTATGAAACATGTTAAGCCTATCTGTGTATGGGAATAGAAAATAATTTTATTCTATAATCAACCCGATGAGTTGCCATAGCCCATGATATACAAATCAGAACTATACACCTAAACCATATTTGATTTCCAAAAATGCAAGAGTAAAATGGTGGTTTGTCGTGTGACAACTTCAATATCAACAATTTACTCGTCTCACTTTCACTTTTTATAAGATGTTAACTTTTATTACTCACTGCTACTGTTATTTATGTTTGAATTAATATTAAGTGAATTTGAGAAGATGTTAAATATGTTTGTGGCGTTAAGTTTCAAAAACAATGTTGCACAAAAATTAAAAATATAAAGAGAGATACAACAAAATAAAGATATTGGTGTCTTATTACCCTAGTTAGACATTAGAAAGGAAAAAAAATATGGTAAAATAATGTTAATGCTAACGGTGCCACATACATCTCTCTATGCTAATGGTACCAATGGTATGAATATAAAACTAAACTACAGCTTAGGAACATTTTTATTGTTATTAATAAAGCAAAAATTACTTAGTGGAGACCTCAAAAATTTTTTTGGTTAATGCCCAGCAAACTAAATTAAAATTACACTTATTTTAGCTTTAAGATGACACCCATATTGGTATTTAAAAAAAAAATTGATGATTGATTAAATTGATTGATCAGAGCCCCGCAGCTCGGAAAGTGTGGGTGAGCGCCATGAGTGATGTTATTTTGTTATTTTCTTATTTTGTAATTCTCTATCGTCCCATGTCTTTATTTTTTGGATTGGAGTTACTTCATTATTTCAAATGACACAAAAAATTTAAAGGTAGGTGTGTGTTTTGCCTGCTGCCTCGAAGCACATTGACCGATAATGCTGATTTCCAATAGCACCTCTTTCGACACTATTTCTGAGCGATTGGCATATTTATTTTTTATGTGAAATCAAGTTCGCCGAGGCAACACTAAGACGGACGGACAGACGGAAATCGCTCAATCAACTTCGCTATGCATAAGAAGTCAGAATATATATACTTTATGAAGTCGGAAATGGATATTGTAGAAATTGCACACGGAATGACAAACTCAGATATATCCTATTTTCACTTTTTGTGGTGAAGGGTATAATAACAAATGTTTATTAAATTGGGTATTAAAAATCTGCGTATCTCTATAGCTCCCAATAGCACAGATTAATAGAAAAATACATCTAAAAATTAAAGGGTGACGTAAATTGACCGATATGGCCCTATATTTTGACCCGTTTTAGACAAATGTTTGAAAATTGTAATGAATGTCGATTACTATGATCGTTACAATAACAAGTATAAATAATTAAAATTATAAATTAAAGGGTGCCCCAATAGTTTATTTAATTTGATGTATATGGCCATACTTTTGAACTGTTGTAAATCGACGGTCGAAATTTATAAAGAATTGAATTTAAAGAATTAAAGGGGAACATTGGAAGTAATTTGACTTATATGGCCAGTTATATACAAACATTTGAAAATTAGATAGGATGTCCAATACTTTGTCTGGTATAATGAGAAGTATTAATATTAAAAATTCTAAATTAAACGGTGCACCCAAAAAGCTGGCCAAAAAGGCAAAAATTAATTTGATGAAATCCTAAGAAAAAATTACGCAGATCGATAGAGAACAAAATTCTACATCATATCGTGCAATTTAAAGGGTGTAAGTTAAGATTTGTAGTTGTGGGACGCTGTTAAAGTCAGGAAAGTGAAGAAAATTGCATGCATTTTTATTGAATTTTTTCGATTTTAAGATATTTATATGATATTTTTTTATGTCTAAACGAATAGAGGTATTACATTGATTTTTTTTTGCCTGAAAGATTTCATCAGCAGCTATTTTCAGTATTTAAAAAGAAAAAATTATCTTAAATATTTATTTTTAAAATTTTAATTATAAAAAAAACTATGTATTTAAATATATTAATTCTTACCAAAAACAAAAAAGGAAAAGCTTTTTGAAAGTGAAGGTAGCTGTTGTACAAATAATGTTATATACCACAATAAAATATGAAATCTCTAATTTAAGAAAAAAGAAAAAAAGTTTGCGCAAGTTTGCGCCATTCTTTTTGGTGATTTTTTGAAAATTTTACCTTTTTTCTATTTTTGCTCATAAGGCACTTTTTCTTATACTTTATTGTCGTCATAAACTTTTGTGTTTTCGAATTATTGATGTGAAATATTATTTAATCACTTTTAACAACTACCAACATGATGGATTACCTGCCTTTAAAGAGGAATTTCTTAGAATTCAGTTCTTACTTTATAAATTCAAATTTACTAACTGTAAGTCAACCCACGCATACACACCTATTAAACTGTTTTTGTTTATATGCGGTCTATATAACACTTCATCGTCTTCAGGATACTTTATTTCTTCTGAAAATATAGTTAGATATAAACATACCTAATTTAAAAGGGTAACAAATCAAAATTACATTTAAAACGGTGCAGGTATATAAAAAATGCACCCAAGTATTAGGTTATTAACTAATTAAAGGAAAAATGCACTTTGAAAAATATACGTATATGGCTTATTGCGCAAAATTCTTATTATAAGAGTTTTGCAACTTTGAGAGATAACATGGAAAAAATTACACAAGATTTGAGTTATTCCAAGTAGTACAGGAATTTAATGCTAGAATCATTGACGAGAAGTTGCAGTTTTTAGCTAGTAAATTGTGTGCGATTTCAGAATGCCAGGGAGATGGGGATATACAAGCAGTAATGCAGTGTGTTATAAATTTCAAAAATTGTTTCAAAAGATATTGGGGTTTAGCACAACGAAAAGAGGACCGATTTTTAAGCACGTATGCTAAATGGCTGGAAGGAACTGTGACAATACCAGTATTTGGCAGTTCATCTTCAGGGCGACCAAAAAAATTATTTAATGAAGCAAGTGAAAGAGAAGAAATTCGTCAGCAATTAACAACAGAGGAGATCACATTTACTGCATCAATGAGCCAGATGCGGCTAAATTAATAATGGATATAACACGATCTCCAAGAAAAGCAAAAATTTACAAGTGATCGTTAATAACTTCCGAAGTCAACACAGTCAATAAGTTTTCAACGGAGGGTGCTTTAGCATTGTTTATAAATGCTGAACTCACGAAAAACCAATATGAAATTTTATACAATGCCAACAAAATTGTATATCCATTGTATTTAATAATATAAAATAAATATTAGAAGGGAACATGTTTTTGCTTATTTGGTTGTTTATTCCTTATAGGAAGCCAAGCTACCAGACCAATTTTTATAAATATTTAATATTGGATATATTATAATTTTGAGAAAGGAGACATTGTAACATCCATAAAAAGCTTTGTTTTATTTCCCTGTATCTACACAACTACAATAGTTCGACTATCTAAATTTAATATGACTTGATCTTAGAATAAATAGCAGTTGCAAATCAAATTTTGGCGGAATGCGAGGGGGAGAACGGCATACGTAATAATAAATAATTTTTCTAAAAATACACAACAAATATATAAAAATAAATTGTCTTCAAAATGAAAAAAAAAAAACAAAGTTCTAAATAGTGGTTGGGTGGGTGGTTGGTGGGTGGGGGTGTCAAAAATAACACTAATCCAATAGTAATCTGCCACTACCTTTTTTTATCAAACTAAAGCTAAAACTATCAAAAAAGTTAAACTTTTAAAACAAAACCCACGCTTAATAATTTTGGCCAGCTTTTTGGGTCAAATACTCCTCTACCACCGCGGTGGTAAAATAGTTGCTTTATTTTGATGCATAAAGCCAAACTGTTGAACAGTTGTAGACATACGGATGAAATTTATAAATAAACTGTATTGCCAAGTTCGCTACAATCGCCAATATAAAATTTGGATTGAAAAAATTAAAACTAAACTTTAAAACTATTATAGATAGACAGCTACATTCATTACTGTACTAAATTGCCACACATTAATGAAGTTGTCCCAATGTTATTTTATTCAGTAAAATTATTGACCTATGTGTACAATTTTGTTCGCCGCAAAATAGCAAAATCCAATTTGGTAACAATAATTAACGCAGCCTAGTCGCACGCAAGGCATATTTATTTTACTAGGTAGTATCGTCCGCTCAGCTGGTTTGCAGTTGGAAATGTCAAAAGTTGTTTGTATTTTACTTTGTTTGTTAACGAATTTCAAGAAACACTTACAAGAAGCATTTGTAAAACAAAACAAACATTTGTAATGAGAACAATTATCTTATATTTCTCTTTCTGTTTTTGACATTTCCAACGCATAAAATAACAATAAAAAGCCATGTTGTTTTTGCCAATGTTGTATTTGTTGTAGAGCCGCTACTACCTAATAAAATAAATGTGCCTTGGTCGCACGGTTGTGAATTTAAATAATGAGATTCAGCTGTTGAGCGAACTTGAAAAGACTGAAAATGGCTTGTTCTTTAAAGCGAAAAAAAATGCTTCAGCTTTATTTATTACATAAATTAAATGTAGAAAAAAATGAACAAAAGAAAAAAAGATATATAAAAACGGTGTTCTTTGACACCCAGGATAAGTTCATCGATTTCAGTGTATGACCACGATAAAGTAACACTCGGATTCTTCCTTTTTTTTATTGTGATATTAACCTTATTATTTACTTTATCATATTCGGTAATCACGGAGTCATCCGTGGCTGTGCATATTTCTTCCATACAAAAATTGGCGTTTTTATAATAATACTTATAAGATGAAATAAAATTAAATAATTTACACTTAAAAAAAAAAAATATGAGCACATACAAAAACAAGTTATATACAAAAATATAAACTACCGCATATCGTTAACTTCTATTGCCACACAACAACACAATATTGCCACATGGTTTCTTATTCGCCAGTCAAACGATTGCCGCACTAGAGATGCATTTAATTAGGCAAACTAGCACAATATTAGCCTTGATTACTGCATGTGTTAATTAATTGTGATCTCACATGTTTGTGGCCTCATATAAGGCAATATTTGGTGTATTGAAGCAATCATGTGATCCCACCTTAAGATAAGAAAACTGGACTATTTATAAAATTTTTATGTTAAAGTAGTGTCTGTTGGAATAATAAGAATACTAATTGCCTCACTCGAAAAAGAAAATAAAATGTAATAAAATTTTATTCGTTAGAATAAGATCAATACAGGAATTTCCTTTATAAGAAATTTATTTAAAAACATAGATATAAATATGAAATTTGTCTACGATAAAATTAATGAATGTCGCTTGCAAATATTAAAAGAAAAAAAAAGAAAAAAATGTCTTACATTTAAAAAAGATATATCATAGAATTTAATTAGTATTTGTAATAATTTCGAAATGTTGTCCCTATTTTGTTTCTATTTTTTTCTTAAATTCAACTATTCCTTTTTTGTTGTGTACAGACAGGTTTGCCTGCAGTGAAAAAAGTAATGCTGACAAGTTTTTATAATGGGTGTTTGTTTAAGCGTTATATGTGTAACTGTAAGAGGAACTGTTATACTCCTCTGACTATATTTAATATTTATGATCAGTATATTATGACTAATCACTATGAATAGATTGACGTTTAAATACCGCTACCGAATTGTCCACATTTACTTTGAGAATTACTGAGCAATTGGCACAACTTTTAGACGCATTATTGTGATCAGCGATAATGCCTAGTTTTGGTTTAATGCGTTTCTTTATATACAAAATTGCAGCGTATGAAAAAAAACCAATCCGCAATATATACTTCAAATTTATTACAACCAGAACAGTGCACCGCGTTGTACGGTGGCATTTTTGCACCTTATTTTTTTCTAACATAATGGTGCTACAAACAAAGCCGCTACGGCGCGCCGCGGCGGCGACAAACGTTATATAATTAAAAAAAAATAAAATAGTGAGTTGATTTTGACAAATTGTCCTATCAATAGAGGCCTACGGTGATGTGAATTAACACCTCAACAATTAACGCCTTTAAGCCCAAGATTATTTGTGTTATTTGTGGTATACTGATAGCAGATATAAAAAAATTGGCTCAAAATTTAATGTCCAGAATATATTTCGTTAAATACCTGCATAGCAGTGTGCCCGAAATGTTAATGCCATCTATTTATATTTCGTATTAAAACCAAAATTTTTTGTTATTTTTTAAAATTAAAGTTCTTTTGTGCTTTAAAGGAAATACCCTTTAAAAACGGAAAAGTGTTGTTATAATTGTATAGTGGCGTTAATGATATGATCTTAGCTGCTGTTTAAAAAATTATTTAGTGAAACTTTTTTTAATCATTATGTATTTTGCCCTGTAATTAGTAGTTGCTGTTAATCGATTAGTCGAATAGATAATGCATAGACATTTATTTAATTACCCTTATAAGTCAGGTCTTTGGTAATAGCTAGAGCATTACGAATATATGTACGTGGCTTTATTCGATTGTTTTTACTAAAACTTTTAAATTTCAATTATTTTATTTTTGTGCTATTGCTGCCAAATACATTTAGTTTAAATGGCATAATTCTTCTTTAATGATTATTTCTACTAAATAGTGGGTATATCTTGTAACAAACATTTTTTTGTCAGATAAAATTCTTTGTTGCCTTAACTAAAAATATGGAATAGATTATGGCAAAATTATTGCAGATATTATTCATAGAATCCATATTTATTTCGTAAATTAGCTTTTTGCAAACTCAAATCTACTGATCTTTTAAGATGATTTCAATAAAGCGCAAGTTGATTGCGCAATAGCAACCCATAAAGTCAAGCAGCTCATCCGGGCTTAAAATTTAACTTCCGCTGCAGCTAAAAGATATTTACAGGTATCTTTTTTCTTCAAGCATCTGGATTTTTTAATCAAATAGCAAACTTTTCCCAACTATCTGAACCCTTACAGTCAGTCCTTTGAAAACTTTGCTATTTCTTTAATTATTTTTTTTTTGCTAAAAACTTTTTCTTGTAAATGTTCACATAAGGAAATATTTATAGGCTCACAATTAGTTGTGTCTATTTACAAACGCATACGAATAACCTAGAACACTAACGGAATGTTTTAAAATTGCAAGAAATGAAAAATACCAACAACAATTTATAATGATGTTTATCATAAACACGAAGCCAGAAGGCCAATATACAAAGTATATGTTGTATCACTATGTTCGAAGCACAACCTAAAACAAAAACATGAACTGGTAGGTCTTCTTCCGCTTTTGTCTTCTTTAGCAAAAAGAAACAGTTTTTATTATTTTTTTCTCTACTTCATTCAATATCTTTTAAGTTTATTTTCTTTTACATTTCAATGCTGTACAATATGGAGCTAATATTTCTCTTGTGTTATGAAATTTGTAAAATAAGAAGAAGAAAAAATATGTTAAGAAAGCGCTACAGGAGATAGATATGTTATTCCTGTATATAAGTATGTGGTTGAATCAAAAAATGTGTATGTGTTGAATCAAAAAGTGGAAAAAGGGTATATCTAAGTATGTATTCGTGTGTAAATTCTACAATATCCATTACTTATGCGTAGCGATCCCCGTCTGTCCTTCTGTCAGTACCGTGTTGCCCCGGCAAACTTGATTTTACAAAAAGAAAAAAACATAAATATGTCAATCGATCAGACATTGTGTCGAAAGAAGTGCTATTGAAAATCAGCATCATCGGTCCATGTCATTTGAGGCAGCAAGCATAACACCACGCCTACCTCTAATTTGTTCATGTCATTTGAAACAATAAAGTTACTCAAAACAAAAAAAGGAAAAATACTAAAATTTTTTTAAAATGCTTAACTTATTAAGAGTCGATGTCATTTTTATGTAAAATTATATATATGCAGTACCAAAATTTTTTATTTTTAATTATCTGTCACGGGAATATTTGCTATGTAAATTTACATAGATGGCGAAGGGTACATAAGATTCGGCATAGCCAAATATAGCATTCTCACAAGTGCTCTCGTGCATCTTCTTGGTTAAAAAGCTGCTTTTTGTTGACAAAATGCGGTTTTGATTTTCAAGTTGTTTTTAAATCATTTTAAAAATTTATACTCATCGTTTTTGGAATATTTTTTGATTACTGTTGATGAATTTTAGATATTATCGTTAGCCGCAATTTACATTTTTATTAAGACTGTATATTTATCTCTAGCATGAGAATTGCTTCAATAATTTTTTAGTTAGTATTTTAGTGCATGTGATGAATTGTAAAAAGAAAACCGAAAAGTTTTGGGTTTTGTTTGGACTTCGCCAAAGATTATTAATATTAATTGAATATGAATAGCTTTTGTACTTTCATTTACAAAAATACGTGGTTGAATAGATAATGTTTACAATGTAAACAACATAAAATTTATAGTTGCAAAATTATCTTTGTTAATAAAAATAAGCCGAATCACAATTTTTATTTTATGTTAGTATTATACCTTAGTTATACATTGAGACTTTTTTATTCGGATCTAGCAGATAATGGCTTAACGCAGGTGAGCTAGCCAAACTTGGTTCCCCTGTAAATGGACTACGCTATTAGACGCCTGCCTCTAATTTTTCCATATCTTCTTTTTTTGTCTGCATTCCTGCAGGTGGTTACAAAATTAATGAAAAAGGTAGGAAAAATTGGTGAACTTACTAGGTTTTGTTACAGTAACCTTTCTTTACCCTAAGTAAAACAATTTTCGAGAAAAAAGAAAGCTTTTTTTTTTGAACGGAAAAACTTTATGGTACGAAAGAGTTTCTAAAGTTTCAATAAGACGTGCCATAACCATATAAAACAGCTCTTCAATCCAACCTTATGGGAAACACTGTATTTGATTATTATTGCTAATAATGCCATAGCTATAACCGTAACCATGGATATTAATTAAATTTTGATTTTTAGCATGACCATTTACAGAATTTAGGTATTAACTGCTGTTTTTTTTATTTTGTTCTTATTTTTCAAGTTCAGTACACTGTATTGGCGAGTTTTAATTTTTATTTCTCGTTACGCTGCTTTCTTAACAAACGGAAACACAAATGCTTATGGCTAAAGCATAATACTCGCTATGGCGTTATGGTATGGCACGTCTAATTTAATCTTTATGCTTATTTACTTATAACTTTACTTTGTCCGTAAATAATGAATAATACCATCTATTTATTGCTTTTATCGTCTCGTATAGTAAAAAAGTGTTCCTGCTATATTTTTGGCTTTATTGACTTTGTCTCCTTTTGTGTTTGTTCTTTCATGCAGAAGTATACGGCATACCTTAAAGTTAACGCCAGTAGAATTTTTTTTAAATGTGGCTTAATGTTTGAAAATTTTTAAAATCGGAAAAATTGATTATATTGTTTAGTTCTTGACACAATTTATAAGTTTTGCACAAATTTTGGGATCCCTTCAATAAAAATGAAAATATGAAGGATGAAACCAGAGAGACTTGTATTTGCGTGTAAAGTAACGAACACGTTTGCTCTGTAGATGTGAAAGAAATCACGCTGAAAAAAAATCTATTAGTTGAAGAGCCAACAAATTATGTTAGAAAATCAGTTCTGATTGCTCTTTATATCACATTATCACGCATTGAGTGTGTTAATTTCAGGACAAGTGTAATTTTGATGTGTCTTATATTTATTTCAAAAGGAGGGATTTACCACCCTTATTCGATTTTTTAATAATGTATTGCGCTATTTTTAAAATTAGTCTGGCAAAGGTGTCAGAATTAAGCATATGATGCTGTCGTTTTAAAAATATTGGATTTTGGGGTGTATTGATTTACACAATAAGAAGAAAAAAAAACAAGCACACGCAAGGGTAAGAACACAACTTACACAACTTTTTGTACGAACGACATGCAATTGCGAGATGCTCTGTTATGTTGTTTTACAATGTCTAAGTCTAGATTTACAATATGCCAGTTTCAGCTGACATTTTTTTTAATTCTTTTTAAAGGTTTTAGCGATTTTCACCGCTAAAAAATTTCTTGGCATCAGAATTTGAACATTTCGAGATTTTAAACCGAAAAGAAGGAAATTATCAATTAGTCTGAACGATGTTTTTTTTTTAATGTTTGTGCCTGCAGAACTTTGTCATTTCTGAATCAACTTTGAGATTTTTTTGTAATTTAATAGATTATGCTTACAGATTGGTTCCGCTCTAATCATAATCTTACAAATTAAATGGTGTCCCATAGAACATACACACTTTTAAGGTGTATTATGGGCTGTAAAGTGCACTTTTATAAAATTAAAAATTACTGTGTTTTACTATAGCACTCAATAACAAAAAATAATATAAAAATAAATTTAAAAATTAAAAAGTGTCCCTATAGGTGACATAAATTGACTTATACGAGCCTATCTTTCAAATCTTTATAGACAAACGCTTGAAAATAGGGGAGAACATTGATTGCTATGACCGTTATAGCAACAAATATTAATACTCTATAAATTGAAGGTGCCCTAACAGTTCATATAATTTGATGTTTGTGGGCATACTTTTGCTAACTTCGCTATTACAACAATTATAAAATTTGAATTTTGAAAATTAAAGGTTATCCCAATAGTTGATGTAATTTTTGAATTTTTGCGCCATTATAGACAGAACGCTGATTCTTAATAGGGACCTGTTTTGTCAAGCCCGATATATCCACAAATTTATAATTTGAATTTAGAACTTAAAGGCTATGCCCATTGCTAATGTTAATTTATATATGAGACTATCGTTTGAAACGTTATAGACAAATGCTTGCAAATTGTAAAGAAAGTCGATTGCTAAGACCGTTATAGTAACATTATTCATAATTTTAAATTAAAGAGTGCCTCAACAGTTCATTGAATTTGATGTATATGGCCGTACTTTTGAACCGTTGTAGAAAGACAGGTGAAATCTGTTTTGAAGTTGGTTTTTTTTGCAAGAATTATTGATATTCGTTTTATAAATGTATGCAAGAAACGTAGATAAAGACAGTGTAAAAATATCCCCTTACAATTTCAGCCAAGCATTTTGCTTATACCTCTTGCCAACAAGCAATAATTTCATTAAATTAGACATTACCTTAAAAAGCACTTGCCATATATTTATTTTGTTATCTGCTTACAAAACATATTACATTAGTTCCATAAAAGGAAGTAGTAATGGAACTAGTTCTTTATGTTAAAAGAGAATACCTTAAAATATGTATGAATGGTTCTAAAATTATTAAGTTGGCAATCCGGTTGGGAAGTACTTCCGCCAAAAATGCTTAATTCCACACTCGATTACCTATTCAAAAATTTATTGCTGGGTAGTTTTATTAAAGTGCCGTCTTGTAAAACAGCCCAACATGTATTATTCTTGTCGTATTTTATATAATTTCTTTTCCTGTTTTACTTTAGCCGTGATTTACTGGAATAAAGCAGAGACGAGAAAAAATGTTCATTATAATTATCTGTAGAAATTCAATATACAATTCCTTTTTCGCTTTCATATTTTTTTCTTTTTTTGTAAATTCAATTTAATTTCTGTTTTTATTATCTTTTTTCAATGTGTCGGGATCTACATTTTGTTTCGCTGAATACTGTTCTTTTATTGCCAATATACACATTTCTTTGTTATTGTTATCGCTGTCTCTTACCGCAAATTAACATCGTTTGCATCGATCAATAATGTTGGCAAACTTATGAATTGGGTCAGGGATCAGAAAATGCAAGAAAAAACGAAAGAATGCAGGTATACATATGTATATTCAAACTATTCAATCAAATATTGTAGCATAAAAAATAAGTTTGTACTCGTATGTAAGTATCTACTTGCTTTTTGTGACGGGCTTTGCCTAGTTGGAATTTTATGACCTTTTTAGGCACTGTAAAATACATTATAGCCTTGTTATCTACATTTTTTTTATCCAAGGAGTAACATACTAACGATCTCAGAGGAGGCGTCGCGTATCAGATCGATTCTATTAATTCTGTGACTAAAGGTACGCAAATATAGCATTTGATTGCATTTGCGCGTTCACAAATGATATCAAGCCTTTTTTCATTTTTTTAAAAAATTGGGCCTTTAAATTTTTCATAGAAAAGTAAGATCGTGCACCATATTTTTTAGATATCAAAATGGGTATCATTTAAAAGCTTTCGAAGAGATCTTTAAGAAAATAATAAAATTAAAATAAATAAAATGCTTAACCAATAAAGAGCCGAGTTCATTTTTATGTAAAAGTATTCATATTACTTAATTTTTTTTCTTATATTTTAATTCTCTGTCACTCCAATATTTGTTTTTTTGATTGGAGTTGCTTTACCAAACTAGATTTAAATATATCGTAAAAAGTATATAAGATTCGACATAGCCGAATATAGCACTCTTGCTTGTTTAATTTTATTTTTCTTCTGTCATTAAATTTGTATTTTTAAGGAATTTTATTCCGCAACTCCGCATACCAACATGACCTTTTTATAAACTATGTAGTGATTCACACTATTTCCAGTCACTCACTAAATAATATTTCAAAAGAGGATTTTACTTCAGTTATCAAGTGTTGTATAAAAACATTTTATAATATTTAATAAACTTTAGAATGACCGATTTATTTGGTGACCTCGGATAATAAAGTCTTCGGTTAATTTATGAAAAACAATAATGGCATATTTTAATTGTTGTCTAAGTTGCATATACTTATAACATGAATGTAATTTTTTTCTTGTAGATGCATCGCAGTTACTATTCATCTGAAAATATCGAAAAAGCCGTTCTCTAAATATTGCTCTTAAATAACTCCAAGAAATGTGGTTTTACAAAGGTGCAAAAATAATTTATTCATATACATATGTGTCGATAGATAGATCTTGATTTGGATACCAAGCTACCAATTTAAATTTAATGATGAAAAATCTTGTAATAAATATTGCTTTTAAAGCATTTCGCTGTATTAGTTCGCATTATAGACTTTAATAATTAAATGCCAGTGTTACCAGTTCAGTTCACTGCTTTTGAGAATAAATTCTTATTTTATTTGGTTGTATTTTTAAAAGTTATGGGCAAATTTGGGCTAAACTTCCCTCACAAATGATTGTTAGTATTTAAGACTATTAAAACGAATAACCATGAAATTATTAAAGTTTATGGTGCGTACTTTCTGTTAGCGTTTTCAATGTAAGCGCAAACAGAAGCGCCATCTGTTTGTATATAGAAAAAATCTAAATTAAAGCGAAAAATCTATCTGCCATAAATTATCACGTTAATACAAAATGTATGAAGCAAACCATAATAGCGCGGCGTCAAGACTACCAATTGGAAAATCCGATTTTGACAGGACGTGAGGAAGTGAAGTTGGCTGCTTGTTTGTTTGTTTTGTTTGTTATTGTTGAAAAGTAATAACAATTTAGTTATTTTCAGGAAAATCTAGCGGTTTTATCTCTTCTTTATTTGTATACAGTGGATTCTATAAAATAAAATGAGTTAATATTACTGTTGAAGAAATAAGGTTGACGCTCTTATTTAGGTACGACATTCTAGCGCAAAAGCTATGCATCAGATTGCTTTACGCATTAATTTAGGTTTGGCCGTTAGCATTTTTGTTTGTTTGTATATAGAAAAGCAATTATCAATTACTTCCTAGAAATTAAAAGCAGCAGAGTAATAGGAAAACTATTGGTCCTGGTCCGCTATTGAAAACATAAATAAAATATTTTACCATTAGGCCAAATATCTACCCGTGCTCTAAATTTCATTAAAATCGGTTGAGTAGTTTAGCCGTCATTGAATCCTGAACAAACAAACTTACAAAGATATTTATATAATATATAGTTAGATTATTGAGTTCACAAAAAAGCATTGTTATACACGCAAAGAAAAAACATGGTTGAGGTAACCATAATCTAAGAGCAACATATTATGGTTGTATTATATGGTTGTTAACAAAACATAGTATTGTTACATTACATTACATGGTAAAAACTAAAAATAGTTATGTTATAATATAAACAATAAATAGTTTAATTAAAACATCATCATATGTTTGAAAATAACATGTTATGTAATTGAATTATTATTATTATTGATTTGTTACAAAACTTATTTAATAACATAAATGCACAAAAAAAAACAATTCATTGCTTATTATATATAATTAAAAGGCTTAAACACGTATGTATATAATTTAAAGGCACAAATAAAGGCATCTTATCTGCATACATTCCCATTTGAATATCCATTTATGGAGTAAACGTGATATTCTCGTATTGAAGATATACGGTACGTAATGGTACTTCGGTACTGACTACACATTTGTCCAAGACTTCTAATACGTTAATCTGGCATCAGGCAACTATTGTTGATGTATAATATGATAGCTTTAAATAAAAAAATACGTAAATGGTTTCACAATTGTGCTTATAACACAAAAATAAAGATTTGTATGCTAACATATGTATATTTCAACTATTTTTGAAATGCTTTGCTTATCTTTTTATTTGTTGTCTTATTTTCTGTATTATTTTTTATTGTTTATTTTGTACATGCATTTTTTTTTTAATTTTCTCTAACAATAAAACAATTTGCACTTTAAGCTGACAAAAAATTACTAAATTGATAGAAAAACATTCTGTCAAGACCAAGAACAAAATATTTTTAAGCGGAAACATTATATTGTTTGCTTTTAATCATGCTCTGATTAATTTTATATTATTATGGTTAAATATATTATATTATTTGTAATAAGTTATAAGACTTTAGTCGTAGTTCAAATTTTTTTACGCTAAACAAACCATGTTGTATTTTTTGTGCACAGTAACCATATAATGGTTAAATATCAACAAAAACGTGTTTGTTTGTGTATTGCTGAAAACAACAATAATTTGTTCTCTGCAACTTTACAATGTTACAAAGAACATATTATGGTTATTGTGACCATATCACAACCATGTTTTTTCTTTGCGTGTACTTTCTTAAACAAAGAAAATGACAAATGCATATGCGAATATTATCAATGTCATCTAAAGGGAGATACCTAAAAGTTTAACATTTTTACACATTCATTTAAAATTGTCTTTTATACTCGTTTAGCTTATCATTAGCACTTGCTGCAGTCAAAAAGAAAATTTTTCAATTATATGTATATGAACTGATGTAAAGTAAAGCAAAACAGCGGAAAAAAACAAATTATTCTTTGAGTAACAATTCAGTGATAATTAGGTCCCTAAGATACTGATCTGTGAGGTAATAATAAATCATAGCATATTAGCAAATTTACTTAAACGTCTTGATAACTTTGATGTGGAAAATTTTTTAATATGTATCAGACTTTCTGTATGAAGGTACTTCAGTGCTGAGTTGGAAGGCCTATTATCGATTACTCTGTCGCTTAAGAAATCCAGCTGTTTTCTTACGGTAGTCTGCGTTGTGCTTACTGTGAGGTCATAGATCGATTGCGACTTGTTAGTTAATGACTTTGACTTCAGAAAACCAAATAACAAAAACCAATCGGAATCGAAGAAGGATTAGAACGATAACAATTCCTTCTCTCGCAGTATTCGCAGAGTGACTTGATGGACCCACAAAACGTTCACGAGATATTCGTTCTATTTAGGAAGAAAGAAATGATTTATGATTGGGTTGTAGCCATCTTTGTTTATAAAAATGTCCCAAAATGGATGCAAAATACTTTCATGAACCTCTCGCTTTTATGCTTATAGGACTTTATAATTCTACCATTGTGTGATCTTTTACCGGCTTCGGCGTTATTGTGAGCAATAAAAATTAACGGAATTATTTTGTTCGCTGTAGGAAAGAGCGTTTCAGTACTATAGATTGAAACATGAAAACAGTGTTGATTTACTTATCTGCGTATTGTAGATCTCCAATCGAAATAAGCAGTGCAGGTTTCTAAGGTAACTTTATAAAATAGATCCAATTAAAAGCTTAAAAAGATGGGGGGGCATTAGTGACTGGAGCCGTCATAAGATGATCGAGAAAATGACAGAAGTTAGAATATCAACAAAAAGTTTTGTCGATGTAATACCCGTGCCCAAATAAAAAACAACTATATGAAATTTAAAAATAAAACAAAACCTGCTTAAAGTCTCAACTTCACATTTTTGTTGTTTTTTAGTTCTTTCGATACTGGGAGAGGATCGCCTGTAAATAAAAATCGCTTGTTAAAGAAACTACAGCAATAAATAAATAATAAAATAAAATCCAGCAATGAATACTTATTATACATGTATTATTAAAGTTTAGTTTCAACAAAGTACATGACAAATATATATGCGTATATAATCAATGCCACCTATAGGATGCATAATAGTTTAACATTTTTACACATTCATTTATAGTTGTCTCTACACTCGTTTACATTATCACTTGTTGCATTTGAGGAGACAACTCTTAAAATATATGCATATGAATTGATGTAGTACCTCAGAGGAGGGAATAAAAGCGAAAAATTATAATAATTAATGACAAATGACAAATTAAAAAATAAATGCCCCTTTGGCCTTTAGGATATTGATTTGTAAGGCAATTAATCATAAATGTAACTTTTATTTTGCGGAAGACAAATTAACATCCTGCAACCAAGCGTTTAACCATTTTTTATTTATTCGCCATAAAAATACACGCAGAGAAAACACATGGTTATAGTATGGTCACAATAACTATGTTATGTTCTCTGTAACAATTTATAGTTGCGGCGAAAAAATTATAGTTGTTTTAATAAATAATTCAGTTGTACAATGTTTGCTTTTAAAAATATATTATTGTAGGACTCGACAGAATATCTTTTTATCAGTTTAGTGATTTGTTTGATAGGTAACGGTTCATTTAAAATCAGTTAAAATTGAAATAGATATTTATTGTTAAAGAAAAAGGAAATAATAAAATGTAATTTAAAAATTAAGGGCCAGTTTCACGATGTCGCAATCGGTCGTTCGTTCGCATATTTACATTTAAAACACAAACAATTTTTTAGAATTTGTTTTTGACATTGTGAAACTGGCCCTAAACAAATAAAAATAATAAACAAAATATTAAAACAAATTGAAATCAATAACAAATATATAATTTTTTTTTGTGAATTTATATTTTGAATAAAATTTAAGAACAAATCATTAATGAATAAACAATCCACAACAAAATCTTTTATTTCAGAAAATATTTGGCGTAAGAGACCTTTTTAATCATATTACGATATTTAAGTTTAACCATTTAATGTTTATATTTTAACATAACATTAATATATTTAATTATAACATGTTTACATTGTTATTACAACTATATAATATGTTGCTGGTAGATTATTGTTGTCTCAGCAATGTTTCTTCTTGGCGTGTATAATTATTTTAAAGTATTTGTTTTGTGCTTCCAGTTCTTTCTTCAAGCTTCTACTCTCTTGCGTGACCTTAAAATAAAAACAAGTTTTGCAAGATTAGGATATTTATACCCTAAAAGACTCATCCAGTTTTATTAAAAATAAAGGAATGATTTCGGCAAGGGAGAGAAAGCAGTTTGTTCGATAGCCTGTTAGCGACATCTAGTTTGAGTGCCTGAAATGCCGATTTCTGTACGGTATCAATATGAAGGTTTTCGTTTCTAGTTCTACTAAACAGAACACATTGATACTTAATGCATTCCAGTGTGTAGCAGAGAACTGCAAGAGTGTCTGTTTTACATACTCTAAGTATACTCATCTTAAATGCAGTTGCGGTGTGATCGCCACCGCATTTCTTAAGTGCGAGTATTTACTATACCCATCCCATTTGAGTATAAGTGTCTACCATACTCAAGTAAAATGTTGGCGATGCTGGCTTTACTTTATTCGTACTCATACAACAAACACCAAGAGAGAGATTTTAACGTGTGTAGTGAGAGGAAAACAGAGTTATCAGATCGGAATTATTAAATCAAACACAATATCAAAAGTCGCCAATGTCTAAATTAGCTAACATACATACTTCTTTGAAATTTTGAAAGTTTATTAAATATATAACAGAAAATAAATTTAATAGAAGCCGTAAAAATCGCCATATTTTCATTTATTAAAAACACAACAAAAGTTTACTAATAACTCAAGAATAGTTCATTGTTTATTATATTACGTTTTTGTTAGGGTTTTTTTTAAGTCACACAAGAGAGAAATTAAAAAATTCTATTCGTTAAGCAAATAGATTTTTAAAATTAATAAATATGTATAAAAGCAATAATTATATTTAACAAAATAAAATATGTAAACTAAAAACTTTATTTTATTTATTATTATTTATGAGGTCTAATGACATTCAGTCAATGCAATATTACATCTGCTAATATACAGTTTTGTTAAAACTAAAAAAATTAAGTAATTTTCCTTTTATTCACGGATTTATTTTATCATTTTGTTTTCCTAAATACCGTTAGTAGCACGTTTATGACAACAAGGCGTATAAACTGAAAATATTAGTACATAAAAAGCAGCAATAAAATAAGTATACCTGCTTTAAATAGTGTACAAAAGCTGTGCCTTTCAGCGGTTTTTATTGCATTTTATTAATTTAATATGTGCTTAGAATGTTTAAGCAATATATTTGATCAAATTTTGTTTTTTTTTATTGTTTATAAATAGATCTGCATACAATGCAGTATTTCATAAAACGGCAGTAAAAAACTTTAATAGGGTAAAAATGTGGCAACGTTGCTTACAAATAAAGAGAATTAAAAAATTCTGACGTACGAGTATAAAAAATACTTATAATTCTGATTGCGATATTTTTAATACTCGTTTTTACAAGAATGGGTAAAATAAACACCGCAACTTTTTATTGCGGTGTTTATAATACTCGAGTATGAAAAGTATAGAGTATGTATAGAGTAAGTATGCGGTGCACTCATGAGTTGCGGTGTACTCGTGCAGTTCTCTGGTGTGTAGTTCTTTATTTGTAGTACAGTTGGTTGATCAAATGGGCATATATCCATAAATTTCTGTTGCTTTGGTTTTCCTACACTTGATTTTTGCAGATCTCTGTATAGGTTTGCTCTATGCTCTCTCGTTTTCAAAACTGTCATCATGGCCTAGGACACACATATCTTAAGCTTTTGCAATTGACGTAAAATTTCATTTCTCTCTTGCATTTTAACACTTTCTGAGAATTTATCAGAGCTTAAGTACATTCTGTGATGATCGTTATTACGTCTTTCAACTCTTGTGTTTTCACTACAGATTACCATTTCTCGATTTTTTGTGATGTAATTAACATTTACATATTTATTTAAGAATTGTTACACATTTAATCATCTTTTGACGTCTGTTCGGTTTGTCATTTGTTAGCAAATCGTTCATTATCATTAGTCAAGTTGCCGCTAATGCAGTCTCGTATTTTTGTATTTCGACCGATAGGGGGATTGTTTTTAGTTTACTTTTTTCAAAGTTGTTTTTATTGTAAAATAGATACCTTTGCTGCAGAGTCCTTATATTTTTCTCTAAAAACGTTTACTATACTATGTAATTAATCGTTAAAACTATTTTTAGTACACTCAAGCTTATGTCCCACACCGCGTCTATCACTCTTCGGTATAAGACCTTTTCGACAGCGTCTACAATTTAGTTCTGAAGGTTATCGCTAAACGAGTACTTCTGCTATTTACAAGACTTTCTTTTTTATTTAACTGCTGGCTAAGTTAAAATTTTTCTTCTACAACAAATGTCTAGTTTAGCCTCGCTAAATTTCAACATGTCATTTTATTTTTCTTCCTCTCTTTATGGTCGACTTTTAGTCTAATGCGAAAAAAGTTAGGCTTTGAAGTTGTAGAGCTGTGATAAAAAGAAATCTATCAAAAATTTCGCTGCATCTCGAAAAAAGAAATAAGGAACTGCATAGTGCAAAGCAAATCTGGAGGAATTATTGTCTTTATACACCAATGATCACTGCTAAATTTTTATATATTATGCTCTTTATGTTACGCTCCGCAGATGTTTAAGTCTCTTTCGTTACAGCCTTCTGTATATAATTTTTTGCGATCCATTTTTCATTGCAGTATATTTTGTCAATACATAGATCACTTAACATCCTTCTCCGGATATTAATGTAATACGAACAAAATATTTCCTCAATATGATAAAACTTAATTTTACATGATTCTCACATTTCATTGGTAAAGCAGCGGTCTTTTGTTTGATGCCTCGAAGCATTGGTGGTGCATATTTGCCAAAAGCTTATGAAAACTTAAAGATAGACATGCTTAAAATGTTTGATATATATACAAATTATAATAACAAATTAAATATGTTTCATAAGCAATAAAAAAAAACACACAGTGGTGTTGCCTGTTTTATTTGTTTATTTTTTATTTAAATGTGATCTGCATATTTTCATGTTTTGTTGTAAAAGAGAAAAGCGTGTTTTAAACCAGAATTAAATAACTTTTTTTAGCTGTTCTTATTTAATATTTATGACAACATGAAATGAATGAATTTATGACAATATACAAGACGAAAGAAAAGGTGCAAATGTTTTTAATTTAAAGAAAAGAGTTGAATCTTTTACAATGATGCCGTTGAAGTTGTCGTTGTTTTTTATATTTGATCAGTCTCTAAAGGTGCGTTTATTTATAAAGTAAGCGATCAGCTGCGAAATGGCCTCTGTTAAATGGGATTTAATTTAATTTGTATGTAAATTAATTAACTCTGGATTAGAAAGAAACCATGAAAACATTTTGTTTATTTTAATTGCTTCATTATCTGCTTATTTTTATACCCTTCACCACAATAAGTGGAAAAAGGGTGTATTTAAGTTTGTCATTCCGTTTGTAATTTCTACAATATCCATTTGCGACCCAATGAAGTAAAGAGCGATGTCCGTCTGTCCGTCCGTTGTGTTGACATCAACTTTGCCAATGCAGTAGATGAGCTAGAACAAATTTAAATACGCCAATCGATCAGAGTTTAGAAAATTTTGCTATCGAAAATTAGCAAGATCTGTCCTTGAGGCTGCAGACAAAAAAAAACATTAAAAGCTTTTGAAGAGATCTTTCAGGAAATACTAAACTTTTAAAAACATGCTTAACCCATTAAAATCCGATGACATTTTTGTGTAAAATTATGTATATACTACATAATTTTTTCTCTTATTTTTTTAACGCTCTGTCATCAATATTTATTTTTTTATTAGACTTACTTTGTTAATTTAGATTTACGTATATAGTGAAGGGTATATAAGATTCGGCATAGCCGAATACAGCACTCTTAATTGTTGTATTTTGTTATGTACGTACGAATTCAAAACTTTGCAGTAATCGTTGTAGTACATCAATAAAAGCAGCATAACGTTTTAATTGCTTCGTTATTTGCTTGTTTTTAAAGAAAATATTTAAATTATTTTTAAAGTAAATATTTTATATCATATTCCAATGTTAAGTTTATTCTTGTTTTAATCATAACTAAAAAAGTTTTCATTAAAAAAATGTTGCAGGCTTATAAAAGCAAAATTTAAGCTTGATCTCTCTTTTGGTAAAACCAAATTTCGTATGCACTCTTTGCTCTGACTTATCGAAATTTTCAGTATTATCTCTTGTGTAATATTTTGTAAATAGAAGGTGTATCTTTAAATTTAATGGACTGCATAAAAACACATATTTATGCCATTCTAGACTTACATTTATGTGAGACTTGGTAGCTCGCCAAGGTTTTTCCTTGTCGTCGTATACACATTTGTAAAACCATAAATCTTGAAAATGGTGCAAGTTATTTTTTTAAATACTTGTTTTTGGAAAATAATTTCTTTACCTTGAAATGAAAAAAAAAAAAAATAAACTTTAAATTTACCGTGCTATTTTCCCGGTATTGATTATTGAAGGTGAAAGCACGTCTCGATGGCAATTTCGCTATCGCTTACTTAGCTCGTCAGGAAACTTCTTAAATGAACTAAAGATTTTTGTCCAAACCATAAAGAAAAGACAAAAATCAAAGTTCAAGCAAAAACAACAATAACCAACTTTGATTTTATTTTTCTTTATACACTGCATACGGCAGACTTTTTTTCTGCTCTTTTATAGCACGGTAAATTTAAAGTTTAATTTATATTATTAATTATTCCCGTGTTTTTAATTTTTAATTATGAAAAAAAATATTTGTTTTATGAATTAGAGCTCTTGTTTTACGAGAATTCTTGAAATCAGATACTTTCAAGAGCCTTGTTTTGCAGCAAGAACTAATATTAATTTTAAATTTCTAACATTTCATTCTACTCTGCTTAAAGTCATCACAACTTAATTTTTTTTTCGCAAGTAAAATAAATTTAGGATTGCCAACATTTTTTTTATGACGTAGAAAAATTAAAAAAGGATTAGAAATAAATTTTTGTATGTTTTCAGTTGTTTCTATGATGGTTATATAGATACCACGCTTTGAAGGCTGTGATGCAATCAGGAGGAATGACATAAGAAACGCAACATAATTTTACTGTATTGAAAACCGAGTTTATTGTTTCATAAAAAATTACTAGAAAGTTAAAGTTTTATTCTGAAATGTTTTGTAAAAACAAAAGTTGTAAAAGAGCCATAAGAAATGAATCTCTAGAAAAGTTTAGAACTGCTTTCGTTAAGGCAATTTTTATGTTTGGCGGCCAAATAAAAGTTATATTGATGTTATAAAAAAAAAAAAAAAAATAAAAGAACTGACCAAGAGGCAAAGAATATCATAAAATCGAAAAAGTCTTGGGTTTGTTCAAAAATTTAGAAAACCATATGCAAACGCATAGCTGCCTAAACTCTAATTGCGTTTATTCTATCCTTGACTATTGTGAGCTACAGGTGGAAAAAGATTATATTACTTTTAAGCACAATTGAGCTCTCGTGTATTATAAGTTGATGCGTATGCTTTTCTTTATTGCCGTTAAAATCTTAAAAGCTGTAATTACCTTCTTTTATATTTTATGATTTCATTGCTGTTTCTTAAAAATTTAATGATGCAAGTAAAATATTAGGTGTTTGAAAGTACTTGGTTTCGTGGGAGTATAGTGAGAATAAATTACACAGCGGCAATTACAATTGTGTTTTGCAGATCCTCGTCGTTAGTATGATTTGCAATGCTTAAAATATCTTCATCTAATAAAAACGAAAAGAGACGGAGTCTTTACGTAAAATATTAAAAAAATCCCTTTGGTGGTGGTGCAGATAGTCAGAGATTTAGAATGCAAAATACCAAATTTTCTTAATTTTTGTCGACCTGTCTATCTCTTTATTTATTTCGCTATCAAGCAGAACATGTTTTGTGGATTCTACTTATGAATTCTTTATAAACTTCATTCATTTCATTATTATGATTGTTATATTTCAGCCTTTTTAATAGTTTTGAATGTTTTCGTTTCATTAGAAGTTGGTTACTATTTCATTTATTATTTACTATGATTTTTAAAACATGAAGAAACAATTGAAATTTTAGCAAAAGCTTAAATATTATTCTCAGAAAATATAACAAAAATGACTATAATTAAAGCAATCAAGGCGAATTTATAAGAGGTGGCATCGCCGCTAATACAATTACAAGAAAAACAAGCACTTAAGTGTATGGTAAACTTCAAAACACAATTAATTACTGCGCTTTTTAATGACGATTTTAGTAAGAGTTGCTTTTTACACTGATTTTAAACTCTTGTCACAATTATATTTGAAAGAATATTAAAAAAAAAGAATTTTTTTAACATAAAATGCTACACTTTTGATAGCTGCTCTACACATTAGAAAATTAAGCAAAAAAAAAAAAAATACAGCTGCCGCATCGAAGCCACCTGATGAAATTAATTTGCCTGGGAATAAATGAATTAATAGAAATGCTATGGGTCACGTAAAAATTGCAAATAACTTATTTTTATTCATACGATACATGTAACACCAAAATATTTAATGTTTTCAGTCACATTCCATTTTTTTTTCTTTAATAGAATAAACTGTTTTGTGTTTTTTAATCTGTTCAAACAAGAACATACTAGGCACATGCTTATGTTTTTTTTCTTTTAATTTGTGTAAAAATAAGCTAACGATTTACTAGTATTCAAGCTTTTGAGACAGATTTTACAAGGAAAGACTAGTTGCAACATGCGTAAGGTGTGAACTTAATGTCAAAGCCATAGGAAATATTTTTTTAAATGTGTAATATGCATGTCGCTCTTATGTCGTCGTACAGACGCATAAGCCTTATGTTTAAATAAAGTTTAAAAATCGATTTGAATATGCATTATTTTCTCTAATGAGATCACAATTTTAGTGGTTGTAAATAAATGTTTTTTACGCACTACAAACACTATTACAAGTAAATATATATATATATATATTTTTCTTAAATAGATAAATAATAGCTAAAAAGTTTACATAAATTCTTTGGCTTTACCAACAAGACTAAAAAATAAATGTTAAATTTTGATACCTGCTCAACCATTCGTTATTGGCTCTAGTGCTAACAAAGCACGTCCCAGGGAAGCCTTACAAGCAATTATGTTGCAATGCCTACGTTGTTATTTTTCAATGTAATAAAACATGGCAGTGCTCACACCTTTTTTTTTTTTTTTTGCTTTAAAATGAACGGTTTTAAAGAAGCAGTGTGGTTAATATACTTACTTAAAAACGCCCAAAAGAAAATGTTGAAAATAGTTACAGCTCAATAGCTTGACACCTATCCCACTTAAAATTAATAAACTATTCTGATATAGATCTATCTACAGGAGTGTTAAGATTTATATATTTTATGCATAGTATTTTGAGTTTCTGGGAAAAAAATTTGTGTTTGACAAGAAAAATTGTTTTGGATTCAATTTTAATTAGTAATTAAACGATTTTATTAAAATCTCATTACCATTAGTAAAAACAATTATAATTAAAAAAAAAATTATTAGCATTAAATATGTACACTTTATGGAGTCGGAAATGGATGCTGTAGAAATTACACACGGAATGACAAACTAATATATATCTTTTTTTGACTTTTTGTAGTGAAGCGTTAAAAGTTGTTTATAAACATGCTACTGTTTTGTTCAGGATTAAAAAATTCATTGTATAAATAAAATTGTCATACGTGATTTCAGCAAATAGGTGGTTAATGTCGCATAGCGCTTGATACTATAAATTTACCCAATGGTTTACGTAATAGTCTTCTTAATGGGCCATCAAGTTCTAGTGTTATAGCTTCATTACATTATTTTATTTTTGGGGATATTACAAGTCACAGGTCAACCCTAATAACCAAGTATTCAACTTGAAACAAAATTTTCGGCGAATTAATGGCGAAAATTATGTGAAGACTGGAAATAAGAATTGCAATATGTTTGCGCAAGCCTTTTCGGCTACAGGACTAAAATCTCATTCAGGCATTAACGGCATAAAATTATCTCTCCATAAAGCCAGTTTTATTAATACTAAGAATATATGTATATATTTTTGTGGCAATTAAATTTTTAGTCGTGCTAAATAAAATATCTAAAGGATTACAACGAAATGTAGGCTTAGAAAGTGGTTCTGTATTGACTGATCTAGATCGAGCAAAGGTACAAATATTGCAGTCAACCATTCGCGTGCACAGTGGGAGATTAAAAAAAAAATTTTTTAAATCAATCAGTTTTTATACCACGAGATGGTAATAGTGTAAATTATTAATATCATTATTTAAATCTTTACATTAGGCATTTAAATAGCTTTACATTTTATATTTAATTAAAAATTACAATGGTATCAAAATAATTATATTAATTTATAATTAATTTATAATTTATAAAATTTGGAAAAATAATTCAACGAGAAAAATAACGTGAATATATAGAAATATTTTTTGTTATTATATTAATACTAGCTCATGGTACCCGAAATTGCCTAGGTCTAATTTTAGGGCCTCTTTAAGCACTGTGTAATATATTTTATTCTTGTGTGCCATGGGGATCTACTCCGAATATGTGGGAAACCCAAATAAATCGGATTGCATCTTATATATCAAATATCTTTAGAATCTGTTTTTGTCCTCTCCGTCACTCTCCCCTCATTACCCATTTTTTCAAAATAAACATAAAATATTCTACCCTTTATATAAATTTCAATATTTGAAATTTTATTGTAATCGGTATAGACTTTAATGCCCCTTTTTCCCCTTTGTCTTTCATCTGGGTCTTAGCTCTGGAAACAGATATTAATGAGGACCCATCTATGTTTCGATTAGCCGAGACTCTGTTAATGTGCATAAAATGCCCGCTTCCTCTTTTTCTCCCCTCTTGGTCTGCTTTTTAAAAGAAAAATATCCTTATTTAAGTGTGAGGACAAATATCTGTCCGTGTTTCAAACTTCATTTATATGAGTTCAATCCTTTAGACGTGAACAAACAAAAAACAAACAAGCAAAATGATTTATAATATTTATTTGATTTAGGTCATTAGGCTTTTTTACAAAAAAGTACGAATTAAGTGCATTTTCCATTCTTTAAAATTGTTTATTATCAATAAATAGAAAAAACAACGAATATATTAATATTGTTTATGTGAATTCTACAATTCCCAGAAGAGTTTTTAGAATTCCAAAAAATGAGTTTGTTTGTTTGTTTGTTTGCACGGTGGTAAAACCATATTGGAGTCCATATATAATATTAGCCACATTGCGTCATAATAGAAAACCTAGAAAATTGGTCAATTTTGAAAAGTTCCGATTTGTTGTTTATTTTTGTTTGTAATGTTTTGGATAAAATCACCTTTTCCGAAAGGTAAATGTACCTCGTACTTACAGTATCTGCATAATATAGGCAAATAATTAAAAAATTGCTTTTGCTTTTCACTACCACAAAACGTTTGGTAAGTCCAAAAAAGTATATTTGAATAACTTTGCACGCTACTATTTGAAATAAAAATTTCAATTTAAACTGAAAAGACTTTGCGCTTTTAATGCAAATTAAGCAATTATCAATGTTTTGCCTTTCACACACCTGAGCTGTCCTCTAAGCGCTATGAGGTGATAATTCAAATTTTGAACTTGAAATCAATCGGGGTAACAGTTTTAAAATAAGGGGCCAAATACCCCACTGTGCGTGAACTAATTAAAAGCTCAAATATCAGCATTGTTATTATGGGACATGTGTCTAACCAGACAGAAAATTTTACAATACTTCACCAAATTTAAATATATAAAAACGAGGGCTGCTCTATATATTTCTGGCCTAATAGTGAAAATGCGAATATTTATAATCAAAAATGGTTTTACTGTTTTTCAAAGCATTCTCCAGCATGATTTATACACTTTTGCATGCGATCAAACCAGTTTCGTTTCGGGCTCACACGCATAGATCCATGATTCGTCACCTGTGACGATCTTATAAACATCTTTTGAAGCACCGCAATCGTATTTTTGCAACATTTCTTTGCACCAATCGACACGAGCCTTTTTTTGAGCGACTTTCAAATTGTGCGGGATCCAACGAGAACAAACCTTTTTTACGGCCAGGTGTTCATGCAGTATCGAATGTATGCTGGTGGAAGAAATGTCCAAGGATGTCTCTATCTCTCGGTATGTCGCATGTCGATCTTGCATGATGAGTTCACGCACGGCATCAATGTTCTTTGGCACAACAGCCGTTTTTGGACGACCTTCACGGAATTCGTCTTTGAGCGAGCTTCGGCCACGATTAAATTCATTATACCAATTTTTCACAGTGCTATAGGATGGTGCTTCATCGCCATACAAAGATTTAAGTTTATCAATGCACTCTTGTCGTGATAATCCACGTCGAAAGTTGTGAAAAATGATGGCACGAAAATATTCACGAGTTAATTCCATTTTTTTCTATATTAATTTTTTCAAGTCACTGTAAACAACACAAATAATGGTCGTACGTCAAAACGTTTTGAATACGATTATGCTTAAAAATTACAAACTTTCCAATGGAAATGTCAGATTGCACTTGGCAGCACTCAGTGTTGCCAGGCCAGAAATATATATAGCAGCCCTCATAAACCCCGTAGAACCTATGAAATACCTAACTGTCAAACTGTGGTGAGTTCTTGATATTTATAATCATTTTACTCTTAATAGATTGAGGCTTGATAACTGCACCAAAACTCTCCAGATTTACTTTAAAAATCAGTCATTCACTCAAACAGTCATTAGTTCAGCGATGAAAATTATTTTTGGTTGATACCAGCGCGACGTGTCATAACGTGGCCGCAACCATTATCTTATTAATTCAAGTTTGACGATAAATTGATACCCTCAAAAGTAATTGTGTTGACAACTAGGAGGGCAACATTGTTCGTGTTATTTATATGTTACGGCCAACAATTCTCGAAAGAGAAAATTCGACGCTTAGAGTGCGCTTCATCAAGCAAAAGTCATTGTCAATTTTGAATGCCGTTTATTAATTGAAATTTTGAATAAAGGAAATTTTTACATCAAAACATTATTTTTTGTGTTTTTTTTTTTTTTTTTTTTTTTTTTTTTTTTTTTTTTTTTTGTAAAATATCAAGTTCTGTCAGCTTCCAGTCATAAATTTGTTAGATTAACATTAGTTTGGATATTTTTATTTTTGCTTTAAAAAAATCCTCTTTACTTTTATAAGTAGATTTTATTATGACATTCAACTCAAATATATTTTGATAGTGGAAAAAAGTGTCAACAAAATAAATAAGTATGAAAATGATACGTAGGATATAGAAAATCAATGATAAGTTGCACATTGATAATACGTCCACGTTTTTATAAACAAAAAAAGAAAAAATATTAAGTAGTTGTAAAAGTTGCAGACTATTTTACTCCAGTTTACCGTTGTATCATGTAAGTTTTTTCATGTTTGTTTATTTTTTTGTTTTTTCTTTTTCTTGGGGTATGTTGCATTGCGTTAGTTGACTTCGTGGCTTCCAATTCTGGTTTTTCTTTTTGAGCCAGTTTTAGCTACAAAGAAAAAAATGAACTTTGTTGCTGTGCAATTACATGTATTGACAGTAAGAGACGCGTAATAAACTAAAAAGAAAAAAAAAATAAAGGCAATAACATTGTGCTGCTGCCAAATACTAATAAATAACTCGGTAGCTATATTCTTGCAGGTTGCAGATTTGAAATCACTTTTTATATGAGAACTCAATTTCGAATAAATATCAAAAGCGGAAGAACACTGATAATGCATTTTTTAAATTGTTTCTTCTCTATTTTTAATTATAGTGGCGAGCATCGCCAAATGGAGAAGAAACGATATATTGTAGAAAGATAAAAACTTCTTAAACTAATGGACGATTACAATAAAATGTCATGTGAAGAAAACCGACGAGTATTCCATCTTAAGTTTGCATTTTGAGATTTTCAGATCTTTAAGAAGTGGCTTAATAAGGTCCCCAGATAGAATGACTTAATGATTAAGAGCTCCTGCCAAGCTTTTTGAAAACAAGTTATAAGCATATTAAAACTATAAATTACTTAAGACCTTGTTGCTCAACTATTTTCAAAAATATTCTTACATTATTTCTACATTTATTAATAAATCCGCCTCAAACGCGAAGAGTACCCTTCACCAAAAAAGTGGGAAAAGTGCATATCTAAGTTTGTCGTTCCATTTGTAATTTCTACAGTCTCCATTTCCAATTTTTTTCCCAACCAGGATTTGAGCCATCGATCTTATAAATTAATGAAAATTGAATTATTTTCGGTTAAAAGGTGTTCCTTTTAATTTTTCTACGTGCTTTTATGGCAACTCGTACCCTGCGTAAATTTTAAGTATTAAAAATTATTCTTATACTTATTCTTATAGCAGACATGGCAGTACATAATCTGTACTAATTTTAAGCTCCTGTCTATAACGGCTTAAAGGATAATGGTACGCATATAAAATTTACGGCCTTTTGCAGACACCATTTAGTTTTTAAGTTTATTGCTTATAATTTATTTGTATAACGGATAAATTTGTACATACTCTTGGCTGCGGGTGAGTTATGATCAGAATCGATTTTGGCTTCTTAGATTGCAAGCAGGCGCTTCAGGCTAAATGGGTGTCTTGCGTGCACCAAATTATTAACAGAAATACAACTGGAACGAACTACGAACTTCGTCCAATACGACGAATTCGTCGTCAAAAATTCGTTGTGTAAATTCTTCGTTTGTAATACAACAATGACGAAAAAATACAGGTGTTATAATTTTTCAAGATGTTTACTTTTTTATAAAAAAATAATATTTAAAAATAGTAAACATTTAATTAATTTACTTTATTCGTGCTTGATTCCTTCAAATATAAATATTTCATGATATTCTCATGAAATATTTATTATTTTAAACTAAACTACAAAATGAAATGTATTACTGCGGGGAAAGCATATCCATATGGCCATTTCACTACTGCTCAAATAGCTCATCAGTGGATTTTACCCAAATTTTGTATAGAAAAACAGAAAGTCTTATATCAAAAGCCAAATTGATTAAATGAGAACTCCATTGAATCAATACATTTCATTTTGTAGTTTAGTTTAAAATTCCGAATAATAAATTTTCATTTTGAAATAGTAAACATTAAGAAAAACACAACTAAAAAAATTTTTTATATTTAATCAATAATAAGTACACTTTTTTAAAAATGCTGCAAATTATTAATACATTATTTTTTAAATAAAATAACTTTATTTCCTAAAATATTTCGAAATTAAAATCAAACGTGGTCAAATTGTACTGATTTTTTCGTTTTTCGCCGGCGAAAGAAATAGAGATGATTCTACTGAGATATTCTATTCGCTGAGTATGACGTATTTCGATCGACGTTATGATTGTGTTCATTTTTATATACACAAATGTGTTTCATTTTTGAGGACGAATATTCGCTACCAAAAATCGTTCGTTCATCCCAGTTGTGTTCCTGGCATTAAGTGTAAATTTTATTTGTTAAATTAATGCAAAATGCGGAAGTCATTTGGCCTTGCAATTGGTAATTTATTGAATAAATTCTTAAATAAGTCTTCCATGAAAATTTTAGGTGTCTGCCTATTACGGTTCAGAGATAAATGGCTGTGACAGACTGTCAGACATTGGGACGAAATAAATATGATAACATTTTAAATTTCGTATATTACACTAAATTCTAAAGATTTTTCCTACTTCGTGTATAAAGAAAAACTTAATTTATCCGAAATTTTTTAGAATACTTTGCATTTCTTTGTAGAATTCGCTGCCGGCTTAAGGGATATTCTATACCAGTTTACTTTGATCTACTAAGGCCTTAAATTTAAAAATTCTTATACAGCAACTATTAAAGCCTTAGCATTAGTTACCTCCTAATTATTATCTTCTTTATTTATCCCCATAAACTTCAAATATGTCTTTTGTGTAACAGTCATAAATCTCATTAATTTTCTTCGATAAGTTGAGTACTCAAATAATAAAAAATGGTTAACAAGTTGAATAATATTTATTTACATTTTTGTGTTATCAAATAACAGTTTTCTTTACAGGCAGCTAATTAAAGTCAAGTTGATTTGTTTCGTTCAATATATTTCTAACTATCATTAGCAGTGGCTAAATATGTTGCTAATAAATAAAAATAGATGCCTTAATTATTAACAAACAAATATGTGTGGGTAAGGGGATAAATAAAAAATAATAATAATTTCAGCTGATAAATTCACGTGCCGTTATTGCTGCCTTATTTCCAGTTTCGGCATTAGACATTTCGATAAAAGTTAGAATATTTTATACTAATGAGGATAAATAAGGATTTAGTAAATTGTTGTTTTTGTCGCATAGTCTTACACGTCTGCAGGTTGATGAACAGGAAATTGTGATAATAAATTGCTTGTCATATTAATAACATTTGCATTACACTAACACTGCTATGACTATTGCAAAGAAACGGTTAATTTAATTAGACAAAATGTTTTCAACTTTGTTTTCTCTGGCCTACAGCTTCTTTTAGAAAGCGCACATTGATAAGTTTAGGAGAAACTGCCGTATTCATTAAATAGTAAATTGGAAAATTTAAAAATTTTAATTGGAAATATTCAACTTATTTTATTTTTTATGAATATGGTAGTAAGAATTTATACTTTTAAGGATTGCAATTAAAACATAGATGGTTTTGATCACCTGGGGTCAACAAATTACATTGTAGAAGTTGTGTATTCTTTACCATTTGTTTTGCAAACGAACCTACTCTTAAGCGTTATATTTTTTATTAACAAATTTTTACTTCTTTTGAAATATTAACAGAAATCATGGTTTGGTATTCTAGACCTTATACACCTTTTGTAAATCTTGATAAAGGTAGGGGCACATAGAAGCCGTTTGTCTTACTGATAAGTAAGTTTGGTTCTTATGAGTGTTGTCACAATCAGTACGTCGCCATTACCGTAAAGTACGAAAGTTAAACAACTTTTAAAATGTTGACGTACGTTGAATAATTTGACAGCTATCATTTGCTGCTTCTTCATGTTACACCTTTCTCCACAAAAAGTGGAATTATAACTATGTTTGTCATTCAGTTTTTAATTTCTAAAATATCGTTTTTCGACCCCTAAAGTATATATACAGGAATGACACAAATTTCGATCGGAATGGTTTTGATTCCGTATTAGCAATTCCGATTCTTCAGATGCCGATCGATTTTGCTCATTTCTAAAAAATACTTAATCTCTATCATTTTATGTAAACGTATCAATTTTCCGCACACCAAAGTAAACAACAAGGCTATTTTAAATAAAATAAAAGTAAATTGGAAAACCGCAAATAACAAAATTTCAAAAAATTTAAATTCCACTTTGAAATTTAAAAGTGGTTTCATTCCGAAGAAATTATTTTTGCGGAACTGAAACCACTTTCGATCGGAATTGCGTTTTGTGACAAGCCTGAAATTCTGAATTCTTTTCCATAACGAAGTCGATTGAGAGATGTCCCTCTGTCCCTCCGTGTCAGTTTTCAAACGCAATATATCAGCTAGATAAAATTTAAATACGCCAATCAATCAGACATAGTATTAGATGGACTGGTATTGGAAATCTGCAAGATCGGTCCATGTCCTTCGAGGCAGCAAGCAAAACACACGCCTACCTCAAATTTTTTAATACATCTTTCATATAGATAACTAAAAAATAAAAAAAAACATCAAGTAAAAAAATTGTCGCCCGACCATATTTTCGAGCTACGGGCCTCTGAACTTTTCAAATTTCTAAAAATATCAATATGGGTATAATTTAAAAGCTTTTGAAGAGATCTTTTAGAAAATACTATTTTTTTAAATGCTTAACCCATTAAGAGCCGTTGACATTTTTATGTAAAATCATATGTATGTAGTACTTGATTTTTTTTATTCTTTAATTCTCTGTTACCCCAATACTTATTTTTTTGATTTTTTATTATAAAAAATTTAAATGAACCATATCAAATATATTTACACTCTTTAAATATATTCTTGAAATTGTTAATAGAATAAACAGAATATTTTTAAGTGAGTCAACTGAAATACACAACCTCTACATCGATATGGAAATACCTCTAAGAACTGTCCTAAGTAATTTTATAAAAATATGAACTTTATTTAACGGAGTTTATGAATAGAGAGCCTTTTTCGAAATTTGATGAGATGTGTTTGGGCTCATTGGCTAAATAGTTAATTGTAACTTACAATTCGATTATTAAAACATTGTGATTTTGAATATAAATCTTATAAATCTTTAAAAATTATATTATTTATTTGATACTTGTTGTTAGTAAAAATATGTTTTATTGTATTCGAAATGTGTTATTTTAACTCTCCGATTTTTTGTCGATTTTTTAAAATTAAAGTGCCGGTTTCTGATAAAAATTTTCTGGCACCCCTGGTTATAAAGCACATCACTAATGGCCACATAAATTAGGTTACATTAACTATTGGGACACACTAGTATCTCCAAACTTTATACATTTTCAACTGTTCAGTAGTTTGGCAATATACATCAAATTGCAGCAACTATAGGGCCAATCCTTAAATTCGAAATTCATATTATATACTTGTTGTTGTAATAGATTTAGCAATCACGTTCTATGTTAATTTCAACCGTCTGTCTGTAACGATTCGAACAGTTTGTCCATATATACCAGATTATATCAACTATTTAATTTATAATACAATATTTTTATACTTCTTATTATACCAAATAAAGTAGTGGACATTCTGTCTAAAATTAAGGTGTTTGTATACAACGGTTCAAAAATACGGCCATATAGAACAAATTACATTAAATTTGCGAACAGCCTTTAATTTCTAAACTTAAATTATAAGCTTCTTGTTATAGCGGACTTAGTAAAACATGTCCCTTGTAAATTTCAGCTGTCTGTCTATAACGGTTCAAAAGTCCGGCCACATACACCACATTATATCAACTATTGGGACACCCGTTTATTTCCAAATCAAAATTTTATACTTGTTGTTATAAAGGGGTTAGTAATACAGGTTCTTTGTAAATTTCGATCGTCTGTCTACAACTGTTTAAAAGTATCGCCATATACCAAATTAAATGAACTATTGGTGCAGCCTTTAAATTATAGTTTTAAATATTATCAGCTTTTACTATAATGGCCATAGCAATCGACATTGCGTCAAATTTATAAGCGTTTGTCTATAACGGTTTAAAAGATAGGCCTATATAAGTAAATCTACAGTAATTATGGGATACCCCTTAACATCTAAATTCAAATTATAAACTCGTCGATATAGCGGACTTAGAAATACAAGTCCCTTTTAAGTTTCAGCGTTCTGTCTAAAACGGTTCAAAAGTATGGCCACACACTTGAAATTACATCAACTATTGAAACAACCTTTAACTTCTAAATCCATATTTTATGCTTCTGGTTATATCGGACTTACCAAAACAGGTTCGTTTTAAATTTCAAGCGTCTGTCTATAACTGTTAAAAAGTATGGCAATATACATTAAATTAAATAAACTATTGGCGCTCCCTTTAATTTACAATTCTTAATATTAATACTTCTTACTATAACGGCCATAGCAATCGACATTCTGTCCAATTTGCAAGCGTTTGTCTATAACGGTTCAAAAGATAGGCCCATATAAGTAAATTTACATCAATTATTGGGGCACCCTTTATTTTTAGATTTATTTTTGTATAATTTTTTATTTTTACAAGCTCTAATAACACGCAGTCATTTTAAATTTTGCAGAAGTGCACTTTACAATTTATAATACACATTAAAGGGGGACACCCTTTAATTTTTAAGATTATGAGCTGTTTTTAAAACAGGACCTATCTGTAAGCAAGCCTATCATATTACCAATAATTTTCTAAATCAGATCAGAAATGACTGAGTTCTGGAGGTACGAATATAAAAAAGGCAACATTCTGCCGAATTGTATAACCTCCTTCCTTTTTTGAAGTCGGTTAAAAAAGCAATAAAAATTAATATAATTATAATCTAAAATTTTATGTAGAATATGACGTAATCAGTAAAATTCACAGAGGTTTACAAAGCTAAATATAATTAAGTTGTACATTGTAAAGAAGATAGATAACAAAATTTATGTATGGAGTGTCAAAATTTGAAACATCTTTTTTTATTTTTCCTTTTCAATATATTTCGAAAAAAGCTCAAAAACATTTTTAAGTTTAAAATAACAAGCCATATTGAAATTGTTCATATTCAATTAGGAAATTTTTTGTGCCTGAGGTTGGTTTATAAAAAGTCAAAATAATGCCTGAATTTATTGGATTTTTTTTATCAACAAAGTTGGCACGTACAACGAAGCATCATTATAATCAAGTAAACATGATGCTTATGGGTTTTATAATTTGAATTTTTTCGCTGTTCCAATTTTAAATTACAGGTTTCTGAAAAAATAATAAATAAAAAATTCTCTTGAATTTTCAAGAATCAAGTATCAAAATCAAGTAGTAAAATCAAGTATTGACATTTACCCAGAATTGTTTGGGTTGTTTAAAAGAAATGTTTACACTTAAAAAAATATGGATCACAATTGTTGCCCAAACTTTTTTTACACAAAACATTTAATTTCCAGAGGAAAGATGAACATTTAATTATGTTGAAGTCAGCATTTAATACCCGAAGTGTGATACAATCATACCATTAATTTATTTTAAAAATTTTAACACATAACCACGCAATTTAAACTCCAGAGTAATTCTCATTTCGTCAATGAGTTGAGAGCATAGAAATCTGGTAAAATATTCGTTCATCGAAATTATCATAAATATATGCCTTCTACGCAGATTTTCACTATGCTCTTTATTCATTCATAAATAATATTTTATGATAGTAATGAGGAATTGAAAACGATTAACTATTTTAATAATATCATCGTTTGGTTTCAAATTCGAACATATTTTCGAAAGATAAAAGAAAATAAGAAAATTAATTTTTATATAAAAACGCAAAATGAATAACGTTTGTTGCATTTACAAAGTAATAAAACTTCGAATATCGAAAATTTTAATATTTTGTAAAGAACAATTGAATTTAATTTTTATTCAAAACTTAAAGAAAATGTAATTGAATAGCACCGATATATTCTTTGATCATTCGAATTTATTTAAGTTTGAAAGGAATCAAGGAATAATGACTATATTATTGACGCCATCGTTTTGTCTTAAATCCGAACATAATTTCCATTAAAAAATAAAACAATTTTGAAAAGACGAAAGAAGTATTTTTTAGCACCTTTGAAATATTAAGACCAATTTCGACCTCACCATCTTATTTAAAATAATCGCCCTAGAGTTAAAAGAGAAAAATTTTAAATTACATTACTGTTGTAGCATTTGAGAAACTAATTCTGTCTATTCTGGAATACTTGTTAACGAAGTGTAATCTTTTTGAAGCAAAAAAATTTTCAAAATCTAAAAAGCTTCAATTCTTTAACTTAGAAATATACAGCTTATAAAGAATTTTGATATTCTGTTGTTGCTTCCCATATAAATTATCGCTTCGAGGACGGTTATACCAAAATAGGCGCAAATATCCGTTCAATGACTCGCAACATTCTGGGCGGAATATTCATGATTTATTTCACAAAACTATGAAGCGGATCAAGAAAATCCATTATTGCTAAATCTATTTGATTTTAAATTGATCGAAAATGCTCCTAAGTCGTCTTCCAACTAGAAGTGCAGATCATGTTGCCGTTGCATTTATATATATAGGGGTACTAAAAAGCATTTAATCTAATAAAGAGTACCGCGCAGACAGTCAGCAGAGGCGGTGAAAGTAGATCATACGTAGGCATTGTGATTTCAGGGGGCTAATTCTCGCATTCGTGATCGAAATAAAACTTGTATCGAAATTAACTTCGATAGCGTACAATTTTCTAATGATGTTACTCGATACGAAACGCATCGAATTTTTAGTAAAGTGTTAAAGAACTCAAATAAATATGCTTTGCAACACTAAATAAAGTGGAGAAAATTGTAAAGAAAGAACATAGATATGTTTATAAAAAGTTACAAAATTTTATGTTAAAAAAGTTTTGTTTAAGGTTTAAAGAAACGTTTCAGACTCATATAAGAAGCATTTATATGCACTTGGAGCAACTCTATTGCTTTTGGCGTTCGGAGGCTTTCAATTTAATAATTGATAATATTAAAATAGCTTTATTTAATAATCAAATAATATTTTGAACCACATATTAATAGCTAAATCATATCAATTAACTGAAAACTTAGTTTGACATTCTTTTCTTTTAATTCGATGTCTTGTTTTTTTTTTATTTCTATAAATGAATCTAATCTTTTTAGCATCTCCTTCTGGTAGTTCTCGGTAGTCATCATATTTTTTTAGCAAAGTAATTTTTGTTTCCCTTTTCTTTACGGTAGTTTTTTATGTCTTCATATATTATTTTTCTTTTTCCTGGCACAGGAGTGGGAACTGTACAAGACTTAAGACAAAGAAGTGGATGCCAAGTCATTATTGTGATCTTCAGGCTCTGTTACAATAAATTCATCACCTAAAGGTTTTCGGTTTGACTTTGGCTCTGTTTGTGTTTTTAAAACTGATCCAAGGCTTTGCATAGCCTTCAGACTTTCAACAGCGACTTCTATGCTAGCAGCAGCCAAGATTTGTTCCTTTACTTGAGTGAGAGTTTTTTCTTCATACGGGCCACCACCGGTTCTTTTTTTCGAAGATTCGTTAAGAGAAAACTTTTCTTTCTTAAAAAAATAAACTAAAATTCATAAATTTATAACTTACATTTCCTTTTTGTTCAATTTTGTACTTTAAATCGGTTACTCGAATAATACTTTGCTAGCGAGTTTATACAGGCAAGGCTTCATTTGAAACGTAGCTCGTTATCGAATGCTATCATTAAAAATTTCGATACTCAAAACTCGATATCGAACGAGAGAATCCCAAAAGTAAGAAAACTCGCACGTTCGAATATAATTTTGCTCGTCAACGGATACGAGAATCAGCCCCCAGATTATAAAAACTGTTTCGATTTATAGTTTACGCGCGAGAAATATTTCGAAGGGGACAAAAAAATTTAAATGATAAGTTTTAAGTCAAACAATTTCCAACTTTTTTTAAAAAGATTGGTAATTTTTAAAAATAATTTTAAAAATAAATTTTAACTGCCGTACTCATAATATAATAAAATAGATTTGAAATTTATTTTAGGAGATGGTAATTTTTTTATAAAATTCATTTTAAACTTGTTTTATTTTCTATAAATATGGCAGTGATTTTACTTTAATATTTTTTATACTAATTTTTACTTATGTATAAAAAAATTTTACTTTTCTTATCGAAAATCGGCATAGAAAAATAAAGTTTAAGTTCCTTCAAACAGAAGTGTGAAGTTGTTGAGTAAACTTTTAATTGCTCATTGTTGTAGTTATTATTTTTTACACATTAACTTTCTTTTTCTTTTAAACAATTGCCGTATTCACAAGCTCTGCTAAGGTGTAGGTAGTATTGCATACTACCTTTTGTTTACTTCTTTGTGAACAACCATTGTATCAGTGTGCCATTGTACATTGTACTTCATACGTCAAAAAGTAAATAAGAAGAAAAGTGCTATTGGTCATTTGTTATTTAGAAGCCAAATGGGGGGAGAAAACAGAAAAAAGTAAATTAATAAATTTTTTGTGTGAGGATGAAATTCAAGACATTTTTAGGATGAACCTAATGTTCTTGCTCTCCAGTCGCAGAATTATACATTTAGGGCTACCAAAATCATCATTATGGCATAATCGGGTTTTAAGATATTTTGATGAAAACAGATTTCTTCATATGATACGACTATGGCCAGAGGAATTTGCTTATATATTCAACCCTTTAAAAAATGACGATGTTTTTCACACAATTGGCGAAAGGCTCCAACTACTCATTGACTTGCAGCTTAAAATTGTACTTTACTGCTTGGGATCTTCAGGAAATGGTGCCTGTGTTCGTAAGGTAGCATCTCTTTTTGGTATAGGTGATGGCGGTACCATACAAAATATTAGAAATCGAGTCATTAAAGCAATATTAAATCTTAAAGAACAGTTTTTATATTGGCAACTTTCAACATCAACTTTCTAATAAATCAGTCAAATCAATAAATTAAATAAATAAAACTAATAAAAATATCTTTTAATTCAATTTAATTTAATATAATTCACACATGAACACAAAAATAATAATTCATTTTAACATAAAACATTTAAACAAATACAACGTTTGAAAAACATATGAAAAAAAGTACTAAGTGTTGTATCGCATGTTTGCACGAAAATTACCAACAACACAGCTAGCACCGTTGTAGTTTGTTAGCACTTAGCACGTACTAGGGGGCTTGTGAATAGGGCAAATATTTTAGTATCATGAAACAATTTTACCGTCTTTGATGTTTTGCAGCATATTTTTCTTGATCCAAATTTATAAATTTTATTCAAACAATTTGAACAAAATTAAACGTCTCTTCTCATTTTCTTTAGTAATGATTTTTTTTAGTCAAACAATATTTTGTTAGCTTTTGTTTTGTACATGTCATTTTTTCTTGAGTTTGTTTTTACTTCTCTGCACAGTGCAGCTTCCAGCTTTTCTTCGTTGAAAAAATTAATTTTTTGTGCAAAAAAAAAAAAACCAAAGCACTTGTTTTATGACGAATGAATATCAACAATTGTGTTGTGAATTGAATTAATTAAATTTAAAACCAATACAATACAAAGGCAGAGGAAAAGAAACAATTTCACAGACTTGTAATATTTTGTATCGAGCGCGAAGACAAAGTGAAAAGAAGTTAACAGTAGGAGTCGTTTGCTTTCAAGCGAAACAATTGCTTCGAACAAATGTATTTAAAAGACCTCTTAGCTTCACCCTCGTATTCTTGTTTGGGTTGATTATTACTGTAATGTAAGCAAATTACCTAGAGGGTCTTAAGACCGGTGGCTCTTTTATAATGATGTTTCTTTTTCTTGCCAAACAAATGTTTATATTTTTATGCTGAAGTTATTGTTGCAAGAGATTTGGTTATTTTTTACTGATGGCAAAGTTGTAACATAAATAAACATTTATTTTAATATCTCTTATTAAAAAAACATGATTTTTCTATAATTTACAAAAAATATTTTTAGAGAAATTTTTTTCTATAGAATAATAATATGGGAGAAGGATTGAATATAATTACGATAAATGAATTCTTAATAAATAACTATGGAATCTAATTAACATCTATATACAAATCTAAACTTTTTGACAAAACCTTTATTTAATACCTGCAATTATTTTTTTTATCTAATGGTAATTTGCTCACAGTATAGGTTTTAAAATTTGGCTAAGATTTTGGATTTAATCACGTAACTGATTCCTGTATGAGAAGGACTTATTATAGCTTTAACGTAAAAGACCTGTCTATTAAACATTGAATTACAAAGTGGGGGATTTGGTTTGATACAAGAATAAATTATTGTAGTTTTTTAAAAGTTTGTCTCGTTTAACTAAAAATGTACATTCGCAGAGTAAGATTGTTTTCTTTAACAATATAACGGGAATATTGATATCATTTAAGAGCGTTTTTTACATAACCTTTACGTTCTCCAGTGACGAGGAAGAGATGTTTAGAACTGTGGTAAGAAAATTGAATGTTACCCAGAAATTGGAAACGCTGGTACTAATTTCACTGACTTATCCAATATATTTTTAAAAACGAGGGTCTAATGAATTACATATAATGTTTAGTTACATCCTAGAAATGTAAAAAGTATCCACGGTTTCCAAGGTTTAAACTAAAAATTCGGTAAGATTATGGTCAATCTTATGGAATCTGCGCGGAATTGTTTGAACTGAATTTTTTCAAAGAAAAAGAAAAATTAAATGAATTTTACTTCAATGCTCACAAACAATTCATTACGACTTTGGGTAAGAAAATTAATTTTCTGAGAAGATGATCCATTTCCGCAATGCAACTAAGTTTAGTACATCAAATTTACTGATTTTGTATACAACCCTGATATATGGTCTTTCTTGACAACACCATAAAAAGTACGAGCACTCAATGGTTACATATTTTTTTCCGATTACACTTTAGATTAATTGCATCAATATTTCAATAAATACTTTTCAAGTGTTGAACCTAAAATAACAAACAGAGTAATTTTGGAAATTTTGAGGCTACTGTGGCTGCCCTGTTTTCGGTTTAATGGTTTAATACATAATCAGATCTAGCATTAAAACATGCAGCCTCCTTCGTCGGTACTTCTTCATAGCATATTCACCGGCGAAATAAAATAATTAATAAAATGGCTATATCTATCTCCTTTCACCACCTGTCTTCCCTCTTGTCTATCCCTTTCCTAAAAAATGTAGCACAGGTACGAACTAAGTAAGTTTTAATGCCTGAAGTGCTACTTATCTTAAAAAAAAAAAATAAACAGAGTTTAAAATTTACATTTTAAATATTGCCCGTTAAACGAGGCTTGACAAATTTGTTTTTGTTTTTTTGCTCTTGATTTTTAATCAAAAAAACGTTATAATTCAAACTAAACAACGGGAATTTTTAATTGAAATAATTAACTTTCAAAATAAAATCGTTTTTTCGTGGTATGTTTTATTATCCCGATTAATTATTATTATTTTTTTTTTCGATATTTCGAAAACCTCCGGTTGGCGTCTTCAGGAAATCTTAAAAAAAATTTTACTTATATAAAATAAATATACATATTGACCACTGCACACACAAAAGTTACTGATTCCAACAACAATTTATAAACTTACTTTCCAAGCTAAATCTCTTATTATTTACTCTTCTGTATCTAAAATCTCTATTTAATCGAAGTACTCTCTCAGTACAATGGCCTGCGAGTGCTGTTTTCTGTGTAATTATTTTAAGTCTACACTTTAGGTCTGATTTGTGTCCTGTTTTAATAGCGACTTAGCTATAACAACCCCTGCGTAATTTGTTTTTTAATTTTTTAAATTTTTTTTAAATGATTTATATAGTAGGACTCGTTATTTTATTTACGAAGTTTTCTAAGCTTTTTGCCACAATATAGCATCACAGTGTTAAAACTATAAACGCAAAACATTTGCCATATTCACAAGCTCTGCTAAGGTGTAGGTAGTATTGCATACTACCTTTTGTTTACTTCTTTGTGAACAACCATTGTATCAGTATGCCATTGTACATTGTACTTCATACGTCAAAAAGTAAATAAGAAGAAGAAAAGTGCTATTCATTATTTGTTATTTATAAGCCAAATGGGCGAGAAAAGAGAAAAAAGCAAATTAATAAATTTTTGGTGTGAGGATGAAATTCAAGACATTTTTAGGATGAACCTAATGTACCTGCTCTCCAGTCGCAGAATTATACATTTAGGGCTACCAAAATCATCATTATGGCATAATCGGGTTTTAAGATATTTTGATGAAAACTGATTTCTTCATATGATACGACCACGGCCAGAGGAATTTGCCTATATATTCAACCTTATAAAAAATGACGATGTTTTTCACACAATTGGCGAAAGGCTCCAACTACGCATTGACTTGCAGCTTAAAATTGTACTTTACTGCTTGGGATCTTCAGGAAATGGTGGTTGTGTTCGTAAGGTAGCATCTCTTTTTGGTATAGGTGATGGCGGTTCCATACAAAATATTAGAAATCGAGTCATTAAAGCAATATTAAATCTTAAAGAACAGTTTTTATATTGGCAACTTTCAACTTCAACTTTCTAATAAATCAGTCAAATCAATAAATTAAATAAATAAAACTAATAAAAATATCTTTTAATTCAATTTAATTTAATATAATTCACACATGAACACAAAAATAATAATTCATTTAAACATAAAACATTTAAACAAATACAACGTTTGAAAAACATATGAAAAAAAGTACTAAGTGTTGTATCGCATGTTTGCATGAAAATTACCAACAACACAGCTAGCCGTTGTATTTTGTTAGCACTTAGCACGTACTAGGGGGCTTGTGAATAGGGCAATTGTTGTTATGATAAAAAATCATTATTTACCAAAACCTTTATTTTCATATTTTTAAGTTATACTCATTTAAGCTATTTTCCATTTTTTTTTCTTTGCAGGTATGTATTGTATGCAGTCTATCCTAAATAAAAATAACGTTAGTACCTCAAAGCAATAAAAATAAAAACTGAATAAAAACAAAAAACTAAAATTGTAATTGTATAACATTTTATGCGAACAATTTAAAATATTTCGAATTAGGCTTAAAATAAAATTGTAATCAGATATATGCCGTCAATCTGCAGTATGTACGTGACCTAAAAAATGTATAAAAGATACCAAAAAAAAAAAACTGGTTAACATCTTAGTGCGCACCAATAAGTTTAAGAACTGTTTGAGAATAAATCAAAAAACATAAGCAAAAAAAAAAAAATAAATAAAGCTGCAAATGTTATAAAAAGTTGGAACGTTTATATGCCACATGGATTTTTGTATGAACTGCTAAGCACCTTAAAAAGCAATCTTTGAGCCAAAACTTGTACAAAAAAAAATAAATAAAAAAAAAAAATGAAAGACCGTGTAAAACAGTTGCATGCAACAATGCCATTGAACTTGAAAAGCAACTACAACACAACATCACAGGCATATAAATGTTATGATATGCTGCTATAGTTGCACGAATGAGCAGACAATATTTCAACACTACTGAGGGTAATTTTTGTGACGCCGTCACTTAAAATTTATGTAATATGTACGCACTTCATTAAATGTTTTAACGTGTTCATATTTCGAACAGGTCTTTTTAATTACCATATTTAAAATAAATTGTAGGTTTTTATTGTCAATATAAAGCTTTTTTACATTTAAGGTGACCATAGTCTTATAGCAATGCGTTAGAGTATTTATATCGTATCATTTTTTAAATAATCATATCAGCAACATTGTAGTAATTGTAACGCCGACAGTCATCATGTTTTTTTTTTTTATATTATTCTACATGAGTTTCGCGATTATAATATCGTAGATACTCATAATATAATTCAAGCCATGGTTTTGACGAAACAGCTTTTTATGTTAATAATTAGAAATATTAATAATTAATTAGAAATCTGCAACCAACCAATTTAATCCGTTGCACAGAGAAGTATTTTGCCAATCTAGCCAGACATTACTTTTTTTAAAGTTTACATTGGTTCTAAAAATTTACTAAGTGCACCTAAATTAATGAAACTTGGCAGCAAAATCTGTTACGGTCATAGGCTATTAAAGCAAGAAAATAAGATAAATCAGACCAGGCAGAAAAAAGTTCAAGTCATTTTGTTTAGCAATTACAACTTTTAATGTCAAGAAATGTTTAAAAACTTAAAGCTGGACTCAAGAGATTTTCAATTTGCCCCGCCCTTTTTTGTGGGCGGTGAAATAAAATATTATTTGAAAAAGAATGTAATCATTAAATGAAATGAATTGTTTACGTCTTAAAACCATAGAAATGATTTAATATGGGCAGAAGCATGTATCCCTCCAATCCCAGCCTCAAAAACGTCCCTGTAAAAATAATTATATTTTGCCATTTTGCAAAAATTTTTATTATTAATATTTCCATTGCCTTAGCAATCCTCCTCCCAAGAATATTATTAAAACTATATTTTTATAATTTGTTACTTAAAGTATTTTATTTATCTAAAAATAATAAATTTTTTGATGTCTTTGTTATGATTTTATGATTTATTTAAAAGAACTTCTCCTTTGCACTAAGATAATAATAAGTACCATGGTCCTTCTTGGTCTAGTTCTTCAAAGACCTCTTCAGAATCTAAATCCTCTTCAGCATTAAGTATAGGTGGCAGCATGAAACAAACGTAATAAATTTTATTTTGGAGTTAGTTTTTTACTAGTAAATAGTGGGTTGGGCTCAAAAACGCGCAATGCTATTTTTTACAGTACAGAAGTAGAGCTCGTAAATTGTATAGTGATATAATACATTTCTATGGTCGCAATGGAGTTCACTCTCAAAAAACTTTTTACTTTGTTTTTACAAAAAATTTCCTTTTTTAAGATAGAAGGAAATTTTTTATCATAAAAATTTAAAACAAAATTTTTTTAAAAATTAATATAAGTAGATGTCAATCGAATTTGGTCGGTTGTAGTTATTATCTGAAATTCGGTTAAAGGGACTAAATAAATGCGGTGCTTACAACTATTTTCAGAATTGATTCGATAGTCGGTTAAAAAATATTATATTAATCTTTATTTAGGAAAAAGGAAAAAGAAAACAAATAATACAATTCAAGACTGTAACATGAACTTTTAACTCAGTGCCAAGCATTTTCATTTCCTGACGCTATCATGCTTTTCACTCTAGATGCCGTTGTCTCCCGTTTTACATTCCATACTTTACGCTTCTGCACTGTGAAGTAAATAAAACTTTTGAAAATCAAGTTTATTTACACATGTCTCTAAACCACTTTTTAACATTATTGCAGAAAATTTCCGAACTTTCAATAAGTCTTATTGCACAGTTATATATAAATTTAAATATTTTTCAAATTTCAATAATTTTGATAAAATATTTGTTTTTATTATGTCAAAAAATTCATAAGAAATAACGCAATCGATATTTGTGATTCTGACTACCAATATTTGGGTTTCGGTACAAAAGTGCTGAATAAGTTTCGTTGCATCTCCCAATAACCAGAATAGATTTTAGTAAAGACACAAATTGGTTAGGTAAACTATGTTAATTGTTGTTGTGACCAACCTTTAAGATTTAATATAATTTGTTAGTTCATAACACAAAAAATATATCAAGATTATATTTCATTTATTATAAAAATTAAATTATGATGTTAATATTTGTTAATTTTAAATATTTTAATTGATTTTTTAACCTGTCTCAACAAAATTAAAATTGACACTTTATTTAGGAGGTCCTCATAAAGTCCAATTACCAAATTCCAAAAACACACATTATAACGGCGGCTTGTTAGCGTTGAAAAACTCTTACTACGACTTTGAAGTTTACCCACTCTTACACTGAATGTTAATCGAATGGTTTTTATGTTTTCTTTTTTTTTATTTATCTAAACAAAAATGATAATATAGTTACCGAAATAAAACTAAAGAAACATTGTGCAACTACTACTTAATGTCATATATACAACCTTGTAGCAGCAGCAGAAGTGGCCTTACAACGTTTTAGAAATGCAAAAAAAAAAATAATAATAAGCCACTGCATATACCTTTGGTGATAACGCTTATGCTACAACAGTGACCAACAAAATGTTAAAATAGCACGATATAATTGATGCAATTACGAAACTATAAACCAAAATCGTGATCTACCCAATAATGGTAGTGAAAGACAGCTATCGAACTGTCTTCCTATAACCACAAATCTACTTTAACAAGATTTAGGCACAATGTTTTTGCTCCTGACTGTTTGGTATCACAATTTCAAGTTGGGCGGCCAGAATTTATATTTTGTGTTAGTTTTGTTTCTTTTTTTTCTTGTTTTTTTTTTCTTTGGAGTGATCTGGCACAATACAAATTGTTTAGGTTTGTCGAATTTTTCAACTTTTTATTAGTAGTTTAGAGAAAGCACTTTCTTATTGTTAGTTTGCTAAGCTTGCTTACGGATAAATTGTAGTTCTCCTTAATATCAATTATTTAAATTTACTTGCATATTGTATTACTGAGTTGTTAAAGTTATAAGTGCAATCTGTCAAATTAGAAAATAAAAATGGAACTGAGCATTGTGTAAATGCGCTGTTGAGATTAAAAGATAAGTTATGGAAAGTTTAAATAGAGAAAACGAAGAAAGTCCAGACGTTAACAGCTTAAATTAAAGTCTGAATTTAAATTAAGATTCTGTCTACGTCATTATTTTATGTTTATTACTAACTGCCTGCTACATATGTACATACAGTAGCTCCAAGCGAAACTCGTACACTTTAGACTAATTTTTAAACTATCTTTTAACATTAAGTAAGAAGCTCTTAACAAATAAAACTGTATTTATTTTTTTAGTTCATTTTATAACAAATTTAACAAAACATAAAAACTTTAAATTATTATTCAATAAAAAATTTTTTTCAATAAAAACATAAAATAATAGTAATTTCTGTGACAAAGCCAAACTCGTACACCACACTTCAATCAAATGTTATTTTGTTGGTTTTAAATATTATTATTTGGTGTGCATGCCTTTATTTTTTATCACCACTTTTAATCTATTTGGCATACTGCGCACAAGGTTTTCGCAAAAACTTGGTTAAATTTTGCCCCATTCGTCCTGAAGAACTCTTTTCAACCCATCCTTAGAACTTATTGTATGACTACGAATTTTACGATCGAGATAGCTCCAAAAATTTTCGATTGGGTTTATGTCTGGACTCTGGGCTAGTGTATCCATAACATGTGGACAATTATAAAGTAGCCATGATCGCACATTATAAGCCTTATGCTTCGGGTCGTTGTCTTGGCAAAAATAAAAGTTTTCACCAAGACAAAGTTTCTGCTTACAAACTGGCAAACTTTCTTTTAAAATATTCAGATACATATGCTGATCCATGGTACCATCGATAAATTGTAAAACACCGGGCCCAGATGCAGAAAAATATCCCCAAATCATTACTGACCCACCACCTTGCTTAACTATTGGTTTCATGTTTTAGACAAGCAACTCGTCATTGGATTTTCTCCATACATAAGGTCTTCCATCTGAACCAAACAAGTTGAATTTACTTTCATCTGTGAATAATACTTGCTTCCAAAATGAAAAATCCTTTGTTTCATGTTCCTTGGCGAATCGTAACCTTCTCTTTGATTTCTCTTATTAATCAGAAGTTTAACTCTTGTCCTTCTACTATTGAAATTAGCCCTTTTTAATATGTTTCTTATGGTCTGTGGGCAACATTTTTTTCCTAAGTCTTTCTACACAACTTCTACGAGTTTCGGAGCACTTAAAAATGGGTTCTTTTTTATTTGACGTAAAATATATTGCTCGTCTCCAGCAGAGAAAATTTTGTTATTTGCACTTTTCTTCATGTTCGCAATCCATTTTACACCTTTTTATAATATATTGCACTGTTGATAGGCTTCTATCAACTATCTCAGATATTTATCGCAGCGATTTATTATTATTATGATGTTGAATTATTAATTTTCTTACTTCGACAGAAGTTTGTCCTCTCTGTCTACCCATTTTGTTCTCTTTTGTAACTCTTTTAAACAAAAAATCAAATAAATGACAATAAAGAAGGTAATAATGGGAAAAGTCCATAATTTTTTTTAATTATTTTTACGAAACATCCCGAAGTTAGATGCAAATTACAAGAATGTTGCCAAATTAAATAAGACTGTACGAGTTTGGCTTTGGCGTCGAAAGTTGGCACTTTTTAAAATATTTATCTATATTTTAATAAATAAATTTATATTCAAAATTTCGTTTCTGATATTTAATTAAGTACATAGTTTTGTACTAAAATTAAGTAAATTTATTTTATTAGCCTATTTAGTTTTAGACATATAACATAAAGAAATTTGTTTTCATAGGTGTACGAGTTTCGCTTGGAGCTACTGTACATATCGTAGTGCCAAAGTTATCTTTATGTATCTCAATATTTTTTTTTTTTTTTTTGGAAAATTGCTTCCAAACTTTGATAATTCCTATATAAAAAAAATTTACGTACAAAAAGTAACCCAATATTTTTGTAAAGAATTATGTTTGAAGTTTTTTTTATCGATTGACATATGTAAAAATATCTAAAATCATTGAAAAACATTTCTAAGCTAGTGCTATTTTCACATCACAATTTTTTTTATTTTTTTTTTTTTATTAATTGTATACTGTTAGCAGAGAAAAAAAATCGTATTGTTCGTTTTCTGTTTTAAACAAAAGTGATTAAATTTTTATTTTTAATTTGATTAAAAATAAAAATACAATTTACCAAATTATTTTAATTACAAATGTAACAAGTGTTTTAAGAACAATTTGAAGAACAAATAATTATTATACAAACAACATTATTTTTAATATATATGCCACATTTTGGCAAATGTTTTTTTGCTTTATGGTACATACGAGAAATTAGACATGAAATTAGCATGAAACTTTTGTTTGGGTAAGCAATATGAAATGGCTTGAATTTTGAAAGGATGATATTGTCGCTTACATTTTGTTTAAAATAAAGAAATTGCATCTAAAAATTGCATGGAACGAAACACAAAGTGTTCGATCTGGGAATGATATTACTAGTGCTGTTATTAAAGTTTTAAAATCCATATTTCATAATGAGCGACTGTTGTCTACCGCAAAATAAAAATAAATCATTGTCCCATTTTTCCTAAGGTATTTGCATAAATAAAATAATTTAAAATCAATTACTTAAAAATATTCTGAGCCAGAGCATTTGCAAATTCAAGAGATAGGTGCAATCGACAGGTTATTGAAATTCACAGAGATATTCACAGTCCCTTAGATCTGATAAAAAAGTTAAAGAACTATCAATACAGAAAAGTAAATTTAAAAATTATAGCAAAGGGAAAAGCGAATTATTTTAAGACGTATTTATCCTAAGCAACTCAATAATAAAATATAATAAATTCTAATGAAGACGAATTTCACTCAGCATTCTTAAAAAACAATCCAAAAAATATTTTGAAAATAGAACTTAATTTAACCGCGAAGATAAATAATTCTAAAGACAAAATAAAAGATATTGGAAGTTAATACGATTATCTTTTACAAAGTGTTGTGAAATTCTTTTTAGGGATTTATTCGTTTAACTTTTCAGAGCGAAAAGTATGCCTTTATGTTACAGTTTTCTCATTCAATCAAGTATTTCAAAGACTTTTGAATTGTTATTTAATTTAATTGAAATAAAGTTTTTTTTTCAAGCAAAACGGACATACATTCGCTTAGAATCTGGTTTCCATTTATGTATATAAACACAAAATTACCATTAAAGATTAATACAAAACATGTTCGCGATAGGATATGTGTATTACAATAATGGTTTATATTTAGCTTTTAACTTATCTCACAAACATACCTGAAGATAACTTTTTAATTATTTCCCTGAACATACGTGAACATAACCCAAGTTTTTTTCCCATTTGAACTTAATATAGTTCTTGAACTTAATATAGTTCTTGTAGTATGTTCATAATAATGTTGAATACGTTAAAATTTGTTTAGTTTGTCGATAGTTGTGTGGTTGTAACCGTTATTTTTAGCTATAGTGTAAATTGTATCGAGTTCTTTGTTGTATTTATCTGGAGCGAGTGGGACTATTTTAAGTCTGTGAATCATGTGTCTAAATGCTGCGAGTTTATGTTGAGTAGGATGGTTTGAGGAGCTGTGGATAGTTGTGTTTGCCGTGGTTGGTTTTCTATAAATGTCAAAGTTTAAGGTATCAATTCCTCGTGTTATTGATATGTCAAGATAATGTAAAGTTCTGTTTTGCTCTTTTTCCATTGTGTATGTGATTTTGTTGTGTATTATGTTTAAGTCTATAAGAATTTGTTCGGCGTTGTCTCTTTCTAGGATGCATATAATATCGTCTACGTATCTGTAGTAATGGGTTATTTTACGTTTTTCCATCAGTTTTTTGATGTGTAGTTGTTCTAAGTGTTGCATGAAAATCTCTGTGAAGATTGCGGATGTTGGGTTTCCCATGCCGAGTCCATCGGGTAGTTTATAGAAGTTATTATTGAATATAAAGTAGTTTTGTTTGAATATCGTCTTTGCAATATCCATTATTTCGTTGATATATTGATTGTCGTATAAGTTGGAAAGTGTATTACGTAGGATAGTCAAAGTTTCGTGTATGGGTATTGATGTATATAGATCCTTTATGTCAAAGGAAACGAGTCTCGTATTATCAGTGATTTTGATGTCCTTAATTTTGTTTAAGACGACTTGTGTATTTCGTAACATGTATATGTTCTGCAAATTTATTTTCTCTTTTAAGAATGCGGTGAGGTGTTTGGCCAAGTTGTATGCAGGCGCAGGTTTGTAATTTACTACAGGTCTGATTGGAATATTTTCCTTATGAATTTTGGGTTGTGCTCTGAGTGTAGGGGGCCCTGGGTTCATGTTCATGTATATGTATAACTTTCCGTCAGTAAACGTTTTGCAGCGTTTTATTAAGCTTCGTATTTCCCTTTAAAATGAATTGGTTGGGTCATTCTTGAATTTTGTATATTTTGCCTGTTGTATGAGTTGTTGTGGTTTTTCTATATAGTCTTTCTTGTACATTATTATAGTTGCGATCCCTTTGTCTGCTTTAGTAAGTAATAGTCCGGGTAACAACGAATACGTTAGTTTAATTCTCCATATTGTAGCATTTATCTTTAATTATGAGTATCTTAGTTAAAATTTTTTTTAAAAATTATTATTTGTGATCCCAGCTTTGAACATTTACTACATCTTAGGAAGTAAAAATTTTGTGAATATTTGGAAATAAAGGTTAAAAAAATATGACTTTTTGACGATATAAAATTTTGCGCATATATATTTTTTTATCTTTATTATTTAATTGTTTTTCTGCTTTATAATAATTCCATGCCAATATAAACAACATTTTATTTTCATAGATTGAAATTTTACTGCTGCAGTGAAGAAAGAAGCCAAACCACTTCGATTTTTTTAAGTATTCAATTGTTAAAACAATTTAATTGTCTTAAATTGCATGTTATACCTTCCAGTTGGCATAACGTGACAGCTTTAACTCAACACCTACATACTTCAAAATGTTTTTGAACTATTATAAAAGAAATGAGTAAAATTGAACAAGAATATGTTGCTGAAACTTGTATGGTAATCTAAAATCATTAACAGTAACAGCAGGATACGGCATGCCTTGTTTATTGTATGTGTTAGTGCCTTTTAGAAAATAGAAATATTTACTATGTAGCATGCAATCGTTATTGCAAACAGCACAATCCAAAAAGTTCATTTCTTACACATTAGAAAGTTGTCAGCTGATGAAAAAAAGAACTTTTCGAGTCATAACTTTAATCAAAATATGCTTTATTTGTTATAGTTCTTACTTTAGATGGATTGGGGTTTATGTTAATTGCACGAAGATGTGTTGTTGTATAGTAGTAGTATATAAGGTTTAAAACTTTGCAAGCTTAAATAATTATCGCAACATATACAACAGGGTAAAACCACTTGGGTGAAATAAAACCTTGTAAGAACTTTAGTTATGCTATCTGTTTTTTTACACTTGAATATTACGCACAAAACAACTTGTCGTCATTTTGCTCAGTACTGTCTTGCCGCTTGTAACTGTAATTTCTGCTTTTAGACGAGTAAAAACGTCCAGAGTACTCTGTTATAAAAATTTTTGGCAACTTGTTTTAGTTCTTTCTCTTAAACATACATTAATATACGTGTTCGTTTAAAACAGTCAAACGAGTTCTGACACAACAAACAAGGAGCACTTTTGTCTTAACTGTGTTTTTTATTGTTCTGATTTCAAATTTAATTTATTCAATTTTCTTTAAAGTTAGTTTTGAATAATTTAAATTTATGGAAAACCATATTTAAAGTATTTTAAATTAAGTGACCTGAACTTACGAGGGCTGCTCTATATATTTCTAGCCTAATAGTGAAAATGCGAATATTTATAATAAAAATGATTTTATTGTTTTTCAAAGTATTCTCCAGCATGATTTATACACTTTTGCATGCGCTCAAACCAGTTGTCGAAGCACTTTTTCCACTCCGATTGAGACACCTCTACAACTTGGTTTTTGAACACTTCAACAGCTTCTTCTGGCGACGAAAATCGTTAACTACGCATTTTTTTCTTGATTTGCGGAAACAAGAAGAAGTCATTAGGTGCCAAGTCAGGGCTGTACGGCGGATGACCCATTAATTCGACGTCTTGGCGGGTCAAAAACGCTCTGGTTTGAGCCGATGTGTGAGAGCTCGCATTGTCATGGTGAACAATGATTCGTCTTCTCTTGTTGATTTTTCTTATTTTTCCGATGACTTCAGACAAACAAATTTAGTGTTCCACTCAGAAATGACCGTCCTACTTTGCTCAAGCGGAACAGTCGCCACATGACCAGTTTTGCCGAAGAAACAGGCGACCATTTGCTTCGAAGTGCTTCTTCCACGAACAACTTTGGTTGGATTTTGCTCGTCTTTGAAGACCCACACGGTCGATTGTTGTTTCGTTTCGGGCTCATACGCATAGATCCACGATTCGTCACCTGTGACTTGTAAACGTCTTTTGAAGCACCGCAATCGTATTTTTGCAACATTTCTTTGCACCAATCCACACGAGCCTTTTTTTGAGCGACTTTCAAATTGTGCGGGATCCAACGAGAACAAACCTTTTTTACGGCCAGGTGTTCATGCAGTATCGAATGTATGCTGGTGGAAGAAATGTCCAAGGATGTCTCTATCTCTCGGTATGTCGCATGTCGATCTTGCATTATGAGTTCACGCACGGCATCAATGTTCTCTGGCACAACAGCCGTTTTTGGACAACCTTCACAGAATTCGGGTTTGAGCGAGCTTCGGCCACGATTAAATTCATTATACCAATTTTTCACAGTGCTATAGGATGGTGCTTCATCGCCATACAAAGATTTAAGTTCATCAATGCACTCTTGTCGTGCTAATCCACGTCGAAAGTTGTGAAAAATGATGGCACGAAAATGTTCACGAGTTAATTCCATTTTTTCTATATTAATTTTTTCAAGTCACTGTAAACAACACAAATAGTGGTCGTACGTCAAAACATTTTGAGTACGATTATGCTTAAAAATGACAAACTTTCCAATGGAAATGTCAGATTGCACTTAGCAGCACTCAGTGTTGCCAGGCCCCGAAATATATATAGCAGCCCTCGTAATGATATTACAATTTAAATCTAAAAAATACAATACAATAATAATGTCTAGGAGTATATTAATATTAAAATCTCGATTCAAATTGCACAAATTTCCGAGTTTTTATTTTATATAATGTCATAAAGTTAGGCTTTAATTTTTATTCCCTGTACCAAATGAGGAAAAGGGTATTTTTTACGTACATTTGATACAATAATATTTTTTAGAAAATCGTTTAATTAAAAATATAAAGATGGCCAATTTTTTTAATTTCAGATAGCATTTATCGCAAATCGATTACCAAACTAGCCAACATAATAATTACTTTCCATTTCAGAAAGCCACATGTTGTGAAACGAAAATTGTTTTTCAGTACTGACCATATTTGAAGTCTTTGTATGAAAAAATAAACGAAAGTGAAAAAAGTAATGAACAAATACAACAAATAAAATAACAATTGTACAACTGTTAATGAAATTCATTCAAAACAGCAAAAGGAATAATACAATATTCGTACATAAACGGCATATTGAAAGCTCAACATATTTGTGGTCTGGGGAATGGTCAATGCCAGTGGCAGACATACTGCCAGGCGTTAAGACACTTCATCAACAATTGTTAAAGATGGTCAACGACCAATTTAGTACACTCTCACGCCGTCAATGCTTTTTTTGCATTTAACATTGAGAAAGAAAAATAATTTCACATTTTGTTTGCCATTTATTGCTTAAGTTAAGTCTTGTAATTACTTGTAGGCTCTTCATCATAGAATTTAGTCATAGATATTGGAGTCGATACAAATTAATAAAAATTTTCGACTTTTTAGGAATTTAAATTTTTCTTTCAAGGAACTTTTAGTAATATTTTTTAATTCGATTTTTCGGTGAAGTTTTCACAATTTTATTTTAATAATACCCAGTGGTAAAACTAAAAAGGTCTTCTCATTTGAGGCCTTCTATAATGCATGCTAAGACCTTCTCTTTGTTCTTTCCAAAGAAAGTTTTTTAGAAGGCCTTGGCTCTCCATTCTAAAAATATAAAAAAATTTGTTAAATTGTGTATAAGGCGTTTTTTAAAAAAGTTGTGTTACAAAAAAAGAAGGTGAAATTTAAAAAAAGATGGTGAAATTTAAAACAAAAAAAGAAAAAAAATGCATAAAAGAAATTTAAAACGATTTATAAAATTGGAAAAATAAAAAATATTTTTAAAATTTAAAAATGACAACGAACGAAAACAATTTTGAAACCGAAAAAAAGATAATTTTGAGATCCCAGTGTTAGATAATGTTAATTTAAGTGAGAGTAAAAAAAAAGAGGATACATTGCGCATGAAACTCTTAAAATGGTATCGCGAGTTTGGTCCTACAAGAAGAAGTGTTGACGGACTACTTAAAGTGTTTAAAACACAAAAAATAAATGTACCTTCTTCTTGTAATGGTCTTTTGAAGTTAGAAAACTGAAACTTTAATTAGAACAGTTTCTACAGATTTTTATTACCATTTAGGTCTTAAAACCCAAATAGTTAAACTTTCACAGAGTATTTTGAAAAACAATGACACATTAAACATAGATGTTGTTATAGATGGGCTTCCTCTATTTAAAAGTTCCGGCACATCGCTTTGGCTCATAATGGGCAAATTTGTTGATGATGTTGGAAAGAAAAAAGCAAATAGCGTAGATAATTTTTTGCATGACTTTATATATGAAATAAAGCCACTTAGAGATGACGGTATATTCCTTTCATGTGCCAGAGCTTTTCTTTGTAATACTGTGGGTCACAACTCCCTCAATGGATGTCCCAAATGTTACCATAAAGGATCAAAAGTTAAAAATGTAGTAACATATGCCCCTATATTAGGAAAATTAAGAACTGTTGTAGACTTTTTTAACCGAAAGCAACCTGACTTCCACAAAGAAATTATTGGTGGTAGTCACAGTTCTTTGGAACTTCATTGAATTAAAATGGTAAGCCAATTTCCACTGGAGCCGATGCATTTAGTAAACTTAAGGTTTACAAAAAAATATATATATATTTTATTATTAATAAACAATAACACTAAAAGAGTAATACCAGCTGCTAATAAAGCTCTTCTCTTAAAAAAAGATTATTGAAAAGTCGCCATACGTACCTATTGAATTTCAGAGAAAGCCTAGGGAAATTGAAGAGATTCTACGGTGGAAAGCCTCTGAATTTAGGCATATAATTTTATATTATGCCCCAATAGTATAAAAAATGTTGAAGAAGATGATATTTATTATGAAATACTTCTACTTGACTCAGCATACCGCTTACTGTCGACACCCAAACATTTTTTTTTTCTAATTTAGTAGCTGCTATCGAATACTTGGGGAAAAAACTATAACTTTTGACGTTCACGGTTTGCTACATATTCCTCAATGTGTCAAGCAATATGGTATTACTTCCAACATTTCAGCATATGCCTTCGAAAATTTTTTGCAATATTTAAAAAAGCGAATTCGTTGCCCAACAAAAATTTTACATCAATTAAAAAATCTACTGTATACGGAACCACCCAAAGAAAAACAAAAAAATTGCAAATTTAAAAATCTCCTGACAGTAACATTGTTGGTTACCAAACAGAGGAATTTTATTTAAGTTCTTTAAAACCAAATAATTACTGTGCAATAAAACCTTAGAAACGGAAGCTACATAAAAAGAAAAAGGTTAAAGAATTTAAGAAATTTTTTGATGAAACTGTAAAGTCATAAAGTTTAGAATATCGAGATTTTATATCCGATGAAGATAAAGAACATTTTGAAACTAAAGACCTATATTGTAAAATGCTGGCTTCTCCCATCGATATTTCAGTTATTGTAATTTTACTTTTAGATTCCTATCATTAACGGATTTGTTTTGATACATCATCAACATTTTCTGCATTTTTAAATCTAATTAAGTTTTATTTCATTAAAAAGTATAACTTTCAAGGAAATAGTGGGTCTAAGAAACAAAATAGCGGAAAAGGCTTTTAAAAACTTGGATTCCAAAATTAATGGTGATTAATGTTTTGTTATAAATAATATTTTATTATTGTAAAACATATTTGTATATATATAACGAAAGTTCGACCAAGATCAAAATTAGAAAGCTTAAAAAAGATTTTAAAATTATTTTAAGAACCTTAAAATATCTGTTAGTAGCAAGTTTTACAAAATCTTTTCATTCTTGTCATGCTTAAAACTTATTATATTTTTAAACATAATTAAGTTACATATTATAAGTATATATTTATGTTTAACTATTTATATTATTTACAGAATTGCAGCTGCAAATAATATCGCTTAGAAACGTTGCCGTACAGTCCGATTTAGGCACGTTTGATAACTATTAAATAGTTGTAAAAAAGCTTTTAAGATTCAAAAAATAAACTTTACAAAGAAAAGTGTTTAAAAAAAAATAAACAAAAGTAAAATACCTATTATTTTTTAAATGTACATCTATAAATACTTATTTTTAAAAAATGAATTGTTGTTCCTTTTGATTTCTTTTATATTATACAAAATTTGTTATTTTTATTTAATAAAAGACTGAGAAAATTATTGAATATATGTTTACTAAAAATTTTTGAAATTGTGAAACGAAATGCATTTCATAAGTCTGTTCAAAGATGACGTTCTAGCATACCTTTAATTGAAGGTTTTTAATCATACCTTCAGTGCAAGCCCTTATAAAAAGAATTATTTACAGGGTCTTTTTACAGGCCTGCAAAATAAACCTTTCTAAGACGCATAAAGTTAAAGGTATTCTATAAGCCTATTTGTGGAAGGCCTTTCAGAATTACTGCCAACAGAAGCGGGAGTGTAAGGCCTGCTCTCCAATGACAACCTGTGTAAAAAAGAAATGAAAATGGAATGCGACTAGAAGGCCTTGTGCCTCCAAAAGAAGGAGTGAAGAGGCCTTCCAGAAGGCTTTCATATTCCTTTTATTTACCACTGGGTATTTACATACTTTAGTTTTAAACCCACTTAAAAAAGTATAAAGTTTATAATATTTTTGCCCGCAGAACTTATGCTATGAACACAACTGGGACGACCGACAAATTTTGGGTCGCAAATATTCGTCCTCAAAAATAAAACAAATTCCTGTATATGAAAATGCACACAAACATGACGTCGGACGAAATTCGTCATACGCGGCGAATTTTGCAATAGAATTATATCTATTACGTACGCCAGCGAACAGCGAACAAATCAATACACAGTTCGGAGTATATTTAGTAAATGTGTTTTTTTTTTTGCAGCAATAAGTGAACAGATTATATAATTAACATTAAAATAGTTTTTAGCTGTGTTGCTAATGTTTAACTTTTTAAATATTTTTTAATGGTCACCATAGCAGTTTACAAAAAGCAAACAACTTCAAAAATTAAAACAACTGCGTTTTTCGTCGTTATTTGACTTCATCGTCGTTTGTCCCAGTTGTGTTCTAATCCTTATCCATTTCAGATCCGATTTTGAAATATTTTGTAATTGAAAGTTTCATTTAAAAAAAGTTCATAATTTTGAAAATTAAAGGGAGCCAATAATTTTTTTCGAACTGTAGCAGATGCCTAAATAAATTTTACCAAAGTTGGTATTACAGAAGCTCCCAATAACAGAAGGTAAAATGTAAATTAAACTTCAATATTAAAGGGTTTCCCCTTAAATGACTTGATTTAATTTATATAGCCTTAACTCTTAAAACATTAAAGGCAAACACTTGAAAATTACACAGAATTTGTACTTCCACGACCGTTATAACAACAAGTAAAAGTATTTAAAACTAAAAGTTAAAGGGTACCCTATAAGTGATGAAATGTTATATATGTATTATTATCTTTTGAACCATTAGTTGAAATTAAAACAAAGTTTTTATTACAATTTTTATTTCATAATCGATGCCCTCTACCCGCTTGTCTGTTTTAAAGTCGATTTTTTTTTGCAAAAATTGTTTGAATAACTTTCGTTGATCGACGACTTTTTTGCTTAAAGTTAAAATATGCAAAATACTTGTTGCTTCTAAATTAGTTTGGTAATTTTATTCGAAATATGCCAAGTTTTACTGGATATCACTTCACAAACATTTTTTGCTAAAAGCTTATAACAAAAACCACACGGAAAAGAAATGAGAAAAAAAAAATGTTGCGCTCGTTCTTTTATAATGATGTATCCAGCTTTTTTATTCTCGGTAGCTAGAAACTATGTCTGGGCTGCCGGTACTATGCAAGTAAAGATAATTGAAATAAATAAATAAATCGGTTTATTGTCCTATGAAAACTGCTGATCATTGATTAAGTCCAATGTTCTCTAGACCCTCGTTAGCATCTTAATGAGCAAAATAATAATAATAAATTTTTTCGAGGATTTGCAATTTGTTGTTTTTCCTCAAATTTAAAAATTATTGTACAGTTTTTAATCCCTTAATAAGGTTTTCACAACCAACAAAAAAAATTTTTTAAGACTTTTTTCAGATTTTTCAAAGTATTGAAATTGGTGACCAAATAGACATCGATGAATAAATGAATACACATGTTTTTCGAAATGTTAAAAGACATATTTTTTAAAGAAATCAAGATTTTTCGTAGTAGCTTTAGCGATTTTTTAAAATTCTGCGAGCATAAAAGGGGATAAATTAAATTTCTTTTTTCTTTTATTTCTATCGGTTCTCTCTTTCTCTATATAAATTTTAAACTTAAGAAAATGGTCTAAAGATCTACTAAACGAGACAAAAATAATGTAAGTATTTTACTAATTAGGAAAAGATTATAACATAAATCAAAATAGCACTGACATAACAAAGCTGTTCCATAGATAGAAAATAGAATTAGATATACACAGCAATTAAAAAAAACAAATAATTTTAATTAGGCCTGAAAATTGTAAGAAAATAACACAAAGATTTCAAAGATTTCCTCATGCGTAATTATCAACACAGTATTTATTTAATATAGTTTTAAAAAATTTTACAATTAATACCGATTTCCGTAACAACATAAAATGTTCGTATGTAAACCTTTCATATGCTGCTCTTTGGAATATTAAATCTTTCGTTGAAAAAAAAAATTTAATTGAGTAAATAAATTAAGAAAATTAATATCTGCCAACTAAAGTAGTAGTTGCTCATTGTTAGTGCATTTGGGTCAATAATTTAATTTGATTTATTTCTTAATTATAGTTGACAAAGTCTAAACTTTAGAGTCTAAAGGGAAAAATTTTTAAGAATGAAAAGATATCCACATTCAAGATTATTGTTCATTAATGAATTTCTAATATTTGCCTTGAAGCAAGCAGCCTGCGCACACATTTATATGTTAGCTGCATTTGCTTTTAAACATTGAATTATTTTTTTAATGACGTATCACACTCATATATCAAACATGTTTATTGCACAGTTCATCATTTGGCAATAATCATACTTTAATTCAGTGTCAGCATATTTTTACACCAAAAATGTTTTAAAAATACCATTTACTGAGAAAAACTAATTTTATTAAATAGTAAAAACTACCTAAACTTTTTTAATTTAATTTTTTTAAATAAAAATCAAAAAAATATTTAACAAAACAGCCCGAAAACTATATATAAAAATATTTGTTATCCATAGAAGAATTACTCAAGCCGTAGCAGTTATAAAAAGTATACGAAAAACACACAATTGATGAGAAAACTGATGCAATTGCAAACAATTACAACTTAGAGCGCATCAAATAATGAATACCGCCATTGTTATATAGAAGAGACTTAAGAAATTAAATTGTATTATTGAAACCATAAATGGAAAATCCAACCTTCATAAAATTTTAAATGAAAGCTGTTACTAAAAAGATTTTAAATTGTTAAACCTTCAAAATAAAAAAAATAATAAAAAAGTTTCCAACAAAAAGTTTTAATTTCACAACAAAAAAAAAAAACATTTTACTCTCCAAAATCTCCAAAAACTTGTAAAAAAAAAGATAAATCATACAATATGGCAACGCTGTTTGAACTACCTTGTTTTTGAGCTTTACAAACTTATCGACTTTTATTTGCAAAGTATCAAGTTCGCAATCGATTATAATTAAACGACTAATAGTTTGTTTTGAAATTCTTGTTGCAATTAATTGCTAAATACCTTAAACTGAAAGTGATTAAAACGGGTAAACAAAAACTAACTTTTAGTAATTAGTGCATTATTAGAAAAAATTACGTCGCATTAAGAATTATTATCAATTAAGCATATTTTACAAGTTCTTAACAATTAAATCATTAAATATTTAATGTTTTTGTGTCTGTTACTTTTAAAAGAGACTATCTCAATAAAAGCACACTCTCTGCATGGCGAGTCCTAGTTATATAACATTCCTTTTTTTTACACTCTTCAACACAAAAAGTGGAAAAAGGGTATAATTAAGTTTGTCATTCCATTTGCAATTTCTACAATATCCATTTGCGACCCCATAAAGAATATATATATTCTGAGTTCTTATGCATAGCGAAGTCGATTGACCGATGTCCGTCTTTCCGTCCGTGTTAGTGTTCAAATATGCCAATCTATCAGACATAGTGTCAAAATAGGTGCTATTGAAAAACAGCAAGATCACTCCATGTCCTTAGACGTAGCGGACAAAACATCACGCCTGCCTCTAATTTTTCCATATTTTTTGGAACAATGAAGTAACTTCGATCAAAAAAACAAACACATGGGGCGATAGAGAATTATAAATGAGAAAAAAAACATCAAGTGAAAAAATTTGCGCTCGCGAATACCTTCCGAGTTACGAGCCTCTGAAATTTTCAAATTTTAAGAAACAAATCTAAATATTTTTTAAAATGCCTAACCGATTAAGAGCCGACGGCATTCTTATGTAAAATAATATACATGCAGTATCAACTTTTTTTTTATTTTTTAATTCTCTGTCACCCCAATATTTGCTTTTTTGATTGGAGTTACTTTACTAAACTGGATTTATATAAATGGTGAAGGGTATATAAAATTCGGCATAGCCAAGTATAGCACTCTTACATGTTTTTAAAGATATTTACCTGAAAAACTGAAGAAAATCGCATTTAGGTGGTTTTTTAAAAAATAAAATATGGAGTTTAAATTGCTGCAAAATCAAAACGCCCTCTTACCTTCGTATAAAATTTTGAAATTATACAGATAAAAGAGCTATTAGTCGAATGGTACAATACAATTTCATTTCTTTTATTTCCAAAAATAAATGCCTGGAACGGTAAAAAGTTGGCTATCGTGCCGTATTTATTCACGGGTTTATCAAATACCTTTGTATTTAAATTTGCTATATGTTGTCTTGAAAGAAGTTAAAGAATTTATGCTAGTAACGAAGTCAATTTGAATTACTTAAGCAAAAAACGAAAACTACCTTTTTTGGGAAAACCCTGACAACAGTATTTTTTACATTTTCCTAATTCAGAGGCTTAAATCTTTTTAATGAAAGTGCTATCAGAGCAAAAAAACGGAATTTATTTCTTCTAAATTTTATTAACAATATAGCAAATGTCTTAAAGTAATTATCCGATCATTAATAAGTACACCAAGCCCAAAATATTAAATTAAAATCGGTCAAAATTAAAAAAATTTAAAGCGCATTTTAAAACACTGTTTTGTCAACATTTGAATCGTAATATAAAGAATAAAGAAAAGACAAGAGCACAAGTAAAAGCTAAGACTAAGAAATGAATTCCTCCGCACAATTAATTTTTAATTTAACTGCAAATTATACAGGTGCTTTCCTTTTTCAAAAATAAAAAAAAAAAAAAAAAAACAATAAAATCTTTACTTCTCGTATTGAACTTTGTGATTAATTATTCCACTTTTATGATTTTCAATAAACAGATAAATTGTTGTTTAACCTGATGTTCACGATTTATTTTTGTTGTTTTTCTTTTTTTTTTTGAGAAATAACTGCGGTTCATTGCGGATTCATTGGTTAGGATTTGGTAGAAAAAACTTTTAAAAATTTAATTACAAAACATTTTGGAACTTTCTCCTTTTTTGTAACGTTTAAAATTATTTTTTGGAAAAAAAAAAAAATTAATAAAAACAATAGTAAAAGTGAGAGTAAAGTAAGTCCACCAAAAAAAAAAAAACAAATATTGGGGTGACACAGAATAAAAAAATAAGAAAAAATAAGTACCATTCATAAATTTACATAAAAATGTCACCGGCTCCTAATAGGTTAAGCATTTTTAAAAACTTTAAGCCTTTCCTGGAAGATCTCTTCAAAATCTTGTAAATGATACTCATATTGATATCTTCAAAGATATGGTGCACAATCGTACTTTTCTATGAAAACATTAGAGGCCCATAACTCAGAAAATATTGGCAAGTGCCTTTTATTTGTTTGATGTTTTTTTTCTTAGTTTTAAATTCTCTATAGCCTTAAATATATATTTTTATAATTGGAGTCACCACTTTACTAGATTATTTAAAAATGATATGGAAAAAATAGAGGCAGGCGTGGTGTTTTGCCCGCTGCCTCAAAGGACATGGACTGATCTTTCTGATTTTCAATAAAAAAATTTTCGAAACTATGTCACATCGATTTTCGTTTTAAAATTTGAACAAATGGACATCGCTCAGTCGACTTCGCTATGCATAAGAACTCAGAATATATATATACTTTATGCGGTCGGAAATGGATATTGTAGAAATTTCAAATAGAATAACAAACTTGGTTATAAGTATTAAAGTTTTCGTAACTTTTAGTTGATTTAGACTTAGTATTATTTTAGCCAATAGCCTGTCCACTTCAATTGTACACCACTACATCTTTATTAATCCTTCAATTCAAAAGTAAGCTCTCAAAGCTAAGTCCCTATACGTAGTGACCACTGTATGGCCGGGTGAGTTAGCATGGGCTGAATCTGTATTGATTTTTTTTTTTTTTTGCAGCATGTTGCAGGAAGATATTATGTTCCATTTGCGATATACCTGATGTTGGACAAGTTACCGAGGTTCAATATATGACTGCCACAGGCTGGATGTATTAGTCCTATTGCAGGCCTTAAGGGAATTATAGGTTACACGAAGTCGTAAAAAAACATACTTAGTAAGACTCCATATGATTGTTGGCGCAAAGCGAACCTTAACGAAGTAAAATTTTAAGCGAGCGTATATAGCAAAAATAAATAGTTTATTAATACTGCAATTTAATTTTTATTACCTGTAAATAACCCGTTTTCCTCTTAAACTTTAATTTTTGATCAATTTTAAGCCACAAAAGTAAAGCTAGCAAATATTCTTTACATCTAATTCAACAATTTCAGTAATAAAATTAAATATTTATTCATTTCTCATTACTGGTGTAACAATACCTTTAAAGAAACACATTAACACGTAAAGTGCAGCAGAAGAGTTGCACTCCTTTAGTTGTCCAAAAGAAAGTAGTCAGAAAATATTACAGTAATGATAAATAAATAAATATTGTTCAACCCAAGGCGTATGAATTACCAGGTAGTAGCGTAGGCGAATTCATTATTTTTTGCTGGTAAAAATTACTGTCAAACTTCATATAAAAATATACACAGATTTATTTATATATGGAGTTTGACAGTATTGTTCACGGCGAAAATTAAGGAATTCGCCTACGCTGCCACCTGGTTATTGATTTGCCTTGGTGTTTATTGTTTCTCTATTGAAACAACAAAACACATATAGCTTTAAAAAATCCAAAATTAAAGTAAATTGTTTTGAAGTAATAATTCGAAAAACCCAATAGAATTATAAAAGATAAAAAACTAACCTAAAATTTAAACAAAACGGAAGTATGAAAAATAAAATTAAATAATCATTGTGCTAACTATCCCGAATAAATTACACAAATCAACGATATTCATTATTGAGGGCGAAGGCACTAAATTAAAAAAAATTCTCCATTTCTCATTTTCTTTTTGTTCAAGTACTTTATTTCAACATCAACCAAGGCAGATTTATTTTACTAAAGGCCAGGATTCACTATCATACTCAGTCGTACGATCTGTCAAAAATTTCATGTGTGCTCAAAAAGTATGATAGTGTGGATTAAAATTGTATGTGTGTGACAGAGTTTTTGACAGATCTGTACGATTTTATAATCTTTTGAAATAATTCATAAAATATTTTTCTCTATGCGACCAGGGTTGATTTTTTTAAGATGCTGAGGAGAAAAAACAACAAAATATTAAAACCATATGTTTTTGCATCTTTTTTGTATAATAGTGTGGCACATACGACGCCATTTTGGAACGATTTTTAAAGTAGGACAGAATTCTGTCAGATTTTTGTGTGATTAAATCGTACGATTGTGTATGATAGTGAATCCTGGCCTTAAGTAATAGCGGCTCTACAACAAATACAACATTGGCAACATCATAAACACAAAGAGAAATAAAAAATAATTGCTCTCAATACAAATGCTTGCTTTGTTACGCACACGTTTGTTGTTAGTGCTTTTTGAAATTCGTAAACAAACAAAGGAAAATATAAACAACTTTTGACTTTTGCAACTACAAACCAGCTGGGCGGACGACACTACCTAGTAAAATAAATCTGCCTTTACATCAACTTCATTTCTTGTTTCGAACATTTACGCTACCATTCAGATCACAGATCACTATGATTTCATTCGTTTTAACAGAGTAATACAAAACTCAGCAAAAAATTACGCATTACCTTAAAAAGCACTTTCCATATAAAAACTTACTCTTGTGATTGCCACATTTAGTTACTCGCTGACGAAACACATTACAAAGAAGGAATTAGTAATTGAACTAGTTCTTTTAGTTAAAATAGAATACCTTAAATTATTTGCTAATGGTATTTATAATTTCCAGCAATAATCCATCTAATCGATTTTTTTTGCTGGGAATGAACTATCGAACTCAATTTTGATACTTAAACAAAATCTATAACTAAAATGGACTAAGTCTAAGCGGGATGCCTTCTTTTAACCTCTTAAGTTCCTTATTCTTTACACGCTACTCAGTTAAAAGTAAAAAATAAAAACTCTTGTAAACTAAAAGATTATACCATCGTGAAATTTAGCGGACACCACGCAGTATTCTATCACAAATAATTTTATCATTATACATACATATATCTACTACTTTAAACACTGACCCCATTTATTTAGAGTAAATAATTTATTACAAAAATCCATTATAAATTTTAATTGATTAAAATTTGTAGCTTAAATCTTTATAAAAAAAATGTAAAACGCAAATTTGTTTTTGTTTGCAATCAAAAACAAAAAAAAATGATATTATTCTCGTCAAACAAGTTCATTATTTCTTCAGCGAGATTTTTTTTATCAAAACTAACTTAATAAAACAAATAAAGTACAGCAACATTTGTTTAACAAATTACTACGAGTTTACGTGCAGCTGTCAACAATCATTTATCATAATTTTATGAGAAAGAACAAGTGCCCAAAGAGAAGTGTGTGCAACACAGTGGGTATTGTGTAACGCATTCGTTTCATTCTTAGGGTGTTCCCTGATATTTTCTGCAATTATTTTTTATGAAATTATAGTGCTTGGAGACCGCTTGGTAGTAGCTTGCTAAAATAACTAATGTTTGCATTTTGTGCATTTTTTGTGGCAACCTATTTAAAAAATTAATTTGTCCATAAAATATTGCTGATCCTTTTTCATCTCTTGCGTTTTATCAAAGACAGTAAATTTATATATAAATATATTGTCTTTTTAGTTTCTTTTACGCAATAATTAATAATACGCTATAAAAAATGGAGTGCGTAATACCGCTAATATTGGTTTGACAAATGATGTTTATTTAAATTACACAGTGGTAAGAACTGAAAAAAATAGTGACATTTACGTCTTTTATATATATATATACGGTGGCTATAATCTTACTCTAAGTCTTCTACTACTGCCATATAGAAGAACCAGCTTTTTATTTAAACGCTACTGTCTTATACTCAAAGCGCTGCCTTAAGATAGTCTTAATACATCGTCTTATGTTAAAACAACTTCCCTAAAAATATCTTCTTATACTAAGGCTACACTCTTATACTTATAGGACGACTACCGTCTTATTATAGACCTGCAGTCTTATTCTCTAGTTCTTGTAGCTAAATTTACATCTCGATCGCTAAAAAGCTAAAAATAAATTACAGCAAAAAGTGTTACAAAATGGCATTTGTAGCCAAAAGTCGCTAAAGTTATTTTTTTTAGATTTTTAGCGATGGAGATTTAGTTTTAGCGATTTACAGAATAAGGCTGCAGCTGTCTTAATCTAAGGTTACACTCGTATACTTGTATGAAAACTACCTTCTTGTACTAAGACTATCGTCATAAAACAACACTATCTTATTTTATTCTTCTAAAGCCTTATACTAAAGTCTTATACTAAAAATTATTATACTATAACTACCATTTTATTGTCAGACTATACTTTTATACTAAGGCCCTCGTTTTATACTAGTACCCTCATCTTGTGCTAGGACTCCCTTTTTTTCTCAGACTCTTAATTTTATACTTGTGCTAGCAGTAACCACGACTACATCTGCATGTCATTTCTAATTTTCTTAAAATTCAAATTTAGAAAAATGTGTTTTTAAATACTTATTTCACACTTTTACAGACAGTGTTAAAAATTTTCCATTTACAAAAATAAATGTGCAGCCAACTGTTTTAGTACCATTATATTGGCAAAATGTGGTGCTTTCACACTGTAATTTTTATTGCGTTTACAAAAAAAGTATTCTATATTGGAATAAAGGTTCTAAGGGACTTCCCTACAAAATTTTGTCTAAATCAGTCCAGTAGTTTTTACGTGATGCGAACGCAGACAGACAGACGGACAGATAGACAAAAATTCCAAAAAATACTAACATCAAAGTTTTAAAAAAAATATTTCAATAACAGAAATATTTATAGTTATAGTTTTATATATGTGCAGATGACAACTTTTCTTCTTATATTAAGGCCTTAATCTTATACTTATACGATAACTAATTTCTTAGAGTAAGAGTCTCTGCTATACGACGGTAATCGTCGTATAGTCTTACACTTATACGACGATTACCGTCTAAGCTAAAACTTCTGTCTTATACAAGACTATCTATTTATACTAAGGATACACTCTAATACTTGTATGACAAGTACCTTCCTAAGACTATTTTGTTATACTAATACTTATACGACAACTATCTTCTTAAATTCACACTACCGTCTCATACTAAGAGAATCTTTTTTCAGTGTTGCTTTTCCTTCAACAAAGTTAAATTTTTTTATTAATTATTTATTTTATTATGGAAAAGTGCATTCTCTTGCCATTTAATAAAATTACTTAAGGTAGGATTTTATTTAATAAATTCGACCTTCTTCTTTGATAGATAGAGCTTCGAAAGGATTTACTACTTTAATTATTTTTAAAATACCGTAATTAAAAACAAATTTGAGTCTTATTCGCAAAGGCAAACTGGATTTCAACAAAAATTTAAATATGCCAATCGATCAGACATAGCGTCGAAAGAGGTGCTATTTGAAATCAGCAAGATAGGTCCATGTCCTTGTACGTAGCGGGCAAAATTTCAAGCCAACATCATATTATTTGGAACAACAAAGTAACTACAATAGAAAAAAAGTATGTGGGGCAATGGAGAATTAAAAAATTAGTCAAGTGAAAAAATTGGAACTTGCCCATATATTCCGAGTTACGGATCTCTGAAATATTTAAATTTTAAATAGAATTTATTTCTAAAAATCTTTTTTAGACAGAAAATTTATTTTACAAATGTACGCGTACGTACGAACGTACGTACGAAGTTGGTTAAATAGATGATGTTATAAAATATACAACTGAGGTAGATAGATGCAAGGAATGCTGATGAAGGTCGTAGCGGCCCAGAAAGTGCAGCATTTCATTCTGCTAGCGTCTAATTTTTCTTGTTTTCTTTGGAAAACGTCCGCATACATTTGTAAAATAAATTTTCTTTCTAAAAAAGATTTTTAGAAATTAAAAATAAATGACTTAAGCCAAAAATATATTTCTGGCCTAATAGTGAAAATGCGAATATTTATAATCAAAAATGGTTTGATTGTTTTTCAAAGTATTCTCCAGCATGATTTATACACTTTTGCATGCGCTCAAACCAGTTGTCGAAGCACTTTTTCCACTCCGATTGAGAAACCTCTAAAACATGGTTTTTGAACACTTTAAAAGCTTCTTCTGGCGACGAAAATCGTTGACCACGCATTTAATTCTTGATTTGCGGAAACAAGAAGAAGTCATTAGGTGCCAAGTCAGGGCTGTACAGCGGGTGACCCATTAATTCGACGTTTTGGCCGGTCAAAAACGCTCTGGTTTGAGCCGATGTGTCAGAGCTCGCATTGTCATGGTGAACAATGATTCGTCTTCTCTTGTTGGTTTTTCATATTTCTCCGATGACTTCAGGCAAACAAATTGTAGTGTACCACTCAGAAGTGACCGTCCTACGTTGCTCAAGCGGAACAGTCGCCACATGACCAGTTTTGCCGAAGAAACAGGTGACCATTTGCTTCGAAGTGCTTCTTCCACGAACAACTTTCGTTGGATTTTGCTCGTCTTTGAAGACCCACACGGTCGATTGTTGTTTCGTTTCGGGCTCATACGCATAGATTCATGATTCGTCACCTGTGACGATCTTACAAACGTCTTTTAAAGCACCGCAATCGCATTTTTGCAACATTTCTTTGAACCAATCGACACGAGCCTTTTTTTGAGCGACTTTCAAATTGTGCGGGATCCAACGAGAAAAAACCTTTTTTACGGCCAGGTGTTCATGCAGTATCGAATGTATGCTGGTGGAAGAAATGTCCAAGGATGTCTCTATCTCTCGGTATGTCGCATGTCGATCTTGCATTATGAGTTCACGCACGGCATCAAAGTTCTCTGGCACAACAGCCGTTCTTGGACGACCTTTACGGAATTCGTCCTTGAGCGAGCTTCGGCCACGATTAAATTCATTATACCAATTTTTCACGGTGCTATAGGATGGTGCTTCATCGCCATACAAAGATTTAAGTTCATCAATGTACTCTTGTCGTGATAATCCACGTCGAAAGTTGTGAAAATGATGGCACAAAAATGTTCACGAGTTAATTCCATTTTTTTCTATATTAATTTTTTTAAGTCTCTGTTAACAACACAAATAATGGTCGTACGTCAAAACGTTTTGAGTACGATTATGCTTAAAAATGACAAACTTTCCAATGGAAATGTCAGATTGCATTTGGCAGCACTCAGTGTTGCCAAGCCAGAAATATATATAGCAGCCCTCGTATAATATTCACAGTTCAAATAATAATTTAATAAAAATTAAATTATTTTAAAATTTTTTCAAACATCCAATATTGGTATCATTTAAAATCGTTTAAAAAAAAATATACTTAACCCATTAAGAGCCGATGACATTTTTATGTTAAGTTATAGATACTTGCTCTTAATGTTTTTTTTATTTTTTAATTCTTTCTCACCCCAATATTTACTATTTAATCGGAGTTACTTCACTAAACTAGTTTCACATAGATGGTGAAGTATATATAAGAATAGGCATAGCCGAATATAGCACTCCTACATGTTTTTTGTTTATTTCAAACCAATTTTTATTTATATGTTAAAAAAGGTTAATGTTTTAAGAGGATTCTTACTTCAAATAATGAAAGAAGTTTTATCTCGAGCCTGTACCAAAAGTTACGAAAAGGTGGCCAAATGATACATATTACGTGTGGCTTTCAAATGTTACAAAAAATATAACCAAACAGCAACACTGCTTCTTATGCTAAAACTAAAACTACACTCTTATACTTATAAAAGGACTACCATTTTAAATACCGTCTTATACTAAGGCTGCTTTCTTATACTTATACGGCAACTACCTTCTCATACTAAGGCTAATTATCTTATACTACGAGGGCTGCTATATATATTTCTGGCCTGGTAACACTGAGTGCTGCCAAGTGCAATCTGACATTTCAATTGGAAAGTTTGTCATTTTTAAGCATAATCGTACTCAAAACGTTTTGACGTACGACCATTATTTGTGTTGTTTACAGTGACTTGAAAAAATTAATATAGAAAAAAATGGAATTAACTCGTGAACATTTTCGTGCCATCAGTTTTACAACTTTCGACGTAGATTATCATGACAAGAGTGCATTGATGAACTTAAATCTTTGTATGGCGATGAAGCACCATCCTATATCACAGTGAAAAATTGGTATTATGAATTTAATCGTGGCCGAAGCTCGCTCAAAGACGAATTCCGTGAAGGTCGTCCAAAAACGGCTGTTGTGCCAGAGAACATTGATGCCGTGCGTGAACTCATAATGCAAGATCGACATGCGACATACCGAGAGATAGAGACATCCTTGGAGATCTCTTCCACCAGCATACATTCGATACTGCATGAACACCTGGCCGTAAAAAAGGTTTGTTCTCGTTGGATCCCGCAAAATTTGAAAGTCGCTCAAAAAAAGGCTCGTGTCGACTGGTGCAAAGAAATGTTGCAAAAATACGATTGCGGTGTTTCAAAAGACGTTTATAAGATCGTCACAGGTGACGAATCATAGATCTATGCGTATTAGCCCGAAACGAAACAACAATCGACCGTGTGGGTCTTCATCGGCGAGCAAAATCCAACGAAAGTTGTTCGTGGAAGAAGCACTTCGAAGCAAATGGTCGCCTGTTTCTTCGGTAAAACTGGTCATGTGGCGACTGTTCCGCTGAGCAACATAGGACGGTCACTTCTGAGTGGTACACTACAATTTGTTTGCCTGAAGTCATCGGAAAAATTCACCATGACAATGCGAGCTCTCACACATCGGCTCAAACCAGAGCGTTTTTGACCGGCCAAAACGTCGAATTAATGGGTCATCCGCCGTACAGCCCCGACTTGGCACCTACAATTCTACTTGTTTCCGCACATCAAGAAAAAAATGCGTGGTCAACGATTTTCGTCGCCAGAAGAAGCTGTTGAAGTGTTCAAAACCATGTTTTAGAGGTGTCTCAATCGGAGTGGAAAAAGTGCTTCGACAACTGGTTTGAGCGCATGCAAAAGTGTATAAATCATGCTGGAGAATACTTTGAAAAACAATAAAACCATTTTTGATTATAAATATTCGCATTTTTACTTTTAGGCTAGAAATATATAGAGCAGCCCTCGTAAGACTACCTACCGTCTGATACTTACACTACTATCCTATAATAAAACTAATTGTTTTAACTAAGGCTACAACAACCTTGATCTGTCATCTGGCACCTAGACTACTTTCAGCTACTAGCTACTGTTTAAAAATAAGTATGTATTTTTTATTACATACAGATGTTCTTACACTGCCATCTTATACACTAAAAAAAAGTAGGATAATGTACATAACTCCCAATACAAGAGCGAATTTGAACTGTAGCTTTAACTAAGCCTGGACAGTTTTAATTGCTGCTAGAGCATGCATTTTTATATATAATTTCGGCAAAAATAAATATAAGAGCCTTAAGTTTGGAAAAGAATTTTCCTTTTTTTATTAGGACTATATTCTGTTTTATACCAAATCTACTTACAGTCTTTTCTTTAACAATAATTTTTTTTTCACACACTCTGTATTGTTAATTTGAGGTTAATTAGATTACCTTAGTGTAACCTGACCTTAAGACTTCCTAAAACATTTAGAAGAGATAACTTGTGTTTGCAAAATTTTTTAAAATTTATAACAAAAAATCCCACTGTATGCCTCATGGGCAGCATATTTATTACTATCATGTTTTGAACACTTTTCTGACGTTTATCTACAAATTGCTATGCCTTTATTTTATTTATTTGTTTTTTTTTTTAGCAAATTCGTTTTTTTTTATAATCAAGAGATGAGACTGAAAAGATTTATAATAAATTGATAGCCATTTAACTTACTGCTGTTATCTGTGCACCTTATAAGTTTTGTTATTTGCATTTAAGATAAAGTGTTTATAGACCGGGGAAATATTACGCTGTAAGAGCAAGTAATAAACTTATTAACTTATTATTACGTAAGTAAGCTGAGAATGGAAAAGCTGATAAAATGAAAATAAATAGTCTTATTCAATTAGAGCCGTTTTTAAAATAATTACAAGAAATAGATGTTTTATGGGCTGAAACATATTGGTGCATTCTTTATGTTTTATCTAAATATTTAAAAATAATATTTTAATTTAAAAAAAAAAAATATTTTTATTAATTTCTTTTCTAAAAAATTCAGAGAATGAGGCGGCACATTGTAGTGTCTGTTTAATACAAAAAATCTTCATAAATTATTCGTCATGACTAATGATGGGAGAAAGGTAAACAACCAAATGGTAAATTGGGTATTTACCCAAAATGTGGGTATAAATCAGAATAAAAAAATTTTAATAAATAAAAGAATTAAATTTTTATTATAAATTAGATTTTTTATAACAAATGAAATAATTTTTTATTTTAATCATTGCTTCACCATTATTGTTGCCGTCGCTCTCACTTATTAAATTGAATTGCCGTAAGCACGTTGATTAGCGATTCTTATTAAGAATTTTTGTTGTGTTTGATGCAGTCAAAAGTGCCTTATCTGAGCAAAACTCTTCAAGAACTGTATAAATAAAATACACTTAAACAAAATATGTTCAAAATAAATTTGAAAATGTTCACATTTCTCTTACTCTACGTAACAGCGAGTATCTGTTATTCAAATAAGTATTTAAATTGGGTATTTAAATTAGATAAATACCTGGGTATAAAAGTGGGTATAAATAGCTAAATACCCAGCGTTAGGTAAATACCCAGGTCTAAACCCTTCTCTATTCATGACACTTGAAAAATAAACAAATCAGGGAAGAGGCAGAATGTTTGCTTTGCTAAATGGCAGACTTACTGTTTGAAGCAGTGTTGCCAGCGAAAGGTAGGAAAAAGTTACGATTTTCCTCAAATAAGTTCAATTTTTTTTTAACAAAAATTACATTATGAAATTTTTCTTTAACAAAATAGTAATTTAATGTAATTTATATAACATACAGTAAAAAGTTTTATTTCATATTTCAGGGAAACAAGGCAACAAATTCTTTTACTGAACAAAAAGAATACGAAAAAAATTTCAGACCGATGTTACTCATGAATATTTAAATCAAGACTCAATACTAACATTCCAGGATGGAAAAGTGCATGCTCTCGTCATTCAAAAATATTAGTTAAAGTAGGATTTTTTTTAATAAATCCGTTCGACTTTTTTCTTTAAAAGAATGAGCTTCGGTAAAATTTGCTAATTTAATTATTTGCTTGAAATTTCAACATTAAATTACTGACAATTTTTTGTAATATATTTGGCACTTTTTCAAAGATAAATCTCTTCTGAATAAAGGTATTGGTATGGTACCACTAGCAAGTTGTCAATATTTTCAAGCGGAATAACTAAAGTTGTTAATAATGTTCGCAACTTCGAACAGAAACCTGAGTTTTCCTTACAAAACGAAGCTCATATTATTTCACAGTTGGGAAAATTGTAAAACAAGAAACAAATCGTGATTTCTCACTAAAAGAATAAACTTTCAGCAATTCGGTTATTAAAATCGATTTGATATGTTAAGAAAGGTTATGCTAAGAGATCTTCTTAAATCTATTATTTCGTGTCAACAGTTATGCAAATCTGACCAAATTTAACAAAATTATACATGTTACGCGAAGCCTTCAAATGTTACAAAAAATTTAACCAACACTGGTTTAAACGCCGTACAAATATACGAATAAGCGAAAACACTGTATTGTACACAGATCTAGTCAAGTTGCATTTTTATTTTGCTCTGAATCACACTTTTACTTCTGAAGGTGGAAATTATTTAGGCCTGTATTTTTTTAACTTCTTAAATTTTCTAACGAAACTATCTCCAGAGTTAAAAAATAAAATTTTAAAAGCAATTTTCGAGAAAAAAAAAATTAAAAATATTCAGAAAAAAAAAATTGAAACATGTGGAGATCTTAAAGTAAATAAAAATTTATCAAGGATCACAAGAATATGTTAAGGAAATAATTCTTTTAGTCATGCGATAAATTTGCAATTTATTGTTTTATATTTTATTTACACTATCGCCGTTAAATGTTTACACTGCACAGTGGGACAGAATAATAAATCAGCAATTCTAAATTTCACCTGCTAGTTGCAGAAAATAATCGAGCTTATCTTTTAGGTCTGAGCTTTCTAGACTTTTTAGGACCTATAATTCATTTTCGTCAATTGTTGTCTTAGTAAAAGAATATAGTTTTTTTATATGCTGTTTTCAACAAGTTTTCGCTATTATCTCCTAGACATACCGTTATATAAACATATATTTATTAAACTAAGAAATAAAATTCAAATTTTCATACATTCACATCCTATTTTCAATTATTTTTTATTGAAAAATGCACCAATTTGGTCTACTTCTTACAGACATGATTTCTGAAAAATGTATTTTTTATGAATTTTTTATTTCATTGCGTCTTTCCAATACATATGAATGGTTCCCGATGGGAAGAAAAAATAAAAATAGTTGCTGAATGTTTGTTGTGTTTTTTTATTGATTCAATTGAGTTCTCATTTAATTAGTTTGGCTTTTGATATAAGACTTTCAAGTTTTCTATACAAAAATTTGGGTAGTATCCACTGATGAGCTTTGTGAGCAGTAGTGAAACGGCCATATGGATATGATTTCCCGAGTAATACGTTTCAATTTGTAGTTTTAAATAAAAAATATTTCATGATATATTTATATTTAAAAGAATCAAGCACGATTAAAGAGAATTAAACTCAATAAGATTCCGAATAATAAATTTTCATATTGATAAATTTTTATTTTCTTTAATATTATTTATTTTTTAATCTTCTTACGTATTTTCTAAAAATTGGTCTGCTAAAGCATTATAAATATTGATAGATTATAAGGATTCTTAAATTCTTACTGCATAACAGTCCGTTATTTTAAATTCTTCGTATGCCATCTAAAAGTTTACTAAAAAGATTAATTCGTGACTTTTGCTAATTTCAGACTGCTGTCTTTCGTTTTCCTTATAAGTCCTTGTAACTGATTTAATAATTCAACTCATAAAAATTGTCTAAAAAAGGATTGCCATGATTTTCATTGAAATATTTGTGGCTTTTTTTTTTTGCAAACAGTAATTTAAAAGATCTACGCTTAATTAAAAAAAAAAACTTTGCTCGTTTTGGTAGCATGGATGGGAATTTTTGAAATGTTACCAATTAATTTTTTTACGTTACAAACAACAATTTTTTTACGTTACAACTGGTTTAAATAAAAACTTGTACTTGATATTTTCTGCATTTGTACACTGTAACCGGTTCAAAAAGTCAATGTCACTTTAAATTATTTGTCATTTGTAAAATATAACAAAAAAAAAAAAAGATTTGAAAAGTAAAGGTGACTAAAATGGAATGACAAAAAAAAAATAAACTACATACTCGAACACTTGACAGAGTTGTCAGGGTGGAAAATTCGCTTTTCTTAGTTTCACTAGCTTATTATTTAAGACAAGTTAATTACTCTAAGTATCTCAAATACTGAATATGAATATTAAATTTAAATATGTAAATGAGATAATTAAAAATAATACTGACGGTAAAATTGTTTTCAAAAGCACTGTTTGCCTGAGAAATTGACTTAATTGAACATAAAAATGTAGACAAAGTTTTTTATCTATTCGATAAATACTTGTAAATTGTATCGTATATGGTAAATTATAGTATACTACGTAAGTTATTGAGAAATAATGCATGCTAGAAAATATTACTTATTCTTAGCTTAACTTTTCGTTTTGTTTTTAATGTAATTGTGCTCTAAAAATGATGTAGATCTAGGATAGGTGGCCATTAAAGAATGAATCTGTGAGCTGGTTTTTAAAAGTACTTATTTTTATTGCACATCAAAGAACTCGCAGTCCAATTATAAATCGAGGTAGAGTACAACAAAATTGGTCCATATATAAGTTGTTGGAAGTGTGTTGTGACTTTATAATTGACTGATCGTTCGAACCAAATTCAATTAAATTTTTAAGATGGTGTAGATGGTTTATCTAAAGTTCATAGTGTTCGTCAGTTATGACTAAAACGGGCATTTACGGCTGCACTGATCTTCAAAAATTTTTTAACAGATATTTGTTTAGAAGTTCCACGACGATATGCTTATTTAAGAAATATGAATGAGGAGGGGTAAGAAGGGAAAAGGAAAAATACGCGGAATCGATTTTAACAAATAGTAATTTTAAGAATATTTGAATGGTAAATAAGTACTGATTCATAAGGTACAATAGGCAGAAGAAAATCTGTTATAACTTGCAAATTAATCAAATAAAAAACTTGCTTGGAGGAGTGGTCGTAGTACGATTATTCTCATTCGGGTAGTGAAGCGCCCCGAGAATAGCTAGTTTAGTATATACAAGAAAAAGATAAGTGTGCACTTGTGGGTCTGGACTTTGTAACTCAATGTTAAATGCTGTGGAAAAGAGAGCGCTAGACAGAGGTGCAGAAGAGGGTTGAATAATTAAAGTGATCACAATATTAAGACTATACACGATATGACAAAGAGTAGAAAAAGGCGGTAGAGAGAGGTTTAGATATGAAAGTTTAACTTTCTAATGAAGACTTAATTAACAGTCTCGGGAGACTATTAAATTCTTTGTTTAATATATTTTTTTTATTATTATTTTGTTAGTTAAAGATTTAAAGTGAAATCTTATAGCTTAGATGGTTAGCGCTGGATCGTACCCAGCCACGACCAATTGTAACAACTTAAATTTTTTCTTTGTTGGTACTCTTTTCAGCATTTAATCGTCGGCGAAGTAAAAAGTAAATAAAAACGGCGGTAAGAGCTTCAAGTAATGCGCCTTTTAAAACCAGGGTCGCTGCAACACTGTTCTAAAAATACGTGCAATTACGGTAAAGTGTAAAATGAAGCAATTTATCTATAACTCTTGTTCACCACCTATATTCTATTTATTATCCCTTTCCAAAACAGGTAACACAATAATAAAGACGGCATATTGCCTGATTGTTATTTCTCTATTTAAAAACAGAAAAAAATAAAAAGAGTGCTATCTTCGGTTATGCCGAATCTTACCCTTCACCATAAAAATGGCATAAGAAATTTTTTCCTACTATAAAGTTTTGCTGTAAAAAATGTTTTTTTTTTTTTTAATTGTTAGTTTTGCGTAGGGCTGTTGTCTCAGCGTAGTAAATGAAAAGGTTCCTGTATCAGATCCTGGTATAACTCAGTAGTGAATAAGCAGTAAGTGGTGAAAAGCTCACAAATTTTTCTTACCTTTTAATTTTTATTGTTAACATAACTACCTGTAAAAATACAAACGAAAGTCAGTCTTTGTGTTTTGCCCGCTGCCTCGAATCTTGCTGATTTTCAATAGAAACATTTTTGAAACAACGTCTGATCAAAGTTGTTTTCAACCCGAACACGGCCGGACAGATGGACATCGCTTAATCGACTTCTGTATGCGTGAGAACTGAGAATATAAATACTTTTTGTGGTCGGAAATATATATTGTAGAAACTACAAGCGGAATGGCAAACTTATACATACTTTTTACTGTGTTGAAGGGTATAAAATGTGTGATATTTCGTTTTGTTTTTTTTTTTTGTTTTTATATACAATCTCCATAATTTGCAAAACTTCTCTCTCATATCTGATGAAATATTTTTTGATAAAAGTAGATTTTTAAATTTCAGCATATTTCAGATTTAATACGTAATGAATTTTTTAACAGCCCTAGTTTTTACTATTGCTGAGAATTTTTGCCTGCTCTGCTTGATCTGCCATGTTACAAATACTACGCTTAATGCTTAAAATATTGTCTTCTCGTAGTTTATGTTTCCTTCACTACGATATTGTGTACGAGGTAGCTCATGCATAGTTCTTCAAAACATTGTCACCTTCAGCAAGCTTCATTAAAACAGTCACTAATTTGTTTCTGAAACATACAAAGCAGTTCACCTAAAAAAAATAGTGACAAAAAAAAACATTTATTTTTTAAAAAGAAACTGCGATAAGAATTTCCAAATAAAATTTTATGACTACAGACTGATTTTCTACACAAAAAAGGGATGTGACTTCTGAAACTTGTTTAATATGTCGTTTGAAATTTTATTGCTGTTTAGGTTATTAAACTTAATAAAACGTCTGTCTACAACTGTGCAAATGTATGGCCATATATATTAGAGCTTTATCGTTCGCGAACGAACGAGTTAAATTTACCGCATCAATCAAGTGAACGAAATGATCCGGTCATTTAAATCCGGGTTTTTCGTTCAATAGTGTACGGGTTAATTTGAACGGATGACTTAATTGAACGAAATGATCCAGATATTTAACCGGCTCCTTTCGTTCAAATTGACCGATTGAACGAATTGAACGAACGAATCAGTCTTTGATAATTGACCGAAAAAGACCGGTCAGTGAAACGAACGACCGGGCACATGTCTAATATATATCAAATTATGTAAATGACACCTATAAATTTATAATTTTAAATTATTAATACTTGCTTTCTGTCAAATTGACTTTCTGTCAAATTTTCTAAGAGTTTTTCTGTAACAGTTCAAAAGGTCAATTTAAGACACCTATAGGAACATCCTTTAATTTTTTAATAATAATTGTTGATATGAATATATCTCGTATTCTTATTTACAAAGTTAGTTTGTTAAATAGATGATGTTTATGGAATACACAACTAAGGTGGATAGATGCGAATTATGCTGATGAAGGACGTAGCGGTCCAGAAAGTGCAGCATTTCATTCTACTAGCGTATTATTTCTTATTTTTTTTGGAAAACGTCTGCATACATTTAAAAAAAAAAATTCTTTCTAAAAAGATTTTTAGAAATTAAAATAAAAAAAGTAAACTACAGCCAAAATAATTTTAAAATTTTTAAAATATCAATATGGGTATCATTTAAAATCTTGCGCGGAGATCTTCAAGGAAATACTTATATTTTTTAAAAATGCTTAACCCATTAAGAGCCGATTGCATTTTTATGTTAAATTATATATATGCAATACCAAAATTTGTTTTATTTTTTAATTCTCTGTCACCGCAATATTTGATTTTTTGATTGGATATACTTCACTAAACTAGATTTACAAAGTTGGTGAAGGGTATATAAGATTCGACATAGCCAAATATAGCAATATTTTTTTTCATTTTGTAAAAAAAAAAAACAAAAAACTCACAAATTATGCTACCAGTTCAAAGCAGTTACTACTTTCCAACCGTAAATCATTTTTCTTAATGCTTAAAATCTTTTGGTTTGAAAAATAAGTTGTTTGCTGAACAAATAATTTTAGAAGATATACAGAGCTATAAATTTCGTTACAGGAGATACTAAGTAACGTTAACAATAGAGAATTCGCTTACATATGGTAGTGTTAGTAAGCGTGCAAGCTTAAAGCTCTCTAATCGGCACTAAAACAAAAAAAAAACTAGGAACATACAAATGTAAAATGCACATGACCAAACAACATACACGACATACACTCCTGGTCGGATGACTAGAAGCATTAACTTTTTAAACTTTTTATTGACAGCTAAAAGTTTATGATCATTAGGAAGAGCACTTTCTTTAAAAAAAAATTTTGTTCTGCAACCTTTTCTTTTATTTTAAAATTTGTGTATCAGATTCTACTATTAGTAGAAGCGAAATTATTATGAGTGAAAATTGGACAAGGTCATGTGTAATAAGTATTTAAATCGATGTTTGTAACATCCTGAAAACAAGCCTGATAAATGGCGTGTTGCAGCTAAAAGTAAGTAACCGTCTTGTATTTATTTATTTGTTTTATTTACTAAAAGTAAATTAATTTACGAATTAGTAACAATAGAACGCCTGCAGCGGCCTTCGTCATTATACCGTCTGATATTAAATCATTTAAAACTACAAAAAAATAAGTAAGAGTGCTATATTCGGCTGTGCCGAATCTTATATACCCTTATATACCCATCTATGTAAATCAAGTTTAGTGAAGGAACTCCAATCAAAAAAGGAAATATTGGGGTGACAGAGAATTAAAAAATTAAAAAAATTGGTACTGCATATATATAATTTTACATAAAAATAGGTTAAGCAATTTTAAAAAATTTTAGTTTTTCTTAAAAAATCTCTTTAAAAGCTTTAAAATGATGCCTATATTGATACATAAAAAAGTTTTAAAATTTCAGAGCCCGGTAACTCGAAAAATACTGACGAGCGCCAATTTTATCACTTAGTGTTTTTTTCTTATCGATTTATATATTTATTTTTTTGATTTGAGTTACTTTATTGTTCCATCTGACATGAACAAATTAGAGGTGGGCGTGGTGTTTTGCCTGCTGCCTCGAAGGACATGTAGCGATCATGCTGATATAAATCGCCATAATAAATTCTTTCCTACTATTAAGCTTTTCCATTCAAAAAAAGCGTCGAAAATTTTAAGTTTTGCTTACGGATGTTGTCCCAACGTATAATATTGGTGGCTTGTAAGTTGCAACAAGTAAGAGCTCTATATTCGGTTAAGCCAAATCTTTTATAACCTTCATCATATATGTTCATATACAAAATTTTAGCATTTCTTTATAGGTCTCTTCAAAAGCACAATCGTACTTTTCTATGAAAAGTTCTGAAGTCCGTACCTCGAAAAATATGGAAGAGCGCCAATTTTTTCACGTGATTTTTTTCCTTATTTTTTAATTCCCTATCTCCCAATGTTCTCTCTCTGTGCATATTTTTTGATTGGAATTAACTCAGTTAACTAGATTTGTTCCAAATGATATAGAAAAATTAGGGGCAGGCGTAGTATTTAGACCGCTGTCTAGAACGACATGCACCGATCTTGTTAATTTTCAACAGCAACATTTTCAAAACTATGGCTTATCGATTGGAAAAGTTGATTTCAACCCAAACACGGACGGACAGACGGACATCGCTCATTCGTCTTCTATTCTAATTATTAAATTATAAAAAGTGATCTACATTCATATTGCTGAGGTACCAAAATGGTTCGGGCATTTATTTATTCTCTTTGTGGATACTATAACTAGGATTGCCCAAAGAACATACAAGTCTGCCAAAAAAATATTTAATTCTTATCTCTTAATATAAATATCGTTGTGTGTTAACTGATATTACTAAAACTATTTTTGTTTTATTTATCTATCAAAAATTTAAGAAATTATGATAAATAAAGATCATTAGCAAATTATTCATAAAATTTTTCATAGCTTCTAAGCTTTAAAGAAAGTAGGGGTGGGGGTGGGAGTTTATCGTATGTCTTTATGTTTTAAAGATTTTATAGAGCGCTAAGAATTTTCTGCTGTTTTCTCTTTGTGAAGACCACCACAATACAGTCTGGCATAAGCACTTTTGCAAACAACGTTAAAGGACCAGTAACACAATTTAAAGAGAAATTCAAGACATTATTCGAGTTGATTATTGGCCTGATAATCATAGTAAAAATACTTGGAGGAAAGGTATATGTACAAATAAAGTGTGGGAGCCCTTTGTTTTATTCAAGGAAAAATTTGTTTTAATAATTTTCATCAATAAATAAACAGTTTCTTTAATTGTAAATACATTCTGTTTCGCCACACAATTTATTTTTAATTTCAACAGAAAAAGTCAAAAATAAGTTTTTCTTTTTCATTGTTGCATTAGCATGTGCATGTTCACAATGTAAAACAAAAAATCATGCACAGCTTAGTTGCCCATGAAAATGTAATGTAATTTTAAGCTCAACAGCTTTATTTAAAGCCTTTTTTTATTCATATCCAGAGCAAGTTAATAACATGTTTAAGTGTTTCTTCACCTTTAAATCGTCGAAGAGGCTGTACTTTTGATCTGTTTTATTTTAAATTTGTAAGCTGTTTTTTAATAAACAGTTATTAGAAATTAAGTAAGGTATTTAATCGGTGTTTTATTTTCCATAATGTTTAACTGTCTACAACCACGAAAACGATTTTTTGAATAAAACCGGAAATATTTAATGCAAAATATGTCGATATAATTGAAACTACAATGTTTTACGGAAAAATGGACTTTTTTTGATGTCTTGAACACGTTTTTTTTCTTTCGGGTTAATTTATAAGAGATGTTTGTTTGAGTCAGGTATAACTTTAAATTGTAAAAGAAAAAACAAAAATGGTTAAATTAGTTAGTCAAATAAAATTTATTTATTTGTGGCATCAACAATTGAGAAACTGTTTTTATTATTGGGCACCGCTAAACGTACATGTGTCAGGAATAATGAACTGTCTGCCAAGGCATCAATTATTACTGGTTTATCAGCATAAACCACCCAGCAAAAAATTTCAGAAAAGTTAATCGAGCATTTTTAACGGAAGTACTCCTCAAATAGACTTTTATAAACAATTACTGAGAATTGATTACGTTAATTATTGAAGAAAATAATGATGATCATTAAGTATGTATTTAAAGGTATTCTCTTTAACTTTAAGTAAGTCATTGTATGGCAAGTACTTTATACTAGAAACACAACTGGGACGAACGACGAATTTTTGGTTGCGAATATTCGTCGTCAAAAATAAAACACATTTGTGCATATGAAAGTGGACAAGCATGACGTCGGATGAAATTTGTCATACGCAGCGTTTGCAATAGAATTATTTCTATTTCTTATGCCGGCGAACGACGAACAAATCAGTACAATGTGACCATGTTTAATTTTAGATTCGAAGTATTATAGTAAATAAAGTTATTTTACTTAAAACATTTATGTATTTTCATTTTGCAGCATTAATAATAAGTGTTTAGATTATAAGTTAAATATAAATATAGTTTTTAGTTGTGCTTTTGCTAATGTTTAACTTTTTAAATATTATTCTTTATTTTTTTTGATGCTTAAAGTAAACAACTTCAAAAATTATTACAGCTGTGTCTTTTCGTTGTTATTGTAATTCAAACGACGAATTGTCACAACAAATTTTTGACGACGTATTCGGCGTGTTGGACGAAATTCGTCGTTCGTCCAAGTTGTGTTCCTCTTGGGCAGAATAATATCAGCAGATTTCACTAAATGCGAACGAACACTTCTTTCCCATACTTGTATTAAAAACAAAAACAATATACAAAAATTTGTTTTGTTTTCAATAAAACTGTGGGAAAGAAATGTTCGTTCACATTTAGAGAAACCAGCAGTAAATCATGTTTTAACCACATTAAAGGTCACTATATACGTAACTATAATCAGTAATAATTTTGGCAAATAAAAAGTGAAAATATGACTCTTTTTTTTATATAAAAAGTTTTCTTCCCAAAACTTGTTTTTTTTTCTTCAATCGCCTCCCTAGACCCCATTTATGCGCAGGATGTCTACAAAATTTGGTTAACTATTAAAAACATATCGTTTTAGGAAAGTTGGTAATAAAATTAATGAAAATCTGCGTTAAATTTTTTTACAGTCTTGAACATTTAGATTTATATTAAAAATTGTTTATATTCGAACAATGCTTACTGCAGGGTGCTTCACCGAAATTCCATAAAGAGAAATTATATGGATTATCCAAGGCCTTATTTTAAGGACAAAGTTAAAAATTTTATGAATTTATTAAAAAAAAACGTTAAAGATCTACTTAAAAAACTGACGGTACTTTTTCAGAAAAATTTTAAAACTTTTTATGAAATTTGAAATTAAAAAAATTACGAGTATTAATATTAACTTAGTGAAGTCTAAGAAAAAAAAATTGTTACAAGTTATTTCTTATAGTTTTAGTAAGATAGTTCTCTCTTGTATTTGAAAGAAACTACAGGTGAAAGACCAAAAAATGGTAAAGTAAAAATTTTGTGTTGTAAATTTAAAAATCGATTTTTTCAAGTATAAAAGAAACCATGCAAACTCCTAGCACGTTCTTTTTATTATTTGTCTTTGTAAATTACTAGAATTTTTTTTTTTTAAATCGTTTCACTTTTGATAAAGTTATAAGCTCTGAAACTTCTATCGAATTCCAGGTTGCCTACTTCGACGTTCTGTCGAAACAGGGTGGATCGCAACGCAGTAGATGAGAATCTTATATCCTTCTCGATAAATCGCAGTTTGTTTCATAAAAATCGAGTAAATAGTTAAGAAGTTACAGACCACTGCGCGACGCATATTGTTGCTGCAGCTGGCTCTTATACGGATGTAGGCTAAGATCTCCCAGTAATAGTTTCGATGCCGTGGACGGACCCAATTCATGCGACCCTCGACGAGTCGATAAATTTGGATCTTCTTTCACACTTTCGTTTACCCCAGCATTATTTTCTTCAGTACTCGCATTCCTTCTATTCGTTGGTGTTATTGTATCTTTTAGAGAGCATTTGGTATGAACGCTTTCCACAGTTTGAGAGATGGCTCGCTCAGATGACCGGTTATTTGAGCCATAAAAATTAAGTTTTCTTTGTGGTTTTTATTGAAACTTGATAAGTTGATAACACTGACAAAGGATTTTGAAAGTAGCGTTGTCCAATCGTCAATCTACTCATGAAAATGTGCTGGGGTCAATAAGTGACACAAATATGAAAGTTTGCTTCACAAATAACTCTTTCTCAAATTTTGGTGGACTCTGTTTTAAGTTTTTTTTTAGTTCAAATTATTGTAAAATACTTTTTTAATTTTTCATTGCCTGAAGTGATTAGTTTTTTATTGAAATTTTTGCATATTTTTTTTTAATAAAATTGAATATAAACTTGTATGTACTTACTGAAAGAAATTTATATAATTTATTTATATATATATATATATATATATATATATATATATATATATATATATATATATATATATATACGTTGCAATTATAATTTTAATTTGTTATGGTCTTCTAATTACAAACAATTAATTATTTATTAATTAAATCAATCTCTTAATCTCTTTTAATTTCTTTATCTTTCCAGGTATGTAATGCAATAAGGTCATTCTAAATTATTTTGTAAGTAAAACTTTGAAAATTACACGACTTTATAATAAAAAGGATTATATAATAAATTTTAAAAATAATTTTGCACAAGCTACTAATAATTAAATAGAAATTGTTACATGGATTTTGTAAAGTCTGCCTAGATGACATTTGTTTTAAACTACTTTTAAATATTAAATAATGTTAAACATGAAATGACTAAATCACCAAGTAAAAAATAATATCAAGGCCGGTATTGAATATTCCTCAGGGAAAAAAATTTTGTAGAGCAGCTTTTAGAAATACTTGAAAAGGGAAAACCCATCATTTGAGGAAAGTGAAAAAATGAATCAGAGAAGACATCACTTCACCTGACCGAAACCCTGTATTGTCCGAAATGGTAAGGGTAGAAAAATATTTGCATGTAGCCAAACTATTGTCAACATAATTGATTTAACAAACCACAGAAGAGTAAATTTTGGGAATGCACAAAAATGTGACTTTAATAGAACTGAAGTTAGTTTTTAATGAAATAGCTATTTGCGCATTACTACGATAACTATGAGACACCATATAAAACTATCTTTAATTTCCATTCCATAAGGTCACAAATGTCTACAATTATTCAATGAGGACACCGTTTAGTCTTTAATTTTTTACTTCACGAATATAGTAAAACTTACAGCCTGTTTATAGAACACGTCAAGAGCGATACGAAACCGAATGGCATATGGACGAATACGTAATAATTAGCGTCCGTGTAACACGTTCCGGTTTTTTGTTTAACTTACAGCCAGTTACAGAACACAATTTGCCGTATAGGCGCACAAAAACGTTACCGTTTTCCATCTTTTGGTTTTTAAAACGCGAATGTCATTTTGTTTTTATAAAAAACGTTACAAATGGCAATTGTTTCTGGTTAATGTAACGTACATTGTAGTCTCAAATACGTCAAAACTGTCATTTGTTACGTTTTTTACAAAAAAACAAAAACAGGCATTCGCGCTTTAAAAACCCAAAGATGGAAAACGGTAACGGTTTTGTGCGTCTAAACATCAGATTGTGTTCTGTAAACTGGCTATTATTCAGCGCAAATCTCATGCGTCTGCCTATAACGGTTCAAGAGTTAAGGTATTATACATTAAGTAACTCCATCTTTAAAGACACCTTTTTATTATACCCTTTTTCATTCCGTTTGTAATTTCTGCAATATACATTTCCGACCTCGTAAAGTGTATATAGTATATTATGACTTCTTATGCAAAGCGAAGTCGATTAAGATATGTCTGTCTGTCCGTTCGTCTTAGTGTTGAAATCAAGTTTGCCGAGGCACTACATGATCTAGAGAAAATTTAAATACGCCAATAGATCAAACATAGTTTTGAAAATTTTGCTATAGACAATCATCAAGTTCGGTCTGTTTCCTTCGAAGCAGCGGACAAAACACAACACTGGCCTCTAATTTTTCAATATCTAGTTTAGTAAAACCATATATGTGTAAAAAAAAAATAGGAAAAAGATGAAGTAAAATAATAGGCGTTCGCCTGTATTTTCCGAGTTGTGGGCCTCTGAACTTTTCATAGAAAAGTACGATTGTGCGCCATATTTTCAAAAATATCAATATGGGTATCATTTTGATTGAATGAAAACCCTTAATCCATTAAGTGCCGATGACATTTTTATGTAAAATTATTTTGTTTTTTTTTACGTATGAAAAAAATAGGAATTGATAACCTTCCGCTTTTTAAGCTTATTAACAGTACAAGACGGTTGTGAATTCCATAAATGTTATTAATATCCTCACAAATAAACAATTAACTAACAATCAGTTAAATTCAGTTTTTTTTTAATTTGTTTTTTGTAAAATGTATAAAATTTTTACAATATTTTTTTTATATAGTTGATTATAATCATGTTAGCAGGCGTTATTAACTTTTTATTACATTTTTTTTAAACATTTATACAGGTAATGCAATCTTGTATCTAACACTTTTTACAAACAAAACAAGTTATTTCCTGCTATAAAAATTATTTATGTCGTTTTGAATTGTTAAAAGTAGATGTTGTTTTTTGATAGCAACAGGCAGATATCAGAAATGTGGTCGCTTCTGATATCATCGGTATGGTAAATAACTCCTTTAGCTGCCAAATCGAGTAACTCCATTTTCTTTTTGATCATAGGTATAAATTTTGGAACTTGTAAGTGTTTTAGTTCTAAACGGATTTCTCTTACAATGTGTAGTAAGTAAAACTGCGAAATGAAAATATTGCTTGAAAACTATTTCTAATAGCGATTTGCTTATTATTTTAAAATAAGGTTAATTGATTCGGCAACTATCACAATTTTGTACAGCTCCATCATATTCGAAACAACACATTAATCAGTGACCTTTTGAATTGGCTGCATTGAATATCACAGAAACTCTTGCATCCTCTAAGGGACAGCGGCAATTTCGACCATTTCGAATATTCATTGTTAAATTTTGCTACTTTCACGTCGCGCCTTCGACCTGCCACGTGATAATATGGAAAAAAAAACTGGAAAAAGTAACGATACAAAAAAAACAAACACTATTACAGCCGCTAGCTGTCAAACCTGTTTATCCCTTTTGAAAAACATGTTAAACAATATTATTGTCAGTTTAGTTAAAAGCAAAAACAAATAAAAAAAAAAATACCAAGTATAACAATCGCAATTATACAGCAATAATGTAAATATTTTAAATTGATACTAATTGCCCGTTGTTAGATTTTGTACTTACTTTGCGTGTTTAGTCACACGGCTTTGGCATGAGATTAATGCCATGGCACAATGATTCATCAGGTAACTGCAGTAGCTGTTTTTAACATTAAAAATACATATTTTTTATATGTCGTTTAATATCTAAGATGTAAATAATTCATATTAAAAAAAATTATTAGCACTCACCTGAAGAGTTATTGCGCCTTGATTTTTACTTTTTAATGAAAAATTATTTTCAAACTTTATTATTCCAAAACTTTATTATTTATTTACTTTAAAGAAAATATTAGGCAAATGTCAACTTGTCATTTTCTATTTCATGGTCTCAATAAGTTGCGGTACCCAAAAAAAGAGATACAGTTAATGACGGACAAGAGTATAAACCTTTAATTATATTAAAATATGGCTCAGTTAGGTCATCACCCTACATATGACGGTTATCTAGATGAAGCTCACGGATTAGTTAAAATTTTACATCACTGCAGTTTCAAAAACAACTCTTTGAAATAAATTGAAGAAAAACTTATCACATTTCGGTAAAATTTGAAAGAAATACTCCAAATATATTCTAAGTTCGTGTTGAAATCAACTTTACCTAGGCACTAGATGAGCTAGAAAAAATTTAGTGTCAAAAATTTTGCTATTAAAAATCAACAAGATCGATCCATGCCCTTTCTCTGGGTTGTGTGTAGACTTCTTCAAACCGAATTAATATTGATTGATTATATATTCTACTCGTATTCTTATTTACAAAGTTAGTTGGTTAAATAAATGATGCTTACAATGTACACATCTTAAGGTTGATAGATGCGAAGAATGCTGATAAAGGATGTAGCGTCTAATTTTTCTTGTTTTCTTTGGAAAACGTCCGCATACATTTGCAAATAATTTTTCTTTCTAAAAATTTTTATAAATTATTTATAAAAACTTGTAATGAAGAAAACGAACTCGTACCTGACCTAACATTATTCATAAATTATTTTATTTAGTTTTTATCGCAGTAAATATTTTACGCTATTTTATAAAAATGGAAAACCTGGGGACAAATTACGGCATTTGATATCGAATGCCGTAAATTGCCCCCTGATTCGTTGTATAGATTAATATCGTGAATAAAACACTCTCCACGAAATGTCATTAAAATTTTTTATTAACATAACAGAATAAAACCCACGACAGAACCACGACAGACACGACATCTTTAAGGAAACTTAAAATTTAGTAATCAAGTAATATTTCTTGTTCGTGATGTTTGAAGTTTGAAGTGAAATTACGAATAATAACAAACGAAATAAAAATACAACTATAATGAATAGCCAGAATACATCTCTCTGTACTGGATAACTATTTACGTAACGATTACGTGATGAAATAGCTTTTCTAAAGGGAGCTTTCCTCGTTAAATGAAGAAGAAAATTTTTTCGTGCATTAATGGTTCCTGGCAGAGGAAAACCCTCCCTTCCTGGCAGTGGATTACCCCACCATTAATTAATATAATAAACTCAAAAGTGTGAGGAATGCTGAAATCAGCGAAACCTCTTAAAATGTTTAAATAAAATATAAAAAAAGATTTTAAATTAAACAAACAAAAAAAGTTCAAACAAAAAGAAATTAAAAAATTTATTTAAATTACAAACTTAAATAAAAATCAAAATAGTACAATTAAAATAGCAAAGTTAGCCAGCAGATTGCTGGCATAAAATTGTAGGATTGACAACATATCGCATATCTTTATGAGAGATTATCAATTCCTTGTACATTGCAAAAAAAAAAAACAATAATAATAATACAAATTGTAGGTACATCAATTTATAAATTTGTATTTCTCTTCTTTGTTTCAGTTTTTAGAAGTAGTTTTCAAGCAGTTTTTATTAAATAATTTTAAATATAAAAAAGTTTTGCTGGCTACAGATAATATCACCGTTTGCTATGTAATTTTCCATCTCATGCAATCAGAACAGCGATTTTTATTGGCTGTCGGTCTATTATTATAAGACTTATTAAATCATACATGTTAACTTAAGTAAAAAAAAAAAACATAAAGAATAATTACAAAGACTTTATGCTTAATACAATCCCACTTTGCTCTTTTTATTGTTGTACAAATAAACTCATTGCATGCATTAAATAAAATTATTTGCTGTTTTTATAACAATTATAAAACAGTTTATGATGCATATCTTATGAATTTCTCTGTATGGAAAGCTTCAAAAAAATCTTCTTTGAATATCCGATTGGAATTTTGTTGCTAGGACACTGTCACAAACTGAAGGTGTGTAAAAAGTTATGAACATAAGATTATTGTAGATAAAAAGCCATAAAGATTTGTACGACAAAACTTGTTACAAGCTTTAACAAAAAAAAAACTTTTTTTAGTTTAGTTTATTCTTTAAATATGAATTACCGAAGTGTATCTTTGGTTTGTTTTAATACAGATATATTTAAAGTAAATTGAGTATAACGTACACAGCATGGGGCTTCATAAGATATATTTCACAGCAGATTTTCTTACACCTTATACATCCGATAGAAAGGTGGTGCATTAGAGGTTTACAAATTTTTTAAAATCTTTAAAAGCAAACTTGTTGAAAATATCAAGAGGAAGAATACAACAAGAATCAAATAAATAAATAAATCAGCTTATTGTTAAAAGAAAATTACAAAAATAACGGGTCCGCGATCTAACTTTTTTTTCCACAAGTGCTTATTTCGTGAATAGTAACACTTAGCTCATGTCTGATTTGACAGATAATTAGTTTTATCCTTCCGCTGAACGGAAGTTGTTGTACGCTTGAACAACGCTGGGAATAACTGCGACATTAAGATGACCATTTTGCCATAAAAAAATCATCTTTTCAGATGAAGCTCATTTTAATCTTGGCGGCAAAATTGTCGCACTTAGGGCACAGAAAACCCACAAGCATACATTGAAAAGCCGGTTCACCCAAAACGAGGCTCTGTTTGGTGCGGATTTTCATTCAGAGGCATAATTGTGCCATTTTTCTTCGAAAGTGAGGAGTGGCCATTACAGTCAATGGCGATCGTTATCGGGCCATGTTGAACGAATTGTTGTTCACAAAAATGGAAGTGGAGGATATTGCCAACATTTGGTTTTAAGAGGATGGCGCTACGTGCCACACAACCGAAGCTACACTGTTTTTTTATAGCATTAAAAAAAAAGTTATTTGGCGGACCCTTTATTAATGCTGAATTGTAACCAGAGAGTGTGCTTTAAATGAGACCGTATTGGTTATTTTTCTGATTAGTTGCCAACTTCACAATAACGAAAGAAAACTTAACCGAAAGAAAGTCAGTCACTCACTTCGAGTCTTTTTGGCTTTCTGCGTGTCACTCACTTTCGTTCGCCCATACGTACGTTTATAAATTTTTCTTTCGTACTTTTCAAGAAACCAAGGTGGTACCAGATCGAAAGTTTTGTACATTTAAGCGATTTTCATAAAAAGTATAAAAAATACTAATTAATTAATTGACAAATACAACCTTGCGTAGCAGTGATCAGTTGCTTTCAATACAACAAAATAAAAGTTAAAGATATGTTAAAGCTGTTGTGAGATTAATTAATATATTTGTATTAAACAATTGAAAAACTAATTAATAAGTCAAAAACCCAAGTCAATTAAAAAAAAAAATATTGCACCACTCGGGGCTGCAGCTCTATCAATAATTGTTTCTAGCGCAGTCAGATTAGAGTAGCAAAAGAGTCCACGACCGTATTATTTAAAGCTTTTTGCATTATCAGCCAATTTCTTTTTTGTGCGTGGTTTCAAATCTACCCTAGACTGTAAGTAAATTCTTTAAAACGTTTCATGCTTTTAGCAACAATTTTGTATCTGCGATTTTATATAGGACACTTACGTTTTGCACTCAGTAATACTTCGTTTAGGAAGCCCAATCGCGTTAAGATAATTGCAGAGCTTCTTCCACTATTCTTATGCTGAAATCTTACTAGCTTCAAGCACTGGAGTGCCCCTGGCTAACTCTGGATTCTTCTCCATGTGCATCACTAATGCGTACAGTTGCTACATATTTGTTTTTTTAAACTAAAATAAAATTATATTAATTAAATATTACATTTTTTTTATTAACTTACCTTTTTTGAAAATTTTTATTTTTTTTTTTACTGATTTTTTGTTTTTTACAACAACAAAATGGCAAGTGACTGATTTTGAAATTTGCGTTCGCAGTGCTGACAATATTTTCGTTACACTGCAATCAGATTTTGTATGAAAACCCTTACGTTTTTTTCGAGTTGTTGTTTTTGGTCATCGTTCGTATGAAAGTAAGTTTGTGAAATCTTAATCATGCGCATGCGTTCGTTATTGTGAAAAAGGCTACAAATTTTCTTATTTATCGCTATCAAAAAATTTGACTTATCGTGAATGTTCTTTTCCTCTAAATTTTTTCACTTTTCCTTTGATTTGTTTACTTAATTATTGCTGGGTACTGCATTATTCTAATTTTATTTTGTTTTTAGATGTTGTTTTTAGGGACATTAACTTCATTTCTTACTAACCATAGGGGTGATTGTCTTTTATTAACAAACATAAAAACACAGGATAGCTAATGATTGAGTTATTGAACAGTTGAAGGGTGTTATTATAAATTTCAAAATTAAAAAACAACAATAAATAATATTCAAGTAATAATAATATTCAAAGTGTGATTAATTCTATGAAAAATGCTTGTTTGATGAGAGTAATTTTAAGTGTGTTTGCTCTCTTTGTTGGGAGTTTTTTTTTTGTGGTTTTATTGTGTGCGTGAGTCCGCGTGGGATTCTTTGGCGATCATTGATTATAACAAAAGAAATAACCAGGTAAGAATTAAATTTTGCTTTAAACTAATAAAACATGCTGAATGGCAAAAAAAAACTTCCTAATTCGAGTTAAATTCATATGAATAGGGTTCCATACGATGTACGGCCCACACTATACTTTTAACCGCACCAGGGGTGGAATCGTTACATCCGTGTTCGTTTCGACAATCGTACGAAAAAAAATTACGTGATACGTTAATCGTATGAACTAAATGGCATTATGACATACGATTGTAAACGGATCGTAATTTTTTGAATGATTCACAATAGTTTTGAAATTAAAAAATTTAAATCTGGTCAGTTTTTCAAATTTTGTTGTTTCCGAAGGACAAAACCGATTTTTTGCCTATATCGCTCGATTCAAGGACTGCTGCTTCAATTAACACTTCTTCACTTGGCACCAGCAGCTTTTCTTTATAAAGGCTACCTTCATTCTGGTTTTTCAATTTAAAAAAAAAAAAAACTTTTTTCTTTGCTTGATACCTATTTTTGATCAGCCTTAAGCACAAAATTATAAATATAAATATTTTCTTGGAAAAATATAAATTGCGAATTTCCTATTTTAAAATTATAACATCATTAACTGGTGGTACTAGTGCGTTCATACACTTGGAAAGCTCATCCCATAGTCTGTTAGCAGTAGATTTTAATATGCCCAATTAGGAAGCATGTTTTTTTTGCCAAATTTTTGTGTTCATTCATGAATCTTAGATTTAACTTATTGTAATAATAAATTTATCATAAACTAAAATTAAATTTGTTTAATTCGCACTTTTTTTTAGCGAATTTATTGCATTTTTCATCTTATTCGAACTAAGTTTTGTTAACGTATGACAGTTTGTAAAAAATGTACGTTCATGTATACGATAACGTATGTTATAATCTGCGTTATTGTTAATTGCCATCCGTTAACGTATGTCAATCCGAAAAACGTATTTTTACGATACGTGTTGTACGTTCACGGATGTAACGATTCCACCCCAGGTTACGAGAACTTTAAACGTTGAAGTTATTATTTAATGGTGAATAGCCAATGCAAGCCGCATGCGGCAACAGTACTACCTATATTACCTATTTGAAAAAAAATTGTTTGTTAATCAAATTGTTCACACAAAACTTTTAACACGTTGAATTTTATTTTACTTAGCAATGCGTTTAAAAGCAGCCGAGCGGAAATTTTTAATTTAGTCTAACTTTTTGTTTTGCCACTTTAATTTGTCAAATCATCCATAGTCTTCTCTTCATTTTTGTTTTCCTCATTAAATCGCTGTTCATTTTATTCATTTTTAATTTTAAAGTGTTTTCAATTAAATTTATTTATTTCTGCTTAAAAAAACTAAAAATATTTTAAATTTTTTACACAAACTTCTACTTTAATAAGCAACGCGGCTTTTGTCTATGTAAAATAAGTTCAAGCGACAAAAAGAACAGCTGATTGCTGCCCGTGTCCGCATGCCGCTTACATTGGCCTTTCACTATAAAACCCTTTCTGATTTTGTTATTAAGCCAACTAATTACGTGCCAGTAATTGACTAAATGTCTTCTTAATTCTCTTATTAGACAGCGAAAAAGTTGCTGAGAAAAAATAAGAACAGAGATGGGTATATGGCAGTACTACAATATTAATTAAAAATTAGGCTCTCCATACATTTCCAATATTATTGTGCTATGAATAATATTGCAAAGTGGTATAGATTATTAAAAAAATTGATTTATATCCTGTAATAATTTGTTTCCACTACAATCTGGATATTGATCGTTTATTTTTGTATTTGTTTAAATTTCATGGATTAGGCCAGGACTCATAAGCATTTTCGATACTTATTTGTCTAACTTCTTTCAACTGTATACATTGAGGCTAAAATTCTTTTACATATGTCAAGTGTTTAGGATTTGTTTACTGTCGATTAAATGCTCTTAATAAATCTGAACTGAACGTACTCTACAACGTTTTACTAAAATACAAAACTTCTTAAAAAACTATCAATGCTATTCATACATAAAAAATTTGAAACAAATACCTATTGCGTTTTTTTTTTATATTAGTATTTTCATTGGCTTATGCCCACACGTAAAGAAACAACTTTAACAAGGTGCCAGATCTTTCCATATAAGAATACTTTGAACGTTTTATATTGCCTTTAAATGGAACTTGAAGTTGCGAACGGATTGACAATGGCATGCGCTTAGTAGTTTAGTTTGTGTTGTTAAGCAGATATGTTAACAAAATTCCCCAGAGCTGGGAATTCGAAGATAATAATTTGTTCATGTTCTATCTTACAAACTTAGAATTCTAGATATTACTACTAGATATTACTATTTTGTAAGTAGTTTTCATACCATCACACTGGGTCGAGTCGACATTTAAGTAAACACGCTTTAATAATGGCTGCTCGCATAGTTTAATTTTCAAGCAACTTTTTGTTTAAGTTTGTCCCAAAAAAAGGTGCTCGCGTACACAGTTTTATATTCAACAATAAAAAGAAGAAAACACTAAATAATGCCTTACAATAAGAATATAATTCACAGATTTTAATTACATATAGTTATACGGGCTAAGTGAAGCTTTATACGAATTAAGCAGGTTTCTATAGCTTTTTAATATATGTTTTTAATCCGAAAAGTTTTACTGATTTCTTTACATAATCAACATCACTACGAAAAATGTTCAAAATGGCAAACATAAACGTTTTGTTATTCCCACAACGCAAATTACCATTTTATTAATTTCACTTCAGTCAAAGCTTCAAAATCTTGCAACAAATTTTCGCATTTTATGAAATAATTTTTTCTTTTTTTTTTCAAAATTTTATTGTTGCAACTTCCTTTTTATTAATAACCATTAAAAAATTGCCAGTCATTAAAATAATTCCAACTGTGACTAAGACCACAAACTAGCGAAACTTAAGGAAAAATATAATAAAAACTATATTAAAATTTTTAATCAGCTTAAAGGAAACTAAATGCTACATGTTCAAAACAAAGTTGTAAATTTTAATTTTATATGGCCATTTTAGTGCAGCCCTCTAAGACTCCCTTAAAAAATATATAGCGGCTGCTGGTGCGTTTGCTGTTTTGCTCCTGCCACATTTATGGTAGAATGGTAAACTGCCGCCAAGAATTGAGGCAGAAAATTAAAGTTAAACCGAAACATCTACTTATGATTTTCTTTATACTTAAAATAACTTTAATTTTTATTACCATATTCTGCACTAAACAACTGCAAAGAAGAAAACATTTTTTTTTTTTTTTTGGTCTTCTCAATACAATAAAATACAAAACAAATTAAATTCTACAACATGAAATTTATATACTGGAGGTATGTTTGACTAAGTTGCAATCACATGAACAATTTTACTCGAATAAGTGCAAGAATCGTTAACAAAAAAAAAAAAAAAAAATAACAAACACATATAAGATGGCAAAAAAAGAAAAAAATTATTTATGTTTAAAAAATAAAAAAAAACATTTATTTAGCATAAAAAATAAATTCTAAAAGTGAACACGGTTTTATGACTTAAAACATAAAAATTGGCCAGAGACTATGGTGATTTTTGTTTTGTTTGGCAACAAGTACTAATTATAGGGTTAGTTTTTTAAAGTTCTTTTTTTGATAATGGAATACAAAAAATTATTCTATTAATTTAGACTTGTATTTATGTGAAATAAACTAGATGGGGCTTGTTTTGTTTTTAACTTTAAGTCGCGAAGACTTGAGAGTTTTAACTAAAAAAGAAAAACAAAATCAACGGGTATTATTTTGTATAATAAACTTTCCTGAGAAATAAACACAAAGTCTAGATCATCAAGTCAAATAGAGTAATCAACATCTACCAGGATGATGAAGTTTAAGCTTTTCAATTTAAGAAAGTATAAAAAGGCTTTAAAAAAATCAAATAAAAAATTAGACTTTCCTGGCGTCTCCTTTATCAGGCTTATTCTAGAAGTAAAGTTAGTTTCTATAAAAATCTATTGAACGATATCATAGTTCCGATATTAAGACATTGTTATATTAATCACACCAATAGAGAAAGTTAATGCTTAGCGACTACTGCAGAAGCTATAAAGAAAAGGCAGGAATTATTTTACGTCTGTTAACTCTGGAGGACCTAAGGTAACGTTGACTGACATTTTCTTCATATTATAACCTTTATATTCTGTTGATCCATTTTAACAAGGCATCCATTTTAACAAGGGAGACATTTTTTCCCAAATACTTGAAAACTTTACTAAATGTACACCTACTTATATTCACTTACATTCATCTTTTAACATTTTTCTTTATTGCTTGAATGTAATTTATTGCCTTTTGTTTATAGTTTAGAAAAAAGTCTTTAGTTCATTTAAAATTTTTGTGAGATGTTTCCTGACGAGCTAAGTCAGCGGTAGCGAAATAGCCATCAAGACGTGCTTTCACCTTCAATAATCAATACCGGGAAAATAGCACAATAAATTTAAAGCTTAAAAATATATTATGTTTGTTAATATCGTCATTCTGTTTATAATTTCTTCAATATGCATTTCCGACCCCATAGATTATATATATTCTGAGTCCTTTTGCATAACGAAGTCGATTAAGCGATGTCCGTGTAAGTGTTGTAATCAAGTTTGCCAAAGCACTAGATGAGCTAGAAAAAATTTAAATACGGCAATCCATCAGCCATAGTTTCGAAAATTTCGCTATTGATAATCAGCAAGATCGGTCCATGTCATTCGAGTCAGTGGACAAAACATTGCGCCTGCCTCTAATTTTCCATATCATATAGAACAATGAAGTAAATCCAAAAAAAAAAAAAAAATATGTAGCGATAAAGAATTAAAAAAAAGAAAAAAAACCTCAAGTGAAAAAATAGGTGCCCGCCCATATTTCCGAGTTATGGGCCTCTGAACTTTTCATAGAAAAGTACGATTGTGTACCATATTTTTAAAGATTTCAATATGGATATCATTTAAAAGCTTTTGAAGAGATCTTTACGAAATACTAAAATTTTTTTAAGATGCTAAACCCATTAAGAACCGATGCAATTTTTATGTAAAATTATATAAAGCAGACTTACATGTGTGGTGAAGGGTATATAAGATTCGGCATAGGCGAATATAGCAATTTTACTTATTTTGCAGGCACAACTGCAGAACTCACTCATTTCTGAACCTAGTTTGAAACATTTTTCTTTATTTAAAAGGTAAAAAATTAAAGGGTGTCGCCATACAACATACATGTTTTTTACGTTTACCGCAACGGGCGCCGCTTTAAAAAAAACTGCGTATCCCTATAGCTCCCAATAGCACAAAGTAATAGAAAAACAAATCTTAAAACTAAAGGGTGCGTTATAATATTTTCAAAGCTTTCTATTTGTAATAATGTTATGATTCGGAATCTGTGTATGTTGCGTACAAACAGCGATGCCGAATAAAGTTTTTACCTTAATTTTCAAAATTGTTTAATTAAAATAAGACTTGAGGATTTTTTTTTTCCAAAATTAAGTTTTTTTGATTTAGTGACTTGGCATTTACGAGTATTAGAGGCTTTTTTATATACTCAAGATTATTTGTTAGTTAACAAATGTTTGTGCTATAATTTAAAAATTGATACTAATATTTTACAAAATTTTAAAATATTTTCTATTCTAATAGACTTTTGATTACTTTTATAAAAAAAAGTCATTTTTTGTTGGCCTAAAACTTAAAGAAGCATACAGCTTCAATGTATAGTGTTTGATTATATTAACCCTTAGCACTCGAAGCTTTTTTTCACTCATAATACCAGCAACTCGAATCAATTTTAATAGAAAAACCATATTCACATTTAAATAAATGATATGCGCATAAAAAGAAAAGTCATAGTTGTATTTTAAATCTTTTTTAATTATAATTATTTAATGATTAAATTTTACATTTTGTAATGCTCCAAGGTGTGATACCTTTCGTTTTTGTCCTTATGTTATGAACTGAAAATTATTTGCATTGTCTCCATAGCGGAGCCCTCGAGTTTGAAGATAAATTTTAAATGGCTCCGCTCCGGAGCCCTCGAGTGCAAAGGGTTAAAAAACAAGTAAGAGTGCTATATTCGTCTATGTCGAATATTATATATAAATAACTCTAATCATAAAAGCAAATATTGGGGTGACAGAGAATTAACAAATAAGAAGAAAAATTAAGTACTTAATTTTGTATAAAAATATCATCGCCTCTTAATAAGTTAAGCATTTTTTAAATGTTGTAGTATTTCCTTAAAGATCTCATCAGAAGCTTTTAAATGATACCCGTATTGATATTTAAAAAAAAATTTAAATTTCAGAGGTCCGTAACTCGGAAAATATTGGCGAGCACCAAGTTTTTCACGTAATGTTTCTTTTTTAATTTTTGGTATTCTATCGCTCCATATATTTCGTTTTTTTGATTAGAGTTACTTCATTGTTCCAAATTATATGGAAAAATTAGAGGCAGACGTGGTGTTTTGCCCGCTGCCTCGAAGCAAATGGACTGATCTTGCTAATTTTCATTAGCAACTTTTGCAAACTATGTGTGATTGGCGTATTTAAATTTTTTTCTAGTTGATCTAGTGCCTTGTCAAACTTGGTTTCAACACTTACACGGACGGACAGACGGACATACCTCAATCGACTTCGCTATGCATAAGAACTCAGAATATACATATACTTTGTGGGGTCGGAAATTGATAATATAAAAATTACACACGGAATAGCAAACTTAGACACACCCCCTTTTCAACTTTTTGGTGTGATGGGTATCAAAATTGTTTGGATAAAATTATTTTGTTATGCTTACTGGTTAATTTTTATTTACAGTTGTTTTTTCTACGTACATATAAGTGGTAACCTCATTAAAAGTAACAACACGTAATAAAGAAAAAAATATAGAAGATTTATTTAAGATCTTTTTTTTTCGACGAATAAAGATTTCTATGTGAGAATTTTTGGCAACACGGCATACAAATGTTAACAACGACTGTTTTAGGTTGACCTACGTTATGTTTCGCTACAACAAAAGGTAAAAAATCACCCGATATTTTAGCGATACTAATATTCTTTCTTTATATTAACATAAATCGATCGATTGAGCTTAAAATCCAAACACATTTCAGCGAGTAACAAAATACAAAATCATATTTTCGTTGGCTAAAAATTTAAAAGAATATTATTTTTGTAAAACAAAAAAGAAACAAGAAACGATCAATTCCCATAACATTTTTTAGATGAGTATTTAAGAATTTTCCTTGTTTTACCCGTTTTTTCTATGTAATTTGTACATGGTCTTGCATTATATGACTTTCGTTACAAATTACGAGTTTATATTGTAAGTTTTAAAATTGATGCATGCTGTTTAGGCAATGTTCAATAATCTTTTGAACGATTTTTAAAGGTGACCATAACCTTTTTTTATTAACTTAATGATTATTGTATTTATAATAATTTGCTGTAGTATGAATCTTTATATTTAAGTGAATACATAATATAAGTATGTAATGAACTAAAAACATGAGAAGCATATTGTCGTTTTTTGTTTGTAATACAGCAATATATTGCATATTGTCACATGTCAAAGTAAGTAGGACTCTAGTTCGAGTACCTGATTAAAAGTCCAAAAGGAAACTGGAAACTCTAATACAGACCAACAACAAAATTATAATATTTTCCTGCATACGCATATGACCTTCTTTAACTTGCTCAGAATAACAACAAGCTGGAAGCTAAGAACTTGTAGTGGTTGAACTTAATTTAACTTGAATATTGCATTGCTTATCGGCAAGCTCGACTGGTATTGAAAAAAAAGCATGTGGTATGTATAAAGCATCAAGAACTTCATACTGCATTTTTTTTCGCTGACAAGTCTTAGTAGAATGCATTATCGTAAACACTTTGTCAAAGCAGGCATTATTAGTTGGAATTAAAAGCCAGTACGGTCAAAGCAAGTTTCTTAAAATGGTACGTATCTGCAGTATTCTTACAACAGTTAACCATCGGCCAAAATGTATGTAAGTTGGTGGGCATATCATCATTAAAACAATCTTTGCAATCAAGAAAAGGTAATTTTTTTTCATTGCATTTCATAGTATATTCAATGGCATTTAGTAGAAGGAAAGTATATATCAATGGACAACCCTGCCAGTGATGAGCAAGAAGATTGACAGACAAAAATCACAGAGAATCTTAGTGCGTTAAAAACAAGCCCAGCACAATCAAAAATAATTTTAAGAAATATAAAAACCCGCATTTATTCTTTATAAAATATTATCACCATCATCAGTTGAATGCTTATGTTTATTTTTTGTCCGAATTTACTTTGAAAGGTTTTTAACTTTGTCAGTTCTTTGCTTGAACTACTAGAATTGCATGCAATAATAAAACATGGTTAAAATAAACAAATCTTGTTTACAGAAAGAATCAGGAAAATAATTTTTATATGGTATACCTTCGACTGGATTTCAATTATAAATTTACAAACAAAGTATTGTCAACATTTTTCATATTATGAATTTTTTTCAACACATTTTAATAAATATTTTAAACTGACAATAACTTATTTAACATAATAAAGTACTTAATAATAGTTATCTATTCTTTAATTATTTATATAATCTTAAAGCAACCCTCTTTGCGTTGAACCATATATTTGTTTAGATTTGAAGAATTAGAATTAGAAATATATTGTTTGTTTCTTAAATTATTATTATACTTTCTAATATTTAGCATTTACAGAGTTAATGTTTCCGTCACTTTTAACTCTGGGAAATGTAACGATTTTTTCCCCAATTTTTCTCATTTTTATTTTATTTATTATTTAAAAAAAAATCGAAGGGTAACGAAACTAAATGTGATCCGATTCATAACATTCCTATGTAAATATGTTTGTGTGTAAAAAAAATTGCTGTTTTTTTTTTGTTGCCTTTGTCTTTGTTAAATTTAATTTAACAAATCAATAAATAGCCTATTTCTGGGTGAATTGTTTATTTTTTTAATAGCCGTAGGACTCATTATTTACGGGTGGTATTGATATTAACGGAGTGAAATTAAATTAAATTTTAATTATAAAATTTTTAAATTTGCAACTTTAATTACTTGCAATTATATTGACGTTTGTTTTGCGAATTCCGTATATGATGTTGCTAGTAATTCTAGAAAAATATAAATTTATATCATAATTATTCAAGTAGGAAGTAATTTATTTGTTATATTAATTATATTTATTTTTTTAATTTTGTGTCTGTATAAATGTAGCTCTGGCAATGAGCTCAAACACCTTAGTCTAAAGATCTACAGTTTAACCAATAATCATTAGTTAAGATCTTCAATCGATCAAATATACATATTTATTTATTCAGTCCGTAAAATTTAAAAATTTTTGACTGACATTTGGGCACCAGCACCTGGCCACTCTTATCCCAACTTCATGCCTTTTTGCAGCTACTGTAAAATTTAAATAACCTCAACGAGAGAAAAAATTGTTAAGAAAAGAAACAAAAACAAAATAACTGCAAAATGTAAAAATATGTTGCAACTTAAAAGTTCAAAGATAGACGACTTGACTTTACCCTTTCAGTCGTTAAATTCATGTTTATATTTTCATTGGAAAAAACAAAAGTCATATTATTCACAAATAAAAAAGGCGTCATAGCGCAATTGAAGCCAAATTGACTGTCACTCTGCCAGTCTTGTATTTAGATTCTATTCATGACTTAAACTCAAGGCCTGTCTATACAACTTGAGATATCTGATACTTTGCTGCTGCGCGTAGTTTTCTCGTATCCATTTCAAGCAAATAAAAAGTTTAACATAAATTCAAGACCAAAAATAAGTTGAGCAATTTTAATTACGTTAATAGCAAACTATTTTAAAAATTTATTTAAGTAAAGAAAATAAGTCAACGGAAGTATGTGCAGCGCAAAATATATAAGAAATTTATTTACAACTGATTTTCGCATAATTAAGGATACTAAACGGAAACAAACAGGTTGGATTTTTTAACTAAATTTATAAAAGTATTTGCATTAATCAACAAAAGCAGCAACTTATGTTTGAGTTGTGTTATTATAGTTTAATCGCTTTAGTGCCATAAAAAATCACTTTGATATCTTTCTTCGAACCTTTTATAACCACATAATAATGTAATCATAATGTGGCCACATATTTTTATAATGTGAACGAATATTATTTCAAAAGATCATTATATGACCGAAAACTATTACAATTTATCGCTAAATGAAATTGAGACAGTAACATTAAGATTTTTGAACATTATAAAATGTTATTCTTAATTAATGCTTTAATAATTACACGCTTTTAAGTTATCATAACCAGTTTCTTTAGCAACTACAAAAAAACCTACTAGTAAAAGAACAGGTGTCAATTCGAGGAGGATTGATTAGGATCAGTCAGAGCTCAATACTATAAATTCGTAGCAAAATTTGTTTCTGCCGTTGATAAATAAGAAAAGAAATCACTTGAAAAAATGCAAACCAATTGGAAGAAAATCCTGTAATCGGCTTACTTTTTTATTTGAGGCTTCATGTCACCGAATTTGAAAAATAATGTATTTTTGCTCTTAAGACGTTTAAAGGCATCATATTGAAGTCAATAACGCCTGGAGGAAGCAACTCCTACAAACTTTTATACTTTTATGTTGTATATACAGGGTGTCCACTGGGAAGGTATACTACTTTGTTTTGCCGCGACTTTTGTAAAAATTAGTCTTAACGGTTCATATTTAGGAGCCGTAAATTTGGGAAGTGTCTACTCTTCCCAAATTTATTATGGAAAAATATTCGATAAGCGAATTCGTTTTAATCGTTGAAACATTTTATTACAAGTCATATGGACCCAGCAAAAAATTAGACATTACCTTAAAAAGTACTTGCCATATAATGACTTACTTTTGTGATTACCATATTTTGTTACTCGCTTACAAAACACATTACATTAGTTTCCAAAAAAGCAAGTAGTAATGGAACTAGTTCTTTATGTTAAAAGAGACTACCGTACTAATGGTTATCATTATTTCCTACAATAATTAATGTAATCGATTCTCAGTAATTGATTATAAAAGTCTCATGCCTTATTAAAATCATCAAGTTGGCAATCTAGTTGGGAAGTACTTCTGCCAAAAATGCTTAATTCCACACTCGATTACCTTTTTAAAAATTTTTTGCTGGGGAATGTCAGATTTTCCATATGCAAAGCAATACACCTCATGAAATTAAACATATGTTATTCTTCTATGTGTTATAACATGTGACAACAGATGTTTTCAGTGATGCTAACTTCTACTTTTAAAATTTTCGATATAAATATTTTTACGATAAAAGTTAGATTTCTGAAAATAAAATATTTTTTTAACTTTTGCGGGGAATTGTAAATTGATCGTAGGCTAAAAAATAATTTTTGGGCATTTCCATAAACTTGTTAACCACGACAGAAAAACCAGAAAGCCATGAACCGTTTTTTAATATTGTTACGAAAAATAAAATCTGGCAGCGCCTGTTGTTGTTTCCGTATAAGCGTGGTGAATAAGCTAATTCAACTAATGGTGTGTATAGAATAATACCACAAATTAGCTAACAAAAGCTGAGCAGCCTCCATGGCTGCGTTGGTAGAGGTGCGTGCTGCAAAACAGGAAGTCGTGTTAATTGTTATAAAGCAACTAAAAATTAAGAAGCAGCAGTATAAACCTCCCGAGAGGCAATAGACAATTATTGTGTAAAGCTATGGCAGATAATTTAGTGATGACGTCCAATTTAATATAAGAGCTACAGATAATTATCAAGAAGCCCTTTACAATAAAAAGAAAGAACAGTAGCGGTTAGCGCAGGGAAGTGTAACAATATGGCAACAGTGTATGGCAGACGTGTGTTGTGGCTATTGGACTAAAGGGGATGACTGGCTTGGACAAAAGGAGTAGTGGGGATGTCTGTGGATGGTTAAAGTTAATAAAAATGGTATCGAGTAGTTCAAGTCTCGCTGGAGTAACACAGTGGTGTATAGACATGTGCCCGGTCGTTCGTTTCAGTGATCGGTCTTTTTCGGTCAATTATCAAAGACTGATTCGTTCATTCAATTCGTTTAATCGGTCAATTTGAACGAAAGGAGCCGGTTAAACATTTGGCTCATTTCGTTCAATTAAGTCAATCGTTCATTTAAACCAGTACACTGTTGAATGAAAAGACCGGATTTAAATGACCGGATCATTCAGTTCACTTGATTGATTCGGTCGATTTAACCCGTACGTTCGCGAACGACACAGCTCTAGTGGTATAGCGTGGATGGCTGCGTTCGTATTAATAACGCATGTTTAGTAAATACGAGACCAAGGGTTCACAAGACCAGTAGGATCAAGAAGTACAGCCAGAGAAAGCCATAAAGTAAGAATAAAGAATTTAAAAATGAGCCACAGTGGGTTTTGCAATCAAAACAGTCCGTACGTTTGTTAGAAAAATGCAAAAACGTAACAATATGTTTGTAAAAACTAATTATTAATATTTTTGTTTCCTGTAGATGCCACACAACGGTGTGGGGAAATATTAAAAAAGTAAAAGATAATTGTCAATATTTTTATTTTAAAAACTGACCAAGTGCTTAGAAAAGATAATGATACAGAGAAATATTTAAATTTAGTATTTGGAGATTATTACCGCTCTTTAAGTTTCTAACTTGTACTTTATGAGAACTACGCCAAATTCAATATATAGCAATTTTGATATAAATAACAATAAGAAAAGGCAGTGTTGTGCTTGTCGTTGTCCTTTTTAAATAGTTACTGCTAAAAACTGAATAGTTGATATCACTGCTTCAAGCATTTTAGTTTTCTCTTCAACAATTAGAGGTTATGTCGTATGTGCGTAACCTCTGCAAGTTTGAATATAATAATTATAAAACGTATGTTAAACACAGATATTGAAATATACAACAAATTACATATGGATAGCAATTTTGACATTCCATATGACTTGTACACGACGTCTAAACACAGGATTAATACGACGACTAGAAAGTTACCTGAAACTTTTAGGAGAAACAACCTGCCAACAAAACGCACTATTTATCGTGTAGTGAATGATTTCGAAAAAATAGCTTCTGTAGGTGATAGGCCAAAGCACGAATAACAACATAATGCACTATCGGCTGAAAATATTACTGCTGCTTAAGAAAGTGTTTAGAATAATCCATCAACCGCAATTCGACGCCGTGCTCAGGAGCTTGATCTTTAAAGAACTACTTTGGCCACAATTTTGCACAAAGATTTGCATTTGTTTCCATTTAGGATTCAGTTGACATAAGAGCTTCTTCTAAAAGACCACTGACACTGCCGTACATATGTCGTACAGCTCACCCATGGCAACCCCGATTTTCATGTAGAAATCATATTAAAATTATGTCATATTTTCATTTGGATGGATATGTGAATAAACAGAATAGTCGGTTTTGGGCAATGGAATGGAGTTATTCATTAGTCACCTTTGCATCCACTAAATGTGACAATCTGGTGTGTAAAGTAGTCAAGAGGAATCATTGGACCTTGCTTCTTTGAAAATAAAAACGGCGTAACGGTGACTGTAAATGAGGAGCGACATCGTGATGCGATTTAAACCTTTTAAACGCCACAACTGCGTTCTTTGGGCTTGATTAACATGTGGTATCAACAAGACGGTGCCACATCGATTATTAGGATTACAATGGAATTGCTGCGAGTAGTATACCTTCCCGACAGACAGCCTGCACATGAAAGAAAAGATCTTATTGCAGCCTTTCTCTCAATAATTTCTTTTTATATCTTTTCTCGTATTTTGGCAAAGAAGCCGCACATTTATACAGCATGCTTTATCTTTAATAATAAAGCAGTTTTTGAGTATGTTCTATTCTATATCATCATTTTTGTTTCGAGTCGAGGAGAATTCAAGTGGAAAGAACTTGCCTTTTGTTGAAATTATTTTATGGTTGTTTACACAGCAAATTGATGCGAGTGAGAAATAATTTATAATTTTAGTGACGCTCAAAAATATAGATTTCTTAGAAATTATATCTCAGGTCTTCTCTATGATTTTCCTACTAGCAAACACAACTAAATTACATTTTTCACTCATATTTTATTATTGCAGTTCCATTACATAATGACTAGTAGAAAATTTCTTTCAGAGACTTCCTTCCCATATGCATGTCTCCATGTACTACGAACAATCATGCACAAATACTTTTAAATGAAATTCAAACTGAAAGAGAGACAGAAGAGCAAAAATAAAAAAAAACAAATCGACATTTGACTGCCTTCTTACTTTAGATGGATGCTTTGGTAACATTTTGTCGTAAAATTTTAAAATTTATGGTACAAAATATTATTGGGAGACATTTATAACTCTGGTGTCGAACACGGTTCGCTGCCAGTATGTTAGTGAGTGTGTGTTTACATTTGCGCATTTGTGAGTTTGTAATTTGATTTGTTTATTTATGTTGTTTTGAAATAAGTTTCACTAAAATTATACATTTTTTAAACAATATAAGAATTAAAGCAATATTGTTTCTTCTTAATAAACATTTAAATATTTTTTGAATCAAATTGAAAAACATTAAAATAAATACGAAAAAAGCGAAATAAACATTATTTGAAATGTTATTGCTGCATCAGCTTAAGAAGAGACCTCCTCCATTTTAAGTAAATTGGTCATAAATTAAAATTTAGTTTGATTTTTATGTTTATTGTTATAAAAATTTGATGATACATTGAAAATTTCATATGTTAAAACCTAAAGCTGAGGGCCAACATTATTTCCAAGAAGCAGAACAAAAACAGCGACTTAATAAACAAAGTTTAGGTTCATTAAAAAGTCAGTCCACTGCTTAAAGACCTCACTGTAGTTTGGTTTTGGTATTTGTCGTTGTACATGTATTTTTTTAGAGGACTTAAAAATTTGTATTGAATTTCATAGGCAGATTAAAGTTTTTATTGCCATTTAATGATACTCTTTTAAAATTACTTTAAATACAATTTCCAATCATGGTGGCGCAGTTAAATATTTAAAGAAATAAAAATATATTTGAATTGCTAAAGAAAGAAAAATTGTTATGACTTTTGCTTTATATTAATCCTGGCCGACAAACTATTTTTTAATTTAACTAAAAAAAAATAAGTAAAAAGGATGCGGCACAATAATTAAACAGCGCTGAGGAACAAAAACACTTCCCAACCATTAATCCTCTATAAGAATAAAGCAGTAACTTTTATTTAAAAAGATGTTTATGAAAAGATTAACTACGAGGGTACTTCAATATATTTTCATAATACTTTAGAACCTGTACTAAGTAGTGTTAAATTTTAAAAACAGTAATTTAGAACAAGCAAATAATCTAAAAGCAATAGAAAATAATTTTAACAATGAGCAAATGTACCAACTACAAATGATGAACTGAACGAAAAGCTAAAGAGCGTGAATAACTTGAGGTCATAAGTAGCACTTTAGATATGCCACTCCATTGGAAATATTATTGCTGTGTTTGATTACAAACGCAAATAAACGCCAAATTTTGTAAATTCGGTCAATTATGGTGTAAAAAATCATGCATAAAAATCCAAACTTTAAATTTTTTCTAATTACAACTAAAGGACTTAATAGCTATTTAACGCCGTTTTTGGTTTATGGATGTCAGCTTTGTGATAAAAGAACATATGGACTCAATTTGAAACATAAATAAAATTTTGAGGAAGTCTAGCGGCAAAACATTTTGCAAATTTATGCAACAATTACTTTTCAAAAAATGCAATAATAACAAAGAGTACATCCTGAAATTTTCTTTTGGTAGAATAAGATTTGATCGAAAAAATTTTAAAAATAAAAATAACAAGTAAAAGTGCTATATTCAGCTATGCCGAATTCAATATACCCTTCACAACATATGTCGTAATTTAATAAAATAACTCTAATCGAGAAAAAGCAAATAGTGGGGTGACAGAGAATTAAGAGATAAAAAAATTATAAATTTGATACTATATATAATTTTACATAAAAATGTCATCGTCTCTTAATAGGTTAAGCATTAAAAAAAAAATTAGTATTTTCTTAAAGATCTCTTCGAAATCTTTTCCGTACTTTTCAATGAAAAGTTCAGAGGCCCATAACTGGGAAAATATGGCAGAGCCTAAATTTTTTAACTCGCTGTTTTTTCTTACTATTTTATTCTCTAGCGCCCCATTTATTAACCGGCTTAAAAAAAGAAGGAGGTTATACAATTCGGCTGAATGCTGCCTTTTTTATATTTGTGCCTCCAGAACTCAGTCATTTCTGATCCGATTTTGTAAATTTTTGGTAATATGATAGATTATGCGTACGCATTGGTCCCGTTTTAAAAACAGTTCATAATTTTAAAAATAAATATAAAATTTGAATTTGGAAGTTAAAGGGTGTTCTAATAGTTAATGTAATTTTGTGTATGAACCGTTATAAATAGAAGGCTGAAACTTAAAAGCGACCTATATTGCAATATCCGCTATATCAATGAGTTTATAATTTGAATTTAGAAATTAAAGGGTGTCCCATAATTGATGAAGATTAACTTATACGAGCCTATCTTTTAAGCCGTTATAGACAAACGCTTGCAAATTGGACAGAATGTCGATTGCTATGGCCGTTATAGTAACAAGTATAAATACTAAGAATCATAAATTAAAGGGTGCGCCAATAGATCATTTAATTTAATGTATATTGCCTAACTTTTTAACAGTTATAGACAGACGGTTAAAACTTACAACAAACCTGTATTGGTAAGTCCGCTATAAAAACAAGTATAAAATATGGATTTGGAAGTTAAAGGGTGTTCCAATAGTTGATGTAATATTAAGTGTGTGGCCGTACTTTTGAACCGTTATGGACAGAATGCTGAAACTTAAAAGGGACCTTTATTTCTAATTTCGCTATATCAATGAGTTTATAGTTTGAATTTAGAAACTAGAGGGTTTCCCAAAATTACTGTAGATTTACTTATATAGGCATATCTTTTGAACCGTCATAGACAAACGCTTGTAAATTATACGCAATGTCTATGATTGCTATGGCCGTTATAGTAACAGCTGATAATATATAAAATTATAAATTAAAGGGTGCACCAATAGTTTATTTAATTTGGTATATGGCCATACTTTTAAACAGTTGTAGACAGACGATTGAAATTTACAAAGAACCTATATTTCTAACCCCTCTATAACAACAAGTATAAAATTTGGATTTGGAAACAAACGGGTGTCCCAATAGTTGATATAATATGGTGTATGTGGCCAAACTTTTGAACCATTATAGACAGACAGCAGAAATTTACAAAGGACATGTTTTGCAAAGTCCGGTATAACAAGAAGCTTATAATTTGAAATTAAAGAAATTAAAGGGTGTTCGGAAAACACCCTGGTTGCTAAATGACTACAACAGCAAGTATATAACTTGAATTTGGAAATTAAGAGAGAGCCCCTATAGTTGCTGTAATTTGATGTATATTGCCAAACTATTAAAGAGTTGAACAAGGATGGAGATATAAAGGTGTCCCAATAGTTAATGTAATCTAAGTTATGTGGCCATACACTTGAACTGTTATAGGTAGACAGATGAAATCTGTTTGGAAGTCGGTATTTTTCGCAAGAATTATTTGTTTTTATTGGCTTTACTTTACTAAACATGATTTAATTTTGCTGTGAAGGATATATTAGATTCGGCATAGCCGAATATAGCACATCTAGAAAACCTTATACACTAATGAGATCACTATTTTAATAAGTATTTTTGTTTCAACAGAAAACAAAAAACTATTTGCAAAAGAGCAAAAGCTTACTAAATTTGCCATAAATGGTCATCATGATTAGTGCATTTGTGCAACAATAACATACATGTCTAACAAATCATTTGTGCAAAAGTAATAAAATTGTAAGTCAATTATTGCCGTAAACATTTTTGGTATGGATTTTAAAAGGGGTTTTAATTACACTGTACTAGTTAATGACAAAAAAAAATACCAACACAGATAATCTTATAGTAATTTGTTTACTATTTCGTTTTTTATGCCTATGGTTGATACATTTTATTTATATTATGAATTAAAAAAAGTAAGGGGACTTTATTAACCCCTGTCAAATCTTGTTACCCCTCAGCATAGTGACTAGTGTCTTTATGTTTTCATGCTTACCGGAAATTGATTCAACTTAAATTAAGATATTTGTAAGATCTGCAGCTTTTAAATTATTGTGAAGTAATCTATGTTTTTACAAGCATGAATTTTTTTGTAAGTTATGAATTTTTTTAAGAATTTGTGTTTTCTTTTTTTAACCTCGAGAATACACAAGGAGGAGAAAGAAGGTTAGCAATTCGACTGAATATTGTTTTTTTTATATTTGTGGCTGCATAACTCAGTCATTTTTGGGTCGATTATGAAAATTTGGTTTTAAAAACAGACCATAACTTAAACATTAAAGGGTGTCCCCATACAACGCACAAGTTTATTAAGTGTATTATGAACCAAAAGAGTAACGCCTTAAAATTGAAAAAACTGCTTATCAGTACAGCTCCCAATGGCAAAAATAATACAAACACAAAATTCTAAAAATTCAAGAGTGTACCCATAGGTGACTTAAATTGATATATATATGGTTATCTTTTAAACTGTTATAGACAAACGCTTGCAAATAAGACAGACTCTTAATTGCTATGACGGTTATAGTAACACGTATAAACATTCAAAATTATAAACTAAAGGGTGCCCTAATATTACGTTTATTTCAATGCGTATGGCCAACATTTGGAACAGTTGTGAACAGGCGCTTAAAATTTCCAACAAACCTGTTTTATTAAATCCGCTATTATAACAAGTATAAAATTTAGATTTGCAAATAAAAGGGCGTCCCAATGGTTGATGTAATTTGATGTATATGTAGACGGACAGCTATAAGAACGAGTTTATAACTTAAATTTTGAAATCAAAAGGAATTTCCAAAATTAATGGAATATGACCTACGTGGCTGTAACTTTTAAACCTTTATATACAAATACTTGAAAATTAGACAGAATGTACACTAATTTGTTTGGTATATTAAGAAGTATAAATATTTTTAATTATAAATTAAAAGGTGTCCCAATAGTTATTGTAATTTGATGTACATATATAAACAAACTGATGAAATGTTATCGACAGATGATTGAAATTAACAGAGATCCTGATTGCAAAGTCTAATACAAAACCAAGTATAAAATTTAAATTTGAAGATCAAAGGGACCCGTCTAGTTAATGAAATCTGTTTTGCAGCCGTTTTTTTTTTTTTTTTTTTTTGCAAGAATTATTGATCGTTTTTCCATGTCCAGAAAATTTATGATCACCATTCTCTCAGACATAGTTGCAATTTAGCGACATCGGTTAATATATGTACAAAAATGCGAGCGAGCACCTCTATTTTTCCCTGCTTTTTTCTGTTCGTTTTCATTAGTCTTTGCTTTAATGTATTGAAAATAGAAAGTTCGGAAAAAAACTCATATTTCACCTAGATATTGCATTTCTCACCAACATTTCACTTAAAATATAAAAGTAAAAAACTGTGTTTGCAATAAAAAATTGAAAAAAAAACAGTAAAAAAATCTTTAGACAACCACAATATTAAAGATTCATTAAACGATAAAAATTTTACCAAAATGTTAATTTTCACAAAAAGTTCACAAAAGTTTTTTTTTTATAAAATATTGTCCTTGTAATAAAGTATTTGAAATTTTATTCAAAACCAAAAATATAGAAAGAATAATTAAAACATACAAACAATTTAAAAGTTTTCTAAACAAAAGCCTACTTTCGCAAAAAAAATACATTTACACTAATAAATTATTTTCAATATTATAATTGTAAAAGTGAATCTGAAAACAAAATATCCATCATCTTGTGGATATTCCTTTCAGTGAAAGCTCGAAAAATAAAGGGAATTACTTTCTGCGCTTGTATTAATAGATAGAGTCCCGCAAAAAGAAAAACTGTATTTTAAGAAAATAAATGCACAATTCTATTAGCAAAGGCACAGCCGAACACAGTACTCTTACTTGCTTTGTACTAAAATAATTTTTTTTTGTATATTTCTGTCAATAGACTGGTGGGTTTCGTGTCTTAGTGTTCCAGGACATAATATACATGGACTTTATGTCGCACTCATGGACTTATGTATGTCGTCTTGAAAATCGTTCTAATGTCCTTGGACATTGTGTCATAATGTCCGCACTTAAAACAATCACTGCTTTACTAACCAAACATTTAACACAAAGGAACTAATTATTGGACCCAAGTCGGCTATTACAACACGGCTGCGTGCCTAACCTAACCAAAGATTTCCTTCATAGCCGGCCTCAGGTCGGGCGCAAGGATTTTATCCTCTATGGTAAAACACTATAAAATACACATTTAATATTTATGCACGTTATGACTCTACGTTGATCGACGTTATGTCCTTGGAAATTATGGCGACCCATTGGTGCATTTAAATTTTATACAGCATTCGTTAACTGTATTTCGCTATGTAAAAAATTATAGATTTAAGTTTTGTCTCCAAAGAAGCACGTATAACTAATCTTGCCACAACTGCGACAATAAAAACTAAAATCAAAAGAAGAGGGCATACCACTATTTTAATCCAATCAAATTTTATTTTTGGTCCGTTTTGACGTCGTTTTTTTGTTAAAGAATTATTGTTATAAAATTATGTATTTTCGAAAATTAAATATTTTCGTACCATGGGTGTATTTTTTGCTTTGATAATTTTTATAATGCCACCTTTTTATTAAAATAATATATAACAAATTTATATTTCTACTAGAAAATTTATTAGTGTGTGGTAATTTTTAACTTTTTTACTTAATGATCTAGAAAATTCGTCTCAACATTGTTTGCTTCAATTAACATGTTCTTCTAAATTAAAACAAGATATTTCACTACGGAATAAAAATGCAAATGTCTACGTGAAGAAATTTTAAATCAGAATAAGAACTCCTCATTTCAGGTGTTAAAGCACGTAGCTTTTCATGTGAAGTATTCAGTCAGCACAAAGATAAACCATCGAAGAATAGTTTTTTGGTCTTGTAAGCGATAAAATATTAAAAGAATGTGACTTTGATAAAAACGAGATTAATTTCATTGACTACATTGACTACTAGCAAATTTTCTTACTTGTTTTTGTTCAAATGAATTCTCAGCTGAAGCTCTTGACTCATGAATCGAACATTGAATTGTTCGACAGGAGTTAAATTTATACTTAATTTAGAGTTGTTTGGTTTAATTTTTTAATAATTTAATAAAATCTAATAAAAAAATTTTCTTTTTTTTTTAAGGTATGTACATGATTTAAAGATATTCCTTGATATGTGTGACACTTCATTTAGGAATTTAAATGAAAATTGAAGTCTAGACAATTTTAATAAGGCCTTAAACTGCAAATTGCAACCATAAATTTTTCGTTTTTTATTAATCTTTATCTAAAGAGGAATCCACACTCACTACATTTAGATTCCATATTGAGATGAACTATTGTTGCAACAAAAATGTCGTTGAATGACTTATGGACTTGTAATTTTTTTTCTTTTCTATTCTTTTCTATACTTTTATTTTATTTTCGTTTCCTTAATTTATGGCAAATTAATGTCTGTCAGGCAACGTGATCATAAGAAAAACTCAAGTCAAATCTAAACGAATTTCCAGCTTTCTTTTCTAATGAAATTCTCTTTGTAACGGAACATGATAAAAAAGTGGAAGTTATTCTAGTTTTAAACAAAACAGTATTGGTAAATATATAACCCAATATATTCTAAAATAACTAATTCTGTAGGTGAATACTCAAGGCGAAGTACGTCATTAAAAATAAAAAGAGTTTTTTTGCTGGAACCTTATGTAGCTCTTCAACAAACATCCCAATATTTGTTTGGTCATAACCTGGCAATATTTTAAAATTTTCAACAAATAAATTATCTATTTCTATTTGATTCTTTGCACACATTTTTTTTCACACGAACTTCACAAGAGGCCTGCACGCTACTGTGTTACGTGTATGACCTGCACCTTTACCGGACAATCGGTATGTGATATTGTATTGAGGTCTTATATTTTTTTTTAGAGATGTCATTGTTTTAGATCCAGAATCGCAAAGCTTAGATCGAAAAGCTAAAAAATAAATAAAAAAAGTTTTTAATTGATTAAGTTAATTGTATAATTGAAAATTTTTTATTTTATTTTTCAATTAAATATATAATTGAGGCAGTTAAGCATTAAATAGTCATAAAAAAATATTTTTTAAACATACTTTATGGCCAGAGTGTAAAAAATTCCAAATATGGGATTTTGAATGCAAAAACATTGTTATTTGATTTTACTAAATTTACAATTTGTTCAATGGCGACTGTAATTGATCAAATACACCAAAAAGACGCCAAATTTTAGTAGAACATTTTAACAAATAAATATTTTATTTTATATTCTGTACTTGTAATTCCTTCGAAAGTAAGAATTTTTGTTTTTAACATTTGGGGTAAATTCCAGAAATCGGAAATAGTTTTCAATAAACTTTCCCCTATTTACTAAGCTTGATTATAAAAGGTATCTTTTTATTCAGAAAATTTTAATCGGTTTAGCCGTTTAGATATTGATCTACTTCTAATATATTTCATTTCTGCCCCACATTGCAGTGTATGTGATTTTTGCAATTTTGTTTTTTATTTTGGATCTTCAAAATGCGTTGACGTTCACACAAGAATTTTAATTTAAGTTATTCCTTTTATAATTATCTATAATTTGTTTAAAAAAAATTAGAAGAATTAGGGGATTATAATTCTGTTATGTCTGCTCTTCTTTCACTTTGTTATTTCGATAAGTAAACTCACTTTACATTGGCATGATTAAATTTGCTAACAATTAGTTTTTACCTTTTTATTGAACTGTTCTCTTTTATGCTACAAAATCACACAAATACATCAAAAACACATTTGTTTACTTTTTAAAACTATTTAGTTAAGTTGTTTATCATGAATACTTCTTCCAATAAGAATACAGATACCATTCTTAAAACGATTCTATTGCGTTTCTTAAACAAAATAAAAAAAAAACAAATAGCAACCAGACAACAAATTACAAGCAAAAACGAAAAGAATATAAAAAAAGAGATTTGTGCACGTGCCACAATTGTATATTTAGGTGTTGTTGCATGAAGCATATTATGTTAAATGTTGCACATCATCAATTCTATGACTCCCTCTTTTTCTTACATGCATCATGCATTAAACAAACATGACTTTAGAATATCGTTTAAATAACACGAAACACAGTATAAATAAATATAGTCGTATGGAGTTATAGATTATCTTCTACTCAATCCTTTTTGGGATCTAAAAACTTAAATCGCCTCACAAGGAAATAAACAATGTTTGTTTTGTTGCTAAATGGAGAATGTTATAAAACATATCGGTATTATTTTGATGATCCAATTTATTTATACCTTAATTAATTCAGTGCAGAATCAACTCAATTCAACAATTGACTGACACAGTTTGAAGTTTAAATGAATGCCTTTAAGTTGTATTACTAATGCACGCTACCAACCTAAACCTAAGATATATGTATCGGTAATCTATTATAATTGTCAGTAGAGGGCTTAATTAGAAAAGTGTCTCGAGCTGTTTACCGACTTTTTTTGGTTTTTGAAAATGTTCACCTTTTCCTAAGATGCCTTTTTTAAAAAAACCAGTCCTTGAATAATTAAGAAGATACACGGTTTCAAGTAATTGATAACTATTAACTTTTATTCAACACAAACAGCTTCCAGATGAGTATTCTTTAAAGCTTTTGAAAAAGCATTATTATAATTTGTGAAATTTTTCGTGCAGGTGGCACTTCAGACATTCAAGAATTGTCTGGTATGATTGCTTGAATTATTAAAAATGAAGCTCTGCAAAATAAATTAAGGTGTTATTTAAGGTTATGTTGAGATGGCTTTCATACTTTGCTAAATTTTCGGTCGAATAAGTCCATCAGTATGTTAACAATTTCAAAAAACGAAAATATTGATTCCATTATGGTTAGTAAATAGCTCTTGTGTTTGCAGAAAATCCGAAAACAGCAATCCGGCAACGTACCAAATGGGCTTCGTAACATTGTCGTAATTGCTTCTGGAGATATAAGGCTGAACTTGCAGGATCCTGAAACTGGCGTATTAAAATTTTACGAAGGCCAGCCGGTGGTTTAGGTAAACAGCCGGTAGCCGGTGTTCCGCAGGTATTATAGTCTCTATACCGGTTATTGTTTAGGCAGTTCGAGGAGTATAATAGGGGCTGAGGTTTATGTGCCTTTGCTTGCAACAGAATACCGCCAACAGCGAATTTGTGCTAATACTCGCAAACAAGGAGTAATAGACGGCCCGACGAGACTCGTTATTGGGTTCTGTATATAATCAACCAGTGGTTAGAACATGAGGATGTATGGCTTATGGCTTGGATGGATGACTTTGAACTAGAGGAATATACATTTTATTAGAACGGCAAAACCTGTCACACTTTTTATGAAATTCTGGTAACAACTAAACTTCGATATCATGCAACTAAACGAAAAGCGATTGCTTTCTTAGGGTTTTTTGAAACCAGAAACAATTTCTATGCCTAAGATCGATCGTGTCATTAGTAAGATAGTGCATCTTTATCATGAAATTGATAAAGATTTAATAAAAGGAGCAACCGCTAGACAAACCACAGGGACAAAAGTAGTCACGAGTCTTTCAAAAAATATTTAAGTGCTTTTTTATTTTTAATCGACTTAAAAAAAGAAGGAGGTTATAAATTCTACTGAATTTTGCTTTTTTATAATTGTGCCTGCATAACTCAGTCATTTCCGAACCGATACATTTTCTTTTTTTTAATCAAAGGGTGTCCCCATACAACACACATGTTTTTTAAGGGCACCAACCTAAAATTTAAAAAAAAAAACTTAGTTTCACTAAAAAAAAGGTGTCCCCATAGCTGACGCAAATTGACCTATATGGGACTATCTTTTGAACAGTTATAGACAAACGCATGAAAATTTGACAAAATCCCGATGACTATGACCGTTATAATAACAAGTATAAATTTTCAAAATTATAAAATAAAGGGTGCCCCAATAGCTTACGTAATTTGATATATATAAGCATACTTTCGAACAATTACTGACAGACGAGTTAAATTAACTGGGAGCTGTATTGCTAAGTCCGCTATAAAAAAGTATATAATTTGGATTTTGAAAATAAAGGTAGTTAATGTAATTTGATGCATGTTTCCAGCTTAAATTTGTTTTGAAGTCGGTTTTTTTGCAAGAATTATTAATTTAAATATTGTATCTTTTTTTTTTTGATACACCCTTAAAATTTAATTGTAATTTATAGCATCCGTGCTAGAAAATAGCAATTAATAACATTCAAACAAAGCTTGACGATGTGGCGTGTTGAAAAACATTAAAAACAGCAATGTAACTTAATAGTTATCTGTAATAAAAAAAATAATTTGACCGCAACTTACATTATTATGGCCACCATGGCTTTTGTTTGCATGTGTAAAAAATTAAATTAAAATTAACTAAAATTTGTTTTAAGACGATATATAACATAAATTTTTACCTTCAGTTAATTGTATAGAAGTTGTAAAATATTCCAAGGAAAAAAGGTTATAAAGAAACACTACACAGTACTGTGATGTTGCTGCTTTAATTCCTTATATCATGTAATTTTTCTTCTCTTTATTATCAAAATATATGTTCAAAGAGTGAGTAACTACTTTTCGAATTGAAGACCAAACTGCAGAAAAAAAACATAATAATATTACAAACAAAAATTTCTGTTAAGAGTTTGCATTTTTGCCGATGTATTACTTTTTATTAAAAAAAAAAATTATTTTCTATTTTATTAAGCTTTGGGTCCTTATATTTTTTTATTAATATTTTATTTCAATATTTCGGTACTTTCTGCGTACCTTCTTCAGGAAACAAAATTAATACATAAGCAAAATAACAAAATTAATTAACAATTGAAGAAAATCACTGAGTTTTCAAAATATAACGTAAAGAATTCTTTAGATTTTAAGAATAAGATAAAAAAACTTAAAGTAGAAAATAATGAAAAATTAGTTTCTTTAGATGTGATATCTCTATTTCCTAGTATACCAGTAGATTTAGCTATTGATACAATAAAAAAAAAGTGGGATATAATTAGACCACACACTAAAATTGATAAAGATTTATTTTTACGTATTCTTCAATTTTGCATAGAGGATAATAGATATTTTCAGTATGATAAAAAAATATATGTTCAGAAACAGGGTCTTCCGATGGGATCTCCGGCATCTCCAATTGTTGCAGACATTGTTATGGAGAAATTATTGGACTTTTGCTTAGAAAAACTAATTATAAAACCAAAAGTTATTACTAAGTATGTTGATGATTTATTTTGCATTATTTCTGATAGTGCAATTGATGATATGTTAAAGATTTTCAATTCTTTTGATGTTAATATTAAGTTTACAATAGAGAAGGAATGCGATTCCAGACTTCCTTACTTAGATACTTTATTGATTCGACGAGGTAATAATATATTAATGGATTGGTATCAAAAACCGACAGCATCAGGAAGAATTATTAACTATTTTTCAAAGCACAACAAAGGTATAATAATTAATACAGCTAAAAATTTAATTGAAAGAGTTTTAACTATAAGTGATGAAGAATTTCATAAAAAGAATAAAGAAAAGATTAAAAATATACTAGCGGATAATAGCTTTCCAAAAAGACTTATTTATAAATTTATTAGACAATACGGACATAAAAGAAATACAAATAAGATAAGCACATTGGAACCTAAGGTTTATAAGTCTTTAACTTATGTACAAGGTTTTTCAGAACGTTTAAAGAATTCAAAAATCTTCAATAAGGAAAAATATAACATGGCTTTTAAAACAAATAATATACTGAATAGATTATTTCTAAAGATAGAATTAATAAATTTGACATTTCTAATGTAGTCTATGAAATACCTTGTAAAGGTAGTGATCAGGAGATTTGCAATAAGGTATATATTGGTACAACAAAAAATAAACTTAAGACTAGAATTGCTGGACATAAGTCGGACTTAAGATATGTTAATTCACAAAAAACAGCATTATCCACTCATTGTTTTGACTTAGGTCACTATCCTAACTTTGAAAATGCTTCAGTTCTTAGTATTGAAAAAAATTATAAGAGACGGTATATTTTGGAAATGTTACACATTGTAAATACTCCATTGACTAAAAGAATTAATTTTAAAGCAGATACAGATAATGTCGCTCATATATACAGACACTTAATTCACAAAATAACATAAATGTTTTTGTTCTTAATATATGTATGTAACACTTTTTTATATTTTTGTTTTTTGAAAATTTTTTGAAACATTTGCCGTATTCACAAGCTCTGCTAAGGTGTAGGTAGTATTGCATACTACCTTTTGTTTACTTCTTTGTGAACAACCATTGTATCAATGTGCCATTGTACATTGTACATCATACGTCAAAAACTGAATAAAAAGAAGAAAAGTGCTATTCATCATTTGTTATTTATAAGCCAAATGGGGGAGAAAACAAAAACAAGTAAAGTTTTTTGTGTGAAAAATATAGTTTCGATATATTAATGGTTGACTCAAGTAAGTTATATTACTGAAGGAAAAATTTGGAAGCTTAAAAGAACTTAAGTTTAGAATGCTATCAGCACAAAATAAGAAAAGATGCAATGATTGGATAATGACTTGCTGCATTCTTCATAACATTATTATTAAATATAATTTAGAACAAGGTGGCAAAGAACAAACCTTAAGATATGTTTCCAATATACCCACTCCTACTATATACAACAGAAATGACTTATTCCACTTTCTAATAAATCAGTCAAATCAATAAATTAAATAAATAAAACTAATAAAAATATCTTTTAATTCAATTTAATTTAATATAATTCACACATGAACACAAAAATAATAATTTATTTAAACATAAAACATTTAAACAAATACAACGTTTGAAAAACATATGAAAAAAAGTACTAAGTGTTGTATCGCATGTTTGCATGAAAATTACCAACAACACAGCTAGCACCGTTGTATTTTGTTAGCACTTACTAGGGGGCTTGTGAATAGGGCAATTGTTTTTTAATTTCATTATGACAAAAAATTTTTTCAATTGTTAATTAATTTTGTTATTTTGCTTATATATTAATTTTGTTTCCTGAAGAAGGTACGCAGAAAGTACCGAAATATTAATAAAAAAATATAAGGACCCAAAGCTTAATAAAATAGAAAATAATTTAATAAAAAAGGGTCAAATAATCATTATTAAACCAAAAAAAAAAAAAAAAAACGATAACAAAATTGTGTACAGGAGGAAATTTAACATATCATACATTCCTTATTAAAAACTCTGCGATTTTTAGCTTTATAGCTCATATTGAAAATCACATCAATATTTCTGGTATTATAATATGTTTTGCTTTTAATCAAATAGGCACAAGCAAAAAACATTCTTATACGAAAATCAAACGCTTTATAACATTTAAACGGTTGTTTTGTGCTTCGATAAATACTGAAACAGGGATTTGACTGCTTAACGTTAGTATGGAATGTTAAGTTATCGAACCTGTCCGACGATCCATCGAGCGTGACGGAACCAGACATTTTCTGGCTTTTATTATAAACAAGTTTCAAGCACAGGATGCTGCATTCGGCAGTCGTATAGTAGACATGTGGCAAATTTATTATCGAAAATGTTACGTGAAATTTTTGTGAAAAACAACGTGCCAACAAAACACACTATTTATCGTGTAGTAAGTGATTTCGAAAAAAGAGGGTCTGTAGGTGATAGACGAAAGCATGAACCACAACGTAATGCAAGATCGGCTGAAAAAATTACTGCTGCTTAAGAAAGTGTTCAGAACAATCTATTAACCTCAATTCGACGCCGTGCTCAGGAGCTTGAAACATTTGCATTTGTTTTCATTTAAGATTCAGTTGACGTACATATGCTGCGATTTTTATGAAAAAATCATAATGAATGACGAGGTACATTTTCATTTGGATGGATATGTGAATAAACAGATTTGTCGGTTCTGGGCAATCGTAAACCCTCAAATTATTCATCAGTCACCTTTGCAGTCTGGTGTGCAATTTGGTCAGGAGGAATCATTGGACATTACTTCTTTGAAAATGGAAACGGCGTAACGGTAATTGTGAATGGGATGTGATATCGCATTATGATTGAAAACTTTTTAACGCCACAACTTGATTTACATGTGGTATCAACAAGACGGTGCCACATCGCATATACCCAGCATCTCAATGCAGTTGCTACGAGACCTCTTTCCACAAACACTGTTTGTTGTATTTTTTGGCAATCAAAGTGGTGTCGAAAATCACAAGTCAATTTACTTTTACAATTTTTAAACATTCACACTACTTCCCAGCAAAAAATTTTTGAAAAGGTAATCGAGTGTGGAATTAAGCATTTTTGGCAGAAGTACTTCTCAACTAGATTGCCAACTTAATGATTTTAACAAGGCATGAGACTTTTATAATCAATTACTGAGAATCGATTACATTAATTATTGTAGGAATTAATGAGAACCATTAGTACGGTATTCTCTTTAAACATTAAGAACTAGTTTCATTACTACTTCCTTTTTGGGACCTAATGTAATGTGTTTTGTAAACGAGTAACAAAATATGGCAACCACAAAAGTAAATCATTATATGGCAAGTACTTTTGAAGGTAATGTCCAATTTTTTGTTGCGTTATTGTTGATGGGAGCTATTAATACATAGGAAATCATGTTTTTTATTTTCACGTCCAATAATTTTTATATGAAAACTACTCATACGTGCTTAATTTTATTATCCATGAATTGTGTGCTTTATTTCTTTCTATTTCTGTTATGAAAACAATTGTGCCACAATGACAATAAAACAAAAGGCCAACTCGTATGTAATACAAGTACCGTCATTTTATACAATTTTTTTCAATGAATTTATCCACGAAGAAAAAAATATAGCGAAAAATTAAAAAAAACTCTTAAAAAACAACTTTTACAACTGATAAAAGTCTGCTGTTAAGTTTTTTTTAATCATGAAATCTGTCAGTATGTTAAGGCAACACTGAGGCACGTATTTTCTAAAGGTTTGCTAATAATTTTTAACGTGTACAAAATAATGCGCTTGTCAATTAACTCTTAACGTCGAACAATGAAAACTTATTTTTATTTCTGTGTTACATTCAAAGGATTTAAGTAAGAACTGGAGAGTTTGTGCATTATCCACCATTAAATTTATGTTACAATTTCTTGCTTTATTTATTTGAAAATTACTTCATTTGTAGACTCACAAAGGGGTATTCTTGCAATCTAGTCAGACTTCTGTTTTTTTTTTTGCTCCAAAAAGTGATTCAACTCACTTTAGTCAATAAAACTTATCAGAAATATGTTTAATAGCCGTATGCTTTTCAACCTTGAAAATAAAAATAAAAAATCGGAGCAAAGAGTTCGCTTTGGAAGAACTAATCCTACTTTTAAAATTTCAATACTTTGGTTTAGCAAATGCAACTATTAAGGTCAGCGAAAGTTAAAAAACCTAAATTTGGACCAAGGGGACTTTAAAAAAAAAATAAAATATTTATTTAAAACTAATGTAAGTATTAAAAGAAATGGAATACACACGTCATCACCATTAGATTTACATTTTTTAGTTTTTATGGGCTCACGAAGGTTTCACTTCAATCCCACTCGCGAAATTTGCCCATGATTTTTTTATAATATGTGAAAATTATTTTTTAAGCTTTTATGCGAGGTTAAGCTATTTTTCCGATGACTTACAAAACCCAACAGCAAATAACATTAGCAAAAATAAATTTTTGTAATTTACCACTTTATAAATCACTTCTAAATCTTTCTCAATTTACATAGGACATCTTTTAACATGTTATTAATTTACTGACGGTTTGATTAAACAAACACCTACGTACAGTTATTAAAAATCTAAATATTTTGTGACTGACAAAGAGATTTTGACTCGTTTTTTCTTACGCAAGATGAGAAAAAATTGAAATAATTCTTGCGAAAAAAATGACTTCAAAACAGATTTCATCTGTCTGTCTATAACGGTTAAGAGGAAAGGCGACATACATCAAATTACATTAAATATTGGGACCACCTTTTATTCCATCTCCAACGTTTGATCACAACAGCAACTAGTTGTTGTAGTAGACTTAGAAATAAGCTTCCTTGTAAATTTCAACTGCCTGTCTACCATATACTAGTTCAAAAGTTTGGCCATATACATCAAATTACATCAACTGTTTAAACACCCTTTAGTTCATAACTTGAACTATTTATGGTTCTCATTATATCAAGCAAAGAAGTTGCTTATATGTAACAGTTCAAAAGATGTGACCATACAGGTCGAATAACATTAATTTTGAAAACACCCTTTAATTTCTAAATTCTTATAAAAAACTTATTGTTTTAGCGGACTTAACAATACACGTCCCTTGTAAGTTTTAGTTGTATGTCAAATTATATCAACTATTAGGACACCCTTTAATTTTCAAATCCAAAATTTATACTTATTGTTATAGCGAAAATAGCAATACGGGATCGTTATAAATTTCAATTGTCTGACTATAACTCTTCAAAAGTATGGCCATAAACATCAAATTAAATGAACTATTGGAGCACTCTTTATTTTATAATTTTTAATATTAAGACGTGTTACTATAACGGTCAAAGCAACCGACATTTTGTCCAATTTGCAAGCAATTGTCTGTAACAGCTCAAAAAATACACCCATATAGGAAAACTTACGTCACCTATGGGAACACTCTTTAATTTTCAGATTAATGTAGTATTACCATTTGCTGATACGCTGATAATTTACTTAAAACACAAGTATGTTGTATAGGGACACTCTTTAGTTTTCAAAACGGCACCAATCTGAAAGCATCACCTATTAAATAAAAAAAAAATTTTTTTAAATCGATCTGCAAATGACTGAGTTATAAAGGCACAAACATAACAAAAGCAACATTCAGTCGAATTGATAACTTCCTTTTTTGGAGGTCGGTTAAAAAGGAGAAATTTGCAAAAAAAAAACAACGCAAGAAATGGCGCAAAAATGCATAACTTTTTTTGCAGTATAAAAGTAGAAGTCTCAGTTTTATAGATCGAGGCTGCCTTTAGTCGCAAAAACCTCTTAAACTGTTTTTTACAACAGAACAAAATTATTATGTTTTTTAATTTCGAACGAATTTTTTTATCATTAAAAATTAAAATTTTCCTATAAATTAATGTAAGTAGCTGTTTATAAAGCCTTTCACAGAAAAAAAATCAATACAAAATTTTTATTCTTCAATCACAAAGAAATATATTACTATCCTCTTAAAACCGTAAAGAGTCGATAAAAACGTTTGCAGTTTACTCAACTGCCCCCGTTTGTAGAATTTTGCACCATGTAGAATTTTGCTATCTGTTGAGCTGCTTACTGAAATTTTTATATTTCTTAAATTTAATTGTTGGCCTAATTTCCGGATAGATTGGCAAAATTCCCCCCTGTGAGACTTGTACCACATACCTGATTTTAATTAAAGTGTTTTCTTTGCTGTTGTTACCACAAAGTGAATTTTTTTCCTCCTGGTTTCTTTTTAGAAGAAAATAAATCCCCCAGTTACGAGTCGCACTTTAACTTTTAATTTTATCTGTTTTTTATTTGTTCTTGAAATTTAATACCATCTGACAATTGCTGTTCAAAAGAAGAGACAATTGCGGTTCAATGTTCAATATTAGAACTTCTATGGACATCCTTTAAACCTTTTGATTAAAATTTATTAAATTTTTGTTATTTTTATATTAGTGCCTGTTAAATTTTTGATTTGATTTTGTTCAATTGTACTCAGAGTTACTCCGAAGGTAAAACACCAAATATTCAGAAGAAATTTTCTAATGATTTCAAGATCATTAGCGCCCAAAAAAATTTCAGGGTTACGAATTCTTTGTTGGTCATGTTGAAACTAAAATTGCAACACAGACAGTAAAACTTCAAAACAGGAACGCTAAAAAGCGAATAATAATTAAATTTTTTTAAATAATAAAATTTCTCAATACTATGTTTTGTTTTAAATTATGTTTTGCACAAATTATTTTCTTCTTCATTTAAATTGTACAATAACTTGTCTAACTTGAATAAACAATACAATAAATATCGCGTTTTAAGTGTATGTCGATATATATATTTCTTTGCAATACTCAGAAAATACATGTTGTCAATCCCCATTGCACGGCACGGTGATAAATACATACGTTACTTATATCGGCTTTTTATTCACGCTGATTTTTATAATAACAAAACAAGCAAACATATCAATGTAAAAAAAAAAGTAAAAAAAAACTGCTATAAATATTAAAAAAGTTTAAATTTTACTAGTTTTTCGTAATTTAATAACAAATATTAAAAATAACTATTCTTCATTGACTTTATCCCATTTCGTAATCTGAAGGAAATAACACACCACTTTGCTTTATTAACTAAAAATCTGAAGAAGCAGTACATTAAACTAATGAGTTTTAAATTCTTAAACTTTTTTTAATTTTCAAATTTACTTATTGCTAAAGTTGACAATTGCTAATAATAAATACAAGCGAAATAAGTACAGCTTGCATTATATCGCAGGTAGAAATAAATGTTGCCAAAAACTTGAACAGAGTAAAACTTTGATTACATTATTTTTAACCTTTTTGAACTAATTTTTTGACACCATTTCGCACGACATGATAAACAAAAAATACTGTTATTTAAGGCTGTATTTTTTATGTGTTGTACTATAAAACAGAATACATAAAAATGTGTATGAAAAATATTTTAAAAAAATATTTAATGAATGATACATATTCAATTAGGCAATGTTTAATTAAAGCTGTAAAAATATACAAGCAGGTATTATTTCATGCAAAATTTTCTGAACAACAGCTCTTCATTGGGCCGTTTTTGGTGCAACAAAATTGGAAGACTAACATCAATACATTTTAAATATCAAATGCCCTCATTTATAAATCATATTAAAAATAAAAACAACAAGTAATAGTGCTATATTCGGCTATGACGAATCTTATTTCCCTACACCATCTATGTAAATCTAGTTAAGTGAAGTAACTCCAATAGCAAAAGCAAAAAATGGGGTGACAGAGAATTGAAAAATAAAAAATTTTTTGGTACTGCATATATATAATTTTACATAAAAATGACAGCGGCTCTTAATGGGTTAAGCATTTTCAAAAATTTTAATACTTAATTAAAGATCTCTTTAAAAGCTTAAAAATGATATCCACATTGATATTTTAAAAAATTTTAAAATTGCAGAGTCCCGTAACTCGGAAAATATGGGCGAGCGACAATTTTTTCACGTGATGTTTTTTCTTATTTTTTAATTCTCTATCTTTCCATATATTAATTTTTTTGATAGAAGCTACTTTATTGTCCCAAATGGTTTGAAAAAATAGAGGTCGGCCTAATGTTTTTCCTGCTGCCTCGAAGGACCATGCACCGATCATGCTGATTTCCAACAGCACCTCTTTCGACACTATATCTGCCTCGGCACTAACACGGACAGACAGAAGGACTTTGCTATGCATAAGAAGTCAGAATATGTCACACGGAATGACAAAATTAGATATACCCTACTTTCACATTTTGTGTTGAAGGGTATAAAAATTGTTTTTTACAAAACATGGGTACAAATCAAAATATTAAAAAAAAAATTCAACATAAGGAAGTTTATAAAAAAAGCTTAAACTAGAAGCTTTCAGTAAAATAGTAAAATTATTTAACTCCATTAAATAGACACCACCGTTTATTGTCAAATGCCTTAATAAAAACAGAGTACCAGGCTTCAGGGGAAAATTTATAGTAAATAATAAACTATAAGAACATGCCCCTTAAGTAAATTTATTTGCACACGCAGAAAAAAACATGGTTGTGATATGGTTATAATAACCACATTATGCACTCTAACAATATAGAGTTGCGGCGAACAAATTATGATTATTTTCAACAGTTACTCAGTTAGCGAAAACATTTTGTTTTGTTATCGTTACAATGCCCAAAAATGCAAAATGGTTGGATTTTCAAAGTTTTTATTAAAATAACATTATATATTTAACCATAATAATATGTTAATATTAATCAAAGTATGATTAAAGGCAAGCAAATAATGTTTTCTTTTTTCTAGAATTTAACAGAATGCTTTTCTATTAGATTAGTGATTTTTTTATTAATATTAATATTTATTGTTGTTGAAAACTAATACACAAAATAATATAAAAAATAGATAAATATATAATAATAAAAAAATAATTAATAATAAAAATGTTTAAATAATTTTTGTAAAAAACCATTAATAAATAAAGCAATAAATTACTAAGTCTTTTATTTCAGGAAATGATATAACGTACGAGGCCATATTTTGCTTCATTTACATTATACAGCATTTTTAAATATTTTATACTAAGTATTTATTAAAATCAAAAATATACAAGTATGAGCAATAAATTTATATAAGTTTTTTCTTAAACTATTTGCATTGATATGCTGAATATGCGGTAAGGAATTCCAAAGAATACCAAAGCTGTAATACAACTATGGTTCGGTCGAAAGACTCAATTTTTAGAATGTTTTTAAACCAACCTTGCACCAACGGACTTGATTTTATTTCTCAAATGCTACAGTTAGGGACCTTTTATTATTAGTAGGTTCAAAAACTATTCAGTCATACAAAACATTTTTATTATTGCGTGTAGGTCTAATCTACGTTAAACTTCATGTATCGTAAAATGCACAAAGTCTTTGGTTCATTGTCAATACCACATTATTTTATCCTTTTAATAAAAGCATTATATTATGATTAAACGTTTTTATAATATTTTTTATCATAACCATAATTATGATTAAAGTGTAAACATATTATTATGTGAAATCTCACAATAGTATATTATTACAGAGAACATTATTACAGAGAACAAAATAGTTCAATTTTTTTTGGAGTTGTGTATCGTTTGAGGTTTGAAACTGTCATCTCCCAATTTTTTGTTTGTATGTTTTGTTTGTATGGTTGTTTTCAATGTGTTTAACGACACGATGTGAAGCATATATTAATAATATATTGATATATTAAGAACAAGTCTACTCATAAATAATTAATATAAAATAACAACAATTAATACGAGGGCTGCTCTATATATTTCTGGGCTAATAGTGAAAATGCGAATATTTATAATCAAAAATGGTTTTATTGTTTTTCAAAGTATTCTCCAGCATGATTTATACACTTTTGCATGCGCTCAAACCAGTTGTCGAAGCACTTTTTCCACTCCGATTGAGACACCTCTAAAACATGGTTTTTGAACACTTCAACAGCTTCTTCTGGCGACGAAAATCGTTGACCACGCACTTTTTTCTTGATGTGCGGAAACAAGAAGAAGTAATTAGGTGCCAAGTCAGGGCTGTACGGCGGATGACCCATTAATTCGACGTTTTGACCGGTCAAAAACGCTCTGGTTTGAGCCGATGTGCGAGAGCTCGCATTGTCATGGTGAACAATGATTCGTCTTCTCTTGTTGGTTTTTCGAATTTCTCCGATGACTTCAGGCAAACAAATTATAGTGTACCACTCAGAAGTGACCGTCCTACGTTGCTCAAGCGGAACAGTCGCCACATGACCAGTTTTGCCGAAGAAACAGGCGACCATTTGCTTCGAAGTGCTTCTTCCACGAACAACCTTCGTTGGATTTTGCTCGTCTTTGAAGACCCACACGGTCGATTGTTGTTTCGTTTCGGGCTCATACGCATAGATCCATGATTCGTCACCTGTGACGATCTTATAAACGTCTTTTGAAGCACCGCAATCGTATTTTTGCAACATTTCTTTGCACCAATCGACACGAGCCTTTTTTTTGAGCGACTTTCAAATTGTGCGGGATCCAACGAGAAAAAACCTTTTTTACGGCCAGGTGTTCATGCAGTATCGAATGTATGCTGCTGGAAGAAATGTCCAAGGATGTCTCTATCTCTCGGTATGTCGCATGTCGATCTTGCATTATGAGTTCACGCACGGCATCAATGTTCTCTGGCACAACAGCCGTTTTTGGACGACCTTCACGGAATTCGTCTTTGAGCGAGCTTCGGCCACGATTAAATTCATTATACCAATTTTTCACAGTGCTATAGGATGGTGCTTCATCGCCATACAAAGATTTAAGTTTATCAATGCACTCTTGTCGTGATAATCCACGTCGAAAGTTGTGAAAAATGATGGCACGAAAATATTCACGAGTTAATTCCATTTTTTTCTATATTAATTTTTTCAAGTCACTGTAAACAACACAAATAATGGTCGTACGTCAAAACGTTTTGAGTACGATTATGCTTAAAAATGATAAGCTTTCCAATGGAAATGTCAGATTGCACTTGGCAGCACTCAGTGTTGCCAGGCCAGAAATATATATAGCAGCCCTCGTATAAAATTATAAAAAAAATTATTGTGTGAATAATGAATATAAATTGAATAATCAAAATCATTTTACTAATAAACCATAACATTTTCATCCAAAAAACCTTTTTTATTTGTATCTTTCTTCAAGCTTCCATATTTTAATGTGTAGTTTTATTCAGAAATCTACCTTTTTTAATTTTTATCACTAACATAATAATAGCATACAGTATAGATTTGTATAGTTGATTTATAAGTAGCACAAAATTTAAAAAATAAAATCTAATTAATGAAATTAAATCCAATTAAAAATTTGGAATAAAATGCAAATTTATGTATTTTAGGTAGCAGTGATGACTCAATGAAGCTTCAAAGCTAAAAAATAATATTGTTTATAACGAAAAAATAGAGAACAGATCTCTATTTTTTTTTTTTTTTTTTTTTTTTGAGAAGAATTTGTTGAAAAAATCTACTACTTGCTTTAGTTTTCAATTGTGATATCTTTAAAACTTCTTTAACGTGTAAATTCATTTTTGACATACTGTAACTGTAACTTTTGTTACGTACGTATTGGTCTATACACTTATAGATTAAAGCTTTATTAAGTAATAATAGTATATCATCACAACTTTAAATAACTCACACAAAACATGTAATAGTATGTCAGCATAAATAACAAAATATAAATATAATATAAATTTTATTTATAATTTTATTTGTTTCTTATTGAGAGTGTGTTTGTATATACACATCACAAATTGCAAGTACAAACATAAAATATATTCGAATTGTGTGGATAATGCTATTTATTATTGTTGCGGCGCTTAAAGGTTAAAAGTTAGTGTGCAAATGTATTGTTGAAGTAGTGAAGAGATTAGCGATAACAAATATAGCAACGACTTAATTGAAAATTCCTTCCACATTATTTTAAATCGCAGCAAGTTTGAAAGCGAATTAATAACCGCTATTAATAGACATGTAATCAAGAAAAAATATCTGTAAAAAAGGAAATTTGTCAATCGTTCATTTAATAAAGTTTATTTTTCTATATGGAACGACCCATATGTTTACGTTAACTTGCTATTTTGTGAAAAATTTCATATTATTCAACTAAAATGTAAATTTGCTTTATGAATTTAAATCAGCCTTTTACAATTTGGTGTTATTTAATTTATTTTTTACTCGATTAAATTATAATAAAATAAAAATTATTTGCATATTTCTATAAAATTCTAATTAAATTACACTTTAACTAATTTCGCAGCAGTGGTCATAGTAAAAAATATAATGGTTTTTCTAATAACGAAAATGTTTTAATTTTATGCTGAAAGCATGCGACGCCAAATACATTTTAAAATACTTTTCTTACAATAAAAATGAATTATGTTATCAAAAAAGTATTTAAGTAGGGGTCTAAATTCCTACAATATATTCATTGAAACATACAAACACCCAATGAAAAAAACATGGTTGAGGTAACCATAATCTTAGAGCAATATATTATGGTTGTATTATAAGGTTGTAAGCCAAAAACATAGTATTGTTATATTTAATAATAATATAGTTGGTCCATATGCAAATAATACCTATAAACATTTCCATCAGATAACGTAGTGGCAGGTAGGTTCAACGAAAATATTATTTTCTCTTAATATAAATATAGCAGTATTTAGCACAGACGAGTGCTTATATATATGGCAAACTTATACAGTAACAACGTTGGCCTATAGAGAACTATGCATGTGATTATTTTGATGGTTAAAGTTCGTATCCCAGCCTATGTCAATTTAATAATATACATTTTTTTTAATAAGTGTTTAATTTTTCTCATATATCACAGCGAACTGTCTTCTACATCATTTAATGGTTGACCAATAAAATAATAAATTTAATGGCCATAAACGTTAAAAAAGCCAATCAGAGGCACTGCAACACTCTTCATCACAACTAATTTCCTTCTCAACTTTATCCCAATCCAAAGAAGGTCACGCGATTAATAATTAATAATTAATATTTGTCTATGTTCTACTGGTAGCGCACACTGCTCTATGAGAAAAGTAAGAAAAATTAACGAACCATTTTTATATATTGTCTTTTCTCAATTTCGAGACTACTTTCCTTTCATAAGAATTAGTTCGTCTTGTTTTGATCCCATATAACGATATAATAAAAATAGAAGGAGTTGTGCTAGAGTGTTATAATTTGGTATACTACTATAAAATACCTTAATTAAGAAAAATTTAATTTATTGAAAAAATCTGACAAAGGAACCGCCTACCGCCTATATATGCTGAAAAATAAATTTTCGATATTGCAAAAAAACTCGTAAAAATCCACAGATGTTTTACATCCCATTCTAGTAACTTATCTCGTTGTTTTTATTGTGATTGACGCTAGGTCCCGCCATATATCCATGTCAATAGAGTTCAGGCTTGCTCAACAGATAACATCTTAAATACTGCTGCGTTTGTAATTTTTTCTGCAGCTATACTAATAGCGTTAGTCGTCTCCTTTTAGTCCGTTGTGATGATTTTTCATAACTTACGTAAGGTAGGCCTATACCACTGCTTGTACTTGGAACCTAACTGAATTGAATTTTTAATATTGTATAACAAAAAAATTAAAAAATAGAAAATTAAAAAGCTAAATATAACTCACAACACAAGCTTCTTGATCAATTATTTCACTATCTAAATAGTTGCTTGTCTCAGCTTAAAATCGGCTTGTCATATGCGAGTATTTGGTCCAAATTTAAAAACTGTAAAATTTAATTTCTGCACCTTAGTATTCAACAATACTCTTTGCAAACGATTTGTTTTACTTTAAGTAGTAGTGGTTGTTAAGCCACCGATTGAAAATATCACCAATCCGAAGGGTTCTTGACACTAAAAAAACATTAACCAAAAAAAAATCCGTGCAACTTGGTGCAGCTGAAAAAATGTCTGAAATTTTCTTATATAACATATTTAGTTTAAGCTTGTAATCATAAAATATTACACTAAATATGATATTAAATATTAAATACAAATATTTTAAAGATAAAACTCTCCTTCTGTTTCATGCACTGACTGATTTTCTATTAATTTTATTGAGCAGAAATTTCTATTCTATCTATTGGGTTCTGTAATAAAAATTACTGCTAACGGTTCTCTGATTTCACCAGACTGTTTCTGCTGTATTTGTGGTAACTATACATACTAAAAAAAGGCACCAACGAAATGTTTCAGATTTTGTGAAAAAGACTATTTTAAAATTAAATTAGTTAATCAAGGCAAGCTTTGGGTCCCCTACAAAGTTTGCTTAGTTTATATGGAAGAATTAAGGCAGTAGAGGTTAAGAAAAAAACCCTTTCGTTTTATAATTCATTTTGTGAGAAATCCATACGTGAAGGAGCAAAACTGAGTTTATATTTGAAATCAGAGCTAAAAATGCATTGAAATTACCTATCACAGTTGAAACAATTATTCGAAGACCTGCACAGCTAAAGACAATACCCTGAATGACATGTTTAAAGTTTTAAAACGTTAGAGCAATAGTCCATAGTAAAAAAAAAATTACAAGTTTGTCAACCAGAGATGTGAAAAACAAACATTAAACTTTAAACTTTTCATGTTTTCTCTTTTGGTATTTTTAAAAGAGAATACGAAAACAAAAGAAAACATTTAAAAGTATCAAATTTCCTTGCTAAAATCCATGACAAATTTAAAGTCTTATAAGATAACGTAAAATAACTAAGTTATAATGGAGATGACAGTAAGTGTCAGTAAAACAAACCTGCAAAAAAAAAAAACAATAAAATGTCATGCAACTGAAGGATTTGAATGAAATGTTTCTTTGTATAATTAATTTCTTTACCAAGAAATAAAAACCAATTAAAGCAACTAGCAGCCGTCAATAGTTTGATGTATTTTTTTACCATTTATTTTTGTCTTAGCATATCAAATGACCATGTGAATCTCAATCCTAAATCATTTCGAGAAAAAATCGCATCTTTTATTTTATAATCTTTACTTTTCTCTTTTCATTTCATTTCATTTCAATTTTTTTTTTTTTTGCAATTCATGTTGTAGGTTTTTTTAAACATTACATTTATGATTGACACTTATTACAAAGTTGATTAGAATTTTTACAATGTATTGTAAATGAAAATTGTATCATAACGTTATTTAAAACTATTTGGCTAGAAATTCGTTGATTAGATGAACACTATGAAATCAAATATATGATTTGAATTAAGTAATACGATCTTAGATAAAATTGTACATGTTGTATTTGAAAAAAGGGGTTTTAACATTGGGAAGTTGGCACGAGTACTGGAGCTATTCTGTTGCAATGCCAGCCATAAAAATAAAGATACCGGAAGAGTTAAGCAATGATGGTATAAGACTTTAAAAACAAACTATTTGTGTCCAAATTACTGGACAATAATGGCTGAAGAAAAAGTTCGTAGAAAGCAGTAACTATAAGCCAGATGAGTGGATACATCGGCAGATTTTCTGGTGATCACGATTTTTCTTTTTTCAGTCAGGTTTATCAACACTTACTTTATGTTTTTAGCTTAGACATATGCATTCAGCAAGTAACGCTGGAAGCTGAACTAGAGAAACTAATTTTAAGAGAGTTGGCTTTTGATATTTTAAGCGACAGTTGTGGCGGTATAGAACTTAACTAGAATTTCCCAAATTATAGGAGTGTATTTTAATTCTACTAAAAGCGTCTTCTTATTAAGTCGCACCTTTTAAAGACAGTAACCTTTTTGGAACGAAACTTTAAAAACAACCACTTACAATTAATAAGTTTTTAATTTAAATAAAATTCGTTATTTTTGTCTGATTAAAGTAGATCTTAAAGATGTTGCGGTGCTTTAAGCAACATTCGCAATAGGAAAGCGATAAATATTCAAAAATAAACAGTTATTATTATAAACTGAAGTCAATAAATGTTATAGTGATAGTAAAAGGCAATATATATATTCATTAATGTCGTTGATAATTTAAAAACCATATTGAAATATTTTTTTTATTTAAGCATACTTAATAGAAAACAAGTAAGAGTGCTATATTCGACTATGCTGAATCTTATGTACCTTTTCCATCTTTGTAAATCTAGTTTAGTAAAGTAACTCCAATTAAAAACACAAATATTGGGGTGACAGGGAATTAAAAAAAATATTTGGAACTGCATATATATTATTTCACATAAAAATGACATCGTCTCTTAATCGGTAAAACAATTTTAAAGAATTTTAGCATTTCCTTAAATATGTTTTTAAAAGCTTAAATTTGATACCCAGATTGATATTTAAAAAAATTTGAAAATTTCAAAGCCCCATAACTTGGAAAATAAGGGCAAGCGCCAATTTTTTCTCTCGATGTTTTTTTCTTATTTTTTAATCCTCTATCGCCCCATATATTAATTTTTTTTTTCGGTTGGAGTTACTTTATTATTCCAAATGACATGAAAAAATTAGAGGCGTGGTGTTTTACCTGCTGCGTCGAAGGACATGGACCGATCATGCGGATTTCCAATAGCACCTCTTTCGATACTATATCTGATCGATTGACATATTTATTTATTTTTTGTGAAAAACACTAACACGGATGGACAGACGGACATCGCTCAATTGACTTCGCTATGCATAAGAAGTCAGAATATATATACTTTATGGGGTCGGAAATGGATATTGTAGAAATTACACACGGAATGACAATTTTCCTCTTTTTGTGGTAAAGGGTATAAAAACTTTAAATGCATCATAGGTAAAGGGCAGTCTCTACATGTTAATGTAGAGTTATATCGCACTCTAACGCACATGTATTGATTTCATAATTACTTTCCAACTTGCAATGCAAAAATTTTTAACACTTTAGTTCATTTACATCTCAACTCACCGGCTACTTTTCATTTTTCAAAAAACACATAAAGAATGTCATAAACAATTTATTTAATTTTAAAAATATTTAAGGATATTCCGACTAACATGGACAATAACATGCGCTTAAAAATAACAATGAAGATGGTAACAAAAATCAATAAACTGTTAATAATTATTTTAAACTTATCTATTAATACACTTTGTAATACAATGCTTTCATTTATTCTCTTTTCTTGAGTACTTTTTTTCATAATAGTTACGTATCCTAGAAGGTAGTGTGCGGCTCATAATTATAAGTTCATCAGATAAAAGTAAGAAATATTTCCAAAGAAAAGCTTTAAGAAAATATGTGGCCAAGTATGATTATTTTTTAGCTTAATTAAAAACAATTATTAATTTGTAACAATTAGTTTGAACGAACACCACATAAAAAATTGCTGTAGAATCCAAAGAGCACGTCAAATAAACTTTAAACCCAGTTATTTAAATAATAATAATACTCGTAATAAATATTAAAAATATACAATTAAAATAAAATATAATAATTGAAAAAAAAAATAATAATTAAAATATGTTAATTGAAAATTGCAAAGTAAAAAAAAATAAAAATACGGTTGCCTACTGGAATTGACCAAACTTTTTACTCGTTAATACCCTCTTACATTCGCCTAAAGCCCACATGGACAAATCATGCAGGAGGCTTCGGCTTGTGAGCATTATTGTTATGCCAAGTATTTATTGTTGATCGTTTGTTAGCAGTGTTTTTTTTAGGTGAAATTTGAAGTACCATTTTTTGTCATTGCATTTGTTACGGTCACGGTAATCCAATTGCTGCCTTAGTGGCTGCCTGGCTTCTGCCGCCACCAGTCTTGCAATCTGAAGATCTTGTGCGCTAACATAAAGTGCAATAGCATGCCACTTTTAGAAATCGGTTTTCTTTCAAAAATTTAAAAGCTCTTTTATTATTTCACTCACTATAAGCGGGCTTTTATCAATAACGAATGAAATCCAATCAGAAGTAAAACTTTTTACAGTAGTCAATATCAATTAAACTATGCGTCAATTAACACATAGAAAAAAGGAATTACAATACATATAAAAAATCTTTACTAAGCCAAGTCTTTATTTATATAAATACATATTCATTCTTGTGGTAAAGACAATATAAGCCAAAGTACACGAACGCTATTGAGGACTGGAAAAGAAATGCATTATTAATTATATGAACAAACTTTTAAATAGGGGAAATGAAGCAGAATTGATATTAAAATAAAAAAAAACACAGTTGAAGCTATTTCGTCTGATGTGGCTGCTAATACGTACATCAAGAATTAATTAGGCGACGTATTCGAAGAAAGAACTTTTAAAGCGACCGGTAATTCTGAAATGGTTTCAGAGTTGAGTTTAAAAAACAGTTAAAAAATACATCTAATGATCATAAAAATTGTATTATGATCTCTGTAACAATTTGTAGTTGTTTTAAACAATATTTTATTCATGATAAACAAATTTTTAGCAACATCTTTATATTTATTTGTTATTACGCATGAAACTTTCAACATCATGGGAAAAATTAGACAACAGCAGAATGTAATGCACCAGTTCCTGTATCGCTACATTCATTATCAACAATCTTCGCATCTAGCTGCCTTGGGTTGTGTACATTTAAAACATCATCTACAACTAAATTATTTTGTGAGCCGAATTAATTAATGCCTTCGCTTTTAATAAACAAGTAAGAGTGCTATATTCGGACATGCCGAATCTTGTATATCCTTTACTATTAATTTAACTCCAGTAACTCCAATTAGAAAGACAAATGTTGAGGTGACAAAGATTTAAAAATAAGAATAAAAAAATGAGTACTCTATATAATTTTACATCAAATTGTCAACGACTCTTAATACGTTAAGTATTTAAAAAAAAAATTAAGTATTTCCTCAAAGATCTCTTAAAAAGTTTTGAATGATACCACAATGATATCTTAAAAAATATAGTGCATAATCGTACTTTTCTACGAAAATTGTAGAGGCCCAAAGCTAGGAAAATGTAGGCGAGAGCCAATTTTTTCACCTGATGTTTTTTTTCTTATTGTTGAATCCTATATTGTTCCATATATTTGTTTTTTCATTGCTCCAAGTGATATAGTAATATCAGAGGCAGGAGTGGTGTTTTGCCAGCTACTGAAAAGGACATGGACCAATCTTACTGATTTTCAATAGCAACTCTTTCGAAACTATGTCAATCGATCATTGGCGTATTTTAATTTTCTCTAGCTGATCTAATGCCTTGGCAAACTTAATTTCAACACTAAAACCGACATAAAGGCGGACATCGCTCAATCGACTTTGCTATGTATAAGAACTCAGAATATATACATATAATTTATTATGTAGGCAACGGATATTGTATAAATTACAAACGGGATGACAAACTTAGCTTTAGGCTTTATTCACTTTTTGTGATAAAGGGTTAAAAAAATAAAAACTATTATGATTAAGTGCAATAACAATATGAAGACATAAAATTAAGCCTGTCACAAATATAAAAAACAACGGGTGTTCGTTTTACAACGGAAGTGTTTCTGTCTGAAAACAATTTTATATTATATACACAGTTATATTTTAACGTGTTATTTGCTCGTTAGATTCTTTTGCATATAAGTCTATATCATTTTGATGAGTGCACTGTTAAGCAACAATATTACAACTATACACACTCATTTCTATGTTTAATGTTTTACCTAACACTGCCATACATCACGCAACTCTGATTTCTGTGTAAAGGCGAATTTAATCGTCTACATTCTTTTAAAATGGAAAGATCTGGCACCTTTTTCTTGTTGTATCTTTTATACCTGTACATGTGAACATGTGGTTGTGTTGCTTCTTAAATGTTTTTATGCGGACTAGAGAATTTTTTTGTATGAAAAGTTTATTAACATTTTTTTTTTTTTAGTTGCTTAGAGGTACTTAACCTACTTTTGTAAAAATATTTTTTGAACTTGTATTCAAAATTTTGGTTTGTTTTAGGTGTAAACTCTCTTATAATGATATGCTTTTAATTAATTTTCGCAGCTAAAAACGTCGGTTTATCAACGTAAACAGGAAAATCTGTTGAATTTTCACATAAATAATTATAAAAAATTTTAAATTTTAAAGAAGCTGGAATTCATAACTAAATTTTCCATAATTTACTTTTTGCTCACATATTTTACTTTACTTGTTTGCCTCGTCATTAGAAAAAAATTTTAAGCCTATCGTTCATACAAGTATTTGCTTTAAGGTTTCACACAAATAAATAATTCACACTAAAATGAATTACACTTGCTGCAATATAAATATTATTATTTGTATAAATACTCGTATTTGTATGACTTAACATGTTTTAATTGCTTTTGGTTTTTTAATTTCTATTTTTTCCTTATTGCTTAAATATTAGCGGCACGTGCAAGCAATAAATAAGGGACAAACTTGCGGGGTGAAAATATTGAAACCAGAAATAAAAACAACACAATTAAATCTTGATAGCGTGGTTAGTGTAGTTGTAACAAAATCGATTGTAAGAAATATATGAGCGCATGTAAAATTTACATTATAAATAAGAGTGCAATTTTTTTTTTTAATTCTCAATATTCTAAAAATCAGTATTCCCAGTGTTGCCACTTATTGTGATTTCTCGCCAAACGTGGCTATAAAAAGTCCTTTTTTACGATAAAAATTTTAAAATGGCGGTATTTAAAATGCTTGTCGAAATTATTTTCTATTTTTTATGATTTTCTCTATGATAAAATTGCATTTAAAAAAGATTAAAAAAACTCGTAGGTTTATTTTATATATTTTAGGTTGACAAAAAATTTACTTATTTATGTTTCCGAATTAACTAAATTCACTTTGACTCCTATATTTGTTAAAGCCTTTTTATCCGCTTTATACACACAAATGTATGCTAATTTTTGAATTAAATGACAAATGCTTAAAAAGCTTGCAGAAAAGCCCACAGGGATGAACATTAAAATAGTGATGAACTACCAAAAAATTTATAGAGGAAATATATTTACAAAATTATATATAAATGTTTTTTTGACCTTTTTAAATAGTTCTTCTTTTCTTATTAATAATTAATTAATTATTTAAATTAAATTAAAATAATTAATTTATATTTAAAACTCAAAAAAACATTCAAGTAAAATAACTCTGTTTTTTTTTCAATTTTTATAAGAATGTAAATGTTTAAAATTTTTGAGTTATTTTACTTGAATGTATTTTTTGAGTTTTAAATTTATAAGAATGTAAATTTTAAATATTTGAGTTTTTTGTCGTTTGGTTTTTGATTTTTCTGTTTTTGTTTGAAAAAATAATTTCATTTTAATTTTGTTATTTTAAAAAAAGAAAATCTAATTTTTTGTTTCCTGTTTCCTGATGATGCCACCCAAAGGTGTGGCGAAATATTGAAAATATAAATAAAAATTTTTATTATTTATAAAACTGACCTAGTGCTTAATAAATTAGAAAAGAAAAACTATTTACAAAATTCATTTTTGAATATGGACAGCATTGATTTTGACACCAATATTGAACAAGACTGTTTGAAATGTAGCTGATTTTGCAAGGAAGTTGTTTTCTATATTTAAAAAAGTTTCTAAAAGAAATGCTTGATCGGCTTCCAGAAACATCTCTGCTTTATAAGTTTTTAAAAGTTTCGAAGACTCTAATTATGCATTTGGTATTTTTGAAACACAGTTTTATAATTTTTATTACATATTTTGCATTTTGACGATATGTGGCGAAAAACTGGCAACAACTGGCCCGTCTTAATTCTATTAACTGAGTTCATTTATTTTTGCTGACTCACTCTCTCAATGACAAATATAGTACAATGTGCAATTTGCACAGTGCAAATTACAGAAATTTAGATATTGCATCTCTTCTTTTACTCGCTAAATATATTACTCTCTGTAATTGTGTATCTCTCTTTTAAAATCATTTTCTTATATAAAAGTAAACTTTGACAAAGGTGATATTTACTTCTGCCATTGGTTCTGAATACACCCAAGTCTGTTTTTACACAGTTTTGATTTAACACATTAAAAAAAAAATTTTTTTATTGTTTAATTTTTGTTTTTGTGGAAGAAATATTTTTAGCATATAAATAATTGTATCAAAGTATAAAAAATATACTTTGATATAATTATCTAAAAAAGATTTAAGTTTTTACGTGATTTTATTTTTCATTTAGCACGATTAAACATTTTTGGGCTTAAGTTTTTTATTGTCAAGTTAAATTTTTGGGAAATACATATGGGCATATCCCAGAAACAGTCAAAAATTTTTGAACTTAATCCAACTTAATTTTTTTTAATGGAGCATTAGAATAGATATCTAATTTCATAAATTTATAAAAAAAATTTATTTCGATGATGATTAATACAAAAATTATTACAAAATCCTACCCTACCTCAGGTCTTTTATGTTATACAAAAAAAGTGAAATCTTTACGTGTTGATATCATTGCTTTGGTTCCAATCGAAAGTCATATTATTATTCACTCAATTCTCTTTAATTTTTGTAGAAAAAAAATGTTGCTCACTATTTTGGAAACAGTAAAGTTTGGTATGAAAGGACAGGTAAATGCGTTGAAGCGTGCGTAACGGAAAATAAGGTTTTTTTTTGTATTGTGAGTAGAAAAAATATTTTTTTTTTTTACAAATCATCTATAATTTTAATTTAAAATAATATCCTGCTTTTAAGAAAAAAAATTATAATTCTACAATTAAAAACCAAAAAATTACATCATATTAATTTTTGTAGCGTGCGTAACGATTTGAGTTCTCCCAAATATTACAATAAAAACCTTTGCAATTTTTTATTTTTTTTCTTATCACTTCCCTTCCTAAATCTATTCTTAGCCTACATAATAACAACAATTTAGCTTACTTTGTTGGTACGATAGGCGCAAACGGTAAATTTCATGTGGTCTCGCCTTTGGATTCGTTTGGATCATCTGCAATTGTTTTTTAGTGTCAGTTTAGATTATGGGCATATTGATACCACACAAAATTGTTTGCTTACAGTATAATTTTTATTAATAAGAGTTGGAAAAATCAAGACGGGTGCAGAGTGTATTCGAAAATATCGCAAAAAAATACAATCAAATGAAAACTTAACACAAATAGAACATTTAAAAAATGCGAAAAGAATGAAAATTTATCGAAAAAATCTTAAAGAAAAACTTAAAAATGATGATTAGCTATTAAAACTGAAGGCTTACCACCGAAACCGTGCGGAAAGCTATAGAAGGAAAATAAAGCAGCAAAAACAAGAAAAGCAACGAGTAATATCATTGGATGGCGCATACAAGTCCAAAAATACCCTTTAAAGGCCTTAAGAAAAGTGGAGATGGCATTACCAAAAGACATTAAGAAAAAAAAGGAAATTCTTAGAAAGCGTATTGAAAAATACTTGAAAGAGGAAGAAGATGCTCAAAGAAAAAATACGGTTAACGAAAATGTTAAAATGATTTATGAGTTTTACACTAATGATGACATCTCTACGGAAACTGCCGGAAGAATGTCCACACAATTTTTAACAAAAAATGTGTTGTGACAAAACCAAACAAGTTTGTATGAGGAATGAATGCAACAAGTGCATTAAAGAAATTACAGACGTTTTCGTCCCTTTAATTTACATAAATCAACTTTAAGAGCTTACTGAATGGAAGCATTGGAGAATCGTCATACGCTTTAGTCATACGAAAGGACCAATAACTGATTTGATAAATGAATTGGAATCTCAGTTATCTTCCTTTAAACTGCATACCTATGTTAAAAGGACTCAACAAAAATACTTTCAAGGTCGAAAAATATCTATTAAACAAGATGAAGGTGTTCTGCAAGTCGATTTTGCTGAAAACTATAGGCTCAAAAACTATAGCACTCAAAATGAAATTCAGTCAGCTCATTTTAGTTACAATATTTACTTGTGTTGCCTGGTTGTATAATTGCACAAGATCATTTGCTATTACGAGCGATCAACTATCACACAATAAATATGATGTTTATTGCTTTCTTCAGGTAATTGTAAAGAAACTTAAAAAACAAAATGCTATTTCAAAGTTATTTTTATTTTCTGATGGCGTGCAAGTTAATTTAAAAACAAATTCAGTTTGAGTAGTATATCGTTTTTTAAAGAAAAATTCGACTTGACCCTCTTTGAGTGGAATTTTTATGCAACTGCTCACGAAAAGGGTGCAGTAGACGGAATTGGAACTGTCGTAAAGAGAAAAATTTGGCAAATAGTGAAAGCTCAGCAAATTGTTCTTTATAACGCTCATGATTTTTTTAAATTGTCAAAAATGAATATAAATGGTATTTTTATTTTATATGTAAGCAGTACATACATAAAAAATATAACTGGACTTCTTTCGGAGAGATGGGTTATCGTTAAAAGCATTCCCGGCATTAAAAGCAACCATTGTTTTTCATCAGTTAACAAAAATGTGCTCGAAATAGCACTAACGGCAGATTCATCAAAACATAAAATTTATTTATAAACATATACATAATTATATTAATTTTTAAATATATTAATTAAATAATGATATTAAAAAAGAATATGATTTGTTTTGTTAAAAGAAACACAATTATTTTTATTTAAATACTACTGAAAAAATGTAGCGTGCGCAACGTAGTGCGTGTAAAAAACAACAATTTTTTTTTTTTGGCTGCAAGTAAGTTATTTTATAATTCCCTTACATTCATTACATTTAATTTTTTTGTTTTATTATGCAAAATTTGCTAAAAATCACAAAAACATACCTCAACCTTTAAAGTTACTTCCATTTTTTGTAGCGTGCGTAACAATACTTTGAGATCAAATTTTTGCAACTTATTCCTGTTAGAAAAAAATATTTTGATGACATTCGAAAGTACACTCAAATCCCACTAAACACTGTGTATAACTTGAAGGTATGTCTTTTGCAAGACCAACAAATTGTTATATTTCAATCCGAAAACGCGTATGAATGTAGCGTTCGTAACGTAGGATTTGGGCATTTTTAAAGAAATATCATCCGAAACAAAAAAAAAATCAAAGACCATAAAATTATGTTGTTTTACCATATTTTTATGGGAAATCTGTCAAATTTACCATTATGAAAAAAATTTATATATATTCATAACATAACATAACATTTAGAAATATTCAAACGCAAAGTCGAACAAGCGCAAAAGTTCCGTTTTGAACATTTATATTGCTCGTTTTGTTTTGATTAAAGTTTCTACTAATTGACATTATACACTGACATTTGCTCTTTTAAATTTCTTGTTTGAAAATAAAGAATAGAAGAATAATAAAAAAGGAACGATATGATTGCCAATTACGTTAAATATTTTTTTTCCTTTACCAGAAGTATTTGTACTATAGGCATCAAATATAAGTAACAAATATAAATTTTTATTGCAAATAAAATAAACAAAAAGTTAGTGGAAAATTATCAGCGCTTTGCTCTTAGTACTTCGACATCGTATAAATTCAAAAATATGTAATAATAATGATATGTGTAATATGTGTTAAGCGAATTCGATCAATTTTTTTTTTAAATTGTCCGCCATTTTAAATTTTGAAAAACTGACATCAGATTCGATAATTCGATAATCAAAGACCATAAAAACCTTGTGGCACCAAATTTTATTAAAATTTATTGAATTCATATAAAATAAATAATTTTGTCGCATTAAAGGTTAAAGCGTGTTGAAAAAATTACAAAACTATAAATTAAAAAACCGGGACATATATTGAACAAATTAAAAATTAGTTATAATCATCTTATGCACGGCTAATTAAATAAAAAGTAAAAACAGAAGAAAAGATTGATCGAACAAAATGTCGCATGTGGCATGTAACGTGCGAAAGTAATTAAAATTAAATAAAAATTAAACTACTTAATATTTTTGAATCAAATCAAAGCTATAATTCAGATTTCCCAATGCATCACATTTAAAAAAAGTCGCATTAAAATATTTAATCAGGTTTCGATAAAATTAGTGTTTAAACTGTTTGCCTTTAAAGCGACTTCTGTTTTTGTCTCAAGCGAATGCCGTGGTTTCTTGAAAAGGTATAGTTACCGAAAATTAACCTTAAAATTAACCACCAATTATAGTGCCAATCAAGATCTATAGGTTTCGCCCTCTCTCAAAATAAAATAATATATTGAAATATGTTTTTTTTTTAATTTCAATGCGTACGAAATTCGCATTCGACATTGGAGAAATGCCCATATGTTCACATCACAAAATTAGGGGCATTCTCTTTTTGTGGATAAAAGCAAATTTACTGCTTAGATCAATTGTAAATAGGGAAAATTGAGAGGAATTGTCATTTTATAGATAAAAGCAAATTTATGGTCAGATCAACTGAAATGTGGTAACAATTTGTAAACTATCAATACAATCAGATCTGTTTAGTAAAGAAATTTTTTTTAAATAATTTTTTTTATTTGTTTTTAACAACATTATAGTTATTTGATATACATACATACATACATATGTAAGTAGCTTTTTTAGTTACTAAGCTTGTCATACATTTAGGTTAAATTACTTTTAAGATTAGAGTGCAAATAAACATAATATATGTATGTGATTTAGTACATAAAATAAAAATGAATACTTGTTTTTAAAAAATACTTTTCATCATTTTTAATAGGTTTTAGAGACAAGTAAATACGATTCTATCGTGTAAAAACAGTATTGGGTGTATCATGATTTTGTTTAAGCTTGTATGAGTGCACGTGTAACAGTGTATGCCTGTGTTCGTCTTTTATTATTCAACTTTTCATCTACAATTTAAATAAAATTTTAATTGTTTTAAAATAAATTGCACACTATTTTCCTCCTATTAAATTGGTTCTCTCTTACAGCTTTAACATTTATCTTTAATTACACTGACTATTCAAGTATTTTTAGATATTTTCTGTATGATGCAAAATGTTGCCAGTATATTTGCGATACATTATTTTATTGTAAAAATTAAAAAAAAATTAGGAGATATAAAATGTCGTTCCTTTCATTCGTATTTTTAATCATAATATTTTTGTACAAATAAAACACAAATAGCTTAAGATTTTCCATATTTACTTTTATTGCTTGATTAGAGACTCCTACACTTCTTACTATTAGAACAAAAATTAAAAAACAATGTTAGGTATTTTTATAATAAGGCATTTACTTGTTTTGCTTATACTCGTATTTGTACTCATTCTACAATATCGAAAAGCCCACAGGAATTAACTATACAGCTTCTCCTTCCAACACATACTAAAAAAAACACAAAAATTTACTTTAAAATTCTTGCAAAATATAAACCGGAGTCCAAACAGCTATCATCAGCTATCTGCCAATAACGGTTCAAAAGTCTAAATAAAACTAACACGTGGGACAACCTTTAATTTCCAAATTCAAATTTTATACTTGTCGTTACAGCAGACTTAGCAATACAGCTAGTAAATTTCAACCCTCTATTTACAACCGTTTATCCATACACATCAAAGTTCATCAACTATTGTAACACTCTTTAATTTAAAGTTTTGAATATTTACACTTCTTATTATACCAGACAAAAAAGTGAACATTATGAAAATTTTCAAGTGATTGTATGTAACGATTTAAGAGATAGGGCCATATAGCTCAAATAACATCAATTATTGGTACACCCTTTAGTTTCTAAATTACAATACAGGTTCCTTGTAAATGTTAGCTGTCTGTCTACAACAATTCAAAAATATAGCCATATACATCAAATTATTTAAACTATTGGGGCACCCTTTAAATAATTATTTTGAGTGTTTATACTTCTTATTATAAAGATCATAGTAATTGACATTCTTGCGAGCGTTTGTCTTTAACGGTTCAAAAGATAGCCTCATATAGGTCAAGTTATTTACGTCATCTATGGGAACACCCTTTAATTTTGAGATTTATTTTTGTATTGCTTTGTGTCCTTTGCAGCTTATAATACAAGTAAAAAACGTGCATGTTGTATGGGGACGCCTTTTAATTTTTTTTAATTATGAACTGTTTTTAACACGCGACCAGGAAGCATAACCTTCCAAAAAATTGCAAATTTGATCCACAAATGCTTAAGTTATGGAGGCCCAAACATAAAGAAGCCATATTCAGTCGAATTGATAGCCTCCCTTTTTTTTGAAGTCGATTTAACAAAATATAACGCGCTCGTAGCAGAGAAGAAATATTTTCCAGTTTTATAAAGAGCAAGGGACCTACGAAATATGAAACTCAACCAATAATTCTGGAAATCAAAACCTAAAATGGCATATTCTCTAAAGGATCTCACAACTCAAGAAGCTTTTGAGAAAAAAATTTAAATTTTTATATGTGTGATTTTTAATGCATCATATGGGAATTTCAGGATTTGTGTTGTCTAAATTTGCAACTTTATTACTTAAATTGAAAAAGTACACATGCAGCGTGTAAAATAACTCGAATTGACGCAAAACACTTTTAAAGAAAAAATGTTATAAAAGTTTTAAAGGAATCGCAATTCCATAAGTGACTTTTCACTGAAGTAATATTTTAAGAAATAATATTCAACCTGTATTTACGTCGAATAAACTCATTTGAAGTCATCTAATAGTTTTTAAAATAAAATTGATAAAAATGATGCAATTTTTACTTTTCAGTTGATTAAAAAATTCAAATAGAATTTATTGTCAAGAGTATAAATTTTCGCTAATCAATTTTCCATTATTTTTCACACCCAGTTTTGTAAACAGAATATCAATCGACCTTGAAAGTAGCAAGCAAATGTTGCGAAAACAGATATACAATTTCAAGGTTACTTAAAAAAAAATTACCCACTATTTGCTACATCCCTTCAAAACAAAGTGCACTCTTTATCTGAAATAACCACTCAAGTAAAAGTTTCTTTGAAAAGAGTTCAGCTTTTTGAATTTTAAAAATTGACAGCCACTTTTAACATCGAATATTTTATCACTAACAGCCTGTTGTGTATATAATTCTCCAACTTCTCGTTTTGGATTACTTAAAGATTTACTTTTTACGTTCTCAGTCTTTTATATTAACATACAAAGATATTTATTGGCACCCTACACTACTTTAGTAAAAAGATTGATTTAAGGCTATGATACTATTTTTATTTATGTATTCTTTATTAGCGCTGCTTTGGTTTTTAATCTAAGGCCTAAAGAACCATTAACAAGTAATAGCGCTACCCTTTACCATACATAAAAATCTAGTTTAGTGAAGTAACTCCAATCGTAATAACAAATATCGAGGTGGCAGAGAATTAAAAATATAAAAAAAGTTTTGGTACCAAAAATATATAAAATTATACAACAAAATGTCATCGGCTCTTAATGCGTTTAGCATTTAAAAAAAAAAATTTAGTATTTCTTTAAAGTTCTCTTAAAAACTTTCAAATGACACCTATATTGATATTTTAAAAATTTTAAATTTTAGAGGCCCCTAAATCGGAAAATATTGGCGAGCGCCTTTTTAATCACTTGATGTTTTCTTCTTGCTTTTTAATTATCTATCGCCCCATATATTTGTGGTTTTAAATGGAGTTACTTCACTTAACTAAATTTGTCAAAATGTTATGAAAAAATTAGAGTCGTTGTGTTTTACCCGCTGCCTCGAAGAACTTGAACCGATCTTGATGATTTTCAATAGCAAAATTTTCGAAACTGTGTCTAATAGATTTTAGTATTTAAATTTTCTCTAGCTATCTAGTGCCCTGGCAGAGTTGTTTTCAACGCGAACACGGGCAGACATACGATCGACTTTGCTATGCATAAAAACTCAGAGTATATATACTAAATGGGACAAATTGGATATTGTAGGAATTACACATGGAATGACAATCTTATATATACCCTTTTCCCATTTGTGGTTTGTTGCGTATTTATTTAACCTTTTAAAAATTCTCATAGAGTTTAAAGGACTTTTGACTATATTAACCTCAAATATCAGATTTTTTTCTAATTAGAGAAAAAGAAATTTTGTATAAAATAAGAAAATTTCGCCATTTCTATGCCGATAAATTTAAGTTTATGTAAACATGTTATTCATCACAAAATACCAAATTTAGTTTTATATCATAATATAATTGAGGAGTGGTTTATTTTACCCAGAAGTTATTGGAAATTCTACCTCAGAAAAAGTACATACTACGTTCATCGATAGGAAGTTAACAATACAGGCAATACTACTGCTACTACAGTAAATATAATTTTATTGGAAAATTTAAAAGCCCAGAAACAAAATTTCTAAAACGTCCTTTATATCCAAAACAGAACAATATGTCTTTTGTAGGGTATCATATAGCCTGACTACAATTTTATTATTGTATTATTAGTGTCTACAATCAGTTGCCACACACAAGAGCTTGTACAATGCAGTACAAGTTGACGTAGTACCTACTTTTGCGTTTTTATTTTCTTTTTTTTTTATATTCTCTTTTCCTCTTGCGTAAAGACGTTTGACTTTTCTATTTATTTATAGTTTTTCGTTCTGTTCCAGTTTTTGTTTTTGTCTTTGTTTTTTTTTTTTTTTTTTGTAGTACGAAAACACAAATAGCAACAATATATAAGTGTATAAGTAATTTCAACTTACCCCCGTAATCTATTGCTGCTTTTTACACTTGACGTTATATAGACTACATTGTGTGTGCCATTGTAATAGTTTAAATTTACAGACTCAGAAAAAAATAAAAAATTATAACTTAAAGAAGAGGTGAAAACATGTGAACCGAGATGACACACAAATATTGACAAATAAGCTCAAATTAAATTCTCTTGCAACTTCAATTTTTTGTAAAACTAATAAAAAGAAATAATTCCCTTAACGTTTAAAAGCAGTAATCGTGTATTAATCGATGAGAATTTTTATTTTAGATTTCAGTGTGTAAGAACTCAAAACTTCCCTTCCTTATACTTTAGTTGCCACAACTACCAAACAAACATTTTTTGGACTAAAAGAGCTTTAATCAAATGACAGGAACAAGTGCAATAGATATTTGTACAACAAAATGTTTAACGAAATTTTCAAATGTTTTACGAAAACAACATTCCTCAAAATTAATCTATTTTTAAATCAAGTTTGTATTGCACAAAAACATATTGAGTGGAGATAAACTTCTACAGATAAATGAAGAGTTCCCTGTCTTTACAATAGCGATTCAACTGTCATACACTTGTAATATTTAAGACACTGAGAACAGAATGAGGACACGACGGTATTAAGGAGGGGTTAAATTAAGATTATTTAAAACCAATATAAAATTTGAAACCATTTACATATATTTAAGGTTTAATTAGACGTTCTATAACCATAACCTGCCTCCAATTTTTCCATATCATTTGGAACAATTCTAGATTAGTTAAGTAACTTCAATCAAAAATAAACAAATATATGGGGCGATAGAGAATTGAAAATAAAAAAACTACATGAATAAATTACAGTCATCGGAACTTTTAAAATTTTCTAAATATGAATATCGGTAAAAAATTAAAGCTTTTGAAGAGATCTTTAGAGAAATACTAACATTTTTCTTAAATGCTTAACCCATTAAAAGCCCATCACATTTTTAAGTAAATTTATTTATGTATATGTAGTACTTAATTTTTCCTTATTTTTTAATTCTCTGTCACCTCAATATTTGCTTTTTTGATTGGAGTTACTTTACTAAACTAGATTTACATATCGTACCCTTAATACTAAAGTGTCACAACTCAAAATTTTCCAAAATGGACTTTTTTCATAAATGAATTCATATTTCACATCTCTAATTACTTAAAAAATATCACTCTCATCATTAACTGGAAAAATCGCGTTATGTCTGTGTTACGCTAATTGCACTGTTTTTACACATTAACAGTTTTTTGGCTCTCCTGAAAATTTTAAAGTTTTGAGTTGTGACCGTTTAGTATTTAGTGTGCGATATATAGTGAAAGGTATATAAGATTCGCCATAGCCGAATATAGCGTACTTACTTGTTTTATTTTGATTTAATTTTCACGTTGCGCTTCTTTTTTGACAAATTGCAAAACAAATGAGAGTTGCACCTCTATTCGCTGGCAGCAAATATGACTACGGTTATGGCTATGGTTACGGCTATGCCGTTATGGTACGGCATGTCTATTTGAACCTTTATCACAAATCTGTCCGTTTGTGTGTGTACGGTAAAACGGAGTAAAATTAAAGTTAGGTAGCACTTGTTAATAAACTACAGTAGATGCGTTTGTAGAGTTGTTTATTTGCTTATTAAATAGAAGCTTGTGAGTTCGAGTCCCAACAAAGCCTGGAGTAGAAAGGTAAATAATTAAGTAAATATTTATTGTTGAGCAGCCATGGTAGACAATTTGTGTTAAAGGTGAATAACTGGAAAACAGTTTTTTAAGCCTATCAAAGGTTCAATGAGAATAAGAAAAACAAATAGCAGTGTATGAGGCGGTAAAAGCGGCGACTACATATTAAAACCGCATCTGTGATAGTTAAGTTGCCTGCAGATTAGAACAGAAGCTTAGATAATGAATAAAAAACAAGGCAATAATGGATCGAAGGATTCTTAGTTAGTAACACGTCGGTCTGAATGGTAGCACTGGATAAAGGCCCTTGGTTTTTAAACAATTCTTAGGGCGCTTCAAATTTCACCGATGTTACTCAGGTAGCGAAGTTGGCTTCAATTATTTTTAAATGCTTATTTTTATTTATCAGGAGTTCGCCGGAAAACATCTAACTAGAGCCAAAGAGAAAGAAATAAAAAAGAGAACAAATAAAGTGTCACTAAGTTAAATATAAAAACTGACGTGCTAATAACAGCAGTCAAAGAAATTCGTTTGAAAAGTAAAAACGTAACAATTTTTTATAACAAAAACGAAATAAATATTAATTACTTTAGGAAACCCAGAGTTCTTCAGTACCGCAGTCGCTTTGGAAGAAACAAAAAAAATTTCGAGTCGTTGCTCTGCGACATGTTCAGGCGTTTTCAAACCTATTTTTTTAATTTTTGCCAAAGAAAACATACATGAATTCTAATGAGATAAACATTAAGATAACCGGTGAAAGAAGTAAACGCTAATAGAATAGCTTCCGAAATTCGAAAAAGTACTGACATAATTGTGACTTAACTCGAATTTTTTTCTTCAAATATTACAAATGTTGTTTACAATTCCTTTTTTTACATACCTTTACTAAAAAGTGTGTATCATTTTTCTTTTTTGTGTTCATTATTTTTTTTTTATTTTATTTTTTTTCATCATATAATAAAATTGTTAGAATAAATAATTTATTATAGTAGAGATAAAGAAATACTGTTTAGTGATAACACTTGTCTCCTTTAGCAGTAGCAGTCGTTAAAAATTTCTACAGTGGAATTATTATTTAAAAATTTGTTTTTTTAATTGAACAAAAAATATTTATTTTAGTTTCACAAAAAAAAAGAATAAATAATTATTTCTACGTTAATAAAATTTAAGCGCGTTTTAACTTGAGTTTAAAATTTAAAATCACCGACAAAGATTAATGTAGTTGTAAGAAAAAACAATGTTAGTACTATAACCAAATGAATAATTCTGAAACCGGCTAAGGTTCAGGCAGGTCACTCTGAAGTAGGGTTGCCAGATGGCCTGCTTTCCCCGCAGTAATTTATTTAATTTTTTAGTTTTTTTAAATAATAAATATTTCATGATATTTTCATGAAATATTTATATTTGAAGGAATCAGGACGAAAAGGAAAAATATGCTAAATACGTTGTTGTATAATCATTTGAAATTTTTCTTAACAATGATGACTACCATTATTTTGTGCATCACTGGCAATTTTTAACAAACAAAAAATCCGTTTTAAATTAAAAACATTAAATTATTAGCGGATCTTCAAACAATTTTTGAATATAAAATATAGTTGACAACGAAATGTCTCACAATGGAGCCTTTGAAATTTTATTGGAAGTTGTCATCATTTTCAAAATATTATCCGCACAACTGAAGCAAAAGAGTTACTAGACTTTGTAAATAATAATATAAAATAGATTCATATGCACACATTTCTTGAGATTGAAATTAATATATATGTACATATGTAATATGACGTAAAACTGAATAATTGTTATTATATTTTTATATTTTTAAAAAGAAAAATGTTAATAAAAATTCACTTTTTTTAACTATTTCTATTTCTGAATTATCCAGTTATTTTTACAAAATCCAGGTGAAAATTTTCATTGTCCAGTTATTTGACTTTTGGTATCTGACTACTACTGCCAAGACACCGCAACGTCATATCTGCTCTACAGCAATCCGTATCCACTGTGATGTAATAAAAAAGAACAAAAATTAAAATTGCATTAGAAAGAAAAAAGAAACATATTTATGTGATGAAGAGAATAATGATTAAATATTGATTGGTAATTTTTCGAATTGATATATACGAAATTAGTTGATTAAAAATATATTACAAATTTTCCGATAAAGTATAAGTACGCAACGTAGTTCCGAGCTTAGAATCCAGTATATAACACAAAAACAACGGCTTTATATTTAATATTGTACGATAAGCAAATGATTGTTTATCTCTAATGAAGTTTTTCAGTAGTCCTTGCAACTAATAAATATTGGTAAAAATTAAAATTTTTTAAATTGGAATTTACTTAGTAACGACCCCACAGTGCATATTAACATTTTCATTTTATGACAACATTTTGTTGTTATATACTTTAAAACCAGTTTCTTCTTTAATTGTTATTGTTGTTGTATACATTTGCTTTTGAACTTTTGTGTTTTTAAATTGTACTCGGCGTTTGCTATGACGCTTAATAATACATTGTCTTTGTTGGGACTAAATAAATTTTATTTATTGATTAACTTTTTTTATCTTAATGCTAGCAGATAAACGATATTTGGGGCTTTTTTCGGCATATCTGTTAATACAAAGATTTTTCTGCCTTCCTTCCTTTTTAGGAGCAGAAAAAATATGTTTTTTGGCCTCGCGACAAATAGCAATTGCCTAAATTCAAACCAGCAACGCTTAGAGATAAGTCTTGAGTCTTGTAATTTTTAATTTATATTTTTTTGGAAACATTTGGAAATTAAGACCTGATAACTGGACCGATTGCGCTAAATTGATTGTTTTAAAAGGCACTAGTACATCTACAAATAGTAAATATTTATACATATATATATATATATATACTAAACTTTAAAATCAGTGGCAGCATCCACTATATTGGTCCACTATAGATGAATACAAACCTGATTTTGTTGCTAAACGATACCGACATAGAACTGTTACTCTGCTTACGTATGAGCTCTTTGATAGTTTAGTTCCTACTCTTGGAGGTGAACTTTTTTCGGAAAATTTTTAAGGCCTAAATATATTTACATCTAGATATGTGAAAATATAAAAGTAAAGTTGAAATTCATAGTCGAATTCTTTTTATTTTTCATCGAAATAATAAATCATTATTTCGTTGTTTTGGTTTTTTTATTGGTATAATTACTGACACAGCCAACTTAATTTTGCTCGCCTTTTAAATTAAATCGCAAATAATTTAAATTAATTTATGTGCATTTTCTAAAGACACATAAGAAGAATAATTTGCAAGTCATTTACAAATTTGTGTTATTTATTAAGCTGCAAATTAAAGTGGGGAGATAATGTAGAAACGCTATACTTTGTTTTAATGCTGATTATTTTTAAATTTATTATGTTGACACCTTACGATTTTTATTTTGTATTAAAATTCTACTTAAAAAAATAATTATGTTTATACTGGATGCAATCTGTGGCTATACTGAAAGTGTTTATATTCTGTTTCTTTTTTTATATTTCATAGGTTTGAGAATTAAAAAAAAATGTCAATAGTGTGATGGAATATTTTAAAGTTTAGAATTTTGATCCAAATATTAATTGAAACCATTCATCATGCTTATCTAGATCAGGTACAACATAAAGCAATTTCTGGATCAACCAGATGGTACATTAAATAACCTAAACTGATGAAAAAGTGCTCCAATGTCTTAATGTGTGTATGTTTAAGATCTCAGTGCTACTTTAGGCTACAGACAATGCTTCAGAAGTTATAAAAAACATTATTTCAGTATATATTCTAGTTGGCTCACACCGACAAGAAGCTGCCAGATCAATCAGTGAAGATCAAATCTTGACGATTTAACTTGTCTGATTCCAAAAACAATCAAAAAATAATTTTGTAATATTTCTTTTTAGAACTTGTTCGTAGGTAAAATACTAGGTTAACTTAAAATCCTTTTCTAGCGTAACTACACAGCATTATATCTATTTGTATCTCAAATATTACATAACCAATTTTTTTAATAACTAGGCGCTCTTATTTTACAAATTGTTATTTCATATTAAAAGTTGTTAATATATGCTTTTGTATATTATTGAACATGCTTTTTTTCATCTTAATAGATTATGTGATTCATATAAATAATAATATTAATAATAATAATAACTTTTTTTTATTTCTTTGCAGGTAAGCGAAACTTCCCTCTTAATTACCGTAAGTTATCAAAAGCTTTATTAAACAAATTTCAACAAAAAATAAATAAAAATTGTACGGTTATTTTAACAAAATATAAAAAAATAAGGTCATTACTGAGACTATTTATATATAAATGAAAAAAGTGCACTCAAACTCAAGGCATTAATCTATAAGACTCTCATAACCTACATAAGAATGAAATGACTACAAGTGAAAAAAAACCCGCAACTTATTAAGTACAATTTCGTAACCTTCAAAATTGCTTTATTTTTTACTTTGTCGTTTAAATTATGCATATAAATTTTGGAGTCCTGTTAAGCCAGAAAAATAATCTTGTTCTAAACTCCAGTATTTCTTGATTTGTGGAGCTTCCCACTTTCGGCACAAAAAGGCTTAAAACTACGTCATTTATCAGCTCCTTAAAGTGTGCGCTTATTTTAGCTCAGCTCATTAGAACGAACTAGTTCGTTCATTTAGTTCAAAGTTCACTTGGTGAGCTTAAACAAATTTTCGAATTCAGTTGACATGTTTGGCTCAATTGTTTTTAGTTCAATTGCTTAATCAGTGAGCAGAAAATAATTGAGCGAATCAAATTGATTTCTTTAGCTCACACAATTTTTAGTGTCCTGTGATAAATTTATCAGAAATTAAAAACATATTCGCACATACTAATAAAAAAAATGCACCTGAAAAACAATTTAAAGATTAACTATATGTGAGTATGCACTTTTATCAGACTTTATTTTTGTAAACCTTTAAAACTAAAAAGAATATTGATTTATAATAATATATTTTCTGATTACAAAAGGATGTTTTTCCTTAATTTGTACCAAAATGAGTTTTAAGATTACACTCAAGTTTTAATTTTATATTTGTTTTCTTATAAATAATGATGAACTATGAAAAGCGATCAGCAACTGAGCACAAGAGCTCATTAAAAATATCGCTCCATATAGTTCAATTGATTGAGTAGTTCACTTGACCTAGGTCGGTCACGAACAACCCAACTCTACATCATATAGGTTCAGGTAATAAACAGTTATGTATTTCTTAAATGGCTTAAGGTGCGGTCAGATTATTCAAATATTTGACTAAAAAACCGTAACCACTAAATTATGGAAAAAAGTTCTTGTACTTCTCAAATACTTATTAAGAAATATAAGATCCTACTCAATATAAAAAGTATGACATTTATGATATTACAAATCGACAATAGTAATTATGTATATGTGTCAAGAAAGATTGAATAAGTTTTTATGAAAATACAAGCTACGATTTTTTTATCAACTATTTGGCTAATCTGACAGCACCTTTAGTACAGATTATGTCAACAAGCTATTCACTCAACTGAAATAAATGATCAATATGCTTACTTCTACTAAGAGCGAATTTACACCACGAAATTTTTCATAAAACTAGTAGCGTTGTGAAACAACTGTTATGGTTTGAGTTTTGCGGAAATATTTTTACTCTTGCTTTGTGTATGTTCGTTGTATATGCATATTTTGTTGTTTGTATGTTATTTGAAATAACGTGTGTTATTTGAAATAACGTGTGTTATTTGAAATAACGTGTGTTATTTGAAATAACACAAACAACTACAATAGCGGATATCAAATTAAAAGTGAAATTTAATAATTCCAATGGCATTAAAAATTTTATTGTTACAATGCAATGAACCCCGCTAAAACTTTAAAAGAAAATTGAAAAAATGACATGTTGCAAATCTGGACTAAGGAGTTCCTGTTTCTTTTCAATTCTAATAATTATAAATTTTCATTCATATTATTTATTTGTTTTGTGTATTCCTGTATTGGTTTTAAGCTTAACTTTGATTTGATTTGCAAAAACTGTACTAAGCTTATGATTTAATTAACTAAAGACCGACCAAGTTCAATACAGTAATTCAAGCTAAAACAATCACTCAATTTTATAAACTTAGAAGTACAACTCTTCTAAACAGTTTTGTAGCAGAAATATTATGTTGTTTGTTATATTAAAAAAAAACAACACAATAAGTACAATTAAAGCGTGTAAACGAAATGACAAACTTAGGCTTATTTTTTGAACCGTAACAGGCTGAGCCTATAAATTTATGCTGAACATGTGTTGCCAAGTACATTTGTATAACATTATTAATCCCATAAACACAATTAGTTTTTCTATTAAGTTACTTAACTTTTTTCACAGTGCAACTTTATGGCTCTCACCAATACAATTACATACTTATTGTTTTTGGACATCACAGACTTACAAGTTGTCAGCGGTTTTACAACAGACACAGCAATAATGAACAACATGGTTGTTCTGTCAAGAAGTTGTAGAAATTTGATCATAAACAATTTTTGACCTGTCGAGCCAGCCAAGAAAGAAAGAATTAGCAGTCGAACCAAAATAATAATTGTTTTTCAACTTAATGGTGGCATGTCACAATGTCCAGGGACATAATGCCCATCAAAGTAGCGTCGTAACGTCCATGGATATTATAGGTATATTCTATGGTATTCTATGTAAGGAAGATGGAACTTTTTTAAACAGTAGCTTGAAGAAAATTGTTATTAAGCTGGTGCTGGAGGAGAAATTCTCCTATGCAGGAAATCTTTAGCGAGCGAGGCCGTTGTTGTTTTAAGTGTTTAAAAAACGACACACTGTCCATGGACATTATGTCACTTTTGAGTGCGACATAAAGTTCTTGCACACTATGAAGATTCAAATTAATGGTAGAAATGTAGAGTATTGAACACTTTATAATACATAGCATGAAAATATTTTTTTTAATTATACTATTTGGTATAATATAAAAAAATGTAACTAATATACATATATTTTCTTTTTTATATATGTTTTTAAGTTATGCAAATAATTTTTATATTGTTTTAAATATTCAAATAAAATTTAAATTTTATTTATATATATGAGCAGAAAAAATGTGCAAATTTTGTTCAAAACTTTTTAATTCGAATAACTTGACCTAAACTCTAAAAACCGCACCGCGTTATTGGATACTATTTCGTAAAAATATTTAAAATGTGGTAGATAAATGAATGAAAAAATTTTAAGTTAATAGTTCCCTGATTCCACTTCAAATTTAGTGACTTTCAGGGCAATTGCCAAATAAAGCAGTGGTTGTTGCTTATATTTCTCAGTTAAGGAAGTTATTCAATTGTTACACGAAAGTCAGTGTAAACATTATTACATAAATCGACGTTTTGAAGTTTACGCGACTTACTTACGAGTGTTACATTTTTTTCAAATACATCTTACTTTCGTCTGTAGTGCGTTTCTCATAAATTATTCATTTATTTTAAATCTTCCTCAAATAACTCTTTATCTAATGCAGGGATGAGCAACCTTTTTGTAACGCGGGCCAAAATTAAATACAACCAAACATGAGTGGGTCATTAACGTTGGTTTTTTAGGTAAATGAAAATAATGTTCTGCACTATAACATTACAAAAAAATTAGTAATAAAATGTATTATTATACCAATGAGACACTTGCCACTGCTTATTTGTGGATTAGGTACTCATGTCTGGTTCAATTTTAGTAGAAGAAACTTCTAAGCTACTTTCTAAGTTTAAGATATATATTTTGATTTTAAAAAAGTCATTTTCCAAAATAATTTATGCGTTATTAAATAATTGCAGAAATATGTGCGCATCTAAATTGTTAAAAGATTTAATTTTTGTTAATTCTATAAATTTCATTTTAAGATCCTTTCCTTTTCGGGAATTTTGGTCACATCTGTTAAAAAAAATTAAATTGAAAACACAACAACATAGCATTCTTTACTGCTGAAATCCATCAATCTTTCTTCGAATTCTGGATGCAAAGCAAATAAAATATTAATATATTTTTGTTCTTCGTATCTATTTTTAACGTACATATATTTTTTTTCGTTATGATTTTTAGAGACTATTTTATGTTGTTGTTTTATATTATCGTTCGATTACACGACAAAAGAATATAATTTTTTCTTAGTTGACTAGGGGCCGGCCATCATATAAGTTTGAAATTTGTTCGCGGGCCGCGGTTTATGTGCACGTGGGTCGTAGTTGTCCCGCGGGCCGCAGGTTGCCCACCCCTGATCTAATGTAATAATAATAACCTAAACTTCTCTATACAACGAATACAGTTTGTTTCCTGATTTTACAATTCTCTCTCTTAGGCGGCCACTGCTCTAAAATCAAAACTTTTCCAACAACTTGTATCACATTTTCTCTAGCTTTAAAAAATTTTGTTGCGGCCGGTTTGCTTCAGTGTTGTCTGCTAGCATCATTGCATTCAACTGTCGATGAAAAAACATTTGTTTGCTATGGTTAGAATATTTGCAATGTCCAACACAGGCTTCAGCACTAACAAACGAAAAATAAAATTAACCTCGTAAACTAAATTTGTTAGGTTACTTATTTACTTACTTCTATTTTTCTATCATCTTGTCTTTTAGAGTTACAATAGTAAACAAAGATATAGAAAATAAATAAAAAATTTTAAGACTTCGATTTGTCTGCGTTCCATTTGCTTGCTAACAGAAAAGGTTGCACATTCCACAAGAAGTGCATGTATCAAGATGACGTTGGCTACCTTTTAAAATAAATATACTTTTCTTCACTTTAAGAACTTTTTCGATTGCTGTCTAATGCTTGCTATGCAGAATATTATACACCCTTCACCGTCTATGTAAATCTAGTTTAGTGAAGTAACTCCAATCAGAAAAGCAAATATTGGAGTGACAGAGAGTTAAAAAATAAAATAAAGTTTTGGTACGGCATATACACAATTTTACACAAAAATGACATCGGCTCTTAATGGGTTAAGCATTTTTAAGAAATTTAAGTTTTCTTAAAGATCTCTTTGATATTTTGATGTTTAAAAAAAAATTTTATATTTCAGAGCCCCGTAACTCGGAAAATATGGACGAGCGCCAGTTTTTTCACTTGATGTTTTTTTCTTATTTTATAATTTTCTAACAACCCATGTATTTATTTTCTTGATTGGACTTAGTTTATTGTTCCAAATGACATGAAAATATTAGAGGTAGTCGTGGTGTTTTCCCTCCTGCCTCTGACATGTACCGATCATGCTGATTTCCAATAGCACCTATTTCGACACCGAATCCGATCGGTTGACCTATTGACTAACACGGACAAACAAGGAGACATCGCTCAATCGACTTCGCTATGCATAAAAAGTCAGAATATAAATATATACTTTAGGAGGTCGAAAATGGATATTGTAGAAATTACACATGGAATGACTAACTTACATATACCCTTGTCCCTCTTTTTGTAGTGAAGGCTATAAGAGCAAAGCGAAAATTTAAAAAATAATTAAATACAAATTTATATGCAATTGCTTGTGCAAACTGTTGGCATCACTGTTGTTTTTTTTTTCTTTCTCTTGAGAAATTAAAAAATAACTGTCTTACGTCTGCATTAAGAGTTGGCATATAACCAACCTACCGCAGAAGGGAATGTAAGCAAAAATAAAAACGTGGTTTGTTTGTTGGTAATTTTTGTTAAAGCCTTAACATTTCTGTATTGGCTTCTTAAATAACTCTCATGTTGTTTTTGAAGTTTTTATACTTAAAGGAAATGTTTTTGGTTTTTCTAAAAATTTGGATAAAGGTTTCCTGATGAGCTGGCTTAAGCAACCGGCGAAATACGTATAGATACCTGCTTTTCCAACCAACAAATAAATTGCATTTTTATTTAAAAATGTTATGGGATATTAGCATAATATAATAAATAATATTATAAAAATTCCCAAAATAATTTTTAAAATAAAATTACACACAAAATTTTTTTCACAAATTACTTTCACAATGTCTAATAAAAAATGATTCATTATAATGTAAAGTCATCAACGTTTACCACTTTTTACTGATATTAATAAGAAAAAATTGACAGTTGTCCTGCCGGAAATTAACTTGGTATTATGATGAAAATTCGTCTCGTGTAGACAAAGTGTTATGTACTTAAAAAGAATAAATTAAAATTTTTTTTTTGTGTTAAATCAATCAAAAAAAGCATTTTGACAGAAATACACATATGTAGTTGTTGAAAATAATGAAACATTTTTAACTAACTGTAAGCAGTACATACTTGCACGCATTTATTCTCCAAAAACCTCTAAAGACTATAATCATTGCCAAACCTTGACTTTGTTTTCTGCATACAAATAAATAACTTGCTTTTGTTTGTTGTTTTTTTCTTCCAGTTGACATAAATTTTGTCACTATGTTCACTTGAGTTATTTTTAGTATTGCCTTATACACCCATATTAAATTTCCTTCTTGTTTATTTTTAGACGGAAAAATTTGCTTAATTAGTAACACTGGCTTCTCTGAGCTTATTTTAAACTCCCTGTTGGGTACACGCAAACTGATGTCACCAGACTATAATAAAGACTTATTTTGCCTCTTGCTATGCATACTTTATTATTTGGTTTATTATACATCTCTATTTCTTCCTAAATTATTGTTCAATTCACATTATCTTGTAAGTTGTATGTTGTATTAAATACAACCAGAGTAACTGTTAACATGATGTCCTAGTTTCTATTGAAATAAATAAAGAAAAGATGAAATGTTATAAGTAGTTCAGCAAGTGTTTTCGTAGAAATTAACAACAACATTTGTACTACATTTGTAAAAATCGGCGTCTTAGCACACTTACAATATGTTGCAAATTAATAAAATGCATTTTTAGATTTATTTTAAATAGCTTTACCTACGCACTTTTCTGGATTCAGTTTGTAGACTTTATGTTGTCGCCTTAAACTTCTTAGTCTGCTGTTCCACATTTTTTTTTTTGCTTTTCCTGATTATTTTTCGTTGTTGCATGGCAACATGTTGTACAATGTTTGCTTCATTTCCTTTGTCTTTAGTTTGCGAATGCTGGTGTATATATTTGGATAACAATTCGTTCGTGTGGAAGCGTGTAAGTGTGCTTATGTGACTTTATTACGTACACACAGACGTACAACTTGACCATATAAATTGTTGCATATTCTTCTACTATGAACATATTTACGAAATGTCTGGCAGACGTTAGCATTTTTGCTCACGTGTGTAAAAAATAATCTAAAAACGACAATACTCTAAATGACGGTGCTAAAGCAAGACTTAAGTCTTAACATCTATTTAGCTGTAAACACATTTCTAATAACATTTAATACAAATAACAGTTCTTTTGAAATTCGGAAATGTCAAATAATAACTCTTGCAAAAAAAATAACTTCCAAAGATTTTTCAGCTATCTGTCTGCTATCTGGTTACATACATCAAATTACATTAACTACTGGGACACCCTTTAATTTCCAATTCCAAATTGTATACTTGTTGTACCGTACTAAGCAATTAAAGTTCTTTGTAAATTTCAACCGCCTGCCTAAACTGTTCAAAAGTATAGCCGTATACATAAATTGAAATGAATTACTGGGACACCCTTTAAATAATACATTTGAATATTTATACTTGTTATTGTAACGATCACACATATCGAACAACTTTTAATTTTTAGGATTGTTCTTGTATTTCTTGTTGCTATTGGGAGCTAAAGTAATTCTTGGTTTTTTTTTCATTTTAAAGCGGCGCTCTAATGCTCTAATGTAAAAAACATTTATGTTGTATGGGGACACCCTTTATTTTTTAACATTATGAACTTTTTTTAACACTGGACCAATCTGTAAGCGTACCCTTTTCAAATAAAGAAAAAAAAATTCTAAATCGGTTTAGAAATGACTGAGCTCTGCAGACGCAAACATAAAAAAGCAACACCCAGACGAGTCGGTAAACTTCTTCTTATTTGACATCGGTTAAAAATATGAACCGTCGAAGTTTTTGATTGTTTCACAAGATTTAATGAAATTTTAACTGCCGTTTTAAATGAGCATTTTGACCGTACACACAAGGGTGTCCCCATATAGCATACATACTTTTTACGTGTATTATGAACTGTAAAGGGTACTTCTTTAAAATTTAAAACGACCGCATCCGCGCATTACTATAGCTCCCAATAACAAAAAGTTATACAAATATAAATCCAAAAAATAAAGGGTGTCCAATAATTACTGTAGATTTATTTATATAGGCCTATCTTTTGAACCGTTATAGACAAACGCTTGCAAATTGGACAGAACGTCGATTGCCTATGGCCGTTATAGTAACAAGTATTAATATTGTAAATTATAAATAAAAGGGTGCTCCAATAGTTCATTTAATTTGATGTATATTGCCATAATTTTAAACAGTTGTAGACAGACAATTTAAATGTAGAAAGAACCTGTATTACGAACTCTCCTATAACTACAAGTATAAAATTTAGATTTTGAAATTAACGGGTGTCCCAATAGTTGATGTAATTTGGTGTATGTGGCTGTACTTTCGAACCGTTATAGACAGACAACTGAAATTTCAAAGGGACCGGTTTTGATAACTCCACTATTGCAAAGATCTTATAATTTGAATTTAGAAATTAACGGGTGCTCCTAAAATTAATGTAATTTGTTCAATGCGGCCGTATTTTTTGAACCGTTATATACAAACACCTGAATTTTCGCAGAATGTCAACTACTTTGTTCGGTATACTAAAAGGTATAAACATTTTAAATTACAAATTAAAGGGTTTAACAATAGTTGATATAATCTGATGTATATGGGCAAACCGTTGAACCGTAATAGACAGAACCTGATTTACGCAAAACCTGATTGCTAAATCTACTACAACAGCAAGTATATAATTTGAATTTGTAAATTAAAAGGTGACCCTATAGTTGCTGTAAATTGGCGTATAATGTCAAATTATTGAACAGTTGAAAGGTATAAAGTTTGGATATATAAGAGCCATACTATTGAACCGTTATAGGCAGACAGATGAAATATGTTTAGAAGTCGGTTTTGTTTTTTGCCAGAATTATGTTTCAATGAATTATTTGGTTTTTTAGGTAATTTTACAATTTATAAGAGCAACCATAATCTAATATTATAGGATTAATATTTTTTGGTGTATGTAGATTATTACTCTTTCGGATTTCTACAACACAGATGACATATTTACGTAACAATATTGGATTTTCAATAAACTTTCCCACCATATTTATATGTTTCTTTTTTATTACGATAATTTGCTGAAAACTAATAGGAAATTATCTGAATTTTTTATTATATAATGATTCTTCCGTGTGTTCCACTCTCTTAATTCATCCAGATTTTAAAAGAACACTTACTTCTTTGATATTCGTTTTTTTAATTTTTTCATACGTTGTGTTTGGTGCTTCATATCAACTTATATCAACTTATTAATATTATATTCGTATGAATGTCGTTCTTATACGAACCATAATATAATGCTCCCGATAGTCCAAGCTATGTTTTTAAAGTTATTTCTTAGTGTCAACAAATTTACAATCAATCACAAGATTAATTGAATTTTCAATACACCATTAAAAAGTTTGTTAAGTATAGATTTATTAATAAGTCAATATTAATTTTGGGATTTTGTCATTACCATTGAAATAATGACAATAAAATAAATTTAGCGACCATTTAATGCGTTTAGTTTTATTTTAATTATAATTGTTAATGATAATTATTTGAAATCATTTAATAATATGTTAATGGTAATGAAATTGTTAACTAATATTTAATGAAATCTTTTAATTAAAAAGCATTACCTTAAGTTAAAATAATGATAATGCTAAGAAATCATTAGCACTATTTATCATTCAATGCTAATGAAATTTTCAATTAATTAGTCCACCAAATTAATTACTGCTATATAGGTCGAATATAAAGAGATCAAATTATTTGTTTGTCGTTTAACATTACTACAATCTTATTATTGTCACCGTAGAATTTGCTACCTTGTAATTTTTTATTATAAAAAATATAAAAATGACGCCCAACTAAAAACTCTTAAAATGGTTCTTACTTTTTTTTAAAAATAACAAATTTAAAGTAATCAGATACAGAGACTTGTCCGGTGCCTAAAACTCGTATATGAAGATTTTAATAATCTGTAGCGTAATTTGAAAAAATTAATTAGTAATTAAGGAATAACGATACGCAGTCAGGTTTTTGTAATGTAAATAATAGCTGTAGCTTAAACCCACATTCAAGAAAATAAGCGTTAGTCAAATGATGCCTTGTGCATATTAAAAGCCGCCAACTAAGTGCTTAAAATAAAGATTGTGCAAAGTTCTAAACAAGTGCTTAAAACAGTTATAACATTGATTCAAAAATTATCCGGTAGTGGAAGCATCGCTATTTTTGTTACACAGGGCAGTTGTCAGTTGGAGTCCATACGCATTTTTCTTCGAATTGGTTTAATTTTTTTTTTACATTTTCTTTCGGGATGCAAGCTACTGGTTAGTAAGAAGTTACAAATATGTAAACTTTTTTTTTTTTGTTTTTTGTTGGCTTAGTGTTACCGGTTTTTTTTTTAATTTATAACCTCAAATTTCGAATTTATGTTTAACCTGAAAATATTCATTTAAATCTCGCTTCACATGTCCAATAAAATTAATTTAAGATTTGAACAAATTCTATGGTTCCCTCTTTATCTTGTCATAATACGCTTTAAATACTTTTTTAACCGCAAAAATTGACAAAGAAAATCTACACAAAATCATTGTGGTAGTATTTTGTTTTTTCTTCCTTTCGATCATTATTTCATTCAAAAATAATAAGAAAAATTTAACTTAACCACAAATATTTAACTTTAAATAATGTTGTATAAACATTGGTTCCAATTGATTACACACATGTGTCAAAATTTAACTAATTTCTTGCCCGCAACCCAACTCAAAATAAACGAATAATGAAAGATTCACACATGCTCTTTGTGCCTACATGGACAGGTGGCGAGTGGCTATATTAATGAAACATACGACGAACGCAATATAATTAAGAATTAAGGACTGAAAATCGTTTAAAAATTTTCGAACCAGAAAAGCAAAACACTTTAAACAAAAAATCATTAAAACTTGAAGCATAATTGAATTGTTTAATGGTTCAAAGATTTTGTTGAATTTTATGATGTCAAAAGCAGTCAAAATCAAGCGTAGTTAAATTGTTTATTAATTAGCTCAATAAATGCATAAGCAGCCTGTTTTTGTACTTTAATCACAGACATGATCGATGACAAGAATTTTAAATATGTTTGAAATCAATTTAAATCTTTGATAAAATAGTCTTTTGGTATCTACTGCCTGCACAATATTATAATGTTTCATTCTATTTCTATATGGGAAAAGTGACTGATTATGGAAGTTCTCTCAACTTATTAATCAAGGATAGATTTTTATTTTTCGGTATCTTTTTTTTTCTATGCTTGATGACACCTTTCTTGTTATTGTCTAGAGAAAACAAGTACAATTTAATTTTTGACGAATCCTAAGCTCAACTATCACTTTACTCTCTCGTAACGGTTATAAGTTTTATTCAAAACATTGCTTTTTAATGATTGCTTTACAAGTTTAATTTTCTGTTAAATTTTCTGGTATATAATTGTTATTTTTAAAGTTTTTTTTTTTTTGATAAATAAAAATATTTTTGAAGTATTGCTTTTGCTTGGAAATTAATAATTTTTTTTAAATTAAATTCAACAAATAAAAACTTAACTACGGCCTCTGAAGATAATTTTGACCGTAAATCATTCAATATTAGTTTTAGTGTCGTTTTCTGCTACTTGCTGTTGCAGAGTTGCAATTTTTCTTTAAAAAATTTAGCTTGAACAATAATTGTTACTTTTAAATAAAAATTCGAGCTAGAGCAAAAAAAAATTAACTTAGAAAATAATTTTTGAACTTGGTAAAAAAAAACTTAAATAAATAAAAATTAACGCAGGCAAAATTTTTTCAGGTAACAACAATTGTGTTGGTATAATTCTTCATTATCATTTTTATATCTTTCACAACATATACCTAGCGAATTCGATTCAGAGATGACCGTCTGTCCGTTCGGCTTCGGGTTAAAATTTACTTTGCCACGGCGCTAGATGAGCTAGAGAAAAATTAAATACGCCGATCGATCAGACATTGTTTCGAAAATTTTGGTATTGAAAATCAGCAGGAACGGTCCATGTCCTTCTAGGCAGTGGGCAAAACACCACGCCTGGCTCTAATTTTTCTATATCGTTTGGAACAATGAAATAACTTCAATCAACAAAACAAATATATAGAGCGATTGAGAATTAACAAATAAGACTAGAATACAAGTTGTACAGTAAGAACTTGTAGAAAGAGACAAGATGTTATCTTAAAAACTGCTACATAAGTTTTTCAGTGTAGAGCTGTATCCGATCCCTATCTTGGTTCATTATAATCCACAGTTGTCTACAGTATTACAACCATCAGACTTGCTCGACCTGTATAAACAGAAAAGCTGTTCAAATTTTATATTTAGCAGACGAAAAATCTAAGATAAAAAAATTAATTATCACTGTTTTTGATAAATGACACTTCTGTTATCTTCAACAAAAAAAATGCTATCCGCACTTTTTCAAATTTTTTATTTACAATTTTAAATTGATAAAAAAGAAACCTATACCACAGCTTTTATCACAATTTTAAATTGGTTGTTTGTCATACGAACTAAATTATATTTCAAATTCCACCGTTTTTTCGTAAGGGAACTTAAAAGTTTACATAACAGTCAAGTTATCGTTGAATATTCATTGGCAATACATGAAATAACTTGAAATTATTTGAGTTTTAAATTTCACTTTAAACCCTTTGAAATTATTTTTTGAACCCAGAGACAGTCATCTTTAAGAGTGTGTTTGTATGCACACAAAATCTATTAACCAAACCGACGGATATGCTCAATAAATTTTTTCCATCAAAATTAGAATTAGAAATAATACAAAAAACACTTTGTAATGCAAGCATACTCATATTGGCATGAACTGATTTTTTGTTAGAAATTAGAAAATCTTTACAAAAAAGTTGCACAAAAATGTGTCAACATTAAGTGTTTCGGCTGTGGTTCTTATTTGTAGTTTTAGTGTTCATACCTTTTGAAAGTTGTTTTTTTTTTGGCATATTTTTCATTTATTTTCGGAAAATTACACTTTTCGCAAAGTTAAAGGAATTGCATCATAAGAAAATATAATACACAATGAATTTAATATATTTAACGGGGAATTCAACACGCCTAACTTTTATTAACGAAAATACAATTTATTTGCCTGAATAGTTTTAACACACAACACAGTGGTAAAAATTATTGGATTGATTTTTTTAAATTAAGTTTCTGGCTATTTTAGCCAAACCTGTGACCATATTTTAGAAAACTATTTGGTTAAGGTGTCATTCATAGCGTTGGTCTTCCTTAAGTGGCTTGTTTCCTTTAATTGTAACAATAGATGAATTCCGCACCAGAGAGAGAACAAAGCCGATTTTTGATACTTTCAATTGAAAAGAGGATTATTTTTTCCAGGTTGATCTGCATCAATTACAACAAATTTTCCTTCAGGTGAGCTCTAAGTAAAGAGAGAAATATTATCCATCCTTCCGTTTATACCCTTCACCACAAAAAGTGGGAAAGGGTATATCTTAGTTTGTCATTCCGTTCGTAATTTCTACACCATCAATTTCCGACCCCATAAAGTATATATAGTCTGACTTTTTATGCATAGAGAAGTCGATTGAGCAATGTCCTTCTGTCCGTCCATGCTAGTGTTAAAATTAAGTTTGCCAAGGCTAACTTGATTTCACAAAAAAATAAATATGTCAATCGATCAGATATAGTATCGAAAGAGATGCTATTGGAAATCAGCATGATCGGTGCATGTCCTTCGAGGCAGCAGGTAAAATACCACGCTTACCTCTAATTTTTTTATGTCATTTGGAACAATAAACAAGTCCAATCAAAAAAATAAATATAGAGAGAGAATTAAAAAATAAGTAAAAAAAAAATCATAAGTGAAAAATTGGCGCTCGCCCATATTTTTCAAGTTACGGGGCTGTGACATTTTCAAATTTGAAGAGATTTTTAAGGAAATTCGAAAGTGGAAAAAATTTAATAGCTTCTGTCACGTAACCTAGTTCAGACATATTTTATTTACTGCTTTTATACAAAAGTCCTTCTAGGACATTCTGACCAAGCTTTATCAGCTGGTAGTACATAAAACTTAGAGCTCCGGATTTTTTATCCTTTTGTTGATTTTGTTCATTGATTCTAATTTCAATATACAATATCACGCTCTCATATGGGGTTGCACATGCATTTGTCACCTATAGCCATTGTACAATAATCCCTCCTTAAAAAGGTTTAAAGCAAAAATAAAAAAAAAATCCAAAATCTACGTTTGATGTCTTTCGGCTTTAATTTTCCCTTTGCCTTTAAATGACAAGAAGCTGCTTGTTGTGTTATTAAGTCGTTCTTGAACATACACATATATGATTGTAATATCTCTACTAAATTATACAGGAGTGAGCCTCGTTGCTCAATAGAACTTTCCGTTTATAAAAGGATTTACATTATTAACAGGGCTCCTTCACCAACCCGCTTACACTGAACAAGAGTATTTGCCATTTAATTCCTCAATTTGAAGATATTTAATCTATGACTTGATTAAACTGAATGGCTGGCCATAATATCAATACCTGAACTGAGTTAATTTTAACATTTGTATGTGTGGACAAATTTTTTTCTTTCTAATAGTCCACCGCTGGTTGTTGATATCTTATGGTTTCGGTCGAAGATTTATTTTTTCTTTAATTAATTTATATAAATCCACTTCCAATTGTTTACTGTCGTTTCTGCTTTTTTAGGGGTAGGCAACAATAATCAGCATTTGTAACCGACTTAAAGAAAGGAGGTTATCAATTCCACTGAATGCTTTGCTTTTTTATATTTGTGCCTCCATAAATCAGTCATTTCTAAAACAATTTTCAAAACTTTTTCTTTATTTAAAAAGGTATAGATTACAGACCCATCCCGTTTTTAAAACAGTTAATATTTTAAAAATTAATGGGAGTTCCCATACAACATACGTGTTTTTTACATGTATTATGACCCGTAAAGACCATCGCCTTAAAGTTTATGAAAACTGCGTATCACTATAGCTCCCAATAGCCAGAAGTAATACAAAAATAAAAAATATAAATTGGACAAAACGTCGATTGCTATGAATGTTATAGTAACAAGTGTTAACCCTTTCGGGACGGAGTTTTATTTTGCAAACCAAATTATGTATGGTAAAATTTTTTTCATATTCTAAAAGGTATGATAAAAGTATTATGTTCTCCATACTTAAAAATTTTAAATTCGTCCTTTTATCCTGGGACATATAATCCCAATAAGTGTTTTCATCGGGCATAAAATCACAATCAGTGTTCTCGAAGAGCGATTCGAAATTAAAAAGACAACTAAAATATATTATTAGATTGAGATAAAAGTTTACATTTATTTTTAACATTTTAGGAATGTAATTAGGTATTTATTTGTGGAATGGCCCAAAACACTTTTAACATAAGGCGTTGTTACAACCTGAGCATATCATCTTTCTTCGCTTTTCTATGCCAAGTGAAGAACAGCGGACACAGCGACAACGCTTCTCTTGCTCTACTGGCAAGTGGTCTCCAATATTGATGCTATCCGTTTTTGGACGTTTGGCAGTTCTACCTCCCTGGCGATTGCGTTGAAAATAAAGAAAAAAGACAGTTTGAAAATTACTGGGACGTATTATCCCAGTAGTCCCGAAAGGGTTAATATTAAAAATTATACATTAAAGGGTGCCCCAATTTAAGTTGATGTATATGGCCATAATTTTGAACAGCTAGAGACAATCGCTTTAATTAACAACAAACCTGTATTAATAACTCTGCTACAACAAGTATAAAATTTTAAATTTGGAAATTAAAGTGTGTCCCAATAGTTTATGTAAGTTGACGTATGTGGCCAAACTTTTGAACCGTTATAGACAGAAACTTACAAGTATTAATATTCAAGATTATAAATTGAAACTATTGGGACAGTTGATTTGTCCTTTTTTTCTTTTTTTTTTTTTTTTTGATAAAGTAACCTTCGAAGTTTCTCCGCTCATATGAAATTACTTGCAGTTTTCGTTATAGTAACAAAGCTCTTTCACTTTTTTATGCAGATTCCTTTATTCCGATAATATTTATCGAACTTTTCAGTGAAGTTATCTTACAGAATAATCTTTCTAAGCCTTTTTAACTTTATTTTGATTTTGTCATTTTGATTGAAAATATGGCCAAAGTTTATAGCTCCGCTTTTGCTCTCCGCTTCGACAGAATATAAGTAGCACATATCAACTGATAACCTCACTGTGCTCAGCGGCAAAAATGTAAATAAAGAAGTCATTAAAATTAAGTGACCCCACTCTTCCCCCTTTAATAAAAAAATACCAGTGACCAAATTACTAATCTGTTGGTCAAGGTTTAAAAAAAAAACATCTAAATGAGCAATGCATTCTCTTTAGTCTCTGCTTTCATTCTACAGCTTCATTTATATGCATATTTTCTGAGTTTTTATTTAACTATTTGCATATTTAAAATTTTTTAATCGTCATGGTTCTATAGTTTATTTCGACTTCATGCAATTTTTCATCATCGCCATCATCAGAACTCAATACATGACTGCATTTTTGTTGATGTTCTTTTTTTTGTTCTTTTTTGTTCTTTCTGTTCTTTTATTATTTTAGTATGTTTTGTTTTTTGCTATTCTTTTAGATTGTTTCTAAACAATTTGCAAATATAAGCTCTTTGTATCCAACACTTTCGTTGGGAGCGTGAATGTATGACGAAGTTCTTTGATACTCACATGAGTTGCATACGTTGCACACATACACATGTGAACTTATTTAGCCACATCTACCATGAAACATGTTTGTTGTACTTCAAAAGAGGATTTTTATTGTGTTGTTTTTTTTTCAAATTAAGTATTGTTGTTTGTATAGAAGATTTATAAATTTATTACTAAAAAAATGGGCGATTATGCAGGGTATTACGAGCAAAAGGGAATGATTGAAAAATTTACATAAAACTTGTTTTCGAAGCATTAAGTTACGTTGGACAGAAGAACAATGTGTAAACCATATTATGAATGTTTAGTCAATTAACCAATCTGAGTTATTAATCCAAAGATACATAAAGACGTCATCATTAAATTTGCAAGGTGCTGAAAAAATATAAACTCATGAATTAATTTGATTTTTAATTTTTATCTTTTACATTTAACTCTTATTTCTAAATATGGCAATCTTACTACACTCTCTCTGTCGTTAAATGCAATTCGATCTAATAAATCATTTTTATCTTAAACTCAGTTTGTGTTCAAATTTGCGAAAATCTTTTAATAACTTTAATCATTTGATGATCTCAAAGTTTTGCATCCTAGAAGAATTTTTATTTGCTTCTGATAACAAACTCCAGATCGTTTTTTTTTTTCTTATACTCTTTCTTCTATTGAACTTCATGTATTCTCTACTGCTTCTTTCTGCAAAATTTTTTTTATTATGCATAGTTTAAAGGCTACGCAGTCTTACGCAGAGGGAAAAAGCCGATATAAAAATATTGAAATTGATAACATCCGTTTTCAAAAGTGTGCCAAGAACGTTTGTTCTCAATTTGACAACGGATGGTGCTGAAATTTAAAGAATAATAGGTTCTTACTTCGACAACAAATGTTCTTATTTTGATAACGCATCGTTCCTGTGTTGACAACGATTGTCGAATAACCCATTGTAAAGCTAACCAAGTTAAAAACGTATACGAGGGCTGCTCGATATATTTCTGGCCTAATAGTGAAAATGCGAATATTTATAATCAAAAATGGTTTTATTGTTTTTCAAAGTATTCTCCAGCATGATTTATACACTTTTGCATGCGCTCAAACCAGTTGTAGAAGCACCTTTTCCACTCCGATTGAGACACCTCTAAAACATGGTTTTTTAACACTTCAACAGCTTCTTCTGGCGACGAAAATCGTTGAACACTCATTTTTTTCTTGATGTGCGGAAACAGGAAGAAGTCATTAGGTACCAAGTCAGGGCTGTACGGCGGATTACCCATTAATTCGACGTTTTGGCCAGTAAAAAACGCTCTGGGTTGAGCCGATGTGTGAGAGCTCGCATTGTCATGGTGAACAATGATTCGTCTTCTCTTGTTGGTTTTTCAAATTTCTCCGATGACTTCAGGCAAACAAATTGTAGTGCACCACTCAGCAGTGACCGTCCTACGTTGCTCAAGCGGATCAGTCGCCACATGACCAGTTTTGAAGAAGAAACAGGCGACCATTTGCTTCGAAGTGCTTCTTCCACGAACAACTTTCGTTGGATTTTGCTCGTCTTTGAAGACCCACACGGTCGATTGTTGTTTCGTTTCGGGCTCATACGCATAGATCCATGATTCGTTACCTGTGACGATCTTATAAACGTCTTTTGAAGCACCGCAATCGTATTTTTGCAACATTTCTTTGCACCAATCGACACGAGCCTTTTTTTGAGCGACTTTCAAATTGTGCGGGATCCAACGAGAAAAAACCTTTTTTACGGCCAGGTGTTCATGCAGTATCGAATGTATGCTGGTGGAAGATATTTGCAAGGATGTCTCTATCTCTCGGTATATCGCATGTCGATCTTGCATTATGAGTTCATGCACGGCATCAATGTTCTCTGGCACAACAGCCGTTTTTGGACGACCTTCACGGAATTCGTCTTTGAACGAGGTTCGGCCACGATTAAATTCATTATACTTATTTTTCACAGTGTTATAGGATGGTGTTTCATCGCCATACAAAGATTTAAGTTCATCAATGCACTCTTGTCGTGATAATCCACGTCGAAAAGTGTGAAAAATGATGGCACGAAAATGTTTACGAGTTAATTCCATTTTTTTCTATATTAATTTTTTCAAGTCACTGTAAACAACACAAATAATGGTCGCCTTAAAAATCGTACCGGCGCTGACACACCACGCAATAGTTTTTTTCTATTTAAAATATGTATTTTCTCTCTAATAAAAATGACACCGATGGGATATAAACTCATTAGTATTTTATAAAACCTTCTGTTTTACAACAACTCTACCAGCCCATCACATTCTATATTATTGCTTCCACTCGGTTGCTCAAAATAATTCATAATTTCTGAGGATCCAGATAAAAACCATGCGAATACCTTGGTGAAACTATTTTTACCTATAGAACATAAATTGAAATCTTTTGAAAAAAAAATCTTTTTAAATGTTGTCATTTCTTTTTAATTTATTTTAAAGACCCTAATGACAACTTTAAAAGAAATCGGGTTTGCGCGTCAAAAAGAAACAAAGTATTAAATATTGCAGTGATGTCATATTGTGCTTCTTCAGATCATAACAATTCTTACGCGCCTGTAAAAAAAAAAAATTATAATTTTTTAAATAGAAATTTTCCAACTTTTTGTTTGAATTCTATTTAAAATTTAAATGAGTATTTTATTTTCATCATTAAAAAAACAATTTAAAAACTGAAAGGCTTCAGGCAAGTAACAAAAATATTTTATTTTCTTTATTTAATTGTTTAAATACCAGCTCGCTTTTTGTTTTTATTTTTTTTTTTCAGCTACCAGTAAAAATCAAAAAAGCCATATAATTTGAGTGTAATCTTACGAGCGTGTTATAAACTATATAAAGGGTATTACAAAATTTATGGACGATTGAATTTAATATAAAATATAGTTTTTTTTAATCAATTTAATGTACTGTTTCTGTATTACAGGCGATCAACTCGTCTGAAAAAATTGTATGATAATCACTCAGTTTTTTGAGTTATTTTCATGTAAATTTTCTAGACGAGTTAATCGCCTGTAATATAGAAACAGCACATAAATGAATTTTATTTGTTTAGAGTTCAAATTTTAAATAATGAATATTGATTTTTAGAAACTTGATTTCAAAATTCAGTAATGTCTAAAGCAGTCATAAAATTGTTTTACAAGTATTTGATATGTTTATGTAGAAATCACAAGCATTTGATATGTTTTTGTGGAAATCACAATTCTTCCTTAACCAACATTACTTGAAGAAGTATTGACCTGCGATAACTTTAGTCCCAAATCTTCATGAATGTGAGTTCTTTGAACCCTAAAAGTTTGACTACCCAAAATATTAAATTAATCAAATACAGGGACTTTCCTTGACCTCATTTTTCCCTCCTTTAATTTTCTATGATAATAATATTTTACTGGACAGTTGGCGGCTAATTCAAATTTTGACACACCCTTTAACAAGAAGCATTTGATGGGAAACAACTGAAATGCATATGACTACCCATACTGACATTTTAATGCACAAGTAGAAATTTTATTATTTACTCTAGACTGTGGCATCGTAAAATTTTTGATTGTACTGCTTGTAACGTTCATAATATTTACGGCATTTTTATGGGCATCTTTAAAGTACGAAAACAAAACTTAATGTATACGTTTTGCTAAGAATCATTGCAAAATGTGGCATTAAAGTAACAACTACCTAACACATACGAAAAACGTACGTACCTGCATTGCAATTGTCATTAACTTTCAAATGTTCACATCACGCACATATACAAACAAACATAACCAAAGTAAGAATATGAATAGCTTCAGCTTTGTTTGAAGTTTAAATATGGTTAACACTAGTCTGCATGTGTATGTATGTACTACTTAGAAACATTCATAACTATTGATTTCTCTCCCTTCTTACGCAGTTTGTAAATACAACATTTAGTTTTGCATCTTATCACATCTCTTAGATTATCATCAACACCATCATTGTTATGAACTGAGTTTCTATACTCAAAAGATGTTTAATTTTAGTTGTTGGCCACAAACATTTGGTTGATTGTGCCGTTAGCACTAGTCTTAATGTATATTGGATTATAGCAGCTGCATAAGTATGGGTGTCAAAATTTAGAGAATGCCTTTGTTAACTAGCATGTGCTAGCAGATATTTGATTATAAGATATGAGATGTTTCGCACTAAAAACTTTATTATCCCCCAACTCATATCCATTGCAATCCATAAAAATATTTGCCAGCATTTTACGACTAAATTTAATGTTGCAATTTTTTGGCAAGATGCTTAAAATATAACCAAATACTTATTTTTAATTTTAATATGCAAATCATAAACAATTTACAAAAATAATTTTTGTTGTCATTCACATGTGACTAAGCATTTTCTTATTAATTTTAAATGATTAGGTTGCAAGTTGTTTTTTTTTTTTATTAAATGAAAGTACTTGTCAAGAAAAAAGTATTTTTTTTTATTTTTTTACTTCAAAATTTCACACATGCTGCCAAAAATAAAGTTTTGCACTTCCAACAAACCAATTAATTAATTCAGCTTAGGTTTTTTTTATTATAATTTTTATAAAATTTTTAGTTGAATTGTTTGATATTATAAAATGAATTAAAATTAATTATAGCTTGAGTTTATTTTTTATTTTATTTTCTAAAAATTTTAAGAAATAAAAATTATTCACAAATATTATATGCGGCAGCTTTCCAAAGAAAACATAAATAATTCCTGCGAAAAACTTTATACTTGTTATAGCAAATTAGCACTACATCAGCTGTTGTAAATCCCTTTAATTTATAACTTAAAATATTTATACTTCTTCTTATAATCAAACAAAGTGGCGAACATTCTGTCTTATTTTCAAGTGCTTGTTTATAACGGTTCAAAAGGTACGGCCATGCCATACAGGTCAAATTATTTATTTTGGGAACATCCTTTAATTTCTAAATTCAAATTACAAATTTGTTGTTTTAGCGAACTTAGCAATGCAGGTCCCTTTAAAGTTTTAGCTGTCTCTCTATAGCGGTTCAAAAATTAGGCCACACATCAAACTATATCAACTATTATGCTTGTGTTATAGAGGAGTTAGCGAACATGCATTTCGTTGTAAATTTCAAGCGTCTGTCTACGACTTCAAACACATAAAATTAAAAGAATAATAATATTTTGAATATTAATACTTGTTTTATAACGGTCATAGCAATCGACATTCTGTCCGATTTGCAACCGTGCGTCTATAACGGTTCAAAAGATAACCACAAATACGTCAATTTACGTCATCTATAAGGATACCCTTTAATTTTTAGATTTATATAGTGATACGCAGTTTTTTTAAACTTGAATTGGTACCCTTAACGGTTCATAATACACTTAAAATTCATATATGTTGCCCGTTCAACACCCCCTATTATTTTTAAGTCTATGAACTGATTTTAAAACGGGACCAACCTGCAAGCGTCACCTTTCAAATAAAAATGAAATTTTCAAAATCGATCCAGAAATGAATGAGTTATAGAGGCACAAATACAAAAAGAGCAACATTCAATCAAATTGATATCCTCGTTCTTTTTTTGAAGTCGCTTAAAAATTAGACACCAACAGTTTTATTTAGATTGCTACATCCGTCATCAGCATTCTTAGCATATATATAACTAACGTTGTGTAAACGTAACGTACCATTATCCATTTAGCCGACTAATTTTGAAACTAAGAATACGAAGAAAATCAATCAATATTAAGATGGTTGTTCTCCTTGCAAATCGCCACCTACATTTTTTTCTTTCTTGCATTCTGCTTACCGTCGGTGTACTTTAATACCTTTGTCGTTTGTATAAAATTCGAAAATAGCTTCGAATTACACTTCAAGAGATATTTTGTGAGATATACCCTTAAGTGAAGAAAATGAGGCTATTATTGCTTATTATTATTGCAGTAGCATCTTAATGCTGTCATTAATTTTAACAAAACATTTAAAGCCATTTAAGTGCCATTTTAAGAAATGTTACAAAAAGATATTATGGCCGTTGCTAATGAACCAAAAACAGATTCAAGGAACATATTAAGCCTTCAAGAGATCTAATCGGTCTAATATTCTTCATCTATTTTCGTGCAATATATAAATGCTAGCAATTATATCAGTACTAGCTGTTTTCGGTGCGCACCGCTCCCCCATTAAAAATAATCTAGCCACGACTACTCTTTAAAGCCAGTTTGATTATGTACATTAGTATGAAAGGAATAACTAGTTATGGATTAGAACTCATCTATACTCGTATTTCAAATATCCCTCCTGATCCTTATTTTTATACCCTTGACCACTTTCTGTGGTCAAGGGCGAAGTCTATTGAGCGATGTCCATCTGTCCGTCCGTCAAGGATTTCACAACAACAAAAATATGTTAATAGATCAGATATAGTGTCGAAAGCGGTGCTATTGAAAATAAGTATGATCGGTCCATGTCCTTCGAGGCATCAAGCAAAACACCACGCCTACCTCTAATTTTTTTTATATGATTTGGAACAATAAAGTAACTGCGAATAAAAAAAAATACATATACATATATATAGCGATATAGAATTAAAAAATAAAAAAATATTAAGTAAAAAAATAGGTGCTCGCCCATATTTTCCAAGTTACGGGGATCTCATTATTCGAATTTTTTTAAATATGAATATGGGTGTTATTTTTAAGCTTTTGGAGAGATTTTTAAGAAAATACTAAAAAAAATTTAAAAATGCTTAACCCAAAATTTTTTTACTTTTTAATTCTCTGTCGACCCAGTATTTGCCTTTTTGATTGGAGTTACTTCACTAAACTAGATTCGACATAGCTGAATATAAAACTCTTACCTGTTTGACTTAGAATACCCTCTTGGAATTCTAAATAAATAACTGTATTAAAATCGGTGCAGCCCTAAATGCCCGTTTTTTCTCTTTTCCTTTCCTCTGTATCCAGCTTTACAAACAGACATTACGTATAGGAGCTTCAATTTGAGAACTATCGATTTACCGAATTTCATTAAAAGCTATTTAGTTTTGTAAATCGTTTAGGATACATAAAAATTACAGAAAAGTAGGAAGCTTTTCTTCTCTTCTGATCCGCTATTTGCAAATATAAATACACTAAACAAGCACAAAAATCTACCCGTGTTTCGAACTTCATTAAAATCGTTAGCCATTATTGACGCTTCAACAAACTTATGTTAGATGTTTTAAACTTGTTCTTTTAGCAGGCATAGTACTACGTATTCATATTACAATAAGGTTATGTTTTTGTGCCCTTTGACAGTGTAACAGTATAATTCCAAAAGTTTGTTTACGTGCGTTTCATTGCCAAAGGTATGAGAATTACACACAATAAATTTCATTTCCGGTCAAAGCGAACGGTTTGTCGGATTCATGTGGGCTGCTCAGAAGGCGCTGGCAAATATTTTATCCACCAAACTATTCAAGTAGAATCATGTGCTTAAAAAAAATTGTTGCAACGCAGGATAAAATCATTTGCGTTTGTATATACATATGTATGCTGGACCCGTCCTCGTAAAATTTTGCCAATATCTTTTTGTATGTATGTCTACAAAGAACTATTTTTGACTGATTTTTGTTATTTATTAGTAGAACTGAGGTGCCACGTAATTTATACGAGGGCTGCTATATATATATTTCTGGCCTGGCAACACTGAGTGCTGCCAAGTGCAATCTGACATTTCCATTGGAAAGTTTGTCATTTTTAAGCATAATCGCACTCAAAACGTTTTGACGTACGACCATTATTTGTGTTGTTTACAGTGACTTGAAAAAATTAATATAGAAAAAAATGGAATTAACTCGTGAACATTTTCGTGCCATCATTTTTCACAACTTTCGACGTGGATTATCACGACAAGAGTGCATTGATGAACTTAAATCTTTGTATGGCGATGAAGCACCATCCTATAGCACTGTGAAAAATTGGTATAATGAATTTAATCGTGGCCGAAGCTCGCTCAAACCCGAATTCTGTGAAGGTCGTCCAAAAACGGCTGTTGTGCCAGAGAACATTGATGCCGTGCGTGAACTCATAATGCAAGATCGACATGCGACATACCGAGAGATAGAGACATCCTTGGACATTTCTTCCACCAACATACATTCGATACTGCATGAACACCTGGTCGTAAAAAAGGTTTGTTTTCGTTGGATCCCGCACAATTTGAAAGTCGCTCAAAAAAAGGCTCGTGTCGATTGGTGCAAAGAAATGTTGCAAAAGTAAGATTGCGGTGCTTCAAAAGACGTTTATAAGATCGTCACAGGTGACGAATCATGGATCTATGCGTATGAGCCCGAAACGAAACAACAATCGACCGTGTGGGTCTTCAAAGACGAGCAAAATCCAACGAAAGTTGTTCGTGGAAGAAGCACTTCGAAGCAAATGGTCGCCTGTTTCTTCGGCAAAACTGGTCATGTGGCGACTGTTCCGCTTGAGCAACGTAGGAGGGTCACTTCGGAGTGTTACACTACAATTTGTTTGCCTGAAATCATCGGAGAAATTTGAAAAACCAACAAGAGCAGACGAATCATTGTTCACCATGACAATGCGAGCTCTCACACATCGGTCGAATTAAAGAGTCATCCGCCGTAAAGCCCTGACTTGTCACCTAATGATTTCTTCTTGTTTCCGCACATCAAGAAAAAAATGCGTGGTCAACGATTTTCGTCGCCAGAAGAAGCTGTTGAAGTGTTCAAAAACCATGTTTTAGAGGTGTCTCAATCGGAGTGGAAAAAGTGCTTCGACAACTGGTTTGAGCGCATGCAAAAGTGTATAAATCATGCTGGAGAATACTTTGAAAAACAATACAACCATTTTTGATTATAAATATTCGCATTTTCACTATTAGGCCAGAAATATATAGAGCAGCCCTCGTACATCTTGAAAAGGACAGTAGTTAAAATTTTAAAGTTATGTGTACGTAACTCAATTGTCAATTTCATGATTGGATTTGTAAGCGAAGAATTTTTTGAAACGTTTATTTTCCATCGCGTACAAAGGTGTACATGTAAATTTTGATTAATTAATAGTAAAACTATATAATGCTGACATAGGCTTAGGGTAGGGAACGGGTTTTACCCAATGGGAAAAATTATAAATTACTAACTTAATGTACGCAGCGTTGTCTAGGTATAATTTTAGGGCCTTTGTAGATACTGTGTAATATATTATAGCCTTTTCTACTCCGAACAAATCCATGGCAAATCCATCAAATTGGCTTAGACAAATAGATCAGGAGATAGCTATGTTTCAAATATCTTAACACCTGATTTTATTAAAATCGGTTAATATTCATAAAATTAGACGTTTGTTTAAAATTTCATTGTAATCGGTACAGACGTAAATGTCCGTTTTCCCACTTTGTTTCTCATCAAGGTGCCGGTTCCTGAAACAGATATAGATGAGGACCTATCTATATTTTGAATCTCAGTAAAATCGATTATCGGACACTTTGTTAACATTGATTCCGCTTTCCCTTTTCTCCCCTACTGGTCTGCTATTAAAAAATATAAAATCGATTTAGTTGTTTAGTCGTGATTGACGCACGCACAAACAAACAAATAAATAAACTTACAAAAAGGTTTACAATTATTTCTTTATTTTATTCTGAAGTAGTTAGCGAAGTACATTGGGTAAATTTAGATTACTATAATGTTTCTTAAATTTATTTATGTATTTTTACCTAAAGATCCATTTATTACCGAAAGTCAAGAAAATATGTTGAACGTGCCAAACATACACGTCAAATTACTTGATACTTAAAATTAAATTCTAAAATCGCTAAATACTTAAAAAAACATGCAACTTTAATACAATATTTTCAAACAATGATGTGAGATATCTGGATCATTTTCACTGTTTAAAAAAGCGTTAAAAATAATATTCTTGCAAAACATATTATTAATAAAATCATCATTTCGTGTATGTAATTGGTAAAAAAAAAATGTTGATAGCATTTCTTTATTTTTCAAGTAGAAAACGAAATTTACATTAATATTATTACAACAATTTTACGGTTTAATCCGTAATAGAATGTATTAAATTCTTTTTATTTGATTATGAAAAGAAAAACATATTTTAACACGCAAATATTTTCAACAAAATATAAATAAATATTTTGTTTTAACAGAAAGTAATAAATGTTGGTTCTGCAAGAGGTGCAGTAGCTCTTGCAGATGAATAACACAGACCAACCAACCAACCAACCAACTGACTGACATACGGACAATAATTTTTGTTTTGAATTTATAAAACCATACTTCGACATACATGTCTACACGTCTACCACACAATAATAAAACTTTTATTTTAGTTTTTAGTTTTTTTTAACAATTTGTAGAATTCTCTTTTTATTGTTAAATGGCTACAAATTGCACATAATATCAAGCAGCCAAGTTATATTTTGCAAATCTAGTTTTTTTTTTTTTGTTTATTTATTTTTATTTTTTTTTATTTTGTTGTTTATCATTTTTCGCCAAACGAACGAACGAATATGTATATAGGATGTACAATCATACATGCCAATTAAAGAAGAGTCATAAAATGTTGTGGAAATAAAAATTTATATAAGTAAATTTTATAGCTGAATAATAATACTTTCCTTATAAACAAAGAAAACTAAATAAATTATAAAAAATGTTAAAAAAAATATATAAAAATAATATTTTGTAAGTGCTCCTTACATGCATCTACGAGGGTGAGCCGCTTGTTATATAAAAAATCATTACGAAATTGAAACAAAGTAGTCGTCTGGAACAAGGAAATATTTCTTTAAACAAGCAAAATTCCTCAATTATTTGAGTTTTTTTTTTACAACCGTTACTTATTATAAAATATTTTTAACTTTAATAATTGCAAGCACTATATTTTTATTTAAAACAAAAAATTCTTTATCAATCATGGATTAGTTGGCAAAAATTTATGGCATATCTGACCTAGTGTTTTGAAATACGGCAGCTGTTTAACCAGATTTGAGAACCATAAATGATAAACCTTAAGTTTGTCGAGCTCTGGTAGATACTTTGGAACATTCATGCCAAGATTGTTGGGAGCTTATTATTACTTTTTAACTACATATATCAAGCATAATTACAGATGAAACTGTTTGTTCATTCGAATAACTCTGCAAAGCCATAGAAAACTGATTCTTTTATTGCACCAGCGATGCCAAAATGAAAATTTTGATTTAATGTTAAAGATTTTTGTAAAAAATATGCTTTGTGCTCAAGCTAATTGGGCCTACAAACTTAAGGTAATTAAAACAATTTTTAATTACAAATTTCACCCGACGTTTCGTCGATTGTTTGTCGACTTTTTCAAGGGTTGTTGTAATTTTAAAAACGTTATTAATTTAAATTACATATTTTATTAAAACAAAACAGAAACATAAAAACAATTACAACAGTTTGTTGTAAATTGTTTTAATTACCTTAATTGTTTTAATTACCTTAAGTTTGTAGGCCCAATTAGCTTGAGCACAAAGCATATTTTTTACAAAAACCAGAAAAATTGGCCAAACTTTAAACATCACTAAAGATTTTTAATCAATCAATCAATTGAAGATATTTTTCCCAAAATTAATTTTTTTTTTCATTTACTGGCGTGACAAAATTTATTGTAAATTAATACTTCATAACCTAAAAGATTTTACTACTGCCGCTAAAGGATTAAAATATAAAAAATGATGAAACGTATCTAGTTATATTTGTAGAATTTATATTTCCGATACAAAGTTTAATTCTACTTAATGAAATGAATTAATTTATAATTGTGTTATCTTTTACATTGGGTTCTTTAAACAAACTGCAAGACGATTTGACTTTAACGACACAACCTTAAAAAATCTTTCTTATATTGACCCGAAAAACCTATTTAACAAAAAAGGTCCAATAATTTTTTTTTTCCAAATTTAATTAAAAACAATGAGATATAAAACTTAAATCAAAAATTAAGGGAACTCCGCCATATAGACTTTAATAAATATTTTTAAAATTTAGATAATGTCACAGTAGAAGAGTTTTGCGCACAATCTCAAAAATTTCTAGAGCAGATAGTGAGTTAGTGCTTCGAAGTTTGGATTTAATTTGCTATATCTCCCTTGTTCATCTGCAAACGTTGACTTGATATTTTTAAAAGAACACTTTTATATAAAGAAATACAGAAATAAATAGCCAACGCTACATTAGAGGTTTTTTTATATACTCAAGATTTTTTATTAGATAACAAATTTTCATTCTATAATTTAAAAATCCGTGCTATAAAAAAATTCGTTACCTCACAGTGTTATAATTCGAAATGTGTGGAACATTTTCAATTATCAATTTAATTTTTATTACTTTTATAAAATAAATCAATTCAGTACTTGTTGGCTTTAAACCAGAAAGAAGCATACATACTTGATCTCAAAGGTACAATGTAAAGTTAAAACCAAGGCGAATCTAATACAACAAATCAACCGTTTTATTCATGGTGAAATAATACAGGTGGTCTCGATGACGAATTCATTAATTTCGCCGTAAACGCTAAATGTCAAACTCCATATATAAAATATATGTATAATTTTTTTATACTTGGTGTTTGACATTTAGCATTTGCGACGAAAACTAATGAATTCGCCATCGCGACCACCTAGAATTATTTCGCCATGGTTTTGCTCGAGTTCGTGTGAAAAATAAGGGGTTGAGGCGAATAAAATTTTGATTTGCTTTGAAAAATATAAAGCAAATAGCAAAAAAATTCAAACAAATATACACGAAATATGGCAAAACAAAGATAAATAAATAAAATATTTTGATGATAATTTATTATTTGGAATCAAGGCGATAGCTGAGGTACGATCTTAGCACAATCAGATTCTGAAGATATTTGAAATATAGATATCTTCTGGTCTATAAGATCCAAACTGGTTTGATAGATTTCTCACGTGTTCGGAGTAAAAACCCATAGTAAACAAGGCCACAATATATTATAGAGGTCCGTGCAACGCTGGGCACATGAAGGTAACATTTAATATTTTTGAATGAAAGTAGATTTTTGTTCGTTTTTGCCTTGTTTTGAAATCTTTTGAAAAAAGCTTTCGCATGAAAATTATAAATTTTTTTTCAGAATATATTCTTGTAAAACTCTGAAAATGTAGATTCATTTATGATAAATAGCAATTTAACAATAAACTAATAATTTAATTTCTTAAATCTGAAAAACTGCAAACTTATCAACACAAACATTTTAAATGCGCATTTTTTTATTTTTGGCAATTTTTTTTTTATATTTTTAAATGAAAACGGAATCCAAAAAAAAAACCAAGAATAATATTTAATATTTGTCAATTTATTTTTTTTTATCCTGTGAGCTATTAACACTTTTGTTTATATATATACATATCCAAAATGTATCAGCGTGACCAACGTTAAGCATTTAATACGTTTAGGCAAGTTGCTTAAAAGATTATTTTGTTCAAAATTTATATATCAATTTATTAACAACACATTGTGTCTCATCTCTCTAATATTTTTTGTTCAAATACTGCAAGGGGAACACAAAAACTTTTCTTTGCATTAGGGTGGAGAATATTTTCGATACTGATAAGAAATAAAAATATCATTATTCAACCCAGGTTCTTTAGTTGTTTACATCTTTTATTATATATGGAAAGCAAATAAAAAACCACATTTTTTTTACTTTCATGACACATAAAAAAGGGAAATTTTACCAAGAAATTTTCTTTTTAATTAAAATACGAAACAAGATGTTTTTTGATTGAAGTTACTTCACTAAACTAGATTTTTTCCAACTAATGTGGAAAATTAGAGACAGGCGTGGTGTTTTGCCCGCTGCCTCGAAGAACATGGACCGATTTTACTGATTTTCAATAGCAACTCTTTCAAAACTGTGTCTGATCGATTAGCTTCTTCTATGGCTGATCTTGTGTCTTGGCAAACTTGATTTCAACCCGAACACGGACAGACAGACGGACATCGCTCAATCGACTTCGCTATGCATAAGAACTCAGAATATATGTATGTATATACTTTATGGAGTCAAAAATAGATATTGTAGAAATCACACACGGAATGACAAACTTAGATATAATTTTTTTCGTCTGTGGTGAAGGGTATAAAAATATGTTCCCAAGAACATCACAATTTCACCAATAAATGGGAAGAAGTAAAAAATCTAATAAGCTCTTAAATGCCTAAAAAATAACTGGCATTTTGTAAAAAATATTAAAGTTAACTACTAAAAATTACTTTACTAAAAAAACTCTTATGTGCGGTTTCCGTATTGCAAGCGAACGACTCGTGTAGAAAATTTGTATGGAAATCAGTCAAAAATGTTGAGTGCTTTTCATTTGAATTTTCTAAATGAATCACGCGCTTCTTATACAGAAACCGCACATTAGTTTTTTACAAATTTGAATATTTCGAAGTTTTACAACAAAAAATAATTACAATCAATCCAAACAAACAAACATTTATCAAAACCTAAAAATTTAACTCCAAAATGAAAATACCCAAAAATATACGAAATTGAAACCACTTTCAAGAGGAATCGAGTTCTATGACATGCTGGCTGTATTTTTTACTTTGTTAAAAAATTGCATAAAATAAATTAATTTAAAATGTAGAAATTAGACGTCATTCAATTTTAATTAGAGCATATTTAACAACTCTAAACAAATATCTGTTTGGTGGAAATAATTTTGCGCGCCTTAAAATATGCATCACCTTAATGTAATATACATTATATTGTAAAACACATTTATTCACACTTCTATTAAAAACACACAGTTATTTTGGCACCCCCTCAGCATAATTAATTTGTTTAAATTTCTCTTACATGTTTGAAATATAATTGTTGCTTGCGGACTTTGTCTAGATAAAGATTTAAATATCTCATGCAATTTTGAAGTGTTTTAAAATGATTTGCCAGGGGCGATATGACTTTTTTTGTGGTCTTTTGTGTATTTAGAATAAAGCATGTTGTCATTTTTTTTTTGTTCACTTAATTCATGTGAGTGATTCAATTTGTTTTTGTTTTATAAACAACAAATAAACAGCAACACATGGACAATGAAACATTTCATTCTTAGTTCTGTCAATGGCACCACGAGTGACAATAGTATTTGGAAAATTTATTACGAAGTAATTAATATGTTAATTGAAATTGTTATAGCAACAAAATGTCAAATGCAACTTTTTCGATATTTGCTTAAATGGAAATGATTAAGAATTAAATGAGTTGTGAATACATTAGTCAATAAATTTAAGTGTAAAAACCTTAAGTATTTTTTAGTGGTAAAAACTTAATGGTTATATCTCGGCATAATAATATAATAGGTTTTTAAAATAACATTTGGACATTTTAAAATATTATCCGATGCAGATTAAATTCGGCTTATTTTCGAAAATATTTTAAAACCAAATTATTTTTTTATTTCCCATATCAAATAAAATAGTTTCAAAACATTTAAGACAAAGAAATAAATTCATTGTTACTTTATGTATTTATATAAAGATTTAAGTCAAATAAGAATTGCGAATATAGAAAGTTCGTAACTTTAAATTATGCTTAAAAGTTCAACGTAAAAATTAAATTTGTCAAATTTTGTCCGTATTTTAAAAACGTCTCTTATCTTTAAATATATTTCTTACTATTGAAACATTGTACAAATGGCTTCCACAAAGACGGTTTTGTCAAAATTTTCTTTAACAATTTGTATCAATATGACTTAATTTAAAATTTACAATAAATATGTAAGTTAAATGAGTTATTTATTTTCAAAGTAATTTTAAATATGTTTGCTTTGTGTCTTAATTATTGGCAGGCAGACAAAGATGCCAGTTGTGTGCTAATAAATTTGCAGATATAAAATATATTTTTTCAATTGATTTTACACACGTATAAATAAATTTTTTATTAATTAATTTTTATTGAATTTTTATTTGAACTGTGAATGTTATAAATGAATAGAAATTAGTTGGCTTAAGTTCATTTATTTTTTACTTTCTAAATATATAATAATTTCTATTCATTCATAACAATCACAGTTCAAATAAAAATTCAATAAAAATTAAATTATAAGCACGCAAGGCACAGCGAGCATTCATGCTTACATCATAACTAGGGCTGAGATTTTCATGCACTAAAAAATCGAAAATATGAGCTTAAAATATGCACTAAAAAATCCAAAATATGCACTCAAAAAATACAAAATATGCAGTCAATTTTATTTTAATTTAATTAAAAACAAAACAAAAATAAAAAAATTCAGTCCATTGTTATTTAAAGCTACAACAGACATATGGATTTTAAAAACTTAAATACATAGCTAATTTAAATTTTTGTTTGTACGAGTATAAACAAATAAATACTTGTTTTATTATCAAAAATAAAACTTTGTCTGTTCAGACGTAAAAAACTTTTGTACATAGAAAATGACCTCTCAACGTCAGCCAAAGTTATAGAAGTATACTTGAAAGAACCCAATTCGTTTGTTGAATATTCACTTTCTAATGCAGATCCCACATATGATTGCAGATCAAAAATATTTGAAATTTGTTTAATTTTTTTACTTCTTCATTTTTTTGCAAAACGCTTTGAATTTTTGTTTTGATTTGTCGGGCTGTTCTTCCTTTCATATTGTTAATTTTACTTTCTGCATTATCAACTAATTTGACTTGAGTATTAAGTGAACTAAATCCCTCGAATTTAGTTATTGTCTTACCAATATAACCCTAGTTGGAAGACACAAATGCTAATTGACTGTTAATGTTACATAAATTTAATATTTCTTTTACTTTTATAATTGTATACGAATAAATAAATAGCTCAAATTTTTTTGAATAGTATTCTATAATATCTAGCTAGGTTCCAATTTTGTTAATACTGGCTGCGGTGGAAGGGGAACCAAGGGATACATTTCTTTAAAAATTGAAACTCGTGAAGGAGCCTTTAAAAATATTTTTTTCCCGTATGAAACTAATAAATCAATATTATTGAATTTGCTTCTAATATCCTCTGCAACACGGTGTAACCCATGTGCCAAGCAGGTAACATGTAACAGTTTTGCATCGGTTAAAAACAGAAGGATCTGCTTTTTGCCAAAATCTTGACCCAATAAACTTATTGAGCCATGGAAAGCTCGAGCTATCGTAGCATGGTTGGCGTTTTCCAATTCCACAACGTGAAGCAAGAATTTATTTTTGGAAACTTCTTCATCTATATCAAAAACTTCGACAATAAAATATGCAACGTAACGATCTTCTAAATTAGTTGTTTCGTCCATCGACACCCATAATTATTTGCTTTTCAAGAACGAACAGATCTTTTCTAGTTCGCACGCAAAGAAAAAACATGGTTGAGGTAACCATAATCTAAGAGCAACATATCATGGTTGTATTATATGGTTGTTAACAAAACATAGTATTGTTACATTAAAGCTAGTGTTGCAACCATATTATTGTCTAGCATAACAATAACATGGTAAAATCTAAAAATAGTTATGTTATAATATAAACAATAAATAGTAAAATTAAAACATCATCATATGGTTGAAAATAACATCTTATATAATTGAATTATTATTGATTTGTTACAAAAGTTATTCAATAACATAAATGCACAAAAAAAAACAATTCATTGCTTATTATATATAATTAAAAGGCTTAAACACAAAGGCTACAAGAATCATTTATAAAAATATATATATATAATTTATAAGCACAAATAAGGGCATCTTATCTGCATACATTCCCATTTGAATATCGATTTATGGAGTAAACGTGATATTCTCGTATTGAAGATATACGGTACGTAATGGAACTTCGGTACTGACTACACTTTTATCCAAGACTTCTAATACATTAATCTGGCATCTGGCAACTATTGCTGATGTATAATATGATAGCTTTAAATAAAAAAATATGTAAATGGTTTCACAGTTGTGCTTATAACACCAAAATAAAGATTTATATGCTAACATATGTATATTTCAACTAATTTTGAAATGATTTGCTTACCTTTTTATTTGTTGTCATATTTTCTGTATTATTTTTAATTGTTTATTTTGTAGATACATTTTTATTTTTTTTGAATTTTCTTTAACAATAAAAACAATTTCAACTTTAAGCTGACAAAAAATTACTAAATTGATAGAAAAACATTCTGTCAAGACCAAGAACAAAATATTTTTAAGCGGAAACATTATTTTGTTTACTTTTAATCATACTCTGATTAATTTTATATTATTATGGTTAAATATATTATATTATCTTTAATAAGTTATAAGACTTAGTTCAAACTTTTTTACGCTAAACCAACCATGTTGTATTTTTTCTACACAGTAACCATATAATGGTTAAATATCAACAAAAACGTGTTTGTTGTGACTGAAGTATTGCTGAAAACAACTATAATTTGTTCTCTGCAAATTTACAATGTTACAAAGAACATATTATGGTTATTGTGACCATATCACAACCATGTTTTTTCTTTGCGTGCGGAGCCATATATTTTGTCTAAATAATTTTTTCTAAGAGTAGACTGACAAGGGATACTCTCATTTACATATGTATGTTTTAAAGAAAAATCTTAAATTTTCGATATTTAATTTGTTCAGTGGTATGTCACCGGAAATAAATGCGTCACATAAGTCCATACAAAACTTATTTGTTGTCTCTGTGTATTTAACCCGTATATGCTCAACTTTTTTTTTCTCGTAAAAATATGGATTTTTTGTATTTGTCGGAATCTATGTGGTATAAAATATATGTTTTTTCAAAATAAGATACTAAAAATTTCACCATTTTGGAAATATCCGGCCGCAACACAATATTATAGGCTTAGTTGATGTAATAAAATCGTTTAGGGTGTAAGTTGAAGAATTATTTATGAATTTATTATATAAATACATACATATATAAAAGTATATCTTTTCATTTTTTTTAATTTAAGAATGAAAAATTTCAAAACAATTAGTGTGGCAGCCTACATTACATTTTCGACATTTTTTAGTTGTATTTTTATGGCATTCGCCACAGCGTATCTGAGTTGCACTGGAAACAATTATATGACCAACTCCATCAAGACGAACCTCATCTTGCACTCCTCTTTTTCTAGAAACAGGCTTAAGTGGACGGCCTATAGAGCGAGCCGATGCATACCTTCCCAGATAAGTAGTAACTACAGATCTGGTGAAGGCCAGATAGTCGAGTTGGGACTTCTCTTGTACAGCAGTAGACAGCCTATATAACTGAAAGGCATTATTCAAGGAAGCATTTAAGGGCCACATCAAAAGTTGCCAATACCATTTCTTTTTGTTTATGCTAATGCGGTAGCAGCCAACATTTTGATCGAGACGATCTACGCCGCCCATATAATTATTGTACATTTTTACACAAAAAGGTTGTTGAATAGATATCTTCTTTTTCTCGCTACTTGACCAACGTTGTGCTAATCCAATTGGTGCTATGCCTTCGCAGGTTGATGCTACCGTGACTACGTTATTATCGTTGTACCGAACCAAAGTAACGTGTGACGTTTCGTCAGTAATTTGATGATAACTTCCACGCTCCGTTTTCTTCATATCTGCAACCGATTTTAACGGTGCATGCTCAACACGATTTGAACGTATTGTACCTGTGCCTTGATGGCCTAATTCTTTCAAAGCTGTGAGCAATCTAAAAGATGTAAAAAAATTGTCCATGTAAACATGCACTGGGGCTCCTAAAGGCAATTTGGAAACTAATTTGGTAACGACAGAACCTCCAAATCTTAGCTCTGGATTAGTGTTACCTGTGCTTGCACCTTGGTAAGGTATAGCTTGTACAAGATATCCTAAGCGTGTTGCCATACACCAGCATTTGAACCCAAAACGTATTGGTTAGCCGTGGATATGTTGTTTTGTACTGTGATGGCCGTAGTATGGAATCATGGATTCATCAATACTTACTTCATAAAACTGAGGCCAATATTGCATCCATTTTTCATTTAGTTTCTCCCATAAAGGTCGTACTTTAGTAAACTTATCTTGGGCATCTAAGGTCGCATTATCAGAAACACGCAAAAATCGTATTATTTGTTCAAATCGCGAACGGGAAATTGCATTAGGTACACCAGGGTGATACGTATCAGCTCCAGTATCCCAATACATACGATTCCTAGCTTGAACATTATATCCACTTAGAAAAAGTATAGCAAACACTAGGCGAATTTCTTCTTTCGTTACATCAAATTGTTTTCCTTCGGACACCGCATGCCTTCGTGAACATTCTGCGAACATACCTAATATGTCTTCATCACAAAATAATTCGAACCATTCGACAGGAGACTTGCTACTATTTAAAAACTCAGGTCGATTCCATTCTCTTCTCTGATGTTCTGGCAAATCAATTCCTTTCCATTTTCTTTTTTCTACAACTTTCTTTTTTTTCAACTGCTTCTTAGCCGTAGTACTAGATGCAATATTCGATAGAGGCAAGTTATCATCACTTGAGTCGCCTTGTCCAATTATTTCTAAATGTAAGCCAGGACCTGATTTCCGCACACACTCAAGTTCTGCTTCAGCACGGAGCTGGTTTCCTGATAAATGATTTAAATCTTTCACAACTGCATCTTCTTCATCACTATCACCGTCGCTCAACATATGATTGTTGGGTGGACATGTGTAAATAGTGCCCTCAATAATATCATCTTCAGTCTCTAAAATATCTAAAATTTCAGCCAAAGACAACCTAAAACAACATATTGAGTATTATGTAACATATTCAATAGCTAAACGATACAAAATATGTAACACAAATTTTTAAATCAATGTAGGAGTTGGTGCTCAGCGCCCCAATAATGGGGCGTAAGCAACAACACCTCTCAAAACTATATTTCACTAGAAACAAATCTTTTCTGATACTGAACTCGTTAAAAAGATATCAGTAAATAAAAAGAAAATAATATACATAATCTTACTGAAAATAAAATAATAATAAACTCACTTGTTACTGCGCGACATTGCGATCACTATACTTGCACTTTTTATTTTGAGATTTGACAGAAATTATGCCGCTAGAATTTTATTGTTCTTATTATCTATGTTGATACAATACAGATAACGGTAAACACACACTCAAAAAAATAATAAGTTACTTTTTAACCACACAGTTGATCAATATCTTACCGTTTTAAAAATGGGGCGATAAGCGCGATTGGGAAGACTTTTCTTTAACACGCTCGAGCAGCTCCTTGTGTTTTTGACTTTTTAAGTGTTGCTAAAGCAAAAACTTTCTTTCGTTACTCACGGATTTATTACAAACTTTGCAATAATGTATTCGACGATCAGATTTAAAGACATTGTTAAATTCGTTAACTGTAAAATATACTCACAATTAAATATCTAGCAATTAATGAACAAATTTCATATAAATTATTGTTTTCAATGTTAAAATTGTATTACTTCACGTTAAAATTAAGAAGAATCTAGTTTTTCTCAAAAATACGTTGCAAAACAATGGAAAAATTACATACATATATATTTGTGTTTGAAAATTGAATGTCAATTAATGTGTTAGCATGCGATATCAAGTTATGTAGTACATGCGTCTTTTTCTAATGTATATTAAGTAAAGCATCAAAAGAATTTACTGATTTTTTGGTTTATTTTGACATTTTTTGAAAAATCACTTAAAAATTTCAAAATATGCAAAAATATGTATTAATAAATTTAAAATATGCATTTTCACCAAAATATGCATAAATATGTAAAAACAAATCGATGCCATTTTAACGCAAATTTATTGATTCGGAAAGATAATTAGTCGATATCGTTCATACACTATCGACAAAAAACATGCATTTGCATGGAAATCGCAGCCCTAATCATAACAATCAAAATGATACTGGAACAGCATCTATAATGTTATGAGTAAACAAGTAAGAATGATTAAAAATAAATTTGCATTCGTGTTCAATCGATGATTGAAACAAAGCAAAAACAAATGTACAAGACGAAATACAGAGAGAACAGTAAAGAAATACGTTGGTTTGTGTGTAAATTTCGTCTAACCAAATTTATGTTGATATGAGTATATGAGTTTTCTCGTATTCTTATTTACAAGGTTGGTTGGTTAAATAGATGATGCTTAAAAAATACACAACTAAGGTAGATAGATGCGAAGAATGCTGATGAAGGTCGTAGCGGTCCAGAAAATGCAGCATTTCATTCTGCTAGCATCTAATTTTTCTTGTTTTCTTTGGAAAACGTCCGCATACATTTGTAAAAAAATTTTCTTTCTTAAAAAGATTTTTAGAAAGTAAAAAATAAATGAACTTAAGCCAAATAATTTCTATTCATTTATAAATTTTTTATTTTCAACTTCCGTCTAAAAAATTTGCGTATTTTATGTCGTTGTAAAAATATGACAGTTTTTATTGATTGAAAATACCGATAGAACTTTTGATGTAAAAAAAAAAGTTCCTTACGTTAGTAGCAACATCAAAACCGAACAGTATTTATGAAATTATTTAGAAACATAGTTTTTGTTGTCGCATTTGTAGCAAAAAACACATGTAAATAATTGAAAACTTTTTTAAAATTCTGTGAAGAAAACTATAAATAAATATAAAATAGGTTATTTCATTACTTTTGTGCTTCCAAAAATTACCCGTTCATGTTTCAACAAAATATAAAGGACACAGCACTAAACATTTGATTCACTTCACAGGCCAGTCACTTAACACTCTTTTAAAATGTTCTATGATAATTCTATCACATAGTTTTCACGCCATTTCTATTCTATTTTTGAATACTGAAATTTACGATTCATCTTTTTAGATTTTATGATTTTTCTGAAAATTTTTTATGATAACTTCTATAAAAAAAATCTAAGGAAGTTTAATTTTATTTGCCATTCAGAAAATGTATCTGTTTCTATGTGGCAGAAAAAGAAATGAAGAATGTCTAAATTAAATTCTAAAAAACTTAAAAATTTAAGACAGTGAACAAAGATTACAAAAAGCCACACAACCTTACTCACATGTATTATTATGATATAATTAATTGCACAATTGAACTAATTACAAATATATCAACATTGGTGAACACATAATATTTTATATAAAAATTTTTTAAAGGGGCCTAATAGTGCTTTTCTATTGGCGTGATTTTGTCTAAAATAGTTGATTTGCTCAGTTCACGTGCTTTGCTACTTGATTTTCCATACATTTTTTATGCTACCAAAACCACTTTAATCACTTGACTAATTTCAAAGCATGTCGAAAATGTATTTTTTCGAAATAATTTTGCCTTTGCAACACTGTGTTGTGTCCAAGATACTCAAGTTCAATTCCATGCTATCTTTTCATATTGGATGTTTTTGCCCAAAAAGTGACAATATTTTTGAAAGCAATAACATATTTTGTTACATAAAAGTGTTTAGAAAAATATAAAAAGAATAATTCTTGAAAAAAAAACCGACTTCAAAACAGATTTCATCTGTCAGTATGGCCACAAAAATTAGATTACATTAACTACAGGGACTTCCTTACATCTCCGAACTTTATACTTGATCAACCATTCAATAGTTTGGTAATATAGATAAAATAACAGCAACTATAGGGTCACCCTTTATTTTCAAAATTCTAATTATATACTTGCTGTTGTAGTAGATTAAGCAATCAGGTTCTGTGTAAATTTGAACCGTCTGTCTATTACGGTTCAACGGATCATCATCATCAGATTATATCAACTATTGTAAAACTCTTTAATTAATAATTTAAAATTCTAATACTTCTTATTATACGAAACAAAGTAGTGGAAATTCTGTCTATAATTCAAGTGTTTGTAGATAACGAGTCAAAAAATAACGGCCATATAGAACAAATTACATTAATTTTGGGAACACCTTTAATTTCTTGTTATAGCGGACTTACCAAACAGGTCGCTTGTAAATTTCAGCTGTCTGTCTATAACGGTTCAAAAGTTCAGCCACATACACCAAATTACAGCAACTATTGGGGCACCCGTTTATTTCCAAAACCAAATTTTATACTTGTCGTTGTAGCGGAGTTAGTAATACAGGTTCTTTGTAAATTTCAATCGTCTGCCTACAGCTGTTTTAAATTATGGCCATATACGTAATTAAATGAACTATTAGGGCACCCTTTAATTTATAATTTTAATGCTTGTTACTATAACGACCATATCAATCGACAATATGTCAAATTTGCAATAGTTTGTCTATGACGGTCCAAAAGATAGGCCCATATAAGTACATCTGTTATGGTGGCACCCTTTAATTTTTAGATTTATTTTTGTATAACTTTTTGTTATTGGTAGCCATAAGTCATTTTAAATTTTACAGGATCGCCCTTTACAGCTCATAATACACGTAAAAAATATGTATGTTCTATGGGGACACCCTTTAATTTTTAATATTATGAGCTGTTTTTAAAACGGGACCAATCTGTAAGCATAATCTATTATATTACCAAAAAATTTCGAAAGCGGTTCAGAAATGACTAAGTTCAGCAGCACAAACATAAAAAAAGTAACATTCAGTCGAATTGGCCACCTCCTTCTTTTTTAAAGTTGGTTAAAAATATGTAAAAACAAAAATTAATTTAACAATAAAAATTACTTTTTTTTAATAACAGTTTTTTTCTTTTATGCAAAAAATGTCAGTGTTACGTCACAAATTCGAATTTACAAAACATATCAGCTCAATGGCAACACTGCAAAATGTTTTTCTCAAAGCTAGTTAATTTCAAGACAATAAAAATGCACTGTAACGTTTAAAGGGCTACATTTTTCAAATTTATGGCAAACATTTGGTTTTATGTCTTTTCTTCTATTCTTTAGACAACCTACAGCTTAGCGTTCATTCCTTTTAATGAAATTTGAATTTGAAAAGTCTAACTAAAATATTTGAATAGGGAAAATGTAAAAAATACCTTTATTTCTAAGCTGAGAAGACCTGATGTAAGGACGGGTTTCGGTTGCGTATTTGGTAACTAGTTTTAATTTTGACTAAAAACAATAAGCAAAAGAAATACAACTTCTGTTTTTAAAATTCTCCTTCTTGAAAAAACTTCTTCCAATATCTATTTCAGGCGACGATGTATATAATTACGTGACTTCACCTCATTTTCTTGTTTTTCTGAAGGCATACTACCTAATAAGACTTTAAAGAATAAAATGTAAAGTTTTAATAAAAAATGTAATAGGAAAGATAAGAAAAGAACAAACGAAAAATTATAACAAAGCGCCATTTTTAAATACTTATTGTAATCATTGTCATACATATGTACTTTTATATGCCATCTCACTTTAGAATATTTTCAGTACAGCAATATTTAAAAAAAAATTAACAGAAAACAAAAATAGGTGGAATTTGTATTAAATATATATACAGCATATCTTACACCCATACATACATGGAATATCTTATGCCATAGGTGGCATTTTTTTTAATTACCCTCATTTAAATTTTATGTATCCACAATAAGAAACACATGAAACAACTACAGCAATTAACGAATAAGATTTACGATTCGAAAAGAAAAATATTTAGAAAAAGAAATTTGAAAAACATATTTTTTCTTGCTTCTATCTATTACCACCCCCAATATTTTAATATACACTCACACAAACAAAGTCATTTATGCTCGCTAATAGCGTCGTTTACTCAAACTTTAATGGGTGTGGTATGTACTGCACACATTCATATTTATAAATACATATTTACACTGTACATAATGTATAAAAACAAAACTTAAGTAAATGTGAAAGAAAAAGAGAGGAAGAAGATAAAGTATGCCAAATACATACAAATAAAAAGCTGACTAAATAGAAAGCATTTGTGTGTAGATATGTTTAATGTAAGTTAAAAGAAAAAGGTTGACAGGCGCATAACGGAAATAACCGGATATGAAATAGTTTTGGTTGTAGTAGTACTACTTGCTGCAAATTATTGTTTTGTAAACATTTTATAGATAAAAACTTAAAATAGAAAATTTCTTATAAAAATAATTAATTACTTAAAAGCTTCTTAGAGGGAGGAGTTAAGTTATAGTTAAATGGTGTTTATTATGTATGTATAGGTATACCTAATTATTATGTTTGTAAACAAATAAAACCTTCGGATTAGATAACTTGAAATTCCAGCGGTATAACTTTTTTCGATGAGTAGGAAAAGCAACAAACTCATGGGAAACATTTTGTAGCACTTGTGATACTTTGGAACTAAATAGGAACTCTTCGCAAGTTATCTAATGTAAAGCGTAGGACTGAGATTATTAAGGTTAATATACTTTTGAAATAAGAATATTTATTACGTATTTGCAATCTTTTTTATGTTTATTTACTTTAATTGTGCTTGATTCCTTCAAATACAAATATTTCATGATATTCTCCTAAAATATTTATTTTTAAAAACTAATAAACGAAAGGTATTTCTGCGGGGAAAGCATACCCATTAAATCTTTCAAATACATTAGAATGGTATCCAATGGCAACTCTTACGAAGAAAAATTAAAGAAACAATAATAATTCTTGCTCAAAAAAAAACGACTTCAAAACAGATTTCATCTGTCTGCCTTTAACGGTTCAAGAGCATGGCCACATAAAGTAGACTACATTAACTATTGGGACACCATTATATCTTCAAACTTTACACTTGTTCAACTGTTCAATAGTTTGGCAAATAACATCAAATTACAGCAAGTATAGTGTCACTCTTTATTTTGAAAATTCAAATTATATACTTGCTATTGTAGTAGATTTAGCAATCAGGTTGTGTGTAAATTTCAACCGTCTGTCTATAACGGTTTAACGGCTTGCCCAATTACATCAGATTATATCAACTATTGCAAAACCCTTTAATTTATAATGTAAAATTTTATACTTCTTATTATACGAAACAAAGTAGTGGACATTTTTTCTAAAATTCAGGAGTTTGTATATAACGGGCAAAAAATACGGCCATATAGAACAAATTACATTAATTTTGCGAACACCCTTTAATTTCGGACTTAGCAGAACAGGTCCCTTGTAAATTTCAGCTGCCTATCTATAACCGTTCAAAAGTTCGGCCACATACACCAAACTACATCTGCTATTGGGACACCCGCTTATTTCCAAAACCAAAAAATACAGGTTCTTTGTAAATTTGAATCGTCTGTCTGCAACTGTTTAAAATTATGGTCATATACATCATAAAGTGAACTATTGGGGCACCCTTTAATTTAATTTAACACTTGTTACTATAACGACCATATCAATCGACATCGCGTCAAATTTACAAGCGTTTGTCTATAACGGTTCAAAAGATAGGCCTATATTAGTAAATCTACAGTAATTATGGGACACCCTTTAATTTCTAAATTCGAATTATAAACTCGTTAATATAGCGGACTTAGAAATACAGGTCCCTTTTAAGTTTCAGCGTTAGTCTATAACGGTTCAAACGGCCACACACTTGAAATTACATCAACTATTAGGACACCCTTTTACTTTTGTTATAGCGGGCTTGGCAATTCAGGTTCGTTTTAAATTTCAAGCGTCTGTCTACAACTGTTAAAAAGTATGACAATATACATCAAATTAAATGAATTATTGGCGCACCCTTTAATGTATAATTTTTCATATTAATAATTGTTACTATAACGACCATAGCAAACGACACTCTGTCTAATTTGCAAGCGGTTCAAAAGATAGGCCCTTATAAGTAAATTTACATTAATTATAGGAACACCCTTTAATTTCTAAATTCAAATTATAAACTTGTTCATATAGCGGGCTTAGCAATACAGGTCTCTTTTAAGTTTCAGCATTCTATCTTTTTTTCTTTTCTTGGAATTACTTCACTAAACTAGATTTGTTTCAAATGTTATGGCGAAATTAAAGACAGGCGTGGTGTTTTGCCCGCCTACTCGAAACACATTGCTTGATCTTGCTGATTTTCAATAGTAATAATTTTATAAACTATGTCTGATCTATTGGCGTATTTAGATTTTCTTTAGCTCATCTAGTGCCTTTGTAAACTTGTTTTTAACACTAACAAGAACGGATGTCGGTCAATCGACTTCGCTATATATAAGAAGTCAAAATATAAACACTTTATGGGGTCGGAAATGGATATTGTAGAAACTGTTCGGATTGTTAAGGAACAAGTTTTAAGCACTAACAAAACACGTCTCATAAATTATTTTTTATGTTTAGTACCTACAAGCTTTTGAATTAATCTCTGAAGTGATGTTATGTAGAGGCTGCTATACATCTACTACTCCGCATGCACACATTCATTTATTCCTACATATATGTAAGAATGACCCAAATTTTACAACTCCAATATGGTCGAACGCATTTACAACCAAAATATTTTCATACCAACGATAATTAATCAATTTAATGAGCTTTTGTGCACGTTTTAAGAGCGGATTAACGGATTGTCATTTGATATTAATGTCTTAAGTTTTTTTATATTCCATTTTGTATTCTTACTTTTACTTACATTTGGCAACAGCTTCCAAGACACAACCTTTTTATAGGAATTTCTATAAATAACGAAAAATAAACAGGAAAGGCAAAACGGATAAAATAAAAATATTAAATTATCTGCATCCTGGTAACACGTACTGCATTCCAGGTAGGTACCTACTGTATCCAGGTAATTGCATTTCAAGATGCCAGACCTGTGTTAAGATTTAAATAATGTTGTGCTTTTATGGTTTTGTTTAAAACATTTTTTTTAAAAAAGTAGATCACCATATTGTGTGAAGTTTCATGTTAAATGGTCAATTATTTTCTGAGAAAAAACATCAAAAAATTTTTTTATTTTTTGGTATTTTTCACAGAGTGTCAAATTTTCATTCATTAAGGCCGGTGCACATAGAATCCGTCATGCGTTATACGTAGCCAGTTCAGATTGGTTATTATTATTTTACCACAGCTTACACCTACAATAAAATTTAAAACTGGCCCAGAAATAAATCGAAGAAAAAATCACTATAAAACTAAAGATATTAATAGGAAAAAGCATTTTCAGAAAAATAAGCCCATTCAAAACGAAGGTTAAAATTAATACTTATTATTACAAAAATTTTTAATTAAATGATCTACCTATCTAATGCTAAAAATTTATTTATTTTGTATATAACAAAAAAGATAGATATCCAAATAACACAACGTTTATAATTTTGCATGTTGTTTCTTTCCATAAAAGTTGGAATGTATAAACATTAATGTGAAAATTTCTAACCAATCAGTTGCTAGTATGGCTCCGCCTTTAATGGCATAAAACAAATAACCTCATTGGCAGAAACACACTTTAAGCTCATATATGTGTTAGTAAATATATAAAAACATACAAAAGCAATGGCAGAAACAATAAACACAGCCAGTCAAATAACAATCAACAAGAATAAAAAACACAGCAAAGTAATACAAAACAACAAGAAGAAGCAATAATGGGTAGAGGTATAAAAAGTAAGAAAAAAAAGAGAAAATTTCGAGTCGGGTAAAGCAGACACAGTAAGTGCTTTACATGCACTTCATTTATACATAAATTAAATATAATTAACATTTAGTAATTCTGTAAATAGAACAAGAACAATTTTATTGAATGTTTCTTCTTTCTTATTGCTATCAACGGTGGAAAACTGTGTGTTATTGAAGATAAAGTTACACTTCTTTTAAAACATTTTTTATGTATGTATGTACCTATGTAATACAGAATGTAACTATTTAAGTGATTAGCTTTCGATACACTAATGTATCGTTTAATTTTTGTGGAATAAAAATCTTGTTTTAATTGCTAAAAAAAATATAAGTGGGAAATAAAAAAAAACTAAAGTGGGAAATTAAGTAAGAAATGTTTTTTAGTAATTGTTTAAATTTATAAAATTAGATGTTAATTTTTTTTCTTTTTAAATCTTTATTAAATATTCATAGTTATAGAATATAGATGTTAATTTTTTTTCTTTTTAAATCTTTATTAAATATTCATAGTTATAGAATAAAGTCGACTCTTGCTAAACTATACTCTAAATAAAAAGCTCTTATTATCTTTTTTGCTTTCATAGTAAAGAATAAAGTATACTTTAAGTTTAGCCGCCTTCCACTGGGTGTCAACTGTAATTTGATAAATGTTTTCATACAATTTCTAAACAAACATTTGAAAAAAGTAACCTTGTTGTTATTTTGTTCACTTTGGTATAAAAATCAGATATAGAGTATTGCGTTCTTAAACCAAATAAAATAATTTTGGAAAAATAAGTTAAAAACAGCTTTAGGTAGTTTTAAATTTAGAGTTGTCTTTCTCGCCAAAAGTATATTTTAAATTGTCTATGAATGAGTAAGAGTCGACTCTAAAATAAAACCTACTTTAGTTCCCTTAAAGTATACTTTATTTTAACTATGAATTTGGGCCATTGATATTAAGAGCTAATAAAATTAAATTTTACCTACTATGTCGAGAAAAATGTAAATAATAAGTAACACGTAATTTAAAAACCTGCGACAAACGAAAAAATATACACAAAAACAAGTAAAATATAAACTCACGTGTTTGAAATACATTGAAAATAAAAAATTTTTATAGACAATTTTCACAGAACTTAGGGCTAAAAGTAGAAATGTAATAAAATAAACATGAGGTGCAACAACAGATGCGAATTTTATTGTCATTTTTATTATTTGTTTGCTAATTTTTTACTCTTTACGAGTATAATTGAAAAAATTTTATAATAAAAGCAATGGCCCAAATTCATAGTTAAAATAAAGTATACTTCAAGGGAACTAAAGTCGGTTTTATTTTAGAGTCGACTCTAATTCATTCATAGCCAATTTAAAAGATATTTTTGGCGAGAAAGTCAACTCTAAATTTAAAACTACCCAAAGCTGTTTTTAACTCATTTTTCCAAAATTATTTTATTTGGTTTAAGAACACAATACTCTATATCTGATTTCTATACCAATGTGAACAAAATAAACACAAGGTTACTTTTTTCTAATGTTTGTTTAGAAATTCTATGAAAACATTTATCAAATTACAGTCGGTACCCAGTGGAAGGTGGCTAAACTTAAAGTATACTTTATTTTTGACTATGAAAGCAAAAAAGATAATAAGAGCTTTTTATTTTAGAGTATACTTTAACAAGAGTCGACTTTAGTTTATAACTATGAATTTGGGCCAATAATTTTAAAATTTTTAAAAGTATTGTTGATTTTCAATGGCTTTTACTTACGTTTCCTTTTTCTTCTCTTTTCACAGAAAATAATAACAAATACGATTTTTGGTTAGAAAAACAATAAAACTGTGGCAAAATGCTAAAAGAGAGAAAACTTAAAGTTTAGAGCGTGAGAGAAAACGAACGGAAATTACAGTAGATTCATATTTCATGCGGATTTGTTGAGCGTTTTTATTGTTCCAAATGACATGAAAAAATTAGAGGTAGGCGTGGTGTGGCCTCGAAGCACATGGACCGATCCAGGTTGATTTTCAATAGCACCTCCTTCCTTTTTTTTATTGTGAAATCAAGCTTTCTTCGGCAATAAGATTGCCGCAATACTAATACGAACGGACAGACGGACATCGCTCAATCGACTTCGCTATGAATAAGAAGTCAGAAAATATATACTTTATTGGGTCGGAAATGGATATTGTGGAAATTACATACGGAATGACAAACTTAGTTAGCCCCTTTTCTACTTTTTATGGTAAAGGGTATAGGTAATTAACACAGGATAATAAACATAAGATAATAAACTTGGTAAAATTTTTACCACAAGTCTAGTCAACACTTAAAAGGTAATTTAGTAACTTAAGTCATTTTTCCAACTCTTTGCCAAACCTTTTAAACAAAACATCGCACATAGCTTCAATTCCACAATCAGCTGTTTCCTTATTTAAAAGTTTTGGTTTTGTACTTTAAAAGTTTAGGTCTGTAAAATAGTTTTATGAATTCCTGCAAACATGTGACTATCGACGGCACATTCGATAGTTTGCTTAAAAACTACCAATACTATAGTTTCAATACTTTGCTTCAAAACTATCGATACTTTCAGTACTATCGAACTTTTTAAGTGCTAATTCTGGCAACTATCGCTATACGGTACTAACTCCATCGGAAAAAAACTTTCAATAATCAGCCACAAAAAAAAACATAATCGATAGTATTATCAATTTTCTTGCAGCAAGACATCTTTCGTTTTATACTACATTTTAACATTTCAAATCAAAACAACTGAAACTCATATGGAGATTTCACTCATTTGTTCAAAAGAAACTATGCTTTATATTATTCTTTTTGATATTACTCATAACGCGCTTGTATTTACATACTTGATAATTGTTTTTTTTTTTTTTTTTGGTAATTCAATAACTAAAAAAATAAACTTTCAGTAAAACTTGCACAGCAATATCGTGTAAACGTTCACCAAACCACAACTCAACGAACTTAATTCCGCCGACTTAAGCAGGTAAATTATTAAAAGTGATTGAACGAGGCAACACCAATACAAAACATGTCGCCACTTTTAAAAAGTGAAGATTATATATTTTTTTTTTTTCTATTAAAATATCCACATATGCTCGGAGCATGCATTATTCCTCTATCAAAATATATTTTATTTAGCTAATTCTAAAGCCATTGATAAACATAAATAATTTGGTATTTCGTCTTTGTCTATTTTAATTCATACAGCTGATCCATTTTCAAACGTTATTTTTCAAACGTGAATTTAAATTAAGAACAAGTTAAGCCAATTTACAAAGTATTAATTGTTATAGTAACTTCTTTTTGACAAAAAATCCCCAAAAACCGAAAAATCACTCCACATATAGAAGTGTAAGGCATAAAAAATGCCTACCTTTATCAAATTTTTATACTTACGCAATAATAATGGTATTATAATGATTGGTGTCTTTGCTGTTTTTTTTTCTTATTGAAAAAGGTGAGAAACCAGCTCGTATATCTTTTCGAAAAAAACATGGTCGGGTAATAACAATAGTAAACCCAACGAATGCAACTTAAGTAACAATCAAAAACTTGCCATACAAGATTTCATTTGTAAAGCCTCATTAATAACAATAAATATACGACTACAACAAGAATAAATGGAAAAAAAAACATGAAATCTGAAATGGCAACCACATAATAAATATTGGTCATGAAAAAAAAATAGACATACATTTAGGGTTTTTTTAAATTTTCTAATTGTATTAAGTTTTATTGGTTTATTGCTATTTCTAAACACAGAGCTTCCACTCCCAATAGTAAAGAAAAAACCTTAAGAATAAGAACAACTTATAACTGGTAGACAGTGTTTAGTTTCCTGTCATTTGCAAATAATATAGTTTTGGACATAAAAATAGCACACGTCGCTAAAATAACCTAACATTAATTAGAAGTCGTCACTCAGAAAGTTTGCTTTGTATTGGTTATTTTAAACCGAAACACATTTCTGGGTTACAATTGTTATAATTTATAAAATGTCATCTTGTTTTACTATAAAAAACACAAAAACACTGAATATTTAATTATTGAGTTATTGAACAGCAGAAAGCGTGATTTTATAATTATTATTAACTATTAGAAAGTGCACTTATTTCTTTAAAAAATGCCTTTTTTGTTGAGATCAATAGGGTGTGTGTGATAAGATTTTCACCCTCGCGGGTTTCTTTGGCAACCATTGCTATAATATAGGCATCATTTGTCTAGGGAATAAAGTAATCAAGTTGCTTTTTTATTTAGATTCATATTACTGACTTTAAGGAAAGCAGTTCATTATAATACTTACGTCTATCATCTCGTTTTTATTCACTAGATAAAAACATGAAATTAATTGAAAAAAATACATGATAACAGGCATGTAACTATGTGTGAATGAAATCCAAAGAGGAATAAATAAAAAATTTTCTATGTAAAGGTATTTCTAAATTATTGCACTAATAAAGAGAAAAAAAATGCAATTTAAAATGCTTATATCTTCGCTGGTTTGATGGTGCTCTCCTTCGCCGGTACTTCTTTTAAGTATTGAATCGTCAGCAAAGTAAAAAGTAAATAAAATGGCTGACCAGCTTCAAAAAATACAACACACCTGTTTATACTAAAGCCGTGCACTATTATATCGAACAGTATGGTAAAAACAGATATATCATATACATATCAGTTGCAACAGATACAAAAGAACGCATGCATGTAGTTGATATTGTATGCTTTTGCTTGTGCGTACTCACACTATGGATATAAACACATACAGTTGTTTATGGTATTGCATGTGAGCAAATTATCAGGTTTTTACTCTCAAATATCTGTTGTACCATGAGTATTTGGATATATCTGTTTATGAAACAGATATTTTTGATACTTGTGTGCTGCTTATGATAGAGGCGAGAACTAGTAATCAGTATTTCAACTTCGTAGTAATAACCCGAATTATAATTATTATTGTTTAGCTTAAGTAATTAGTTTATATGATTTTAAAGGTATTATTAGCAATATTTATCATATTACTCGTAATGATAATTTTATTTTATAAAAACAAATGAAATATTAATAAATTGTTGTCTAGTTGCGCGTTGACTTATAAGGATAGAATTAATTCAATTAAGGAATTTTATTGTGTGTTTATTTAAAAAAAAATTAATTCCTTTTTGATAAAAACTAGTAAATAGTTAAAATTAATATAAAAAAAAAGTTTATTACAAATTTCAAAAAAAAAAATAGGGAAAACATTTACATTTTTAGAATACAACCAGTAATAATATTGTCCCTTTTATATATGTACATATTAAAACACGCAATTTTTATTTTCTATGCACTTAGAAGGATATATTATACATAGTTATGTTATTTGTGCATTCAAAATTTCTAACATGTACTAAAAAACCTGTTTTCTGCATGAAAGAAAAGTCCTACAACTTAAATATATACGAGTAGAAAGTAAAATTTATTCGAAATTAAAAAATTATTAAAAAGTTTTAAGGAAAAAAATAAAAGAATAAAATGGACAAGCTCGTTGTAACTGCTTACCAAAGGATAGTTAGCTTAACAACGGTAAATACAAAATATAACAGTATAGTATATCTCTTACTAGTATGCGTAAATAAGTGACTGTCAACCACTAATTAGAATATATAATGAATTGATTGAAAAATAAATTGTTAAAAAATGCAAGTTTCTTACTATAAATGGGAGCAATTAATTAGATGGACTAACTCGTTGACAATTTCATAAATGCTTATGATGTTGTTAATATTTTCACTATTTTCACTAGCGGTAATTTTATGAAAAACGTTGCTGCTTTTCTTTGTACACTAAGTAAACGCCATAAAGCATATTAAAACAATATTTTAAAGTGACATTTTTATCACAAAAATCTGGTGAAATATGTATGTACATTAGGCACTATAAGAATATATTTTGTTTTCGAGTAAGTAATAAGTTTTGCAAGCTGGGGTTTAAGTTAAATTTAGATATCAGACATCAAGTTTTATTCCTATCTCGTTTAAATTTAATAAATTATTAAAATTTTCGAATGCATATCCATCAACGAAAAGGTTAAGGTTTATTTTTTATGCATAAAAACAATTATTTATTTCCAGTTGTAATTCCATTTTGTTACCATTATTAAATCAATTATAATTAAAATAAAATTATTAGCATGACATCGTAGTTATTTTTTTCCTATTTCATTACTTCAACTAATGCCAATGCAATTTTAATGGTAATACAAATTTATTTTATTTTTGCTAAAAGTATTTAAATATTCATACTTCATTTTAAAATTTTAAAAATAATTTGGATTCAAAAGGTTTAAACTTAAAATAAAAATATTTTTTAATTGATTTCAAATTATCAGGCTTTTCGTCTCTCTAAATATAGAAACATGCATACATATATTTATTTAGTTATTGCATCCTTAGAACTGTTGTAATTGTTGGTAAAAGTTGTTAAAAAACATAATAGTAATTTTAATACTATTATACGCATTAGATATTATATTATATTCAACTTCAATAAAACACAATAAAACAATTAAAAAAATTGATCATGTTTAGAAACAATAATTTTATTTTTTAATTTTAATAAACCAATGCATATATACGTATAAATGGATATTAATTCGCAGCACACAATAAGTACTTATGGTACAACCATCAATATCTGTTTATACCCGTTTGTGCAAAACATAGGAGAACAGATATGTTACTCTCATTCTCTCTTTACTCATTCGCATCCATCCAAAGAGAAAAAGTAATAATATTAACTTAAATCAGAAACACAAAAGTACTCATCTATACGCACTCATAAGAGTAGACACACAAAAACTGATATAAACAAATATATCTGTGCACGTCTTTAGTTTATACTAGACGCACGTCAACATTCCGTCGTCTTAAATGAAGCATTCTACCTATCACTGTTCTCCACCATCTATATTCTCTAATCTACCGCTTTTCAAAGAAGGTAACAACGCAAATAATAAATAGGCATTACTGCCTGACCGCTACTTCTCTTAAAAAACATAAAAGGAAAAATAACAATTTCTCTTTTCTACCAATAAAATTTAAGTTTTTGTAACATTGCAAGAGCCCTTTAAAATTGACGTAACAACAACAATCAACTAGATTCATAGGGAAAGAAAAAGTGTAGAACTCAATAAGCGATATTTTTTTTATTTAATTCCGTTGTAATCTTGGTTTGGCGCCATCCAGTTGATACCATATGTTAATCAAGCATGCAGTTGTTCCAGTTAATAGTTATAAATAATATCATATATCGCTTGCCATTCACACTTACCGTTACGCCGTTTTTATTAGCAACAAATAAGGTCAAATGTTTTCTCCTAAGAGCCAGTTTAGATTAAGGGCATTGTAGCTGACTTTTCTATTGGTTTCTCTTTTGGTGAATCTCCGTAAGTCATCACGCGTTTACATTATGACTCTGTTGTAGCAAGTGAGAGAATTTTATGATGTTTTATCAACCAATCTTTCAAGTGTTGCCATAAACTAAACGTATTAATTTTTCAACAATTTTTTAATATTATAGGAAAAAAAACAGCCATTTGGTAACACCGCTTAAGCATATAACTGCAAAAAGCGAGAGAACGAAACAGGAATGAGAGAAATATAAGAGAAAAAACTAAAAAGAGTCATGAAAATTAATTTCGTGCTACTTTTGCTACCCCGCAAACTTATCTACACCTCTTGCCAACAAACTTCTGCATCATGACTTTTGTAGCTGATACAATGCCCATAATGTAAACTCCCTCTAACCAAATTGCATACCAGTCTGTGACTTTAAGTGGATGCAAAGGTAACCGATGAATAAATTGAGGATTTTCCTTTACTCAGAGCCGACTATTCTGCTTATTCACATATCCATCCAAATGAAAATGTGCCTCGTCACTCATTACGTTTTTTTCATGAAACTCGGGGTTGTCATGGGCGAGCTGTAACATGCTATCAGCATATGTACGGCGACATAAATGGTATTGTGAAAGAAGCTCTTGTGCCATCTGAATCTTAAATGGAACAAAATACAAATCCTTGTGCATAATTGTGGCCAAAGTTGTTTTTTTAAGACCAAGTTCCTGATCACGGTGCCGAATTGAGGTTGATTGATTGTTTTAAACACTTTCTTGAGCAGCAGCAATGTTTTTCGCCGATCTTGCAGTACGTTTTGGTCCATGCTTGCGCCTACCTCCAGACCCCCTTTTTTCGAAATCATTCATTACATGACAAATAATTCGTTTTGTTGGCACGTTGTTTCTCCCAAAAATTTCACGTAACTTTCTCATCGTCACAGTAATCGATGATTTATTTAATCATAAATTTTTTTCCATATTAAACTTGCCACGTTTCTACTTTACCACTGGCAAATATGAATTGTCCAGACGTAAAAGCAAAGTAGTATACCGTCGCTGTGGACACCCTGTATAAAGTTTTAAAAGAACAGACTTTTTTTACACTCTGTCCTTTTTTGAGTTTAATGACGGAGGGTTTTTTGTATATATATATTTCTGGCCTAATAGTGAAAATGCGAATATTTATAATCAAAAATGGTTTTATTGTTTTTCAAAGTATTCTCCAGCTTCTTCTTGCGACGAAAATCGTTGACCACGCATTTTTTTCTTGATGTGCGGAAACAAGAAGAAGTCATTAGGTGCCAAGTCAGGGCTGTACGGCGGATGACTCATTAATTCGACGTTTTGGCCGGTCAAAAACGCTCTGGTTTGAGCCGATGTGTGAGAGCTCGCATTGTCATGGTGAACAATGATTCGTCTTCTCTTGTTGGTTTTTCGAATTTTTCCGATGACTTCAGGCAAACAAATTGTAGTGTACGTTGCTCAAGCGGAACAGTCGCCACATGACCAGTTTTGCCGAAGAAACAGGCGACCATTTGCTTCGAAGTGCTTCTTCCACGAACAACTTTCGTCGGATTTTGCTCGTCTTTGAAGACCCACACGGTCGATTAATGTTTTTTTTCGGGCTCATACGCATAGATCCATGATTCGTCACCTGTGGCGATCTTATAAACGTCTTTTGAAGCACCGCAATCGTATTTTTGCAACATTTCTTTGCACCAATCGACACGAGCCTTTTTTTGAGCGACTTTCAAATTGTGCGGGATCCAACGAGAACAAACCTTTTTTACGGCCAGGTATTCATGCAGTATCGAATGTATGCTGGTGGAAGAAATGTCCAAGGATGTCTCTATCTCTCGGTATGTCGCATTTCGATCTTGCATTATGAGTTCACGCACGGCATCAATGTTCTCTGGCACAACAGCCGTTTTTGGACGACCTTCACGGAATTCGTCTTTGAGCGAGCTTCGGCCACGATCAAATTCATTATACCAATTTTTCACAGTGCTATAGGATGGTGCTTCATCGCCATACAAAGATTTAAGTTCACCAATGCACTCTTGTCGTGATAATCCACGTCGAAAGTTGTGAAAAATGATGGCACGAAAATGTTCACGAGTTAATTCCATTTTTTTCTATATTAATTTTTTCAAGTCACTGTAAACAACACAAATAATGGTCGTACGTCAAAACGTTTTGAGTACGATTATGTTTAAATGTGACAAACTTTCCAATGGAAATGTCAGATTGCACTTGCCAGCACTCAGTGTTGCCAGGCCAGAAATATATATAGCAGCACTCGTATAATAATTGATATTTAGTTTACAATTACTACTATTACTTTGCCCAGCGCTGCTTGCTTAAGGCGTGCACGTACACAGCCACAATCAACATTTTGTGTCTATGGGAATGTTAAGCCAGACAAAATAAAAAAATGGTTGGCAAAAACCAAACAAAAATGGCAAAATTGTACTTCATTATTTGCATAGTTGTTTTCATTAAAACTTTTTAGTTTGTACACATTTTGAATGTGGAAATAGGTATTTATTATATTTTATTATTTTCGTAAGCTCATTTCCATGTATTAACAACAAGAAATGGAGGGTTGAAATGTTTATTAAGATTAAATAAATTCTAAATTACCCTATTTTAAGAATTCAGTTTATCTTTTACATTTATTTATAATAAATTAAAACTAAAAAAATATAATAAAAACATTTGTTAAGACATCAACTACATAAATTAAATATTTAATGATAAGTTGCTCAGAAAGTTCACACCATAAATGGAAGTTGGTTTCCATTATGTAAAAAGTTTGCTGAGAAAATGTAAAAATTGATCTTAATCGGTTTATTTATTTTATTTATACCTATTAAAAGAATTGCGCATGAAAGGCATTTAAAACAAAAAAAAAAAAAAAAAAAATACTTATTGACTTAACCCTTGTACTCGTAGTGGATTTATTAAAATTCATTTTTATTCTTGTATTAATTAACTTTGTTTTGCATTCATTACGAACCTAAATCAATTTAGCAAAATATTTATTTATATTCTTCTTCTTTCTTAATTTAATTAATTTATTTATTTTTTGTATCTAAGAAAACAGTTTTGCTGCATACGAAATAAGTTTTATAACCTTAAAAAATATATGTTTATAAATTTATTATTTTAATAGTATGGGGAAGGAAAATTACCTTTTTGCTTTCTTGCAAAACATTACTAAACTTGTTTTAAGCTCAAACGATTTTTTAGGAATGTTCTTAAAGAATTTAATTATAAGCCCGTTTTCTATAGAGCAATATTTAAAAATTACTACATTAATTTTATGTCTGTTATCTAAATATCATGACATACCTTATGATATTTAATCGTTAAAATAAAATGGGTTACAGATTTTATATAAAGCAGTAGTTTTGCGTGATTAGAGTTGCATTTTGAGTTGATTTGTTATTGGTGTGTAACAAGGTTGCACCTAAACACAAATTTTCTTGCGACTTTTTTTAAATGGATAGAATTCCATTAGAATTTCGTGTGAATTAGAGATGTGCCCGCTCATTCGTTTAATTGTCAAAGACAGTTCCGTTCGTTAAATTCGTTCAATCGATAATTTAAACGTACACTATTGAACAAAGGGAGCCAGGAAAATGTTTGGCTCATTCCGTTAACCTAAGCCATCCGTTCAATATATTGAACGAAAAGGCCTCAGTGAAATGACCAGATCATTTCGTACACTTTAGTGATTCGTTAAATTTAACCCGTTCATTCACGAACGACACAACTGTAGTGTAAATAAACCGTACAATACGTGTAGGAAAGTCTGTCATGGCCCTTTAAAAACAAAGTTGTCAGAGTTGTGTAAAATATTAAATCGTTTTTTTTTTTTGTTTGTTTAGAGTAAATTTTAATTGTCATTAGAGAATATACTCTTACGTCAGTGGCTGCAATTTACTAAACATATAAATGTGTTTAATTTTGGTATATTTTTACACTACTCAAATTGATGCTGTTTTTTCAGCGGGTTATTGCTTAAGTCCTAATTTTAATAAGTTTTTTTTTAAAGTAAAAGAGTTTTGAATTGAAAATTTCAGGTATCCAAAACTAAAATACATCACTTATTAGTTTTATGTCTTTATTTAAATAGAATACAAATTACAGTTTAAACTTTCATTTTAGGAATCAATTGGTAATATTTCTTGTGTATTTTGGCTTTTCTTTACAGATCTGATATTAGATTATTGCCAAAAGCTAATAGAAAAATTTGGTTATCCTTGGGAAATGATGCCACTTATGTATGTGATACTTAAGGATGCTGGTGTAGATATAGATGAGGCTTCGAAACGCATTGAGGAGGGTAAGTTGCGAAAACGAAATTATATAATTTTATAATATAATCAGTGTTTTCTGAATTGTGAGAAATACTAAGAAAAATATGGCACCACCTTGCAAACAAAAAACAAAAAGAAAAAACCATAAAAATTATAATAAAATGTAATAATAACATGTAAATATACACACATGTTATATTTTTGGTTTTTAGGCATACAATTCTTTAAACAAATCTTTCAATACAGTCATGAAAACCATGATGCCAGATCAGAATGTGATGAAACCACCAAACGAATAAGACTAGAGGGTAAGTTTTTTCTTCACAACAATTTTATATTTAGACTTATTTCAATAATTAGATATTAAGTTAAGGGAAAACACTGAACAGAAAACACTGAAAATAATTTGAAAAAGATTCTTGTCTTATATATTTTAACGAATAACTGTTTTTATTTAATTTAAATTTAATTCAGGACAACATGTTGTTAATGAATATTCACGTCAACATAATTTAAATATTTATGATGGATGTGAACTACGTTGTGCCACTCGCCAATGTGGTTGATAAAATTAAAATTATTTTTTAATACTTAATAAAATACGCACCGTATTACAGATGACTTAAGAGTTTTTTTTTTCTTGTTAATAAAAATCTTATCTTTATAAAATTTTAAGTGTGTAAAATAAAACAAAAAATTGTTGATAAACTTTAAGGTGCTTTTCATAATCAACTTCAATATCATAATAAACTATTCAACGAGCTTACGACAGTCTGGCAACTATTCATAAAAATAATAAAATTAATATAAAGTTGCCCAAAAAAAAAAACTTATTATTATCAAATAAAGTGTTAAATATCTTAATCAACAATCAACATGCCAAAAGTAAATGAAATATTTTAATGTTAAAACTACAAAACTTGTTCATCAACTCAACTAAACAAAATGGCCGTCTCAATACAAATACAAAACAGGAGTATACTATTTATGGAATAAAAAATACAAAATTAAATAAAAATTTCCTAAAAATAAAAAAAAAAAGTAAGAACAAAATCCATTTGTTTAATTTTGTTAAAATTGTATCACAATCAACATACCACATGAGTTTACATACTTATGAGTTTGGGGAAGTTTGTTTTTCAACTAATCAACAAGCAACATACTATTTTGGAATGTACTGGCAACAATCAACATACTAAAATATTGGAAATATATTTTTGGAATTTGTATAAACACCAATCAACTTACAATTAGCAATTGGAAAATTCATTCTATCAAACGCTGTCAAATTAACCCCTTGATGGTCTCATCAATCAACATACTATAATTTTGGAATCACTCTACAGTCAACATACCCATAACAAGGACTTGAAAAATGTTTAATTTTAAGTTTATTTTATGTCGAAATTAGTTTTACTTTTATATGTGTTCGTTTAATTAAATTTGTTTTTACTTTAAATTTCAGTTGTTAAAAATATTTACACAAAAACTGTAAAAAATGCTTTGCGACAAAGTCATATCCTTAATGTCTTAGAAATAAGTAAAATTTTTTAACGTTTTTAGAACTTGATATTAAAGGTCCATATTTGACTAAATGAATTATATTTTAAGTTCATTTATATTTTAATTTATTTCAACGTTTAGCAACCACAGAAATATTATTTTTAGTTCAGGTCGTAATTGCTTAAAACCCATTTTTTTTATCGGTCTATTGTATCCTTTAAAAAATGCAAAAGTGTCGAAGGAGAACATTTAAAATTAAGAATTTTTAGAAAAAGTGTAATAAATCAAAATATCATATCTTTTCGAATCGAATTTCAGTAGCAACAAAACAGTTTTTGTACGCTAGAAAATTGAAATTACTTTTAGAACATTAATGAAGATAAACGAGGATATAACACCGAAATTATTTAATTTTCTGTTTTGAAAGAAAGTTTTTTTTGTCTATTTATTCCCTTAGTCCTTTCATTGATTATTTTTATACATTACCATATAATGTGCGTGTTTTTATTTAAGGTTTAGTGTTGATGGCGATTTATTTTCAAATTACTATGTGCGTTTTTGAGAATTAACGGAAAAATGTGTTTTTTTTTACATTTGAGGAAGTTTGAGTAAAAATAATAATATTGACCCATAATCATAGTCATTAATAAAGGGATTGTTTGGAAATGCATAACTGCGCTGTATTTGTAGGTTCAAAACTGCATTTGTTGGCATCACTGTAAATGTCAGGTGTTCTAAAATGCATCACTGAAATATATGATGAGCAAACAAACGTGAAACACAAATGGCTGATGCAATAGATAAGTTTGTATTTTATTTAATCTTTATTAATTTTATGTTGTTAAATTACATTTTTAAAAACGAATTTGATAGTTCTAATCCAAAATTTTTGGGATTCGTCCGCTGTTGCTGTGCACTAATATTTTTATTTTCTTTTGTCGTTTATTTCATTTTTGCTTTCAACTTTTTTAAGAAATAAATTTATTAATAACTTCTCAATTTTAAATGTTTAAGCGCCTTAAGCTTTTAAACAGATAATTTATTTTTGTTTGCGCATCAATTAAGTATTAGCATCAGCTGATTTGCATAGGCATCGCAAACTAATCCCACATGCGCATCAAATGCAACTTAGTGATGCATTTGCGAACAAGCTCGAAATATACTTTACGAGTTCTAAAATATAGTTTCTTTCAAGTAAATTTTTTGTTTGTCTACTATAGACACCTAAAGTATATTTTTAAGGTAAAAGTCAGTTTTCAATTTAAACCCGGTTAAAATTGTTTTTAACTGGCTTAGTACCGACTTTGTCAAAACATTTTGGACAAATTGAACTTTGCTAGTGGGTTGGGGAATGTTGCAGGTTCCCTTCAATGCGCTTTCATACCTTGTTCGAGTTTCTTTTTAATCTTGGAATTTTTGGCGTAAACAATCGATCATAAAATTTTGTTTAAGCCCTTTAAATTTTTCCTATACATATGATTCAAAGGCAGCGCACCCTCTATAACTGGATTTCAGAATAGCATTTTGGTATCACATTACAAACAAGAAGTTTGCAATGTTAATTATTGGTAAAGTGTTTGTAAATAACTTAGTTCACTTGTACAGTATTTAATTTCATCTAAGCAAATGGCTTAGATCGTGAGATGAGTTATTTTTTGATTGATAATTTGAATAGGAGAGCATGAGTCAAATATTTTGATCAAGACTAATCTAAAAAGAATTATTTAATAGATCGAGCTTAAAAATTTGCTTCAAATTATCAGCTAAAAATTTAATTAATTTAACTTAAATAACATGATTATGTTCTTGACGCCATATCTAAACAGTGTGCTGTATTTCCTTCTGAATCTGAATTAATGATAAGAAAGCCATGTTTTCTTGCTCACGATACGGTTTAGCTCATTTATTTTTATTATCTATTAAATTATCAACTGACGTTTTCTCAATTAGTTTTAATGTGTTTGATAAAAGAATAATTGGTCTATAGAATTCTACCTTGTGTGACCCCTTCCTTCCTGGCTTCGACTTTACGCTAATCATTATAACAATCCATTCTGCAGGAGAGTACTTTAGACACAATTACTTGACAGCTACTTGCGACAGCTCTTTAAGCATCTTATTACTAATTTTGTCAATACAGGAGGAACTTTCTTAAAGAGCTTAAATCAGAAATTAATTTTTCAATTTCACTTGAAACTTTAATTTAAGCAGCACAGTTCCTGCAGCAGTGGTAACTCAACCAAAACAGTCAATATATACGAAGAGAACGCTTCACAAATAAGTTAACATTGTGAGTATCATTTCGTTTATGGAGTTCATAGAAGAAGCCTACATACGACAGGTTTTCTAAAATTTCTAATTACACGCTGTAGCAAATAATAAAATTGTAATGTTCCATCAAATTCCTTAAGGTGTTTTTCTCAATTTTTTTAATTTTTTCAGCCAGGTCGTATAATTTTTTCGTTTACTTTTATGCTGGAAATATCTTCTTTTTTCAATTAAAGAGCTTTCGTGTTTGTGTTGCAGGTTGGGAAGTAAGTTTCAGGTCATCATAAAATCAATAATACAAAAAAGGTCCATATTATTTGTCGTTCACAACGGTAAGTTTCCTAAGCATGGAGTGGCTTTTGTCGACGATAGCAACCCTTGTGGATTTCGTCAGGTCACGATGGGTGCACGATTGGTCTTATGTTAGAATAGCAAAATCAAAAACATTAGAAATTTTTTGGCGATCAGTAGGTCAAGAATTTAGCTCTCCTCTCGAGATCTTGGTAAATAGAAAATTGTATATGCATCCAGTGTTGCCAGCAAATCCTATGTATTTATATAAACTATATCTGTGTCTTTATTCAATAATTTATTTTTGTTTCTATATTGATTAAGTGCTTTCAAGTTTAGTTATTTTTCTCTAAAATTGTGTTTTTTTCTCTAAAATTGTGTTTCGGTGATTTTAATTTTCTGGATTTCTGGTTGTCTTAATCTTTTATAAATGCAATAATGGTGTTGTCGGCTAACTGCTGAAGTAATATTTCTTTTTTATTTATTGGAAATGTTTGCTTTATAGTGCCATGCAAGTCAAATACTACAGGACTATATATAATAGGTTTCAAATATTTAAATAACTTACACTTAAGCTGATTTGTGTTAATAAAAAAGTTTTTTTTTTGTAAATATATTTTTAATGATTGAACTACTAAAAAATGTTTTTTAAATTTTTTTTAAAGGAAATCAATTTTTTCCTTTTGTTTTTAATTTTATTTAATATTTTTTTTTACTTTATAAACACATTATAACATTCTTAGTAATAAATCTTAGAAGTTATAGATGAATGGAAATTTTAAAAATTTAATGAAAATTAAAGAAGATTAAATAAAATTCGTCAATCGTAGTTTTAATTTAATTTATTAACTCGTAGTGCAGAAAAAGTTCAATATAGACCAAGATGATGTATAAAAGCTAACATATTATTCATAAAATAATTTTGACAGCGCAAATCATTTTGTGCTTAAACTTGGTACTTAAATTATATTTTGTGTAATTGTTCTTAGAAAGGTATTTTTTTTTTAAATGTATTTTTAAGATAATAATTTTTAATGAAAGATTTCTTACAAAATTATATTTGTGCAAAGTTACTTATTTAAAAGTAACTTTTGTAAAACGTTCTCATTAACGGTATTTAAAAGGCGTTATTGCTTATTCAAGTCTATTTTTAAAAGTACTTCTTTTTAAAGGTACTTTTTTTTTTAATATGGAATGCAATTTATTTAAAAACTATTCATCAAGAAATATGGTTCCTAAAATGGTTTTATGAAAGATATTTTGTTTAAAGTTTTTAAAATGATACTTGTTCAAAAGGATTATTTGTGGGTGATGTTTTTTATAAGTTAATTTTTAAATATTTTTTTTTTAATTCTTTCTCTATTCACAAGCTCTGTTTGTATCATGTTAGGACTATCAAACTAAATTTTTCATTATATTAGTTTTAAAAACTGAATAAAAAATTAACTCAGGCTTGGGCACTATTAATACAACATACAATTTTTTTTAAGACTGGATGATTTAGATGAATCGCTGGAAATTATACAAAATTACAAATTAAGTAAAATTCTTTGCTGCTGGAGTACACATTAAACTGCTTCTTAAAATTAAATCAGACAACTTAGTATGTCCCAGGTATGGTCTCAACACAAAAATTTTAAAATACATAAAATGAAAATGTTAATTTTTTCATAATAGATGTTATTTACATAAAGGTTAAATTAAACGTGCCTTACAATAATGCCATAGCCATAACCATGGCCATAACAATAATCATATTTACTGCCAGCGAATAGTGGTGCCATAAGCAACTCTTATTTGTTTTGCCGTTTGTTAAGAAGGTAGCGCAGTAATAAATATAAATTAAAACTTGCCAATACAATGCATCCAAAGTGAAAAATATGAACAAAATTAAAAAGCAAACAGTAAATACCTAAATTCAATAGTCAAATGTATATAGTTATGGTAAAAATCAATACTCAATTACTCGTATTATCTGCGGTTACAGTTATGACTATGGCATTACGGCATGTCCCATAAGGTTGGTTTGAACAGTTGTTTTATATGTATGTTTATGAATATGGCACGTCTAATTAAAACATAAGCTTCATTGTGTAAAATAAATTGATGTTAAACCATGCAACATGATAATAGGAACTTGTGAATTGAACAAATATTTATGAAAAAAAATATTTTCTTAGCAGTAATTATAAAAAAAGAACTTTATAAAAAAGAGACTTTTATTTTAGTTAGTTTTCCAAGATTTCGTTTGTCCTCTTAAAGAAAACCATTTTAACATTATTTTACGGAATATGCAAAGTTGTATAACTTTTTTAATATTATTTAGTACAAATAAACACTAGTTATGCTACAAAAACTAAAATTTTAATAATTAGCTGTAAAATTCGGCTGAAAAAATACCAGAAATTTCAGATTATTTTAAATTCACGTTCAATGTTATTTTACAATAATAAAATTCAATTTTAAAATAAAATTTATTTAACATCATGTAAGATTAGTTTTTAAACAAAAATTTATGTAAAACCTAAATCGAGAATATTTAGAATTATGACATATAAGTAAAAATTTTATTAATAAATGAAAACGTTCTTAAAACAAAAAAAATTAAATTAATGTTAATAAAAATTTATTAAGCTAGTAGGATTTGTTAAGTGTAAATGTATCGATATTTATCAAAACACAAATAAAAACATAAAGAATAATAAATTACTAAAGCTTAAGTCTAAAACAAACAAGTTACTAAATTAAAACTAGTAGATAAAGATATCATTCAAACTTAAACAAATATAATAAAAATTTTAAATGTTAAAAATAAATCCAAGACAATGAGATTTCTTTTTTATCCAACGCATTTTAAATAGTTGTTGGAATAGTTGTTTGAAAACCGTTTTAGAAAAAAATTCGAAGATGGTAATTTTTTTCCATTTGAATAAAAATATTATTGTCTACAATAGAAATAAATCCTCCAAGTGTGACTTTGACTCACACACAAGGGTGCTCCCAACCATGTATGGGTCAACCTTTAAATTTAATTTGTTAAATTTGCTACAGTGGAAATAGTAAAACAAACAATGGGTAAATTTAAATATTGGAACACCTCTTAATTTTTCATTTTCAACTTTTATTTACGTTTTTATGGCGACTTAATAATGCATACCCCCGGCGTAATTTATTTTTTGTACTTGCTGTTATAGCAGACTTAGCAGTACAACCAACCTCTGTACAAATTTTAAGCGTCTGCCTGTAAGGGCTTAAAAGATAAGGCCATAATCATGAAACTCACGGCCTCACCTTTCAATTTCTAAAATTAATTTTTACAACTTGTTTTTTTTTTTTTTTAATAAAATAAGGAGGTGAACTCAAATTGGTTTTGGTTTAAGTTCATTGTTTAATTTCTTGTTTTTTGTTCTTTGGAAAATAAAATTAGGTTGGTACAAAGCAAAAACAGATGTACAAGACGAGACTTCGTCTCACCAAATAATAATTGTTATGAATACTCCTCGTATATTATACAAATTTGCACTAGCACAGTGCGAATTTGACGTGTCTACCAATTAAAGTTAAAAAAATATACTTTTACCAATTTCACGTCACTTTCAGAACACTCTTTACAGACAAACATTGCGACAAAAACAGTAGAGCTACGTTTGTCTATTTTTTGTGCGGAAACTTAGGAATTACTAGCGTTTCGAAAGTCTTGAGTTGAGTAGAAAACTATATGAGTCACATACTTTTAATTGAAGGATTTGTGAAAGTTTTCAAAATTGAATAAAACACGATTTGAACACATTAAAATTTTTATATTTATGATGAACTACAAGCCATGTATGAATCATTGGTTTATAGCTCTGCAAACAATACAAGTAACTTTCGTTCTGAATTTTCAAAGTTTGGCTCTTATTGGTCCTTTTAGTAAAAAAAAGAGCAAGAATATCTAAAAAAGATGGCTGTAGGAGTTTAAAATTTCCAAAAAATATCTATGGCCACAAGCAACAATAAAATAACTCGCTTTCCGGAAGTTTTCAACAGCAGTTTTAATTTTAGTAAATTTTCGTTAAATCAGCTTCTAATATTTTAACATAAAGAATACTCAAGTTTTAAGTTACTACAATAAACATTTAAGTAAAATAGGCATTCGAATGTTAAAAGTACAATGTTGGCAACTGGTCAACTTTTACCAACTCGACTTTAGCTGTTATTGGAACACAATGAACACAGATGTATTTTTCGCAGTCTCTTTAAACATCGCTTGAACTTGCTTGTGTTCGCATCAAGCAAAAAATTGCTGGATGGATTTGGTTCAAATATACATTTTTTTTTCGTAGAGAAAAAAGAAATAAAAATCTAAAAGCGCCAAATTCCACCGGTATAATGGTACCAATGAATTTGTTCTCTGTTGTAGTATCTCCACCTCTTGCAACAACACAATAGCACCAATTAAAAAAATTTGAATATTTTTTTCCCTTATGCATAGCGAAGTCGATTGAGCCATGTCCGTCTGTCCATTTAAATACGCCAATCGATCAAAAATAGTGTCGAAAGAGTAGCTATTAAAAATCAGCAAGATCAGTCTATGTCCTTCAAGGCAGCAGGCAAAAATCCCCGCCTGCATCTAACAACTCCAACCAAATAAAAAAACATTCCATATAGATAGAAAACTAAAAAAGAAGAAAAAACACCCAGTTAAAAATTGGCGCTCGCCTATGTTTTTCGAGTTACGGGGCTCTAAACTTTTCATAGAAAAGTACGATTGTGCACCATATTTTTGAAGATATCAATATGGATATCATTTAAAACTTTTAAAGAGATCTTTAAGAAATCCCTAAAAATTTTTAAAATGATCAAATCATTAAATGCCGATGGTATTTTTATATTAAATTATATATTTTTCTTAATTTTATCTAATTTTAATTCTCTGTAACCCCAATATTCGTTTTTTGATTGAAGTTTTTTCACTAAACTAGATTCAGATTTAAGGTGAAGGGTATACAAAATTCGGCATAGCCGATAATGCGCTTTTACTTGTTTAAGAGAAATACAGAACACGGTATACAAAGACTTTAAAAGTATTTTACTTTTTTGCTACAACTCTTAATATTTTTGGTGTCCTCCGGAAAGGTATACCATTTTGTTTTTTTATAATTTTCAATCTAATGAAAGAGAATGGATTTGATAAGTGTTCGCCTCACAAATGCCAGCCTTTTTAGCTCATTCTTACATTACATTCTTACACATTTCATGCTCTATTTCATTAATTTCATCACGAAAATTTTGTTTAAGTTGCACAAGCGTTTTTTGGTTTGTTTGCATAAACCTTGCTTTCAGATATTCTCACAAAAAGAAGTTCACAGCAGCCAAATCAGACGACCGTGAAGGCCAATCAACAATAAGATTTTTTTTAAATAACTTGTTCTGAAAGAGGTCTCGCAGCACTTTCATTATAGTCCTGGCTGTATGCGATGTGGCACAGTCTTGTTAATACAACATGTTAAAGCTGGTCATACACGACATGTTTTTTACATCTGACATGCCAAATTTCCCACTGCTAAACACATACATGTCGTGTAGGGCTGTTGAAACATTGCTTCTGTAAAATACATGTGAAAAGTCATCTGACAAATTTTCGTTTAGAACGTGTTATATTTTGATCTGACAAACCATCTGACATCAGCTGTTTTTAAAATTATAAAAAGTATTGCCGAAAACCTATGCCGTATGAAAACAAATAACGGCGGTTGACCATTGGCGGTATTATTAGCCGGCTGATGGTAATATTCCATATGACCAAAATAAATTTTTTTTAACTATTTGATAACAATTATGTAAATTCTGTATCATTCAGTGTTGCTAGAGAAAGCCAGGAAAAAGTTACGCTTTTCCTTAAAATAAGTTACATCATACAAAATAGAATAAATAGTTTTATTTCATAATAAATAAGAAGGCAACAAATTCATTTACTGAACAAAAATAAAACGAAAAAAAAATGAAAAACGTATAAAAAAAGGGCATACCCATGATATTCATGAGGATTTAAATTAGGACTCCATATTAATATTTCGGTATGGAAAAGTGCATTATCTCTACATTCAATACAATTAGTTAAAGTACTATTTTTGTAATAAATCCATTTTAACTTTTTCTTTGAAAGATTTAGTTTCGATAAATTTTACTACACTAATTATTTTAAAAATACCGTTATTAAAGACAAATTTGAGCCTAATTTGCTTAAAACATCAACATATTGTTAAATTTTTTAAGCGAAGTAACTGAAGTTGCTAACAATTATTTTCCAAGTTTACACAGAATGCTTAGTTTTTCGCACGAAATGCAGCTCATAATACCTTATCGTCGGAAAGAATTGTTGCAAGAAACATCTTGCTGTTTCTAAACATGAACCAAGAAACATTTTCTGATTTCTCACGAATTGAACTGCAGCAAAGTTTGTTTTTGCTTATTTCAAGCTAATTTTTTATATGGAATTTTAAATGCATTTGCAAGGTAACCTTTGTTATTAAAATCGAATTAATATGTTAAGAAAGGTTGATATCTTAAAAGAGATTCTTACCTCAAATAATGAAACAAGTACTCTTTCAGTTTTATTAGCTTATTTAGTGTCTGTACCAAAATTTACGAAAATTTGGCCTAATATAACAAAATTATACATGTTACGTGGAGCCTTCAAAAGTTAAAAAAAATGTAAAAAGTGTAACCAAACGGCAACAGTGGTATAATTATTTAATATAAACTGATCTTGTTTATATTTAGAGTAAAATGAAATTATTAAAATTGACAGGTCTTCAGTAATTCCGTAACGCAGGCAAAAATATTTAAAGACGACTAGAAGCCATTTTGAAACCGGACGGCTTGGATATCTCTACAGTAAAAAAAGCGCATTTGAACAGCTGTGGCAAGCAAATAATAATTATGTCAGACATAATTGTACATGTACGTTTGCGGCCAAATATTAAAAGTCTTCTGTAAAATACCAATTTTGACACACATGCAGAATTACATATGACAAACACAGATAAAAAGTCAGATGTAAAAAACATGTCGTGTATGGGTAGCTTAATCAAGCCCAAAGCATGCAGTTGTGGCGATAAAAAGAAAGTTTTTAACATTTCGAGATGTCGCCCCCATTCACCTTTACCGTTACATCATTTTGAATTTTACATAGTATCCAGTAATTCCTTCCGACCGAATTGCAGACCAGTCTGTCACTTGTAATGAATGCAAAGGTGGCAGATAAATAATGTGAAGGTTTTCCATTGCCCAGAACCATCACATATCCATCCAAATGAAAACGTGCTTCGTCAGTCACTATGATTTCTTCATGAAAATCGATGTTGTCATGGGCGAGCTGTAACATCCTATTAGCATATGAACGGCGGTGTAAATGGTCTTGTGGAAGAAAATCTTGTGTCAACTGAATCTTAAATGGAACAAAATACAAATCCTTGTGCAAAATTGTGCCCAAAGTTGTTCTTTTAAGACCAAGCTCCAATCACGGCGTCGAATTGAGGTTTATTGATTGTTTCGAACACTTTGTTGAGCAGCAAAAATGTTTTTAGCCGATCTTGCAGTCCGTTGTAGTCCATGATTGAGCCTATCACCTACAGACCCTCTTTCTTCGAAAACATTCACTACACGACAAATAGCGCGTTTTGTTGGCACGTGACTTTCTTATCGTGACAGATATCGATGATTGATTTTGATTAAATGTTTTAACGATTAAAACACGTTGGTTTATCGAATATTTTTCCATAATAAGTTTGTTATGTGTATATATACATTTTATTATCTTTAGTTTTACTAAAATATATTTAATAACTCAAAATTTATTATTAATATTTCATTAACCAAGAGAAAAACAGAAATACATGCTTAAGAGTATTCACGTAACAATTTGTCATTTATAACTCTGTAACTTCCTATTAAATACTCTAGTTTAAAGTCAATCAATAAAGATTTATAACAAGTGCAAGTAATAAATTTAATAAATAATATATAAGAAAAATAATAATTTGTTCTCTTATGCTTGGTCATTCATACGTTCGTATACCTTGAAACAAAAAATAATAGAATCCAAAGCAGTCATGCGTTGCAACAAAATTGATAAGAAAATCATAACTTTTCTTTCCATATAAAATAATACGTGTTGCAAGCTTAACGCACACAAGTACTATATGTGTTTCAAGATATTCGTTACAAAATCTCTTAAAGGTGATGAATGCTTAAAGTAAAATACATAAAATATAATTTAGATTTAAGCGTTTGTCGCATGGTAATTTTATTCTGTAGCTTCGGCTGCTGCTGCTGTCGCTGCATGTCTTCTTGTACGAATATTTAATTTGATACATCCAAATAGGATGAAATTAATGCAGCAGGTGTTGACCACTTAAGTGTTTCGTTTTAAGTACTGTCACACCAACTAAAACCATTAAAGAGGTTGTTAAAATTAAAAAAAAAAAAATCAAAAAGTTTTTTACCTCCTTTTTGGCAATTACATTAACACCATATTTTTAAACTGTTTGAAGGCTTAAAGTGATGGCACTCTTACTAAAAAATGACTAGATATGCTGCCAGACAGATGTATGGAATTCTTAACAATAATTACGTAACCCTTAAGGCTGAAACTGAAATTCAGTTAATAATTGCAATTATATTTGAATGAAATTATTTAAATTGCGTGTTTTTTAAATCGGATCCCATCATTGGTTTTGCATATATTTGTTCATTTCAATCCTTAATTTTCTATATTTTTAAATCTTGAAGGAGGGGTAAATACGCAAAAAATGTTTATTAACAAATATAACTTTAAAGCCATTATTATAACTTGATGTTAGTTTAAGGCAGGATTTTGTTGGAACGGTTTCAACACGAATTCCTCACAAACATTAATATCCATAAATAAACGCTGTTGCTCTGCCTGCGTGATTTTCATTTCTTGTTCAAATCAATGGTGTGTAAAAAACATACAGTGAGGGAGCTTAGGTTATCAAACTTCGTATTCATCTCTAACTCACGCGCTATCATTAATATTTAATTGTGGATTACTTTACCTTATTAACGAAAGATATTAGAGGACTTAATTTCTCATAAATGAAAACTCTACCATATCAGCCAGACATTTACACAGAACATGCGTTACGGTCTCAACATCTGTGATGAACTTGTTACATTTTTATAGATCAGATAATATCAGAAGTTATCATATGATATCCGCAGTTAACCAGCCCAGGATATTTTTCAACTTTCCGTCCTAAGAGCATATAGAACACCTTGACACCTTTACAGATAAATTCCAGCTATTGTACAGTGGGGGATTTAAAAAAAAATGTAGATAAAATTCTGTAGTTTCTAAACGGCTATTTCGGAATTATTCTTTTACAAGGAATATAAACTTTTTAAAATTTTTTAAATTTAATTTTTTTATGAAATTAAAAGGAATTAATAAGAATAATTTTACATAAAAATGACATTGGCCCTTAATGGGTTAGGTGTTTTTAAAATATTTTAGTATTTCCTTAAAGATCTCTTCAAAAGCTTTAAAATGATGCCCATATTCATATTTAAAAGACATTGAAAATTTCACAGCCCTGTAACTCGGAAAATATGGGCGAGCACCAATTTTTTTAGCTGATGTTTTTATTTTTTATTTTTTTATTCTCTTTCGACCCATATATTTATTTGTTTGATTGGAATTACTTTATTTTTCCAAATGAGGTGTTTTGCCTGCTGCCTCGAAGGACATGGACCGATCATTCTGATTTCCAACAGCACCTCTTTCGACAATATATCTGATCGATTGACATATTTTTAACACTAACACGGACGGACAGACGGACATCGCTCAATCGACTTAGCTATGCATAATATACCTCCTTCCACTTTTTGTGAAGAGTATAAAAAAATTAACTAAAGCCAAAATTAATTGCAATTCAATTTTAAAAATTTTTAAAAGACTTTTTGCAAATATTTTTAAATCAGTTTTAAGAGAAATTAAATTTTTTTAATGCGATAAAACTTTCATTTATAAATAATATGTAATAAATTTTTGCAGTTTTATAGAAATTTTATATTAAATAAATAAATTAAAAATATGTGTATATCGGGTGTTTTTTTATGCTCGACAGAACTTTAAATTGTAGTAAATAACACAAAAAATTAAATTGTAATGAAGATTTTTCTTATACGAAATCTCAGTACATTAATATTTCAAAATAAATTCTGGCATATTGCCACCGCGGCTGCTCATGACGAAGCACATTCTGGACGTCCAAATTTGGCTCACTTTTTCAAGTACTGCTAGCCGTATATCACGAATAACACGAACAACGTTGGCCTCCGAAGCGGCAATTGCCCCCTTGGATGCCAATTGACAGGTCCATTCTCGAAATCATATTATCGCCAAATTTTGATTTCAATAAGTCGATGGTTGCGGTGGATGGTGGATCAAAGTCATCCATATTTTTAAACAAAAAATCATTACTCATAATGCGGCAACGATCTCCATTGACCGTAACGTGAGATCCGGCCCAATTTTTTAAGAAATAAGATTCGATAATGCCACCAGCGTGTAATCCACACCAAATGGTGCATTTTTCAGGATGCAATGGAGTCTGCAGGGTATGTTGTGGATTGGTCTCACTCCATATGCAGCAATTTTACTTATTTATAAACCAGTTAAGCCAAAAATGAGCCTCATCGCTGAAAATAATTGGCAATAAAACAACGGGTCAGTTACTAACTGCTTTTGGGCACAATCGGTGAAAGAACAACGCATATAATGCTCTCGAGGCTGCACCAGCTGGATCTTATACGGATGTAGGCGATGCTCTTTGCGTAGTGGACGGACAAAGCCCCAATTCCTGCGACCGACGACGAAAGCAGCGATATACTCTTCACTACGCAAATTCCTTCGACGTGTTGGTGTCATTGTATCCTGTAGAGAGAATGTAGTACGAAATCTAACCACTCTTCGATGGATGGCTTGCTCAGACGGGCGATTATATGCACCATAAAAATCACGAAGTCATCTATAAGTTGCTCGAATTGATGACTGATTTTCGAAGTAAACTTGTTTTATTTCATAATGATTTACCAGAGTTTACTGAAAATAATAAAAAAATTTTACATCAAAATTTAAATTTTAGTAATATTTTTTATAATCTCTAGTTCTATCATTTTTTGTAAATTTATGCCCAAATTAAAATTTAAACTTTTCGTTTAGTCTGTGCTTTGATATATTTTCCAACATCTTTGTCATGGTTAAACTGTAACAGCTCTGCATTATTTCTTAGGTTGTGATCACCTTTATGGTTTTTCCTTGGGCCAAATATTCGTTAAAGAATTTCTTTTTTGAAAATTCTGAGGGATTCTTCCTCAGAATACGTCATGGATAAAACTTCTTTTAATGGTATTTTAAATACTCAGCATCCATTGACGGGTATGTAAACAAGCAGAACATCGAAAAGCCAAAACGAGTCACTGTTTAGTGCGGACTTTGGTCCAGAGGCATATATGGCCATTTTTCTTCAAAAATGAGGAGTGGCCGTTACAGTCAATTGCGATCGTTATCAGGCCATGCTGAACGAATTTTTGTTCACAAAAATTAAAAAGGAGGATATTGGCAACGTTTGGTTTTAACAGGACGGCGCTACGTGCCACACAGCCGAAACTACACTGCTTTTTTATAGCATTAAAAAAAAGTTATTTGGCGGACCCTTTAGTAATATCTTTTTTTAAATCTTTGGCGAATTTATCACTCTTTTATACTGATAAATTTTGACGGCTACATTTTTACAAAGTTGACGAAACATAAAATTCAGCTTTTTAATTTTGTATGTATTTATTAGTTTTTTTGTCCTTTTTTGTTACTGTGTTAATGGATTATCGTTATTTACGTCTCATAAACTCTTTTGTTGTTTGTTGTTAAACGCAATCAAGATTAGATTGCTTTTAATTTTTTATTGCTCCAATTTCTTTGCATTTAAAGTTTGTATTTAAACAATATATTAAATATAATTTTCGCCAATGAAGGGAATTTTGTTCACTTTTGTTCGTTTTAATTATTTCAGAATAGAAAAAGCGCTGGCTACTTTAGGTACTTTCAATTGTCTTTTTATTACATTTCCGTTTTAAGGCTTTCTCTTCGATATCGACAGCTTTTTCTGCTTTTCTGTCAAAATTAGAAAATATATAGAAATATTTTGAATCATTCGTTTCTTATTTTTAATTAAAAGTTTAATTAAACTATATGTTTTCTTAAATCTTAAAGTTTCATATGGAAATATTATTTTTTTAGTAGCAAGCCCAGCCCATTGTGAAATAAATCAATTTCATATTTATCATATTTGACTGCTGTATTTTTTATACAACAGTGCAAACATGTGCCATTTTGCACAATTGCTACCAACACACACACACACACACCTCTTTATTCCATTGAATATAGTTTATCCTTTCGAAAATATAAGAATATATTGAAGCATGACTAAAATTTGTTGATGCATGACATCTCAAGGCATCACGTAAATGTCGAATAATCCTCTGATTGCTACAAGGAGTACGTTTTATTTTACAAGCAGTAAATGTTTGCATGTAAGAGTTTTTGTATAAAAATGAGCCATAAAACTTAAGCAAGAGATTCATTTCCTAGCACTGCAAATATAAAAACATTTTTAACTCCAGCAAACGATCATAAAACGTCAAGTGTTTATGGCCTTCTGTAAAGAGCCAAAAAAAAATGTAAACTCTAACTCCAACACAAGGACACAAATAAATATAAAAATACAGGCTGCACTTAAAATATACAAAACAAAAAAAAAATGGGAAAAGAAAATCTTCAATTTTCACTATATTTTTAAAGAATTGCATTTTTGTATGTGAATGCAAAGGGAATATACATTGTAAGTGGTATTAATGTGTAATATGAAAGGAAATTTTATAGAAAAAAACTATTTATGACTTAAATATGAAAATTAAAAAATAAATAAAATTTTAAACAAATAACGATGTGCAAATGCGTGCTTGTTGTAACGGGCTCATTAGGTAAATATTTGATAACGAAACTCTTGTTGTTTATATGTTTTCTTGCTCTAAGGATTTGTTTAAGTTTGTATTTACTCATGATCCTTTGATTGCTAATCATGCAATCCACCATTTTTTTTTCCTGTTTGCATTACAGACGCTTTAATTATCTTTCCTGCTTTTGTAATATAAATGCTTTATATACAGCATCTCTTAACACAGAAAGCGTGGCTCCTTGATATGTTTTAGATAATTTTTCCTTTTATTCTGTTTCTACACACCACGCTTATTAGTGATAGTAGTAATAAATTAATCAGTGTTGTTTTTATTTTTAAAACAATGTAACATTTTTAAATACTTTAAATTTAATTTTATATTAAATTAAGCCCTAAAAAATTAGATAATTTCATGATTTGTCCATCTAAAATAAATTCCAAATTATATAAAATTTGTACGGTTACTAGTAACTAAATAGGTTATGCGTGAAGTGCTTATTCTCTTAAAAAACATTTCTTTTCCACGAAAAAAATTTTTGTCAAGAATAGATTCCTCCAATTATGAATTCCGTGGGAATAAAATTATAAAAAGTGGCATCATCGCAATTTGAAGGGAGTTTTTTTTTTGGTTTCTTTTCATATAATTTTTATTTTATAATTTAGAATACCTACTTTTTTCCCCGGATTATTTCACTTTCCGCAGTCAATTAAAAGGGGAAAAATTTATAATTGGAGAAAAGGGAAAAGTGAAAGAACTCGCACGGAATTTTTGTTTATAATTTGGCTGAATATCCCTGTGTTTATAGGTAGAGAAGTTTAGTAGAGGTCTTCTACTGGCATTATTAGCGCTTTGGTCAGCAGTGTATTTCGGATGTTGTTGATTAGAAGGGAGTCATGCTTGGTATTGCAAGGATTCACGAAAAACTATCGGCACAAATAATAAATTTCGAGTAATTTTTTGCGGCATAATGGGCTGCAGTTGATATTGCTAAGGCTTCAGCTGTAAAGACACACACATTTGTCCACATTTCGAGATTTTCTGGTGTATGGTAACGGTTAAATGTCAGCAAGACAATCCCGCAAGGGGCTAGTTTATCGTCCGATCTTTCCTTGAAATACTTGAAGACTTTAACGACACCTTGAGATTTACTTTCACTGATAATCTCGGATTCTGGTATTTTGCTTAGGTATAGGGCATATATTGTTCCTTTGGAGAAATTTAAATACGCATGATAATAAAATTTAATATTGCAGATTCCGTCTAAAGATTTAGTTGAAATAATCTTTTCAGCATTATTTGTATTTCCAATTAGCAATAGAAAATTGCCATCTTTTAATTCGGTTAAAGAGAGAATGTCGAAATATATTAATTTCATAGAACGGTGAACCGAAAAGCATGAATATTCCTACAAAGTCGTATCTTCTGAGGAGGCCGAAACAAACACGTATTTGCAAGTTTTTGGACTATCGAAAGTTCGGGAAATATCTCAGAAATGTTTTGATTTGTTCGCTTCTTTTTTGCTCGGGAGACCTCCGCTAGAACCGAAAAGCGGTTGTCCCCGAAATAGGGAGGATCAGGCATTACCACAAACCTTGAACTTTGATTAAATTGTAAACGACACTCACTACGAAAACTTTTTTTGTTCACTGTTTACAAGAAAAATATTGCAAATTGATAGAAACAAAACTTCCACTTAATCGATCGTGTTGAAGAGAACCGTACAGCGCAAGAGTTAGTCACGACAAATGTCCAAAAAAAAAAACTCCAAGACAACCCCCGTATTATACTTCCAAAATCTTGGTTTTAATAGAGGGATAGCACTCGTAACCCCTTAGACGAACTTAGCGAAAAGATTTTTAGTTAAAATATAATTGACAAAAATGACAAAATAATAATTTTTCAGGAGAGCAAAAAAACTTATTTAAATGGTTTGATTATCTCTTTTTTTAATTTTTTTATTTTTAGTTTATAAAAAAGAATAAAATAAAATAAATAATGCACGAAATCAAAAAATTCAAGTTTCAAATAACATACGAGTATACATTAACAGTGGAAAAATGTTTTATATCCAAAGTGCGGTTGCAGTTAAAACGTTTTTCCATAAGACAAAGCATCATGACTGGAGGCCTTTAAAACGTTATTCCACGTTCATAACAAAAACTTAAATGTAATTTGGTTTTCGTTTTGTTTGTATATCTACGTAAAATAAGGGGTACATTATAGCATTTAAGAAAAATTACTACATACATTAATATATATTAAACAAAATATGTGTGAATTGGTTCGATTTCAAACACAAACTTTATATATTCTTTAACTGAACCCCACATAAATTTATAGAAATCGGCGTACTTTTTGAGCAAAAAGGATGCCATTGCAAAAAGATCTTTTTGCTTTTCGTCACTTACTTTGCCAAATTACGTGTTCTTTTGGATTTTAAATTGTAGCATGACCAAGTTTCCACAATACTATGATTTTTTCATACTCTTAGCACATTTGGATCGTCAGTAGATATCTGAAGCCATCTCTATCGGTTATTTTGCACTTGGGATCGTTATATAAATTATTTTTAAGAACATCGAAATTTTTGAAATCTCCTAGTTCCATTCGATGTACCTTAAATGGATTCTATTGTCTCGTAGACTCAACTAATGGGGAAACATCCTCCGGAACTAAAAGTTGTGAGGATTTTTCTTTTTTTTTCAATAAGCGCAAGATCCCGATTACATGATATAAAGCTATGCCCAGAACTTAAAAATTTTTGGTTTATTTCAGAAAAGTATATTGTTAGAAGACTATGACACAATGAAGGCATTGTCAAGTTGTTATTCTGTCCAACACATCTATCGGACCATATTATCAATTGTTTCTCCCTTTTTAGAATACTATAGTTAAATTAAATATGCTTCAAAATACATGAAGCTATATCCGCAGCTCCCCTTTTTGCAACAGTTTCGTGCCATGTGTACATATCGACTCTGTTTTGTGGCAGAGTATGTGTTGAGAAGTTATAATTAGAGTATTGACGTTGATAAAAAAAACATCAGAATGAGTAAGATTTGGCGTGAAAAGCACTTGCTGCATATTGACACAAATAACAAAAACATGATCAGAATTAAGGGCAGCCTAACTTGAGCATGGCTTTCTTCCGCTTTTTCATGATGGTGTGTGGCAAATCATCTTTTTGCACACTCTTTGTCTTTTACCGTTCTCACTCAGCAAAAAATAATTGACAGTAACATTTCGATAAAAAATGTCTTTTTTAAGTCTTCTTCTTTTAGGCTCACTCAATTCATTTAAAGACGATGAGAAAAGCGTGTGTTCGTTATAATTTTTTTCATAGAATTTGTAAAAATTTTCCTTTATCTAACCAATGCCAAATTTTTTGCAATTATAGTACCATTTGCAATCACAAACCTATAAACACAACAACAATTTAAATAAATAATGACATGATGTGCACTTAAAACGTTTTTCCGCATTACCTTCTCTGGAGCGTTTTTTGGAGGTACAGTATTATTATTTTTTGTAACGTATCACCTTCTACTATTTCTCAACCTTTTATTTTTATTGTCTTTTCAATTTTCGACAAATACTTTTCTTTTTGTACCTCTGTTACATTTATCAATCACTTTCGACAATTCCGTTCGTAGGATTTTGTTTATAACTTACAACGTTCTTCTACTGACTGACTCATTGTAATTGCGTTTTGACGGTGATCAAATGCGTAATTTTGATGTTTTGTTGTTAGAACAAATGTAAGAGGGAATTTTAACGGTAATCTACAAAAAAACAGGTTTTGCAAAATTTGTCTTTTACAACGTTATTCGCGGCTTTGCTTTAATTGTTAAATTGAACTAAAGTTTTCCGTTTACAAATGAATTCAAATTATTAAATTTATTAATTATTAATTTTTGATTCTGTTAGTTTATGGATATGGAAGTGGCTTTTTAATTTCGCCATAAATATAGCGGATATTGTTAAAAGTTATCCGGGGAAGTCACTCACAATTCAAGAAACCTCAAAAAGTCGGCTTAACAACTCTAGCTAACTCTGTGTCAAATATAAATAATATAACTTCAAAGCTTCAAGAGCTATTAAATTATGGCTAAAATTTAAATTTTTAAAAGCCCTGTGCATTATTAAATATTTAATCTTATTTTTAAATTTTGATAGATATTTATTTAGCTGATAAATTTTAATGATTTTTAATTTAAAAATTATGGGCTAAAACTTTTAAAAGATATTAAATTCAAAAACAAAAAATATTAACAAAAAAAAAGTGTAAAAACATTTTGTATGAAATAAATTTTTATGCAAATTTCGTTGATTAAGTTGCATGCATTTCGTTGTTCAGCAAAATAAATTAAAATGTAAATGTGTTTTTTTTTTGTCATTTGAATTTTTAGGCAAAAATATATTATTGTTCTATTTTGAAATTGACAATAGTTGTATACGATTTATATAATACGTAAATATGCATGTAATACATACATACATAAATGTACACATATAGAAGTAGTGTGTGTAATGTAATGTGTGTGTAAATACCCATTTGTTTTTAACCCACTTAAAAAAGGATGTTAACAATTCGCCTAAATGTTGCCTTTTTTTTGTTTGTGTCCGCAGAACTCAGTCATTTCTAAGCCGATTTTAAAATTTGTTTCTTTATTTGAAAGGTGATGCTTAGAAACGTTTTAAAAACGGTTCATAATTTTAAAAATTAAAGGGTTTCCCCATGCAACATAAGTGTTTTTTGCATGTATTATGAAACATAAATGGCACCACTTTAAAATATAAAAAAATCTGCTACATATTCTAACGCTCTCAATAGCAAAAGTAATACAAAAAATAAATCTAAAATTTAAAGGGTATCCCAATAGGTTATAAATTTGCCTATATGGGACTATCTTTAAAACCGTTATAGAGAAACCATTAAAAATTGGACAAAATGTCGATTGCTATGACCGCTATAATCAAACGTAAAAATTATAAATTAACTGGTGCCCCAATAGTTCATTCTATTTGATGCATATTGCCATACTATTGAACAGTTGTAGACAAATGTTTGAAATTTATAAAGAACCTGCATTTTTAAGTCCGCTATAATAACAAGTATAAAATTTTGATTATGAAATTAAAGGGTGTTCCAATAATTGACGTAATTTGATGTATATGGCCAAACTTCTGAAACGTTGTAGGCAGATAGCTGCAATCTGTTTTGAAGTCAGTTCTTTTTGCAAGAATTATTTTATTACAATATTTATATGTTGCCCCAAATTGACATTCAATTTATACTAAAATATATTACATTTTTTAAGTTTATATTGGTCTAGCTGCACAAGAGTTTAAACCTCTATCTTTGGAAATGTTTAAAAATATATAAAAAATCCAATAAATAAATAACTCATATATTTAAACAATTTGAAAACCGAATTTGAATTCCTTTTTGTATATAAAGAGCAGCAAGAGTGTTCAAAATTGAAGTGTGTTGCTGCAACAACAAAAGGCATAAAAAGCCAATAATATACACACAAACATATATTTTTTTATTTATAAAGGAATGTTTTATTCTATGACAATGGGAGCAGCAAATGACGCTCGCTATTATTTATATAACAATAAAACAATATTTCTGAGTTGATGACATTATTCAAATATTTTGCTACTTAGAAACTATAAGTGCCATACAGCTGTTACCGGCAGTTATAATTTGTCTGTAAACTTTGTGTTGACAATATATCGCTTATTTACTACTAAAACGTCATAAGTCAGAACTTAAAATTTTGGAGTTAATCATACAGTATTGTTCGCCATTTCATGCTTTATATTGTGTATACGTTTCGTCTTTATGTCTTTTGTACTTTCCACGTTTTAAGAGAATAAGTTGTTATTTCACTTCATGTTTGGAAATCTTGTTTGTCAATAAGAACGACACATTTGGAGTTGTGGAGTAAACTTAGTAACGTAAAATTGATCGCTTTGCAAAACATCCTCACATTTCGTTTTGTGACTGATATATAAACAAAATATATATACATATATATATATATATATATATATATATATATATATATATATATATATATATATATATATATATATATATATTTTTAAGTTATGGCTGTGTTGATGAAAAATATTGAGTAAAACTCCATCTTCTTTTCACAAATAACGACACATTTCAGTTTTTCACACAGTATCGGTTATATTTTTAGAGCAACAACATCATAATTCAAACATCTCACATAGTTTGTCCAAGAACTCTCCTGTAATATATAAATGATGAAAGTTTTCTTAAACGGGGTTTTTTTTATTTATAAATCATTTTACTAATTGTAGTAGGAACTTTAGTAGTCTGATATTTTTCTCGATGATGAGAACGTGTCAAAAAATTAAACTGCGAATTTTCCGAAATGATTGTTTTGAGTTATGACGTTCTAAAAATAATTGAGCGATATGTTGATTCGTTTACTTAAAATTATTAATTTTTAATTGTTTTCAAAATATTGTTGACTTTATACACATAGAGAAAAACGAAAAAAATACTTTAAAAATAATAAGAAGTTGTTTGTTATCATTTGGGTTAAATTTTTTGTTGTCCGTTTTAATTATTCTAATAACCAAAAACGAAATTCTCATTTAAAATCATTAATTTTATATTTTGTGTTTTCGTTGACCTGTTGTATTATTATTTTATTATTTTATTCTTTTTTCGGCTTGAGGTCAGTTTTTTCCTTCTACTCAATAAAATAATACATAAAAAAGAAGAAACTTTTCTATTTATTTTCTGATTTATTTTATTGATTTTTCCAATATTTCGATCAACTTCGTTTATCATCTTCAAGGGATCTAAAACATAATTCCAATCACAATTAACAATAAAATGAACATTACAAAATTTTGTTTTAAATTATATAATTACAATTATCATTTAATTAAAAAGTTATGACTTTTTTATCTTCCGCCCTTCAATCGTTGCACTATTGTCAAAATGTAACTAAAGCTAATTTATGTTTGTTTATTACGTGTCTATCCCTCTCTTGTAATTAAGTCTCTCATCGATTGGTACATCAATAATATGTAACATCTCGAGCGTAAATTTTCTCTTGTAATTGTCCTCTCTTGCTAATCTAATTTTATGCAACTCATTAATTTTATGTAACTTTTACTTTGAAATGCTGACCTCCTTTCGTATAAAAAGAATCCCTGTGATCATTCATAAGTCGTAACTGCACAGTAAACAATAAATCTAGAAATATTGCAGACAGACAAAATTCTGAGAAGAAATTCCTCTCGTGTTTAGATTTCTTTTTTTTTTTATTAAATTTAAAATAATACAGTTTTTTATCTTTATTTTATATCTTAATTTCATTTTGCAAGGTCTTGGTATATTTTTCTTATTTTTAATCTCGATATTTTGCTACTTCTTCGTGTAGCATTATCGGCAGCGGTCGCCATTTAATAGAGTGTGCTTTAAATAAGAAACGAATTTCTGCATTATAATAATAATAACTTAAAAAATTAAATTCTCATATTGAAACCATCAATAAATAACAAATGTAATATTTATTCTAAAATATTAAAAATGTACTTATTTCTTTAAAAAATGCCTCCTTCATGGAAAGCAATCATGTATGTTTGTAATATAGGAATATTTGAAGAATCTTATATATCAGTCACAATGTATAATAATAATTTAGTCGTTTCTCAGCGTGTCGCTGCTTCTCAATGTCTTTTTAAATAAAAAAAATCCAAATATTTCAGAAAATAAAAGTCCTTACGTATTTAATGAAATTCTTTTCGTCGTCTTTTTACTTCGACATTTTTATAATGTAGATCTTCTGCTCACCAAAAAAAAAATAGTGGAATTAAATAAAATTTCAAGTTATGACATTTATTGATAAAGCTGTGATGCAAAGATATTATTCAATCAAAGAGGACGTTGTATAAAAGCCAAGAAAAAAACCAGAGTGATTATTTTTTCCTTTGAAGGGCATGTTTAAATTGTGGTCACGAGATCGAAACACCTGTTTTGTTTTTTTTTTTTTTTTAATAAAAACACAAAAAAAAACTTGTTCCTTAAAACAGTTGTATGTCGTGCGCCATATTAAAAAAAATAAATAAGATATTTTGTAGTTGTTTTCTTTTCATGTCTATGGTTTGTAGTTGTCATGTCACATTTTTTGTTTAGTTTTTTGATGGCACGTAATTGGTCTTAAACGTAAAAATATGTTTTTATTGACATATTTCATGAAAAATTTTAACACCAAATTTGAAATTGCAATTTGTCAGGTATTAAGTAATGAATTTGATTTCTTTCTTTATATGACAATAAATAAATTTTCAACGAATATGTTATTCGTCTTCTTTGAAAAAAAGTGTTCGTTTAAAATTCGAACGCTTTTAGCTTGAAATAATTGTACTTTTATTAACTTTTGCATTTGATACAAAAATTATTGCATATATTTATTTATTCCGTTTCTTTGAAATTCCAAGATTTTATTTGTATATAATTCGGGTGAAAATGTCCTCTTGAGATTTTCTACAATCTCTTGACACTATGAATTAGAGTTATTTTTAAGTGATAACTTTCCTCTTTATCCCACTTATTGGTGTTATTTTATTTTCATTATACAATTACTATACGATAATCATTTGAGCCTTCATGAAGTTAAGATTTACTTAATTTCCATTAAACCGGGATTGAAGTGTACGTTCTATCTACTGTAATAGATTACTTTTGAAACTTTTGAGGATACTACTCTAACTAATTTGGTTTCTGAATTGTTCTATTGAAAATAATCAAAACAAGATGCAAGCCATTAAACTCATATTGCAATGGAATTTTTCATAACACCAGAAATTCAGAAAAAAAAATTCAAATTATTAAATAAAACAAAAATGCAATGTTTAAAACTTCACCGAAATAACACAGTCACATTAAAAGTTCTATCAAAACATCCAAAATTTTTCTAAACTAAAAAGAAGAAAAACAAAGATCAGAGTAACCAAAAGTCAAAACATGAAAAAAATATAAAAGCGGAAAAATCCAGTTACAGTCTAAAATAGAAATTTTACAATAACAAAACAAAGATTCGGGAATATTTCCAAAAATTACGTGTTGCATAATAATAGCATTTCTTGCCTATCTCTTTCGGATTCCTTCATCGGCCAAGAAAAACTGGATTTTCTTCTATTTTATCAGAATTAGAATTTTTAAAATTTACAGTAATGAAGATAAAAGGTCTAACCAATAAGACCCCCTTAGGCTCTGTTAGAACTGTATATTCACTCTTACTTCTTGGCCCTGTATAAAGAAAATAGTTTTGCATCTTTAAAAGATTTTTTTTTTATTGTAAGATTGAAGCTTAATTTCATTTGTAATTAACTCAATTATATATTTAATTAAATAATATAAACAAAATTTTATTAAATTTATTCAAAATTGCAGTATATTGAACCAACTTAAGAAAAGGCCTGAATGTTGCTTTTTATATAAGTGCCTTCATGAATCAGTAATTTTTGGATTTATTTTGACAATTTTTTATTTGAAAGGCTATGCTTACAGATCGGTCCCATTTTAAAAACAGTTAAAAAACTTAAAAACTAAAGGGTGTCCTCATACAACATAAACCACTTAAAAGATAAAAAATGTGTATCACTATAGCTCCAAATGGAGATTCGGCTATGTCTAATATAATATACCCTTCACAATTTGTATAAATCTAGTTTAGCGAAGTAACTCCAATCAAAAACGCAAACACTGGCCTGACAGAGAATTAAAAATTAAGAGAAAAAAGTATCAATCTTACATAAAAATGACATCGGCTCTAAATGTGTTAAGCATTTTTTAAAATGTAAATATTAAATCTTTTATTTATAAGGTCGAATAAAAAATAATTAACAACAACATTTTTAAAAATGTTTAGTACTTCCTTAAAAATCTCATCAAAAGCTTCTAAATGATTCCCATATTGATATTTAAAAAAAATTTAAATTTCAGAGGCCTATAACTTGGAAAATAAGGGCGAGCGCCAATTTTTCCACGTGATGTTGTTTTCTTATTTTTTTATTCTCTATCACCCATATATTTTTGGTTTTCTTTTTGATTAGAGTTACTTCATTGTTCCAAATAATAGGGAAAAACTAGAGGTAGGCGTGGGCAAAACGCCCGCTGCGTCTTAGGACATATCCCAATAGGACGTCTTTCGACACTATGTCTGATCGATTGGCATATTTTAATTTTTGTTGAAATCAAGATTGCTTTTGCAAGCACGGAATATGAGGGGGTCGCAATAGTTAATGAACTGATTAAAGTGGCCATACTTTTGAACCGTCATAGCAGACAGATGAAATCTGTTTTGTAGTCGGTTTTTTCGCAAAAATTATTTAATAAAAGAAACGAAAACCACCTTTTTAATTAAAAAAGCAATGGTAACAATTAAAAATTTAATTAACTTCTCAAATTAAAAATAAACAAAACACTTTTAATAAGCGCAAAAACTTTTTCTACTATAAGAGTTTAACTACATTCTAATCGTTATCATTCAAACAAAACGTTGCTATTAAGCAGATGTTTTTCTTCGCACAAAAACCAGATAAGAATTAAATCTTCAAAAAAAGTTAATTTACTAATGATGAAACAAAATTATTTACCACCATGCCAGCCAGCCAGGCCTTCTTGATAGTTTTAATAACTTCTAATAATATATCACTCGGTCTGCTGACTGTTTCCATTGTACTTTTTAACTTTTCACTTGAGTGCATTTTAAAATAACGACACCTCATGCAATCTTTTGAATTTACAATTTAATGTCATTAATGATTTGATACGAGAAAAAATTTTCATTCCCTCCCCATTTTGTTGTCTTCTAATTAATGTTAAATGAAAAGAATAATATCTTAGAAAATAATTTGATAGCATAAAAATCAACGGCAATAAAAGTTGCAAATTAAAGAACAACAAAAAAAAATCAGTTAAAATTCGTTTTATTATTATTTTTACTCAGAATGAGTCTGGAAACACACCCAATTGGTTACAAACTAAAAATTAGAAAAGAATAAAACTTTTTTAAAAGCAATTTTTTATGACCACTAACTAGGTAGAATGGCCAGCAAGATATCACATTTATATTCTTTAATTTCAGGTTTTTAATCCCTGCAAACCTGTAGGGGAATAAAAATGAAAATATTAACAACTTCTTTATAATAAAAAAATTAAGAATTAAAGAATTTTTCTAATAAAATTACTTGTACACTGGCGGCATATCTTTTCTTACAACTACCCGTAGTTTAAACTTACTATGGGTTCAAATAATTTTTATTCCTTTTTTATGTAAAAAAGCCATTTAAGCTTAAGATACTTATATGCGTATATTTATTATGGTTTTAACGAGTCATACTCGTATGATAACAACTTAAATAGTTTTATTAAAAAAAATAATTTTATATTTGCAGCAGTGTAAGCCATTTTTAGATAAGGCGACCATTTGAAGAAATAATTCTTGCAAAAAAAACCGACTTCAAAAAAGAATACAGATTACTAAAAGTATAAGTTCTGTGTAAATAGGACACACTTTATTTTCAAATTTGAAATATTCATACTGCTTTCAATACTTTCAAAGGTAGGGCCATATAGGTCATATTACATCAGTTATGGGAACGCATTTTAATTTCTTATTTCAAATTTACTACTTTTCATAGCAATAAAGTTTCTTTGTAAATTTCAGCTGCCTGTCTATAGCAGCTCAACAGTATGGCCACATTCATTATACTATAGGGTCGGTCAAATAACTTTTTTTTTTTAAATGCTTCGGCTGTGTGTCCTGTTAAAACCAAATGTTTCCAATATCCTCCTCTTCAAATTTTGTGAACATGGCCCGATAACGATCGCCATTGACTGTAACGGCCACTCCTCATTTTTAAAGAATTATACCTTTGGGTCAAAATCAGCACCAAACAGTGGGTGCACCGGCTTTTCAATGTATGATTGCGGATTTTCTGTGCCCCAAATGCGACAATTTTGCTTGTTTACATACCCGCCAAGATTGAAATGAGCTTCATTTGAAATCTTATCTTATATACAACCATATTCGTTCAGCGAAAGGATAAAACTAATTATCTGTCAAATCAGACATAAACTAAGTATAACCATTCACGAAATAAGCACCAGTTAAAAAAAAAAAACGTTTGATGGGCGGACCCGTTACATTATTTATTGTGATACCCTTTAATTTCAAATCCAAATTTTGTACTTGTTATTATCACGGACCTAGCAAACAGGTTTTTTTTAAATTACAACTGTCTGCCTACAACTGTTTAAAACTTCTAACTAACTATTGGAGCACCCTTTAATTTATTATTTTAAATGCTTATACTTATTATTATAATAGTCATAGTAATTGAAACTCTGTAAATATTAAACATTTTAAACAACGGGATTTTTTTAATAATATTAATTAATTTTCAAATTTCAAAAAAATTCTTTTTTTCATGCTATTCTCCCGATTTATTATTTAAATCACCGATATTGATTATTGAAGGTCAAAGCACGCCTCGATGGCCATTTCGTTATCGCTTAGTTAACTCGTCAGGAGACTTCTGACAAATATTTTAAATAAACTAAAGATTTTTGTCAAAACAATAAAGCAAAGACAAAAATCAAAGTTTAAGCAAAAACAACAATAACCAAATGTAATTCTATTTTTCTTTCTCTGCTGTATAAGGCAGAGTTTTTTTCTGCTCTTTTATACAGTTGAAAGAGGATGAAAAATAAAATATCACAAAACACTACGATAATTTATTTTATGCACAGGCACTTTGCAAATATTAAACATTTTAAACAACGGGATTTTTTTTTTAATAATATTAATTAATTTTCAAATTTCAAAAAAATTCTTTTTTTCATGCTATTCTCCCGATTTATTATTTAAATCACCGATATTGATTATTGAAGGTCAATAATCAATAATCAATATCGGTGATTTAAATAATAAATCGGGAGAATAGCATGAAAAAAAGAATTTTTTTAGAAACTCTGTTAATTTTCAAGCGTTTATTTATAAGAGTTCAAAAGGTAGGCCCATATAGGTAAATGTACGTTTCCTATGGAACACCCTTTAATTTTTAGATTTAGTTTTGTATTATTTTTGCCTTTTTTAGTTTTAAATAACGTTTCATAATACACGCAAAAAACTTGTATGTTGTATGGCGACACACCTTAATTTTTAAAATTATGGATTGTCTAAATTAAATTATTAATTAAAATCGCACCAATCTTTAAGCATCACCGTTACAATAAAGACAACATTTTCAAAATCGGTTTAGAAATGACCAAGTTTTGCAAACACAAACATTAAAATAGCAACATTCAGACGAATCGATAAGAGCGAATTTGTGAAAATTATTGTTTCACCGTTATAACATAATAAAATAAAACAAGTAAGAGTGTTATATTCAGCCAAATTTTAAAACCCTTCACCGTCTGTGTAAATCTATTTTAGTGAAATAACTCAAATCAAAAATTAAGTGCTACACATACAAAAATGTCATCGGCTCTTAATGAGTTAAACATTTTTAAAAAATTTAAGTATTTCTTTTAAGATCTCTTTAAAAGCTTTAATTTGTATTTAAAAAAAAATTTGAAAATTTCAGAGGCTCGTAACTCCAAAAATATGGGCAAGCGGCAATTTTTTAACCTGACGTTTTTTTCTCATCTTTTAATTCTCTATCGCCTCTAATTTTTTCATATCATTTAGGAGAATGAAGTAACTACAATAAAAAAAACAAAAACATGTGTGATAGAGAATTAAAAAATAAGACAAAAAAAACATCGAGTGAAAAAATCGACGCTAGCCCATATTTTCCGAGTTACTCGCACCTGAAATTTTCAAATTTTTTAAAATATTAACATGGGTATCATTTAGAAGCATTTGAGGAGATCTTTTAAGGAAATAGTAAAATATTTTAAAAACGCTTAACCTATTAAGAGCCGATGGCATTTTTATGTAAAATTATATATATATATATAGTATTTAGTTTTTTTCTTATTTATTAATTCTCTGTTACCCCAATATTTGCTTTTTTGATTCGAGTTACTGCACTATACTAGATTTTCATAGATGGTGAAGGGAATATAAGATTTGGAAAAGCAAAATATACTTGTTTTAACTTGTTCTTGAGAGGTATCATTAAAGACTGATGCTACATATAGAAATAATCGAAGAACGAAATTCAGTCTTAGATCTAAAATCGTCTGAGTAACTTACAAGATACAACCAGAAATCGCTAGGAACGTCTTTGAAATTTTAACTTTCTAATCGTCGGTAAAAGTGTTTTGAAATATAACAAGTAAGAGTGCTATATTCGGCTGTGCCCAAACTTGTGACTACTTTTTATACATATAAAAGCATCAAACACAAAACATTTAGTACTACTGAAGTTCGTTGGTGCTTGGGGTGTATTGATCCCCTTCTTTCACACAAGTCATCGTGGGTCAAAATTAGACAATTCTTTTTATATCTATTATGGAAGATCAAAGACTCAATGAAAAATTAATGAAAAGTCTTTATATAGTGTAAATGTGTTATTTTGCGAAAGCACAGATTATCTTAAAAATTTTTTTAGTTGTTAATAGTTTTTAGTTACTTTATGAATTTTCAATTTAGAATATTTTTTTTTTAATTTAAACTTTTTGGTGAAATTTTCGTAAAAAATAATAATTAGGTGAAACTTTAAACGTTAAGTAAATTTTCACTTTTTTTGGCAGAGTTTGTTTTGGTAAATTTTCGGTTTTTATAAAACTTAAATTCTTTATTGCAAAATCAATTTTCTAGCAAAGTTTTATATCTTGGGTGAAGTAGTGAAAACGTAATATTTTGGCGAAGTTTAGATTATATAGTGATTTTTCAATTACCTTGTAATTTATAGATTTTTCCCTAAAAGTTCGGTTATTAATACAACAAAGCAAAAATGCAAAGACCGATGTTGCTAAAAGTCAATAGCACCTCTTTCGAAACTATGTCTCCGAGAATGGTGGTTATAAATGTCATATAGCTCATCTGTGGACATGGCAAAACTGATCTCAACCCGATTATTGACAAACAAAAAAGCAGACAGGAAGATCGCTAAGAAGATTCGCCTATGTATTAGAGTTAAGAGTGTATATACATATGGGGTCGGAAATTAATATTGTAGAAATTACAAAAGGATTGAAAACTTAAAATTACCCTTACTCATTGTCTGAAAAAAGAAAAACGTTTAAACAGTGCTTTAAAAGTTACAAACACAGCGACAGTAGCTTTAATACAAATGCTTCATTTTTATTAAGGATGATACAAAATTTTTGAATTTCTTTGCGAATAAATTCATTTTAATTTCTAAAAATTTTTATTGAAAAATAAAAAAAAATATTTCACTAAATTTTCGCAAACAAAGAAAACAGCAACATGTAATGCAGCATATTCTGGGTCGGTGAATCCTTCAACAGCATAATCATGAGTTATTAACGTAGGGCCGGATTTAAATTTTATTCAATATCAGTTAGTGTTAAATATGTGTCCAGGCATTTGTGCCAAAATTTTCATGCAGTCATCTCTGATTTCTAACGAAGTATTGTTTTAAAAGCATTGAGTCCATGCAAAGTTTAGATGACGTAAAGGATCTTCTGTTTGAAATTTATTAAGCTCTTTTGTAAGCAAAAAACAATAAATGTTTTCGGTGATTCCCTCGACAATTTAATGATGGTTTAGGAATAACGTTGATAAGAAAATGGATATTGCTACGTCATCCGGAATAAAAGCATTTTGATAAATTCTTATTGATAATGTAAATATTCTTTCAAAGGATAAAATACAAACTTAATATTTTAAATAAAAAAGCTCAATATTTAATAAATGTGAACTTGTTAAGAGTTTAAGGAATTTTATAAATTTTATTTCCATGTAAAATTTGCACAGTAAAAATATTTTAAATAAAAAATCTCTTTACAAGAAGCCAATTTTGATCAGAAATACTTCTTGTTTTTGTTTTTTTTTTTTTTTTTTTAATCAAATTCGAATTTTATTTCGAAAACTTGAGCATTAAGAAAATTTTACGACCAACACAGCCAAATCTATGCATCATATGACTTTTTTTGTTAAGTATAATGTCTGTATTTAGAGGAGAGTCATAAAATAGCGGTAGTTAAAACTTAAAAAGCAACACAAAAATAAAACACTATTATTAAAATTAAATATGTATTTTTTTTTTTTTTGTTTTTTGCTTTCTTTCAATTAACGTGTTCGAGAGCATTTTGTATGGGAATTGTAGTTGGAGCAGGTAATTTAAGTTAAGCAATGCATTGAAATCAACACAACTTACGATTTGGTTTAACATTTGAAATCCTTTTGGTAATAAAATTAAGAAATAAGAAAAAAAAAATACAAAATAAGAAGTAAAAAAAACTGATAATAAAAACTTGTTAAAATGAAAAAAGTCATAAACAAAGTTTATTTTTACTACCGTTTGCAGTTTTTTTTTATATATTGTTTCTTTACAACCGAGTTTTGTTCAACATAACCAACAATTGTTAATATCAGTTTTGTTTAAATGAGAAAATCTGCTGCGAACATTTTTTTTTTTTTATTTTGTGCTTCACGAATTTATTTGATGCACATAAGTCTGGCTAAAATCCGATTAACGCTTTTTGATAAAAGTGCATACAAATTGTTGTTGTTTTTTTATATGTATGTGAATATATAAAATAAAGAAAAAAATTTTCTATTTTGCTTTTGAAAATGTGACCATAATTTTTGCTTCCAATATTTACTTGTTTAATACAATAGTATTTTTTTTAATAATATGTAAGCTTTAAAATAAAAATATAAACTTAATCATTTTATATTCAATTTTAGTGACAAAACTGGTTTAAAAAATTTATACAGTGTATACAAAAAACAAACAAACAAACAAAAAACGGGCCCATTGACAGCTCTGTCAATGTTTAAACAAACAACTGTAAAATATTATTTTTTTTTTTTGTACAATTAATGTTCAGCCACAGCAAAATTTTGCTATATAAAGTCACACAAATTAAGGCCCAATTATAATTGCATAAGATAGCTTAAGCAAACTAAATGAACTGTGCAAATACATTCAATTATATGTGACAAACTACAATGTACTTAAAAAGACTTTTCATCAAGTTTCGTCAAATGCCATTTCTTTGAGCAAAGTACGAAACTGAGCGCACTTTCCGTACGGAAACAGCTGATTGTGCTTTGTGTTATGCATTCATAAAGAAAAATCGCAATGAAGATCTACAGTATTAAACTTTAGAAAAGAAAAAACAATTTTATTTCCAGCCAATTCTTAACAAACACAATAAGATACAATTAAATTTTTAATTGTACATTTATGTACATATGTCTTTAATTTAAGCGATAAACAACGTAGCATTTTTTTGTATGGTTGGCCACAAATACAAAAACAGAAAAAACTTGTAATATTTTTATGAAAATTTATCCTAGAACATGAGCCAAAAAATGTAAATGTGTGTGTGAATGTTATTAAATATATAAAATATATTCTTTAATTGCCTTTTCGTTTTAAAATTTTGTTTATTTATAAAGAAATTATTTTTGCAAAAGTACAAATTAAACATAAATGTGCAACTGTGGCAAATTAGTTACTATATTTATGTAAGTGCATTGTACGTTACCGAAGCAATTGACAGGATTTTCGTTTGATTTTAAACATAAGCTCAAGCTATCATATGCAAATTAAAGTTGGGTCTTTATTATGCTCTTTTGTTAAACGTCGTGAGCAAATTTTTTTAAGGTGCACTGAAAAAATCTTCAAGAAGATATACATATAAAAAGCTTTGTATTATTCAACATCTATGGGTATTTTTTAATGTCTTTTATAATGTATAAAAGATTAATATAAAAAAACGTCTTTTCATAACAATCTATATAATTCAGATAATTTATAAATTTATACTATTATGTTTAATAAATAAACTCATGCAATAAATTTTTTACAAAAATTAAAAGGATAGTAAGAAGTAGAAAACAACAAAGGGAAATCTAAATACCAAAAAAATATCATTAGCAAGTTTAATGTTTTCAGATATTATTATTAAATTTAGATATAACAGGTTTAAAAACTTCATCACAAGGCACTGCGACATAATTAAGTTTCCTCAGAATTTTTTTTGCAATTTTATTGTTCTTCGAGCAAAAGTTATAAAACATTACTAATACCATGAAAAAAGGATTAGCTTTCTGTTAAATTTTAATTAATAATTTTAATAATTATTAATCTTTTCTCACAACGCAATTTTATTATTCTTGCTAATACAACTACGTTTTTATTATTGAACATCACTTATAAATGAAGTTTTCAACCTGTTGACTGATAACTTTGCCAGCATTTTACTATAGAAGTAACTTTTTCGTTACTTCTTTATTTAGATTATTATCGAATTAAGATCTTTTAACAAACACTGTTTTGTATCCACCAGAAGTTATTTGGATAAAAAAGACCCCTAATCAGTGTTGCCAGTTTTTTTCGAGCTTTCTTTCCAAATGGCTTGTCAAATATCGCCAAATCTCGCTAATATATATAAAAATATGTAATATTAGTTATAAAAAAATTTTTTATTTAATTGTCTACTTTTATCACAAAACATAAAAGTTGCATTGCTTATAACAATCTAAAAAAAGTTTTGATTTAAAAAAAGGAATTCATATGAAAAAGGTACATGGATTTTATGCAACATTTAAAAAACATAAAAATAAATAACTTAGTTAAAAAAAACTGATGTCAATAAATTTACAGGATTTAAGTAATCTTTATAATAAAACTTGAACCTCGAGACCATAATTGTATATTAAAATATTTTTTGATAAATTTAAATCTTTTATTAAATTAGGAGTCAAACTGTTGATATAAGAAATGAATTTAAATTGATTTTGGGTTAAGTAAGTTTTTTAAATCCTAAAAACCACTTCTGAAAATTATTTTACAAATGTATGCGGACATTTTCCAAAGAATACAAGACCGCAACATCCTTCATCAGCATTCTACATATCTATTTACCTTTGGTTGTATACATTGTAAACATCATCTATTTAACCAACTTACTTTGTAAATAAAAACACGAGGAGTATTCATATCAATATTAGGTTGGTTAGACGAAATCCACACACAAATCAAAGTATTTCTTCACTGCTTTCTTTGTAATTCATCTTGTATATTTGTTTTTGTTTTGTAGCAACCGTCGGCCTTATTTGTAGAATAATTTTCTTTCTATGAAACTGTTTCTAAAAATTAAAAAATTAACTTAAGCCAAAATGAATTTCAATTTATCTTAACAAATGTTAAAAATAAAAAATAATATTTAATAACACATATCAATTATTAAATTACAACTTTCATACTCATTTTGCTCAATGTTATTGTTGTATTTTGTATCCCTACAGCGGTACATTTCATTTCTGTTAAATCTACTTAACATATATTCCGTAGGAATGAATGTGTTACAACATATCGCTCATTTATTTCTAAAGTGTTATAACTCAAAATTTCAAATTTTGGAGTTAATAATACCGAATTGTTCGCCATTTCATGCTTTATATTGTGTATACGTTTCATCTTTATGTCTTTTGTACTTTCCACGTTTTAAGAGAATAAGTCATTATTTCACTTCATTTTTGGAAACCTTGTTTGTCAATAAGAACGACACATTTGGAGTTGTGGAGTTAACTTCATAACGTAAAAATCATATCGCTTTGTAAAACATCGTCACATTTCGTTTTGTATCTGATATATGAACAAAATATATTTTTAAAATGTATCGAATTTCCGCATATAATGTACTTTTTTTTTGGAGTTATGGCTGTGTTGATTGAAAATTTTATTAAGTCAAAATTTTCACAAATAACGACACAGTATCGGATATATTTTTACAGCAATAACGTCATAATTCAAACATTCCACATAGTACAAGACCGTTTTTACCCTTTTTCTCTCATCTCCATCTGAATCCATTTTTAGTTATTTTTAAATCTTTATACATATATACTTTTGATCTATGCAAAATGTCTTGTAATTGTAATTAAATCTACGTGCGAACAGCATATTTTTGAACATTAAAGTATATTGTGTCATTTAGGTATTTGTCCACCTTAAGCAGCATTATTTTGCAAAATTATATATAATTGAGCTAAACGTGTTCAAAAATGTTACACGTGTTACAAAAATAAGTTCAGAAACAAAAAGTAGGAGGATATCAAATCCACTGAATGTTGCTTTTTTATGTTTGCGCCGGCAGCACTCAGTTATTTCTACACAGATTTCAAAAATTGTTTCTTTATTTGAAATGTATCGATTACCAATAGGTTCCGTGTTAAAATCAGATAATAATTTAAAAATCAAAGGGTGTCTCCTTACAACATACATGTTTTTTTTTACATGTATTATGAGCCTGCTTATTGGCCTATCTTTTGAACCGTTATAGAAATGGACAGAATGTCGATTGATATCCCTTATAGTGACAAGTATTGATATTAAAGAATATTAAATTAAAGCGTGCCCCAACATTCATTTAGTTTGATATATTTGGCCATACTTTTGAATAGTTGTAGACATTCGATTGAAATTTACAAAGAATCCGTATTGCTAACTCCACTATAACAGCAAGTATAAAATTTGGAATTGGAAATTAAAGAGTGTCTCATTGGTTAATGTAATCAATCTTTGGAACCTTTATAGACAGACTGCTGAAATTTGCGAGGAACTTCTAATGCTAAGGCCGCAATAGAAACAAGAAAACAATATTAATTCAGAAATTGTACGGTGTTCCCATTATTGATGTAATTTGAAACGTTATATATTAACACTTCAAAATTAAGCAGAATGTCATACACGTTGTATAGTGTAATAAGAAGTATAAAAATCTTTTAATGCAGACAGATGAAATTGGTTTTGAAATTTGTATTAATTTGAATTATAGTGTACATATTGTATATTCTTAAGAAAATATGCAACTAACACTACTTGAAATTCTTTTTTGTCAAACTATTCTTATTCTCAAATTGACTGCAGTATCAACATCTTTGGCCGATAACCCTTTCGATACGCAATTTAGTGATAAAACCTTGATTTCACAAAATTCTTAGAGAGAGCGAGTTAAAAGGCAGATCCTTATAATCAAGTACAGCAATGCTAAGTCGTAAGATCTTGTACAGCCTTAAATCTTGGAAAAGTTTCATTTGTACCCTTCACCACAAAACTGAAAAAAGGGTATATTTAAGTTTGTCATTCCGTTTTTAATTTCTAAAACATCCATATATATTCTGAGTTCTAATGCATAGCAAAGTCGATTGAGCAATCCCGTCCGTGTTAATGTTAAAATTAAGTTTGCCAAGACACCAGAGAAAATTTAAATACGTCAATCGATTACACTTAGATTCGAAAGAATTGCTGCAAGATCGGTTCATGTCGGGCAATAGCGAATAAAAAAATAAGAAAAAACGTCAAGTGAAAAAATTGGCGCTCGATTATGTTTTCCGACTTATTGGCCTCTGAAAAGTACGATTGTGCACCATGTTCTTAAGATTATCAAAATGGCTATCGATTACAACTTTTTGGAGAGAATTTTAACGAAATACTAAAACTTTTAAAAAGTGCCTAACCCATTAAGAGCCTATGACATTTTTATTTTAACTTAAATGTAGCACTTCTATTTTTCTTTCTTATTTGCTGATTCGATTCACTTAAAAACGTTTTCAATCTTTGGCTTACAACCTTCTGAAGATGGAAAATTAACTCTTGAAATAGTCGTTATTATAAAATAATTTTTAAACACAATTTTCTTAGAGTGTTTTCAGTTCAACAATTAAGTATATTATATTTAAAATAATAATTTGCATATTTTGTAAAACCGAAACTAAATATTTATTTATCTATTTATTTTTTATTTTTAAATTATAACTTTCTCATCCTCTCGATACAACAACCACAGAACACTTAAAACAACTTGCGCAAAACTATTATTACCAACGTTTATTGCCGCCAGCATATTGGCCTTATCCATCTATACAATTCGGTCGCGATATATGGACTGAATTTCCAAATGCGGGTTTTGCTGCCATCATACCGCCACATAGAGCAGCAACACCCGAACAAGCATTACCTCTCAGAAGTCGAAGATCTCCGAGTCCGTCCAAAATAAGTCGATCGGGTAGTAGCATAGGTGGTGATTCTATAACAGCTACATCGACACCAATGCCAGCAACAACAACAACACCAGCTCCTGGAGTTATAGCTGCAGCAGCAGCAGCGGCAGCTGCCGCCGCAGCTACGTAGCAACATCAAAGTAAATTAAGATCACCAACAGCAAATGACGTGGCCGCGGCGGCAGCAACTTGTGTTTTGCACGTGTGAGTATTAAATAAATTATTTAAAATTGATTGTGTTTTTTAAATAAACTTTTACATCAAATATAAAACTTTTACATTAACAATGTTTCCCAATTAAAAAATAGTGGAGAATTAACTGGTTTTATGTGCATGTAAAACCACAGTAAGGTCTCTTATTTTTTTCTTAATATTATTTTAGTTTGTCATTAAAGAAAAAATATTATAAATTTTATTTTGTTTTAGTCAATAAATTTAACTTCTTTTAGTCACGCTAGGACAGAGTAATAATATTTTGCATGAGAACAATAAAGAAATTATATAAATTTGTTTCATGGTGACAAAATGTACTTTTTTGTTTTTTGTTTTTAATATGAGATTAAAAATCTATATCCTTTGTATGTATGGTTCCATATTTTTTTTCTTTCTTTTTTATTAATGGTTGGTGAGCTGGCAAAATAAAGCGAATTAAATGGAAAGCTGCAAAAACAAACATTATTTTAATAAATTATTTTCAGACAGAATTTTGCCCTATATCCATTTGCAAAATTTTTCGTATTCATATCGACATTATGTCCTTAATACTTTATATTAAAAAAAAGTTAAAAATATGTAACTAATAAATAAAAATTATTCAGCTTAAGCTTAGGTATTTTTTAATTTTTTAAAAGACTAAGAAAAATATTATCTACGATTCTTTGCCATAACTTTTTAAAAAAACAGAAAAATAGGACACTATCAGAATCACCCAGAGAAAAATTGACACCATTCGTGTACAAAGTTACCACAGCAGTGTCAAAAGTGTATCAACCCCGATTGTGATCAATTTAAACACGGATGGTGTCAAAGTGGCGACAATGATAGCGTTGCTGAATTGACAAAATATGTGTACAATGGGACATCGTATCGGTGTCAAAACAGGCCCTTAGCGGTGTCGAACTGATAACATATCGGTGTCAAATTGGCAACACACCGGTGACGAATTGTCCATTATACACTACTCGTTACTCGCCTCTTTCCCAATCGACCACAATAATAAAGACAAATACAATAAGTTGTTCGCAAATTAACATTTTTTATTAACAAAAAAAATTTATTTTTTTGTTTCAAAAAGACAGTACAAAATATAAATCCTGTTAAATATATTTAAATCTAAAACAATTCATTATTCATACGGTATACATAAAAGTGAACTGTTACAAAATCAATAATTGGTATTATATAAGTCGTATTCATGTATAGTGAACCAATTTCTTAAGATTGTAAATGTAGATCAAAATTTTTAGTTTTAACTTCATTGCACAAAACATAAATATTTTCGTTTTCAAAAGTGCAATAAACATAATGTTCGTACACAGATAATATTTTTTTTGTACCGAGTTTCATTAAGCACTATTACATCAACAACGTTATAATTTTTAAAACTTAGAAAAGGTTTATTAAATTGAAAATGATAATCATATTTTAATAAATTCTGTATATTTGCTTTTAGCGAGAGTAAAGTGAAAAATTAAAATTATCTGCGTGATTTAACAACAAATTCGAAAATCTTAGTCCGGATTTTATGGGTATAGAATGGCATGGGTGTACTCTTGATGCGGTGTGGTAAAGTACATTTTTGACTCTTTATGCTTGACTTCAAACCGCATACACAAGAAATACCTTAGGGGGACACATTTTGTAATGGAAGTTCAATTAAATTTATTACTTCCGTGGCATATATGAATGTATACCCGAGTTATATTTCGAAGGATTTTCTCTTTAAACAAAAAAAAAGCCTCGTTAATTTGATCGCTTAAATATATTTGTAACAAAAAATAATGTTTCGTATTTATTGCTTCTGCCTTTTCTAAGCTACCAGTCGATTTTTAAAAACTGTTATACAGGCATAGATATTCATCAGGATTGCAAGTTAAAAATGTAAATTTATAATTTTCCATTTATAGATCTAAAATAAAATCCCAAAATATTGTTCTTTAAGTATAGACAAAAATTAACGATTTAACGAAAACAAAAATTAGACGGACTAATTAATTGACGATTTCATTAGCACTAAATGATAAATAATGCTAATGATTTATTTAGAATTACAGCTCAGTGAAAAATAATACTAGTGTCACATGAAAAATTGTTACTTTCATTAAAACAACGATTTTTTATTCATAAAAGAAAACATTTTACGCCTGTATAATATTATTTTCACATCGAATTTTGGAAGAAAAATTAAAACTTAAAAGAAATGTTCTACTTCAGAAAATAAAACGTAAAATTATTTAGGAAGTTCGAATTTTACTGTGCGAAAAAATAGTAGCAGTTTTGAAAAATATCTGTTAAAATAAAAACATGTAATCAAATTAATTATTTTTTAACATGTTTTATTGGATACCTTAATATTTTGTGGAATATCCTTCATTAGCTAAAACAGAAGCGCAACGGCGTGGCATGGAGTCAACTAAAGATCTGCACCTCTCAATGGGGATATTTTTCCAAGCTGACTTCACTGACATCCATAATTCGTGTACATTTCCAAGTGTATCTTTAAAAACAGCCTTTTTAACATAACCCCATAAATTTTCAATGGGGTTCAGATCTGGGGACTGTGCTGGCCATTCCAAAACCTCAACTTCATTGTCGGAAAACCATTTTTTTTTTGCCATTTTGCTTGTGTATTTTGGGTCGTTGTCTTGTTGGTGGAAGACATGGGTTCAGCGGCGTATTATATTCTGCGTTTTAAAATTCCCACATACAGAAGGGAGTCCATGTTGCCTTTTATCCTCTACCATCGTATGAAAAGCACCCCTAAACGGTGATTTTTGCACCACGGTGCTTGACAGTCTTCAAAAAAAAATTTTGGATCGTATTCCTTGTTCTTGGGTCTTCTTGCAAATGTCCTTGTACCTGGCGTACCAAAAAGAACCACTTTTGAGTCATCTGTCCAAAGAATGTTGCGCTATTTAGACCGAGGCCAATCACTGTGAGTTCCTGCTGTTGAGTTTTAGTGATTAGGTTGCAGTGTTTACCCCGACCCATTTTAGATGTATTAAACAACAAATTATTACTAAAAATTAAATTCGAGAATTTGTACTTTGACGAAACTAATATTAAAAAATATTATTATGCAGTTTAATTAAGGCTACTACTATTACTCGTATAATGCACGACGTAAAAGCAAGTATTTTTAATTAAATAACTGTTATTTCCAAAAATGAATACAGAGAGAAAAATATATTTCGTCATTGTTGTAATACATATTTAGGGATGCCATATGGATACTTTTGTATTCAGTTTTTAGTGTACACTCTATGCAATAAAACAAAATCGGATCCATGTCGTACCACTACTATTATTTTTACAGAGCTGTATCATTGTTTTCACTAATGGTAATGCTTTCTAATTAAACAATGGGAATTTTACATAAAATTAATTAATTTTCAAAAACTGTTAATATCATTTATTGCGCTTGATTCCTTCAAACATATATATTTCATGATATTTTCATGAAAAACTTATTATTTTAAACATAACTAAAAAATGAAATGTAATACTGCGGGGAAAGCATATCCATCAGGCCATTTCGCTACTGCCCATATAGAGCTAATCATTGGATTCTACCCAAATTTTGTAAGGAAAACCTCAGAGTCTTACACCAAAAGTCAAATTGATTAAATGAGAACCCCATTGATTCAATAAAGCAAAAAGTCATAAAAAAAAAAACTCAAAAATTTTAATAAAACCTCTTTAAAGTTATGCACTCAAGCCAGAGAGGTGAAAAATGACAAAGATAACAGTACGGTTTTGTTATTTTTTAACAGCCCCTTCTTTGCTATGCTAACTAACTACTAGTATTCAAAAGTTATCAATGCACCCGGAAGTCAAATAAGGAGTTTCTTATGTACATGCACTGTCCAAAGTGTTCAATGGAATATTTTGGGTTTTATATTCTCTCATAGCCTTTTATTTGTGAATTAAAATTTGAGTACGTAATTACGCAGTAATTAATTTTTTCATTTAAATCTTTTTAAGTTTTGTATGTATTTAAAAGCTCGTAATTTCTAATATCTGCAGTTTATATTCGTACATTTATTTATTTAAACCATAAATTTATATTTGATTTCAAACTTGTTTTAATCACCTGTCTGTCCGACTGATTGTAATTTTTTTTGTTAAGAATTTCATGGTACTTTTAGGTCTTCCTTTTTTAATCCTTTAACATTTTAATTGCCTCTTTTTAAGTATTTAAGTTGTGTGCATGCGTCTTATGAGCTTTATTTTCATTTGCAGTTTCATTTTTATTAGTTCAACTCATTTTATTTTTGCATCGTATGTAGATTTAACAGACGCATACATAAGAATGCATACTTAAGGTTTGGTAACCTCTTGCCACAAAAGGTAGTTAGGTGCATTAAGGAAAAAAGTCTGCAGCATTTCCTCAGGTGCGTTAAGTTTCAGTTTATGACCCAAAATGAATTAAATAGTTATATGCAACTATTATAAAGACTGCGAAAAACAGCCTACACCATAAAGATCGCTCTTAAAAGAGATAAAAAATTTAACTAAAAGAATAAAAAGTTTATAGTTTGTTGCTAAATTAAAATTACACAAATATGGGCGAGTGTATGAGCTTAAGTAAAATTTAATTGGATACTCAGTTTCCGAATAAAGGGGTATACAGAGATCTAAGCTTGATTTAAATTTGCCACCATTTATGCAGTTAAGTGTAGCCATCACTGAAGATGAAATATTATATACGTAATATTGCATTGTCAGAGGTGACCAATATTTCATATTTAATGATAGGTTTTTTCTAAGGTACTTAAGTTATGATTCAAAAAAAAAAAAAGAAACAAATAAAGCTTTGTTGTATGAATTAAAAACATTGCTGCATATTATAGTTATAGACTAAAGTTACTTAGTCTTTATTTTGTTTACTTTGGTATAAATATCAGATAAAGAGTATTGTGTTCTTAAATCAAATAAAATAATTATGGAAAAATGAGTTAAAAACAGCTTTAGCTAATTTTAAATTTAGAGTTGACTCTAACTCCAAAAATATATTTTAAATTGTCTATTAATGCGTTAGAGTCGACTCTAAAGTAAAAGCGACTTTAGTTGCTATAAAGTATGCTTTATTTTAACTATGAATATGGACCACTAACTATAAAAATAAGAAATATTTAATGTTAATTATGAATAAAAAAATATAAAAATAAAAAAGGTTGCCAATAGCATTCCAAATAAGTTAAATATTCGTTTTTCATACTTTTAATAATAATTTTGAACTTAAAACACGATTATGGTTGCGTCTAATAATGCTTTTGTTATGTACAACAATAACATGGTTCGTGACTACAAAAGAAGAGATTTTAAGTCCATGCTGGTGCTGGTGCTATTAGATTATAATTACCTTAACTATATTTTCTTTGCATTAGGGTTTACTAGCCAAAATAGTCGCAAATTTTGAAGCTTAGAAAACTACGACAATGAATACATGTCACAGATTTTAGACTAAAAGCATTAAGGGAAAAAATAAACTTCAAGCAACAATTTTTGATTTTCTTAATGATGCGGTATTTGAATATTTTATTATTTATTTATTGTTATCAATAAGACTGTGCAACAGGGAATATATCCCTTAAATCAAATCCTTGAAACGGTCTTATACTTTCTCGTTTTGATGACCAAAATAACTAAATACAGTGGTATTTCTTTTGCTTATTTTAGATATGCAGAATTAAAAAAATAACCAAAATTTTAGAGATGCAAAATTAACATGAAAAATTCCGAACTCTTGAGGGTCAGCAAAACCGTGCAGGCCATACTATCTGATTCTAAAATCTATTCTTTACGACTGAATAAATTTTAAGTCTTTGCAAATAAAATCTTAATGATTTAGATCCTGATTATACTTCTAGCACACTCTTTGATTTTATTACACTCTTACGAGTAATTTAACTAAAGAAAAAACGTAATTCCTTATGCAAAAGCCATTCTGTGGGAAACTGGTCTCAAAAGTCATTAAAAAGAATGATGACCTTTATTTTTATTGCTGATTCCTTAAGACAGGCTTTACTTTAAAGCAAAAAGTAGTAAATTTTATAAAGCAATAAATATGTTTTGGCATATCCAACATTGAATCGAGGAATAAACAAAAAATCCACGTTAGCAAATACCCACACAGTGGAATGAATTGTCATCATCATCGATAGAAATGTTTAGAATTTAATTTTAATTTACAATCAAACTTGTGTTTTTCTCATCACTATTCTGTTGTATGAAATTGTTGTTTGTAAACGATGTTAGAAAAAAATTTCTTACCCCTTCTAGATGTAATTCTTTTCAGATATTTATGAAAAAATCAAATTATGTCTACTGCCTACTCATTTTGATAAACCACTTTTTTCTTATAATACAAAAGGCCTTACCAGCTGATTCTTCTTCAAGAATATCTACCCGACTTGAGCTTTTCTATAGCAAAAGGTTTATCTCGAATTACTTGCACAATTTAGTTTTTTTTTTTTATTAATGTAATTTAAAGTAATTTTAGAACGATTTTCTTATGTCCTTAATTTGATAGATAAGAATGCCTTAATTGCCAACTCGATTAACTCTACTTTCTTTTGGTTTGTCAATATTGATTTTTTAACTCTTAAGGTGCGGTCAGATTAGTGAAATACTTGACCAAAGAGACGTAACCATTAAATTATGGGAAACAATTTCTCTTAAGAAGTATAAAATCCTAGTGATTGTAAAAGATAATATATCACATTTATTACATTATAGATCATTATTCGTAATGCTGTAAAAATTATTCGTATGTCTTTTTACAAACTGTTAATGGAGTTAATCGTATTTGTCTAATAAGTTTTTTTTTTAATATACAAACTATACAAATTATACTATACAAATTATAATCTGAACTAATAAAAAGCAAATGCCTTGTAGACTTTCTTTGAGTTTTGTTCTTTTAATATTAAGTAAATTATTTATGATTTAAAATCATTATTTGTTTCGTAACTTGAATGATATGAAAGCGAATTTACAGCCATGATTTCAGGTACAGGAAATGGCATTTTAAACAAAGCCTTTAAGGCCTTTCCATAATAGTTATCTAAAATATTTATTGTTGCCAGTTACGTGAAAATACTTGTCTTTGTTTCAATTGCAAATTTGTACATCCAAAAAAAAAAAACACGAAGTAATGATTAAATCAAAAATGCAAGATTTAATTACGGAACGTAAATATAAATGAATAATTGTTGTTAAATTGAAAAGACTAACGGCTTAAAGTCACCCTAAAAGCAATTTGCTTTTCTCTCTATAATATTTTAATTTCCTTTTAATTTTAAATATATATTTTTTTTAATTTTTTTATTCATTTGTCTGTTGATTTTCCAATATAATTTTAATACTCTTCATTATAAAACATCTCGAATTTAACGCATCAATATGCTGTTCAACGAAAGGAAAAGAAAAAACTCAAACACTGGATATAATTATCTTAACTCGCATAATCATATACCAATGAGCATTATTTGTTATTTTATCATTTTGGAAATAAAATAAGCAGCAATAACAAGGGCAAGCAGAGTTTTTAATGGGAATTATATGATTACATTAATATCACATACAATTTAGAAGAGGTTTTATGGGTTACGGCGATACTTGGTGTATTTCGTATAACAGGTGTGCTAAAATTAACGTAAAATTAAAATTAATTAAAAATCACAGATTGTGTTGTTTAGAATATTATTTTTATACCTTTCACCAAAGGTGAAAAGGGTAAAAATTAGTTTGTCATTCCGTGTGTAATTTCTACTATATTCATTTCCGGCCCCATAAAGTGTTTATATATATTCTGAGATCTTATACATAGCGAAGTCGATTAAGCGATGGCCGTCTGTAATTATTCCATATCATTTAAAACAAATCTAGTTTGGTGAAGTATCTCCAATCACAAAAACAAATACATATGGCGATAGAGAATTAAAAAATAAAAATAAGAAGGGAAAAAATTGGCGCTCGCCCATATTTTTCAAATTATGGGCCTCCGAACTTTTTATAGAAAAGTACGATTGTGCTTTTTAAGATATAAATATGGGTATCAATTTAAAGCTTTAGAAGACATCTTTAAGGAAATACAAAATATTTTAAAAATGCTTAACCCATTAAGAGCTGATGACATTTTTATATAAAATTATATAAAGTACTTATTTTTTTTTAACTTTTTATTGCCTGTTACCCCAATTTTTTTATTATTAATTTTTTTTTTTTTTTTTTTTTTTTTTTTTTATTGGAGTTATTTTACTACGCTAGACTTATATATATGCTAAAGGGTATATAATATTCGACATAGCGAATATGGCACTCTTACTTTGTTTTTTTTTTTAAAGCACACGGAATAAAAATTCCGTCAAACAGCCCACGCCTTTAGCACTCTCAAAAATTTAATAACTAAATAAAATGTGGAAATACCGGAAAAAATTTCCGACCTCAAGTGTTAAATTGTATGAAGAAATTACCGCAAGTAAACATCTAATTTTTTTACTGTATTGCGTTACTACAATAATATCATCTAATTTGGATAGATATTGTTTGCTGTATTGAAAAGCCTTAATAATCAAACCTTTACAAAAGATTTATTTAAGGAAATATGTTCCAATAATGTCTTAAAAATCAAACCTTCATCAAATCTCGTCACTTTGTACGTGCATTTGTTTATCAAAAATCAGATATACTTGGATAGCCCGAATTCGAAATGCTTCAATTTTTATGATGAACCAAAAGGCATTGCCATCTTTAGTAATGTTGCACTAGCGCTTACGCTAAAACGTTACAGAACAGATCGCCACAAATTGAAATCTTTCATAAATTTTGAAACCCCGCCTACAACTACAAACATTTTTTTAATTTTTATCAGAGGGTAAGTTTTTTTTTTGTTCAACTTTTTGTTTTATTGTGCAAAGAAATGAAGAAAAAAAATATTGCAATAAAGTTTTATGATCAACCTAAGGAACAGGATGGTATTTAACATTTTCAGCAGTATAATAATGGTTAAAAGGAACAACTTTAATTTAGGGGGATTTCTCCAATAACCCATTGAGGGTTACGACTTTCATGCCTAAGAAATATCTTTCAAATGTGGTTAGATTTAATAATAAAATTGGACAGTTTGTGTTGAGATTGTGTGTTATACATTTTTTAATGTAGCAACTGCTTTGCAAATCTCACGTTACGGTTAATAGAGATCGTAGCCGCATCATTATTAATGAGTTTTTGTTTAAAAATACGGATGGCATTGATACGGACGAACTGCGGTTCAACAAGATGGGACTGTGTGCTACACGGTGACCGCGATCATCGAGTTATTGAAATTAAAATTTGGCGATAAGTTGATTTCGAGAAATGGACCTGTCAGTTGGCCTCCAAGGTCGTGCGATTTAACACCTCTCAATTTTTTCCTGTAGGGTCACGCGAATTCACTAGCTTATGCCGATAAACCAGCAACAATTGACGCTTTAGAGGCCAACACTGTTCGTGTTATTCATGACATATGGCCAGCAGTACTTGAAAAAGTTACCCAAAATTGGACGTCCAGAAAACGCTTCGTGATGAGCAGCCACGGTGGCATCTGAATCAATTTAAACAAGTTTCGACCAATCGATTTTAATGAAATTCGAAACATAGAGGGGGCACTAACGTCTGAACCAATTAAAATTAAATTTTAAACATATTTAGGTATTTACCTTTATTTAAAAAAAAGGCAATAGGAAGGGGAGTGGGGAGAGGACATACGCGCAATTTTATGAATGTTAACTGACCTTAATAAAATCAGATACTAAAGTTATCGATATCTCCTGATCTATTAGAAATTCCAAAGCGATTAAATCATGGTGTCTAGAAAGGCCCTAAAATTAGACCTAGGCATCGCCGGGTACAATTAGCTGGAAATAAATAAAAATATATATAAATAAAAGCAATATATAATAAAAAAAAATAGAAGAAGAAAACAAAAGAGCAGGTCAACATACATACATAAATACATATATATCTGAAAATAACTTTAATAATTTTTTTCTATCATCATATTTAATTATAATATTATATAGCAATTGTGTTTGTTGAAAACTAAAGAAACTCACATTCTTCCTGTTGTTTAACAATAATAATAATAATAGAGAAAAGAAAAAATGCATAAATTTTGTAATGGAGAGTAATTTAAAGACATGCATTTATTTTCTTTTTTTTTTCTAATACTGGTTTCATGTGCAAAATAAAATCCACCTTTCACAATCGGTTAATTGCCGTTGAGGCTGACTTTTTCTATCTATCTGCTATCTTTCACATCTAAGCAAAAGTATGGTGGTGATTTTTATTTTCCTACTCTTTGGCATTTTACAACTGGTAGTAAAAAATAAGAAAAAAATTATATATGTATATAAAAGTTTTTTTTTTTGGCATAACGAAAAGAAGATACAATAAAAAGTCAATATACAAAATAATAATCATAAATGTCATGTCGTCATATATATTTTTTTTAATATTTAAGGTTTTGTTTTGTGTTTTTGCAGTTAACGTGAATACATATTTCTTTCCCTGCAGTCAAATTCCGTCAGTGAGCCATCATTTTTGTTTTCATGTTGTTATTGTTTTAAATTCAAGTGATGCCTATTAAAACGGCATCATCTGTGGCAAGTAGTTTCTTTTCAAATGTTGATGTTTATTATTTTTTCTTACTTTGAAGTTGTTAAGTATCAGCGTTGAGTATTTTTGTTTTAGTTTTTTGTTTTCTTCTTCCTTTTACCAATTCAAGATTATTGTTTTCTGTTTCTTTATTTATACTGTGATAGCCTCAAGTCTAAATGCGTTGATGTTCGTTCATTTTACAAAAATTGGCGCTTAATTTGCGTTTTTTGTTTGAAATGTGGTTTTAATGTGACTGCTGTTGATTTATGTATTTTCAAGGAAAACAAATCGACGTTAAATATTAAAAAAAGTAGTGATAATTATTATTGAAATCAATATACACAAATAAACGAATTTCTAAGAAGTACGAGGTGCGATAAAAGATATGGAATTTTTTTAATGTATCGCACTATGTTTTCGCCACAAATAACCCAATCTGATGGCCTTAATTTAAATGCAGATTTTGTAGTGCTTCCAAAACTGTAAAATTATATTTTTAAAATAGCAAGAAATCGCACTTGCGAGTAGACAAAGAATGAGCAAAAAGAAACAGCTTAAGTTAAGTCCAATGTAAAGATTAGATTGTGGAGGCGAACTATAAAAGGTATACCGACGAAGCAGATCATTGACTGTATGGGTCCAGTTTTAGTTTACATTGTTCCTCATTAATATCTGTAACACTGCCTTAATCTGTAGGGATTTCAGAACATACTGGTTACTATCGACTTGTTTCCTCATTACAGACTCTCTTGACAATTACTAACATTTTTCGAAGACTAAGATCTCCCTCTTAGATTAAAATTCAATTTGTATAAGCCCGCAGGTCTTAATTTTAATTCTAGCCAGTGCTACACATTCATACGCAATGTACACTCAGCCGATGTACATGATAAACCAAACTTCAATGACCTGCACTAATGCAGTTATTCGCCAAAAGGTACTACAACTTTCTTTCAGCAAGGATCTACTTGCTTGAAAGATGAATTCGTACACCTCTTTTCAGATACTTTGGTCTGTCTTTGCAGGAAGCATTGGTGAATAAAATCCAAGGTTCATTCTATCTCTTGCGAGGCTACCTTGCCCCTTGTAGTCAGATTCACGTGCAGGTAGTCCGTATTATAACTTAAGTGTTAATTTTTCCAGCATGCTGGCAGTGATAACATCTAACTAGGAGCCTTACACTGGCCGCCACCGTGGGAAGGGAGCCTATAAATGTGAACTAAGTAACAGCGACCAATTCCTTTGCAACTGCCAGCCAAGTTGTTGTTTTATTTATTTATCTGTAACTAGCTTATTGTATCCAGCGTTGCATGGGTCTTATTTGAAGGGCTTTCTAGGTACTGTATAATATATTATGGCGTTGTTTACTATGGGAATCTACTCCGTACACTTGAGAAATTTATCAAATCAGTTTAGATATTTTAGACCAGGAGACCTATATTTCAAATATCTTTAAAATTTTATATATATATTTATATATATATATATATTTATATACTTCAATATTCTTTCTTCTAATTCCCAAAATTGACGCTAGTTTTATTATTTGATTGAAAATGCCCAAATCTGGAAAAAATTAATTTTCCGAAGTTTTCCCGGTTTTTAAATTCCCAAAATTGACGGTATATGGGGGTCTGTTAAAACTTGTTGCCAGCAACACAAAATCTATCATGTGATAAAAATGTAAATTTTAATTATCAACTTGAAAATAATGTCATTAATTTTAGCAAATACATTGTTCACTTTTCAATCAAAAACTAATTGCTTTTCAAAACAACCTTTACAACACAACAGCTAAATTAGTTTCCACCTCTCAAATGTTTATTTTTTGTTCATTTTCATTTGTTTAAAATATTTCACATCATCGAATTTATTATGTTTCAACATTGTTGCAACAAAACAATATACTAAAGAATTACAATTGTTAAATATTGTTTATATCTTTATATAAAGTTGTAAATTAAAATATAAATTGCAATTGCACAATTAAACAATTATGAACAGAAAACATGTTCGTTCATAAATTATAAAATTCAATGCGTTTGCTAACATTAAATATTTTTTTAAAAAGACACATTAAAAATGGCAAGCAGTTTCATCACGTTAAATGCTTAAGTCTTAAGTGGTAAACATTTCTTAAGTACTAAATTAAATAATTATATTTTTTAACAATTAATTAAATTTAATGGAATGAAATAATAATGTGCAAGACGAATTTATAAAGGCATAAAGTTCTCAAATTTAGCACAATAAAAAAATAACGCTGTGGAAATGTTTTAAAATATTGTAAGTAAAAATATAAAAAAATACATTTCGCAAAAAAAAAACATTACGTAACCTTTGGCACAATAATAGCCTCCACATATAAAACATATCAATACAATTCTATGAATTGTCCTTATTTCATGTACGATTTAACTGAGATCCTCACATAAAATATTCCATAAAGTGGATAAAACCATCTTCAAAGAATGATGTCGAGTTGTCTACTGTTTGCAGTCTTACAGAATGCGCATTATCACTTGAAGCAGGCGAATTATCCGTTATAATGAACGATTATGATGACCGTAAAATTGATGTAATATACGATGAGTTTTGCGAACAGAACCCTTATATTCATATGTATTTGCGAATGCAACTTTATTTTATTAGTTAGTTTTAAAAATTAATTTTGCAAATATTATTTATAAATTTTTGAGTTAGCGAACGAACGTTATTTGCTTTTGTCTATTTTATTCGTTCGTCTGTTAAAAAAAAAACTTACTTTGAAATGAAATAATTTTGCAATTGTCAATATATTTATATTTTAAACGTTGGTTATTTTATTTTTAATCCTTCGAAAATTAAAAATATATTTAACGGCAAACAGATTTTTTCTGTTTCTGTTTTTCTATTTAGTCCAAGAAAAAGTGTAGTACGAATAGTTAAAAAATAGACTCGCAAAGAATTTCTTTAAATATTTTTAAAAGTTATAAAATATCATAAAAATTAAAAAAAAATTCTTTAAATTCATTCACTTCTTTCGGTTGTTATAAAAATTTTAAAAGTGCACATTTCTTTATAACGCATCGTACACATCCTAAAATATTCTTGAATTATCTACGGTCACAAATTTGGGTAAAACTCATTTTTTTTTTCAACACATCACATATAAAATTAAATATTTTTCAAGAACTTAAATACTTGCACGTAAAGAGTCGTTTAACACAATTTCAGTTTTTCATTTTACATGTTTTTTAAATAATATTCGCAAATATCTTTTGTTTTATTCGTTTAATTTTCTTGTTCAGGAATATAAAAAAGTCGGGGATAAGTTTTTTCTTTAATTTTAAAATTATTTTATTCGTTTCAATTTTATTCTAATTTACTTTAATTGTGCTTGATTCCTTGAAATATAAATATTACATGATATTCTCATGAAACATTTATTTTTTTAAACTAAATTAAAAAATGAAATGTATTACTGCGGGGAAAGCATATCCATATGGCCATTTCGCTACTGCTCATATATAGTTCATCAGTGGATTCTACCCAAATTTTGTAAGGAAAATCTCAGAGTCTTATACTTAAAGCCAAATTGATTAAATGAGAACTCCATTGAATCAATAAGGAAAAAAGCCATAAAAAACTCAAACAAAAATTTTTTTCATTTTAGTTTAAAAAAATAAATATTTAATGAGAATATTATGTAATATTTATATTTTAAGGAATCAAGCACAGAAAAAGTAACCAAAAAAAAGTCTTTAGCTAAATGATTTAATCGAATACAAATCATTTCATTTAATTATCTTCTTCTTGGATTCTTAAATAAAAATTAAACGTTTTAATCTTTATTTTCTTGTACTTTTGTGTGACATTTTAATTTCTCTTGAGTTATTATAAATCAAATTTTATTAGACCTAAAGTACCTTTTTAAAGCATATACAAATTACAAACTCAAAACTACACAAAACAATAAATCTTTATTAAGGATTCAAAACGAATCCGACACTCAAGATTTTATAGTTTTTTATAAAAAAAAAAAAAAAATGACATGGTTTTTGCTAACGATTGCTTTAAAATCTTTTTGATAAGAAAAAGATATTATTTCATGGATCTATAAAAAAAATAGTGGCGTATAAACGGTATAAATATTTAATATTGTGGATAATATTGTGTCAACCGAAACTTGAAATACACAATAAATTATACCAAGCAACTACGTCAGAAATTTTAAAGCACGACACTTCAAAAAACACTTTCTTCATGTGGTAAAAAATTAAACACAAGAATAAAGAGCAAAACAGTTTTGTCGTTTTTATTGTCCCTTAAATATAAAATACATATTTTCAAAGTTGATATACATACACATATACATACATACATCCATCAATACATACGTTAAATAAAAAGAAATATGAGGTTATTTTTAAATGAAATCGCCAACGCCTCAAACCACAATGTCAATGAAAATTTGTCAAACCTGAAGATCATAAGTTGGACACATTTGAAGTTTCTCACTCTATATTTGGTGTTGTTCATGATTATTCAGAAAATAGTAAGAGGGCTATATTCGGCTATATATGTAAATCTAGTTTAATCAAGTAACTCCAATCAAAAAAGCAAATATTGGGGCGACAGAGAATTAAAAAATAAGAAGAAAAAAAGTACTACATAATTTTACATAAAAATGTCATCGGCTCTTAATGGGTTAAGCATTTTAAAAAAATTTTAGTGTTTCCTTAAAGATCTCTTCAAAAGCTTTTAAATGATACATATTGATATTTGTAAAAATTTTAAAATTTCAAAGGCCTGTAACTCGGATAATATGGGCGAGCGCCAATTTTTGACTTGATAATTTTTTCTTATTTTAAATTGTCTTTCGCTACATATGTATATTTATTTTTTCTTTTAGATTTACTTCATTGCTCCAAATGATATGGAAAAATTTGAGGTAGGCATTAAATCTTATTCGCCGCTTCAAAGGGCATGGACCGATCTTGCTGATTTCCAATAGCACCTGATTGGCGTATTTAAATTTTCTCTAGCTGATCTAGTAGCTTGGCAAACAGCTTCTTCTGGCGACGAAAATCGTTGACCACGCATTTTTTTCTTGATGTGCGGAAACAAGAAGAAATCATTAGGTGCCAAGTCAGGGCTGTACGGCGGATGACGCATTAATTCGACGTTTTGGCCGGTCAAAAACGCTCTGGTTTGAGCCGATGTGTGAGAGCTCGCATTGTCATGGTGAACAATGATTCGTCTTCTCTCGTTGGTTTTTCGAATTTCTCCGATGACTTCAGGCAAACAAATTGTAGTGTACCACTCAGAAGTGACCGTCCTACGTTGCTCAAGCGGAACAGTCGCCACATGACCAGTTTTGCCGAAGAAACAGGCGACCATTCGCTTCAAAGTGCTTCTTCCACGAACAACTTTCGTCGGATTTTGCTCGTCTTTGAAGACCCACACGGTCGATTGTTGTTTTTTTTTCGGGCTCATACGCATAGATCCATGATTCGTCACCTGTGGCGATCTTATAAACGTCTTTTGAAGCACCGCAATCGTATTTTTGCAACATTTCTTTGCACCAATCGACACGAGCCTTTTTTTGAGCGACTTTCAAATTGTGCGGGATCCAACGAGAACAAACCTTTTTTACGGCCAGGTATTCATGCAGTATCGAATGTATGCTGGTGGAAGAAATGTCCAAGGATGTCTCTATCTCTCGGTATGTCGCATTTCGATCTTGCATTATGAGTGCACGCACGGCATCAATGTTCTCTGGCACAACAGCCGTTTTTGGACGACCTTCACGGAATTCGTCTTTAAGCGAGCTTCGGCCACGATTAAATTCATTTTACCAATTTTTCACAGTGCTATAGGTTGGCGCTTCATCGCCATACAAAGATTTAAGTTCATCAATGCACTCTTGTCGTGATAATCCACGTCGAAAGTTTTGAAAAATGATGGCACGAAAATGTTCATGAGTTAATTCCATTTTTTTCTATATTAATTTTTTCATTAAATAATATATTTCTTGCAACCATAGTATTATTTTGAATCACATCTACCTTTATGTAAAGATTAGAACTTTAGCACACATTTCAATAGGACAGATTTCTATCGGATTTTTAAGTGATTAAATCGTGCAATAATGCATGAAAGACTTTTATGACCCTTTTTTGAAAAATAAGTTTTCATAATTTTTTCTTAATTTTCGGATTTTTTTAAATTAAATACATACGATTTATCAGAAAAAAATCTCAAGAAATAAATCTGAAGGACTGTAATTTTGTTATTTCTTTTCTGTTCTATTTAATGAAAAACCTTATAAAAATTTCCCATTTGTCGTATGTCGCTTACATTATGTTTATGTCATTCAATACTACTTATTATGTTACGCACTACGTCTATTGCTCTTTTGTATAATTTTTATGACAATTACGGCAAAGCTGATGATAATGATGATATGGCAGCATATGTGCTCTTAAGTGAAGCGTTCACACAACACAACAAATTGTTTATTTTAATTGTCCACAACGATAACAACGTATTTTTGTGCTGTCAACACCAAAAGAGTTTTATATATTTTTTCTTTTAATCTTTTTGTTTTTCTTTGTAGATCATTTTAAAGTATTGTATTTTTGTGTTTTTTTTTATAACAAAAAATTGCAAGTATAAGGAACACTAATTTAGATTTTCGTGTACATATGTAAGTACATATTTTTGTTTATATAAATTTGTGTAATAGGAGAAGTAAATTAAGGAAATGATAGTCAAATAAATAGAATAACAAAAAAATTGAAGATATTTTATTTATAAATACTATGTCTAGGCAAGTAAATATATACATATGTACATATAAGGAATACAAAATTGAATAAAGCAGTAGTCGTAGTATATAAGTTAGCTGTTAGCTAATAATCATTCTGTTTGCATATTTGAGATTTTAAATCATGTATTTTTACTAGGGACGCAATTATGCCAATATATCTATGCTTATGCCAGATCATAACGAATTCTTTATCTAAATTTTTAGAACAAGAAAAATATTTTTGCTAAGTAGGAAAACTTCATAGACCAACAAAAAATTGTTTTTAAAGTCCAATAAAAAACGTTAAAGATTAAATCAAATAAACAAAGTTTCTTTTATTGACTATTAAAACATCGTTCAACTCAAATAAATCCTAATTTTAAAAGTATGAACCTTTGATTGTGTTCTTTATATAAAACTGAGTAATTTAGTTAAATTCATTCAGTGCGATAAAGAATAAAATTCTCGAATTGAAATTTTTAATCCGACAACAAATGTTTTTGAATCATTTCATTGTAGACTTTTAATTAATACAGTGTTTGTAAACGAAATTAACTTAAAATACAATGAATCACTGTTATCTATCACTGATTTAATTTAAGCAGCAAAATACTTTAAAATCGCACATCGATCTTTTTTTAGTTCTTAGGTCTTTTATTTCTTTAATTCAATGTAACATAAACTAAAACAATTATAATCTTTAAAAGCAACAACTTTAGCGAAACAATTATTTGTAAAAATAATAAAAATTCACTAAGTTTAGTCGACCTTTTTCTTTAATTAAAATGTAATTTTAAATAATTTTTGAGCTTGAAGGTCTTTTTTGAACAGTTATTTTATTTTTCAATATTTCGCCAACCTCCGGTTGGCATCTTCAGGAAATCTTAAAAAAATAAAATTTTTATATTATATATAATAAACATACATATTGACCACTGTACACACAAAATTTACTGATTACAACAACAACGTATAAACTTACAATATGAGTTACAATAAATAAACAAACAATAAAAATTAGTGTTTAACTTAATGTCTGTTATTGCACTGATTTGATTTCTTATTTTTTATTTATTATATGTCTATAGTTTTGCGCGCAATTTTCAATATCTGTTTTATAATTCATTCTCTTGTAAATCTCTTATTATATTTCTCTTCTGTGTCTAAAATCTCTATTTGATCAAAGTTGGGAGTATGTCCTCTCTCCGTACAGTGGGCTGCGAGTGCTGTTTTTTGTGTATTTGTTTTGTGTCTACATTTTATGTCTGATTTGTGTCCTGATATTCTGGTTTTTAGTTTGTTTTTTGTCGTACCAACATATACTTGATCGCATATGTTTTCCCCGTCCCCAGTGCAATTGATTTTATAAATAACATTTGATTTGTCCATCTTGTCTATTTTGCTTTTGGTTTTTGTGAATAGTTGTCTTAGCGTATTATGACTTTTTAATGCTATTTTATATTTGTCTGCTACTATAGACATATAATAAATAAAAAATAAGAAATCAAATCAGTGCAATAACAGACATTAAGTTAAACACTAATTTTTATTGTTTGTTTATTTATTGTAACTCATATTGTAAGTTTATACGTTGTTGTTGTAATCAGTAAATTTTGTGTGTACAGTGGTCAATATGTATGTTTATTATATATAATATAAAAATTTTATTTTTTTAAGATTTCCTGAAGATGCCAACCGGAGGTTGGCGAAATATTGAAAAATAAAATAACTGTTCAAAAAAGACCTTCAAGCTCAAAAATTATTTAAAATTACATTTTAAATAATAAAAATTAATATTTTTTAGTCTAGATTTATACGATGCCATTTTTGGTGCTGTTGGGGTTCAATTCTCTTTCTAAGTTAAAGCGATATGTGTTATTTTAAACAAAACATAAGCAAAAATAAAATCCTCACAAAATTCCATATTGCTTACCTCTCTTGCTACACCACCAAGCAAAAATTTCATCCTAGTTTCATGATAAATTTCATAGTGTAAATTGGCTTAAAATTTATTAGCAGAAACTTTAAATTATAATTGCATATTGTAAGAAAATATTTACAGTCAATTAAAAATCATTTAAAAATTAGTTTTTGTTAGGTTGCTCTTTAACAAATAACAATATGTTGTTTATTTAAAAGGGTCTCCTAGAATATTTGGTATTTATTTCTAATTCACTTTAACTAAGGTAATTAACGTAAGTTTGTTTTTATTTGTTTTTGATTTTACTCAGCCACGACTATTCCACAGAATTGTTTTGTTGTTATTTTCCTCTATAACAGATAGGCCGTTGAGCTTTGGACCACGATTTCCTTGTATTTACTATATCAGCGCTCAGCTGCTGCTCTAAAATACAAGCACATTAACCATCTCATTAATTTCTTCTTCAGTAATTTCTTTACTCAACAAAACATCAATTGTTTTCCCTTTTTTATGGAGAATTAGAAAGGCTTGATTTACTCGTATTTTTAACAACTTAACATCACTTATGTTTCTTTATATAAAATCTTATGTTTTAAAACCATCAGACACATATTCCAATAAAATCATTGCGGCTGCTCCGCATGTGTTAGTTCATACACGATTCTACAGGTGGAAGTGAGAACTAAAGGTCCATTTACATTCATCCGTTGCCCTATAAGTGCCATCTAAGTTTACTGCCAGTATATTGTTGCAGCGAAAAAGCAAACTGTCAAATCGCTTTTTAAATTGTATAGTTTAGTAATTGAATTTGTAATGGAGACACGGTACTATTTTACTCAACTTCTGCATTTGGTAGTTACTATTGCTACTTGGGGCCAGAACAATTATTTTCACTCACTTTTATTTATTGGGTGCCTCGATAGTAATTTGAATCAGTCAGAAGATGTTACTTCGATCCCGATCAAAGTTTACGCTATTAACTACACGCAAAGAAAAGACTCGGTTGAGGTAACCATAATCTAAGAGCAACATATTAGGTTGTATTATATGGTGTTAGTATTGTTACATTTAATAATAATAAAACTGGTCTTGCAACCATATTGTTGTCTAGCATAACAATAACCAGGTAAAATCTAAAAATAATTATGTTAAAATATAAACATTAAATGGTAAAATTAAAATTGTCTTGTCATCAGGCATGTCACAAATTCCGATCGGAATGGTTTTGATTCCGTATTAGAAATTCCGATTGATTTTGTTTTACTTTCTTCAGATAAAAAATTACTAATCTCCACCTTTTTAGTTAAATGTGCCAATATTGCGCACACTTAAGTAAACATCAAGGCTAATCTGTATAAGGACACATAATAAACGTAAATAACGAAATTTTAAAGAAACTAAATTCCACTTTGAAATTTAAAGGTGGTTTCATTCAGAAAAACCAATTTGCGGAATCAAAAGCACTTTCGATCGGAACTGAGTTCTGTGACATGCCTGTATATAACTTAATTATTATTATTATTGATTTGTGACATAAATTCACAAAAAAACAATTATTTGCTTATTATATTTAATTATTTGCTTTCATATATTCAGGAATGTCACAGAATTCAATTCCGATCGAAAGTGGTTTCAGTTCCGCAAATTGGTTCTTGAGAAAACAAAAAACGAAAATGTCCTTGGAATGAAAACACTTTTGAATTACAAAGGGGTATTTAGTTTTTTTGAAATGTTGTTATTTGCGGTTTTAAATTTACATTATGTGTCCTTATTTGGATTAACCTTGTTATTTAATTTAGTGTGCGCAATATTTCCAAATTTAAATAACAAGTGAAAATTAAGCATTTTTTAGAAACAAGCAAAATCGATCGGAATCTGAAGAAGGTAAAACAAAACCGATCGGAATTATTAATACGGAATTCAAACCATTACGATCGGAATTTGTGACATGCCTGATTGTATATTATTTTTAATTTTTTATTTTGTACACAAATATATTTTTTTTGCATTTTCTCTAACAATAAAAACAATTTCAACTTTAAGCTAACAAAAAATTACTAAACTGATAGAAAAGCATTCTGTCAACACCTAGAACAAAATGTTTTTAAGCGCAAACGTTAGAACTATATCATGGTCAAATAACCAGCAACCATATCATGGTTTAATATCAACAAAACTGTGCTTATCGTGACTGAAGTATTGCTGAAAACAACTACAATTTGTTGTCTGCAACTTTACAATGTTACAAAAAATATATTATGGTTATTGTGACCATATCACAACCATGTTTTTTCTTTATCTGTTTGCAGCTAAAATATAATTTGTATTTGTATGTTTTTTAATGCTGAAACTTAATATTTAATTAATATGTTTTTTCTTTAAATCTCTTTACAGGGATGACTAATTAACTAAACCTATAAAACAAGTGATGTGTATGTGTGTGGATGTAAGTGAACAGACACAAACAACTAACAATAAGAAATTAAAAAAAAACACCATGTGATGTAAATCTTTTATTAACTATTCAATACTACAAGGCAAAAAAAATAATAATAATAATAAACTTAATTTTTAACAAAAGTACTACTTTAGTTTTACCGGAATAATGTTAAAATAAACCAAATATGGCTGCGGCCACTTAAAGAAAATATTTTACTATAAAAACACATACGTTTATAAAAAAAAATTATACAAAAAAAACTTAAATTTCCTAGTAGTTAAACATTATAAGCAAAAATTAAAGAAATTTCAAAATCACAAAATTTAAGAATAATTCCTGTAGAGATTTGTAAAAAACAACAATGTTAAACAATTTTTAAAGTCATTAATTAGTTTTGTTTTAAGTTAAAAAGTACAAACTTAAACATTAATAAGATTAATAAAAATAAATGTATTTATTCGTGTATGGACGATCTCAATTAAAAATAAAATTTAATAAACAAAAAGAACAAAAAATTAATAATAAGAATAATATTCGGTATAATTAAACTAATTAAACAATATTTTATTTAAATAAATTTATTGAAAAATAAATTTCAGTAAATCCATCTCTTTTTAATAGGAAATTTTTTGCTTCTTTTTTTTGCGTGTTTTAAAATGTATGAAACTGTATGAAAAATAAATGTGAGGCAATGTTAACATTTAAAAAAAATTTTCCAAATTTTTCATTTATTCCGACATCAGCTGCTCTGAGTTGCCTATAGTTTGGCAACATATACTAACAAAATAAAAAATCTACTCACTTTAGGGTTCAGGGTTACCAGATTACTTTTAAGTCGAGTTTCTATCCCCAAAAATCCCCAGAATGCAATTTGTTTTTCCCCAAAAATACGCTCAAATTTTTGGTTGTTTAGTTAGAAATAATTTTTTAATTTTAATAAAAAACTTATTTAAATGGAAACATTTTCCTTATAGTTATAACCTAAACCCATTGAATCTAAAGGCAAATACGATGAGGTTTTTGAAAAACGTATCGCTAAAACATTTTTATTTTGTTTTTGTTGCCGTACTGAAAGACTATAATAACAAATAATTTCCAATAATATTAAAAAACTTTCTAAAAAATTTAAATCTCCAAAAAAAAAGAACCATTATCCCCACAAAATATATTTTAGCCCATTTTCAAACGAAAATTCCCATTTTGGGAATAAATTCCCTAATCTGACAAAAGTGTAAACATCTGAAAATCGTAAGCTTTAAACTTCTAGAATTACTTGCCGTACTTTTTCAATGACATTGGAAGGAAGGGGAATATTTTTATAAAAATGCAATTTTCTAGATTCTTTAAATTTTGAAGTATTTAATGCAAATTTTAGTTTCTCAAAACATCTGCACATTATCAATTAAACAAAAAACATGTAATTTTATTTTAAAGAATTATAGGCATGAAAATATATAAAAAAGATCGGTTTCAATCCCATTAAATTCAAAACTGGCAATAAACATATATATTTCTTAAACAAAGTCCATTATTAAATCATATATTTTTAAATAAGCCGTTATTTCTCTTCTCCTTAAAAAAGAATTTAACACAATATCTGCCACACCTTTTCATAATCTGGAAAACTATTTTTTGGGTTGCCACGTGTGAATATATTTTGTATTTGGAAGTTGCCAACAAACTCATTTTTACAATGTCTTACAATTTGATGGAAATAATAAAAATAACTTTATTTGGCTGAAGTTAACTCGCCGTTTCAAATCAGAAAATTTAAATGGTGGGAACATTTGAGGTTAGAAGTAAATAGGCTGTCCTTTGACTTTGTAACGCTACACTCGCGAGCAAAGTATTTTATTGTAAAAATATACTATCAAATTGGAGGAAATTTCAATTCAATTTTCACTTCGTATTCACTTCGTAAAATTCGAGCAGCTTTTCCTTGTAATAAGATTTATTTTGATACCGCTGTGCATAATTTTTTCGTTAAATTCATGCATCATGGTACTGTTGCTGACAATAGACGATAGTGGCCGTAATCATGCAAACATAGCCACTGTACAACAAAGTGTAGAGAATGAGACTGGAATATCAACACCATGAATGTAAAATGACCTGGTCGCATAATCTCTCGATTTTTCGATATAAATTTGCCGCCTCGGTCTTGTGATTTAACGCCGCTGATTTATTTTCCCTAGGGCCATTTGAAAGACGCTCCGAGTAATAATATGATGCTAGATAAGAAAAGCATATTGTTATTTTTGCATATTGTGGTTCTAACTTTTGTGGAAAAAGTGGACGCCTAGATATTTATTCCATGTTTCTAGTTATCATTGGTATAAATAAAATTGTATTTGTTAAAACAAAACCCCATAAAAATATAAACTATTGTTAATGTAGACGTGCATGTGTGTATGCAATCCAATTTAGATAAAAAGAACCCGGTCACAACCTCGCAATATTGCTCAATATTAGCAGTTTTCGCTTGACCGGCTTTATTTCCTTACAACTTATTTTTAAGTAAAAAAAAAAAAACAAAATGGAAGAAACCATAGAATGCAAAGCAGAGTCAACACTTTTTATTTTACTCACAGACTGCTGTGTAGTTACATGAATCGGATCACAATGTTCTGATAAAAGCTGCAAAATTAAGTATATAGCCTCATTAGATCTTTCCAAACACGCCTTTACACCGCTTTATTAGGCAAATCATAACAGGATAATATCTTTAAGCATGTGACAAACATAGACATGAACCTAGTGGATTTGGACGTGAATCTAGTATTCACTCCAAATGATCAAATAATATCCTTGCTTGACCATACAACTTATGTAGGATACTAATGGGCTTTTCTCCTTCATCATTACGCATTTGTGGGTCTGCCCACAAAGCTTTCTTCCATAAGTCCTTAATTTTTCCTTTATATATATGCATGATTTAATATATCCGGCATTTATTTATGGCAATATCATGTGAGCTCTCTCCTATTTACGAAACCATTAAGATGAAAAAGAAGCAGTCATAATGAATCATTCATTTAAAGAAATCTCCGCGCAGTGATTTTTATGTAATAAATTGTTGTTCCTGTAGTGGATAATTGGACTACTTCTTTTCTCTTTCTGCGCTTTTTTGCTTTTCGGCCAAAATACCATTTAATCGGCGTGCTACGATCGCAATGTTTTCCCATCACATTTTTTTGAAAATTGAAACTACATATTCTGTAACTAGTTTCAAAACATGTCTCGGCTAATCTATTTTAATGAAATTTCTCATCTATATCTGTTTCCAGAAAAAGGGTCTTGATGAGAGACAGAGGAAAATATCGGGCACTTACGTCTGTACTGATTACAATGAATCCCGATGTTTAATTGGAGAAAGAAAAGGAGGAAGGAGTGAGGAATAGGACAAGCGCACAATTTTATAAATATAACCCGTTCTTAATAAAATCAGAATCTAAAGATATGTATTTGAAATGTTCGGAGTAGATCCTAATAGTAAACAAGGCTATAATATATTACACAGTGCCTCGAAAGACCCCAAAATTAGAACTAGGCAACGCCGGATACAATAAGCTAGTTTCGTATAATTGTATTTCCATGAAATCTAATTGCCAAAAAATTAATAACAAACTGTAAAATTTTGATTTTCTGTTATTTTTTTTTTTTGCAATAAACAAGTGACATTTTAAATTCTTTTGCAGTATGTAAATATTTCGATACGTTATCGAATGCAGTAATCCAAACATCAGAAAAGCTATTTGATTATGAATACGGTAATTATGCAGCAGTTCAAATTTTTAGAAATAATAATTCGCACTGGTGGGAAGTCATCACGTCTAAGGATAAATGTCCATGGGCATAATGTCACGTTTTGGTGGTGGTATATTTTATGGTATTCTTTGTAAGAAAGATGCGACGTTTTCATAAACCATTTTGCAAAAAATCTACGGTAATCGTTGGTTTTTCAAGTGCCGACATTATGACACTTTCATAAGTGACACTATGACAATACTAAAAATGACACTATGTCCAGAGACATATCACTTTCGCTCTTACATTTTTAAATACGATTTTGGCAAAAGCAAAAAGAATTTATCTAAATTTAATAGAGATAGAGAAAGATAGAACTTTCTGTGTAATTTTAACGAATATCAAATACGCGAATTATGTACACTAACGTTTTCTGTTTCACTTTAAGTAGCTTTTTCGCTTACAATCTAAAGTTTCTTAAAAAACAGGTTTGTCTAGCGAAAATATTGTCACCTATAGCAACTTAAGAGCAGTTTATAAAATTTCAGTAAAATAAAAAGAGTTTAAGCTTTTTAATTTGCCCGAATTTATGTAAAAATAATAATATGCGAAATAAAAATGTTAAATGTAGTCAAAAAATTAAAAACTAGTAATTTGTAAAAAAAATATAAAATATTTATATATAAAATAATAATAATAATAAATAAAAACTTGTCCTATAATTATTATATAAAATTATTTGCTAAAAGATATTAAATACTTGTAATTGTTATTCAAAATAAAATACTAATAAATGTAAAAAATTTATTAAACAAAATGTTTGTATAAAATATCTCTTTTATTAATTCACAAAAATTAATGGAAATATAAAGACAAGTAACAAAATTTAACAGGTCAAGTATGTTCACCAAATAGATATGAAAAACAAAACCGAAATTTTCTCTCATCGAAATTGGTTCATTCATCTTGTTATTAACATTCCCTCCCTATGTATAGTTAATGATGCAAAGCAAAAAATATCGTTCCAAAACTTTTGCTATTTGATCAAAGACCTACTCAGATTGACTGGCACTTACGACGGTTCACTTTTTTTATTATGCCTTGAATTATCCCGTTTACTGTAGTGGCGTAGCTAGGTAACCAAGGGCCCTGGGGCAAATTAAGAAATAGGACCCCATTGCTACGTAAACTGATTAGATTTTATCAAATAAAAATATGAAATATACAAATACTTTTAAAATGCTAAGCTACTTAAGCTCTTTTTTGTGCACTGCAGGGCAGATAATAATATAATTAAACAGTAAAAACATAAATTGCTTTTAATACTTAGTGTAGGTTTGGCTAATAGAACGTAGAGTAGATTCAAGGGTTTATGATATACAGATCGGGCCTACCAAATGATTAAACAACAATTATATTTCTAATTTTTTTTTTCTAGCTTTACTTTTTGAAAAGGTATCAAAGACTTCGTTTAAATCCAGGCTTTATGCGGTTTTGTTTTCAACTGTTATTAGCGAAAATGTCGGAGTCGAGTTTGGTCCATATTATTTCTTATTGTTTTTAATTTGCTAAATGACCTTTTAGCTGCTGCAGAAGTGACAGAAATTGTAAATAGTAATAACATTGCTGTAAATACTTCCATTAGGTCGCATTCTAGCACTCCATATTTGCTTATTATTTTCTTACATAATTGAGTTAGTTGAGGTAAAACTAGCTGATAAATGTTAATAAATTGAAGTGAAAAACTGAATATTTTCTTTAAACTTTGTCACGCTTTTGTAATAAAGTTTATTAATCAACATGTAGTAAAAATATTGGAATTTAAAAATAGAATATATGACAGACTGCACTCATATGAATAAAACGTGTATCTAATTGAGATATTGCTTTATCTAGTACATCATTGAAAATCTAAATTTTAAATTATTTTTCTCAGTTTGGAATTCGTTGATCAGCAGCTGATTCTTCAAAATGTCAACGTATATCAATAACATATTTTCATGCAGTTTCACTAATTTGAACTTTAAGAATTCGAAATCATTTCTACGAATTTGCAACTTTGCTTTGGTCTCTACTAAAAATTAAAAAAAAATCTTAACTTGAATCCACAACAAAACGCACATCCGTCAAATTGCCAACACTGCCACCCTACAGAAAGAATTTTGGGGAATTCCCCAAGCAAAACTTTTTGAATTTCTTTCAACTGAGTTGTCATAATTATGGTGGGTTTGCAACCTGTCATATTTATTTTGAAATGGGAAAAATTTCCAAAAGTTCAGTTCGATCGAGATTTCTAATAAGGGTTTCTCGATGTTGGGGGCTAAATTATAGTAAGAAGACATTATGTCGTTTTAAGTATGGACATAGTGTCACTTACAAACATGTGTCTTAATCGGAAGCTTAAATATTATAACAAAATAACTATTCAAACTGTAGTAAAACATTGTGGAAACTTTCAAATAACATGAAACCGAAAATTGCAAAACGCAAACCGTATTACTGGATTTAGTGGTGTATGCCATATTTTAATGAACCCTTTCTGGATTCTCAAATTGAATTATTGATTATTCATTATATTATTTATTTTATTTCAGTTTTAAGATTGTTAAAACCGCACAAAGCTCCCAGATACGATATAATTTGCAAAATATTTTTCATGAAAGCATACCAAAAGATCTTAATGCAGTTATAATGATACCACTTTTAAAACAAAGTGACCCAACTCGTACTACAAATTATTGTGGTTTGTCGATAGTAAATAATTAATAAATAAATGTTCTGCGTTATACACTTAAATAAATTAAAAGGCACTTCTGAATTTTTAGTGAACTTTTCATGCGCCTTCGATATTTTTCACAGGAATGCACTTTTTCAAAAAATATATATAATTTTTACAAAATAAAAAATAGTTCTCATTTAACTTTTTTTATATGAGAACATTACTACACAATTTTCATTTGAAATTGAGAAAATTCCAAATGAAAATGAGAATTTAAATTTAATATTGAGAAAATTCCAAATGAAAATGAGAACTTCAATTTGAAATTGAGAAAATTCAAAATGAAAATGAGAATGTCAATTTGAAATTGAGAAAATTCCAAATGAAAATGAGAATTTCAATTTGAAATTGAGAAAATTCAAAATGAAAATGAGAATGTCAATTTGAAATTGAGAAAATTCCAAATGAAAATGAGAATTTCAATTTGAAATTGAGAAAATTCCAAATGAAATTTAGAATTTCCATTTGAAATTGAGAAATTTTTATTTTAAATTGAGAAAATTCCAAATGAAATAAAGAAATTATAATTTTAAACTGAAAAAATTTAATTATAAAATTAAATCCTTTTTTATTAAATTAACAGTTATTTGCAACATAAGTATCATGGAAATTAAAAAAAAAAAGGTATTAAGAGTCTATGTTGAATTATTGACCAACGGACATATCTTCCAAATCCAGAGCAGATTGGTAAAATGTTGTAGTATGTTGTATAGCTCTACTGCAATCTCCAGTAGTTGTACATGTTTTTGAAAGACTGATTGCCTCTTCTAAAAAAAGAAGCCGCTGCTCTCCCACATTAGGGGGACTTACATTTGGTACAATCATCTTTGTCTTTACCTTACTTTTTATTTTTGACCAAATAATTTCAATGGGATTAAGCATTGGCAAGGGCTTAATCGTAAAATTGTAGCTGGAGAGGTTTCAAAAATTCGTTCCAGACGACTATGACAAGGAGTGTTGTCGCATACCAATACCAGTTCTGATAATTCATTTCCTAACTCTTCCCACTTATCCAGAAGCCTTTTGACCCATTCATTTGCACCGTCAGCTCCAAACGAACCCCTACGGCTACCATTTGAATAATGCCTGATGTACCAACTGCACCAATTAAGTGAATATTTGGCCCACGGGATGTAGGCATTGACTGCACTGTGCGGAGTCCAACACGAGACCCACTATGTTTCCTACGACAAAATAAGTTAAAGTTGGTCTCGTCTATCCATACCACTTGTTTTCCGACTCTGACATAATCATTAATTTTTCGTACATATGCTGCACGTTTTTCTTTATTTAGTTGAGTATTCATTGATATGGGTTGGACATGGACAGCTTTTATAGAATAAATTTTTCCATGTAGTGTATTTCCCGCAGCTGTGAGTGAAACTTGTTTATTAAATTCAGAATTAATTTTTTCGACAATTTCACGAAGAGTTGATTCTGGTCTTTCTTCCACCCAATCAATAATATTTTTTACTTCTACATCGTTTAAAGAGCAAGGCTTTTTACCACCTCTTCGCAATGGTAATACGTTTGATTGGGTAACCCATCGATGAGCAGTTTTGTAACAAATATTTAAAGATAAAGCCAATTTTACCCAGTCTATTCCTTTGTTAAATGCATCAATAATACGATTACGATCCGTATCGGAATAAGTTTTATATTTTTTTCGTAAGACGCGTTCCGACTCTAAAAAGATAAATATGTAGAAATGAATCGCATAGTTTTTACATACATCCTTATTGTCACCTTTATCACATACATATTATACTTACCTTCTACTTCACTTCTACATATAGAACAATTAGATATATCTCGAGTTAAACATTTTTCGTGTAATAAGTGACGACACGGAATAAGTCGTTTTACTTCACCACGCTTCATGCTAATTAAACAAATTACACAATTATCTTTAAACTCCATGTTGTTTGTTCGAATGAAACATTAAACATTATATACATATGTGTGTCATTTTAAGGGCCTACTTGTCCTAAGCTTGAAACAAAATAATTACAGTGACTTTTATACACTTATATAAAATAAATGTACGAGTATGTATATACATACATATTATATCAATTTTTAGTAAATACTACTTAATTTTTTTAAACTTTCATTTGAAAATTTCTCATTTTAAAATAAAAATTTCTCAATTTCATTTGAAATTTTCTCAATTTCAAATTGAAATTCTCATTTTCATTTGGAATTTTCTCAATTTCAAATTGAAATTCTCATTTTCATTTGGAAATTTCTAAATTGAAATTCTCATTTTCATTTGGTATTTTCTCAATTTTATATGGAATTTTCTCAACATCAATAAAAAATGGTGTAGTCAAGTTTTGTTTGGTAATTCTTTTGCTGAGCCTTTTAAAGTTGATATTGGAGTTAAGCAAGGCTGCATATAAAGTTCAATATTATTTTCATTATACCTAAATGATTTGGCTGATTTTCTTTCTGTTGGAATTATTGTTACAAATCATTCTCTATGCTAATGACATAATAATTTTGTCTGATTTAGCGATTATCCTTCAACAAATGATAAATATACTATTTGCCTAAAAATATTTGTTTTTCGTAACGACACAAGAATATCAAAAAACCTAAAATGAAATTATGGAGACGATAACATTGAAATTGTTAATAGCTATAGGATATTTAGGAATCGTACTCAATTACAACTTATCTTTTACGAAACATTAAGAAGGCAAACTTTCTGCATCAAAACTGGCAATTGAGTTATAATGGTCAACGTATATAATATCTAACAACAATAAACTGAAAATTTTTACTGCTGCCTCAAGGTCTATTATGTTTTATGGCGCTCCCAGTAGGGGGATTTAAAAAATTTGAGGAAGTGGAAGGACTCTTCAGATATTTTGTCAAAAAGATGTTATACTTACCCAACAATACACCAAATTACATGCTTCAACTGGAAACTGGCTTAAGTTCTCTTTATACTGAAACTTCCAAGCTGCACTCTTATTACATTAACAGAGTTTTGCCGAAAAGATAATTTATGCAAAGACATTCTGGGCTGAAGAGTGGCAAAACATATCCGATAGAATTTAATTCATACCAGACAACCTTTTAAGACCAATAAGTGAATACTGGAAGATAATACAGGATCGGTTAAAGTCAGCAAAAATTAAAGAATGCATAAAGAGTGCAAGAAACTCCCAATTACATGATTTATACCCACTTTTATTAAATAGAAACGACTCTATTTGGTCTCTGAGGTTGTCTTCGATTTTATCTTATCTAATAAATAAAGCGCAGGGCGGTCTGCTTGACCTTAATAGCCGGATATTCAGATTTTCATCTGTTGGCATAAGTACTCTCTTTAACTTAGATCAACCTTAGAAAAAACCTCCATTTTATTGGTGTTTGTCATATTTTCAAGGAGATCCGTTGCAAACATTTCAAGAGTTCCCTTTTTAATCGGCATGAAGTGTGTAATATCCTGAATGGAACTGGAACAAAAAAGTTTATATCAATATATTTATAATCTTGTCTAAAGTATAGAAAACTTATATTAAATGAATTTCGCTAACTTTCTTTGCTTATCAAAGATTTGTTGCATAGCCGGCCTTCGGCAGGACGCAAGCATTATCTCTTCTATGGTACAATCAACACCGTCTTCAAGTCTGTTTATAAAAACGTTACATCTTTCTTACAAAAAATGCCCCAAAATATACCTAAATTGTCCATGGGCGTTATGACTCTACGTTGATGGACATTACGTTCTTGAAAGTAATGACATGCCACCAACAAAAACAGTTTTTAAGAATTTGTTTTTCTTTAAAACGTAATTGTGCGAACGAACAAATTCATGTGACATCGTGGAAAAGGCCGGAATTTTGTATTTCTTATATTTTTAAGACATGACGTGTTAGTGTCTGGCCCACTATAAATTGTAGAACAGTACAGCTTTTTAACTTTTAAATGAAAATTTTACGAACGAAGCTTTCCTTCAAAATAATAGAAGAGAAGATTAGAATATATTAGACAATGACAGAATGTTTTGCGTCATTTTTGGATCGCTACATTCTATATTTACAAACAAGTTTTTATAAATGCTGTGTCTTTAAACTTTTTTTCTTTAAATTTTTGTTTATAACGACTTTCAATGGTCTCAGGCCAGAAGGTCGGCTTAAACTCAGAAAATATGATTTATTTGTTTCTTTGTTCTCAACAAAGTGAAAATTTCTTAATGGTGTTAAAAAATAACAAATGAAATTGTTTTTCTCTTTCTCTCGAATGCACAAACTATAGAGTATTTATTTTATTATTATGCAATGAAAGAAGCTAAAAACCCAAAGAAATAAAAATATATTGTGACGAATAACATAAAATACGAAAGATGAGAAAGGGAGTAGTAAGAGTTGTAATAAATAGCAGCGGTAGTAGTAGTTTAGCTTTAAGTACAATTGCCATCGATTAAGTTTGAATATTTGCTGTTCACTTTTGATGGCCGCTCCTTAAGGCAAGTGGTATGCCAACTTTTGTCTTGGTAACTCCTTTCAAATTTTTTTTTTTCCTTTTTCTTTAGTTTTTTTTTTTTTAATTTTTATATCTTTTCCTTGAAATTTTTGTTGCGAAAAAAGAGTCGTAAAAACGTAACTCATATTAAGTTCATTTTTGTTAGTTATTATGCCGTGACTTTTTCTTCGTGTATGTATTTTAAGCCGTTAACACTATGACGTTAACAACAATCAAATATTGCCCTGCTACTGTAGATGTGACGTGGAGTATAAGTCACTATGGGTCAGAGATTAAAAACAAAATAACTTTTGTATTTTGTCATATTGGATGTTGATGTGTATGTGCTTTAAAGCAATAAATACATTTTTCAGTAAAGCTTTGCATGGACACAGGTACTCTTCAGAATCGTCATAGAATGGTTTTATCAAACTGCACTCTGTTGATCGGTTTTTCAAAATTTAGTTTTTTACGTATCGAGTTTTCTGTTATATTTTCGGGTAGAACTTAATTTCAAAAGTAAAATACAGGGATTCCTAACTGTTTTTTATCTCCATACAATCTACTAATTGCTTCTTCATAAGGCGCCAATCGCTCGCTAAAGATTCGGTTAGTAAAATTTTTGAACGTTCTCCACTCAACGCTTGTCATGAGTCACCTTTTTGTTAGATAACTATGCTTGGAAAGTTTGGATATAAATATTTAAGTTAGAAAAAGGAGAGTGTTGGCGGTCATCAGCAAAGAGCATATTAATAGAACGATTTTACCATGGGCAATCGCGTTGTTCTCATTCGGAATATTAACTCTTTTAGCATAGAAAGGCCCATATGGCGAGCCTAAGCAAACTCCAAAACTAGTTTCTTCTTATGGAATTCATAATAATAATTCGCCTTTCCAGTCACCTATTAAATTTTTTAGAACGCTATTTTTTCAATCAATCAATTGGTCAAGGCTAGTACTCAAACGCAAGTCGAAATCTGGCAGAGTGAAAGAGTGAGTATATGTAATGCCACTGTTGCCAGAAGTGCAGATTTATCTGCATTTTGCAGATTTTAGCCCCTTAAATTTGTTAAAACCAGATTTGAAGATTTTTGGCCTAAAATTGAAGATTTTTGAAAATCTGTGTGGCAACTTCTATTACGTTGACTTTGGCTTATTTGTATACTGTTTTTGACCTATGTCTTTAAAACGAAAATTATCAACCATTCTTTAAAAAAAAAAAATTTAAACGTGTGTATTTAATATTTATATATTATGTACTAAATAAGATTTAAAATAATTGAAATTGAATGTGGGCTTATGTTCCTTTTTTTTAATTTCTATAAAACTTTTTAGAAAGAAAAATAATTTTAAAAATGTATGCTGACGTTTTTCCAAAAACAAGAAAAATTTATACACCAGCAGAATGTAATGCTGCGTTTTCTGGATCGCTACATCCTTCATTAGATGAAATTCACACACTAACCAAGAATTGATTCCCTGTTCTCTCTTTAGCTCGTCACGAATGTAATTTTATTTTAAATCATTTTTACTTATTTTCTTACAACATTGTAGATGCTGTTTCAGTATCATATTGATTGTTATGAGTTAAGTATAAATGTACACGCACGGTGCCTTGCATATTTAAATTTAATTTTTTATGAAAATTCGGAGTTGAACTGTGGTGTCTAATTTTTCTTGTTTCTTTGGAAAACGTTAGCATTTGCGAAATAATTTCCTGTCTAAAAGGTTTATTAGAAATTAGCAAAATGAACTTTAACAAAATTCAATTTCAATTCATTTATAGCATCCACAGCTCAATTCCTAATTTTCACAAAAAATAAATTAAAAAACGACATTTCAAATAAAAAATACAAAGTGAAGCGAAAAGAGTCCTTCAAATTTTTATAATTATGAAAGCGCATATCTAGGCACTCATGCAGCTGAAATAGTTTTAAACATAAGTCTTGACCAGTGCGATATAAACAAAATATTTGATGATCGTGTTAAATTTTATGTTAGTTATTATATATTGAATTATTGACTTCTATAATATAATGAAATCGCTAGGCGTATTAGACCAAATATTAGCTAAAAATTTTCCAAAAATTTTTTAAAGAAAATAAAAAACAGGACTTGGATTTGGAGTTTAAAGAGTTAAAAGTATTAGATTTTAAAGCAAACTAAATGAAAAAAATTGTTATAGTTAATTTCTGGAAAAAGCCGTACTGGTTTGGTTGCTGATCTCCAACTATTTCAGCGTTCGTTCAAATGTCGAGTATATATTTAGTCAGGTAAATTTAAGTTCATATAAGTTTCAACGTTTCGACACACTCTATCTACAAATTTTTATTTTTTTTATATAAAGTTTATAAACATCTAATAGAACTTTTACATATGTATGTAGTATTTAACTTTAACATAATTTATTATTTTTTTTATTATTTCATAAATATTCGGATATATTGTATAGAAATAAATTGTCATTTTTCAAATAAAGCAAAAAACATTTGAAGATTTATTGAAGATTTTTTAAAATAAGGTCCAGATTTTGCAGATTTTTTCGCGAAATATTGTTGGATTTTGCAGATTTTACACATAAAAGTTCTGGCAACACTGGTAATGCTGTCGATTCTACCGTCTTTCTAAAGACATCTAGAGAGAAACACTTTGAAACACAATATTTTTTCTCAGTTAGGACAATGATATTTCTCCTGCAAACAACAGTGTTCTGCAATTGTATAATGAAAAATGTCTATATATGTAGGAGATCTAAAGAGTTCGATCACTATCAGCCAACAAATAAGGGGGACGACCTGCCTATATCGTCCGAAAGCTTTAAACAGAATAGTACAAATTAGTGGCCAATGTTAGGTAGATAATGCGGCGAGGTATATAAGTTTATTATTAAAGCAAGCAGTGGTTGAATGTTAAAAGATCGTCATCTCATTAATATAATTATGGAATAAAACAGACATTAAAACAGATTTCATTTGTCTGTCTAAAATGGTTCAAAATTACGGCCACAAACATCAATTCACATTAACTATTGGGACACCCTTATATTTCATCTCCACACTTTATACTTGATAAATATGACTACAGCTCCTTGTTAATTTCAAATGTCTGTCTGCAAATGTTAAACCGTTTCGCCATCTACATTAAATTACCTCAACTTTAGAGGCAATTTCTAAATTCAAATTTTATACTTGCTGTTGTAGTAGACTTAACAATCCGATTCTTTCAGTTCTCTGTCTATAACGGTTCAACAGTTTGATCATATACATCAAGGTACATCAACTATTGTAGCACCCTTTAATTTATAATTTTAAATATTTATACTTTTTATTATACCAAACAAAATAGTGGACATTCCTCTCTAATTATTAAGTGATTGTATATATCGGCTTAAAAGGAATGGCCATATAGCTCAAAATATATTCAGTTGAGAAACACCCTTTAATTTCTAAATTCACAATGTATATTTGTTGTTAATCGGGTCAAAAGTTTCATACTCGTTGTTATAGCGGAGTTAGCATTACAAGTTCTTTGTAAATTTAAACTGTCTTTTTACAACTGTTCAAAAGTATGGCCGTATACATCAAATTAAATGAACTATTGGGGCACCCTTTAAGTTATCATTTTGAATATTAATAGTTGTTACTGGAACGGTCATAGCAATCGACATTCTGTCAAATGATAAAGCGTTTGTCTTAAACGGTTCAAAAGATAGGCTCTATAGGTCACTTTACGTCACCTATGGGTACACTTTTTATTTTTTAGATATATTTTTTGTCATTTTTTTGTCATTGGGAGCTATAATGATATGCAGTTTTTTAGATTTTAAAGTGCTGCCCTTTACGGTTCATAATACAAGTAAAAATGTTTTACCTCTGTAAGCATCACATTTCAAATAAACAAAAAAAAATTTAAATCGATCCAGAAATGACTGAGCTCCGCAGCACAAACATACCATAAAAGCACCATTTAGTCGTATTGATAACCTCCTTCTTCTGTTGATGTCGGTTAAATATAACTAGCTATAGCTGGTGAGGTTTGCTTCCCTTATAAAATATAAACTTTCACTTCGCATGGGAGGGAATATGCATACCGCCCTAATCCAAAGCTTACACATTAATGAAAAAAAGTTATTTGTAGAGATTTTCAAGGTTCCTCGTGTCATAGTTTACTATATAGACGATAACAATATTTTGCTTACTTTTGGCGGTACCATGCCCAGTCTTTCAATCGAGCCAAATTTTAGTTCAATTATGCATATTAATGAGGAGATTACGTGTAGAAAAATTTTAAGACTCTATCTGTTATAGATCTTTAGGTACATGTTGATAATTTTCACACCATATGGGCGGAACCACGCCTACTTCTCAATCCAGCATACCTTTCGCTATGCTTTGGACAATAATAAGAATATACAGAATTACAAGATTACACCATTACAATTTCTAAGTGACACTATGATACGAGAGCTGCTATATATATTTCTGGCCTGGCAACACTGAGTGCTGCCAAGTGCAATCTGACATTTCCATTGGAAAGTTTGTCATTTTTAAGCATAATCGTACTTGAAACGTTTTGACGTACGGCCATTATTTGTGTTGTTAACAGTGACTTGAAAAAATTAATATAGAAAAAAATGGAATTTTTCGTGAACATTTTCGTGCCATCATTTTTCACAACTTTCGACGTGGATTATCACGACAAGAGTGCATTGATGAACTTAAATCTTTGTATGGCGATGAAGCACCATTCTATAGCACTGTGAAAAATTGGTATAATGAATTTAATCGTGGCCGAAGCTCGCTCAAAGACGAATTCCGTGAAGGTCGTCCAAAAACGGCTGTTGTACCAGAGAATATAGATGCCGCGCGTGAACTCATAATGCAAGATCGACATGCGAGATACCGAGCCATAGAGACATCCTTGGACATTTCTTCCACCATCATACATTCGATACTGCATGAACACCTGGCCGTAAAAAAGGTTTGTTCTCGTTGGATCCCGCACAATTTGAAAGTCGTTAAAAAAAGGCTCGTATCGATTGGTGCAAAGAAATGTTGCAAAAATACGATTGCGGTGCTTCAAAAGACGTTTATAAGATCGTCACAGGTGACGAATTATGGATCTATGCGTATGAGCCCGAAACGAAACAACAATCGACCGTGTGGGTCTTTAAAAACGAGCAAAATCCAACGAAAGTTGTTCGTGTAAGAGCCACTTTGAAGCAAATGGTCGCCTGTTTCTTCGGCAAAACTGGTCATGTGTCGTTGTTCCGCTTGAGCAACGTAGGACGGTCACTTCTGAGTGGTACACTACAATCTGTTTGCTTGAAGTCATCGGAGAAATTCGAAAAACCAACAAGAGAAGACGAATAATTGTTCACCATGACAATGCGAGCTCTCACACATCGGCTCAAACCAGAGCGTTTTTGACCGGCCAAAACGTCGAATTAATGGGTCATCCGCCGTACAGCCCTGACTTGGCACCTAATGACTTCTTCTTGTTTCCGCACATCAAGAAACAAATGCGTGGTCAACGATTTTCGTCGCCAGAAGAATCTGTTGAAGTGTTCAAAAACCATGTTTTAGAGGTGTCTCAATCGGAGTGAAAAAAGTGCTTCGACAACTGGTTTGAGTGCATGCAAAAGTATATAAATCATGCTGGATAATACTTTGAAAAACAATAAAACCATTTTTGATTATAAATATTTGCATTTTCACTATTAGGCCAGAAATATAAAAAGCAGCCCTCGTACATATTTACTTTGTGTGGGAAGCGCCCCGCTTACGTATAATTTCAATATATATATGGACCTTGAAAATTTCAGGACAAGTTTAGGCAGCTTTCCAACAAACAAACTAACAATAAAAATGACATACAGGCAAACTGACTTCGTTACGTACATTACGTGACAAACAATGTTCATCATAATTCGGCAAAGCTTTCATTTTTATATAGAGCATTAGAGCCAATCGAAGCTACCTTTGGATTTTCTTATACTAAAGAGTCTTTGGTTTATAATCCGAGAGTGGTGCTTTTTTGACATCGTAGAGTGCTAAGTGAACACTCTTATTCACGGCGAATTAAAAATTCTTGATTTAAACAAATATTCAAGTAGCAGTTTTAAAAGTAAGATAGTTTGAGAATGAAATAGTCATCTGCAAAAAACATTACAAAGCATTAAAAGAAAGCTTTCTAACAACGAACAAAAATAGGAAAATATTTTTAAAGCAAAAGAAATTTGAAGTCAACATATTTTTTTCTTCCCATAGTTTTTCATTGTTTTTCTTATTCCTTTTTGTTCTAATGCTTGCCAGACTGTAGCATCGTAAAAAATATCCTTGGTTGGCACTTTTTCATTGTTTTACTTTTGTGCGAATATTTTAACTTCAATTCAGTAAATTTTACGATCATCGTTGCATTTGTATTTTAACGTGCATATGACGTGTTTTAGTTTTTTTCTTCCGTACAATGCTTTCAAAAGGAAAGGTTAGCTGTTCGTAGTATGCGCATAGCTATATGAAAGGGTCTTAGACGTTTTTGTTTTTGTTTTTTTTTTTCTTTTTGTTCATTACTTTTGCAGTTACGTTTCAGTATCAAATTGGCAACTTCAAGTTGTTTGTTTTAAATTTTATCTTAACTTTGCAGAATGATAATAAAACTTAAATAGAAGAATTGAAAATTGTTGTCAATGATAAAATGAAAAGGATTTAGAGCTTTTTGTTACACAATTACCAGTTTTTTCGTCATCAGTTAAGAGAAAAAGCTGATGAAATTAAAACCTTATAAAATTGTTAGCGTGTAATAAGTTAAAATGAAAATTTAGAAGAAGTTTTTTCTATAATGAATTAAATTATTCTTCAAATGAAACAGTTATAAGTTTAAGAACGTAAAATTTTAACGGACTAAGCTTTCTGTATACTTAATATCGCCACAGTCTATAAATCATTATTATAATATTGGAAAAGGGAGCTTTCCATTTGACGCTGCAAATGTATACTTTTAATCCCCAAACCATATTTGTTCCAGGTTTAAAGAAGATAGTAAAATATAAATGGCGATGGAACGCAAAAGCCGAAGAAATGTATTTGAAAGGCTTCATCGGACTTTCATTGCCGATGAGGTTAATACTCAATGAATTTTTAGAGAGGGAGAGAGAGGGAAACATCATTATTTTTACTGATAGTTCCTTTATAGGCGGTAGAGCAGTCACATGTGTTTTGTAATCTGTATTTGAGGGAGTATGTTACCCTTACCAGGCAGAAATGCTTGACTTGCTGCTAAGTTCCCATTGTATTTGACAATCAATCGGCAAATAAATATGTACTCCAAGCTGAGTTAATGTTGATGTGGGTTTAAGCACTCGTACAAAGTGTTGAAAATAAAGCAGTAGACGACTTGCCGAAAAGGGAATATACTATGATTTTTTGTAGACCAGGAATTTAAGTTGAGAGACAAATGCATTCTAAGGTTCTTTCTTGAATGGAATTTTTAAAACTGAAGAAATGACGGGATGCTACCATATTTTTAGAACGATTTAGCAGAATAGGAAAGCATAACTGATCAATTTGTATGCGATTATACTTGCAGACTGCTTCAAAAAGAGGCTGAAGTGGGAACGCATATTATATTGTTACGTTTTTCCCTTTTTAGCAGGCAAACGTACGGATTCTTTTTAATTGCAAATACCACTGAGGCTAAATTCTGTCTTCGAACTTTATGGCTTTCTCTGCTATGCTTCTCGATTCTACCGGTCTTGTGAACCCTTGGTCTCGTATTAACTAAACATGCGTTATCACCACAAACGTAGCCATCCACGCTACACTACTGTGTTACTCCAGCGAGACATGAACTACTCGATGACCTGTTTAGTAACCTTAACCATCCACAGACATCTCCACTACTCCTTTTATCCAAGCCAGTCATTTCCTTTAATCCAGTAGCCACAACACACGTCTGCCATACACTGTTGTTATGCTGTTACACCTCCCCGCGCTAACCGCTATTGCTCTTACTTTTTATTATAAAAAGCTTCTTGACAATTATCTGTTGCTATTATATTAAATTTGACGTCACCACTAAATATCTGCCGTGGCTTTACACAATAATTGTCTTTTTGCCTCGCGGGAGGTTTGTACTGCTGTTTTTTTTTTTTTATTAATTTTAAATTGCTTTACAACAATTATTATTTTCTGTTGTACGCATGTCTGAACGTGGGACCTACTGTTTTGCAGCACGCACCTCTACCAACGCACCCATTGAGGCTGCTCAGCTCTTGTTAGCTAATTGTGGTTTTTATTCTATACACATACCATTGGTTGTTGAATCAACTTATTCACCACGCTCATGCGGAAACAACTACAGGGGTTGTCAGATTTTATTAATAGTAACAATATGTTAATTTTTCAGCATTCGCAGACACGTATGGATGCTGAAGATGACCTTATAGCCTGTTTAGACAAACGCTTTAATTGCGCAATTAATGAATTTAGGCAATTAAGGCCGTAATTTAGCTTAATTTACCATATAAGAAGTCAACTTATAAATTGAGCAATTAGTACTTAATTGCATCACTAATTGAATAAGATGCGAAATGCAACCCTTGCAAACAGGAATATTTACTCTGAAAAGTATGTTCAGTGAGAAAAAAATATAAACAAACAAATAAAAAGAAAATGGCGCGTCATACGAAAATGGGGTTTGCCACTTCTGACTTCAAAGCAACAACAAAAAGATATATTTTTTTTTGTAATAAAAAGAGAAATAAATATGCCTTGTGCTAATTGAATAAGCTTTATTAAGCATGTGTAAACACTAAATTAAATTCCCCAATTAAAATTTAATTAACTCAATTAAGAAAACATGTCTGAACAGGGTGATAAAATTGGAAAAATGTAAGTAACTACGCGAGATCTTATGATAGCGTAAAAGTTAACAGTTACCAGCTGAAAGTTTTAAATCACTACTGTTGAGTGTCTTTAATCAGATGCCGAGTTAATAGTCTACTTCGGTCACACTTTGACAACTATCAAGGATTTAGAAAACAGAGTTTGAAGAACTGCAATTTTTCATTAGAAGTTGTAAATGGTTTGAAAGTGAAATCCCAACAATTATCTTTAACATGCATACTTTACACAAGCCCTTACTATAACAGTTTCATAATTTTTAACTCCATATGATATTCTATTTCTTTTCGTTTTGTTCTTACTGGTTACATAGAGAAAAAGGGGAGCCTACCTAATTCTACATCTTTAGAGGCCACCTATGAATACTATCCAGCTTATGAATCTTTTATATATTTAATACAACTTAAATGTTAGTGAAGATACTGACATTTTGTTAAACTTTAATTCTTTTTTATTGTTATTGTATTTGAACCATGTGTTCATATTGATCACGTTTTATTAATTTAATTTAATACCGAATACAGTTTCTTATCGTTCACAAATACTTAAACTCGTAATTGCAATAAACTGAAGTGCTTTCCTTAAATTTCCTTTTAATATATTTTAATTCTTACACTGGCGTTTAAAGTGAATAAAAACGTTCAAGTACGAGGTAAGAAAATCAAATAGTACAATAAATTAAGTTTAATCTATGCCAACGAACAAACACACATTTTGCGAAAGTATTCATATTGGAAAGTATCATAAACGTTAATCGTTTATCGTATAAATCTCGTTTAAATAAATATAAGTAAAGAAGGAAGAAAAAAAGGAAGAACTTGGGTAAATATTTACCTTCAATACCAGTGGTATGTTTAAATAGTTCTACAAAAGGGGAAGTAAAATAGAGATGTTATTACAGAAATACACATTAAATATTTAGTTTTTATTAAAAAAAAAAATTAGAAAAATACAAAGCGTTACGAACATTATTATTACTCTAAAGAAATTTATAAAATTTAACACCATTTGTTGAAATAACCTGTATTTACGCTAAGGTTAAGTACTTATTTGTACATTGTTTTTTCTTGCTAATAATGTTTGAAATGATAAACCCAACCGCTGGAAGCCAATCTCATACACTTCAAGATGGTGTTTGGCTTTTTGCTGCTGCGTTATTTGTTTATTTTAACCTGCAGCTAAAATTTCGTTATAATTTATTGTCTTTGTGGTTGGTCGGTACATTTGGTGACCACGAAATTTTAAGTAGATGTGCGTTTAGTTTCTGTCAATAAATAGATAAACATTTTCAATATAAATGTTCTATACTCATAGACACAGACGAAATATATGTACATGACCTACGACAAATAAAATGAAATTATTGCATTAACTTAATACAGTTGTCTCAAACACACATACATGTATGAACATAACTACACTCGAAAAAAATTAACAATACGATATTAAATCCCAAGAGTCCCGTGTAGAGAAAAGCAGAAGACATCGTATTCTCAACAAAGACAAAATTTTTTTACACACTTTTACGAAAACAAAGCACGGGTCTAATAAATAGAAATTGAATTTAAAAAGACGTAGACGTAAAGTTTGTAAACAACCAAAATAAAAATTATTAGTTTAGCCTACAGTGCTACAATAATTCATAATAATTTTTTATTAGTACTGAAAATAACAATCGATATTTAAAAAATTAAATTAAAATTTTCAGGAACGCTTTACTCCTAATGACAATAGAATTTAGATAATCACAATTTCATCATTTCATGTTCACTAAAAGATTGTGATACACGTTCAAAACACTCAAAAGCCTATTAAAAACTCGAAAGGATGTATCAAGGATACATCATGAAATTGGACAAAAAAATTTTTCTTTAGTACAAAAGCCTTTGCGGGAAAATACGGTTTCTCAAGCATTTGGTAAAATATTGCATGAGCGCCTAACACATATTTGATGGTTAAAAAAAAACTTTGACCTACCGAATGTTCAGAGGGTAAATTAACGGCTCAACAAATTAATTTAGTTAAAGAGCAGGGTTCCCGGATTTTATTCCAGTCGTAACACCAACTAGATATATTTTATCCCCATAACTCCCAAAAAAAAATTTCAACTATCCCCAAAAATCCCCACTTCAAATAATACTATTTATTTTTAAATTTAATTTAAGTATAAACATACGTTTTATAATATTGTATTTGTACAAGCAGCGTGACATTTCTAATTTTCTTAAAATTCAGATATAGAAAAATTTATTTTTATATATTATTTGTAGAGTTCTGTAAACAGTTTTAAAAGTTTGTTATCTCTATCTTTTCTATGAAATGACATATTTTTACGAAAAAAAAGTATCCTATATTTAAAGCAAGCTTCTAGATTCCCTCCTCATATAGTTATTTAAGTCCATCAAGCATGTTCTACGTGACGCGAACACATGCAGGCAGTTGGACAGACAGACAAAATCCAAAAATATGTGTTTTGTATTCCCTATGGATTGCTATGTACATCAACTACAAAATTTACAACAAAAAAATATCATGTACAGAAATGATCGGAAAGTTCGGAAACAAAATGTTCTAACTCGTTGTCTAAAACAATTTTTTTGTACATATTTTTTGAGTTAAACATTCAAAATTCAAGTGTTGCATTTTATTTTATTATTTTTTTTTCATTGAGTTCATTGCTGAAATAACGCAGTCATTTTTTTTAAATTTACGGAGAGACTTACTAGTTATAATATTTAATAATGTTTTTTTTTTACCACACTAGAAAACTTATGCGTAGCAAAAAAGTAAAATTTATTTAATAATACAAAATTACAAAAACCAAAAAAAAATCCCCAAAAAACTTCTCTAAATCACCAAAACGCAAAATAAGTTCTCAAGGAATTTCCAAACTGAAATTTTCGTCCCCATTTTAAAAATAAAATTCCTAATTTGAGGAGTATATTTTCAAACTTGGTTTAGCCAATTTTCAACTAAATAAGTCGGTCCTTAGTTATTAGTGGAATAAAAGATGGACAACAACACCCTGCAAGAAGTAGTGAAATGAACTGGTATATAGAGCCGGTCAAAAATATTGGTGGAAAAAATAGGCGGACCTGTCCAATTAGAGGTTAAACGGCCTATTAAAATAGCGGTATTTCAGTTGATAACTACAACGTGAAATGAACGTTCGTAAACGTGAGAAGCAGATGCGAAAGAGTAAAGATCTTAAGGATCTTACAAAGGCTGATGTTAGCTTATCTCGTATACAAATGTCCAGCATTTGTAAGCATTAAAATTAAGATCGCGGTCCAGCATTAGCATTAGAATGACGGCCGATAGCTTTTAATTACAATTGGGGTCGCAAACTTAAAACAATGTCTGAAAAGGGAAGTCCACATTTACACAATCACTAACCTAGAGTAAAATTTTGCTTTCCGGTAAAATTATATAACTTTAAAAAAATCTTCAGACCAACATCTTTAACCCTTTCGGGACTACTGGGATAATACGTCCCAGCAATTTTCAAACTTTCTTTTTTCTTTATTTTCAACGCAATCGCCAGGGAGGTAGAACTCCCAAACGTCCATAAACGAATAGCATCAATATTGGAGACCACTTGCCAGTAGAGCAAGAGAAGCGTTGTCGCTGTGTCCGCTGTTCTTCACTTGGCATAGAAAAGCGAAGAAAGATGATATGCTCAGGTTGTAACAACGCCATATGTTGCAAGTGTTTTGGGCCATTCCACAAATAAATACCTAATTGCATTCCTAAAATGTTAAAAATAAATGTAAGCTTTTATCTAAATCTAATAATATTTATATTTTAGTTATCTTTTTAATTTCGAATCGCTCTTCGAGAACACTGATTGGGGTTTTATGCCCCATGAAAATACTTGTTGGGATTATATGTCCCGGGATAAAAGGACGAATTTAAAATTTTTAAGTATGGAGAACATAATACTTTTATCATACCTTTTAGAATATGAAAAAAATTTTACCATACATATTTTGGTTTGCAAAATAAAACTCCGTCCCGAAAGGGTTAAAAGATTAAAAAATATGTGAATTTTAATTTGAAATTAACTTTTTCGCCGTTAAGAGAAAATTTTTAACCGATTTCAAAAAAGAAGAAGGTTTATTAATTCGACTGAATGTTGCTTTTTTATATTTGTGCCCGAAGAACTCAGTCATTTCTCAACAGATTTTGAAAATGTTTGGTAATATGATAGATTATGCTTATAGATTGGTCCCGTTTTAAAAACAGTTCATAATCTTAAAAATAAAATGGTGTCCCCATACAACATACATATTTTTTACGTGTTTTATGAACTGTAAAAGGCACTTCTGTATTACTCTAGCTTCCCATAACAAAAAGTTATACAAAATGAAATCTAAAAATTAAAGGGTGCCCCCATAGTTGATGTAAATTTACTTATATGGGCCTATTCTTTGAACTCTTACAGCAAACGCTTACAAATTGGATAGAATGTCGATTGCTATGGCCGTTATAGTAACAAGTATTAATATTTAAAATTGTAAATTAAAGGGTGCGCCAATATTTTATTTAATTTGATCAATATGGAGATACTTTTAAATAGTTTTACACAGACGCTTGAAATTTACAACGAACCTGTATTGCTAAGTCCTCTATAACAAAAAGTATAAAATTTGGATTTGGAAGTTAAAGGGTGTTCAAATAGTTAATATAATTTTGTGTATGTGACCAAACTTTTGAACCATTATAGACAGAACGCTGAAACTTAAAAGAGACCTGTATTGCTAAATCTGCTATAACAAGAAGCTTATAATTTGAATTTAGAAACTAAAGAGTGTTCCTATAATTAATGTAATTTGTTTTTTTAACTTTGCTTGGTATAATAAGAAGTATAAAATTTTTAAATTATAAATTAAATAGTTGATATTATCTGATGTATATTGGCAAACTGTCTCAACGTTATAGATAGACGGTTGAAATTCACACAGAACCTGATTGCTAAATCTACTACAACAGCAAGTACATAATTTGAATTTGGAAATTAAAGGGTAGCCCTGTAGTTGCTATAATTTAATGTATATTGCCAAACTATTGAACAGTTGAACAAGTATAAATTTTGAAGATATAAGGGTGTCCCAATGTGACCATACTCTTGAACCGTGATAGGCAGATAGATTTAATCTGTTTTCAAGTCGGTTTTTTTTTGCAAGAATTATTTTAAATTTTCCAATATCCCACCCTTGTAGCTCTTTCAACTGGAAATTTCGATTTTAGTCCATAACTTTTAAATACCAAATAAAGCAATCGACTCGGCTTAAAATGCGGATTTTGAGTTGGGATTTTATACATAATTTGGCAATTTCGAGATTCGATTTGTTAAAACATTTTGTGTTTTGGAAATACAACTACATAATTTTTATTCTTTTGAGTAATTAAAATGCAAAATGTAAGATAGACACGAGACAGCCTTTTAACTATTTTTCTTATTTGTTAGATTTTCATGTTCCTAAAAAAAAGACTGATGTCTAATTAATAAACATTTTATTTTACTTTTAAACTAATTTTTCGAGTGTAGTAGTTCTGCGTTTATTTAACACTCTCTCTCATACAATTTAATTCGATACACAATTGCACTTATTTTTGTATAAATTTCCTAAATTAAATGCCTGGAGTTCAATTGTGTATAAATATGTATTTTACTTCTGTGTCAAACATGTTTATTTTATTTTATTATTAAAAACAAAACTCTTTAATAAAAATTTAAATATATTTAGGAATTTAAGGTGTTGCTCCCATTATTAAATTATCTTATTTTAGGAGTAAGAATTACTTACTTATCCTAAAACTATTTCTTTACATATTTAAATATTTCATTGTTTTATTTAATTTAATTCAAAAGAAACCCAAGGACCGCAAAACTTTCATTTCAAATTATATTTTTTATGAAAAAAAAAAAAAATAGTTGTTGTGTTTAATAAACACGAAAACTATTTCAAAAGTTTTTCTGAAAACTTAATATTCTAGACATGTTTGTTTCTTTTGTTCAAAGAAATAATTTTAGTTGTTTTACTCGTATGAGTTTTCAAATATTACAATTGGGATTGAAAGTACAAAGATACAAAGTACACTACAACAGTTATTTGTGTATGAAAATTTATAAAATAAAACAAATACGCTTTTATGCATGTGTTATTAACAGAGTTAGAGTTGTAACGAGTTTTCAGACAAACTTGCCACTTTATGAGCAAAGTTTTTTAACTTTAAAACAGAAAAAAAGTGTTTTACAATAAAACACATCAATTTTTCAGTATCCCAATTAATAATAAATAATATTAGATATCTCCGGACGCTAGTTGTTAGATATCTCCGGCAACATTAGTCGCATGAAAACGTGCATAAGTCACTTTGTCTTGCCTGTAGCTTTAACGCTGATATACCTAAATAAGAGCGTCAACGTTGTATCTTGAATGGTAATGTTAACTTATCTTGTTTAATAAAATCCAAGAATATAAATCAAAAACATAAAATCTCGAGATAAACCAGAAAATAATTACTTTAATTATCATGAATTATACAACTATAAAACCAATTAAAAAAAAAAAACAAGAAGCCAACTTCCCTACCTAACGCACAGTTAAAAGCGGATTTTAAAATTGCTTAGTTGACGCCGCACTATTTAGATTTGTTTTATACACTTTGTAGAAGCTTTAGAATATTTAGAGACAGACAAAGCTTTACGTTTGTTGTGGGTTTGTCAGTAAATACATATAATTTACGGCATTATATCAATTTGCCTTGATATAATTTAAATATGGCAAAATTGTGTTTTAGGCAGACTGCCGAAATTTTCTCTCACTTCTCACACATGAGAGATCAGTGAGATATTTTAGTTTTTGTTGCCTCTTTTCATGAATGTGTGAGTGGCTAGCAAATTAGTTTTTTTCATTTATAAATGTGATGATGTATTTTTTTTTTTTTTTTTTCTTTCTGTTCAAAAGTGAAAAAATTAGAATATATTTTTTTGTCACGAAAGTGCTCATTTATGAGAATTTACAACTTAATAGTTTTTCATAAGTGAAAAGATCGTAAAAAAATTTTTCATTAAGCGTTCGTGTGTGTACTTTTTTGTTATGCTGCCGGCGTATATACGCGTATGTTAAAATTTTTTTTTTTTTTGTTTTTTTTTTTTTTTTTTTTTTGGTGAATTATATTATGGCTTACTATATTTACCAGTAACCTTTACAATATTACTCTACTAGTTATTTTAAAACCAAATACTTTTTTTGTAAAATTGCTTAAGCTTATTTATTTCTAATGTATCCGTTGAAGTCAGTATTTCGTATTAGGAATAGCAGCTTAATAAATGTGAATAGCTTAGTGATTCCTCATTTAAATTATTTTTCAATTTGTTTAAAACTTCATATGCTTAAAGTAAATTATCCTAAAAAAATATTGTTAAAATATTTATACATATCAAATATAGTTAGAAACATAGTACTGATTCAACTAAATAACAGAATTCAAAAATACGTATGTATGTGTATTTATGTACTAATAAAATTAAATTTTTTTAGCTTTCAATAGGTTTTGTTTACTGTATGTTTTATTGTTAATTTCTTTACCGTAAAATTAATCCCAAATGAAATAACTCCTAATTAAAAAAGCTCCGAAAAATTAAATAACTCCCAAATTAAACAAAAAACAAATAACTCCCAACGCTCAAATGAAATAAGACCCAAAAAATCACTCAAAACAACTTGCAATTGAAATAAGTTCCAACAAAAATTAAATAACTCACAATGGTTTAAGCTCTATGGTATAACAGGTACCTCCCGATGAAAGATGTCCTTAATTTTCCATATACTATATAGAGATTATTGAGCCATTCCGGCCTGTGTAGCCGGCCTTCGGCCGAATGGAAAGATTTAACCTCTACAGTATAACAAACCCCAGCCACGCTCACAAAAAGTTTCCTGCATAGCCGTTCTTCAGCCGGACGGAAGGATTTTATTCTCTATGGTATAACAAACATCGGCTTCGCTAACTCAAAATTTCTCTGTAGCCAGGATAATGGAATAAGTCCTAATTAAATAGCTTACATTAGGTGACTCCTAATAATAGCTATTTAATTAATTAAAAATAAATAACTTCTATACCATACCTGAATGTGGAAGGTAAAAATATTTTGTTAGCGAAGCCGGTGTTCGAAATACCACAGAGGAGCCAGGCTATCAGAAAAAGTTTGCTCAATATATCATTTTATAATGAAATAATTCTCAATTTGTATGGGATTTTTTAATTTTTTTTTTTTTTTTTTGAGTATTTAATTTTTTTTAGAGTTATTTCATTTGGGAGTTATTTCACGGTACCGATTTTACTAGTCTAGTTATATTATTGTCTTATATAATGTGCATTTTCTTTATTTTTTCACACTTACATTAATACATACATTCATGTGGGATCGCAGGGAGACAAAAAATTTTTTTGCTCATTTATGAGAAACTTTATTATTCTCATCTTTGAATGCTCATAAATAGAAGTTTTCAACGCTGAAAAATTATTCGCATTCGTTTATGAGAATGATGTTATTTATCCATTATCATATATGAATGCTTAAAAATGAAAGATACGCACTCATGTATGATCGTACTAAGAAAAAATTTTGATGGTCGTTTATGGACGTGAAAAATAAAAAAAAATCGGTTAAATCACATTTATGAAATATATCATAAATGTTTATATTTGAATGCTCATAAATGAAAAATGTTGAACTCGGGTTTTGGGTGATATCATTGGCGAATATATTTATTTTCGCCATCGCTAAAGATGTCAAATTCATTATATAAAAAAATCTGATTCAATTTTTTTATATGAAGTTTAAAGGCCGGAGCGCAAGTACCAGTCGTACGTTATACTTAGTCTTGTTCAACTGACAAGTTAGTTAAAATATATGTTTTCTTAAGAGTGTTGTCATAACCAGTACGTCTTCGTCAACATAAAGTACGAAAAAGTTGGGCAAATTTAACTTTTCTTTTTTTACTTTAAGAGCTATCATTTGTTGCTTCTTCTTCCTTTGTATTAATGATTTTTTATCCGTCAAGAAAATATAACGTGTGTCGGATTCTAAGTGCACTCGCCCTAACGACTAAATCAACGTCAAAAATGTATCATAACTTCGTCTTAATAAAGTTTTAATAAAACTCTTTTCTTTTTTTTTTTTTTTTTTGTATAATTTTTCTTACAATAAAATTAATTTTTTGGTTCATAAATCAGTTTTCGAAAAAATTGCAATCAAAAATATTTATTCAAAATTTTAAAGTAATAATCTATAATAAAAAAACTAAATACTTATACTTTCTATAATAAAAAAATTCTACAAACAAATTTTTTTTTTTGCTTTGAGGAAATGAGCAACTTTTCTGAGATAAAGACCATAAACTGAAAAGTAATGAAAAGCACATAAAATATTTGAAAATTCATACGCAAACAGAAACAAGTGCACTTTGTGATAAATAAAAAAAAAAGACTAAAGTAAATCATACTTTCAAATATAGCTGTAAAAATTCTTAACACAAAAAGAAAAAAGGAATACAGTGGCAAACAAAACTACTAGAAGAAAACTTATAAATTGTGCAATTTTCATTTACTTTCTTTGTTATTCGTTTTTTTTTTAATTGCTTAAGAACTAAATAAAAAAATCATAGTAATTTGCTTTTCATTTAGTAAAATATATTTTAAAATTGAAAACTATTTTAGTTTATAAAGGAACTACCAAACCAAAATGAGATTTAAAATAAAAATTAAACAATGAACTTTTAAATAATAATTCTTGAATTCTTTTATAAAGAAATAAAAAGGATCTCGCCAATCTGAAAAATTAATTTCATTCTACAATAATTTCTTGTTATTCTCCAAATGTTTTAAATTCAATAATGACCATAAAATGATGAAAAAAAGCAGAGAAAATTGCATCTACAGATAACTATAACTCATGTTATATAACGTAATAACAAGAAAATCTGATCTTACAAAACGGTGAATATAATGAATTCCTCGGAGCGCAAAAGGCATAGTTTGCAAAACCATGCCCTTTCTCCATACTTAAAGGCTGCTCTAAGAGTCCATGGCACCACTGGCAGTATTTTGTTGCAATGCAATTTGGTACCCTTCTGAAAGGTCTACAAACCTCAAACTCCAAACTTGAACTTTAATACTCCCCTGCCAGCACGTTATGCAATTTTATTTCAATTTGGTATAGGCGTTTGTTGATGTACTTTTTAAATATTTCGTTTCTGCCCTAGAATGCGTTGTGGGTATTAAAAACTCACCTCATAAGCATATGACTTCTGCTAAAAAAATCTCTGAAGGACGAAGTGTGTTTAAAGCAAATATGTAAAATTCTCTTCAAAACTCAAGCCATGTCCTTTCGCTTACTCCTCTACACCTCTTACCAGCAAACAAAATTTTTTTATACAACTTATTTCATGAAAAATTTTACCGTTTAAATTGGCTAAAATAGATATTTTCGAAAGAAAAAAAAGAAAAGAAAAAAAATATATAAATGAAAACCAAACATTTTAAACACTATTGTAGGTACAGTCATATTCACATGCTTATATATGAATTAATGAATGATTGGATGTTATATGTGCATCCTATTAATGGCCTTTTCGTGTGTGTATGTATTTTTTTTTTTTTCATTTCTTTTATACAAAAACATTCTTAACAAACCAGAAGTGTATCTAAATAATACTTCCGTTTTATGTGTTTTTACTTACTTCCGTTGTTTTCCCTTTTTGTTCACATTTTGTTTTCTGTAAAATTAAAATGCATCAGTTTAAATTGCAAAGAAACAGAAGCGCAGTTGTGTATGGGGAAAAATGAGAAAAAAGTGGCGCATGCTTGCGACACGTAAACTTTTTGTCCTCAAGTCAAGAGTTTTCAAAACATAAATGAATTTAAATTATTCACAACAAATTATAATTTTAACGTCTTTCATCACGCAAAGAAAAAACATGGTTGTGATATGGTCACAATAACCGTATATGTTCTTTGTAACATTGTAAAGTTACAGACAACAAATTATAGTTGTTTTTAGCAATACTTCAGTCACGATTTAAAGGTTTTTGTTGATATTTAACCATTATATGGTTACTGTACACAAAAATAAAACATGGTTGGTTTAACGTAAAAAAATTTTAACTACGACCAAAGTTTTATAACTTATTAAAAAATAATATAATATATTTAACCGAAATATATTTTTATTAACAGAATGCTTTTCTAGTAATTTAGTAATTTTTTGTTAGCTTAAGTTGAAATTATTTTTATTGTTAGAGAAAAAAAAAAATAAAAATGTAAGTACAAAATAAATAATTAAAACTAACCCAGTGAAAATAGTGAGGAAAAAGATGTAATTAAAACACCACATCTATACTAACGAAGTGATGCAAATTCGGGTGGAAAACCTATGAGTTTTACATTGGCCTATCAATAAAGGCATGTTGTTCGTTTTTAACAAAATTATACTACTTTTAAATCGGTTTGTAAATGCTAAAAAGTTTCTGTGATGAGAATTGATTTTTAAATAATTGAATTGCGTTACATTATATGTGGTTTTATAAATATATATTTATTGCTAACTTTAGAGCATCTCTTAAATTAGACTTAAACGATTTTTAATTCGAGTTCTTATCATACGTTTTATCTAAAAAATACATATAAATTGTACCATTAAGAACAAAATAAGAAAAAATTCTTAAGAAAACGTGCATTCGTATTAAAAATTTGCATTTTTTTGATAAGCACGTTACAAAATTAAATTATTTTTAAAATAAATTGGTACTTTTTGTAATACACACGAAATAATATATTAAGAAAATTGGAGTAGTTTAAGACAAACTGTTTGTATTATGGTCTACTAAAACCTTTGGACATATTGTGACAAAGGCCTTATTTTAATCCGCGATTTTCTACAATAGTTCTTACAGAAGAACTCTAAAATAATATAGTAAAATAAAACAAATCCTAAAATTCGTCCTCTAATTCTAATAATCCCTATAGATTTAATAGGGAACGTTTTTATACGTTTCGGATTTTTGCCTTTCAAAAAAATGTTTGATTATTACTTATTTTCACTGGGAAAGTTAGGCACCAAAGAATTTACTCTTTTGATTTCTTAAATATCGATGGTTGGAAAAAAAAAACAAATGTACAAGACGGAATACAGAGAGAACAGTAAAGAAGTACTTTGGTTCTGTGTAAAATTCGTGTAACCAAATTAATATTGATATGAATATATCTGGTATTCTTATTTACAAATTTAGTTGGTTAAACAAATGATGTTTATAATGTACACAAGCTGTGGTAGATAGATGCGAAGAATGCTGATGAAGGATGTAGCGATCCAGAAAATGCAGCATTACATTCTGCTGGCGTCTAATTTTTCCTGTTTTCTTTGGAAAACGTCCGCATTTGTAAAATAATTTTTCTTTAAAATAAATGAAGTGAAGTCAAGAAAGATCTGAACTTTAGTTTTATTTAAAATTCTTGTTGTCATGCAAGGAAAAATGTAAATCTAAGAAGTAGTTCAACATGTTGTTTAAAAAACTATTTTAAAAATAACTTACAATATCTAGAAAAGGTGTACTAGCATTTTTGGATGTAAATAAGATGCCGTTCGCTAAGAATGACATACATTATTTTTTACTGGGAATGCACATAATATGAAAACAAATAATTATATGTAAAAGGCAAAGAATTGTTTTTTTTTTTTTTAATTTATGTAACAAATCAATAATAATTCAAAACTGATTTTAGCTAGTGGTCTATAACGGTTTAAGAGTGTGGCTACATATATCAAATTACTTCAACTATTGGGATACTTTAATTTCCAAATTCAAATTTTATACTTGCTGTTATAGCGGACTTAACATTACAGGTTCCTTGTAAATTTCAAACATCTATATAAAAGTGTTAAATACTTGTTATTATAACCGTCATAGTAATCGACACTGTGTCCATTTTTCAAGCGTTCATCTATAACGGTTTAAGAACTAGGCCCATGTAGGTCAATTTACGTCAGCCTTTAATTTTTAAAATAAATAACTGTTTTTAAAGCAGAACCAATCTGTAAGCATAACCCTTCAAGTAAAGAAAAAACTTTCTGCGGGCACAAATAATAAAACGTAACATTCAGACGTATTGAAGTCGGCTAAAAAGAGCTTCAAGGTTAAGGTCGGGTCCAGTTGTCAGTATCAATTAGAGTAAAAAAAACAAACAGAATTGCATGTTCGAACAAATATAACTCAGTTTTAACAAGAGTACCTGGTTATGACAACAACAGCATGATGATGATCTTACCACATGGTTGAGGTAACCATAATCTAAGAGCAACATATTATGGTTGTATTATATGGTTGTTAACAAAACATAGTATTGTTGCATTTAATAATAATATAGCTGGTCTTGCAACCATATTGTTGTCGAGCAAAACAATAATAAAGTAAAATCTAAAAATAATTATGTGCAATATATAAACATTAAATGGTTAAATTGAATATCATTATATGGTATAAAATGTCATGTTATATAATTGAATTATACTATGGTCTCGTAAGTGCATTTATTTCGTGATATAAAAGGCTTAGTTATTTATTGTTTAATTTATTATTGATTTGTCATAAAAGTTATATTAAAGAATATATTCACACAAAAGCATTATATAAAAAATATAATTTATTAGCCGAAATAACTATATTTTATCTTTATGCATTCCTACCTTCACATCCATTTATGGAGCAAACTTAATATTCTCTTATTAAAGATATCATACGGTACGTAATGGTAATTCGGAACTGACTCCACATTTATCCAAAACTTCTAACATGCAGCAATTACTGTTTGATATACAAAATGACAGCTTTAAATGAAAAATATATAAATGGTTTCATTATTGTGCTCAAAACACAAAAATAAATATTTATATGCTAACATATGTACATATATATATTTAAAATGTTTTGCTACCTCATCATTTGTTTTCATGTTTAGTATATTTTTTTTATTATTTATTCTGTACATACATTTTTATTTTATTTTTTTCTCTAACAATAAAAATAATTTCAACTTTAAGCTAACAAAAAATAACTAAACTGATAGAAAAGCATTCTGTCAAGACTTAGAACAAAATATTTTTAAGCGCAAAATTTATTTTGTTTGCTTTTAATCATAAAACTTTTTTATAAAACTTTGGTCGTGGTTCAAATTTGTTTAACTTAAACCAACCATGTTGTATTTTATGTGCACAGTAACAATATCGTGACTGAAGTATTGTTGAAACAACTATAATTTGTTTTTCTCAACTAAACAATGTTACAAAGAACATAACATGGTTATTATGACCATATCACAATCATGTATTAGAGTATTCTTATCAAAGCTACAATTTATAATTAACTGAATTGAAACAAATTTTTATGTTATGTTACGATTCAGCGATCTTCAGCAGTTTCTCTATTAGTTGATTAAATATATGCAATTAAAATTTCTTGGTTCAATTAAACAAGATCGATTAATTTTTTTTTTTCTGGTGATATACTTTAGCTTTTTATGGGCCTGAATCTAAAATTCCACTTTAATCTTAATTTGCCACTTAATCACCAACTCCAAACTTCTTGGGTAAGAAAGGGAGAATTAATTTAAATGTACCGTACGGCGCTAGTGACTTAAATTGAAGAACATGATGTTTAAGGGCTGGGCCCGAGGCTGGTACTGAAAATCGCGGATATACAGATATTGAACGTTGTTGCCATTGGGATTAAATAAAGATACAAAAGTCAACCAACGAAGACCAGTAATGACTCGATATCACTGATGAACGCTTAAGAATCGCTTTTAGCCAAATAACTGCGAGTTAATGAAAAATTTAAAAAGTCGACTTCAAATTAGGTCTAGATATTATTCGCCATTTTTATTGCATTGCAACTGACTTATCCCCCTTTACAATATCGAACTGCTGTTTGTGGTTACTCGCTCATTACAAGTTTGATTGAATGGCGATGATTACGAATGTGTGTTGAAACTTTTAAGCAAATTCTTTTTATCCTTTTCTGCCAGTTTTTCTATAGATCTGCTTTCATTAAAGTGTGTTATGTTGTATTAGTGTTTCTTCTTCTTCTTGTTGAGTGCTGTTACATTTAGCATTTATCAGCATTTTGTGATCTGTCGATATATTTATTTTTATTGTGGTTACGTTTTTACGACTTTTCACTGGAATGCATCATTTCATCATGCTCATCATTGGCATTGGTTCAGTGCTTCTGTATAGTTGTGCCTTGTCTTCCTTTGAAATAATAAACGATGCTTATTTTTAGACGAAGCATGAATGTACACATGTATGTTTGTTCTTACTGTTCGATGAACATTTTTGCCAAAAATCATTAAAAACAAAAGAAATATTATTTCACAAAAGGGTCATAAAAACTGCACAAATTTACTCAAATTTCTACAATTTATATGGGAAATTTCCTTTTTGCCATTTTGAACATTTTGCTTCTCCTTCGCTTCTCTGCTGTTTTTTCTGATTTAGTTTTATGATTCTTTTAATAATTCTTTTCCTTTTTTTGTCTAATTGCATGTGTTGGGTTTTTGTTCGTTTTATTTGGGATATTTTTGTTATCAAAAAAGTTTTACTTTAAGGATTTTATTTTAATTTTGAAATGAGAAATATTAGTTTTTTATGGCCAGGGTTTTTTTTTTACAATTTTTTTATTTTGCAAACTATTGTAAGTGCTGAGTTTTTATTTGTTTTAGAATTAAATAAAAACTTTAATTTAATTCCTAAATCAAACTGGTATTTTGCATTGATATAAATTTGTTTTATCAAATTAGATTCTCTTTTTGGGAATAGTAATACAATAATTAGGATTTTATGACAGAATTAAAGTAAGGAGTTCTTTGCTATAGCTTAAGACGGTTATTTGTTTTTTCTTCTTGTCATGAACAGCATTTGTATAACCCACCTCTTGAACAACAGATGTTTCCCATTCATTAACAAATGATTTTTTTCGAATATTGTTTTAAACTGGTCTAAGCATATCAGAGAAAATTATAACGTTAGCCACCTCTATAATGTTGTAGCGGAAGTTGAACTACAGCTGATACTAAATCTAATTTTTAACCATTTTAATTTCACACTTTTCTCATAAGTAACGTATATTATAATTAGCTATTATCCTCCTTAAATTTTGATTTTTCACATATCATTTGTTGCCAAATTACTTAAAGGTGGAAAAAGCGAAGACCTATAAGCTTTTCGTTTAATTTGTTCAATTTATATAAGTAAACTAGTAATGACTGTTATTAAAACCAGTAACTTAAGCCGAAGTAGCAAAAGTCGTAAATTTTTTACTATTTATTGCTTTCAGAGTTTTTAAATCAAAGTAATAATTCTGCTTACGAAAAAAACCCAGTTGTAATTAAAGCAGAAGCTGTCGATGTACAGAGTTTTTTATTGTGCTTTTAAATTCGGTTAAGCTGTGTTTAGATGGCGTGTACAAGTCATATGGAATTTCAGATTTTCCATATGTAGATAAATGTTATTTTATAATGTGTTGTAACATGTGTTAGTTTTTTGTTTAGAGCACGCTCTATTTTGATATGTAAAACTATATGACAACAAAATTGTTTTCAGTGACGCTAACTTCCACTTTTAAAATTTCCGCTCAAAATATTTTTACGACAAAAGTTATACTTCTGAAAATAAAATATTTATTATTATTAAACTTTTGTAGGGAATATATATAAATAGATCGTAGGCTAAAAATGATATTTGGGTATTTCCATAAATATGTTAACCACGACAGAAAAAACAAAAAAGGATTGTAAAACATAATTATTAATATTTTGTTTCGTGATTCCTCAAGATGCCACCCAACGGTTTGGTGAAATATTGAAAAAATAATTAACAATACTTTTATTTTAAAAACTGATCTAGTGCTTTAAATATTAGAAAAGAAAAGGATACAAAAGAAATATTAAATTTTAGTATTTAGAGACTATTACCGTTTATTGCATTTTTACAATTAAATTCAGCACCAATTATTTTTCGGTAAAAAATGAATAGAAATTTGACTTATTGGCCTTATAACCTTCTTATAATTCAAATTTTTTTCTTAGTGGCAATGTACTCCAAAAATCATGTTCACTTTTTGTACAACGAGTATTTGAAAGTATGTATATACGTAAAAGAGAAAATGTTAGTATAGAAAATTATAACAAATAGCAGAAAGAAGATTTTTTGTGGAAATATTTAGTTTTATTGAGTTTGTAACAAATATGAGTTTAAATTTTTCCAGTGTGCTATAGGCCCCACACGCGAAAAGTTAAAAAATACTACATTAACAAATTTGCTTACAACAATTTTTTATTCAATGTACATTTTTAAAATGTTTATCTTTTTTCGATTTCTAAATAACATTTGGATATATATTATTATTTTTCGTGTACAATAAGCAAGACTTGTATATTAATTCAAATGTAAAAATAAACAAGAAAAACTGTGCCGAGTACCTTGATTTTAAGTTTGTAACTTTATGCGAACTGTGCCAGGTACCTAAATTTAACGTGCAGTTTTAAGCTTGTGACGGGTTCTTATAACAAATACAGCCTAAGTGCAATTTTATCTTATGGCAAATTTAATATATAGCAATTTTGATATAAATAATAATAAGGAAAGGCAGTATTGTACTTATCGTTGTTCTTTTTAAATAGTTATTGCTAACAAAATGAATAGCTGACATCACTGCTTTAAGCATTTTAGTTGACATCACTGCTGTAAGCATTTTAGTTTTCTTTTCAACCACTAGAAGTTATGTCATATGTACGTAAAATAAGCAAGTTTGAAGATAATAATTATAAACCGTGTGTTAAAAACACAGATTTTGACATACACAACAAATTACATATAGGTAGAAATTTTGACAATCCATATGACACGCCGTCTAAACACGGCTTTATTAATAAGAAAGAATGGCACACAAGCAATGTCTTTGGTTTTGCGAGTTGTCTGCAATCGCAGCACGAAAATAATTATTTTAATTTTACAAAAAACCTTTTTTATCTTCTTTTTTATGTGTATGTGCTTGTTATATGTTTACAAACCCCATTTTTTTGGAAAAAAATATACATAATCAATTAACACTAGAAGCAAAAACAAAATGCATTTCAATGCTTCTTCGACTATTCTATTTTCGACTTGCCAAAGCAAAGATACTGTTTCTATTTTCGAAATATAAAAAGCAAAAGAAATATCAACCGAAAGTATGCTTATTTATTCATAAATTGTTTTTTGACTAAACTGCCATTTTTTCAGAAGCTAAGCAGAAGCAAAATCAAATGAAATGAAACTTATTTTAGTTTGTAATGAACTCAAAAACAGGTAAAAGTTGTTATAAAACTAAAACTCTTGAAGTAAAGTATAAAGATAAAGTCAAATTTACCGCCTAATACTTTAATGAAAAGCTACTTTAATTTATTGAAAGCTTATTTCCCAAGAAGAAGCTTTTTTTTTAAATTCACCCTAGCCGTCAGTATCTTGGGACTAGGGATAACAAACTGAAATCCAAATACCAAATTTTTCCGACATTTACCATATTTCGAACTTTTAAGGATAAAGAAAAATTTTTTACCCATTTAAATATAAAAATAATTTTTATTAACATTTAAACGATATAATTGTTCAAATAACAATGTCGTTTATTTAAAAATGTGGCTATCGAAATATGGCTCTAATATATAAATAAAAAACGATCCAAAATTAAGGAAGTTATCCCAATTGGGGTTGTTTTTCTTATTCAAAGTTTAAGCTTCACCAATGTTTTGGATATTAAGATGGTATTTCATGGTCATTATTGCAGTTAATTGATTAAAATTAACATTTTTGTTATACCTTTTTTCAACTATTTTAATTTTTTCTGTACAAACAATTGAGGTAAGCAAATAAGAAACTACAAGGAGTCGAAGTTCTAGAAAAACCACTTTGAAATTCCAGGAGTTTCGCAGATTTCGGTACCCTATTAATCTCGGGATTTCAAATTCAATCCGATTGGCATTAGTACTTGGGACAATATAATTTTTAACATACATATACCTCTGACAAGTCAACAAATATGAACATTTGCCATTGACAGATGTCAAAAGAAGATAAAGGATGACCCATTCATACAGCGAAACCCTGCGGAAAGTTTAAAAGATGAAAATGGGGTCTTTATGGGAAACTTCTTGACTTATTTCTTAATATGTGTTATTTTTGTAAATTTTAAAGGTCTGCCTAACATAACATAAAAATATAGCTATATACGTGCAAATCAAGAGTCCATTGGAACACCCTTGTTTTTTTTCGTTGTTGCGGCCAAAGAGGTCTATGGCAGAGGCAGACATTCTAACGATATTAATTGCGGTTCATTTTTACCTTATTGGTATGACACTCTAAAAATATTTGTAACAGTAGAACAAACACATATTCTAACGATATTAATGGGGGTTCGTTTTTACCCTTTTGATACAAAACCCTAAACGGGAAAAAAATCGAAATTTTTTATACTCAAATTTTAAAACAGTTTCAAAACGGCATCTTTATTATTGATTTGGCACAAATGTTATATAAAAACATATATTTACACAAAAGCATTATATAAAAAATATAATTTATTAGCCGAAATAACGATATTTTATCTTCATGCATTCCTACCTTCACATCCATTTATGAAGTAAACTTAATATTCTCTTATTGAAGATATCATACGGTACTTAATGGTAATTCGCAACTGACTCCACATTTATTCAAAACTTATTACACGTTAATCTGGCGTATGCTGTGATATATTTTGTTATACAACAGCAATTACTGTTTGATATATAAAATGACAGCTTTAAATGAAAAATATGTGAATGGTTTCATTATTGTGCTCATAATAAATATTTATATTCTAACATATATATACTTATGTACATATGAATGTATATTTCAACTATTTTTAAAATGTTTTGCTACCTCTTTATTTGTTATAATATTTTGTATATTTTTTTTAATATTTATTTTGTACAAACATTTTTATTTTTTTTTTATTTTCTCTAACAATAAAAATAATTTCAACTAAAGTTAAAAAATTTCTAAATTACTAGAAAAGCATTCTGTCAAGACTTAGAACAAATTATTTTTAAGCGCAAACATTATTTTTCTGATTAATAAAAATATATTATAGTTAAATATATTATATTATTTTTAATAAGTTATAACTTTTTTTAACTTAAACTTAACTTAACTGAAGAACTGTTGAAACAACTATAATTTGTTCTTCTCAACTATACAATGTTACAAAGAACATAACATGGTTATTGTTCATTTTAACCTTATTGGTGTGACACTCTAAAAATATTTGTAACAGTAGAACAAACACATATTCTAACGATATTAATGGGGGTTCGTTTTTACCCTTTTGGTACAAAACCCTAAACGGGAAGAAAATCGAAATTTTTTATACTCAAATTTTAAAACAGTTTCAAAACGGCATCTGGTGTTGAATTTTACATATAATACATTTAATTTCTAATGTCTGAAAATACTAACTGCCGTATTCATAGAAAATCAAAATTGATTTGAAATATATTTTAGGACAAATTTGTATGAAAAATTTGTCATAAAACATATTTCAAAGTTATTTTATTTTCTATGAATACGGCAGTAAATGTTTAAATTCACTTTTACCCACTACATTCTTATTTTAAATTGTGAAAAAAGGAATAAGTTTCATATATTATTTCACAAGAGTGTATATGCTCCAAATTTCACGGCCTCTTGGACGTTATTAACCAACAAATATTCAAACATCTAAACAAATAAACATTCACATTTATATTATTAGTAGTATAACTTAAAAATAAAAAATTACCATACCACACAATGAGATAAGAAGTTAATTTGTAATGTTCAGCAATTTAAAAAATTATTCAAGTCTTGGGTATCATAGACAAGTATGTATAATGTTATCAATATTCACACGGGATAAATTTACAAAAAAGACTAAAAAACCTAAAAAGTATCTTATATCCTTTTCGTATAAAGAAACTATAATAAAAATGTTTGTATTTTATGTTTTAATTTAAATTCATATTTTACTTCATGCTTAAAGAAATCGCCCGAAGAAAGTGTTAAAGAAAAAGTAAAAAACGAAACTTTATTCTCAAGTTGTAAAATTGTTGACAAGCGTAATCTTCGTATTAAATAACACAACAACAGTTAAAAAGTCCTTGTTCATAAACAAAAATATAAAAATTAACTATAAAAACAATATAAGTTAACCTTTTGACAAGATTGTGATATAATCATAAATGTTGATAAACTAACACAAGAAGTTTTTTTTTTTTTAATTAAATTAAATACACAAAAATTAAGGAAGGAAGAAGGAACACACTCAAGTTAAAGAAAGAAAAAAGAAATGTGTAGTAAAACTCGTATCATGGAGAAAGAGAGAAATGTTGTTCTTTAAAAATTCAGGCATTATTTGCTTTTTAATTTTAGCGTCTCTAGTGGTCAAAATAAAAAGCTACAACAGTATGTTTTTTTTCCAAGAATGTATTTAAGCCTCACGAATGATTTGCGATGGGAAAGAAGACTGGCGCAAATAATATTTGCAAGTTTACTGAAAATCTGAATGGATCAGATGCGACTATCAGCGTAATAAAAAATCGAATGCAGTGCTGTTAAATCTGTTTCCTCAATTAAAACAAAACAAAGTTAAAAAGCAATTGTCTTACTCCGCTAGTAACCTCATTTTGGAGTTTCCCCCAGAAATATTTTAAAAACTTTACAGATTAATATGACTTCACACAAAAAAAATCCAAGTGAGGTTAAACAATGTCAAAATTGCATGGATGGATCTTCCTTAATCTTTACATACATATAATAAAACTGTAACAGGGTCATTTTTGTACATAAAATATTTTTTGAAAATTATGTTGTTGGTATAGAAAGTAATCGATATGGAATACAAAAAAAATATTTTTTAAATGTTTGTCTGTCCGTCTGTTTGTCTGTATGTCTGTCTTCGCATCACGTAAAAACTGCTGAATGGATTAGAATTAAATTTTGTTAGGTCTCTTGAAATATGGTTCAAATAAAAAAATGTCATTCCGTAGAGGAAATAGAGATACAAATGTGAGAGCACCCAATTTTAAAAGTATAATGGTACTAAACAGTTGTCTACACATTATATTTTTCTAAATTATACTTAGATGGACAATTTTTAACACTGTTTACAGACCTTTTCAATAAAAAGTTAAAAACACTTTTCTAAATTTGAATTTTAAGAAAACTGCAAATGACACGCTAACGAAGTCATGGGCACTGCCAGTTAAGTATAAAGTCTTAATTAAGGAACAAATTCAACTTCAACTTTAGATTAACCTGATTACGAAATTAAAGAATTTTATTATAATTTATTTAATTTCTTAGAATTGATTTTGAGAAAAAATATCATAACCACACTTAAATTTTTACTGCCATATTGATAGAAAATCAAAATAGATTTGAAATATATTTTAGGACAAATTTGTATGAAAAATTTGTCATAAAACACATTTCAAAGTTATTTTATTTTCTATTAATACAGCAGTTAATATTGTTTTCATCAAAAAATAAGAAACAATTATTTAAATTTAGAATGAGTTTTTTCTTTCTGTGTACAAACCTCTTACGATTTATTTTACCTTTTTTATATGTTTAAGATGTTTACCTTTTTTTAATTGTATTTGTGTAAATTACAGAAATTTTGGTATTCCACCCGGTAAGAATTAAATAATTCATCATAATGGAATGGTACAGTTGCCACGAAATCAATTTACATTGCGCGGACTGACAACTATCCAGACATGACTTTCAAATGATACAATCACTACAATATTTACTTAATACCAAAATAAATGATTTAATTTAAAAGAATGGCTTTGTTTCGTGTTTCGCCTCTGGCTCTAGTTAGATTTGTTTTCTACCATCTCTTGTATAAATAAACATCCAACTTAAACGAGCATACTTAGCCGTTAGCACCATAATAATTTGTAACTCCGGATATATTTCAACTACTTACTTACTGTCTTGTGTCAGCATTTAAGCAACGGAGCCAAACAGATCAAACCATGCTGTGTATCAGTGATTAAAAATGCTTGACTATTTTCAATGCATATGTAGTTGCTTAACTGTTGCTGTGGAAAAATGTGCAGTAAAAGTTAAAAGCAAATGCAAAAAATGAAAAAGAAACGCATTTGCTTCAGCAGCAAAGCAATCAGCAAAGCAATTAAATTGAAAACGTTTGCTGTTGCTTCAGCAATCAGTTTGCTTTATTTTTATTTTTGCTTTTGCTGACTACGATTGCTGTTTCTTGCTGTAACTCGCTGCTTTTTATCCCTTTTAACATTGGAAACGTATTTATGTATTTATTACTTACAATACGCAAGAAAATACATTTATACATAAAATACAAATACAAACGTTGTTTTTATTACACTAAAATGTTTTTTCTTTTCTTAAAAAGCAACAGTAAAATAAGAAACAAACATTAACTTATCGCTTAAGCAACAGCAAACGTTTTCAAAATAAATGCAGCAAGAAAGAAAAACATAGTCAGCTAAAGCAAATGCGTTTCTTTTTCTTTTTTGCATTTGCTTTTTGATGTTGCTTCGTTTATAATGAAATGTTTTGTAAATTCTGAGATATTCAGTTTTTTTATATGCTGAAAATCATGTAAGCAAAGCAAAAATTTTAGTGCTGTTGCTATTTTTAAGCAATTTAAACACTGCTGTGCATACGGCGAGACTCGAAGACACGATGTGTTGTTTACCAATCAGACACTTCAATTAAGTCTGATCACAGATCTGCTGTCCAAGTACACAGGCGCCTTCATAAGTTCATATGCGCCGACGCAATTGTTTTCCTCCTCTAACTGGGACTCTAGACAGTTTTAAACTGCTTTTTACAATATATTCAGCTTTTTTTAAACAATTAATTCAGCGCCGCTTCTTAACAGTAATTATAATTTTAGATAGACATCTTTTTGCAATGCGGCAAACGTAGCTGCTCAATATGTGTTATATATTTTATTATTTTATTTAAACTCACCATACTTATTGGTGGCGATAGTAACGCACAATTAAACATTTTCAACTGAAAACACCAATACTCACATATAGCTACAGATGTTTTTCGTTACATCGCTTTGTGAATTTTTTTAAAAGGTAATTGCTTTATTCTTGTTGGTTTTCATCTCGAAACGCATATTCACCAAAATTTTTAAAGCTGTTCGCACAGTATGGTATTGAAAGACCCTTGAAATAGGAATTTGTTTGTTATATGACCTCATATTTTTAAATGTAAACACGGTTCTGAAATTTAAAATACATGCGCATTAATCGAAAATTTAACTGCCGAATTCATAGAAATTAAAATAACTTTGAAATGTGTTTTATAACAAATTTTTCATAATAATTTGTCCTAAAATATATTTCAAATCTATTTTGATTTTTTATGAATACGGCAGTTGATGTTTATTTTGTGTCATAGAAACAGGGTGTGCAGAGCAATGTCTTAATGTTCTGCTTAAGAGTTATTATGTCTTTTTACATACAGCAACCATGAGCATAAAAAAAATGGCCAACATTTTATCAGGCGATTTTACTGTCTTTGCTTTTTCCAAAACGGAATAACATAATTTTTGTGTACTATAGAAATTCAATGTTTTTTTGTTTCATAAAAAGCTATGAGCCATATCATTACTTTTATTCTCTATTATCTTTCGTATTCAATTTAACTTATCGGCTACTAAAACTTTATCATATGTTTTACTTGTGAAAGTAAAGTCACTGGTTCAGTTGAGCTATTATTGTCTTGAAAACAATATTCATGAATTTCCATTTTTATGCCCTTCGCCACAAAAAGTGGAAAAAGTTTGTCATTGCTTGTGTATTTTCCGACTCCATAAAGTATATATTCTGACTTCTTATGCATAGCGAAGCCAATTGAGCGATGTCTGTCTGTCCGTCCGTTGAAATCAACTTTGCCTCGGATTTCACAAAAAAAATATGGCAATCGATCAGATATAGTGTGGAAAGAGTTGCTATTAGATATCAGCATGATCGGTCCATGTCCTTCGAGGCAGCAGGCAAAACACCACGCTAACGTCTAATTTTTTCATGTCATTTGGAACAATAAAGAAATTCCAATCAAAAAATAAATATATGGGGCGATAGAGAAGCAAAAAAATAAGAAAAAACATCAAGTGAAAAAATTGGCCCCTGCTAATTTTTTCCGAGTTACGGGGCTCTGAAATTTTGAAATTTTTAAAAATATCAATATGGGTATTATTTTAAAGCTTTTGAAGAGATCTTTAGGGAAATACTAAACTTTTGCAAAAATACTTAACGCTTTAAGAGCCGATGTTAGTTTTATGTAAAATAATATATATGCAGTACATTTTTTTCAATTTTATTTCTCTTTCACCCCAATATTTGCTTTTTTATTGGAGTCACTTCACTAAACTAGATTTACATAGATGGTGAAGGGTATATAAGATTAGGCATAGCCGAATATAGCTTTTTTATTTGTTAAACTAAATATCGTAATTCGACTTTTAACATCTATCTCAAACCTTCTTGGTTTTGAATTGTTGATGACTTAAGGGTTTTTTTTAGATGCCGAGTCGCCATCACAAGTAAATATATATTTTTTATTTTTAATGATTTTATATTCGCTGTCAATAGTTAGAAAGGGCATAATGCGTCCAGATTTCTAACGAACAGTTGCATAGCAGCTAAATTCTTTTCATCAGTAAAAGAACAATTTAAAAATCGTAAAAACATTTTTTGATAAAGAAAACACACAAGTAACAAACAAATATGTTCTTTCTCTTAAGAAGCTGTAAGCGCACGTTTTTCATTTGTCGCCACTGCAAAAATAGTTTTTGTTTAAGTAAACAAATAACGTTTAATTTTCACAATTTAAGATTTTAACACCTTTAAACACTAACATTAAGGAAATCCTGTGTCATTTTAGTTTATTTATTTCATGTCAAATAACTTTAAAAGAATTAAATCATATTCATAAATAATTTTGCAAACTTCTAAAAGTATATTTTTAACAACTTTAAAACTAAAGTTTTTTTTTAAACTAAAATTTCTGTTCAAAGTTTGTATAGTTTGTGGCTTTTACACTTCCTTGAAGTCCAGACAAGATTGCTATAGGTTGCGGAGTGCACCTCCCAACTTTTATTTAAAATTTAAAATATTGTTTTTTTCTGAAAGTAAAGTTTTCGACAAAGTTAAAATTTATTGACATATTTTAAATTTAGCCATGCTAATTTTTCGATTGAAAAATTTAAATTTGCCGGTATTGGTTATTGTCTCGATGGCCATTTTACCACCTCTTATGTGTATCTCTTATGAAAACTGTTTAAAAAAATTTAGAATAACTAAAGATTTTTGCCCAAATTATTTGACTAATTAGAACAATAAAATCAAAGTTTATCTCATGATTTAATATTTTTTTGATAGATTTAAAGGCAAAATATTTGAATATATTTGAAAAGAACCGCAAATTCATATTGTTACATTCTTACACTTCTTAAAAGAAAAAGATGTTTTTTTATTATAAATACCTGCTTGAGTTTCGATTTTGGTTAAAATTAAAAAACACGGGAATATTAAATAAATAAAACTTCAAATTTGTCGTGCTACTTTCCGGTATTGGTTATTAAAGGTGAAACAACGTCTCGATGGGCATTTCGCTACCGCTCACTAAGCTTGTCAGGAAATTTCTAACAAATATTTTAAATGAACTAAAGATTTTTGTCTAAACAATACAGTAGAGACTAAAATCAAGGTTCAAGCAAAAACAACAATAATCAACTTTGATTTTACTTTTCTTTTCCACTGTATACTGCTGACTTTTTTTCGGCTCCTTTATACAGTTTAAAGATATTGAAAAATAAAAAAGCAACAAAACACTACGTTATTTTATTTTTGCTTTATGCACAGGCTCTTTCAATTTTATAATAAAATTGCAATTTAATAATTTTTATTTCTTCTTAATATCTCTGCACTTTTTCTATTTCTTAATCTGGGTTTTTATGATTTTCAACAATTACCTATGCATGTTACAACTTTGTGCTACTCCGGTAGGAATATAACTACTTGATATTTGCTTTAGCAAAAAATGTCTGTCTTTGACTCGCGCAGTCATTTATTCCACAAGACGCTGTAGCTCCTGCCATGCTTCTATATCACGATTTTTTTATTTAACAAACAAAATATTTCGATCAAGGCTCCGTCAGGGTTTATGCAAACCGAAACTCAGAAAAGCTTAATTGCTGTTTTCAAATTATTTAACTGTTAAACAATTGTTTAGCAAAAATATGTTTTTTTATATGCAAAGCTATGTTGGGATTTGAACTAAGGGTTTCCAAATTATTTTCAAATCGATTCCCTACATTAAAATATTTTATTTGTTTTGTTTTCAAAAATCTCCATGAAGGTAAACTATTTGAAATTCAATACACTTGAGCATTATCTCCATCCGCAGCTGTTTATGATTACTAATCGTAATTAGATAATTTTTTTTGGAAAGTTGAAGAAAATTTTCAAATTCGCATGATTACTAATTAATTACGATTACAGATAATATAAAAAATAATCAAGAGTAATAAAAATTACGAGAAAGTAATCAAAAGTAATAAAAAGTAATTGAGAAATAATTCGACTACTTTCAAAGATTACTGTTGATTATTTTTATTTATTTTCTCGTTATCGTAAATAATCTTAATTACTTATTTTTGTAATCATTATTAAATAACAATTAAGAATTGTTTAAAAGATAATTATGTAATCATTACCATTGCTTTTAAAATGTAATCTTATTGAATACTAATCGTAATCCAAATTTAACAGATGTGGTAATCATACCCAGTTAGCACTTTTGTAATTTTTATTCATATTCTTTTTCTTTTTTTTTTACGGTCAGTGTCCGCCCACGGGAGCTTTCACTATAATACGGACATTTCTAATTGTATTTTCTCAAAATCAAACATTGCAAATAACATATTGATTATTTTTTTACATTCGTTAGCGTGTTATTTCTAATTTTCTAAAATAAATTTAAAAAAATCCTTTTACATTTGTATCTCTATTTTCTTTGCGAAATGATATATTTTTACGAAAAATAAAAAATAAAAATTAATATTTGAATCATTTTTTACCGTTAGGCTGCGCAAAATATGTCTCAAAAATATGCGCAAAACTGATAAATCAGTTTTAAGTCATCTTAGATCGTCTTAAATTACTCACTTCCAATCTCATCTTCCAATCTGGGTAGCACCTCACTCACATGTCACCTAGCATATTAGTAGTTTGATTCCTTTTCATCTTGTGTTACATATGTACTTATGAGTTGTATATATTTTTCAGTATTTTAATTATTGTTACGAAAATAATATCTGGCAACCGCTGTTGTTGTCCATCAGAGCATGGTGAATAAGCTACTTCCACTAAAGGTCTGTGTATATAATAATACCACAATTAGCTAACAAAAGCTGAGCAACCTCAATGGCTGATTTGTTAGAGGTGCGTGATGCAAAACAGATGGTCATGCGTTCGAGCCCACCTTCGGACATACATACAATGCAAAATAATAATTGTTATTAATCAATTAAAAATCTAGAAGCAGCAATACAAACCTTCCGGAAAGGAAAAGACAATTATTGTGTGAAGCCATGACAGATAATTTAGTGGAGACGTGTATTTTAATCTAAGAGTAACAGATAATTCTCAAGACGCCCTTTATAATAAAGCGCAGGGAAGTGTCACAGCATAAAGTGTATGGCAAGTGTGTTTTGTGGCTATTAAATAAACAGGATGACTGCTTAGATAAAAGGCGTAGTGAAGTTCTCTGTAGATGGTTAAGGTTACTAAACAAGGCATCGAGTAGTTCATGTCTCGCCGGAGTGAGGCAGTAGTGTAGCTTGGATGGCTGCGTTTGTAATAATAACGCATTTTTAATAAATACCAGACCATAGAATTCACAAGACCGTAAGATCAAGAAGTATAGCCAGATAAGGCCACAAAATAAAAATACAGAATTTATTTAATTAAAAAAAAAAAAAAAAAAAAACAGGAATTAAAACTTTTTTTATCGCAGCATATAAATGAAATTTCTAAAAAGCAAAAAGTGCTTCATACCTGAGGTGTTCAAACTTGATCCACTATGGCACTGCAAAATACATTCTAAGGGCCTCCACTCCTTCTTGTTTAATGCGTCAGATTGTCAAATCTATTGAATAATTTAACATTTTCTTAATGCTAGAAAAATATTATTACAATTATAATTTTTATTCACGCAGCCTTTATTTGTAGTGGGCAACGTCTAGCCCTCACAAAGAAATTGCTGAATTATATTTTAATTCAGCATAAAGTGTGGGTGTAACTTTTTTCAAAGTTTTCAATAAAAGTCGTGAAATATATTACTACAGGTAGGAGGGGTCAGAGACCCCCACCACGTTGTTTTTTAAATCTCATAGACATTTTATTTCCTGCCAATATACACATTCTAAAAATTTTCTTCTTAAAAACCGTTTTACGGATAAACATACTATTTGCAGAAAAATATACCCACTAATAATTAAAGGGGTTTAAGCAGCTGCAGCATATTTTTTTTTTATTTCGTTTTTGTTTTTTCTTTTATTTTTATTTAAGTAAAAGAAAAAATATTGTCGTAAAATTTGCGACATCATTTTTTACGACTTACGCGAAATAAAATTTCTTAAATTTTACTACTTTTAGTGCGAGTACGCAAGATGATGACTAGAATGATAAAAATGATGACGATAAAGTTTCATGTTCTTCAAGTAAGAGATGAACAACAACAAAAGGAAAACTTGTACTATGAAGCTGAAGTAGAAAAGTTTTTTATAAATACAAGATATAAAATTAAAATATATAGTAAAGTTATACAACAATATGAATATGACATCATTTGGTTTTCATTGGAATGCATTTTCATCTAACGTTTGTTAGACGTAAAACAAAAGCTTTGCAATTTTATTAATTTCTATTTCCTTTTTTGTATTTTTAAGTACTTGAAAACTATTTTTTATATTTTTTATCTTTTAACTGTAAATCCTCGTGAAATTCTTGCGTAAAAACTACTTTAAAGAGAATGTTGTAAGAGGTAGAAAATTAAAAATAAGTGTATTTTATGTAATTAATTAGATAAAATATAACTTATAATTATGTCATTGTTTAGCAAAAACAAATAAAGATACGTAATAAAAGTAGAAAAAGTGCTTAGCCGAAATCAAGCAACTTTATTTAATATTTTCTCATATTTCCTATAAAATAAGTACTTTATTTTAAATAAGTAAGAGTGCTATATTCGGCTATGCCGAATCTTATATATCTTTCACTTTATATTTATGTACATAATGTTACGAAAATAAGATCTGGCAACCTGGCTGTTACTGCCCGTATGTGCATGGTGAACAACAGTGGTGAATAAGTTACTTCCACTAATGGTGTGTGTATAGAATAATACAACAATTAGCTAAAAAGGTTTAGAAGTAGCAGTCCAAAAAAACAACTATTTTGTGAAGCCCCATAACAGGTAATTAAGTGAAGACGTATAATTTATTACTAGAGTGACTGATAATTGCCCAGGTGGTAAAATAGTATGAACTCTAACTGTTAAGGTATGTACAGACGGTTGTCAGGTTTTACAATATTGTCAGACCTAAAAATGTACTGACAATGACAAGACAAATAAAAAAACTGACAATTCCATTGTAAGAAAATTATCTGACAATAAATTTTTCTGACAACATTGTCAGACAACAAATTGCTAGTTCACACGGTAGTAAGAATTGCCAAGTGTCAGAATTAAAAAATTCAAAAGAAAATTAGTTGACACTTTGTCAAGTGTTTGTATAAACCGGTTCAAAAGATAGGGCTAATACATGTAAAATTACATCAGGTATGAGCACACCCTTTAATTTATAAATTAAAATTGTATACTTGCTCTTTTAGCGGACTTATCAATACAAATTCCCTGTAAATTTCAGTTGTCTGTCTATAACCATTCAAAGGTTTGGTCTCATACACCAAATTACATCAATTATTGGAATATTCCTAAATTTATAAATCCAAATTTTAATATTGCGATTATAGAGGACTTAGCAATACAGGTCCTTTGTAAATATCAATGGTCTTTTTACAACCATCATATATATTTATAAAATAATCTATATTATTTATACTTGTTACTCCAAAGGTAATAGCTATCTACATTCTGTCCAATTTTCAAGCGTTTGTTTATGACGGTTCAAAAGATAGGACCATGTAAGTCAATTTACATGAAAAATGTCGGTCACTACAATACTTGTTCCGTATTCCAGTTTCAACTATTCGAGCTTTGTTCCTGAAGAAATATAAGCCATTTTTAAAGTGCTTGAAAAAGGCAAGTTTTTTCCCACCATTAAAATCATCCCGTGATATACCGTCGCTGTCCATTTTTTAACTCTCTTTTTTTCTGCTTTAATTTTAATTAAATTTTTTATTTAAGTTTTTTTAAGAATTTTTCACTTTTTTTCATTAACTTTTATCTAACAATGATATCGTTGTCAGATGTTTAAAATTTCCAACATATTACAATTTATTTCATACTGACAATGACTGACAATGTTCTGACAATGCAAATAAAAGCGTTCACACAATTGTAAGATATCTGACAATATTATTGTCAGGTAGAAGTCTGACAATTTTTTGACAATGGTTTTTCCGACAATGTTGTCAGACAACAATTGTAAGTTCACACGATTGTTATGAGTTTTCTGTATATTTTTTCTGACAATATTGTAAGATCTGACAACCGTCTGTACATAGCTTTAGCGTAGGTAAGTAACACCATAACAACAGTGTACGGCAGTAGTCAGTTGTGGCTATTGCATTAAAGGATATACGTGATACAGATTAACGTCAGTACCTGCCATTGATGGTCTGCACCTAGGTTAGGTCAGCATGGAGTCTTGGTGGCTCCGGTGGGGGTGGGATCCTTGCATAAAAGGATATGACTGGTTTAGTTGTAACACTTAGTAAAAAGGTCGGTCTGTGGCTTTTTACATTGCTTAACAAGGCATCGAGTCGTTCATATCCCGCCGTAGTAACACAGCAGTGCAGCGTAGATGACTGCGTTTGTTATAACGCATGTTTAGTAAATACGGAACCGTAGGATCAAAAGAAGTACTACCAGATAGAGCCACTAAGTAATATAGTATATATAATGTATCACAGTGGTATTTTGTAATCAAAAGAATCCGTAAGTTTGTCAACAATGGAAAAACGTAACAATATAAATCGGCATAAAAATTTATTTTCCACCATTTAGTTTTTCTATTCAAACCAAGCGTTAAAAATTGAAAGTTTCGCTTTGTTTTACTTTGCTTTGTTGTCCCAGCTAGTATAGTTGTGGTGAATAAGTATTAAGAGGTGCATAAGTAGTAATGAATTGTACAAATATTTTCGCAATTAATTAATAACGCAAAAAAATGTTTATTGTTTGGGAGCACATATTACAGCAAACAGCTTTCTTCGTTAAATTACCTTTTTAAAATCAAAGTACAGAATGCGAATTACAGGCGAGAATTTAGAATGTAGCTTAGTACTTGCTACTACTAAAATTGAACCAGACATACGTACCTTATCCACAAATAAACAGTGACAAGTGTCTCAGTAATATAGTTATACAACTTATTATTAATTTTTTGTAATGTTATAGTGCAGTAATAAAAAGTAGTATAAATATATTAAATTTTCTTCACCGGTTTTTGAAAACATAAATTTCATTTACCTACAAAAGCAATGTAAACGGCCCACTTAAGTTTGGTTTTTTTTTACAATTTTGGCCCACATTACAAAAAGGTTGCCATTCCTGATCTACACCAATATCAAAATTTTACAGAAATTACCCCGTTACAGTTTTATTATACATACGCATGTATAGATTTAGTTGAATGGTAGCCAAACGGCATATGTTACACACGATTGTGTAAGATGCTGGCCCTCATAATTAAATAAAGGACACCAAATTCGTTCCTCCAAGCACTGCTAACTCATAAAACTTTAGGATAAAAAACGTTTATCTAGAGAACAACCAATCTTCCATACATTTTAGTAGCTTCGCACCAGTAAAACAAGAGGACAATGCAAACGTTTTGTGTGTTCAGAAATTCAGAAATACTAAATTAATCTAGGATTTCAAGCTTTTAGTTATTACCTATTGGACAACCTTAATAAAATGCATCGTATGACTTGCGAAAATATATTTTAAAGTTCGTACGTTTTCAAGAAATTTCTTGTTATAATAAACCGTTGGCTTGATATTTTAAAAGCTAAATAGTTGTCTTTACTCTGCTAGAAGATTTTCGATTTTTAACATAAACCTGTTAAAAGAGATGGCGAAAATGTTTGTTATCGGAACTAGTTATATAATAGGATGGAATAACAATCCCTTAATTACTATTCGCTGATGCCTGTGTTGCAAACTAGACTTATGCTATTGAGTTCATTTTAGTGATCGCTTATTTATATATGTCAACCGATTTTGGTTATTTTTTAACATATTTGTAGATATTGTCGAGCTTTAGTGCACCGTCTTTATTTCACTTTAATCGGTTCAGTATTTAAGAAATAAATTAAATTAAGTTGCTACATAAAATACGAGGGCTGCTATATATATTTCTGGCCTGGCAACACTGAGTGCTCCCAAGTGCAATCTAACATTTCCATTGGAAAGTTTGTCATTTTTAAGCATAATCGTACTCAAAACGTTTTGACGTACGACCATTATTTGTGTTGTTTACAGTGACTTGAAAAGATTGATATAGAAAAAAATGGAATTAACTCGTGAACATTTTCGTGCCATCATTTTTCACAACTTTCGACGTGGATTATCACGACAAGAGTGCATTGATGAACTTAAATCTTTGTATGGCGATGAAGCACCATCCTATAGCACTGTGAAAAATTGGTATAATGAATTTAATCGTGGCAGAAGCTCGCTCAAAGACGAACTCCGTGAAGGTCGTCCGAAAACGGCTGTTGTGCCAGAGAACATTGATGCCGTGCGTGAACTCATAATGCAAGATCGACATGCGACATACTGAGAGAAAGAGACATCCTTGGACATTTCTTCCACCAGCATACATTCGATACTGCATGAACACCTGGCCGTAAAAAAGGTTTGTTCTCGTTAGATCCCGCACAATTTGAAAATCGCTCAAAAAAAGGCTCGTGCCGATTGGCGCAAAGAAATGTTGCAAAAATACGATTGCGGTGCTTCAAAAGACGTATGAGCCCGAAACGAAACAACAATCGACCGTGTGGGTCTTCAAAGACGAGCAAAATCCAACGAAAGTTGTTCGTGGAAGAAGCACTTCGAAGCAAATGGTCGCCTGTTTCTTCGGCAAAACTGGTCATGTGGCGACTGTTCCGCTTGAGCAACGTAGGACGGTCACTTCTGAGTGGAACACTTCAATTTGTTTCCCTGAAGTCATCGGAGAAATTCGAAAAACCAACAACAGAAGACGAATCATTGTTCACCATGACAATGCGAGCTCTCACACATCGGCTCAAACCAGAGCGTTTTTGACCGGCCAAAACGTCGAGTTAATGGGTCATCCGCAGTACAGCCCTGACTTGGCACCTAATGACTTCTTCTTGTTTCCGCACATCAAGAAAAAAATGCGTGGTCAACGGTCAGAAGAAGCTGTTGAAGTGTTCAAAAACCATGTTTTAGAGGTGTCTCAATCGGAGTGGAAAAAGTGTTTCGACAACTGGTTTGAGCGCATGCAAAAGTGTATAAATCATGCTGGAGAATACTTTGAAAAACAATTAAACCATTTTTGATTATAAATATTCGCATTTTCACTATTAGGCCAGAAATATATAGAGCAGCCCTCGTAAACAAAGAAAAAAGTCAAATTTTGACCTTAAGGCAAACTCTGAGTTAAAAGTTTAGAAATGAACTAGTTCAATATGTCTTTTAAATTTAAGCTCGTTTAGTTCAAAAAATTGTTTAGCTCAAAATGCATTTTTAATTTAAGGCTGCTCTTACGCAGGTATGTTCAAATCTAAACAAAAATTACTAGTGCAGCTCCTAATTTGACATATTTTACAAGCAACAAATCGATTAAGTTCAAGCAATAGAATAGTTCAGTAGGACTAGTTACTTTATGAACGACTCAAGGCCGGGGCACATAGAATCCGTCATATGTTGTACTTTGACATATTTGCCTGAAGTCAAAATAACGACGGATGAGGTTGGCACAATGAGTACTTTGCTGACGGATTTTAAATCAGCTGTAAATCTTTCCATTAGTGTTGCCAGAGAAAGACAGGAAAAATGACGAATTTTTCATTAAAGTTACATTTTGAAATTTTCCTTAAAATAATAGTAATTTAATATAATTTGTATAAAATTAAATAAAATCAAGGAGAATTAAATATTAGGTGGCCGTACGGCTACAAAAACAAAATCCTAATGTAATTTTGTTGCTGCAGAACACCATATTGATGCCAAAAGTAGCTGGCTGAACAGAAGGAAGCCGAATTTAATTTATCCTTTTATCATCATATTTCACTTTTAGGTTTTGGTATAAAATATAGTAAAAAATTTTATTTCATATGTCAGGGAAAAAAAACAACATTCACTTATTTACTAAACCAAAAACAACACGAAAATAAAAAAAGAATAACGTATGAAATAAAATTTCATACCGATGATACTTATGAGTATTTAAATTGGGACCCAATACTTATACATCTCACCGTTCAATAAAATTAGTTAAAGTACATTTCTCTATAAAAGATTTAGCTTCCATGGAATTTACTACACTATTTATTTTAAAAATACCGATATAAAAAATAAATTTGAAACTTATTTGCTTAAAACTTCAACATAAAATTACTGACAATTTTTCTGTAATACAATCCGGCACTTCCTGACGATTGTCAAATTTTTTAAGCGGAATAACTGAATTTGATACCAATTTTCGCAAGTTTGAACATAATGCTTAGTTTTACGCACGACATCCAGCTCATATTATTTCCCAGTTGGAAAAAAATTGTTGCCTTAAACATTTTGTTGGTTCTACACTTTAAACAAGAAACATTTCGTGATTTCTCACTAATACAAGAGAATAAAACTTAAGCAATGTTATTTTTTGTTTATTTCAAATTAATTTTTTATATGGTATTTTGATTGCATTTACAGGTAACCTTTGTTATTAAAATCGAATTGATATGTTAAGAAAGGTTGATATGTTAAGTAAGATTTGTACATCACATAATGAAACAAGTACTCTTTTAATGATATTACTTAATTTCGTGTTTATATCAATAGTTGCGAAATTTGGCCTAATACAACAAAATATTACGACAAATAAATAAATAAATTATCAAAAGTTACAAAAATGTAACCAAACGGCAATACTGCTTTTCATGTATCTGCAACAAAGAGTACAATTAAAACACAGCAAGAGTTAAAAGACAACAAAGAAGAAGTAGCAATTGATAGCTATCAAAGTATTCAATGTACGTCAAAAGTTAAAACTTGACCAACTTTCATACTTTGCGCTGACGGAGACGTACTGATTGTGAGAACACTCAAAACAAAACATGGATTTTAACTGACTTTTCAGTTGAATACGTTAAAGTTTAACGTATGACGGATTCTATGTGCCTTGGCCTTCAAGCCCATTGCCAACTACATAAGCACACACTAACATTTAGTTCAATTTTCATTTTTGCTACTTAAGAAGCCTTGGTCTTCTTTATAGTGCTCTTCTGAAAAGGCACAATTTCCTATTACTTAATTTAAAGCCACTGTGGAAAAAGAGCAAGCTAAATGTATAAAAGCATGGAACGCTTCAAAATACTTTAAAGTAATATTCGTTCGCAGCTTTTAAAACAAACTACTTCTCAGTATAGCCAGATAGTCTCAAATGAGTTATGTGAACTACATTATCACTGAACTATGTCATAGAAAAATACTCAGCCTCCCATACTTCGGAAAATACATACTTTCCTAGTTATTTCCAGCCTTAAGAAAATTTGCAATATATTTTTCTGCTTTTAACTACCAAAATCGTAACGACGAAAAACAAAACTACAAATATTGAAAGCCCTTCTCCATTTAAGTATTTTATATTATTTTACTATAAAAATAAAATAGTTTTTATATTTTACACTGCATTACCGTTCAAACGACTTTAACTCACACACCTTAAATATAAAAACCTAAAATGAAAACATTTAAAAACAATCTTTATAGCCCTGTATGGAATTCTCATATAGTTAAAAAGCAATTTATTATAAAGCACATTTATGTTCATGAAAGATACCAATGAGCACTAGCCATAGTACGATAGAATCCTATTTAGTTTATGGTTTAGCTCATAAATATACAAACAGTATTAAACGCAGTAATACATACATTCAAAAGATACCTACTCAAAAATATGTACATATGTATGTATGTATGTGTTAACTGAAAATATTTATACAAGGAGTATATCCGTATTGTGAACAAATTGTTGTCTTGACCATTATTAACTCAACTGTGCAGTTAAACGTCCTTTTACAACACCATTTATCAATGACCATTTGTTTTGTTGTTATTGTTGGCGGCATCATTTGTCTGGTAATAAAACTTATTTTTATGATCAATCTTACGAAATACGAGTATTTGCCAACACATGCACACTTACATTATTTCCTTTAAATAATGAAATTTGTATCAGATTTTTTTTTTTTGCTTTTTTTTACTTTAATAAAATAGAAAAGCGTTAAATTTAAAATAAATATACTCAATAACCTTAAAAATTTATAAAAGGTTTTGAACCGAATAATAATAAACAATAGTTTTTTTAAATCAAGTTGTGATATAAAAACGCTTTAAGTGCCGTAAGCTTAGAAATGAAAAAAATTAGCGATTTTTAGGGTTTCGTACGCAAATGTTAACAACTTAAACGTACTGTCATCGCTAAAATTTCTTCCGTCTCAGGACTCTATATTTAGAGCCATTGTAGACAGACAAATAAAAATTTATCGTATAGGCGTTATTTACACGTACATATACAGCGTTAAACGAAAATAAATTTGTGTTCAGACAGAGTATAGTATGTTTGTAGCACAATGTCCTCTATAACAGCAAGTATATCAAGCAAGAGTGCTATATTCCGCTATGCCGAATTTTATATACCCTTCACGATCTATATAAATCTATTTAAGTCAAGTAACTCCATTTAAAAAAAAAATAGGGGTGACAGAGAATTAAAAAATAAAAAAATTTGGTACTGCATATATATATATATATTATTACATAAACAATGGGCTCTTAATGGGTTAATCATTTTTAAAAAATTTTAATATTTTCTTAAATTTCTCTTTAAAAGCTTGAAAATGATATTTCAAGAAATTGGAAAATTTCAAATTATCGGCGAGCGCAAATTTTTTCACTTGATTTTTTTTTTTTCTTATTTTTTTAATTCTCTATCGCCCCATTTATTAATTTTTTTGATTGGAGTTACTTTATTGTTTCAAACGACATGAAAATATTAGAGGTCGTCGTGGTGTTTCGCCTGCTGCCTCGGACATGGACCGATTATGTTGATTTCCAATAGCACCTGTTACGACACTATATCTAATCTGTTGACAAATTGACTAACACGGACTAACAGAGGGACATCGCTCAATCAATTTCGCTATGCTTAAGAAGTCAGAATGTATATAATTCATGGGGTCGGAAATGGATATTGTAGAAATTACACACAGAATGACAAATTTAAACATACCCTTTTTCCACTTTTTGTGGTAAAGGATATAAAAAAATGTAAATTCAAGGGTGCCCGAATAGAAAGTTAATTTTCCCATTTATTAAACTATCACAGGAAAGTACTTGAATATAGCAGAAAGAATAAATTTCTATGTGCGCTATAAGAAAAAGCTTAAAAAGATAAAATAAAAGAGTTAAAGGGTTACCCCATAGAAAACTTTATTTTGACATATATAACCATATCATTTTAACTGCAATGGGCAGATACTTAAAATTTTTTAAAACAAATAATAAAAAGGTAAACTTTCAAATTAGAAGTTACTCCATAGATAAAACACTTGACGCATTTATTTTAAAATAATCTCATGTAGAGAAATTAGAGGTTTCTGAAATCACGGCTTATGGAATACCTTTACTCCTAGTGACGTAGTTTCGTTTAGTAATGTCAATTCAATTAAATGTACGGAAAATAAATATCAATGACAGTATATATATCAGCCGATTGAGCGTTGCACTCTCAAAGAAATAACATTTTAAAGGTAACAATAATCTAAGATGTTGTTGTTGTTGCAACAGCTCTGCAGCAGTTGAGAATTTTACCCTGAGATTGACTCGGGTCGTTGCTAAGCAAAGACCCAATTATGGTTTTATTATGTGGTTGTATGCAAAACATAGTATTATTAAATTTAATAATAATATAGTTGGTTTTGGAACCATATTCTTCTGTACCATAATAATCACATGGAAAGCATAAACTTTTTTATTATGTTCAAAATGTTTAGATATTATAATTGGATGTATGAGTAACAATATTACGATCATATATAAACGTTAAATAGTTGAATTAAAATATCATAATATGGTTTAAAATGTCACGTAATAATAATATTGTTGCGAAAGTGTGAATATTTCGTGATATAAAAGATTTAGAAATTTATTGTTTAAAAAAGTAAAATCTACAAAAAAAACAAATTTTCAAAGCAATTTAATTCATAATAATAATATATATCAATATAAAATTTATTATTCGGGATCTTTTTTATGTTAATTTACTTTAATCGTGCTTGATTCCTTCAAACATAAATATTTCAGAATATTCTCAAAAAAAAAAAAAAAATGGAAGAAAAATTAAAAATAGTTACTGAATGTTTGCTGTGTTATTTGTGTAAAACATATTTTAGTTTTTATTGTCTTTTTGCTTTATTGATTCACTTGAGTGTTCATTTAAATCCTATGATGATCTATATAAGCAGTAGCGAAATATTCTTTTCCCGCAGTAATGCATTTAATTTTGTATTTCTAAATAATAAATATTTCATGAGAATATTATAAAATATGTATATTTGAAGGATTCAAGCACGAATAAAGTAAATTAACATAATATATTATCGTTAACTTTTTTATATTATTTTCAAGAAATTATAAAACTTTGGTAGAGGTTGATTTTTTTAGGTAAAATCAACCATTTTGCATTTTTTGTGCATTGTAATCATATAATGCTTAAAAATTAACAAAAATATCTTTATCGTGACTGAAATATTGCTAAAAAAAAACAGTTATAGTTTCTTTGCCGCATTTATTCAATGTTACAGAGGATATATTTAATATGGTTTTTGTGACCATATCGCAACCATGTTTTATCTCTGCGTGCAAGCGATAGTCGGCTGCTTATTTTCTATACAATTTTGTATGCAAGTAAACCCAGATTCTAACAACAAAACTGTTATATGGTTTTTGGACACGTCTCCGATTGATAACAACGACGTGCCCTAATTGTGCCCTAATGCTTCTTTGTACATCGGCTGTAGCTTATCCGCCGAGCACTGTTTAAGAAAATAAGTCAACCTATGAGGAATAGATTGGCATACATTTTAATGTTACATTGCTAAAATAAATAAGAAAAAAAAAGAAAAAAGAGATTAAAAGACACTTTGAATGTATTACGGTCCGTCACAGCAACGTTCATCTAACTAGGCCCTTAGAATTATGTTAGCCATTGCCAAAGAAGATGTAAAGTTAGCAGTTATCAGCCTACAATCACTAAAGGTGAGAGTACAGGCCAGTTATAGAATAAGACTAAATTTATGGAAAATCAAAAGCCTACATTTCATTAACATTTAATTCATACTAGAAAACGACATTATCAATATTATCCTGGAGTCCTTGAAATAATAAAAATTAGAAAATGTTTAAAAGTTCAGCATAGAGAAGAAAGTTAAAATGTCAAACTAAATGGCAAAGGTTGTAAGCTGAACACATTTCATTTTACTTCTTTTAAAGGGCAAATGCAACAATTGACAACATTATGGTAAGACCTTTAGTACTTAAGAACAATTTTGCACAAAAATAGAAATCCGTTAAAAGCCAGTTTACTTTAACAATGACGGGCATAAGTGTTCCATTCTTAAAGCCACATTATAAAATGTTAAATGATTAATATTAAAATCAATTTAATGTCATGGTTTCCTTAATTTGTCGTCCTCATTTTGAAAACATTTGGATGTTTGTACTATCCAATATCGGAAATGAAGTAACCCTCATTTCCAAGCAAGTTAAGTCACTATAATTTAATAGTAATGTACATTTTATTGCCAAAACGGCTTAAAGTGGTCTTAAAGTTATTCATTAAAAATAAGGTGAATCAAATACCAAGTGATAGCGTTCATTCATTTTCATCGTTGCCCTGAAAGTCAAACCATATACAAATAAAAGTTATGGAGTTTGACATTATGGCAACAGCGAAATGAACGAATGCTCTCACATTTGTTTTGATTAAAAAGTAATCAGTTTTTAAATAATTTCAAAAAATACTGGGTCTAATTATTGATTCCGTTCCGCGATTGCGGAAAGCATTTTTTTTGCGGAAGAAAAATTTGAAATTATTGGTTCCGTTGGTGCCATATTTTTCCGTTGTAGCGGTATCATCTCTACAGTGGCGGTATTGCCATATTATTGATTCCGCAATGTAGATATTATTCCTTATTTTGCTTACGTTCAAATTTTGTAACGAAAAGCTGACGGAAAGAACAAAAATGTAAGAAAAATATAAAAGTTCTACCAAATAAATTTCTTTTAGTTTTAGTTATTTATTTATATGTGTTTTAGTTATTTGTTTTATATGTGAAAAATATTTTTGTAGGAATAAAAGAGAAAAATATACAAACAAATTGCAAATCGAGGCAATGGTTAATTTACTGGAAAAAAAAACCAGGACATTGATTGTGGTTTTAGCCAACGCGCCCCTGCAGACGTGAAAAGATTCTGGGAAGATTTGGCAATGACACTAAATGGTTCACTTTGCAAAATGTTGATTGCGCTATATTGGCATTCAAATCCTTGCCAATATAATGCTGATAGCTGCCTTCTGCAAAAAATCTTAAACAAGCCAAAAGTTTATATTTTGGAGAAAGTGCTCCTTGCCGATCACAACCTGAACTTGTTACTTCTAGCTCAGACAAAATATATTTAAACGCTGCCTTATTTAAACGAAAATTTTTTATAAAGCTGTAAATTTAAACATTTACATTTCATTAAACACATATGTACTTACATATTTAAATTTCTTTATTTTAGTTACTCCGTGTCATTCATCTGCAACACATCCTCAGATTTATACCGCAAAACTCTTCTTTCAACTCGAATGTCTAAACAATCATCATCACTACTATCTTCAAAAAAGGCTATTGTATCCATATTTTTTCCGAGTTTGGTATTTTAATATATTTTACCTTTAAAAGTGTGTTTTTGTGTTCAAAATTGTAACTTATAATTTTAAATGTTTTTTTTCAACATCAGCTGTTCACAATATCAACTCAGATTTTATTAAAACAGGGATGTTAAATCAATTTTGCGGAAAGCTTATACGGCAGGAATGAATAATTGCAATGCGCGTATCGATCGATATTTCTTTCCGTTCAGTTTTCCCTTCCGTGCGGAACCAATAATTCCACCCACTATTGGTTCTTAGATTAACATGTTTTAGCCACCATTTTGTATTTAAAACAAATAACTTTAATTGAAATGAACATACTTGTGCAAATGACATTTAAAAAACTGACTTTCAGTTTTTTTTTTTAACAAAAAATTTTTATATATTTATTTTATTACTTATTCTAAGAAAGAAAATAAAAACATAAAAAATCTTATGTATAAATTTTATATACAATCTAATATTCTTACTTATTACGAAAATACAACGAGAAGTTAAAAATGGGATGGGTTTAGATATGTATATATTATAGAGAAAAATGCACATATATAAAAAAACAAAAAGTCAAGTTTTACTATATACTTACATATATTAAAAATATAATATTATAGTTACGAAAATATTTATACATATTAAGGGTTTGCTAAAAGTTACTAGAAGTATTGAAGAGCTCATACCCGTTTTTTGTCTTAATGGGCCCAGCACTCAGGGGATGACTCGTACGTATGCAAAGTATTGTGCCAGAACTAGGAAATAAGTTAATGGAAAGGAGGATAGATACAGTAGTGCTTGTAAACATTTGACACTGTAAGTGACCGGAAAGACCTCCGAAGGGAGTTTATTCCAGAAACAAACTGTTCTGTTAAGAAGTTTCTCTATAATGTGTAGTGCGAACACGAAGGGATGCGCTCGTGTGTGCTCTTTTGCAACTTTAAAATTATGCTTGTTTAAGAAATTGTAATTATCCGCCCCTTTTTTTTAACTGCCAACTTCGCGCGATGTTTTTGTAGGGCCCTGGTTAACTCATTGATGATCTTCATATAAAAACTTTAACTAAACTTCATCGGCCTTTTGGTCTGTGTTTTATTTACAATAATGACGGTGATGAGCCAGTTCCAACCCAAGAATTTAAACTAAGGAAACACTTCTGGTGGCTATATTTCCTTAAAATATAATGCAGGAGATAGTTGATTGCGTACAGTAGAGCCCCGTTTTGACAAGACTAGAAAAATTTTAAAATCAAGTATAAACTGGTAAGAGGCGCAATGAAAATTTGTTCTGCGGGTGTGTTATCCCTCCCCTTCTGCCCTTCCTATGCCAATGCTTTCAAGTGATCCATTAATACTGCCATCTTAAAATATTTTTCAGTTGGGGCATAATATTAAATATTTATACTTTTGTACTTCATTCATCTGGCAGATGGTATCAAATATTTAAGTTCATCAAACTGATACCAAATCTAGCACTACAGCACACCTTGTAGACCTTTTGCATACATAGACGAAAACATAATGGATATTGTTAAAATCTACCAGCTCCTTTTAGCCAAGTCTTTAGAATATTGGCAGAAGCACTTCTTAACAAATTGAAAGATTGAAAAAGTAAACAATTTAGAGAAAGGGCGTTGCTAAATTGTCATTGGCTAAACAAAAATATACACATTTTGCTTGCAGAGCTTTAAGAAAACATTATATGTATAACATCATTATAACATTTATACATAAATATAATGCCAACACTACCCATGTACATAGAAATTTTTAAAGGAGAAGAAAACGTTGATTATGTGATAAAAATAATTACAAGCATTCTAACAAACACTACCAGATGCAATGATAAGAATATATTTACAAAATACTTTTCTTGATGCATTAAAGATGCATCTCTCGGTGAGGAAAACTCGTAATTAAAGTTTTGCAAGTTCGTGTAACTGCAGTTACTGAATGTTTTAACGTTACCAGAGTTATGTAGATTGGCAAAAAAAAAAAGGTACAGAGTAACGAATCTATTCTTAACGCAGAAGGTGAAGCTTTAATAAAATAATAATAATAATAACAAATACTTTTATGCGAAGGCAAGTTAAAAAGTCCTTACAGAATCATATATGAAGCATTTTCTTAGTTAATTACTTATTTTCAGGATCGAGGTTCCAAAAACATTCTTAATATAAATTGTTAACAATCGAATAGTTAACAAACTTTTTTTTTATTTTACAACATAAACAAAAGAAGTTTCGAAATTAACGAAAGACTTAAAAAAATTGTAAGTATGTGAAGTGAAAGTCATAAAACATCTGCACCAGCATTAAAGATAGTCCACAATTGGATACATTTGTAAATTCTTTTGTAGCATTAAATCGTTTAAGGAATTTAGTTAAAGCAGTATTGAGGACAGCCAGTATTTTTTATTTTACTTGAAAACTTAGGAAAAATAATATCGGACATTTTTCTCATAACTGGAAATAAACGAATTATAAGTGTGAAATTAAGTAACAGTTAATGCAATAAATTTTAGCAGCTGTTTAGCAACTTCGCTTATTCCACGTGTAAAATTTCACATTTAGCTAGTGATACCAATACTGCGATTAAAAACAAAAACTGTCGTTCTTTATCATTAAGTAAAGGCCAGGATTCACTATCATACTCAATCATACTATTCGTGCATAAAAACGCGTATGTGAGTGACAAACTTTTGTCTTTTTGACAGATTATAGATCTGATTTTATAATCTTTTAAAATAATTCATAAAATATTTTTCTCTATGCGATCAGACTTGATTTTTTAAGGTCAGATGAAAAAAAAACAACAAAATACTAAAACCATATATTTTTGCATCTTTTTTATATATAACAGTGTGGCATCTACGACGGCCTTTAAAACGATTTTTAAAGTTCAAACATACGCTTTAATTGCGAAATTAGTGAATTTACGCAATTAAGGTCTTAATTGAGCGCAATTTACCATATAATAAGTTAATTAATAAATTGAGCAATTAGTACCTAATTGCATCACTAATTGAGTAAGATGCGAAATGCAACCCTTGTCAGCAACCATGTTTACTCTGCGAACTATGTTCAGTGAGAAGAAGAAAATTCATAAAATTGACAAACCACAAGTAAAAAATATAAACAAAAAAATAAAAAGAAAATGGCGGGTCATACGAAAATAGCTTTGAAACTTCCAACTACAAAGCAACAACAATAGGCCATGTTCTTTTTGTAATAGAAAGAAAAATCAGCTGGGCAGACGACACTACCTGTAAAATAAATATGCCATGTGAACACCAAATTAAATTGCGCAATTAATATTAAAAAAAACTCAATTAAAACAGCATGTCTGAACAGGGTATAAATTGTAACAGAGTACAACTTTGGCAACAATAATTCTTTTTGATATTGCACTAATTTTTATACCCTTCAGCACAGAAAGTGGAAAAAGAATAGATCTGAAAAACTTTGTTATTCCGTTTGTAATTTCTACAATACCATTTCCGACCCCATATATTCGAAGTATATATATTATAAGTTCTTATGCATAGCGAAGTCTATTGGACGATGTTTGCTGTCCCTCTATCCGTTCGTGTTCGTGCTGAAATAAATTTTGCCAAGGCACTATATGAGCTAGAAAAAATTTAAATACCTCAATCGATCAGACATAGTTTTGAAATATTTGCTATAGAAAATCATGTTATTTAAGGCAGCGGACAAAACACCACGCATGCCTTCATTTTTTCCATTTCTTTTTGTCAACTTTCGTTTGTTTTCCTGCAGGTGGTTGTTCTTTTTCATAAAAATAATTGTAAAAGGTATGAAAATTACACATCTTTTACCTGATACTACTTATTAACCTGTATTCCTGAAAGTGGTTGCGTTTTATTATAAAAAAATTAATGGAAAGATAAAAAATTTTATAGCTTTTTCATGATACAGAAAACCTAAGCAAAACCTACAATTTTCGGAAAAAGAGCTGCTTATATACATATATAGTCTTTAGATAGCATTTCGCATGAAATTATGAACAGAAACCATGCGTTAGGCGAAAAAATAAAAAAAAAACCAATTGTACGATTTTAGTTTCGAAGCGTGTGCGCATCTAATAGATCTTTTTCTTCAAACGACAATTAAATTTCTGACTATTAAACTTAAAGATATGGCTTGGTGGAATAAAAAAAGCGGATCGTACGAAAAGTTTAGTTCTATAACAAAGTTATTTGTGAATAACTTCCAAATCCGTACATTTCTGATAGCTCAAAAACTTCATGATAGTCTAGATATAATTGCATCGTGTGTAGAACCTATTTTATGTATTACTAAGTAACAAATATTTGTTTTATTCAGTTGAGCGAATCTCGTCATATTGTGGCATTTTACGTATACGCTGCAAGTTACGAAGCTATAATTTTCACCAAGACAATTCTCGTCATATTGCTCTGCCAGTTAAAAAAATCAGAAAACTGCAGATGGAAAGCTTTAAATAAGCCACAGACTATTGTTTCGATAGATCAATTCGGGATAACATGTAATTTCCTTCAGTCGGGAGTATCAAAAATTCGCTTAATTTAAAAAACAAGTAAGAGAAATAACTTTTAAGTGAAAAAATTAGCGCACGAAATTTTGAAATTTTTTAAAATATCAATATAGGTATCATTTTAAAGTTTTTGAAGAGATCTTTAAGGAAATACTAAATTTTTTTAAAAATGATTAACCTATTAAGAGGCATTTTTATGTAAAATTAGATATATGCAGGGCCAATTTTATTTTATGTTTTAGTTCGCTGTTACCCCAATATTTGATTTTTAAAATGGAGTTACTTCACTAAACTAGATGTACATAGATAGTAAAGGGTATATAAAATTCGGCATAGCCGAATATAGTACTCTCACTTTTATTAATTAATCAATAAGATTTTAAAAATGTCGAAGAAGATTGTTGTGGTGAAAAAAACTCAATTCTCCATACATTATGATCTGATTCATCTAAGTTAAAAATTCCGTTAACCAAATATCATCTATTCAATTCAATAAATAGATACAAATGAATCGGATACTCTACCAGACACAGGTCTTTTCAAACGGCATCACTGTCACACCTACACACAATCGAATATTTTTAATGTTCCCTGTGTAAAACATATCTTTTTATTAGATTGTTATTAGTTCTTGTGGTTTTTATTGGCCTCATATGCATGCAATCTTTTTATCTTTATTGTGTTGTTTTTATTTAATAAAAAAATTCAAATTAACGCAAAAGCAACTACTTATAAATAGAAATAAAATAATTGTAAAAATTTCTTGAAAAAACGCACCACAAAATTTTTAGCACTACTAGAAAAGCACATAGTAAAAAAGCCATTAAATTTATGGAAAAAAACTTGATTTTAAAAAGAACTTAAATTAAAAATGTACATTTTATAATTAAAACTTGATTTTAAAGAGAATTCGAATTTAAAATTTACAATTATGTTTAAAGTTTAATGTGATAAAAAGATAAGTGTACGACTTCTAACAATAATGCGGCTTCATTGGCAAATTCCAGCAAATGCGATGTGGTATGTTTTTTTTGCGTTCTTCATTTTACTGCTTCTCAAAACTTTTCTAAAGAGGCTGGCACTGGTTGGTAGTTAAGATGAAACAGAACTGGGGCATAACGCGTAATCCATACAATTTGACATAAAAAATTCAGCGTAAAAACTAGTTACATATTGCAATCAGGGATCAAAAATATTTTTTTTGCTAAATCACAGTTTATTTTCCTTTTTCTTTATTAACTGAAAACAACAATTACTCGTATTATTTAAACAAAACGTATTTGTGTGGCTAAGGGCACAAGGGCTACAATTTACATTAACAGAAACTGCTAAGCTCAATATGAATATAAATATATCAGAGAAACTTAACATTAACTTATAAATGAAACGACCTGACCCTCATTTTCATAAAAACCAAGCTGACTATGCTGATTTAAACGGAACCTTTTATAATAAATACTAAAAAACTCCCTATTACATAGCATAATACTAGGTTTTACTACCTGCCGAAAACTGTTTTTCTTTATGCAAACTTCAAAAAAAATGTGAATGCCACTTAGGACAAATCGACTCCTAGAAACAAAAAATATGTGTGTTAAGGCAAAAACGCATGTTACGTTTAAAATTTTTAAAAATAAACTTTCTTTTTTGTAAGTTTAGTTTAGTAATAAAGTTAACTTCCGCCATAAACCTTGATTTCATAGTTTGTTTTGATTTTTGCTTCTACCCATTAAATGTCAAACTGTAATTTCCACTAGCCTGTGTACACACTGCTTTTTATTGTTTGTGTTTTCATGTTTTTTCAAAGTGGCTCGTGATTGGGATCGTGTAATCATCACGGCAAAAAAAGGTAACCATTTCACTTGGTAAACATGACGGCAGATGATAAAAGCATATCCTTAATTGACAAACTAGTAACAAACAGAAAAATCTCCACAGACAAGACTTCAAAAGTTAAAATGCAAATAAAAGAAACAGACAATTTCATAGAGTGTGACAATTGTCACAAAATACTGCACTTTCAGTGCTCTCGTTTATATAGAAGAGAGTTCGAGTATTTTGTTAATAACCAAGATGAGTCTTTTACTTGTCATTTATGTGAAAATGCAGACAATGAGGGAATAAAAACTGAACTGCAAGCAATCAAAACTAAATTAAATAAGCTTGATCAGCTGACTAGCATACAAGAAACAATTCAATTCATGTCTCAGCAATATGACGATATTTTAAAAGGTTTGGCTGATAATAAAAGGAGATTAAGTAATGTCGAAAAAGAAAATATTTTATTAAAAAAAGAAATTAAAGATTTAAAATCGTCAGTAAAGTTGGTAAATGATGCTCGCGTAAAAAATGATTGTATTGTTAGTAGATTGACAATGTTACAGCTGTTGATTCAGTGTTGGACTTGGCAAAAACTGTTGGTGTCAGAATGGTACCCGAAAATATTAACGATGCTTACTTTAACCGCAAAAAGGGCACAAGTGATAAAAAGAGTCTTGTAGTTAAATTCTCTAATAAAGTTTCAAAAGATAAACTCATGTCTGTCAAGCCTAAGCTGAAGGAAAACAAGGATTCAAGTGGAGTATTTGTAAACGACCTTCTCAGTAAAGTAACATTAGATATTCTTAATTACGCTAGAGCTCTGAAAAATACTGGTTACTCGTGTGCGTTTGCAAGAGGAGGAAGAATTTTTTATAAGCGAAGTGAAACTTCTAAAGCGCAAGTCATAAGATGTGAAGAGGACGTTGATAAATTACTGCTGAGTGCTACAACTTCTCAACCCTGGAAACGCAGATAGATGGCCAACAATAATACTACTACACAACACGATGAAGTTACTGATGATGATAAGGAATCGTATGCTTCTCCCTCCTAATGAATGTAATCTTTAATAAGATATGTTGCTTTATTTATTTTTCTCTTTTTTATAATATCTGTATATCGTTCCCAAAAATGTATGATTGATCAGTTTTCAAATAAAATTAAAGGATTCATGAAGGCTCATGCACAAAACCCTCTCATAATGGTTGGAGATACGAATATTGATGCATTTCATAACCAGCAATATCCTGATTTGGAAAACTTATGTCTTAATTATGATTGTTACAGCTGTCATTCTCTTGTAACAAGACCCAGTAGTCAAACTTTTATAGACCATGTTTCCAGTAACATTTATGGGAAGATATCTGTTGATTCAGTGGAGTGCTCATTGACAGATCACAGTATTATTTGCTGTAAAATAGAAAATAACTATGTTGCAAACAAATACATCGAAACTGACAAAATTCAGTGCCACTATAATAAGGTCAAAGAGTCCCTGCAAAATAATTTAAGTAAAATTAATACAAATTCTAATTCATCAGACTTTACTGAAAATGTGATAACTTGCATCAATGATGCTGTTATTAAATCGTCAACTTGCACTAAAACCAAAACAAAACTTCGGTTTGAACTTTGCCCGTGGATAAATAAAAACTTACAAAATTTGATATTATATAAGCGTAAACTACTTATTAAGCGACGAAGGTCCAAAAATACTAAAATTGATAAATTGTTGAAAAAGATAAGTAGAATTATAAAAATTGCGAATAAATTTTAAAAGAATGATTATTACTATGACAGTTTGAAAAGAGCAGAAGCAGATGCAAAGACTTGCTGGAAGCTTTTAAACAACATACTTGGCAGAGAGATAAAAAATAATGTAAACCGTATGAATTCGACAGGTGCTGTGATTCTTGATGATCGTGTCAAGGCTAATGAGCTAAACCACTATTTCGTGGAATCAGTAAAAGATTTGAGGAACAATATAAAAGTATATCCCAGCGATGATTGCAATCAACTTAGAACATTACCCCGTAGTTCTGGTCTATTTTCTTTTGAAGCAGCCAATACTGAAGATTTGAAAACTATTATAAATAATTTGAATTTTAAAAAAATGAACTTGCTATGATGGAATTTCACCTAAATTAGTAGTTAAATGTAAAGAAATTATATTACTCGTACCAATGCTACTTACCATTTTTAATAAAATTATTAATTCGGGCATTTTCCCTGATTGCTTAAAGATCAGTAAGATTGTACCCATCCCAAAAGTTGCAAATGCTTCTACGGTAAACAAGTTTCGTCCAGTTGCTCTTCTATCGATTGTTGATAAAATATTTGAAAGACTAATATACCAACAACTTTTACTGTATATTGAAAATAATAATTACATATACAAACACCAGTTTGGATTTAAAAAAGATTGCGGAATAGAGGAATCAGTTGTAAATGTAGTTAATTATATATGTAGTGGATTGGATGCAGGTGCAAATGGTGTAACTGGCCTTTTCTTGGATTTTAGTAAATCTTTTGATTTAGTGGGTCATAAGATTATGCTACAAAAGTTGAAATACTATGGTGAAGATGAAAGAGGGCTCAACTTGTTTGAGAATTATTTCAATAATCGGAAGCAGTATGTAGAAGTTAATCAAGTAAAAAGTGATATGGCCAATCTTGAGTGTGGTGTACCACAGGGTAGCTGCTTAGGTCTCCTACTTTTCTCTATTTATCTAAATGATTTAAGCAATATGGATTTAACAGGACATTTGTATATGTTTGCTGATGATGTGTGCCTCTTTTACTCGTACAAATATGACTTATCTTTGAAAGTTAATATGGAACGGGATATATCCTTGATTTTTGAGTTTGCTCGTCTAAACAATTGATACTTAATGCAGATAAAACTAAGCTAGTTCGATTCAGGCCACATGCTGTTACTAATAACTTCAACATTAATGTTGATGGTAATGTCATTTACGAAACAGATTCCGTAAAGTATTTAGGTAAAGCGTTACAAAGTAATCTTTCCTGGGATATACACATACGTGAGCTAAAATCAAAAGTAGCTCCAGCTATTGGTGTATTATATAAAATGAAATATAAACTTAATGAAAACACAAAGCTTTTGTTATACCATTCCTTAATACAGAGTCACCTAAATTATATGGCTATAATTTATGGCTTCAAAAATACAACAATGCTAAAAACACTGCAATACGTACAAAACAAGTCGCTAAAAGCAGTATATAACTTGACTTGAGATTCCAAACTCTATCGCTTAATCGAGACGACTGTAAAACAATTTTGCCAATACATGGGTTATAAAAGTATCAAGCCCTGATGTATATATTTAAATCCTTGTCCTTACATTGGACATCGTACCATACAATTTCATCAGAACCAAAGGATTTTTAATACTCGAAACCACCAAAATTTGTGGACATCAAGGTGCAGATTGGAAATTACTAAGCAACGTATTCAATACATGGGTGTTGCTGAATACAATAATCTTTCTGTAATTTTCAAAACATGTAACAGAATTTCTATTTTCAAAAATCATCTTGAAAATCTTGAAACACTTTTATTGTATTTTTTTCCTGACTTCAATACTTGTTTTACTTCAAAATTTCCTATAATATGTATTTTATAATTTAATAATTGTACATGTATTTATTATTGCCAAATTTTCTCAATAATGCCTTAATGGTGCTGAGATCAATAGAAATTTGATTTAATTGTACATGAATGTTAAAAAAAACTAAATAAATAAATAAAAAAAATAAAAGTTAATACTTCAAAGAGGAACTCCAGTAAGTTTGTAAATTTTGAATTGGAACCGCTTCATCCTGGAGGACAACTTACTGAAGCTGCAAAGTTTAAGGATTTACAGGAACTCAACGAGTTCATACCTCCTATAAAGCATGCATTTTATAATAATTTAAAAATAAATTCGCGAGCCGAAAAAGAAGATAACCAGGAAGAAGACGAACATTTATTATGACTAATTTGTATTGTTTAAAACGCTAAAAATTATTTTTATTATTTATCTGAAGAAATTTTTTATGTTTTAATAAATGGAGCCAAAATGGCTTAACCCACAGTTCCTATCATTATATTTTTTAAATGAATTCCAAAATGTCCTAAGCCATTTTAATTTTTTTATTAACTGTTTAAAACAGTCTTTATCTAAGTTACATATAACAACTAATATTTATTTAAGATGAATAAAAAAATAATAAAAATATTTTTAAAGCTTATTTTCTTTTAACTTCGTTTTTCACAGAACCATTTTTTTGGGGCTTAGGCAGTTTTGCCACTGAGCAACTCAAATATTAATGCACCTTGTGTTAGGCATTTTTATGTTTTTTTTTAATTTTCTATTTATTTTAAATCAATTTATTTATTTAAAGTAAAAACTCAATTAAATCGTATCCCCATGAGTTCCTCTAATACGATTTCATTTTGTGAAATATTTTTAACAAAATAAATATATAAAAAAGAGGGGAAAAAATTATGTTGGTTTTTCGAATCAGTGATGCAAAATGCGGCACATAAAATGTGTGCTTATAACTACCCAGCAAACATTTGATTCCAGATTTTTTATAATTTGATAATATTACCGTCTAAAGTTCGTTGGTACGAATCGACCGCCAGGCATACTAGTTATACATTAAAAACGATGTATTATATCTATTGAAATTAAAGTTAAAACAATCTTCTTTTGCATTCTTCTCAACACTCTTGCATCTGGTTTTTTTAAGAACGGTTAAAATTCATAGTTTTGCGTTTTTGACATCTACACCATTCCTCCCTCCCCAGTCCTACTCCCTTTTGTTCAAAATATATATAAAATATGTTTACAATTTTATTGTATACGGTACAGACACAAATGCCCATTTTTCCTCTTCGTTCGTGTTCATCTACATCCTAGCTCTGGAAAAAAAAAATATATATTAGAACTTATCAATGTACATGGAGTGGAAATTGCTAAAAGCGGCTCTTAATTCAGGCGTTAGAGATAACATTTTTTTCGTTTTGTAGTATTCAGTGGGTCATTACTACTTAAAAAATCATTTAAAAAAAAAAAATTAACGCCAGGGGTGTTCGTTTGTCAGCTCGTATGAATATTTAACTTGCTTTGGAAGCTCCGTTTTTAAAGATATATAAAAGAAATTTGGGCAATTGATTTTTTAGGTTAGTAATTCATCAAACAAAAATTTAACGAAATCAGTAAATGATTTCGTATAGCCCCTATACAAAATTTTTCCGGAAATAAGCCATACTAATTTTTATTTGCTAAAAAGTTTTTACCAATATAAATAAACATTTTATATTTAATACTATTAGTCTTCATATTCGCTGTCACTAAAATAAATATCATAAGAATTATTTTTTCTGGAAATTTTAGGTAATAATAGAAGGTCCATTACCGGCTGTGGTAACACGCTATTTTTCCTTTTTGTAATGTTTGCTTGTATAACTAACAATATAATCAGAGTTTATTAAAAATCTATTGAAAACATCTTCGGTATTAAATTAATTGGGTTGATTCCGCCAGTATATATTAAACTGTTGTTATAATTTTCGATAATAACCGTCGTCACTGGCTGTGTACTTTGGATGTTCGGCGAGCGCTTTCGATGTGATAACATCATTTTCAAGCCACGTGTTTATTAAAACTGAAGAGATAGTGTTAAGAATAAAAGGTGGTGGGTTTAGGTAATTTTTTGTCCGTTTGAATAGTATTATGCAGGTAGATTCCCTGATATCTGTCTTGTTTATTAGGGTAAATAGTTAATATTTGGATCTTTTATTATTGGATAGGTAAGTGTGACCGTCTGTGGGTGTTTTTCGTTTGTACGAGTGTTTTAGTAGTTTTAGTGGTGTATAAATCGTGTCAGAGGTTGTGTTTACCTGTTCGTTAATAATGTCTCTGTTAAACGTTCGTGTTTTGTAAATTTCCATGTTTTCAAGAATGTCTAGTCTTCGTCCTTTTTTACTTGGGTGTAATACTGTCATACATTCATCTATTTCCTTTGGTTCGTGTCCATGTGTGTTAAGGTGTTTTGCGAAATTGGAGTCTTCCCTTTTCCTTTTGTATGATCGTATGTGTTCTGTAAACCTTGTTTTTAATGTTCGTACAGTTTGTCCGATGTATGTATGGTTGCAAGTACAAGTAAGTCTGTATACTCCGCTGGTGCTAAATTTATCCGTTGTTTCTATTGATGTCTTAAGATTGTTACGTAGAGTGTTGCTCGTTTTTAATGTTGTGTGTAAACCTTCTTTTCGGAAAAGGTTGGTTAATCTATATATTTCTGGTTCTGTGTAAGTGAAGATGTGTCGTCGTGTTATGTCTATTGTTTCCTTGTCTTCTTTCTTCTTGTTTTTGTTGTTGTATTGTCTGAGTAGTTTGTCGATGGAAAAACATAAAATAACCCATTACTGCAGATACGTAGACGACATTATATGCATCCTAGAAAGAGACAACGCCGAACAAATTCTTATAGACTTAAACATAATACACAACAAAATCACATACACAATGGAAAAAGAGCAAAACAGAACTTTACATTATCTTGACAAATACGAGGAATTGATACCTTAAACTTTGACATTTATAGAAAACCAACCATGACAGACACAATTATCCACAGCTCCTCAAACCATCCTACTCAACATAAACTCGCAGCGTTTAGACATAAGATTCACAGACTTAAAATAGTCCCACTCGCTCCAGATAAATACAACAAAGAACTCGATACAATTTACACTATAGCTAAAAATAACGGTTACAACCACACAACCATCGACAAACTACTCAGACAATACAACAACAAAAACAAGAAGAAAGAAGACAAGGAAACAATCGACACAACACGACGACACATCTTCACTTACACAGGACCAGAAATATATAGATTAACCAACCTTTTCCGAAAAGAAGGTTTACACACAACATTAAAAACGAGCAACACTCTACGTAACAATCTCAAGACATCAATAGAAACAACGGATAAATTTAGCACCAGCGGAGTATACAGACTTACTTGTACTTGCAACCATACATACATCGGACAAACTGTACGAACATTAAAAACAAGGTTTACAGAACACATACGATCATACAAAAGGAAAAGGGAAGACTCCAATTTCGCAAAACACCTTAACACACATGGACACGAACCAAAGGAAATAGATGATGACGAACGTTTAACAGAGACATTATTAACGAACAGGTAAACACAACCTCTGACACGATTTATACACCACTAAAACTACTAAAACACTCGTACAAACGAAAAACACCCACAGACGGTCACACTTACCTATCCAATAATAAAAGATCCAAATATTAACTATTTACCCTAATAAACAAGACAGATATCAGGGAATCTACCTGCATAATACTATTCAAACGGACAAAAAATTACCTAAACCCACCACCTTTTATTCTTAACACTATCTCTTCAGTTTTAATAAACACGTGGCTTGAAACTGATGTTATCACATCGAAAGCGCTCGCCGAACATCCAAAGTACACAGCCAGTGACGACGGTTATTATCGAAAATTATAACAACAGAAAATATCTTCATTTGACTTTTAATGACTGCATTTCCGTGAAAAATGTGCTATGTATGATTTAAAATCTTAATTACGAGTTTCCTGTGCTTCTTCCGATAACTGGCAAATAGATGACAGTGCATGAGTAATAATCAGTGGGCCATGTATTAAAAATGTATGTGAAGTGAGGAACATGTTATACCATTAGTATTTTTCATAAAAGTATTTGGCAGTCGATAAAGTAAATTTTCTAAATTTTTCAACATTAATCTGATGACCGCACGGTACAGCAAAATAGTATGTAACTTTTTAATTAGTTCAACGTCCCCTCCTGGTCCGCTATTTAAAAATATAAATACCCCATTTTGCCATGAGGACAAATATCTATACGTGTTTTAAATTTTATTAAAACCTGTTCAGTTGTTTACAAAGAGATTTATAATTTATACTAGATTTGCTTATAAGGATAAATTTGCCACTTTCAAATGTTAAATATCAAATGAAACTTTTTACCTTAAATAATCACACATTTTTTTCAAAAGGAATTTATAACTAAACTTCCTTAGAACATAAATAGACACTTTAAATGTATTTAAAATTTCAACATGTAATGATGTTACAAGGTTTGGCCGTTCGTGTTACTTTCATATGAAACATGTTGCATGTAACCAAGTTGCATAGGTTACATCAAACCTGTTTGTTCAATACATTTACTTCCAACATTTAATAAATGAAATTCTGTTATTTTTTTTTTAAATTTTCTTTTTTTAATGTTTTAGTTCAGATTGTTTTCTGTATATGCGCTTAACATTTATGGGAGTTAACGACCACTTTCATGTATAAATTTTATTGCTTCTTTTTCTTACAATTTTCAATTCGTTTTGCAGATGTGAGAGAGTTTGTGCATCTTCAATGCCGGAAGTAGGAAATGAAAACGTATTCAAAAAAGTTTCTCCAATTTTAATACAATATAAAATAAAAAATATAAGAAAAACAATATCTTGGGTGGAGCTATAAAACTACTCATTATAGGAATACATAAAATGACTATTTACATACATAGATATTATGAAGAATATAGAGTAATTTTACGACTTAATTTATATTAAAAATGTTTGTGCATGTTTTCTCTGTTTTTTTATTCAAGGTGTTAATTGAACTATAAACTAGAAAAAGTAAATAAGTAAATTTTTGAAGTTCTATAATTTACTTTTTATAGATTTTCAAACATTTGACTTAAGTTTTGCTTTTTGCAAAAAAAGTTAACAGAATATGAAATCTTAAATGAATTTAGCGACAATATTTTGAAGTAAGGCAACTGCCTCTAGTTTGGAAAAAATTATTTTCAGAAATACTTCTCTAGATCTGTGATTGAACACTATTCATTCATTTTGTTATTTCCTAGTTCAACGTTGTAGATATTCAAAATAAACCAGCACTCGCACCCAGCGTAAGATCTCTTCTTGTGCAGGACAAAGCGCTAGAACCAGGATAATAGAATATTGAAAGAAGTATGTGGGAAATAGTATTTGCGGCTATTTAAAGTGATATTTTAGATGTCATACCTTCAGATGAAAATCGTCGTCACTAGCTGTTTGTTAAGTCCTGGTGACAGATAGGTGCAGATAGGCTTTTATAGAGAAGGCCATGTTACCTTTAGCATACATTTAGCCCTCACCAATATGTTTTTTTCTTTTTTAGTAGGGCCAGCATTAAGGGGAAATTAGGCTGTGGAAAGAAGGTTGGAATTCTTGCACATTGAAGGTAAAGGGAAAGTCTTCCGCAGCGAGTTTATTTCACATACGATCTGTTCGGCTTAAAAATAAATTTTCCTTGTAATGCGTAGTTCGATTGACTGATCAGTCGATAAAAATAATGCGCTCTTAGTGAGGAACGTTTTGCGGGTACGAAATTACGGTTTCCCGGAAGAAGTTCGTTGATTTCATCAGAACGCAATCTGTTGCAGTAACGATAACACATTGCGTAGATGCTTTAGTGAGTCAATACAACTAGATATCTTACTATTACCGATGAACTTCTTCGCTATCTCCTGTACGTATTCGAGTATTACCAAAATAGTCGTTTAAGACCTTGCCCGATCTTAAAAGTTGTATTTTATTTTCGGTCTAATAAGGTGGCATAGATTAAATGGAGATCAGATGAACTTAGCATTTCATGTATCATTTCAGAAAACCAAGGTTAAGTACCTTGAAACCTGAAAAAAATGCTTATTCCCCCGAACATCGCACTAAATTTTCAGGCCAAGAACATAGAGAGCATCTGATTCTGTAATATCTGTATCACTCATAATTACGGATGAGGTAGGACATTCAGCCCAAGCCTGTGCGAGGGCATACAACACTAGAATTTACGAGCGTTATTTAATTAAAAAAAATTTAGTTTTAATGCAAAATTATTTGACAACACTGCCACTAACGTTTACAGTGAGGCTGACAATTTCCAACTCGTCACTAAACATGCAATTACTTTTCTGATTTCCTAAATATTTCGTTAAAGACCCACTGTTACATCGTAAACTAAACATTATTTCTTTTAATGCTTATCAAATTTAAAAATAAATAATTCACTAAATTCGCGGAAAATAAGGAATTTAGGATATGTGAAGAAAACTTTGAACGGAGTATATAAATAACAATATCATTGCCCAGTGTTGGCACAGATAGAATTCCAACATTTCAGAGATGACACATTTAAAGTTGCTGGAACTATTAAGAAGTTTTCTTAATAATGCCTTACATCTATAGTCCCTTAAGTTTGTCTTTAATTCATAATCAAAATTCTTTCCACATGCCAACTTCTGGCTGACTTTCTTCTCTTCTAACTTAAATGCAATTTATTGCATATAAAACCTTTCTGTAGATCTTGAAAACCTTTCTGTAGTCTTGGAAGACTTGTTATAAAGATAATAAATTCTATTGTTGATTACATACAAGCAGATTTTGTTAGTTTAAATCTTGAAAACCATACGCCTTTATACAATTAACAATATTTAAGAATTTAAATACTTTCTAAAATTTCTTTAACAAAAAACTGGACAATTAAAATGTTTAAAATAATTATTTTAAATAAATATTTTTTCAGCAACATTTTTAAACTAAAAATCTTAACGTTCTACTATCAATTCCTTAAAAAAAACAACAAAAACAACTTAAAATAAACTTAAATAAATTCTGCTATTAAAGAATTTTTTTTATCAATGCATATTTTCATAGAAATGTTGGAGATGAAAAAATTGTAAAATAAAAAATATAAACTTTGTTTTACGACTTTTTAGCTAAAATTGTCACTTAACGTTCACAAAGAGAAGAACAATCAAATAAACAGAAACTGACGTACACTGTCGCTCATTTGAATACGATGCAATCACAAGGAGTTTTACAGATCAGAATGTGAATTTTTTAATCTATTTATTCAAACGTTTTTTTATGTAAAGAAAAATGCAGTGATGCTTTCCATTTATTTTAACCGTTCACTTGACAACTAATAGTACATAAGAATGAAATTAAACTCGCTGAACATAATAATAAATTATGTTCCAATGTAAAAATGTATAACAAACATCTTAAAAATCATACGAAAAACGAACTTGGTTACAGTAATTTTTTTCTTCAATGGAAATTGTTGAAATATGTTTCCTTTTTACAACTTATAACTCTTCCATACATATTATTATTTTGCATCTAAAATAAACAAATGTGCAAATAAACAAAAATTATTTGCGGTTACCTTAACTTTAAGTTTCTAACATGTACTTTATAGGAACTACGCCAAGTAGCATGGTGAAATAATACAGGTGAAGGCAGGGGCGAAAAAGCTCATCAGCTGTAGATTTGTCAAAAAGAAATTATTTGTTAAAAAAAATTAAAATTTAATTTGTTTTAATAGCTAATAAAAAACAAAATAAATTTTGAATTAAGAGATGAATGTGTTGTAGCTTCAAGTGCGCTTTTTCCCACTGAATTGCTGAATATAAACTGAAAACGTCTCTTAGAAAGTTTACAATTTTCGACAGAGTTCATAACGGTTGTGCTAATCTACTTTACTGTCTACGCTCGCTACTGGAGAAACTATCGGCGATGAACTTGTTGTGGTAGACAACGAAAGATGAAGATTTGACTATTAGTCCACAAATAGTCAACTTATACTCTTGATATTATATTTGTACGGAGTATAGAACGTTGGTCAACAATCAATAAAATAAAAATAAGATTTAAAAATGGTTAAAATAATTGTTATATTTGGGGGTATAAAAATAAAAAAAAGTGATTCAGGTTGAAAAATTTGTGTTACAATTAATTAGTTACATATATCCACAATTAAAATTATATAATTATTACATATTATTGCTAAAACTTAATCGAACTTAAGCCTCGAAATCAGAGTCATCTTCATTATCAAACGAACGTTACTTAATATTTCTTTTATTTTAATTGAAAGAGAAGTAATATATAAATTGTTTGTACATTGGCTTCAAAGTCTAAGGCACTGTTGGCTTTACTACTTCACTGTGTATTTTACATTCGTCTAGTTTCTCATTAAACATTGTTGTCTTCTGCTTGTCATTTTACCGTAAACAAAGATCATTGCGTATGATTGAGGATCGTGTTGGGTCTTACGTTACTTTTAAATGACGTATTCGAGATACTTCTTTATTGTTTACAACACGTTGAAAGTAACGATTCAATTTCTAAAAAGAATGCATTCGAAATAAATAAGTTAATAGGTTAAAATTAAAAAAAATTATTTTCGTATATTTTTTTAATCTTAAATTTACCACCAATTTTGTACATCAAATATATTTTTTTTATTTTGCTTTTTTTAACAGTATATTTTTACAACATACCTAGATTTTGTAGCAACAAATTGACTGTTGTTTTTTGTGTTGTTGGATTTTTGTAGCCGTGCGTTCACCTGTTTAAATTGAACACGCAGTTTTGAACTCGTGACGTGTTCTTATAACGAGCACAACCATGTGCTTAAGTGCAGACCTCAAATATATATTATAGCAATTTTTAAATGGTTATTGATAAAACAAAATTAAATAGTTAACATCAATGTTTTAAGCATTTAAGTTTTCTTTTCAGCAACAGCAGATTATGTCATATTTACGTAACATATGCAAGTGTATACATTAACACTAAAAACCATATGTTAAACACTAATTTTGACGTACACACGATATTACATATGACATTCCATATGACTTGTACACGTAGTCTAAACACACCTTAAGCAATTAAAAATTGAGAACATACATTAAAAATTTCTATTACATTATTCTATTTCATTATTTTTAAATTAAGTCCTTTAACATATTTTTATACTTTTGGCTGTAGGTAGCTCTCTGGTTATAAAATTTATATTTTTATATAACTGTTTTAATAGCGCATACATTAACTATGTATAAATGTCAAATTTGCTCCTTACCTTTTTCTTCTTCCTTCTAAGTCATTTTAATACAACCGTTCTTAGTTAAGTCGTACAGAGTATACATTAAAAAAGAAATATTTAGCAAATAAAATATGTCTGCATATATGAAGACAAATAAAAAAAATAAGAAGCATATTCGATAATACGAATAATTTTATGCAATAATAGAAACTATAAAACATTAATAAAAAAATGTGTAATACTCATAAAAAGAATTAAAATTACAAGAAAAAATAAATTACGGAAATATATATGTTAAATTAATTATGTTATGTCTACAAGTTGTAAAACTTTATTAGTGCTGCAGACAAGACTTTAGCGAAGAAGAAGAAACACTTGCAAGCGCTCGTATACCATATTATTTTATTTGTATAAGAGTTATTATAATCATAGAAAATAGAAAAATATGCAATTCAGAAAATGTTGCATTTCATTCTAATATATAATCTTTTTTATAAAAAATTTAGAAATTAAAATTTACTTTACTTAAGTTAAATTAACATTTAATGTTTTTTAAAAACAAAAAAATATATATAAAAGATTTGTAGGATCAATATTAAATTAAGTAAATGATGCAAGTTACTTAGGCCAGGATTCACTATCATACTCAGTCGTAAAAACTGTCAAAAATTGCATGTATGCTCACCAAGTATGATAGTGTTGATCAAAAGAGTATGTGTTTAATAGACTTTCTGACAGATCTGCTCAGATTCAATAATCTTTTGAAATAATTTATAAAATCAGAGTTGATTTATTAACATGATTTTTGCATCTTTTTTATAATAGTGTGACACCTACGACGACATTTTGGAATGATTTTTAAAGTAGGACAGAACTCCGTCAGATTTTTTGTAATAAAATCGTTCGATTGTGTATTATAGTGAATCCTAGCAGTTATGCACTAACCGACAGCAGGGTTGTCAGATTAGGGGTTTTATTCCCAAATCGGGGATTTTATTTTCAAAGGGGGATAAAATTTCAGTTTGGGGATTGAGGATTTTTTGAGTGTATAAAGGATCATCCAAAAAACACGCCTACATGTTTCTTTGAAATAAAACACAAATTATTTGCAATTTTTTCAAGCTGTTTTTTTTATTAAAAGTATAATCCATTACAATTATAAGTGGAATAGAATATTATTCAAATGTCCACTATGACTGCGTCTGCAGACATCAATCCGAATATCGAAATTTTCAATGACTTTCCGACATGTTGCTGGTGTTATTTCACGAATTGCAACTTGAATGTTGTTCTTTAGATCATTAATTGTTTGTGGCTTGTTAGCATACACTCGACTTTTAAAAAAACCGCACAAAAAAATCTAATGGTGTTAGATCACATGACCTTGGAGGCCAATTGAAATTTGCATTTCGTGAAATTACACGTTGAGGAAATTTTGATCGCAGAAGCCTAATGTTTTCTCGAGTTGTGTGACATGTAGCACCGTCTTGCTGGAAATAGACGTCAGACACATCAATATGATTTAACTGTGTCCATAAAAAGTCTCTCAACATTCATGGCCCAATGATTCCATTTGTCCAAAATGCACACCAAACAGTAACTTTCTGTGGGTGTAGAGATTTTTCATGAATAACACCAGGATTTTCATCACCCCAGATGCTACAATATTACTTATTGACGAATTCATCCATTCTGAACGATATTGTATTGTATTGTATTGTATTGTATTGTATTGTATTGTATTGTATTGTATTGTATTGTATTGTATTGTATTGTATTGTATTGTATTGTATTGTATTGTATTGTATTGTATTGTATTGTATTGTATTGTATTGTATTGTATTGTATTGTATTGTATTGTATTGTATTGTATTGTATTGTATTGTATTGTATTGTATTGTATTGTATTGTATTGTATTGTATTGTATTGTATTGTATTGTATTGTATTGTATTGTATTGTATTGTATTGTATTGTATTGTATTGTATTGTATTGTATTGTATTGTATTGTATTGTATTGTATTGTATTGTATTGTATTGTATTGTATTGTATTGTATTGTATTGTATTGTATTGTATTGTATTGTATTGTATTGTATTGTATTGTATTGTATTGTATTGTATTGTATTGTATTGTATTGTATTGTATTGTATTGTATTGTATTGTATTGTATTGTATTGTATTGTATTGTATTGTATTGTATTGTATTGTATTGTATTGTATTGTATTGTATTGTATTGTATTGTATTGTATTGTATTGTATTGTATTGTATTGTATTGTATTGTATTGTATTGTATTGTATTGTATTGTATTGTATTGTATTGTATTGTATTGTATTGTATTGTATTGTATTGTATTGTATTGTATTGTATTGTATTGTATTGTATTGTATTGTATTGTATTGTATTGTATTGTATTGTATTGTATTGTATTGTATTGTATTGTATTGTATTGTATTGTATTGTATTGTATTGTATTGTATTGTATTGTATTGTATTGTATTGTATTGTATTGTATTGTATTGTATTGTATTGTATTGTATTGTATTGTATTGTATTGTATTGTATTGTATTGTATTGTATTGTATTGTATTGTATTGTATTGTATTGTATTGTATTGTATTGTATTGTATTGTATTGTATTGTATTGTATTGTATTGTATTGTATTGTATTGTATTGTATTGTATTGTATTGTATTGTATTGTATTGTATTGTATTGTATTGTATTGTATTGTATTGTATTGTATTGTATTGTATTGTATTGTATTGTATTGTATTGTATTGTATTGTATTGTATTGTATTGTATTGTATTGTATTGTATTGTATTGTATTGTATTGTATTGTATTGTATTGCCACTTGATTCGGCTTGTAAAAAAACATTCTTAAGTCTCTCCCTTAATTAGAGAAATGAATTCTCTTTTTTTTTAACAGTGAACTCAATGAATTAAAACAAATTTTAAAAATAATACAATTTGTTCTGACACTTTTGTTTCATTTTATTATTTTACTCCAATTTGAATTATTTAACTCCAAAAATTTTTACCAAAAACTGCTTAAAACAATGAGATAAACATTTTGATTTAGAACTTTTTTATTTGGCAATCAACTTAACTAGTTAAATTGAATTTAATAACAACAAGAGTGCTATATTCGGCTATGCAATTCAAGTAACTCCAACCAAAAAAGCAAATATTGGGTTGACAGAGAATTAAAAAGTTAAAAAAATTTTGGTACTGCATATATATAATTTTATATAAAAATAACATCGGCTCTTGATGGGTTAAGCATTTTTTTTTAAATTTAGGATTTCCTTCAAAGAACTCTTTAAAAGCTTAAAAATGACATCCATATTGATATTTTAAAAAATTACAGAGCCCGTAATTCGGCGAGCGCCAATTTCTTCATTTAATGGTTTTTCTTATTTTTTTAATCTCTATCGCCCCATATATATTTTTTTTATTGGAGTTACATTTTTGTTCCAAATGACTTGAAAAAATTAGAGGTAGGCGTAATGTTTGCCTGCTGCCTCGAAGAACATGGACCGATCCTGCTGATTACCAATAGCACCTCTTTCGACACTATATCTGATCGATTGACATATTTATTCTTTTTTTTTTTTGTGAAATCAATTTCACCAGAGGGACAGACTTACAACGCTCAATCGACTTCGCTATGCATAAGAATTTAGAATATATATACTTTATGTGGTGGAAATGACAAACTTAGATATACCGTTTTTCCACTTTTTGTGGTTAAGAGTATAAAAATAGTAGTATTTGTAGTGAGGATTTTTGGGAATAGTTAAAATTGTTTTTTGAGAATAAAATTTATCTAATAGAGGATACAGCTCGAAAAAAATCTGGAAACTCTGGTTGACAGCAGTTCAATTTCTTATCAGATAGGTATTTGGTTTTTATCGCATTCAGAAGCCGATAATGATAACAAAAACAGTTTTATAATTTTATTTGCACAAATTTTAATTGCCAAGAACTAACTGATTAAATAAGCCACGGAATAATCAAATGATATTTTCGCCTAAAAACATGGTTTAATTTTGTTTCAAATTTTAAAAATTTTATTACCAATCGAACGCAATTATCCAATTACTCGATACGCTACGAAATTTTTCTCGACACAAAAACCTACTAGATTAAGAATGTGATAATTGGGCCCATGTAAGAGATTATACATTCTAAATCTATAAATGTTTGCCTTACGTATACAATATGAGTTACAGTTGTTTTAAAGTTATTTTGATTAATAAAACATCTTAGGCCGAATGCAGCTAGGTTCATTCTTTACAAAAATCCCACCCCTTGCAGTTTGCACTGTGCCTTCTGTATGTGCACTGTGCCTTCTGTATGTGAGCGTATTGCCGGTGGAGTGTTTTAGATACTTGTATTTTTTACATACCCCTCCTCTTTAAACCTGCTTCAGTGCTCTTTATTGAGTGTTTTGTGGGCCGTTACAATTACTTTAAACAAATTATAGTGCTTAAAGCAGGCTCCAAATGCCTGAATATTTTGTGCATGGATTAATAAAATAAGACCCCTGTTCTTGTTTGGCTGGTTTTTACACCATAAGGTAGTGATTAATAGAAGAAGTTTGGTGGTATTAGTATAACGACGCGAAAGGCAAAACTCTTGGACCCTTGTACGACTAAATTAAGCGTAAGTCTAATTTGACAAAGATGTTTTCATTAACCAAGAACGAATGTAAGAGGTTCAAAAGCGATTAGTTACTCTGTTTCTACCTATAAGCAATGCGAACTAGCAAATGGGTGTAGCTACTATTACGGATCTCTCAGTCGCTTTTCGAGAAACCAAAGATTTTGGGATCCGGGGGTAATATGGTTTCAAAGCTAAAAATTAAAGGAATTGACGGAATGGCACCATCAGGAGTAGAGCGTGCGGTTAATATGAATCAGCACGAAAAAACTTACCAGGTTCAAACATAAGTGTGTAAGACAGATTAATAGCTCCTTCTCGAATCTAAAGGTGGTGGCGCATGGCCATTCTTTGTTCGTGAAGTAATGTGTCTGGTTATCAAAGATGCTTTTAGGATTATGGTGTTTAAAGCTTTTTGTAACCTTCATTCATGAGCATAGTAAAATGTGTGTTTGAGGACGTCTACAAGAGTCGAACCGTACCTATTGGTTTCTATTTTGATAGACAATATATTTTGATTGCCTTCAGGAGGCGAAAATGATAATGAAAACTGTTTTTATTTGTACACATTGTAATTGGTAGGAACAATTTTGTTTTATTAAGCCACGGAATTGCAATAATCACACTATATTTTCGCCTTAACGTATGCTGTGATTTTATATAAAATTTTGATATGTTACCACTCTAACCCAATTATCCAATTACTGGATACGTAACTAATAAATTTCGAATTTAATAATTTGGCCTTTCATTCATTTAGGATAAATAAGCTCTGAAATATTTGAGCAAAAAAGCGATTTTTCAAGTGCTTGTTTCTGTTTAAGAAGATTCGATTTTTTAATAACAACAAGAAGTTTTATACATTAATTGAGAACTAACATTGAGATCTTTTAATTAATTTTGTATTTTTATGCACAAATATTTATGTTACAATTTTCTTAAAACAAATAAAATTCTAATTCCATTTACCAATTTTACACTTGATAATTTTGTTCTTTTTATATCAGTTTAAAATCATTTGTTAAAGAACACTAAACATTCTTCTTCAAGATGTCAATATAAAATAAATAAATTAAAAAATAACGTAACGACAAAAGAAAAGCTGTTAAAAACACTTAACTTTTAATTAAAACAAAATATAAAATACCATACTAGAACAAAAACAGAATATTCTTAGTGTCCTGTTTTTCGTACAAGAACAAAACAAATGGCTTTAACTATTAAATAAGGATTCGTTTGAATAAATCTTCAGAATGAAAATGCAATTTTAAACTTGTATTTATATAATTCTATCACACAACCAGCAAAACAATTGAGTTACGAAGGCAGTTTAAAAAACTTTTTAGTTAAATAAAAACAACAAAAGTCAAATAGCTATATTTCTGATCAAATAATTTTTTGGGGATTAACAGGCATAAAAATTTAAAAATTTTTTTTTAGAGAAAAAGAAGCAACTTCAGGCATTAATACCCAATTAGTCCAGATTTACACTATGCAATTTTTTAGGCATTTTTTTCTCAGTTTTCTATTTAAGTTACAGCGTTATGCGTTATCTACAAGTGAACATTAGCAATAGTAACATCCCCTCAAAACTCAAGCAATACCATACTGCTTATTTCTCCTGCTTTACAAACAAACAAAAATTTCATCCTAGTTTCATGAAAAATTGCATAGTGTAAATGCGGTATTAGTTTGTAACTGTGCTACATTCTTTAGGAAAGGGATATATGAGAGAGAGGCAGGTGGTGAAAGGAGACAGATATAGCCATTTTATTAATTATTTTACTTCGCCGGCGAATATGCTATGAAGACGTACCGACGAAGAAGGCTGCATCATGTTTTAATGTTAAACTTGATTATGACGCAAGGGTTGAACCCAAGACAACCAGATTTATATTAAACGTGCTTACCACCTTGACTACAGCAGCCTACAAATTACGACGCTTAATTTTTTTAAATGTTTTTAGCTTCTGTCCCTGAAATGAAAGAAAAGGGCTGTCTAAAATTTGAGCGTTTCCCAATAAACCAAGTACAAATTCTTCTTGGTTAGATCGATGATTACATCAAGTTGCATTTTGTGATAATGGACCTGTATCACCATTTAATAACATAATTGGTAAAAAAGTTCGAAAAGATTAGAAATTTCCAGATGCCAATTAGAAATATTCGTTAACACGATTGAGATATTTCCTTTAGTTATTTAAGTACTCAGTCCTAGTCCCATAATTCTGCAATAAGGCTTGTTCAAGCATTTAAATTTCAATTTGTTGTTGCCAGGCTGAGATTGAAATAACACAAAGCTTTTCACTTTCAATGTTAGTTTAGTCAGTTTAAGAGTCACGCAGTTTCTGATAACGTTAATGAAAGTATTTAAAAAATTTAATTTTTATTTAATTAGGATTTGAACTGTAAATATAAATGAATCGAAATTATTCTAGCTTTAATTCATTTATTTTAATTCCTAAAAATCTTTTAAGAAAGAAAATTTATTTTTACAAATGTATGTGGACGTTTTCCAAAGAAAACAAGAAAAATTAGACGCTAGCAGAATGCAATGCTGCACCTTCTGGACCGCTACGTTCTATATCAGCATTCTTCGCATCCATCTACCTTAGTTGTGTATTATAAATAAATTATTTGAAAAATTTTGCAACTCACTTTAAAAATTTCAGTATTCTTGACTAAGTTTTATTTTGATAATATAGCCAGGAACCTGAAATCTTGCCTTAAGTGAAAACTACTTGTTCTTTTCCCTAATAAAAACAAATAACGAAACAAAGTAGAGCAACACAAGCAAAGGAAAATTCATTAGAGTTTACTTCTCTACGTGTGAAAATCAAGTTCAAATTTGTTAATTCAGTTAAAAAAACGTGCGGGCACAAGATTTAAGCCGCTCATGTAGTAATTGCATTACTAACAAAAAACGGAGACAAGTTGACAGACACATTTAATTTAAACTTATAAACTTGCTTTTTTATACCCTTCACCACAAAAAGTGAAAAAAGTTTTTCTTCCATGTGTAATTTCTACAATATCCATTTCCGACCTTACAAAGTATAATTATTCCGAGTTTAACTTTGTTAAGGCACTAGATGAGCGACAATCGATCTGACATAGTTGCGAAAACTTTTCTATTGAATGGGAATTTTTAATGTTTAAAAAATATATACTACTTAATTTATTTTAATCTTTTTTTATTGGAATTGTTTCACTAAGCTACATTTACATATATATATTGTGAAGGCTATATAAGATTCAGCATAGCCGAATATATCACTCTTATTTGTTATATTTCAAAATTACGTTTTCAAACGACACTCGTACTCAAAACAAAAGACAAATAAATTCCTTGCCACCATTGTCTTGCTAAATGACACTGATGCTTAAACATGCACACGCATTTTAAAGTTTCTGTTGCAGTAATAAAGAAAATTTCATTGCATTTCATCATTTCCGTTTCCGTTGCAAAAGTATTTTTTTGAATGTGTGTATGTATGTTTAAAACAAAAACAAAATACTTACATACATATATACATGCTGTTGATTTAAGTTTTTGTGTGCCTGCTTTTGTATATTTATAGGGCAAAAGGAAAATAATAGAAAATTGTTACACAAAACAAAAAATAGTAAAATAAAATTACGAGAAAAAAAAGAAAAAATTTCTATATCATAAAGCTATGCTTTTGTTAAATTGATTTGATTAAAAGTGGCTGCTCTGCATTGAATACAAAATTAGTTTGAGCCAAAACAAAAAAGAACATCACAACAATTTCACATTTTAGACACACCAGCACCCACACACATACACATACACATACAAGGGAAAACACAACTTAGGTAAGAAATTCTTATATTTGGCTATAACTTTGAATGCCAAAGAAAATTTAAGAATACACACACACATTGTAAGATATAACATCTAGAAGTTTTACGAATGTACAGAATGAATGCGTGGGAATATAGTGCGATAGTTGGACGTGTGAAAAACGAATATTTGGCTTTAAATTCAATGATGCTGATGATGAAGCGAGGGTAAAATCAACAATTATATACTACAGTTCAATATTATAACCGCGCGTCTATTTTTTTGCAGATTTCTGATAGTCATTCAAAAATTAGAAAATATCTGCTTATGCCAGTTGAAGGAGCATCCAAATTATTAAAAATAGCAATAAATAAAAATGCCTTTATTTGTTTATGTTTTATACGCTTATACACTTTGTATAAGCTTTAAACATAGTCCACGTTTACCATATGCGATGTTTTGATTCAATTTTTTCGAAATTCTCCTCATAAAATGCAGCGATATTCATTATTTTAAACAACACATAAACATCCCCTTTAAACTGAAGCCATGCTGTATTGCTTACGCCTCTTGCTACACAATCAAACATAAATTTCATGCCAGTTTCATGAAAAATTGCATAGTGTAAATGCCGTATTACTTAATTAAATATTGACCCCTATCGTAAAGAAGTGAAATTTTTGTGAACGAGAAATTTTTATTCCACCCGAGCAGAAAATTGGTATCGAAAAGTTCATGTGAACAATTTTTTCCACAACTTCAACAGAGTTATCATTTCATTTGCAAAAATGAAAAAACAAAGTTTATTTGTAAAATTATTATGGGAATTTTTATAATATTATTTATTATATTATACTAATATCCTATAACATTTCCAAATAAAAATGAATTAATTTATGGTTTGCAGGTGTCTACACGTAGATTAAGAGTTACGGACCTCCAAACTTGTATAATAAAATATGGGTGTCATAGTAACGCTAATTAATTAAAAAGGTAAAAAACTCAGATAGCACCCACAAAAAAAGCTTTTTTCATATAAACAAAACTTGAATAAATAAATTTTATATAAATACTACACAAAAAGGTAAAATAAAGAATTTAAATTTTTAAATTTTATTTCTTTTTATTTAAATAAGTATTGTAATTACCTTTCCTAGTAATTTAACCACATTGGTTCATTTCGTCATAAAATACTCGATATATGCCATATTACACATAATATTTTGGAGGTCCGTAACTCCGAATCTAGGGGTTAGCGCAAAATTTTTTACTTAACATTTTTTGATTAATTTACTTTATTCGTGCTTGATTCCTTCAAATATAAATATTTCATGATATTCTCACGAAATATTTATTATTTTAAGCTAAACTACAAAATGAAATGTATTACTGCGGGGAAAGCATATCCATATGGCCATTTCACTACTGCTCAAATAGCTCATCAGTGGATTTTACCCAAATTTTGTATAGAAAAACAGAAAGTCTTATATCAAAAGCCAAATTGATTAAATGAGAACTGCATTGAATCAATAAGACAGAAGACAATAACAACTCAAAAATGTTCTACACAAAAACACAGCAAACATTTAGTAACTATTTTTATTTTTTCTTTCATTTTTCTAACATTTTTTGCTTATAATTGCTTTTTACACTACACACACTTTTCTTAAATTTTTAAGCTGCGTTCGAAAACTATATTTTGCCCTAAATTTACTTTTCATCAACCTAAAATTTCTAGTTAGATGAAAAATACTTATTTATACATGAATTCCACTATCAAAAACAAAGTGAACAAAACAATGAAAAAAAAAGAAAATATTCATGAAAAGGGAATTTTGTTTTCAGTGGAATGTGACAAAATTTCGTGTAGAAAATAATTCGAGATAGGGGTAATTGTGACCCCATGCTTGAAACACTCCAACTTTGAATTCATTGTGTCATATGGATTGTTTCCAGCGTAGATTTTGCGCACGATCCTACATTTTCCATTGTATTCTGACCAGGAAAATGAGAAATATTTTGTTACTCAAGCCACATTTTAGTTTGGTGGCATTATCTTGCAGGAAAATAAACTTTCTTTCTCGATTTTTGGCAAGCAACGGTATCGAGTTTGTCTATGACAGAGTTTTTTACTCTCATAAGTTCAGCTTAGTAATCGGAAATGACAACTCGTAGCCTAAATTTGCATAGAACGCTATCTTTAACAAATAGCATGGTTTGGGCTTGTTTGGAAATGCATTATTGCGCTGCATCTGATGCGTAGTACGTTCGAAAATGCATCAGTTGGCATCACTGCAAATGTCATATGTTCTAAAATGCATCAATAAAATATATGATGCGCAAACAAACGTCAAACACGCATCACAAAAATTGCTGATGCATTTGATCTTTACTAATTTAATTTTGTTACATCATGTTAAAAATGTTGGAAATATTGCAAATACTAAACCAGCGTTTTTATGCCATGCAAAAAGTAGTTGTGCTTTTTCTACTTTAAGACGGCGAATAAATAAAGACTGTTGAAGCACAGGATTTACAGTATTTATATCACATTCAGGGGGCAAATTCCGGCTTTCGATATCGGTCAAAATTTACATTTAAATTTTATTAAAATTTCGATCATTACCGAGGTCGTAATTTGCGCCCAGTACTATTTTTTGGGCTGTTTTCGTTGAATTGATGGCGATTAAAATAATTTGCGTTTACTACGATTTTTTCGGTCTTTCAAACAATTTCCTAGTAAAGAAAAGCTATTAAATAAATTTTAAGGCCGTGTCAGATAAAACTTTGTCGCTTTGCGTGACGTTTCAAACTTTGAAAAAAAGCGTAAAACGCAGGAGGTATGTCACAATAAAAACTTTAACAGCGCCTAATTATTGTTTTTTTTTTTATAAGTTTTTCTTCCATAATTTTCTAAAAAAAATAATAAAGGAAGAATATTTAATAAAAAAAAATAATATTTTAAAATACTTAACTCTTTTACGTTCGATTTTGCCAAAAATAATATACAAATGTATAGTAGCTAATTGTCAAAGCGCGCAAAAAGATGAGTGTTGACCAACTTTGTGCTTTGCTTTGCGTTAAAAGTGCTTTATGTGACATATTTCATATAAGTTCATGCATTTTATCTTAGATGTCAAAGCGAATTTGCAACGCAACGCAAAGCAAAAGTTTTATCTGACACGGCCTTTACTGCTAAATGCTCTCAGCATTTTTTGTCATTCCTATCAAGGAATTTTCCCTTAGTTTAGACAGATCTTTCCTTTTTGCTTCTTCGTCTATCAGCTTCCATAAACTTTCTATGAAGTTAAGGTAAGGAGATTATGGAAGAAATTCCTAAACATTCACATCATTGCAATCAAGAAAGCTACGAACTAAGCTACTTGACAGCTAAAAATCACCGTGTTTTAGTATTTCACAACACTTACTTGCATTTATCACAATCCCTTTGGATTTAATAATCTACTAAACGAACGCATCTGCCAATATATATTTTTTCCTTTAATCTCCAGCCAGAAAAGACCTTTCGATCTAACTAAGTACATCGGAGTCAGCTAATATTGGGGTGACGGAATTAAAAAATTAGAAAAAACAATTAAGTACTATATATAATTTTACAGAAAAATGAATAAATGGACAAAACACTTTTAGAAGATATTTTTATATCCTGCAAGATCTCTTCAAAAACTTTTAAATGATACCCATATGGCATATCTTAAAAAATAATCGTACTTTTGTATGAACTCGATGTTATTTAAATTTTTTTCTACTCAGGATTTAACCCGTGGATCTTATAAATTAATTAAATTGGCTTTTGGTTCATTTCTAATTTAATTTCTAAACATCAATATGAAAATTTATTTATTCGGAGTCTTATGTTAATTTACTTTAATCGTGCTTGATTCCTTCAAAAACAAAAAAAAAAACAAATGTACAAGACGAGTAACAGAGAGAACAACAAAGAAATGCTTTAAGTTGTGTGTGGACTTCGGTCTAACCAAACAATTAAGATTAGTTGGTAAATAGATGTTTACATCGTACATAACATAAGGTAAATAGATGCGCAGAATGCTGATAAAGGATGTGGCGGTCTAGAGAATGTTGCATTTCATTCTGCTGGCGTCTATTTTTTTTTTCTTGTTTTCTTTGGAAAACGTCCGCATACATATGTAAATATTTTTTTTCTAAAAATGTTTACAAATTAAGTAAAAAATGAACGAAAAGCCAAAAAAAGTCGTATTCGTTTTTGTTTATATTTTAATTCTTTATCCCCCGTTTTTTTTTTTTTTTTTTTTTTTTTTTTTTGGAGTTACTTCACTAAACTAGATTTGTTTCAAATGATATGTACATGCACCGATCAAAGTTTTTGATACATTATGAACTCTTAAAAATGTCCAGTTAATTGCGAAATTAGCAACGTTTACTTGGCGTGTGATAGTTAAATAAATATCCCTACCAAGCTCTTTATTAAGTCTAACATAACACAATGTGACATGCAATGGATTTTCTTACACTTAAGAGCAATTGAGAATTCTATTAAAAAATTTCATTTGCAAAAGAAAAAAATATTTACTGCTTAACATTTTTATGCATTAAAAAGTAAATAGTTATTGAGAACAAGAAAAAAAACTCCTCTTTGTTTAAAAGATACCAACCCTAATTTATTATACAGGTATTCAAAATATGTATGATTCGACATTTTAAAGATGATTGACATTTACATGGAAGTTTAAATCTTAATGTAATAAATAGACTTCACTAATAGAAATAATAAAATGATTGTGCTTGAATTACATTGAAAAATTAAAACTATTATTAAGACTTATATTATCTATTGTAAAACGAATTTAAAAGAAAATTCCAAAAACACAAAAAAATGATATTATTAACAGCCCTCGTATATACAATTTTAACCATACAATTGATTTGATTATAGGAAATAGTTTACTAACAATGAGCGCTTGAATACAAACAAAAGGGTTTTTTATGGGTTGGCCAACAAAAATAAATGCAAACTTATTTAAGAGTACATGTGTGTAATAAAAGTTAATTTAGTTTGCTTAAATGGTAAGAAATAAATAGAAGAATTTTTATATTTAAAAATGAGAGACTCTAAAGGTAAAAAAAACAGCATATGAAATAATTACATCCCAAAAAGGCCCTTCAAATCGTCCATTGTTAGTTTGCTACCTTCTGAAGAACGGCCACCAGTTAAAACACCATTAGCTAATTCCAATTTTTGATCCTGTAAAAACTTAATACGTTCCTCTACGGTATCCTTGCACATAAATTTATAAATAATGACATCCTTTTTTTGGCCCACACGATATATGCGATCCTGAGCTTGCGCTTCTAGCTGAGGATTCCAATGTAAATCGATGAGTAATAAATGATTAGCACCCACCAAATTAAGACCCACACCGCCGGCAGTTAGTGACAGTAAAAGTATGCGTTTATTACTTTTAGGACTATTAAATTCAGACACAATATCTTGGCGGTTTTTAACCGGTACACTTCCATCCAAGGATAGCGTTACAAAACCTTGTTCTTCAATATGGGTTTTAAGTATATTTAAAACACTCGTCCATTGAGATACTACAATGGCTTTATCACCGTGAGTGAGAACACGATCTTTAAGGGTCTCTAAGACTTTAAGCATTTTTGTTGAGGGTCTTTTAAAATCGAACACTGGATTAGAACGCTGCAGTACACGAGAAGAGGCTTTGGCCATTACTTGGTCTTCGTGTCGCATAGAATGATCACCTTCATCACTTAAATTATGACTTAGCATAGGATTGCTGTCATCCTTATTGGTTATGGCGAGTTTATTAAGTTGTGCCAACAGATCAATTTCGGGTTGTGAAATATCACTTTCAGCATCGATATGCTGGGCATCTTCATCTTCTAACATCTGTAAAAGAAAAAGAGAAAATGTTAAACGTCATAATTCTACATTATATTAAGTAAAAAAGCAGAGTACCGAAATGCTCTCTCACTTCTCACTCATGAGAGAGCATTGAGACATTTTAGTTTTTATTGCTTCTTTTCATTAATGTGTGAGAGGCTAAAAAATATTTTTGTTTTTTCATTTATGAATGTGATGATGTATTTTTTTTCTATTCAAAAGTGAAAAAATGAAAAATATTTTTTTGTCACGCAAGTGCTCATTTATGAGATTTTACAATTTACAAGTTTTTCATAAGTGAAAAGATCGTAGAAAAATTTTTTTAATAAGCGTTCGCGTTTGTTTTTTTATTTTGTGTATTTTTATTTGCAATCTATTAAACAATAATAAGCAAATCAATTAAAAATAATAATTACAGGTGTTTAACCCTTTCGGGACGGAGTTTTATTTTGCAAACCAAATTATGTATGGTAAAATTTTTTACATATTCTAAAAGGTATGATAAAAGTATTATGTTCTCCATACTTAAAAATTTTAAATTCGTCCTTTTATCCTGGGACATATAATCCCAACAAGTGTTTTCATCGGGCATAAAATCACAATCAGTGTTCTCGAAGAGCGATTCGAAATTAAAAAGACAACTAAAATATATATATTATTAGATTGAGATAAAAGTTTACATTTATTTTTAACATTTTAGGAATGTAATTAGGTATTTATTTGTGGAATGGCCCAAAACACTTTTAACATAAGGCGTTGTTACAATCTGAGCATATCATCTTTGTTCGCTTTTCTATGCCAAGTGAAGAACAGCGGACACAGCGACAACGCTTCTCTTGCTCTACTGGCAAGTGGTCTCCAATATTGATGCTATCCGTTTTTGGACGTTTGGCAGTTCTACCTCCCTGGCGATTGCGTTGAAAATAAAGAAAAAAGACAGTTTGAAAATTGATGGGACGTATTATCCCAGTAGTCCCGAAAGGGTTAAATCTTCATTAAGATTAAAACAAAATACAAAAGTTTTTATACATTTCTAAGCTATAAATGCATATATTTTTTTTTTTTTTTTTTGTTATGCTGCCGGCGTATATACGTGTATGTTACAAATTATTTTTTTTTTTTGTTTTGGAGTATATGCAGATGTAAAATTTGTACTTTTGAGATATTTTGGCTTGCTATATTTCTTCAGTGACCTTTAAAACATTACTCTAATAGTTATTTTAAAACCAAATACATATTTTGTACAATTGCTTAAGCTTATTTATTTCAAATGTATCCGTTGAAGTTAGTAATTCATATTGGGAATAGCAGCTTAATAAATGTGAATAGTGAGAGATTCCTCATTTAAATTATTTTTCAATTTGTTTGCATTAAGCATATTATACTAAAAATATTGTTAAAATTTTTATAGATATTAAATATAGTTACAAACATAGTACTGTTTCAACTAAATAACAGAATTCAAAAGTATAGCTTTTAATACATTTTGTTTTCTGTACGCTTTATTGTTAATTTCTTAGACTTTTAGTGGAAGCAGCTTTTGTTAACAACACGTTTGCAAAATGAAAGCGATTTTGACTCTAAAAAAAAAAAATTTTGTTTAATGGGAAAAGGTGCTCCGGGAAATTAAAACCATTAACTGTATTTTTGTACAATTTTATAATTGCTTTGAGGTGTTTCTTCCAATAATCCCATTAAGTTTTTTAAGATTATAGTTTTAATTGTTGACATTACAAAAAAGTGTTTCTAAATGTAAAAAATTTGCAAAGTTATTTTTTACAAAGTAAAGAACATAGTTGGTTACTTTGTACTAAAACAGTAGCAAAACCGAATCACAGCATTGTGTTTTGACGTTTTGGAATTCACCCATACATACATTCATGTGGGATCGCAGGAAGACAATTTTTTTGTTATTTATTAATGATCAAAAAAAAAGGAAAAAAATTTCTCATTTATGAGAAACTTCATTTATCTCAACTTTGAATGCTCATCAATGAAAAGGCTGAAAAATTCTTTGCATTCGTTTATAAAAAGCAGAATTAATGAGAATGATGTTATTGAAAAATATCATGAATGCTCAATAATGAAAAATTTTAAACTCTGGTAGATAAGTTATTCAACGAAATTGATTATTGAAGGTGAAGGCACATCTCGACCGACAATTCACCACTAAAAATTGAAGACAAAAATTGAAAGTTTAAACAAAGCAGCAATAACCAACGAATGGTTTTTCCTTTTTCTTCTGCAGGCAGACTTTTTTCCTACTCTTTTACAGTTAAAAAAAAAATTAAAAAATACAAATTCCAAACGCACATGACTACAGTCTATCGGGACACATTAACATCACATGTGATATTTCTTTATGTGATAAAAAACGAAACGACAGAAAAATGAATTAAAATCGAAAAAAGATGTTAGTAGAATTCTGTTTTAAAATCTCTTCGTTTTTGCTTAAAACCGAATTCGATTTCATATTCTACTTTGTTCTAAAGAAAGTGTGACAAAAAAAGAAATTTAAATTTTTTTCCACTTTTAAACCGATAAGCATATGATTGTTTCAAATAGACATTTCTTCTTTAAATTTTTGGATATTAATACACGAAATGTTAGTTTGAAAATTTTGTTTTTTAGTTAAAAATATTTTACGTAAAAGTATTCTTAAGGGGAAAATATATTAACACACAAGAAGAAGACATTGATTGAATTTATGGAAAAGTATCTTTAAAATCCACTGTAGAAGTAATCAAAACGTCCGAATCTGATTTTAGAAAATTATATAGTTCTGTAGAAAAAGTGACTGATAGAATTGCAGAACAAACCAAAGCTATGAATGCTCAATCAGAAGTAATTAATAACCAAACTAAGGAAATGCAAAGACACAACGAAAGAATAGAGAAGTTTTGATACAATTTTACTTAAAAAAATACTTTAAAAACAACACCTTGATGTCTTCAAAATTTAACTAATAGCATTTTTATTTATTTTAAAAGTAAAATTGTGTTTTTATTAAAATGCAAAAAATATGCAACGAAGTATTCTTTTAATTTAATTTTAAGCTTTCAGCAATGTTGTCTCGAATTCTAACCGGTTCATTATTTACAATGTCATCGACGTAAGCTTCACCAGAATCTGGCTCTTTAGTAAGAAAATCTTCAATTGGTGAACTTTGCTAAACTTTAAAAAAAAGTGCACATATTGTGACATTTATAATCAGACATTTATATTTTAGGGTTTATACCATAAAATACGTTGTAGGCTTATTGGTGATTCTGGGTATGCTTATTTAAAGAAAATGAATAGGACTGGTAAATGGGGAAGAGGAGAAATGCGCGGAATCGATTTTAATAAAAAAAACAATTTCAGTAATATTTAAAAGATAAATAAGCACTGATTCATAAGGTCCAATAGGCACAAGGTAATCTGCTATAGCTTCCATATTAATCAAATAAAATACTTTTGCTTGTAAGAGTGGTTGTGGTACGATTACTTCCATTGGGGTAGCGAAGCGCCCCAGGAGCAACTAGTAGAAAATTCAAACATGCGGTATTCTGACAATGAACAAACGTTCAAAGAAACTAGATCGAAACGCTTATATACAACTACGGTAAAAAAAATAGCACAAAAGGCAACGCTAATCTATATGTAATAATTTTACCTCTTTTATAATTACTTCAGAAACATATAATAAGGTCCCATCAGAAAGAACATTTATTGACTTTTATTGAAATTGACTACAAAATACGCTCAAGAGTCAAAGTTTTGTCGGTAAAAATAAAAGCACTTTTCTGATTAAACTAAAGAAAATGATGTCACTAAATTAACATTTTGTTGTATGGCTTTTGTTAACAATAACAAAGGAGATCGCTCTGGCATGGAGCCGAGCCAACCAAGTCTTCTAATTTTTTTTTTGGAATTCTTTTTCGGGACTGCAGCTACAACGAAAAGTTGATTGCTGTTAGTAGGTTTTGATTTATAGAAGTCTTTCTTGACGTCAGTCCAAAGATTCTTGATCGCTTAGGTCAGACGACTGTCACGATATTAGTATTATAGTCTATAAACCACTTACAAGCTTTTTTTCTAACCTTATGTATTGGATCGTGATCTTGCAAAAAACAAAAACATCCACAACATGATGGTTTAACCTCCATGCCTACTGGTCTTAAAAATAACACACACAAACGAGAACCTTTTGCACTGGAGCATATGGCGCCAAAAAAAATCGTATAATTAATAATACTGCTATTATTTTTGACGGCACTGTACATTTTGAACTTATTAAAAGGTGTGCTCTTTGTACAAAATAAATAAATATAAAAAATAAAATAAAGATGTCTTATAATTGGATTCCTTCAACAAAAATAACAACATCGAATTTAAATTAAGTCAGCTCATGCAAAAATTGTTAAGTTCAGCTCCCGCTTGACAGATTTTTTTTAATATTGCGGCTAGAAATAAATTTTTGTTGTAGCGGTTTATAAAATACAACTAAATAAGGGTTTTAATTATAATTTGTGTGAATATAACATGGCACCGCAATGTATTACATAAAAGAATCAGATAATATTCCGCAAAAAATATATATATTTAGGCACAGCTGAATATAGCACAGTTACTTGCTTATTTTTATTTTTAAACTAACAGTGCCCACGACTTCGTCTGCATGTTATTTCTAGTTTTCTTAAAATTCAAATTTAGAAAAATGTGTGTTTTAAATATTTATTACAGAGTTCTGTGGAAAGTATAAAAAATTTTACATTTAAAAAAATAAAATGTGCTGACAACTGTTTTGATACCATTATACCTGTAAAATTGAGTGCTTTAACATTTGTATCTCATGTTTTTACGACATTACTTATTTAACAAAAAAAAAGTATTCTATATATGCACCAAGGTTTTAAGGGAATTCCCCATAAAACTTTCACCCTTATTGTGTTTGGCGTTTTCGTAGCAAAATCTCGGCGGTTTTTTAAAGTTTTGTAATAGATTAAAGATAGCTCGCAACAATTGTGATTAATCTATTACAAAATTGTCGTAGTCGAAATACGCCTACGCCAAACACAATAAGGGCCTTTATTCAAATCCATGCAGCCGTTTTTACGCGATGCGAAGAGACTGCAGAGTCAGCCAGACAAAAGTTTCAAAAAATAGATGTTTCATATCGATTACTATATATACCAATATCAATATGTTCACAAAAAATTTCTAGTACAGTTTTATTATATTCAGGTATGTGATGGAAATCGATCAATTTGAAAACGATTCGTTTTAAGATATATTTTAAACAAAAATAAAGAAGTTACCCCGAAGTAATTTTAGAAATTGAATGGAAAGTTATTGAAAAGTATTTTGAAGGTATTGAAAAAACGAAAATAATAATCAAATCACCACCTTTTTCGGTTTTAAATCGTCTCGATTTCTTTTATGAAATTTAATGTAGTTATTGTTATTTACATTAATTATACGAGGGGGATCACATGTGTTAGTATTTAGCAAATATCCTCGAATTACTAATATTCGACCATTAATCTTCGATACCCAATAAAAAAAATAAAAATATTATTAAAGTGTATTTATAAAAATATTTTTACTTACCGAATCAATTAAGCCCGGGTGGCAGCAAATTTGTCTTAATCTCAAAAGCAGTACTAAAATTTCATGTGACTTAACCTCTTTTGATCCTTGATGTATTTTAGTAAATTTTTTATGCATTTTATAATATGCATCATTAGGATCTTGTGTTTGCATAAAGGTCGGTCGCGAACTTTGTTCTTTGTACATTAAATCTGTGTTGCGCTCGGCACGTTGAAATAGAAACTGAGCGAAGAGTGTACGCGAAAAGATCATAATTTTCTGATAAACATTCATTTCATCTTTATCCAAATTAACTTCTATTAATTCGATTTTCTTTTGAGGCAAACACTGTAATTCACCTCGTTCTTGCAGCTGAACTTTAGTACGCCTTAACATTAGAGATTTCATTATGGTATTTAATCTTTGTTGACCACCTGCACTTTTGTCAATCCACTTTTTCCAATGAGAAAAATCATCAAAGGGTGAACAGCGTAAAAATTTAAGTAGTGCGTAAATATCCATTTCTTTGTTTTGTATAGGTGTTCCTGTTAGAGCCCAACGAGCTTTACCACGCAACTCACAAACAGCTATAGATGACTGCGCCTTATGATTGCGTACCACATGAGCTTCATCGAGTATTATTCTTTTCCATTTGATGCCAAATAAAGCTCCGCGTGTTTTTTGTTCTCTTGCCACAATATTGTAGGTTGTAACTACGATATCATAGGTACGTAAGTGCTTGGGTTTTGTATCACGGTTATTGCCGTGATGAACACATACGGTTAAACGGTGCCTAGAAACTTTAGTTTGAGTTTCAACTTCCCACTGACGTAATAAACTTGCTGGACATATAACCAAAGTACCTCCAGGATAATCTAATGTTTTTTTTGTTAGTTTGAAAACTATACATAAAAAATTATATTCAATTGCATAACTTACAATCTCTTCGCCCTTTGGATGACCAGCCAACTTGATTTTTATTATCATCATCTTCTGTTTCACTGCTACTTTTGCCATCATTACCTTCTTCATCACGATTTTTATGCGACAACACAAGTGAAATCATGGTGAGCGTTTTACCCAAACCCATATCATCTGCTAATATGCCCCCTCTAGGTTTTTGCTTTTCACGCCAATCCATCCAAGCTAAAGCATGTTTTTGATGATCCATTAAAGTGACTTTAAGTCCTTTAGGATCATCGGCCAAGACATCTTCGCCAGGGCAACTTTCTAAAGAACCATGCAAGTCCTAAATAAAAAATATTCTTGAAAGTTTAATTGTATATATAATTGATTTTAAATTATTAATAAAAAATTCACCCGCCTTCAGAATTGCGTGTCAAAATTTTAATCAAATATTGCACTTTATCTTAAACTACTGAAAGACGAAAAGCAAATTAACTCTTGCTCTCGTTTTTCGTGGGTAGTTCAAATATAAAAGCAATAAAATCAGATATCCGTTCTTTCGTTATCATCACAGAATATTTTTTCAATAATGAAAATATGTTTAAACAAAAAATCAAAATAACCTTTAAACGATCCACTGTTAATACTTTCTGGTTGTTGAATGTAGCCAAACCTTGTTTCCCTGTATGCTTGGGTTGGATTTGATTTACAGCAGCTGATAATTCATCCCAATCAGGTGCTTCATTATTAAAGGAGCCTTTACGTTGCTGCTGCAATTGTTGTAGTTTCTGAGAAGGAGAGTCCTTATCATCATCTATAATCACAGGACTTATACCCGGACCGTCTTCAACACACATGGAAGCAATATATTTCGCCTTGATAGAACAATCAGCTCGTAAACGTTCAATTCGCAACGATAATTGGCGGCCGCCATCTGGTAAAGATTTTGATATTTTCTCAACAAGTTTTTCGGCATGAAGCAGCTCCAATTTAAGTTCTTCAAATTTTTTTATTTCTTTATCATAATACTCCTGTGAGACGTATACTAAAGCTTCCTTCTTGGGCTTATTTATGGGAGTATTACAATTTGTTAAAATTGGTATTTTGTTAAGAGCCGCAGATATTTTTGGTTGCATTAAATTTTCACTTCGTAAAATATTACCTTTGTGCGTTGTACTGCCTTTTATATTACCGGAAAGAGTATTTTCTTTGTCTTCATCATCAGATGCCGAACTTGATATTTCAATCGGGGTTTCTTTGCGTTCTAGTACTTGTATGTCACTATCAGCGGAAGAGTCTATTTCAGGAGCCCTGTACAAGGTAGAAGATAATTTGTCTTTAATTGCACTTTCGAACATTGAACTATAGCGTGCTGGCAGAACTGGCGAATCAACCATGCTGTCGTTATTACTGTTGGTTTTAACAGGACTTTTCACTCCTGCAACTGAATTGGAAGAAGTTTCAACAATATCGGATTGAGATGAAATAATAGAAGACGAATGTTGACCAGATTTTTCTCCCGCAGATTCTTCTAGGAAGGATCTTTGAACAACAGACTTATCCCCTTCGTTTTCTAATCGTGAGCCATCTGCCGTTTCAAAACTTTCTACAGATTCGAATACTTCAGATATATTACTTAATTTTGGCAGGGAACTTTTTTTATTTTCATCCTTACGTCCGAGTGCCTCCTCTTCATCAGAGTATTCAATTTCACTAGAATCATCTGTCAAATCGGCAGGCCTTATGCCTGTAATACTCATACGCGTGCGTGGAGACAAAGCACGATTTTCTATTTCGTCCATTTCATCTTCGCTATCGGATTGTATAATAGCTGCACGTCTTTTGTTTACTGCCGATTTTTTCCTTCGTACTACAATTGACTCATCACCATCATCCGTGACATCAGAATCTTCTACAGTCAAATCAACGCTAGGTCTACCGCTTGAAATTTTACCTTCATCTTCACTGCCTTCGCTAGTGGAAATTTGTTCGTTAGTTGAAAAACTCTCATCACCTTGATCCATTTCATCAGAGCTCGACATTTTAAATGATTTTTTATAGTTTAAGCTTTGAAATTTTAATTAAAAGGCTAATTTTTTTGCTTGCTGACTGGAATGCCTTTCATTTCATTTCAAAATGCGGTTAAACTGTATTTTCTGTCAACTTTGTAGGAATATTAGTTGGCAAGGCGAATTCATAACAAAAATACTAACCCCCTGTTTACATTAGACAATGCTGTCATGACAATAGCAATACATGCACAGTTTTTCACTAATGCATGTACACATTTCAATTGTCTGAATTACTGCCATCCCTAAATTAGCGCGTAAAGCGCAAGATAACTGTCAAAATTTCTCATGTACATACAAAATGTATGAAGCATCCCTAAATAGCTTGGCGTCAACGCTTAGCAATTGAAAAATCCAATTTTGACAGTGCGTTAGGAAGTGAAGTTTGCTGTTTGTTGGTTTGTTTTGTTTTGGTTGAAAAGTAGTGACAAAATAGTAATTTTCAAGGCAATCTAGCGGTTTTATCTCTTCTTTATTCTTATGCAGCGGGTTTTATGAAATAAAATGAGTTAACATTACTTTTAACGACACGAAGTTAACGCTGTTATTTAGGGATGACATTTCAGCGCAAAAGCTATGAATTACATTGCTTTGAGTCTTACGCGCTAATTTAGGGATGGCAGTTACTGTCTTGAATATTTTGAAGACAGTAAACAAGACAGTGATTTGACGTATACCGACAATTTTTTTTTATAATTGCTTTAACTAAATGAAATTTTAATTAAATTATTATTTTAATTACTAAAATTTTCTTTGCATATAACAATAGAAATGGAAAAATAGCAAGAAGAAACTCTAAAGCTATTTTAAATTTTTCGAGAACGTGCTCATAATAAATTGTCATAATTATTGTCTGGACGCCTATACTACAGAAGCAATTGTCAGCATTTTTGACAACTAATGTGTATTATTTTATTGTCATGACAGCATTGTCTAATGTAAACGTAGCGTAATACCCTGTTCAGACATGCTTTTTTAATTGAGTCAATTCAACGGCGAAAATAAATAAAACACTCCGACAAGGCGAATCAATTACCAGGTGGTAGCGCTAGAGAATTTATGACTGAATTTACACATGCAAAGTTTACTTTGACAAAGTCTTGTTAATTTTCTTTTAAACTTTGTTTGGTGTTCAGACACAGAAAGTTTTCTTTTACAAATTTTTGTTTTCTTCTCTTTGATCGTTCCTTATTTTTGGATATTTTGTATGTGGTGCTTATATTTTTATGTAAATATATACAACTGTGTATAAGCAACGAAAGCCAAAGCAACTTTGCGAGTACTTCAAAGTCTGTACTGCTCATCATGCTTTCTCCCTCTCTCTCACATAAAATCAAAACTTTGCAAAGTAAAATTTCCCTGTGTGAATTAGGTTTATTATTTTTTGCCGGTAGAAACGAATTTCAAACTTCATATATAAAAAATAGCACACAGATTTTTTATGTATGGAATTTGACAGTAATGTTCACGGCGAATTCATAATTTTTGCTGGTAAAAAGTACTGTCAAACTTCATATATAAAAAATATACAAAGATTTTTTATATAAGGAGTTCGACAGTAGTGCCACCTGGTAATTGATTCGCCTTGACCTTGATAGAAACATGTACATTTTGTTTTTGTACAAATAGTTTTCGGCTGTCAAAAGCAAAGGAAATTTTAACTTTCGACACTCGAAGAAGGAATAATCACAAAAGTCACTTTGGTTTTTGAAGCCACCTGTTGTTAATTCGCCTTGATTAATTTTCATCAACGCGAATTCGTCTTGAGTTGGCATTCAAAAAAGGAGTATTGCCAACAGCAAGGCGGATCAATTACCAGGTGGCAGCGTAGGCGAATTCATCATTTTTTGCTGGTAAAAATTACTGTTAAACTTCATATATAAAAAATATACACATATTTTTTATATATGGAGTTTGCCAGTAGTGTTCACGGCAAAAATTCATAAATTCGCCTACACTGCGACCTGGTAATTGATTTGCCTTGTCAAACACCATATTAAAAAAATTATAAATATTTTTAATGTATGAAGTTTGACATTTAAGGGGTCGGCGAAAATTAATGAATTCAAATAATGATGCGCCAAAGCCGAATTGATAACCAGGTGCTATCATCAGCATGTAGTACTGTTCGAAAAAACGTTAACGTTTGTCTTGTTTTTTTTTTTTTTGGTTTATTTTTCGTTTCTTTGTGTTTTCTTTATTTGTTTTTATATGTAAATACACTCTCGATCAAGGCGAATTAATACAGGTGACCGCACGGCTACAACAATCCAACAACAAAAAAAAAACAACAGGCAATTTGTTGCTACAAAATTATGTATGTTGTCAAAAAAAATATTGTAAAAAAACAAACAAAATAAAAAAATAAATTTGATGAAAAAAAGTGGTTGTAATTATCAGAATAAGAAAATTATAAAAATTAAGTTACATAAAAATAAAAATACAGGAAAAGTGACCAAAATTCTTTTGTACCACTAGTTTGCCCAAATCACATGCATCGTTCCATTCTTGCACGTTGACGTTTTGAAGACTAACATAATCTTCCACAAAAAAAACAAGAAATTATAAATGTGTTAACAATAATTTCACTATCTTTTTACGCATATTTTGATTTTACACATCAGAAACTGCAAATACGGTTCCATGTTGTGGTAGTTTTCTCTAGGAATTTCAATAGTTTGTTTTCTATTAGCAATCAAAAAAAAATATATTAAAAAAAAAATTTACAAATTATTTATTTTTGACAAATTTTTTTGACAACTGCAATGTATACAGCGGATGGACTTTTTCGCCCGTGCTTTCACCTGTATTATTTCGCCATGCTCTCGATCAAATGATTAGTACCACTTAAAGTTCCGTTTTGCCACAAAGCAATTTAAAAATTTTTCACGAAAAGAAAAACATAAAGTATACAATTTAGTTTCCTTCATATGATTGTGTCCACCTTGCCTTTTTTAATTTTTTTGCACCTAATCTCATTAAATTTAATCATTAAACTACTTGTAGGAAAAAATTATTTTGTACTAACATTATTGAAAAATGGGCAAGAAAAGTATTTTCAATAGTTAATGGTCTACCACGCTATTGCGCTTGCTTAGTTTTCTTTTGTGTAGACCAGCTGCTATAAGTGTATCAATTTATATTTCAAAAGTTCTTTTTTATATTCTTTAAAATAGAATTCTAACAAAGCTTATTAAAAACGTTATTAAAAAGGGAAAAAAGTGAAATAATTGATTATGTTTTGAAGTTTTCCATACACTGTGCCTCTTTTTATTTTTGTTGTAGATTCGCCTTAATGCCGCCTTCTCACTTTCAAAAGGTTTATTTTAAATCACTACAACTGTCAAAAGTTCTTAAGAATATTTAAAATATATTATTCATAAAAGCGGGGCAATCTGGAAATTCGCGTAACGTCAGTTGATCTAGTAAAAGTAAAAATGCAAGCATTAAGAAAGATCTGGAACTGAAATTATAATATGGACGAATAGTGTATTTACACTACACCGAAATCTAGAAATTACGAGATTTTGAGGAAATTCTAGTTGAGATTTACTAAATTTACCAAATAATTTTAAAACTACATTGCGACTAGATTTTGGAAAAATCTACGAAAAATCTAGAAGAACCTAGTGAAAAATACTACGATGCACAAGATAAAATGACATTATCTAAATACAAAACGTAAATGTAACGGCTATGCCGAATAATTTACACCCTTCAGCATATATGTAAATCTAGTTTAATGAAATAATGCCAATATAAAAAAAAACAAATATTGTGTTGCAGAGAATAAAACCATAACGTGACATAAAAACACAATAAATTTTCTCATATTCTATTTCTTCTAACCAGTTGAATAAATAAAAAAATGTATATTTTTTTTAAACGTAGTTTGATACAAAGAGTGCTGACAAAGATTGCAGCGATCAAGATATTGCTTTTCATTTTGCTGGAATCTTAATTTTATTGATGTCTTCAAAATTTATCGTACTTAATAAGGAACTTGAGCCAATACTGAACAATTGTAATTCATTTATATATGTACACACTTATTGACTCGTACCCTGCATATGCAAATTGTAAGACTATGGCAATAAAATTTGTAATCAATTCGTAGTGAGTAGCAATATAATAAAGAAGTTGCATTTGATTTATTGTGCTTGACATTAAATCAACGACCACTGCTGTGAATATTTTTGATAAATTTCCAATTAAAACTTAAGTTAAACATAATGACTGGAATAATGGATAGTGTACAAATGCCTAAATTACCAGAAAATCAGAAATCTTTTGCCGGTATACCAGAGGCTGTATTTCTGGTAAGTTTAATGTTATAAGCTATGAAAAGTTGAAGGCATAACCTAACAAACCGATGTCATTTAAGTCGTCAACAATGAACTAGAAAAAACAGGGTGTTACCTACCATTCAAGAGCATTAATCATCCATCCTTATATTGTTCTAATATTATTGAGCAAAACCATTAATTTTTTATATATTCTGCAGGAGGAAATCGACAAATACATGGACCAGCCGGAAAATGAGGGAAACTGTGAAAAAGTTTTACAGCGTTTGGATGAACAGCACAGTAAATACAGATTTATGGCCTACAATTTGGAAGCCCGGAGGCGTAAATTAAAATCTCAAATACCTGATTTACAAAGATCTCTTGAAATGATTCACGTTTTACGCAAAGAAACCGAGGAACGTGAAACACAATTTTTACTGAGCGACCAGGTGTTTATCAAAACTATGGTACCACCAACCAAAACGGTATGTTTATGGTTGGGTGCCAGTGTCATGTTGGAGTATCCCTTGGACGAAGCAGAGGTATTGCTGAAGCAAAATATGACATCAGCTGTGTCAAATTTAAAAACGGTCGAACATGATCAGGACTTTTTGAGGTGAGAATATTCTCTTATAGAAAAGTAACCATCCTGTATTAAATATTTTGTTATTTAAGAGATCAAATCACTACCACTGAAGTAAATATGGCACGCGTCTATAACTGGGGTGTTAAAAAACGACAAGCAGCTGCCAAAACAGCCTCTGGAGCTTCATCATAATGACTATGCTGAATAATTACAATTAAATCACATTAATATAACATTCACCAAGCAACCCTTTTAAAATTAAGCTCTCTTGAGCACTAACACACCGCGGTGTATTTTATTGGAAATTTTTTCTAAGTTTTACTTTTTCTTCGACTCTCCCTTTTTTCCTTATTTAATTTTTTGTTTACTTCTTAAAATATATTCATAACACTCTTTCTTGTCCTGCTAATGTTTGTTACATCCTTAATCATTTTTATTTATTTATAGTATAAAATCATTTTTAAATTGAAAATTTGAGACTATGATATCGGAGTGAGTGTTCTTGAAAAGCTTTTTGTTATTTTTGGTCTCACAAATATTACAGTACTTGCATTTATAAATCTGGCTAAAAACGCTACAAAATGAAATCAATATTAAATGCTTGTTAAATAAAAGAAAAATAATAAAAAATGCATTAATGAAAAATCTTACTAAATGAATTGAAATTATTAATAACAATTCAAAGAACGATTTTATTATAAAAAGCATGTCTTCAATGATAATCCACTAACGCAAACTTGTGTTACAACTGTCTCCAAATGCACAAATTCTATTTCTGAATACGAATTTAAATTTTGATCACTTCACTAGGGATTGATTATATTTAGTAAAAAGAAAAAAATTATTGGCAAATTTATGTTTGTCGAACAAAAACGATTATTTTGTTGTTAAAAAATTTGAAAAATAAAATATTCTTTCTTTATTTTATAAGTTATTTAAAGAAGGATGGCTTTTACTATAATTTTTAATTCCACAGATTACTTAATTATCGTCGGCATCAGATTAAGATTTTGAGCGTAACATGCGTTTTCATTTTAGTCCACTTACATCGCTTTCAAAATTTACTTCCTATTTAACTTAATGGAACGTTCTTGCAAAACACGTTTCAAATAATTCTTGAATCCGAAATAGTTTGGGCATAAGTCGAAATGGGAGCAATGTTCGGAGCTATTACATTTTTGACAGATTCCACACGCTGTACAAATTGCACTATCGGCACACTTTTTTCCACTATGACATGGTTCGTTTATAGCCGCATAACACACATAGCGATCGCCACAATTTTTAGGATCGGAATTTTCAATATAACCGCCATGTGCACAGGGAATCCAAATATTTTCTTCGTTTTTACCAGGACATCTTATATTGGGATTAATACCTTCGGCATTGCGTGCTGAAGAAAGCAGATTATAGGCACAACTTTGCCACAACAATAAACAAATAATCAACATTAACAAGTTGATATGATGATACTGAGACATTTTTGAAAACATGTTTAAACTTAATTACTTTCGAAAAGTAGCGACTTCGAAAAAGTTTAAAATAGTTGTGTCCAATGAAGATTGTTACAGATGCTTTTATAGTCATGAGTTTTTCTGTATTGCTTTTTAAGAACTTATTTTAATTTATTCGTGTTAATTCCTACTTTTTTTTCTTTTTGTTTATTCAAGTGTTAAAAATTGTTCTTAAAAATTTTCTTGTAGGTCAGTTTCCCTTTTTTATGTCATTTTACTGTTGCTAAGGCACAGAGGCTATTAAAATTAACAACTATTATAAGGCAAACTTATTTTACACTGTAGATCCTTTATTACGGTCAAGGTAATTTAATATACTTTGAAATACTTTATTTTAAGTAAAGCATTTCATTTTAATTTGTAGTAAAATAATTGATATTTATAAACATTTAGCAAAGTTAGAGATAATAATCTGCATTTTAAACTAATCCACTAACGATTTTGAGAAAAATCAGTTGTTTTTTTTTTCTTTTGCAAACATTTTCCTTGAAAATTCAAACATAAAAAAAATAAATCTTTTTTGCACCTTTCACCCAAAAAGGGTATATAAGTTTGCCATTCCGTTTGTAATTTCTGCAATATCTATTTTCTTCTCCATAAAGTGTGTATATATTTATATTCTTGATCCTTACATATAGGGCAATCGATTTAGCGGTGTCCATATGTCTGGCTAAACTACAACTACTACTACCAATCTCTTAGACATAGTTTCGAAAGAGGTGATATTGAAATTTAAAAACTTTGGTCCATTGGTGGTGGAGATATGTCAAAAAAAAAAAAAAGCGAACGCCTCTATTTTTCATACGATTTTAAGATTTAATTGTATTTTTTGTTGTTTTTTATTGCTGTTTTTGCTTTGTTGTATGTGGAACCAAAATTTCAGGGGGGAAAACTATAAGTGTTCAGGTACCTGGAATATCCCTAAAGCATTTAAATTTCACAAAAATTTGACGTCACCAACATTTTACCAAAAATAATTAACTGTACTTAATATTAAACTGTTTTTGCAATAAAAATTGGATTAATTATTAAATTTGTAAAAATTTTGGTAATTAATTTATTCGGCATAATTTAAGAAAAATAGCATAAAGTTTTTTTTTTTTTTTGAAAATTAATTAATTTAATAATATTCCCTTGTCTTTAATTCATATTTATTGCTATTTATATTATTGTAATATTTTTGTTGTTTGCTTTGAGCATAAACATATTTTTGTATATTTTAGTTATATTTCCCTGAAGCAGACCAACAAAGTTGGTCGAAATATTAGAGTATTGAAAAATAAATAAAAAAACAAAGTTTTTTGTTTTTCATTTATTAACAAAGAGGATATTAAGAGCAAAGATACACAATTCTTTTAATGAAGGATATATAAGACTCAGCTCCCAGCATTACACTCTACTAGTATATAAAACCTCTCCGCAAGAGTGGATGTCATATGGCTTGATTTTAGGCCAAACATGGTGCGTAAGAGTATTTCGAACATAGTAAAACTCAGATGCCAATTGAACTCATAAGTAGAAGCAAAAACAGCTAAATCTTAACAACCTATCATCATACATTATAATTTAAATATAGCACAAACACACATTTATAATATTTAATGTAAAACACACTCTAAAACGAATGAATCTTTTAATCGTAAAAACCACTAGCCAATCGACGTAAAAACCCTATTTACTCGACTTAATTGGTCTGTGTATAAGGAAGGGCCGAAAAAATATATTCCCTATTTTTTATTTAAAGGGAAGCTAAGCCTTACAGCTACTCAAGTGCAAGTCAGTTAATTTCTTAAATATGATTTTGTTATAAATTAAATCTTAAACCAAATTAGTGTATATAAAAATCAGCGAAGGTCTGTTATTTTCAAATCAGTCGAAAAAAAAATATTTTGGATAAAGTTTATTTATTTATCTATTTTAACGCAGATGACAGCAGCATATGCCATTCATATTTATTTTGCAATGGTCCAAGCCTTTTGATAATTGGGCCAATGTGTAAGCACATGGATGATGCTCTCAACAGTGAACTTTTTGCTAATCTCCAAATAAAGTCTTGCGAACAAAAATTAATTATTATTTTTAATAACAAAAAAAAAAAAAACTCTAAAAAAACCAATTGTGAATGGTATAAATATTAAGGAGCCTGTAGTATACAACTTGTTATAAAAACTACTCTAGAAATTATAATTTCATTTCATCAATTTCAACACCTCAAGACAAATTATTTCAAGAGTTGTCACAACAAATTGAGTCTCTTCAAAAGCAATTCAATAATTTTAGTCGAAGTAGGAGTCGTAACAGAAGTTATTCACGGAAAACGCCAAAATTCAAAGAGATCGATGAAGAATATTGTTGGTTTCATAAAAAATTTGGTTCTAAAGCGAAAAAATGTAAATCCCCATGCAAGTATCAAAAAAACTAAAAAACGTTTCGAAAGTTGCGGCCACCGAAACAACTAATACATCAAGCCGCCTTTTTATAAAAGATAACTCTACTAAATCCATTTATTTAATAGATACAGGAGCAGATGTTTCTGTTATTCCAAATTTTAAAAACAAATCATATAAATTTTCAAATATACAACTTTTTGCAGCTAATGGTACGCCAATTAAAACTTTTGGAACGAAACTTTTTCAACTCGATCTTGGTCTGCGTAGATCTTTTACATGGCTTTTTATTATAGCGGATGTAACAAAGCCTATAATTGGGTGTGACTTTTTAACACATTTTCATCTTCTACCAGATTTAAAAAATCGTGTTCTCGTAGATGGTAAGACATTAGTTTCCTCGCGCGGTACAGTGAAAGAAACTCCTATATTTGGTATTTCAACTATTCTTAAAGATGAAACCATATATCATCAACTACTTAAAGAATTTCCAGAAATACATAATATGTCGACATCTCTATTTGCTAAGACAAACAACGTATCATCATATTGAAACAACTGGACCGCCTGTCAAATCAAAGGTAAGACTTTTAGACACTAAGAGACTAGCATTGGCAAAAAAGGAATTTAATTTCATGCTCGAAAATGGCATAATACGTCCTTCAAAAAGTATGTGGTCAAATGCCTTACATATGGTTTCAAAAAAGAATGGAGATTGGCGACCTTGTGGCGATTATCGGCAGTTAAATAAAATAACTATTCCTGACCGGTATCCCATTCCATTATTAACTGATTACGTTCACTGTCTTCATGGTCAAAAATTTTTTACAAAACTCGACCTCATGCGCGCATACCACCAATCCACAAGACATTCCAAAAACTGCTGTTATTACGCCAGTCGGCCTGTATGAATTTGTTAAAATGCCATTTGGGTTGAGGAATGCAGCACAAATTTTTCAACGGTTAATGGATGAAGTATGTCGAGATTTAGACTTCGTCTTCGTGTACATTGATGACATATTGATTGCATCTTTTACAGAAGAACAACATTTTAAGCACCTTCGAACAATATTTCAACGTTTCAAAGATTACGGAATAGTAATAAACCCCGCAAAGTGCGAATTCGGTGTAAATAAAATTGATTTTTTAGGATTTCACATAACATCACAAGAAAGTAAACCCTCAAAATCGAAAGTTGAAACAATCCTAAATTATCCTAAACCAAAAAACATTCAGGACCTTCGACGATTTTTGTGCATGATAAACTTCTTCAGAAGGTTTATTCCTCATGCAGCTAAACATCACGCTCTACTTAACGACTACCTCAAAGGCTCAGTTAAAAACGACAAAAGGTTAATCAACAGGAATGAAGAATCCGAAAAAGCTTTTATAAATTGTAAATCTTATTTTTCAAATGCAGTAATGTTAGCCCATCCTAATAAAGATGTGCCTCTATCTTTAAAAGTTGACGCTTCAGATTTTGCTGTTGGGGGTGTTTTAGAACAAGTCGTGAAAGGCGTTTGTCAACCTCTTGCATTCTTCTCCAAGAAGCTGAGTCCAGCTGAATGTAAATATAGTGCTTATGACCGTGAATTGCTTGCAGTTTACAAGGCTGTTAAACATTTTCGTTATTTATTGGAAGCTAGAGAATTTACTATATACACCGATCATAAGCCCCTCACATTTGCTTTCCAACAAAATCCATTAAAAGCCACTCCAAGACAGCTTCGACATTTGGATTTTATTGGACAATTTACAACAAATATTGTTCACATATCTGGTTTATCAAATAACGTTGCCGATACTTTGTCTCGTATCGATGATATTACATCCTTTAATTACAAACAACTTTCTGAAGCACAACATAACGATCAAGAGTTAAAAGATCTCTTAAATTCTTCAACCGGACTTCAACTGCGTTTATACAATTTGCCAGGAAGCCATATTAAACTATATTGTGATGTCTCGACAAATAAAATTCGACCATATTTACCTCAAGAGTTTAGAAAACTTGCATTTGATATGATTCATGGTCTTTCACATCCAGGCATCAAAGCAACGCGCAAAATGGTTGCAGAGCGTTTTGTTTGGCCAAAAATGTACAAAGATTGTAAAAGGTGGAATGTTTGTTGCACATCGTGTCAAAAATCAAAAATAATTAAACACAATACAACTAAACCAGGCAAATTTCCAATATCGTCGGAAAGATTTCTGACAATACATATGGATTTGGTTGGCCCATTGCCCTCCTCTGAAGGATTTACTTACATCTTAACTATTATTGATCGTTTCTCGAAATGGCCCGAAGCAATTCCCTTGCGTGATTGTTCAGCAGAATCCATCTCTTTTGCATTTTTCAATAATTGGATTTCTAGATATGGCTGCCCAAATAAAGTAATTTGTGATCGAGGAAAGCAATTTACTTCAAAAGTTTTTAATGATTTATTAGAAACACTTGGCTCAAAAATTCAACATACTACAGCTTACCATCCACAATCTAACGGAATGGTAGAAAGGTTTCATAGAACTCTTAAAACGTCATTATGCTGTCACGAAAACATACAATGGACTAAAACATTGCCAATCGTTTTATTTGGATTACGCTCATGTTACAAAGAAGATCTGCAAGCTTCTTCAGCGGAGTTTCTATATGGTGAAAATATTTCTCTTCCAGGTGAATTTTTGGAAAATAAATCACTATCTTCGCAATCATCATCAGCATTTATTGCCTCACTTAAGGAAATAATTCGGACTCTTAAGCCAAATCCTTTAAGCAATTGTTCAAATAAAATTTTTAATTTCAAAAATATTAATGAAAGCAAATTTGCTTGGATACGAGTTGATGGAATTAAAAAACCATTGCAACCAAAATACATTGGTCCGTATGAAGTCGTTAAAAGATACGACAAATACGTAACACTAAATATTAAAGGTAAAGAAGACAACGTGTCGATCGACAGAATTAAACCAGTTTTTGAGGCCAATGAAATTTCGCCAGAACATGTAAAACTTATTTCGAAAAAGAGGTCAGAGTCTTCAAAAAGTTCAAGGAAAATAAAGTTTAATTTAGAAGGGGAATAATGTAGTATACAACTTGTTATAAAAACTACTCTAGAAATTATAATTTTATTTAATCAAGTTTTCATTTAATTTCATGTTTATACTTTTCATTTTTCTAAAAAATAAAAATTAGTATTGGTGTACAGTTTAATAATAAAACGTCTTAATTTTGACTCAACAAGCCAAAGGCTTTTGATGTTCTTGGTATAAAAACTCAATGCGATGTTCGGTGGATCAAGAATATTTTTAAGATTACAAAAAAGCATTCAAGTGCCTTGGTTTTCTGAAAAGCTACAAGCGAATTCAGTCCATTTGATAACCTTTCTCTCTATGTATCCTTTATATAAAGGAAAATAAAATAGAACTGTCATGCATGGGCCGGTTTTTTCAAAGACTTTTTTGGAGTTACTCGGCCGCGTGCAGCAGAGAACGAAGAAGCTCATCGGTGACAGTTGGGTATCCAACTCTATTGACTCAGTGGAGTATCGATTCAATGTGGGATGTGTTTCACTATTTTATCGATACTACAACGGAATGTGCTCTGATAAAATCAGGGAACCGTAATTTAGCTACAAGTTTTTTATCAAGAGCGCATCCTTTGTGGTCGATTGGCTAGTGAATCGCACTACGCATTACAGAGAAAATTCGTTTCTTAGCCGACCAGCTCGTATGTGGAAGTAGTTCTGGCACAAAACGTTGCATAAGTAGGGGGTTTTCCCTGAGTGCTTGCTGGTTCATTAAAGAAAAAATATACTAAAAAAAATTTATGGTCGGAGCCGAAGATCCTTTGATTAAAACAAAGGCTGCTTTATAAATGTTGTTAATATTAATAGAATGAATAATAAAATACCTCACATTACATTTAATTATTAACCTTTCATTAAGAACTTACAAATAGCAGGGTAGAATTAAAACAAAAATTCTTTAGTTTGTGTCACTTAAAGGCGTTCTCATACTGATGATGGCAAAATAAAAACACATACATACAAGTTTTTTTAAGAATCTTCAAACCTTAAAAAGGCGATTTTAAATAATAACAATAATAAAAACAAAGTGAAATAAATTTAAATTAACATCTAATTTGAATATTGAATTAAATTTTAACCTTCATGTTGTGGCAAAAACAAAATTACACTAACAAAATAACTGACCTACAAGTATCCGCAATGAAAAAAATCCCTTAACACTTCAATAAACAATTAATTGAAAATTAATAAAATTATGAATTCAATACTATTTTTAGTTGAAAGCAAAAAAAAAAATGTTAAGAAAATTTTTTTGTATAAAAGGAACCTGCGTAGACTCAAAAAGATACATTTAATAATTTCTTGTTTTAAAAGTAATTAACGTTTTCTCGCGCAACAGTTTATTTTATAAATTTAAAAAGTATTAAAAACATTAATTTTTTTTAAAGGAAAATGCTTTTCAAAACTCATGAAAATATTAAACATAATAACCATTTGACTTTAGTAATGATGGTATTCTTCTTGTTTTGCTGTTCGTATTCCAGTGGATATAAATTGGCATCTTTATCGCCCAGTGCCACGCACATAAATCCCAATATAAGATGTCCTGGCAGAAACGAAGAAAATATATGGCGTCCTTGTAAACATGGCGGTTATATTGAAAATCCCGATCCAAAAAACTGTGACGACCGTTATGTGTGCTATGTCGGCCTAAATGAAACTTGTCATCGAGGCGATAAATGTGCCAACAATGCGATTTGTACCGTATGTGGAATTTGTCAAAAATGTGATAGTCCTGAGAATTGTTCAGATTTCAATTTGTGTCCCATTGTAAGTGGATATTCGACTTTAAATTTTATTAAACGTTTAATACAAAAACGCTTAATAGAATTTAATGATGAATAAACGAAATTGGTATTGAAATTATGAGATTTAAAAATGGTTTAAAATGACTACTAAAACAAAAACGACACCAATCAATGAAAATATTAAATTTAAATAAAATGTTATTTTTTATAGAAATTATGCATGTAAGTCGTGAAGTGGGTTATAAAACAAAAAATCTTTAATAAATAACCTTACATTTTATTTTAAAAAATATGTGAATATTAATAAAAAAAGACAATTAAATGTTGCTGCAAAATAAAGTTTTTGAAAATACTTTTATTAAAATCACTCACAATCCTGCTTATGTTTGAAATTTCTTGAGACATCTTTGAAACTTGATGTTTTTTAATTTTTGCTAATAATTTTGTGATATTAAACCCATTGAGTTTTTAAAATTTTCTTTGTATTTAAAACATAAAAAATAATTTAAAACAAAAGTTTAAAAATTAATGTTCTATTACAATTAGCATTTAGTATTTTTACATAAGAAAAGATTATCTTCTTTCCTTTGAACAATCTTTCGATTAAGTTCAAATTATTAATACAAAAATAAAATTTATAAAAAACCAAAAAAAAAAAAAAAAAAAATATATATATATATATATGCAAAATAAAAATAATCACCCTTATTGCGAATGTCAACATCGTAACAAGTGATGTCGATGACACACTCATTGTATTGCCGTCGTCAACATTAAAAGTAATTGGGAGTTATCCACGACAAATTTATATTAATGAAGGCAATATTACGCCGACGTTGACTGGAAGTTAAAAATTACAACTGTAAAGCAATTCGAGACCCTTGTTGCTGAACTTGAAAAAAATTCGAGTTCAAACAAGAGTGGGAAGAAATAGCTTTAAAATAAAATCTCTTTGACCTCCAATAAGAGACAGTGCCTGTTGGCAAAAGGTATGGGTAAAGAAAATTTTTAAACAAGTACATATGTATGTACATTTTATAGTTTTTTTTTTATCTGTGGAGAGATTTTAAATGCAAGTTAAAAAAAAATACAGTCACAATAAGGCTGAAATAAATGCAGTGGGCGGTGGTATAAATAAAATTCACCGCTGTCACATCTGGAAGAAGCTGCAGCAAATTTTTTGCAGTTTGAAAAGCAGTTGAATCCAGAAGGTAAATACAAGGAATTATAGTTTCTCTTGATGAAATCGAAACTAAAAATGTTGCTGACGTGGACGTCACAATTTTAGAGGAGATGAGGAAAACGTCTTAATAACTTCGGCAAATTTAATTCAAAAAGAAGAAAAGTGAACACGAGAAATTGTTTCACAAGCATAATACCATGCACAAAGAAGCTTTTGATCAAATTTCTGATACCACGACAGAAATGAAAACTGCTTTGAAAGCAAATTACTAGAATGTAGAAAAACTATGAGAGCGTAAAGAAAGTACAATGATGGAAATAAAAAATACTCTCAAAGAATGAAATAAAAAAGAATTAGAAGTTCTTTATCACTGCTTCCACTTGATTCGAACATAAACAACATTTTTTTCACAAAAGTTAAAAAAATCAAGTTTTAAAAACTGTCAAAATATATGCAGATGATATATTTTTTTTAATTATCGATTACATGTCGACGTCAACACATGCGCGCAAATTAATACCAACTGAGTGTCGAGTCAACGTCTACGTGGACCAAATTTCACTGTGACTAAAAGTTGACAACGATGTTGACAACGATGTCGACAACGACTGATTAAAATAAATGAATTAACTTGAATTGCTCCTAAGACTTTTAAAAATATTACAATTTGGTACAGTTCGTTTCTTAAGGGACTATTAAGTCCAAAACTAAGACTCGTTTACATTTTCTATAATAAAATTGTTTTACTCACTTAAAATCTTTTTAGGCAATAATTCTATAATTTCAATAATTTTATAATTCCTCAGCTATTACGATAAATCAGTGTGATAGGTATCTTCTATTTTACGTAGTCGTTTTTAGACGACCATCCAACGTTTAACGTTCGAACTTAAATCGATAGGGCAATAATTGCTGTAAGCATTTATTCCCTAACTTTTACATAAACAAAAAGTTGGACAAGGTCTTAAGTAGAACGTTTTACGCATTAGTTGCACACGAATATTAACTGTTGAGTAGAGTGCTATATTTAAATAAAATGCTCATTTTACTTAAAAAGAAAACTCAAAAAGAAAACCCAAAAGTTGAAACTGCAGTTTTTTTGTGTGATGAAGTTCGAAATAAGCAAAGTAAGTTTGATACTGGTAAAGATAAATTATATTGTGTGACAATATTTCAAGGGTACCTGTCACGTAATATAACCTCTTGTTAGAATTTTTGCTTATGAAAAACAGCAACAATTATTTTTATACTTCGTATTTTTTTTTATAAATTTGAAATTACTCCTCTGCTCTTCTAGAATCTTGAAGGAGAGGAGAATTATTTGGCTGGTCCAAAGGAACAAAACGCCATCAAAAACTACTTCGTATTTTATTTTATTATTTTTATTATTATACTATCGAAAATAGTAATAGATCTTAAAATATAAGATAGCTATCGCCTAGAAGACTGCAAATGAACAAAAATTTTTTCTTTATGCTGTGTTTTCTTAAGCAATTATAGATTACAAAAAATCTTTTACTTACGAATGTACATACGAGTATGGATATGAAAACGTTTTTTTTTTTAATTTGTTCATCTAATAAATAATTTATTTATGTACATTTAAATAAGAATATAGTATTTTGTTTTTACATTACATGGATCAAGAAATACAAAAATTACCTTACATAATTCTTGCGCAAAAAGAAAACGACTCAAAACAAATTTCAGCTATCTATCTATAACGGTTTGAAAGTCTTGTCAAATACACCAAGTTACGTTAGCAATTGGGACCCTTTAATTTTTAAATGCAAATTTCATACTTGCCGACAAAGCCATAAAAAAGTTTGGCCATATACATTAAATTACATTAACTATTGGGTCACCCTTTAATTTCCAAATCCATACTGTGTAATTGCTGTTGTAGCGGACTTAGAAAATCAGGTTCTTTGTTAATTTCAATGGTTTGTCAACAACTGTTCAACAGTTTGGCCATATACATCAGCTATACGGACTCGTTTTAATTTCCAAATTTAATTTTATACTTGCTGTTGTAGCGGACTTAACTATACAACAAGTTCTTTGTAAATTTCAACGAATTGATAGCGTCATTCTTTTTTTGAAGTCGGTTAAAAAAAGGGAAACAATTGGCAAATAATAAAATATATATATATATATATATATAGATAGATATACATTTTTTTGGAATTATGAATTTTAAAAATGGCAGGGGTACATAACCACAGCGCCAGGGTATCCCACAAGTTTTCAGATATAAGTAGTCTCTCCAGGAACTTTACATCGATCTATACCTTCGTATAGGAAGTGATAAATCGTAAACAGGATATTGAAGTGTGTATAAATAATTATCGATTAGCTTATTGTTAACACGATTGGCATTTTTTGTTGTGTCTTTGATTATAACCTCACTTTTTTAAAAGAGGAAAATCTGCTCGCACAAAGATGTTTCTCCTTCGAGATAAAATTGTAAACTGATGTAGAAAATTTTACTTTTTAATGTTGTCTAGTACATACATTAGTGTTACGAAAAATACATATATAATACTACTGAATACAAAAAAGTCTTAAAAACAATACACGATTCCAAATCTGAAAAACATTAACTATTCTCAAACAAACCTCGTGCTATTTTTTCAACCAATTATCCCAGTTAAACCAATTACCGATATTGATTATTGAGGGCCAAAGCACGTCCCGATGGCCATTTCATTAACGCTTACTTAACTCTTCAGGAAACTTGACTTGAAGTTAATGTTGAACGTGCGCCATTACAGTCTTTATTAAATCTGCATAAATTAGTTATCTGTGGTAAAACGGTTAAAAATTAACAGGCCAGAACTTGTATAGACTTTTTGGTACTTTATTATCGAAATATTGAGTCTAACTTGTGTTTTATAAAATCTATAAAAAAAAACTGTATAAATCAACTGTATAAATATTTAATTTGAGATACAGAGTTACGGCATTTTGAAATTGAAAATTAACAATAAACTTCGAAAACAGACATGTTTTCTGAAAGTCGATCAAGCATTTCTATTAACATCTTTTTTAAATATAGAAAACAACTTTCTTGTAAAATTAACGTATCAGTTATCTTTAAAACAGTCTTGTTCAATTCAGTTTAAAATTTTGTGCAAAAATCAATGCTGACTACTCGTATTTCAAAACGAATTTGAATCTGATTTTTTATGTATGGATTTTGACATTTCCTGCAACGACGGCAATGAATAAATTCACCACTGCCACCACCTGGTACATGATTTCGCCATGGCACGACCCATTTTTTTGCCTTGTATATATAAGTATGTTTATTTAAGAATTAAAAATCAGACGGTAAAAAAATAAATATGTCAATCGATCAGATATTGTGTCGAAAGAGGTGCTATTGGAAATGAACATGATCGGTCCATATCCTTCGAGGCAGCAGGCAAACACCACGCCTACCTCTTATTTTCTCATATCATTTGAAACAAAAAAGTAACTCAAATTAAAACAAATAACTATATACAACGATAGCGAATTAAAAAATAAGAAAGAAAAAAGAAAGTGAAAAAATTGGCTCTCGCCCATATTTTCCGAGTTACGGGGCTCCAAAATTTTAAAATTTTTCTAAATATCGATATGGGTATCATTTTAAAGCTTTTGAAGAGATCTTTAAGGAAATACTAAAAAAATTTTAAAATACCTTACCTATTATAAGCATATGCCAATTTCATGTAAAATTGTATATATACAATACCATTTTTTTTAAATTCTCTGTCACCGCAATATTTCCTGTTTTTATTGGAGTTATTTCACTTAAGTTGATTTATGTATGTAGATTGGCGAAAGGTATATAAGGTTCGGCATAGCCGAGTTGTTTTTGATAAAATATAAATATTTCAGTTTTCATATCAACTATAAAAATTTCAGAAAACTCTTCAGCACATATTACACTTTCAGCTTCATAACCGATATGTATGTATGTTAACAATATTCTTAAAGTACAAAATATTAAAAAAGTCCATATTTTTATTTTTGAGTTACTACTAATTAACAAATTTTTAAGCAATTCTAATAAACTATTTTTGGTGGAGGAAGACGCACTTTGAAAATTTGTCTTGAATTTTTTCATGCTTTTAAGAATAAACAACAAAAATTTTAAATAAATTTTAATTATAGGAGATAAACCTTCTTGAATAATACGTAAATTTTCTATATTGGAGGTATTTTTTTTTTCGAACTGTGTACAAACAAAAAAGTGTTGCAAAATTCACCATCGCTCCAATGTTTTTCTTGCAACAGACTCAAAAAACAACCACCTAAATTGACAATCAAACACAAAGTACCATATAACAAAAAAGGCAAAAAGGGTAAAATATATCAAAAAGTGGCAGACTTAGGGGGCACTAAAAGGGTTAAGCATTCGAAAAAATAGCAATTTGCTACTTTAGTAGCAACAACAGTCACGCTTCATGAGACCAGCGATACATATGTATTATTCTTTGCCTTAATTTTATGAAAAAGTCGACCGATACGAGTAGTTATCGATACTTTTAGTTCGATATTGAGTACGTATCGATATATTTCGATCGATACTGTATCGAGTAAAAATATCGATACCCGAGTGGCAATTTTTTTTGTAATTTATTATACCCTTAACTACAAAAAATGGAAAAACTTATATTAAATGAAAAAATAAGCGCTCGCCCATATTTTCCCAGTTACGGGGCTATGAATTTTTCAATTTTTTTTAAATACTAATAAGGGTTTCATTTTATTGTCGCAAAATAACATGTTCGCTCTCAAGATTTTATATGGCGAAAAACGTTATTTCGCACCAATGAGAGAGTGAAGCAAGAATATTAAGCTCCGTGGAAACTTAATATAACTTAATATCATAACTTACATTTGAAGCACTATTTCCTGAATGACACATACTTTATCATTTTATTGCAAAAAAAAAAAAAAAAATTATGGGTTAATCATACTCATTAAGATAGCAATTTGATCAATTCTTTAAAATATTTTAAAGAATTATTATATATTATATATATATTTTAACGAAAGCAGTGTTACCAAATGTAAAGAATTATATGGTATATGAAATTAATGACACTAATATTACTCTAGACAAAATATATGTACATAAAAGTCTATGTAATTTTTACTTTTGGCAATAATGATACAGGTTATTTTATTCTTCCTAATTATCTGTAATTTTGTTAAATTTTTCCACCAAATTGAAATCAAAGTTATTATAACCAGACATACCTTTACCAAACAAAATAAAGAAGGTCTTTAATGTATTTTAAAGCATTTACGAAATGACTTTGTATTTATTAAAATATTTGAATATCTTCTCTTAAAAATAAAAGGTTTGCATTTGCACATAATCCATATTAGATTTCTACAGCTCCAAAATTCAGACCATAAGATTTTTCGATTTTTTCTTTAGCATGCTATTAAACATTTTGTAAAACAATCTACAATTATTTTAGATATTAAATTCTTGTTTCTATTTTTTTTGTTTTGTTTTTGTAATATTAAATATATATGTATATTTATGTAAAATATTTGGTACATACTTTTAGGTTGTTTGTTTGTCTTTTCGTTTTTCATTTTTTGAGGCATATTGTAAAGTAAGTTAGTATTTATGTAATTGCAATTCTTTTTAAGATTGTTTAAAAAAGCATTGAAATCCTGGTTTTTGTTGCAGTTTTCAGATCGAGAGTACCTTAAGTAAAAAACTAAAAATATTATAATAAAGCACAAAAGTTTTAAAAACTTAGCAATGAATAAACTGTTATAACAATGGGAGGGAGAACTTTATCTTTAAATTGTTGTTAACTTAGTTATGAGATTTCAAATCCAATCGATTCATTTGTTATTCGAAGATAAGATAATACGACTTAAATTCAAAAATTCGTTTCTTTAAATTCTTTTGATTTTAAGGTGGCATCATCAGTGGAAAGTCGCCTTTCAGTTGTTAAGGAAATTTGTGGTGCATGTTGATTGCTTCTACTACGGGAGCTGTTACCACTACCCACAGTATAGGCCACTACTGTGGCATGATCTAGTTTGCCAGGTAAGGCCCCAAATGCAGCGCTGTCTATAACACGTTTACGTGCAGCTCTGTGTTGAAGTCGATTTAGTTCCACTTCACGTTTAATACCATCAGGTCCAGTAGATAGTTTATAAAACAGTTCTCTTTGTTCTAGTGTCTTGCGTCTGGCTGATGTGATCATGCGCACAAAGTCTATTAGCAAGTGACATAGTCGCCGGGCGGAGGAACAAGGTGAAAACGTGCCATTTATACCATAGCTTAGAAGATCCTCTAAACGATGTAGAGTGAGAGCATGTCTTTGGGGTCCAGTTACTAGAGGTAGTCCTGTTAGAGATTTTGGTATTTTTGGTTTATAATTATAGGCCGTATTTTCCATACTTATACCACCCGCAGAAAGTCTCCGAGGTTCTATGACTGTATGAGATCTCATATATTTAGGACGACTAGGTGCTGGTGCATTTTCTGGCGATGATGATTTTTTCGATCTGGGTGGTCTGACGGGTGGCACAGGACTTGTAGGATTTGAAGAACCATGTAAACGTGCATATATGGCAGAAGCGCTTTTATTTTGTCGTTTCGGTGCCAAAACACTGCCACTACGTAAAGGTGGCGATGTTGTTGTTGGCATCAGTTTAACATCCGGAGTCCAGGCTTCGGCAAATTTACCCACGACTGGATCAAAGTTATCACTTACACCATCAGAAGTTAAGAATACTATATCACCCTGCTCTATAATAGTCATAGATAATGTTAGATTGCTTAGTTCAGGTTTATTGCCATCAGCTGGACCTAAGGCTCCTAAAGCATCACGCATATCCCTCATTGATGTGATATCATGAGAAGCTAAAAGACCAATTAAAGAAAAACATATTTAAATGAAGTTTCTTGCAAATATAATTCAAGTAATAATTACCTAAAGTGAACTCTCTAACGCCATGTTTTTTGGAGTACACATAGCCTAAAGAGTCCCCAACATTACAGGCACATACAACGTACTTTTCACTGTCCTCTCCATTCGCCACACCATTCTCCTCTACATTTATGTCTTCGGCTAAGGGTAAAACTACAGCTATTGTTAACGTACTAAGAGCACCACCAACTTCCAATATACAACCATGGCCTTCCCAAAGACTGCGCAAAAGACTAATGAAAACTTCTTGAGTAGAAGTGGCCATACACTCATGAGCCAAACCGAATATGGCACGATCTAAATAATCTAAGCAACCATGCACTGCTGATCTGGCTGCCAAACGAGCACCATCACCCCAATTTACGCCATCAGCTAAGGCCATAGCTGCTGCATTTCCTCTTACCACCACGCCGTAGCAGTCAGCTATGGGATTGCCCATGGGTTCTTTAGTTAACATATTGTTCTCGTACAGAGAAACGGAAATACCATAAGCTGCATCACATTCCATTTTCCAGTTACTAACACCAGCTATAGAATCATCCACTTCCACTATTGAAGATTGATTGGACACAGCTTCACGTAGTAGCCGTTCGGTAGTATCTTCCAATATTTTAACTGTGCCAATGTCCGCATTTGAGTCTCCATTTTCTTTTAGCTTAGAGTTAGTAGTATTACTTTCAGTCTTTGTATTCAAGAGGTTTCTATTATTTTGATCATTGGCAGCATTGGTCTTCATTTCGACGACAGTGTTTGGATTGGCTATATTGGACTTGGTAGCCACCATACTCACCACTATTGTAGTGGATTTATTTAAATTTTCTTCATTTTTTTGCTGCGTCTTTGTACCTTGTCCTTGCCCTCCTCCAAAAGACACTTCTTTAGTTAAACTTGCTATACTTGTTTTTGAGTTTTTACGTGAACGCATGCCTGCAGTACCGTTGGTTTTATTTGCATTCTGATCATTAGTGCTAGTGCTGGCTCCACTACTTAGTCGGCGGCCACTACCATACCGCTGAAATCTATTGTGATTGCGATTGTTGGTGGGATTTATACTTTTGCGTACCTCAAAACAATCAGATTCCTGTATTGTATCGATAAAATCAATATCGTCGGCGTAACCTGCACTCAAATGAAGTTTTGATCTTTTAATGCCTGTCAAACCATCATCCGGTCCGGTGCAGGCGGCCGTTATCGTATTCGGTCCCGTAGGGTAGGTAGCAATTTTGTAGTCAGGTAAATCGGTAGGGTTTTGACCATTGTAAATTTCTGGACCAGTGGTGAATTTGCGATCCATACGTCTGAAATTAAGGTTATAAGAAGAATTTTAGGTTTTCGCAAAATAAGTTTTAATAAATTTTTAATCTTTAGTGGCATGTAGGGAATATTGTATTTGACTATAACTTTACTTTTAGTTTTTTTATTGTAGGTTTTTATTTGTGTTGGTTATAGATTTCTTAAAAAATTTATCATGTAAAATAGCAAAATTAATTGTGTTTCGAGAATATCATTGAATGGAGCAAAAAATTCCTGCTGTTGTAGTTCTATAATTAAGATCTGCGGGGTTACTCTGTATTTTGATTCGAAAGAAAACACTTTCGAAACACAATGCATAAGCCATACAAATCCAAATGATTTTTTTTCGAATCGAAATGCAGAGTTACCCCTCTGCTATTCATAATAAAGTTTAGATGTTTCCTTCTCTGGTTTCTTAAATCTGATAACGTACGAAACCACATACAGAATCTAGCAGTGTCCTTATCGATCAAACTTTATAAAAATTTTTCTGATATTCCAAGGAATAAAATTAAAAGAAAAACCAGCTTGTTTAAAATTACAGGGTATTGTAGGGTTCGAGATAATCAGACATGTTCTGAATTCCACACGAAATTTTCACTTCAAATTTTTAAGGCATTGTTTTTGTAAAAAATAATTTTACAGCAACAATGCTTTGAAAAATTTGAAGTGAAAATTTCGTGTGGAATTCAGAACGTGCCTTAATGTTTAAGAACTGCGCTCCCTATACGACTTGGGCTTTCGTACACGGCTTTCAGAAAAGCTCTAGTGAAGAGAAGAAGGAAATGATTTTTTGTTAAGCATCTTCAAGCACGTGGTTAGGCATCATGTTTACTTATATTGTCTGGGTAAATTAAGAACTTGAAAATTACTTCTATACAATCCTCTAGTTTTTCACCCTCATAGCTTCTTCTTTCCCTTATCATGGTAATTTTCTAACTGGTTTTAAAACCTAAATCTAGTATGCTTATAGGTTACACTATGGAACCGACGTGCAACCAATCCTCTGGTTAATACTTAATTGGTGTTTTACTACTAAGCAGATTAAATGTTAATTGCCTACAAATTATAAGAATAGATAAGAGTAAGTTCCGCCAATCATGACAAACTTTTTCTTTGCAACCATTTTAACTGTTTCGTTCCTTGCACACGTACCAAATAGTTGATTTCACAGAAATAAAGGTCTTTAATATTTAAGCATTAATTATCCACAAAAATTCGAAAGCTTCTCTTGCTTTTCAAGGAGAAACTCTACAGTGTTGTCACATAATAGGATTTATATGCAAATAAGGCGATTTTAAATAGGGTTAAAAAATATTGTTTATTTATTTATTTATTTTATCTTCAATGGCAAAAAAAAGCCTTTATTAAGATACAAATTAAGAAATGATATATCTTACAAGAAATCAAGTTTCAGTTTTCAGAGGACGATATATCTATTGTCTTGGCTTTGCTATTAAAAATTAGGGCATACTTTTTTGTGTAAGAAGTTAATTGAAACAACTGTTGAAACCTTTTCCCATTAAATATCTAATTTTTTGTAAGACAAATAAAAAAGCATATTTTAGAGAAGAGTTTAACTTAACACTACAATAGGAGCAAAATTAGGAATTATAACCACTTTTAACATGATTCTATTTGCTGCAAAAAGTTTGAAATGAATCATTTAGAATTGATTTACGCAACAAGAAGAAAGATTTGCTTCACGAACTTCTTGATTTTGACGATCAAATTATAAGCAATGATCGCCAAACAAGTCCGCGTGGGTTCACGTAATCAGTATTGCCAGGGAAAGACAGAAAAAAGTTACGTTTTTCCTTCAGATAAGTTACAATTTTCTATTAAAAGTTACATTTTGAAATTTTTCTTAAATAAATAGTAGTTTAATGTAATTTATACAAAATATAGCAAAAAGTGTTATTCCATATTTTAGGGAAGATAAAAAAGTTTTCAGAGCGATGATATTCATGAGGATTTAAATTAGGACTCAACAGTAATATTTCGTTGCGGAAATTGCATGCTCTTGCCATTCATAAAAATTAGTTAAAGTGGATTTTTTTTAGTAAATTTATTTGACATTTTTCTTTACTACTTTAATTATTAAAAAATGCGTTTTTTCGTTTTAAACTTCAAAATAAAATTACTGACAACTTTTCTGTAATATAATTCCGGCTCTTCCTTAAGGAAGTTAAAAGGTCACTTTCTTTTATATCGTGGTATTGGCACGGTTGTCAAATTTTTCAAACGACATAACTCAAGTTGCTAACAATTTGAACAGAACTTCATTTAGCTCTTATTATTTAACAGTTTTAATACAGTAACATTATATTTTGTTTATTAAGTTTTTATGTTTTTGTTTATTCTAGGTGATGGGCCTCTGAACATTTCATTACGATTATGCATCACACTTTTTAAGATAACAATATGGATATCACTTAAAAATGCCTAGCCATTAAGGGGCGATTGCATTTCTATGTAAAATTATATATATGTAGTACTTATTTTTATTTCTTTTTTAATTTTTAATTCTCTATCACCCTAATATTTGCTTTTTTGATTGAAGTACTTCGCTAAACTAGATTTACATATATGGTGAAGGGTGTAAAAGATTTGGCATAGATAAATATACCACTTTTACTTGCTTATTATTACTTTTTATGTTGCCGATACAATTACTCACTTAACTTTTACGAGGGCTGCTATTTATATTTCTGGCCTGGCAACACTGAGTGCTGCCAAGTGCAATCTGACATTTCCATTGGAAAGTTTGTCATTTTTAAGCATAATCGTACTCAAAACGTTTTGACCTACGACCATTATTTGTGCTGTTTACAGTGACTTGAAAAAATTAATATAGAAAAAAATGAAATTAACTTGTGAACATTTTCGTGCCATTATTTTTTACAACTTTCGATGTGGATTATCACGACAAGAGTGCATTGATGAACTTAAATCTTTGTATGGCGATGAAGCACCATCCTATAGCACTGTGAAAAATTTGTATAATGAATTTAATCGTGGCCGAAGCTCGCTCAAAGACGAATTCCGTGAAGGTCGTCCAAAAACGGCTGTTGTGCCAGAGAACATTGATGCCGTGCGTGAACTCATAATGCAAGATCGACACGCGACATAACGAGAGATAGAGACATCCTTGGACATTTCTTCCACCAGCATACATTCGATACTGCATAAACACCTGGCCGTAAAAAAGGTTTGTTCTCGTTGGATCCCGCACAATTTGAAAGTCGCTCAAAAAAAGGCTCATGTCGATTGGTACAAAGAAATGTTGCAAAAATACGATTGCGGTGCTCCAAAAGACGTTTATAAGATCGTCACAGGTGACAAATCATGGATCTATGCGTATGAGCCCGAAACGAAACAACAATCGACCATGTGGGTCTTCAAAGACGAGCAAAATCCAACGAAAGTTGTTCGCGGAAGAAGCACTTCGAAGCAAATGGTCGCCTGTTTCTTCGGCAAAACTGGTCATGTGGCGACTGTTCCGCTTGAGCAACGTAGGACGGTCACTTCTGAGTGGTACACTACAATTTGGTTGCCTGGAGTCATCGGAGAAATTCGAAAAACCAACAAGAGAAGACGAATCATTGTTGACCATGACAATGAGAGCTCTCACACATCGGCTCAAACCAGAGCGTTTTTGACCGGCCAAAACGTCGAATTAATGGGTCATCCGTCGTACAGCCCTGACTTGGCACCTACTGACTTCTTCTTGTTTCCGCACATCAAGAAAAAAAATGCGTGGTCAACGATTTTCGTAGCCAGAAGAAGCTGTTGAAGTGTTCAAAAACCATGTTTTAGAGGTGTGTCAATCGGAGTGGAAAAAATGCTTCGACAACTGGTTTGAGCGCATGCAAAAGTGTATAAATCATGCTGGAGAATACTTTGAAAAACAATAAAACCATTTTTGATTATAAATATTCGCATTTTCACTATTAGGCCAGAAATATATAGAGCAGCCCTCGTACGTATCTCACTGCCTTTTGCTTCAAGCACCTTTACCGTCTGACATTAAATTTAAAAATAATTATATATTTATATATATATATAAGGCATATAAAGAGGTCAACCTTAAGGTACGGTCATATTTGACAAACATTTGCCTAAAATTTCTTTGGTCTTGTTTGCCCTAAATTGTTTCAAAACAATACAAAATTTGTTTTGTTGTCACACTACGCATTTTTATTTGCCTATTTTTATTTGTTGAAACAGCTGTTAAATAATGTCAAATAAAATACAGGCAAACATGTTTTACGGGCGGTCACATTTAAAATAATATTTGCCTTAAAAATATATTTGGTCAAACTGTAAAAAAACATAAAATTATTTGCTTAGAAACTGGTGCGCATGGGACGCAAAATAGTTGCTCCTGTTAAATCTTTAATTGCAACAAAATATACATACATAAGTGCAAAACAAACTAACAATAACCATTTGTAGCCGGAACAAAAATATACAAATGTAGAAAAAATTTTCCTATCCAGGCAAACTCTGGGCGCATCTTCTTAAAAGTCTAAAATTAAGTTTTTATTCTCTTTGGATAATATACATTTCCTATACTTTGTATAATAATTCTTGCGAAAAAACCGACTTTAAAACAGATTTCATCTGTCTGCATATAACAGTTAAAGTGTATGGCCACAAAAATTAGGTTATATTAACTACTGGGACACACTTATATCTCCAAACTTTATACTAGTTCAACCATTCAATAGTTTGGCAATATACATCAAATTACAGCAACTATAGGGTCACCCTTTATATTCAAAATTCGAATTATTTACTGTTGTAGTATATTCAGCAATCAGGTTCTGTGTAAATTTCAACCGTCTGTCTATAACGGTTCAACAGTTTGCCCATATACATCAGATTATATCAACTATTTAATTTATAATATAATATTTTTATACCTCTTATTATACCAAATAAAGTAGTGGACATTCTTTCTAAAATTAAGGTGTTTGCATACAACGGTTCAAAAAACACGGCCATATAGAACAAATTGCATTAATTTTGGGAAAACCCTTTAATTTCTAGATTCAAATTATAAGCTTCTTGTTATAGCGGACTAAGCAAAACATGTCCCTTGTAAATTTCAACTGTCTGTCTATAACGGTTCAAGAGTCCGGCCTCATACACCATGTTGATATAACTATTGGGACACCCGTTTATTTCCAAATCCAAATTTTATACTTGTTGTTATAGAGGAGTTAGTAATACAGGTTCTTTGTAAAATTCAATTCATAATACACGTAAAAAATATGTATGTTGTATGGGGACACTCTTCAATTTTTAAGATTATGGACTGTTATTAAAACGGGACTAATCTGTAAGCATAATCTATCATATTACCAAAAATTTTCAAAATCGGATCAGAAATGACTGAGTTATGGAGGCACAAATATAAAAAAGCAACATTCAGCCTAATTGTATAACCTCCTTCTTTTTTTGAAGTCGGTTAAAAAAGAAAATATCCACCAATTAAATAAATAAAAATTGGTCAAGTAATGATGGCAATGTGAAAGGAAAATTTATAATAAATAACTCCCATGTATGAAAGTTCCAAATAAACCAAGCCATGCAAGAATATAAAATTTTTCATATTCTATGCTATAAAGAAGCTTCAAAAGGTGAAGACGCAAAATAAGAGGATGAAGCTAAATAGGAATAAGATTCCACTTCTTAACAAAAGTTTTTAATATTCATTGATTATATTTTTTTTGGTTAAAATTCCTAAATTATTTAATATAACTTTACAGCTGTTTGTTTACTTTATATAATTGTAGACAAGTTATATGTTTAAATAAAAAGTTGTTTAAATTAAAAAGCCAATTTTATAAAAAATCAAACTATGCAAAAAAATTTTTTTTGGGACCAAAAGTCCTGCAATTTTAAAGAAACTTAAATGTTTCAGATTTCGGAAAATACAATACGGAAAATACGGATACGGTTTTTAAAAATTTTTCAATTATAACTTACCGTCAAACGAATATATAATGAAAAATGAAAAAAAGTCAGTTTACATTAATTGTAAAAGCAAGCTTTTATCTTAGGACTTATAGAACATACCTCTTTAAATCGTAAGTCGAAAGTTATGGAGGAATAAAAATGAATTATCACTAAGGACTCTTATCTCTTCGAGTGGGGCGGAAGAACAATTTTGCTTTATTTTCTACATACAGCCGATTTTTTCGTCTCTTTAAGCAGGTTCAATGCGTGGGCATTTCGCAAATCTTAATAACAGTTTAATTTATGTTGGTTGAACTTAATCGGTATTGATTCTTGAAGTGAAAGCATGATGCTTGTTGTCATATATTACTTCATTTAAAGTTATTTATAAGCATTTTAAAGCAAAATGCGTGTAAGCCTGATCATAGGTTTATGTGCAGATATATAACAGTACATATTTTACAACTTTAAACCTTTATAATTCCCTAGCTTATAGCTTCCGGCAGGATTACTATCTTTACTTTTACCTATGGCAAGTAGAAGTAAAGATTAAAGTTAATGTCGACGTCGTTGACGGCGTCAAATGTCAAAAAAAAAGTTGAATCGTATGAAATTGTATGAGAGCAGTTAATCTCAACGCGTTGCAACGCCGTAAAAGTTCAATCTATTTCGTCGTTGTAACGCCGTCAACGACGGTGACATTAACTCCAGGGTCAGTCTAGAATTCTAAAATGCAAAACAAAACTGACTTACAGTGCAGGGATGACTATTTCAAAGAAAAAAAAAATGTTGAGTAAATAACCGATACTTAATTAAAAACTTATAAAAGAAAACTTAATATACGCCAAACAAACAACTGTTTTATATAAAATTTTGAAACTTTGCTCTATTCTGAAACAAAAATATCGAAACATACCAAATTCAATATTTAAAATACTTTGGATATATAACTCGAAAAATATATGTCTTGACAACTTTTTTAATTTTCCTTTTCTTCTAAAAATTGCATTTTATTCACTATTACCTATAATTTTATTTTTAGTTGTGTTCTTTATTTTGTTTTTATTTAATTCACATATCGCACTTGATCAACAAGAGGGTATTAACTCAAAATTTTAAAATTTTCAGTAGAGTCAAAAAACTGTTTGTGGCCACATTTTAACAGAATTTAAAAATCCAAATATACCATAGCAAGCAAATTCCATTTAAAAGTATATTAACATCGTTTTTCCTAGAAATCTGTGCAAGTTTTGCAAAAAAATTAATTTTTTGAGTTAATACCATTTTTCTGAAATTTTTCGATCATAAATAAAACAAATTTTATCAACAAGACAGTATCAACTCAAAACAAAACCAAATTGAAAAGAGACTCAACTCAAAATAATACCTTTTTTATGAAAATTTACGAATCAGTTCCATGTTAACTTTTGTTTTAACTCGAAATAATACCTTTTTGTTGAAATAAAGGTAATCACTACATTATCACGAATATGGTCTCAAAAGTGGTTTTCGAGATGAAAGAGTAAACGGAATACGTTGAAATTTTTACAGTAGATAGATATTGACGTTGTTAGCTGATTTCTTGAAAAAAGTGATATTTCAAAAATTTTGAATACCCTCTTGTTGATCAAGTGCGATATATTATAAATTTAAAATGTTAAGCATATTTTTCCGAAACTTAATAATTTAGTTGAAATATTGGGCAACATTGATGATACAGCTGTTATTTACCCCTCTTTTTTCTTAAAAAAATTTTGTAAGAACAAATATTTGTTTGCCTGAAAATGAGGCAAATATTTGATGTCGAGTGGTCACACTATGTTCTCATTAGAAGCATTTTTGTTTGCTGGTAAATAATTTTATTTTTTCGAAAATGATGCTGTTTGCTTCCAATAAATGTTTTGTGGTCAGACGGCAAGGAAATATTTGACGATTTCAGTCAAATGTTTGACTAATGTAACTGTACTTTTAGTCAACCTTAAACACAAAAAAGCTATACATTTTTTAAATACAATCTTATCGTTGAGAAAATCATAAAAAAAAGCCATAAATATCGCCAAGTATCTCGCCTTTCACCATTTCAAATATTTTATCGCCTCAAAGAATTTTTTTATCGACACGTTTGGTGAGAAATCGCCATACTGCTCTCAACAATAAAGACATTTTTTTAAAAAATAAGTACACTGGTTGACGATAACTTTTTGTAGGTCGTTACAAAATGTATTCTTATGTGGCATATTATTATTACAAATAAAACTAGTCAGAGTACAAGGAAAGTATATTTATATTAATGCTTAAATCCTTTCGATTTTCTATAGTCTGGAGATTTTTCAGGATAAAAACTTTAAACTTCAGAATTCTAATTGTATAGAATCTAATAACAAAAAGAAATCCCGCCTAAATTATTGAACGGCTTCTACAAAATATTTAATAATAAATTTATGTATACTCACCCTTCCAAGTATTTGATTATAAAATTTCCATCTTCATCTGTTTTACGCGGACTCTTGGCACCATCTCTAGGTTCGGCAATAAAACTTAATTGACGAAAATAGGTGGTGACCTTTTGTCTTAAAGATGGCATTTCGATGCTACTGATTACTCTCGCACACTCGCTTCTTCTCTACAATGAGTTGCAGCAGTTAGAGTAAATTGATGTTTACAACTCGATTGGTATGAAGTTGATTTAATTAAAATAGCAACAACAACAACAATATGTTTTAATATAAAGAGTTCTTATCAAATATCGTTGTTTTTTCTTCTGTTTTACTATTTTAGTTCTTGAAATGGCACAAATTTAATTGTAATCTATGATCGACTGACAGACCAAACATACTTCAATTAAATAACGGAAGGGTTATATCAGACACTCAAGTATGTAAAATGGTAAGGAATACAACGGTAAGTGAGGAGGATAATAAGAAACATGTTAAATTTAAATTGAGCCGCAATAGTAATAAAAAAGAACAAAAACAACAACTCTCTAGTGACGTAAATTTTTTTATTGTTGTTGTTTTTAGCTTTTTGTCGTATTTTGTTTAATGAAGTGTAAGGAATTACTTGTATTTTTTTGTCGGACTTTTGTTGTAGTTTTTATAAGCAATGCCTAACATCGACCATTGGGTACAATGATGATGCTGTTGTAAATGTTTGGTTGTTTTTAATTGCAAACATATAAAAAGTTCATTCACATTGTGAAAAAATAATTATTGAATTCATCTCTATTTTAGTTGATATTCCTTTTGTTGTAGACGTTGACGTTGTTGCTGCCACCATTAAAATTGTTGAGATGCTGATAATATTGGTTGTGTTTTATTTTTAGGTAATTTTTTTGTTTTCTTTGGATTAATTCAATTTATTATTATCAAAACTTATGTGGGTCCAATTGCCGAAAGAAATTCACTTGACAAAAATTTTGTTTTTATTTGTTGGAAATTAACTAAAAGAAAAAAGAAAAATTCATATTAATAAAGTTCTTAAGTTGTGAATTTTATTTTATTTTTAAAACTAAAAAGACAATAACACAAGGGAACAAATTTTAAACTTCTTTGAACAACTGACAAAATTTTACTTGTTTCGGATTACAACTGCCTGACATAACTAAAAATTGAAAGTGAATATATTGTAACAGGTCTAAATTAACAGTTACAGCGACGATACTTAAAAAAATGAAAAAAGATAAAAAAATCGTTTAAATAATTTATATAAATTGAAAGCGTATCAACTAAAGGCGCATACTTGACATTATTGCTTCTTGGTTGATAGGTTACTCTTGCTTTCCAATCCTTCTTAATATAATGATGTTTCGTAGCTCGACTGTCCTACAAGCACAAAAACAACAATATTTTGTAAGGTCTCCACAAATTTGAGGTCTCCTCAAATTGCCCAATTGCATTTTTTGTAATTAATTAACTTCAAAATCAAGTCCATAGCATCATATGTTTCTTTCATAACCACAGAATGAGCTATTGGAATAGAGGGTTTTTTTATTACCGTTATGCAAAAGGACTACTTTTTAACTGTATTTTGATGAGTCGATATGGGAATCATTTTAAAGTTTTTGAACAGATCTTTAAGGAAATCCTAAAATTTTCCAAAAATTGCATAACGAGCCGATGGGTTTTTTTTTTCCAAAGTAATATATATGTAGTACCAAATTTTTTTTATTTTTTAATTCTCTGTCACCCCAAAATTTGATTTTTTGATTGGAGTTACTTTACTAAACTAGATTAACATAGATGGTGAAGGGTACATAAGATTCGTCATAGCTGAATATAGCACTTTTACTTGAATTTTTTTTTTATTAATAAAACTAAATAGGGACTTACTTATTTATAATGGGCATTAAATAACATTTTGTAATAAAATCGGTATTTTCAGGAATATAAGAAAAAAAAACTATTTTTGCTAAAGTACAAATGTTAGCAACTACAATAAGTTTCTTTAACACTTGAAAGATTTTTCGTTGTTTTTGGACAGTAGTTTAAGCCCGAGTAAGTATAATTTAATGAGCCCTTAAGGAAAGTACTTTGCTTTTCTCTTGATCGAAATTATTCTCGAACATATTATTCTTTCCTTGAAGGGCTTTTCTTCTTTCTCGGTTCCACCTTCGTCAATACTTTCAAGGCATTTCTTTAAAAGGCATCATTCAAGTTTAAATGAGCTAACTTATCTTTTCCTTGCACTCCATCCATACATATCGGTTTTTTTTTTGCATTGAGAAAAAAACTCTTCCTAGGTTTTGGCATATTGTAGGAATTTTCAATTTAAAGGATTTATCACCAAATGTTGAATATTTTTTTTTTTTGAAGCTAAATATATATACATACATACGAGTATGTATTGTCAGGACATGTTTATTCTATTTGTTTAAATTAGTTTTAAGAGTTAAATTTATACAATTTAAAAATGCTTGCTTGAAAATGCTTATTGGAATTACCTACATATTGTATGTAAAACATTTTGTTCTATATATAAATTTATGCTATTAAATAGCACTGTATCTCCTATTATAACAATTTTCTGTGATAGGATATCCTTTTGCATTTTTATTTTCTTAGATGTTCCTCATCCATTCTATTCCATCTTTATAACGTTTAAGCTTCAAGAAACGTTTTAATAAAAATCACAGTTGCCAGATTTTTCGACTTATTGTTATTTTGACAATATAAAGAGCAGAAATATGAAGGTCTATTTACAATTTGATGGTTAGTTTACAAAGTTTGGCGATTGAATGAGCGAGCAAAATTAATTTAATCAGTTTATAAAAAATTATGTCGTAAAATAAAAGATTTGGAAAATTAAATAAATTAATAAAAATACATATGAATGTATTAATTAGCGGGCGTGAAAATTCAAACCTCTTTTGAGATTAAAACCTTTAATAATTATGACATACGAGTGCTACTGAAATTATATTATTGTTGTATACAGTTATGGTAAATAACCAGAGTCACCAATAACTCACATTCAGTTTAATAAAGCTAAAAAGTTATTTGAAATATTGAATTTCAATGCACCTACAGTAATTATGAGTTTATGCCACATCATCTAAATAAAAAAATATATGTTTGAGAAGGGAAGTACTACATAAAAATGTCATCGGCTCTTAATGGGTAAAGCCTTGGCAAATTTGATTTCAGCAATAACACGGACGGACAGACTGACTTTGCTCAATCGACTTCGCTATGCATAAGCACTCAGAATATATGTATTTACTTTATGGGGTCGGAAATTAATATTGTAGAAATTACAAACAGAATGAAAAACTAAGATATAACCTTTTTCCAATTTTAAGGTGAAGGGTATAAAAAATACTTTATTTAACAAATATTTAATGCAAGTACTGAGCATAAGCTAAGCACTCCCTTATTCAAAATTTAATAAAGGTCAAACTCAACGTCAAGATGCCAAAACCATTGGGAGATCTCAGAATTCTCTGATTAGTGCGTCCTATTGGAAAAAAAATATTTACTACAAGATGGCCCTTGATACACTCTACTAAAGGAAACAAATACATAGCAAGCAAGAGATCCTTTCAAATCTGCTGAGATTAGATCAAAGCTCGCGGTAACATTTCCTCGAGAACAGTGGAAAAAAATCTAGAGTTCTTCCAAAAAAGTCCCAATATTAACAAAACGACATCGGAAAAATCGCAGTATTTTTAAAAACAACTGAACAAATTGGGAACGTTTTTGCTTTAAAAAACCTTTTTTAATATATTTGGTAACTGCATATATTGATACAGTTACGAGCCGGAATAGAGTGAAGTAGTGTGAGGACTGTTCACTTTATTTCAAAAGAATTAAAATTGACTTTTTTCGAATTTGGTTATTTTTTTAATTTAATTTCTAAAATTTTTTGGAAAAACAATTATTTACAAATATATGCGGATGTTTTCCAAAGAAAACAAGAAAATTTAGAATGCCGATAAAGGATGTAGCTATCCTGAAAATGCAGTATTACATTCAGCTAGTGCCTAATTTTTCTTGTCTCCGGAAAATAATTTTTCTTTCTTTTTAAAATTTTTTAGAAATTAAATTAGAAAATGAACCCTCGCCAAAAAAGTTAAATTTTAATTCATTTATAATATCCACGGTTCAAATCCTGATCGGGAAAAAATATTAAAAAATTAATTTAAAAAGTATTTTTTTTTTCATAAAAAAAAACGTATGGATTTATTACATAGTTTTTTTTATTAGGAAACAAAAAAGGAGAGATAACATTTAACTTTTTTAAAGGCAGTATATTTTTAAAATCACATGTAATCATTTCAGCCCAGTTATTTGCTTTTCCCAAAGTTACACAGCTGTAAACGCCTCAACATCATAATCTGCAGATTTTATTTTTCATTTTCTAATATCAACTTAAAGAAGATATTTTTATATCATATTTAATTTACTGAAAACTGGGAAAATATAAAGAGGTTTGAATTTAATGAAATAACCTATTATTTAAAAGGAAAAAAAAAAAATTGCGAATGCGGTGAACTAAAGTTAAAAGTATTTTTTCTTCAAGAAGCTTGTCGTAAAATTTAACTACAGATTTTTAATGATTTTTTTATTTTATTTTAATTTTAATACTGCATATCATCTGGCAACTTTGATTGTGACTGAGAAACAATTAATGCCTTTCTCAATAAAGGTTTTCTATAGGAATTGCAGTGTGTTGTATGTGTGCTGCAACTAAAACAAAAAAGAAGTATTCCCTCATTATATTATTTAAATGTAAAAAAAGCAAAAAACAAAAAAAAAAACTTGGAATGATAGCATAATTACGCCGTTTTGTTTTTTTTTTACTTGCAGATTTTTGAAATCATAAATGCTCGTAAAATGCATGATAGAGAAAAGATAATGATTATGGTGATGTGTATTATGATGATGAGCTTATATTTCCATTAATGACAATAATTGTACAAGTATTTGCTGTCTGCCTATATTTTGCAGCCATGTGGCGGTTGGTGGTCGTTATTGTGGTTTTTACATTTAATTTTTACGACAAAATGTTTGAAAAAATATTTTTAAATTTTACATTCAAATAAGAAATTTAAACTTAAATCTTAATTAATATGTAAATATTTATCTTTGTGTTTGAAGATGTATGTACATATATTGTAGTAGGATAATTAAAAAGTGCAAATATCTACATACATATATACATGCATTGTTGGAAGAACAATGGCTGCTATCATGTAATCTCCTACAAGGTATGAGCAGTTTAATTTAAATGCAAACTAAATGCTAGATTTGATAAGAAACTCTGTAGTTTTGTATTTAAATTGAAAATATTTACACAGCAGACACACACACCATTTTATCGACTTTTTACTCATTAAATAAAACTGTTTATACATTACTTTGTATTTAATTTTTGTAAGATTAATTATTAAAAATTAGTTTTAGAAAAGATCCAACTAAGTTTACTAAGATTGATACTGGATTTCCGTGGGGTCTTATCTCTTTACACTGGACGAAACTCTTAATGCTTTAACAGATTCCTAGTTCCGCCTATAGTTAAAAATTAGTTAAAGTTGTTTACTTGAAATATGATTAATGTTTTCAATTTCAATCCCCTTTTTACAATGTTTTAAATTAATGAACAAAAATCTATATATTTATGTAATGTATATTAAATTGTTGCAAGTGCGTTGTGACTTTATAACTTAAGGACCGTCAAACCAAATTCTATTAACTTTTAAGGGTCTGTTCATATAGAGATGTAGATGGTTTATCTAAAGTTTGCACAAAATCGGTTGACGCATTCGTGAGTTATGACTTTTCATAGCAACATATGATTTTGTCCATATAAACAACAAATACGTCGGCACGTATGAGCTTGTGTGGTAAATTCACGTTGAAGCGCATTGACACTTAAGCGATCCTAACAAAATCAGCCTCTGAAAATATTTCAAATGTAGATATCTTTTGGTCTATAAGATTGAAACTGATTTGAGTGATTTCTCACGTGTTCGGAGTAGAGTCCTAAAGTAAAAAAGGCCATTATATATTATACAGTGCCTTGGAAGGGCTTCAAATTAGGCACGTGCAACGCTGGGCACAAAAAGCTGATAAAAGTTATAAAAATAATGAATATTTTTGGAGCAAAAATTTGCAAATCGGCTCTTTGATAATTTTGAAGTAAAATATTGGCAAAATGCTTATAAATAGGCAAATATAGTGTAAACCTATCCCTCGCTCTTTGAAAACCCCACTCCGAACATATAGAGTGTCACTACTTTAGTCCTCTTGATATAGGATAATTACTGCCTGTCCCACGATGTCACAAGAAGTTAATAATTACATTGTATGAAGGTACCCTTTACCTTGTACGAAACATATATAATATATTTCCAGGGTCGTCAGTAAGCCGGTTGCACCGTTTAGCTTCCTAAAACGTAGACACATTTTTTCCAATTCTTATTTCTCTGTTATTATTTTTTCAGCATGCATACAATATAATTTCAACTATGTATATTATGTTTGTACGTGTATAATGCATTAAACAAGCAAATTAATTTCAATTGCGTTTTAATTGAACTCATTGAACTTACATAGAAAACCCACAAACTAAATCACTTCTAATTAAATAAGAAACAAAAGCAACCTAAAGAGTTGTAAAGAAACGCCACCTACAATAAAAATAAAGACATAAATAATTGACATCAAATGTATTTGAAAGTATGTATGTACTTGTTTTCATTTGAATAATAAAAGTAACGTAACTTACTTACTTACATTTTTAGTGCTTACACCTCATGATACGTAGGCATTAAAAAAATCATAAATCATAAGAAAACTAGATACTTAAATACACTTTTTGTAAGATCAATTCATATTACTTGCTGTAATTGCTGTAATTTTTTTTAAACGCCTATTTAGCAGAGAAATATAATATATATATTTAAACATTTAGACAATTCACAAACCTATTGTAGTTTGTAGGTTTTTAAAGTTCAATCGGAGTAGTTGTGGACACGCTTTTTATATCTTACATGACAGGTAAAGTTATATAAAGGTAATGAATGGAAATTCGTAATTTCCACAGTATTTATTTTTGAAAAATAACATAATGGTCTATTTAATTTAAAAATGTTTGTGTATTAAGCATTTAAATTAAATTAGATTTTTATAATAACCGTAAAAGATAGATATTTTCGTGTTTTTTTTATTAAATTTTTACACTTAAACATTCTTGGCAACTCAAATTCTAATTTTTTAATTTGTAAAAATACTTGAGTATAAATTTGTTGAGCTTTTAAAGAAGAATTTGGTTAAACCATTATGTCTTCTATAAAGTTACAGAATATATTGAAATCAAAAATTATATTTGTCAGAACTTAAAACTATCAGTTCTCTCAATGCATTCTAAATTAGATGTCCCAGTGAGTATGAAAGTTCTTCGGCTTAAAATAATGGATATAATTATTAGACTTAAATTATTTATAACTGAGTTTTCCAAATCGAATATTTTTACTTACAAGCATAATTAAGAACAACATGAAATACTATTTTTATTAAAATCGTTTCGAAGTCCAGGAGGCTTATTCTGAATTGCGATGCGAAAATTAATGCGATGCGAAAATGAAATGCGATACGAAGGAAAATTGGTATTCTGTTAGACTTTCGCAATAACATTCCCAATTTATTTCAAATCGTGGCAACGCTGCTCAAATAAACCTCAGTGTCAACAAACGACAAATTAAAAAAATTGTTTCTGTTTGGCTGTGAAAATTGTTTATAAAATTTATTTAGGAAATTTCGTGAGAAAAAAAAAATAAAAATGGATTCTGTGGCACTGTGGTTCAAAGATGAAGAAGAAGGCTGTGAGCAAAATGAAAGGATACAGATAAGATTTCTTAGAAGCAATTGTTGCCCCGAAGGAAAGTGCGTCCAGTAATCCGTTTACGAAATCCGTCAAGTTTAACAATTTCACCACTTGCCCCTCTAAGGGAGACAGTGGATTATATCTTAATGGGCGACCGGCAATTTCGGTTTTATTTCGTCTAAGCTTCTGTTTGGTGTGTACTTAAAAATCGGCCCAAACATATTAAAGTTAAAGTCAAATATTTTTGAACTGGTTTATATAATTAATACTTTTTTCCATCCTGCAGCTTCTCTAATAGGTGGTCCATTGATATTTAAATCTTCATTTAACGTTTGCTACAAAGTATTTGCCGGCTGCCGAAGGCCTCTTGCCAATTGGCTGTGCTTATTCATAAATTCTATCTTTATTTCAAATTGACGTCTTTTGGTGGTCTTATTGCTTGCTTCCCTGAATTAAATAATAAATATATAATAAATAAATAAAAAAAAAAAAATTATCATTCACTTACATGTTTGTGCTTTGCGAATGCTACTTTGTTGTCGATTCAATTTTGCGAATTTGACATTTGTTTTCGCAATTTAGAATACCGACTTGCCAACTTTTCGCATTTGAAATGCGATTAAAAAAGAACTTTGCGAATATCGCAATACAGAATAGCAATTGTTCGCATTTATGTATTTTATAACAAATAAATTAATTAATTTGGCTTCTGTTCATGTTTCTGTTTTAATTTTACAAATTAATAAGAAAGAAAATTACAAATATTTGCGGTTTTTTTCTAAAGGAAATAGATTAAATTAGGCACAAGCAGAATATAATGCAGCATTTTCTAAATTATAATACAATTATGAAATTAAACGAAAACTTCAGTTTGATAGGTTTTATATTTTAACCCCAAATTAAAGTCCATTAGTATTATTTATATTTTTTAGCAACAATAATATAAGAAAACTAAATCGAGAACTAATAGATAATACGAGATTGAGAAAAAACGTTAAAAATGCTTTCTTTTTCAAATGCTTTTTTATTTCATTAAAAATAAAACTTTACCATTATTTTGCATAACATAGAAGCAACTGTGTTCTTGTGACATCATCGCAGTATAAAATTCTTTTAAAAAGAGAAATGCGCCATCTGTGTTTGTAGTTTCATGTTAATTCTAGTTAAAACAAGAGTGGTTGAAAACATGAGCACATACTTTAACACACATTTGCTACCTACATACAAACACACATTAATAAGTAATTGTTCTAAAATATATTTTCTTTGATAATTCTCGTATTCTTTTTTTGTAAATAGTATGTATATATAGTTCGTATGAACCAAAACGTTTGTTCTTGCTTCGGCAGAACATATACTAAAATTGGAACGATACAGAGAAGATTAGCATGGCCCCTGCGCAAGGATGACACGCAAAATCGTGAAGCGTTCCACATTTTTTTGCATTTTTTTTTTATATACAAAATTTACGATGTATTCAAATATTTTGAGAAAAATAATAAAATCTAAAATATTCTTATTTTAAAGCGACTTTCCGTCTGCACAACTTTGAGTGTTAAAAACACTTTTAGTAAGATTTAGCAAATAGCATTGTATATAATTGAGCTTAAAATCTGAGTTGGACTGATTAATACATTTTAAATCCATAAATTTTAACGAAAATAATTTTTTGACTTTTATCCATCCATATTTGTTCCTAGGATCGTGATATACTTTGGAAAATACCTAAAGTTATATAGGGCTTCCTAAAATCAAATTCAATTTTTGGATCCCAATCGAAATTTTTTTAAATAATTATATCGATTTGAGGAACAATTACATAATTGGTTAAATCTTTTTTTAAATCAACATAGCCTGCAACACAGTCATATTACAAGAAAGTCAACTTTGCAAAATGCGATTAAAGTTTGCAATATTGTGTGTCAATATAGAGAAAAGTTTTGGTATAACTTGGTTTAGCTTCAGATATAATTAAATATTATTTTTGAGTTTTCTTATTCGACCTGTTTGTTATAAAGTTTTAAATACAAAACAATTTTTTCCAGCTCGAGGTCAGTTATTTATATAATAGACCAACGCTTAACAAAAGATGAATCTACAAAGTTATGGGAAAAGGAAAAAATCCTCTCGAAAGTTAAAAATTGTCACATAAAGAGAACACATATTAGAAAATTTGAAAGACTGAAAAACATACAAAGACAGGAATTAGAGGTAAAATGTAATGAAAATTGGTTTGTTAATAAAACCACAGTGATTATTCCGGAAGACATAAAATGGTTACTTTCATTAGGGCAGAAACATGCCTTACCAATAAAAAAGGAAGATTTTCCCATGCTAAAATTTATTACTGATGCAGAAGATTTTATTCAAACTTTATCCAATAAAGAAGATCAGGAAAACGCTAGAACCAAATTCACCACAATGGTAGATAATCATATCAACAAAATTAATATAAACAGTAGAGACAAGTATACGCTTGACGTAGCAAAAAGAGCTGAGAATTTCTTAAGAAAAAACAAAAACATACTTATATTAAACGCTGACAAGGGTAACGTGACAGTAGCACTTAAAAAGGACGATTATGAACGCAGAATGCAGACAATAGTAAATGATATTATGACATACCAAAGAATTAATAAGGATCCTACTAACTCTTTACATAAGATGAACAATGAACTCGTAGATGAGCTGTACAGGAATAAAATAATAACAGAATTGGAGAAGAAAAGACTGAAAATTGACGTGGCGTACGCACCAAGAATTTATGGACTTCCGAAGATCCATAAAAAAGATTACCCTCTTAGACCAATAGTTTCATGCATAAATGCTCCTTCCAATGAATTATGCAAGTATGTTGTAAATATTCTTAAGGAAATTACAAAAAGCTCAAAATACAATGTTAAAGATTCGCTCGATTTTAAAAGAAAAATTAAAGACTTGACAATCGAAAAGGATGAAAAACTGATTTCATTTGACGTGGTAGCATTGTTCCCTAGTGTTCCAGTAGACAAAGCCCTTACTATAATTGAAAAAAGATGGAATGAAATAACCAAACATACTAATATGAGTAAGGCACTATTTTTAAGAATTTTAAGATTCTGTATAAAGGATAATCGCTACTTCAAGTATGATGGAAAAATCTACAAACAGAAAAAAGGTCTTCCCATGGGTTCACCAGCTTCTCCAATAGTAGCAGACATTGTTATGGAAGATCTTATTGATACAACCATTGAAAAATTAAAAATTAAACCTAAAATATTTACTAAGTACGTTGACGATCTCTTTACTATAATTCCGGAAAATGAAGTTGATTCTGTTTTAAAAACATTAAATAATTTTCACACGAGTCTACAATTTACTATGGAAAAAGAAGTAGAACATAAACTTCCATATTTAGATATCTTAATAGTTAGAGATGACACAAGAATTAAAACAGACTGGTATCAAAAACCTACAGCATCAGGTCGTATTATAAATTATTACTCAAAACACCCGAAAAACATGATCCTCAACACAGCTAATAACTTGGTAAAAAGGGTGTTGAGTATTTGTGATGAAGAGTTTCGCTCAAAAAACATAGTCAAAATCAAAAATATATTAAGAGCCAACGATTTCCCTGCAAGCGTTGCTAAAAACTTGATTAAAAACTACGAAACAACTTGTGGTAAGAATAGAATAGACTCCAACAGAACGGATGTTTTTAAATCAATGATATATATACCAGTTTTATCTGAGAGGTTTAAAAACTCTAAACTCTTTGACAAAGACAATTATAAAATTGCTCAAAAAACATTTAATAATATAGGAAAATTATATAGTAAAACCAAAGATAAAATTGACAAATTTGAAAGAACTAACGTTGTGTATAAAATACCCTGCAATGGCAACAGTAGAACAAAATGTGAAATGGTATACGTTGGTACTACTAAAAATAAATTAAAAACAAGAATAGCTGGACACAAATCAGATCAACGAAGTCGTAGCAATAATAACAACGTACAAAAAACAGCATTAGCGGCCCACTGTGCACATGAAGGTCATACTCCAGACTTTGATGAAACAACAATTTTACAAAGTGAGAATAATTACAAACGCCGTTATATGTTAGAGATGCTACACATTATTAATATACCAACAAAGGAGAGAATAAACTTCAAAGCTGATACAGAGAATTGTGCCCAAATCTATAGACATTTAGTAAATAAAAAACATAGAAACAATCTGTAATAATTAGTATAAGAAAACAGTCCAATATTTAACTTACTCAGTGCAATAATTGACGTTGATTGAAAAACTTTATTGTTTGTCCATCTGTGTGTGTTATGTAAAAATAAAATGTAAGCTTAAAAGTTGCGACTGTTCTTATACTTTTTTATTGTTGGTCTTATTGCTTAGACTTTTTGTTTTGTTATTGTAATTATATTGTATTAATGTTTGTTATTTTTAAACTAAATATTTTTAGAAAATTAAGCCCTGATGATGCTACTTAAAGATTGTAGCGAAATATCGGCAAAATAAAGAAATTTAAATAACTGACCTCGAGCTGGAAAAAATTGTTTTGTATTTAAAACTTTATAATTAAAAATTTTTCGTTTTCAAATAAAAAAATTATTAAGTAATACTTTTTCTTAAGTAATTCTACAATTAAACATCTAGAGATATTAACATTTTGGATTAAAGCAACGAAATGTTTATACAGAAATTTTACTTTCATGGGAGAAATTTCAGCAATGCTTTTTTGTATCCACATATATGAACATGTATTGAACCGAAATTGAAAATAAAAGGTTTATAAAAATTGTGGCAAATATTTTGATAAAAACTGCACTAAGTTATTGAAATCGGCATTTTAAATTATCAAATATCGGTTACTTCTTAACAATAGACGGTATATTTACGATTTGTACTCGTTTTTTAATGGACTTGATAAAGCTCTTATCCTGACGAAAAAATTTTTAATTTGACAACAATAAAAAATTGTAAGCACTACAAAGATTTACATGGGCTGCTCCTAAAGGTATAGAAAGCATGGACTCAAAACTTTATTTCAAATACTGCTCTGTTATAGCATGATAAATTATTGCTTCAATCAGTCCAGCCACTTTGCTACCGTTTCATACACACGCCCTATGCTGTAACAAATCATGACACAGTATATATAAACAACATATTGTACAATTAGTATAGAATACAATAGGTTGTGAATTGCACCATTATTATTACATATTATTATTTTTTTATACTTGCAGAATAAATGCATGGGTTGAGTTTGTGCTAAATATTAGACTGGCAATTTAAAAAATGCACTTCATGTTATCTCACGCACGCTTTGGTATGTAATTTTATTTTTGCTTTTTTGGCTTGTGAAGTGGTCAGATAACTTTGCTTTTTTATAAATAAGATATGTCCAAACTTAGATATGTAAAATAGTTGTTGGCGGTTAAAAATTACTAATTATTTATTTAATTACAAATATATGAATATATTTTGAAAATTTCCCTACAGGAGGATAAGCGTTAATTGTCTTTAAACTACTGGTACCATTACTAGTACAGCAAGCACTAGTTCAAAAGGTGATAGAATATATATAGAAAAATACTAGTACTTCAAGTAGTTCATTTGTAGATTGATTTGACTTGCAGAATTTCATATTAATTTTTGATGATGTTTTAACGCGAATTGCTTATTCGCATTTCCATTTATTTTATTTTTAGTTTGTATAACAAATTTAAAACAATTATTTAAGTAAAGCTCGATTTTCTTGTGTGTAAAAAGTGACATTTAAAAAAAATTAAATTAAAAAATAATTTTAAAATTTTTTGAATATGTTTTTTGTTTAAGATTGATGTTCAAATGTAAAACTAGCAATCTTTTTTTAAAATAGTGAAGTAACACAATCTTAAATACCTGCATGTAGTTGAAATAATGGAAATCAATAATATTGTGGAATTTTCTTCTTAAAATACAGAAAGTTAATTGTTTAGTTTATGGTGAAGTATTTAATAATACACATTTCTTAAATTAAAGAATTTTGGTATATGGTGGAGCAACAAATGTAACTCAAATTGCACAAAATTGCTAGTGGAATGAGTGTGCCCTGAACAACATGTTGAAAATCCCGAAAATTGTTTCAAGAGCCATAAATTAGTGAGCTTAATACAAACAAAAATATTAAAATGTATAACACAAATAGATATTTTCAAAACAAATTAAAAAAATTAATTTCTACTGTGCAATGAAAATCCTCGGAAAAATTTATTTTGTGAAGAAATTGTAAATCGACTTGAACTATACTTAAAAGAAAAAATAAGTGATAAAATTAACCTACCGACAAAAGATTACGAATTATCAAATCAGTCTTTGAAGAAAAGTTAAAGAAATGGTTTATACAGAACAAACCCACAATAGGGTGTGCTAAAAATTTTGGCCAATTTTGTCTGAGGAAGGTTTGGTTTTTTGCTATCTCTAAAAGGTCTGCTTGGAAAAATGAACAAAATTAAAATTCGAAGTGTTTTGTCAGGCAGTTTTTACTATTTAGGAATAGAGAATCAGCTTAAAAAAAGTAAAAAAATGTTTTCGGAAAACCAAATTGCATAGAAAATTATTTGCTATAAACCAGTTCCCAATGCAGAACTAATTGTATCCGACTAGAAGAAATGGCACTGACATCTACCTTGAATCTATTGTACTAATTCCTATTTAAAACCAATAATACTAGTTTTTCATGAAGAACTAATTGTACTGGTATCTACCTAGAATCAATTATACTAGTACTCAACTAGTACTAATAGTACTAGTATCCACCTAGTATCCATCTAGTACCAATGGTACTAGTAATTTTCCTAACACACTCAATGTTAATTTGAGCATTAAGATGGTATAGGAAAGTTTACAGTTGGGAACTAGTACTGGTGATTTTTCTACTAGTACAATACTCGTTTGATACTAGTTCGATCTCATGCAGGGTTAAGACATTTTTGGATCACATATAAAAAATCCATAAAAATGTTTTCATTAATGATTTTTAGCTTAAAAAGCCTTTTGGAATATGCATTGTGTTAGTAAAATTATATGCGCTATAGCAAGAAGTAAGACAAAAAATGAAATGTTAAATTGAAAGGTGTCCTAATATTGACTTGATTTTCACTTATATAGCATTAGTTTTGAAACCGCAGTAGGAAAACATTTACATTCACACAGAGTATGTACGAATAAGTCCGCTATGAAAATAAATTGTAAATAATAAATTTGGAAAAGGGTGTTTCACAAAGGCCGTGAATTTAGTATTATTATCTTTAAGACCGTTATAAGCAGACACTACTAGAATAAATAAATAAAAAATGAAAGTGAAATAGAGAGTATTTCAATATTAACGGGGTTTCACATGTATAGCCTAATTTTGGTGAACCGTAATAATTTGAAACTATAAATGCATGCAGGGTACGCACTGCTAAGTCGCTATAAAAGCAATTATAAAAAATTAAAAAATAGAAGGACAAAGCAAATATTTATTAAAACCTTATCACTTTTTTTACAAAAAATTTAACAACAAAAAAAATTAATTTTTTTTAAACAAAGTTTGTCAAAAAATTAATATAAGAAGCTGCTAATATAGCCTTTCACAGAAAAGGTAAAATAAATACAAAATATACATTTAGCCACAAAAAAAATATTGCAAACGTCTCAAAATCGTATACCGTCAATGCAATTTACTTAACTTTCCTGATTTTACCAGCGTCCCAAAACGACAAATCTCAAGCAGAATTTTGTTATTTGTCTAGCTGTGTACTTAAATTTTTACATTTCTGAAAGTTAATTTTTGACCTAGTGTAGGGCTAGATTGGCAAAATACCACTCTGTGCGACAAACAAATATTTTGAAAGAATATTACGATATTTGATGGTTTTTTTTTTGGTTGTTGTTCAAAACTTGCATTTTGCAGGAAGCAAACACTGCTAATGTTAAATGGTTACAAATAAATTTGTTTAGTTTTTTTAACTGCAAAATAAGCATTATTCTATTTTATTGTGAATTATAGCAAAAAGTAATTTAATTTGTACAAAACGTTGGTAAATCAAAATGTAATTTTGTGTATAATAACAAAGCGAATCAATTAACAGGTGTATCGCGATGGCGAATTCATTTATTTGCTCCGTAACCATGAGTGTCAAACGTAATTAAAAATATAAAAGAAAATTAAGTACTGGTTACAATTTTATATAAAAATGTCATCGGCTTTTAATTGGTTAAGCATTTAAAAAAAATCTTAAAGATCTCTGCCGAAGCTCGTAAAGTTTAGAGGCCCGTAGCTCGGGAAAATATGGGCAGCGCCAATTTTTTCACTTGATGTTTTTTTTTACTTTTTAATTCTCTTTACTCCCTACCTCGAAGTGCATTGACCGATATTGCTGCTATTCTGCTATTTTTCCCAACTATGTCTGATCAATTGGTGTATTTTTTAAATAGCGGACCAGGAGGGGAGAAAAAGGGGAAGCGGGCAACTTAATGTGTCTGAATTAGTTTTAACACAGTCTCATCTAATCAGTTTTAATGAAGTTCAGAACATCTATGTCTGTTTCCAAAGCTAGGGCCTAGATGAAGGAAAAAGGGTAAAAAAGTGCATTTACGTCTGTACCGTTTACAATGAAATTTTAAACATATTTAGATATTTACTTAAATGGTAAAAAATGCAATGCTTATTTTGTAAAGAGAGAATAGTTGGGGGCGCGATTTAATGAATCTTAACCGATCTTTACAAAATCAAATTCTAAAGATATTTAAAATATAGATATCTCCTGATCCATAAGATTTAAACTAATTTGATAGATTTCCCACTTGTTTGGAGTAGCAAACAAGGCTATAATATATTAAACAGAAAGGCCTAGAAAGGCCCTAAAATTAGACCCAGGCAACACCAGATGCAAACTAGCTTATTAATAATATTTCTTTATTATAATTTCTAGAAATTTAAATAAAAATGAATTTAAGCCGAAATTAATTTAATCTATTTGTTATAATATCAAAAAAAAATTATTTTTTTTTAACAAAGTTTGTCAAAAAATTAATATAAGTAGCTGCTAATATAGCCTTTCACAGAAAAGGTAAAACCAATACAAAATATACATTTAGCCACAAAAAAAATATTGCAATCGTCGCAAAATCGTATACCGACAATGCAATTTCCTTAACTTTCCTGTGTCGCAAAACGACAAATCTCAATCAGATTCTTAAGATATTTAAAATATAGATATCTCCTGATCTATAAAATCCCAACTAATTTGATAGATTTCTCTTTTGTTTGGAGTAGCAAACAAGGCTATATAATATATTATACAGAAAGGCCTAAAAAGGCCCTAAAATTAGACCCAGGCAACGCCGGATGCAATAAGCTTATTAATAATATTTCTTTATTATAACTTCTAGAATTAAATTTAAGCCGAAATTAATTTAATCTATTCATTATAATATCAAATAGTGCTTCTAATAATATCATAAAAAACAAAAGCAATAATGTACAGATTTAATATGAATTTGCCTTTTACTACTTGGAATCAATAATTTTATCGTTCAAAAACTATATTAATTTTATTTTAAAAGAAATAAAATTAAAAAAAAAAGTTCTAATTATTTTGTTAGTGGTACCCAAGTTATGACACTCCTGCTAGCACATGCAATATGCAAATTGAAATGTATCAAATTTTTTTTGTGTGTTCAAAATGGAAAAACAAAAAACAAAACCTGATGTAGGTCGCATAAAAATACCAAAGTCCTACAATCCCGGCAAAATAAAATTGTTTTGAGTATGTTAAGTCAGCCTGATTTTATAATAATAACACTAAAAATACTTATAAAATATGTAAATTAAAAAGTTTAGTTTTCTATATTTTCAAATTGAAAAACTTATAATGTTGCATGAATTTGCAAACACTTTACGGGTGAAATCAACCGCAAAAAAACTTGTTTGCAAAATGTCATACTCAATTTAATTAAATTCGATCAAATAACATCTACACACATTGCAAGTGAAGTTATTATAATATAATCAAGTTTTTTTGTCCGTGTCTTTACTACAAGAAACATTCATAAATCTGCTCTAGTAACAATTTGTAGAAATCATAAATACTGAAAGTCTGAAAATTACCCCTAAAACTTAGAAGATTTATTAAAATTATGTCGATTTTTAAATTTATTTATAATACAATATTTTGCCATGCATGAGTTTTGAGTTTATGACGATGTCACTTGCATAAATAATAGAAGATAAAGAAAAGTAAAGATAACAGCCCAACTTAAACGAGCATGTAAAGGATACCGCTTAACTTTAAAGCTGAAATTAAATACTTAAATGATGTGATTAAAATTAACTTTAGCGCCTGTTATGATGGCCTAATCTAACAGTGGCTTTACTAACCTCTGAGTAAAATACAATAGGTCTACAAGCGCCCTCCACTACCGGCTCTCTTTGTACCGGTGCATTGGGACACTATTCAGGTCTTCGACAGTCCAAAAACAGACCTGTCTATCCAGATTTCTGTGCCAGCGCATTAGGGGACTGGTTGCCATTTATACCCCGGAACCGCTTAGTCAGAGCCTTAGCATGATTCGTCCGACAATTAATACCCCCAGGGAAAAGAAGAAAGATCGTAAGATTGAAAAAACCTATTTTTTATAACCAACAATAACAAAAACAATTATATTTTTGCAGCTACCTTCACTAGCTATCGCACTGTGAAAATCAGATTTTTTGTCTTACAAAATGCTAACGCCGCGTTATTTGTTTTTTCTTATACATCTTGTATCACAATGAAATGACAAATAGACAACAATTGATGCGCTGATTAAGTTTAGCTGTAACGCATGCTGAGCAACTGTGGTGATTGCATTGGGTGAGGTGTCTGTTGTAAAAACGAATATTTAATAAAACAAGTAAGAGTGCTACATTCGAATCTTATATACCCATCACTATCTATGTAAATCTAGTTTAGTGAAGTAATTCCGATCAAAAAAGCAAATTTTGGGGTGAGAGGGAATTAAAAAAATATAGTACTGCATATACATACATATATGTATAATTTTACATAAAAATACCTTCAGCTCTTAATGGGTTAGGCATTTTTTTAAAATTTTTGTATTTTCTTATAGATCTCTTCAAAAGCTTTAAAATGATACCCATATTGATATTTTAGGAAATTTGAAAATTTCAGAGCCCCGTAAATCGAAAATATGGGCGTGCGCCAATTTTTTCTCTTGGTATTTTTTTTCTTATTTTTTAATTCTCTATTGCCTTATACATTTATTTTTTTCATTGGGGTTATTTATTGTTCCAAATGACATGAAAAAATTAGAGGAAGGCGTGGTGTTTTGCCTGCTGCCGCGAAGGACATGGACCGATCATGCTGATTTCCAATAGCACTTCTCTCGACTGATCGTTTGACATGTTTATTTTTTTTTTTTTTTTGTGAAATCAAGTTTGCCTCGGCAACAACACTAACACGGACAGACGGACATCGCACAATCGACTTCGTTAAGCATAAGGAGTCAGAATATATATACCTTTTCACTTTTTGTGCTGAAGGGTAAAACACGAATTTATATGTCGGCTCCGAATATGTCAAGGAAACGTTTTCCCACAAATAATGAAAAGTTGAATTAAAAAGTGTGGGCTATGACACAATATAATTTGACAAATAACACATAATTTGTATACATTTAACTTAGGGTCCATAAATGACATTAAATTTTATAAATAACTTGTTAATATTTATCTGCTTGTTACATATGGGGTACTTATTCATATGATATCTCATATTATTATACAAGTTTGAATGTTATTTATTTGCTTAATTTATGTTCTTTTGTTAATTTATGATTGAAAAAATTCCAAAAAATTAATTTAAAGTTAAAAACTCATTAATGAAATTTTGTAAAATTAGCTTTTAAGATGTTCAAATAAACAGAGACGTGTAATTTTTTGAGAGCCATCATGTTCTAGCACTCGCACTATTGTCACATTACATGAAATTTTTAAATTACCAAATTTGTTTCTTTATGTTCTGCATATTATGTTTTTAGTTTCTTTTTTTTACCGAAGTTGTACTCAGAAGACAAAATTTTAAATAAACATTGCTAAATATAATAAACATTAAAAGTGAATCTTCGTAAAAAATCTGTATTTTTCAATTTTAAATATCCCAAACCATAAAAAAAATATTTATGACACAAAATAAAGAATGAAACAACTCCAACGCATAAGGGAAGTATATTGCCTCTGGGAGTTATTTCGCAGTACAAAGAAATATTCAAAAATATCCTCGCTAAATCTATTACAGTATGTTTAGACTAGAATATATTTGATTTGATTGTGTGGCAGATAAAGCAGAATAAAATTCGCTACAAATGTGAAATTCAATCCAAGACCAGGTTTACATAATGCAGATTTTGCAGGTTTGTTTTTTGATTCGTTATTATTGTTTAGTGTCGAAAAAACTCTAGTTAAAACACGAGTTTTTTTAACCTCGTGGTTTCACCTGTATAAGTATATGAAAAATATTAGTCCAATTTACTATGATTATATGATTCAAAATCGCCGAACTTATCTGCGATTTCAAACTTGAGTGCTAAAAAATTAATTATAACCTTTATTAAAATACCATTATAGCACTGTGTGGAATTCTGTGATTACGTTTGAAGGTAAAATTGCTGAGTGTAGGCTCTTTGTAACAAATTCATTGTGACATAAACTTCATACGCTTTACACTATACGAAGCAATTTTCATTCCAAGAATGCTTTGAAGAAAAAGAAGAAGCTTCATGTTGTAGTTTTAAAAAAACAAATTTAAGGCCGGTTTACAACGTACGACTTTACGCACGTAAAATCCAATAGAAAATAATATAAAATTCCATCCGTGCTTTAAAAATGAGAGTAAAGATCTTAGGGTAGATGCAAGGCGTATTGAACAGGTGAGTGCATTAGCTCATGCGGTCAACATATGTTTGTCGCTTTCATTTGCGAGTTGTCAAAATTGTTGCTCTTTCTCTAATTGTATGTGTGCATGTGTATTATATGTATGTATGTGTTAAATTGCTTGCTTATTTTTCACAAATCCATACACACATATTGCCAGACATTTTTAACAGCTCAACAAAATTTTACAAAAACAAAATACACGCAAAAGCTAATGCAGTCACCTGTATCAATGAGTCTTGGGTAGATGTGTTTGCGTTTACACAATTGGTATATATATTTTTGGGCGGCTTGCAGAAAAATGCATTTCTGATCTAATGATTCGTAATTCTCTTTTGAAAATTTCCAAAAAAAAAAACACGACTATCAAATTTTCATCCGTATTTGGTCTAAATTTGTGCAGATTCATTACATATTTTATTTACGCGATCCCAAAGGTACCATTCTGCAGAAAGATTTGACAAATAAGACTTCTGTCACCATGTAAACTACTCCTTAGTAACATTGATTGGTTAATTTTATACAAAATAATGTTTTAACCAAGGCAGATTAATATACTAGGTAGTAGCAGTAGATCAGTTGACTTTCTTGTTTATGTTTTCAGATGTCATATTTTGTTTACACTTATTATTTTTTTCCTACAAAAATTTTTTTCTTACAGTGGTGTTGTAGAAATATTTTTAAAATTTTCATAAAACAAAATTGTTTCACACACTTTTTGAAACTGAATTTTATTTATAAAGTGTAGGCTTCGCCTCTTTATGATTTTGTTTGCTCATTTTCTATGTTAAAACCAAGAAGTTTAGTACAAAATGTGTTTATACACATTTTTGGATTTAACATATAAAAAATAAGTTGGCATAATCACGAGGTTTAGGAAGCTCCTTAAATATATGCATGTAAGTAGCATCAAAGGAAAGCTTATGATGTCTAGATTAATAATATTCTAATTATTTTTTTCGAGCTACATTTTCAAAAACTTGAAAAAATCATGTTAAGATAGGTTTTTGAGAAATTAAATATTACAACGCATCGGGCTATTCCTACAAAATTTTTAAGCAATACAGCTAAAAGAGTTTTTAATCAAATGGTGAAATAAAATTAAAATTTTTTTGTTTTACCATATAAATTCCCGAAAAGGGGAAAATGTCCCAAAAAATTGTTGTTTTTTTACAAAAGAGGCCTTAAATAATCACGGGACTGTCAAATGTTTTTTGGAGTATATAGCCAAAATTTGGAGACTTACCGTTTATCTTTTTTTAATCGGTGCTTTGCACTCCGATGAATTTTACAATAATTTTAAAATTTTGTTCCAAAATTGACAATGTTGGAAAGGGCTGGAGGGGGACCGTTATAATTGTTGACCTAATTTTGCTCTTATTCGCATTTGCTATAGTTTGTCTTTAAAATTGTTTAAACAAATTAAACTACTGAAGTAAATTTAAATTACATAAGCAAAAAAAAAAGAATACCACCTTTTTGTGAAAAGTTCTTAACAAACGATATTTTTTAGATATTCTCAATCAAAACTTTAAACTTGTTTATTTTTAATTTTATTAATAATGTAGCAAATGTCCTAAAATAATAATCCGATAATTAACAAGCGTACTACGCCAAAAACACTAGGTTAAGATTAGCTACATTTAAACATATTTTTGTAGACATTTTCAAGGTTTGATTAAATTTAAAAAAACTTAACATTTGAGTTAAAAATAAACTTCTTACGTACGCTGGACATTTTAAAAATAAAATGTCCATTGTACCCAAATTTGGTGCCCTACCCAGAAGCCCTCCTTCACCCTAGGGGTCTGACCGTCCGTAGATTTACTGCGAAACAGCTCTGTTCTGCCTCTGTAGAATTTCGTTGAGATATATTAAGTGGTTTATAAGATTCCCAATTTTGTCAAAAAAAAAAAAGAAATTTTTTCAAACCACTGTACGTTATTTAAATTTGACATCTGAAAATATATTTTACACAAACAAAATACATGTTGTTTACTTATTGTTGTAGTTGTTTTAGAACTGCTATTACCTGTAAAATTAATGTGCCTTGGTTTTAACAAACTTTTTAGTTTGCTCTCCTACAATCTACAGCAAATGTGTACAACCAAAAACCACAAAATCAAACTAAAAACATTCACTCGAACAAATCAAGATCTGACACAGCAGACGGTAGTGAAGCTAGTGGATAGATGCCTCCAACATCGATAACATCATCACAATCAGTCTTGCTGATGTGAATGTATTTTGTGTTTTTCTATTTTACGCCCCAATTAGTGTCGCAATACGTTCGAACAGCAGACAGACAGACGAGCATTGCAGTCAAAATTAAGTTTTCTATGCAAGAAATTTTCATTCAATACAGTTTTTCAACAAAATCGTTTCAATTAATATCTTTAATTTTTTATTGACACGATCGCTACATCTGAACACATAGTCGACATCTAAAAACATATTTTCAAATTATTTATTTACAGGTAGGGCATTTGAAGCATTTAACCACATTTTTGTTTTTATTGGTTTTTTTTTCAACAATAACCTTGTTCTATTATTTGATAACAATGATAAATATAAGAATAAAGAAAAATCTCAAGCACATGTGTTTTATTCCTATTGTTGTTGTTTGGAAGAACCTGGAACAATTGAAAAGAAAAAAAAATACTCATATCAGTCATGAGCATTTCAGCTGTTGTAAGACTGAGTATGAATTAACGTAAATAAATTTAAATATGATTAATGAAGTAAGTAGAATCTAAATTTGCCTGTACAGTAAAAACTAATTGATTTCTACTTTAGAGAAAAATTGGCTTATGTGAGCACAACCAGTGTTGTCAGATTATGGGATTTATCCCCAAATAGGGGATTTTGTTTTAAAAATGGGGATGAACTTTGAAATTGGAGATTAAGGAATTCTTTGAGGATAAGTTTTGCGCTTTGGGGATTTAAAGAGGTTTTTTGGGGATTTTTTCAAAATTATTAATTTTTGGTTATTGAAATTTTACTATTATTAAATAAATTTTACTTTTTTGCTATGCACAAGCTACAAGGGCTGCTATATATATTTCTGGCCTGGCAACACTGAGTGCTGCCAAGTGCAATCTGACATTTCCATTGGAAAGTTTGTCATTTTTAAGCATAATCGTACTCAAAACGTTTTGACGTACGACCATTATTTGTGTTGTTTACAGTTACTTGAAAAAATTAATATAGAAAAAAATGGAATCAACTCGTGAACATTTTCGTGCCATCATTTTTCACAACAAGAGTGAATTGATGAACTTAAATCTTTGGATGGCGATGAAGCACCATCCTATAGCACTGTGAAAAATTGGTATAATGAATTTAATCGTGGCCGAAGCTCGCTCAAAGACGAATTCCGTGAAGGTCGTCCAAAAACGGCTGTTGTGCCAGAGAACATTGATGCCGTGCGTGAACTCATAATGCAAGATCGACATGCGACATACCAAAAGATAATGACATCCTTGGACATTTCTTCCACCAGCATACATTCGATACTGCATGTACACCTGGCCGTAAAAAAGGTTTGTTCTCGTTGGATCCCGCACAATTTGAAAGTCGCTCAAAAAAAGGCTCGTGTCGATTGGTGCAAAGAAATGTTGCAAAAATACGATTGCGGTGCTTAAAAAGACGTTTATAAGATCGTCACAGGTGACGAATCATGGATCTATGCGTATGAGCCCAAAACGAAACAACAATCGACCGTGTGGGTCTTCAAAGACGAGTAAAATCCAACGAAAGTTGTTCGTAGAAGAAGCACTTTGAAGCAAATGGTCGCCTGTTTCTTCGGCAAAACTGGTCATATGGCGACTGTTGCGCTTGAGCAACGTAGGACGGTCACTTCTGAAATATATAGAGCAGCAAATTCAGAAATTTATAGAGCAGCCCTCGTATGTGCTAAGATACAAAAAACATTGTTAAAAGTTATGACAGGTTTCTTCGTAAGTTTAAAAAATCAATTCGCATTTTTTCAGCAATAAATTCAATGAGAACTGAAATTATAAATAAAAATTAAAAAAAAAAACAAAATTGGAAGATTTTGCTGTGAACTTAGCAAAAAAAAAAAAAACATCAAATAATTGAAGTTTCACAAAAATAAAAATAATTTTGCAAGAAATGAAAGTAATAAAGAAGAAAGTAATAAAGAAGATAAGATAGCAAGAAGCGAAATTTCAACTGAAAGCCAAATATTAGCAAAAAAAAAAAATAAATATTCTTCAAAAATCGAATACAACACCTTATAATGTAAAATGAAAAATTAATGTTAAGAAAAATACAGAAATTTCTCCAAAACTCCTAGTGTCATTAAATATTTAAAAATTTTAAAAGAAAATAAAAGTTTGATGAAAAAACGAAAACTCAATTAAAAGCAACATTTCGTTAAAAATTTTATTTTCGAAATTTAGCCATAATTAATAAATAAATTATTAAAAAACTTTAAACTTTTAATCAAAATTCACAAAAAAAACAAAATTAAAATTTTACAAAAAACTAAACTTTTATCAAAGGTTTCATTCTTAGCCAGAAAGAAACATGAAAAATGGATCTCAGAGTCTCCCTATAATATTGAGTTTTTTAATGAAAATTTGCTTATTTTCGGCTTTTTGGTTCATTTTTAATATAATTTCTAAACATTTCTTGTTTTCTTTGGAAAACGTCTGCTTACATTTGTAAATAATTTTTCTTTCTAAAAATGTTTAGAAATTAAATTAAAAATGAACCAGAAAGCCGTAAATAAGTCAATTTTCATTAATTTATAAGATCGATGGTTCGAATCCTGATTGGGGAAAAATTAAAAATTAATTTTTTTTTTAATTTTTGACTTACGACAAAAAAATAACAAATTTAATAAAGCAGCTTAACATAAGACAATTCCAAAAATATATTGCAAATGGGACAAAGTCCTAAATTAATAAAACAAATTAAAATGTATGAGTGCAATACTCAACCGCGCATGCTTTTATGTTTATTTTCCAAATACAGAATCTTTTTTTTTTAACAAATTATGAGAATGTCGGTAGTTGAATGTCTTTAGTTAATTAACTAAAAACGGTTTCGTTGAATTCCTTTTACGCAAATCTAAACAAGTATTTAACTAAATTAAAACGTGACAAAATAATTTATTTTCAACAACTTATTTATTTGTTAATTTTTTCTGACACATTGCTTACTTTTTTATTGCAAAGCAAAAAAAAAATCAAATTTGTGTCAACTTATTTTTGAATGCATTTGGAAAATGTGCTGATATTTAAAGCGCCACTCCCTGGGGTATTAACTTTGCTATATTAATTAAGACATGCATACGAGTACATAAATAATAATTGTGTGTGTGTGTTTCTGTGAGTGTGTATGAGCCTACTAAATGCTTTTTTTACTTAAGTGTTTCAGTTCAAACCGGTCACTTAAATAAAAAAAATTCTTTTTCAGTGCAAGTTTCTTTTTTAATTAAAACTTTAACTCACCATTTTAATCGTATTTTTTACAGCTTGAAATTGATTCTGAAAAAATAAAAAAAAAACAATAAATTATGATTAGTAAAAGTACAAGAAATATTATTTATTATTTCCGATAGCTAACAACACCAACAAAAAGCTAAAAATTATTAGGAGCAATACTACTTGAATCGTAAATAATTCTTGGCGTTACGCTATTAAAACAAAATTGTCTTTTCAATTTAGAGAATTAATAAAAAAAAAAATTAATACACATTAATTTTTGAACACATCTCGTAGTTTAACTTTTTTATGTGCAAAAAACTTTTATTGAAATTGTTATGGAACATTTCAACGCCTCAAATCATAAAATCATCAATAGGACACTAACAAAATAAACACATTTTTCAGACAGCGAAAAACCATTATTTTTTGTAATCTAGGAATATTCAATTAAATGGCAAATAGAGTATTTATGTTAATTATATTTTTTATTTATTACAAAATCAAGCAAAGATATTCTTGTTTAAAAAACGAAAGCTCTGTCTTGACAAGTTTTGCGATTAACTTTTAAAAATGTGATGAAAAAACATACTCGTGAAAGAATAATGAGAACTTTTTATAAGTCTTGAAAAACTGCTAATTGTGCTTCAAATTTTAAACTAGAAAAAGTATGGTCACGGTGTTTTTAAAGACCGATGTAAATCGTAAGAAAGCTTTCACAAAATTAAAAAGCTGACTCTCACGAACAGTGAAAGATATTGTGTCGTTTATATAAATTTTAAACTTGCGGTTTTTTACTTAATGGCTCTGGTTATTTTGGCACCCTTGATCTTTTGTTTGCAAACAATGCGCGTTTATCAGCTCATATATTCTGACCACAAAATTTCCTGTTGGCTTCGTCAGGATCCGAACTCACAATCACGATTTTATTGAGCAAGTTTTTTTATATCAATTCAACCGTGTTTTCTGCACACTCTTAGGCTGTTATTTCCCTTCTATAAGGGTTAAGCAAAATTAGGATCGTAACTTTCTTGCTCCACAATAATTATTATTTTTTTAACTTAAGACTCCGTTTGGATTTGAAATCACGATCTTTTTTTTATTGGATTATAAGGCGCATACTGTTGCCTTTCTCCACTGTGTTTCTAAGCTCACCCACGTTAAAATTAACGTTCTCATTTTGGCATCTGTGTAAGGTCGCCACCTAATACGAGATCTGGATTTAATTTTACTAAACAACAGCCGTCATCAACTTGAGATCCGATAATTTGTGCGATAGAAGGCAGATGTCATTTGCAGAAGCCATTAAATGTACAGTGGGGCCCTTTGGGTAGCTCGCACCTGCAAATTTGTCTAATGCTTGGCATTTCTTTAATTTTTGTCTGCTTTTAAAATCATACATAGTCTTAAAAGCCCAGTCAGCTTTTATCTGTATCTTTAGGCTGATGTCAGAGTGCGCTAAAATATATATGATGCTATAATATCGCACTACAATGCGCTACAAACCTCTGCTTGTGTTTTCTTACGTCAATGCTCAAAAGATGTCAGAGTCAAAGAGAAGCTACAAGAGAGCGAAAGCGACAAAGCAGGTTGTGAAATGATTTATAGCATGGAATCGCTTCGTTATTCTATTTGTTATTTGTATGCATTGTAGTTTAAGATTTTTAATTTTATAATAGAAGTGTTCACACTTTCTTGGTACAAATTATCAAATTCGCCTTTTATTTATATCGTGGATTTCTCTCTTTTTACTAAAAAAAAACAAATTATATGTATAGTTTGAAATAAAAAATTCTTCATATGAACCCATTTTTAACAAAAATGATTGACGAAATAAAAAAAGTATTTTAAAAACACAAGTCGCTTTGTGTAATATATTATCCACTCTGATATCCTGTAGTATCTGTACAACATGAATATTATAGCTTCTAGCATCGCTTCGCTTATAGAGCGCGCTATGACATCAGCCTTATGTTAAAAAAAGCAAACCACCTACATAAATTTTTTAACCCTTTTTTTAAGGTATAGTTGTTTTTAGGAACTTTTTTACAGGCGCGTACGAAATTTTAAACTTCCGTAACATAAATGTATAAAAGTGAGATACATTTTGGAACACTCATATTTAAGAACACATAGTTTTGATTCTGCCGCACTGTGCGCTGGTAAGAGATTAATGAGATTGTTGCTTAGATGACAGTCAAAGTCATAAGAAATGCTGAACTTCTTTTACCACTTGAAATGGCTGAACCCTTATAGATTTCTTTTATCATTGCTTAAGCGGGAGCAGAAACAAACGCAGCCACCGCTGTTGTTCAACAGCAATTAGCTTACTTTTCTTTTAATTCTATTTTAATTCTGTAGACACACTTGTTTGTGGTAGACTTTGTTCAACTTTGTTCAGCTTAATGACTGAATCCCAAATTTATAATACAAAGCCTGTACACAGTTGTGTTAATGTATTTAAATCATGTACATATGCAAAGTAGCTAAACAAAGCAACAACTTTAAAACTTATGTCCTGATTGCTTTTTTAATACGTTGCTAGTACTTGTCAATTGTGTTTTGAAATAATATGAATTGTCAATGTTTTGTACTGTAGCGTTATCACATACGATTTTTTGTTCGCATACAAAGCAATTGATGTTTTGGATCTATAGCATTTGTACTCCAAACTAACGTAAATAAAAATTATTCCTTTTGTTATTTCAATAACTCGCACAAAAGAAAGTTTTAAAAATAAATTTACACCGCCAATCGTTAGATTCTACACGTCTCTAATAAAGTTTTTACCAAATATGGCCCCCAGTCGCTACTTATTTACCACTTATCCACTTTATTTCCTCTGGTTGTAATCTATTGAGCTGCTTGCTAACAAGAGAATAAAATAGATCGATTGCGGAGAAAAAAAGGGATAAAGAGTTTAATGTAGAACAATAAGAAACATAAAGAAACTTAAAAATTTCAAATACATAAAATCGTCTTTAATTTTTTATACGATTAACTTTAGCAATTTATTTTTTTAATAAAAATTGATTACTACGCATTTTAAACAGGCAGTTATTTAAATATCTTTAAGCAAACATATTAATTGTTTGCACAAAAAAGTATTTCTATTTAATTTATTTATTTATTTTTATCAGAAATGGTTTTAATCACCAATCTATAAAACTAAATGACATAATAAAATTATGTTTGAAATTGTTAAATTTTGCGATAAAAATAAAAATCTAAACAAAAAATATGCTTCAAGGTTCTTAAAAGTGAATATAAAAATACTACTACTAAAAATTTGTATTTGTAGTCTAATGGCGGTTCAGTATTTTCAATGTCATTATGAATGTTTCTTTCTCCATTCAATCCATTCAAGTCTATTTTACCATAAATATTCATAAACACTTTAACCAACATGTGGAGTTGATGTTTGTTTGCCTTTTATTCTTTTTGTCAGTTAGTCTGACATTTAAGTTTATTTTTTTGTGTTGATGCGTTTATGAATATTAAAATATGTTTGTTATTCTTGTTTTTATTGAAAATACATTTGGGTACGGATTGTGGTTAAATTAAAAATACCCTGCCTAATCTTGATATGTTCGGTTTTCAAGGGGATATATGAATTTTATTATTTTATTACAATTATATTTTTATTCTTTTTTTTTATTGCAATTGTGTTATAAATTAACATAAAAAAGAACATATTCACCACAGCTTTTTTGCAGCCGAATATCTACCGTTTTTTTAATTAAACTTGAAATGGTAATTATTGAACTATATCTTGTTCAAAAGTTCGAAATTTAAGTTGATTTTTTTGGACAATATTCGAAAATGAAGGATTATTTTTAAACTATCGCACTTTGTCAAGCTTTGTCCCTTTTTTATGTTGCCAACACTTTATCGTGTTGATGGAGAAATTTAATTTTGCCGAAATTTGGAACAGTCCTTAAAAAAATTATCCTATTAAAAAATAACATTACATCGCTAAACAAAACAAAAAACTAAACGAGCAGAATTTGCAAATTCACATTCTTTTCTTTTTTAGTTAAAAATATTCTAATAGGAAGAAGTGAAGTTTTAGAGTGAAAGTTTTATAAGAAAAATTTGCTTAAAGAACTGTCTTTTATTTTCCACCGTTTAATCTTTCACAATTAACAACTTTCCTACGAATGAATAACAGATCCGTATTCAAACCCAAAATACTGCAAAATTTTATGCAAAAATTTCTTTATAATCGTTTACAAAGCTGCATAAATAACTTCTTTTATGTATTCTATTCATAATTTTCTTCCACTCTTGTTTTCATTGTTGTGTTTTATATTCGACGACCTGACCTGATATTGACATACAAAACAATTTTGAAAGGATATGTAAACATGCTCAAGGGTGGAGTATTGTTGTGTTAAAATTTTTGTAGGTGTCAATCATCATCACTGTTGTTATTATTATCCTTGTAAAATGGAAACCAACATCATCATCATTTTCAATAAGCATATTACAATAATGGTGACAGAATTTATGCTGACAGTAAGAATGAAGTAAGAAAATGTAAACAGTATGTGAATAATTTCTTTAAATTTGTACAGAAACTTTAAGAATCTCGTTTGGCAAAAGAGCAATTATTTGACATTCAAAATTATTTGATAAGGATGCCTGGGGAATTTGTAATTATTTTAAAGGGATTTAACATCAATATCATGCAAAAAATTCTGAAATATTATTATAAAGAAAATCTCTTTTTTATTTGTTTTACATTTCAAATAAGTATGTATTAGAGGAACCTTGCTAACACAAATTTTAATTAATTTATTTTTTTTTTTAATTGAAAAAAGTATTAAAAAATACCGGTTACTTTAATAAGAAAATTTATTACGAGGGCTGCTATATATTTCTGGCCTGGCAACACTGAGTGCTGCCAACTGCAATCTGACATTTCCATTGGAAAGTTTGTCATTTTTAAGCATAATCGTACTCAAAGCGTTTTGACGTACGACCATTATTTGTGTTGTTTACAGTGACTTGAAAAAATTAAAATAGAAAAAAATGGAATTAACTCGTGAACGTTTTCGTCCCATCATTTTTCACAACTTTCGACGTGGATTATCACGACAAGAGTGCATTGATGAACTTAAATCTTTGTATGGCGATGAAGCACCTTCCTGGCCGAAGCTCGCTCAAAGACGAATTCCGCGAAGGTCGTCCAAAAACGGCTGTTGTGCCAGAGAACATTGATGCCGTGCGTGAACTCATAATGCAAGATCGACATGCGACATACCGAGAGATAGAGACATCCTTGGACATTTCTTCCACCAGCATACATTCGATACTGCATGAAGACCTGGCCGTAAAAAAGGTTTGTTCTCGTTGGATCCCGCACAATTTGAAAGTCGCTCAAAAAAAGGCTCGTGTCGATTGGTGCAAAGAAATGTTGCAAAAATACGATTGCGGTGCTCCAAAAGACGTTTATAAGATCGTCACAGGTGACGAATCATGGATCTATGAGTCTGAGCCCGAAACGAAACAACAATCGACCGTGTAGGTCTTCAAAGACGAGCAAAATCCAACAAAAGTTGTTCGCGGAAGAAGCACTTCGAAGCAAATGGTCGCCTGTTTCTTCGGCAAAACTGGTCATGTGGCGACTGTTCCGCTTGAGGAACGTAGGACGGTCACTTCTGAGTGGTACACTACAATTTGTTTGCCTGAAGTCATCGGAGAAATTCGAAAAAACAACAAGAGAAGACGAATCATTGTTCACCATGACAATACGAGCTCTCACACATCGGCTCAAACCAGAGCGTTTTTGACCGGCCAAAACGTCGAATTAATGGGTCATCCGCCGTACAGCCCTGACTTGGCACCTAATGACTTCTTCTTGTTTCCGCACATCAAGAAAAAAATGCATGGTCAATGATTTTCGTCGCCAGAAGAAGCTGTTGAAGTGTTCAAAAACCATGTTTTAGAGGTGTCTCAATCGGAGTGGAAAAAGTGCTTTGACAACTGGTTTGAGCACATGCAAAAGTGTATAAATCATGCTGGAGAATACTTTGAAAAACAATAAAACCATTTTTGATTATAAATATTCGCATTTTCACTATTAGGCCAGAAATATATAGAGCAGCCCTCGTATTTGGAATCTTTTTTATAATAATTTACTTTAATTGTGCTTGATTCCTTTAAATATAAATATTTCACGATATTCTCATGAAATATTTAATTTTTTAAACTAAACTAAAAAATGAAATGTATTACCGCAGGGAAACCATATCCATATGGCCATTTCGCTACTGCTCATGTATAGCTCATCAGTGGAATCTACCCAAATTTTGTAAGGAAAATCTCAGAGTCTTTTACTTAAAGCCAAATTGATTAAATGAGAACTTCATTGAATCAATATGGCTTTTTGCTTTATTGATCTTTTGTAAGGAATATATTTATATAAATTGATCGTAGGCTAAAAGTCATTTTTTGGCATTTCCATAAACTTGTTAACCACGACAGAAAGCCTTGAACCTTTTTTTAATATGTTTGTAAAAACTAATTATTCATGTTTTTGTTTCCTACTTCCTAAAGATGCCACCCAACGGTGTGGCAAAATATTGAAAAAATAATATCTTTTATTATCAATATTTTTATTTTAAAAACTGACCACGTGCTTGAAATATTAGAAAAGATAATGAAACGAAAGAAATATTAAAATTTAGTATTTGGAGATTATTACCGCTTATTCCATTTTTAAAATTAAATTCAGCACCAATTATTTTATGGTAAAAAATGGATTGAATAATAATTTATACTTTTTCTTAGTAGAAATGTACTACAAAAAGGAAAAAATAATGGTGACACTTCCAACGTAGAAATTTCTAACAAATAGCAGAAAGAAGATTTTTTTGTGGAAATAATTAGTTTTTATGAGTTCATAACAGGGGTTTTTTTTTTTAAGATAAAGGCGTGTGTGCCCCTTACAGGTAGCGAAAAGTTGAAAAATATAGCAAATACGAATTTGCTTACCACAATTTTTTTAATTCAATGTACATTTTTAAAATGTTTGTCTCTTTTATTTTGCGTGTACAATAAGCCAGTATTGTATGTTAATTGTTTTATTAGGGCAACTAACAACCTCAAATGTAAAAATAAACAAGAAATAATGTGTAGAGTATCTCAATTTTAAGATTGTAACATATACTTCCTGCGAACTTCTCCAAGTACCTGAATTGAACGTTCAGTTTTCAGCTTGTGACGTGTTCTTATAACAAACACAGCCTAAGTGCAATTTTATATTATGGCAAATTTAATATATAGCAATTTTGATATAAATAATAATATGTAAAAGCAGTATTGTGATTGTCTTTGTTCTTTCTAAATTGTTATTGCTTAAAAAATGAACTGTTGATAGCACTGTTTTAAGCATTTTAGTTTTCTCTTTAACAATTAGAGGTTATGTCGTATGTACGTAATAAAGACGTGCACAGCAGCGTTGCCGCTTTGGTCCAATCGGACCAAACTTGGTAGTTTTTCGACTTTAAAAAACGGTTTGGTAGTTTGGTTGGTTTGTTGCATTTTTTTACATTTTTGGTAGGATTTCCTCCTGTAGCAATTTTTTAGTAATAGTAAATTTTTCACCTTAAAAATTCAGTACATATAATTAAAAAAAAATATGTAACTTTGAATTAAATAAACAATAACTTTGAATAGTGCTACCACTGTTTTCAAAAACTGTCTTAGGTGAAATAAAAAACATATCTGTTTTTTGCATAAAGGTGATTAAAGCTATAACCATGGCTTAAGAAATTCGAACAATATTATGAAATTGAAATTAACAATATTTTTGAGTGAAGGTTTATTTTCAAAAGACGACATACCATCAACCAGGTAAAACCACTCTTAAAATTTTTGTTTTAAAACATTTTTAAATAATATAATACTTTTAGTGATCATTGTAAAGAAACAGTCAAAAGAAAATTTAGAACCGAATGGTTGAGCGAATTTGATTGGCTTCAGGAAAGGGATGGGTGTTCATTCTAAAAAGATAAACTTCGATCTCAACAATTACGGAAAAAAACCAAATGAGTATAACAGAGTTTATGTGCAAAAATGCATTTTTAAATTTTTGGTAGGCTGTGAACGATTTTGGTAGGATTTTTGAAAATTATTGGTAGGAAGTCAATTTCTTGTGTGGCAACTCTGGTGCACAGATATATCTGTTTATATCAGTTTTTGTGTGTCTACTCTTATGAGTGCGTATTGGTGAGTACGTTTATGCTTCTGATATAAGTTGATATTGTTACTTTTTCTCTTTGGATGGATGCGAATGAGTAAAGAGAGAATGAGAGTAACATATCTGTTCTCCTATGTTTTTACCAAACTGATATAAACAGATATTGATGGTTGTACCATAAGTATTTATTGTATGCTGCGAAGTAATATTCAGTAATACGCAAGGCAAATTGAATACTAGGTAAAACTAATAGGGCAGGTGATCGAATTCGCTTTACACATTTTTACGAAACAGCGTCAAAATTTGTTTACATTTTGTTGACGCGCCATTTAAAAAACGAAAAAATTTTCAATTTCATAATCAAGAAAATATTATTAAATAATTAATTTGTTGATAGTACAGAATTCGCGAATTAAACGTTATGTGAAAAGTGTGTGTGTGTGTCCAAGAAGTGCAGAAAAATATAATATAAAATAAACTAAACTAAACAAAACTTTTTTTTAAAAAAGAAAACGTTTCTTTGAGAAACATTTTTAAAGTTTATAAATAAAATATTTGAAAAATTTGTTATTGTGCGGCTTGCGACAATAAACAACTACCTAACATTTTTTCACTTATTGGAGTCTATGGTGTGCAAATTATTATATGTAAATTCATTTTTTATGAAATTTCTTTTTCTTCTGTTTTTTTTTATATTTTTCCTCTTTGTTAAGAAACATGTACACGTAAATTTACACTAACAAAATATATGCGTTTTTTGTTTTTGTACTCATGCGATTACCTAGTATTCAATTCGCCTTGGTAATACGTATTAATTTAAAATGAAAAAAACCATTATTGTTTTAAAAAAAAAAAACAATATTGTAAATTTTTATATTATGCTTTATTCAAGATAAATAAATATATAAATAGGTATTTCAAAAACAAATAATGAGTCTTAAGATTTAATGCGTATGAATTAATTAAAAATATTATTATGATTATTTAATAAGTTTTACAGGTGTACATTATTTATTTCGGAAGATTTCTTTCGTTACGATAAGGAAAAGAAAAACAATCTAATTTTTTTATGTTTTTCTTTAGTGTAAAAGTATTTTAAATATTAAATGAAGTTATAAAAAAAATTTCTAATTTAAAATCAAATAGCATTACGTGAAAAGTTTGCTGAAAATGCATATTAGATCTAAGTTATTCTTTATGAATAAGGCTGTAAAAAATAACAATTAAACTAAAAAATAAAGTATCTGTAAGTATTTCTAGTCAAAATAAAAATCAGTCTTTTGAATTAATATTTACAAATAAAATATTATTAAAAGATTTTTCATTATAACCAAGCTTTGATCTCTTGTCTGTAATAAGAGCCCTAGCAATAGAAAATATCCTTTCTGAAGGAGCACTAGATGCTGGTATAGAAAATATTCGGCAGCTTAGTTTGTACAACATAGGGAATTCATTTTTTCTATCATGCCACCACTTAAGAGTATTAAAATTGTTATCTAGAGGCACAATAGTATTTTCATACTTGGCTATTTCATTTTCAATTATGCTTTCGCTTGAATTAGCTTTTTCTATTGGTTGCACATAATTTTCAAACAATGAATAAATTTTTGAAGAATTTGCTTCAATGAGCGAAGTAGTTGAGTATGTGTCATTACAATAAGACTGTTACAACGATTTGCACTTTAATATTACTTCAGTTTTTTCTTTAATATTAAATTGGGTTAATTGATTAGCTGGCGGAAATAAAAATATTGCTAATTTGTGAAAAATTGTGATGCCTGTTTAGTAGATAAATTTAAAATATGTAAAATTATAAGCAAAAAGATTTAAAATATATATTTTGGGTTGTAACAAAAGTCAGTGATGACTTACTTGAATTCGAAAATCCTTTCATTGACTTCACTCCTAGTAGCTTACTTTTACATTCCCCATCTATAACAAAATGACCCGTAATGGCAAGATAGGAAATTTTACTAAAATTTTCTGTCCACAGATCACAAGTTAGGGCATAACCAATTTTCCGTATTGATGAGATCTCTGACTGTAACTTTTTAAATTGAATTGAATAGCTATTCTCAACGTTTCGGTTAATTGTTGTTGGGTGTGGTATTACGGCATCTATGTTAAGACCGGCTTCGAATTTATTTCCAAGTGATAACAACAATTTTGAATATTCTTTAAGTCCACAATCTTTTGCTAAAGAGTATGGGCGTATATCTCCAGTAACCCATTCGGTCAGAATATCAGTGCAAGCCTTTTTAGCTTCTTGATTTGGCTCAATTAAAATATTCTCATTTTCACTTCTTAAAACTTTATAGCACTTGTGTTTATTTAAATTAGATACCCCGTTTTTATTGTATTTATATACATTTATACACATTTTGCACGCAACCAAATTTGGTAGTTCCACATCGTGTTCATCTTTTATAAAACCAAAGCAATCCCATATCTTGCTTCGCCCTCTTTTTTCACTAATTTTATATAAATTAGACAAAATTTTTTCTTTTATTTCAATATTATTCATATTTTCCCACTAATTTATTGTTTATTTTCCTAAATTCTCATTCGACTTATACCAAAGACTTTATTTAAATGTCTGTTTCACTAATCAAGGCCTTTTATATATTTATAAGGTCGTTTCACAAAGTTAAAAAATAAGTATTGCTTAAAGAAAAAAATATATATAAGGAATAATTTGAATTGCAGTATTGACACATAATGGGTTAAACCCAGGTAAGCCAATGCAAACCGTTTTATTCCCACTGTGCTTTATATGCTTCTAATAATATATGACAAAAATACATATGCACACTTTTCATTGAAAAATTGTGCGTTTTAAAAGTCATAAAACAAAAACATTTGTAACAAAACCAAATATATACAGTAGCCAAAAATACCTAAACTGCATTAACTGGTTATTTTTCTTACAATTTTTATACCTGTAATCATCATAATATTTTCCTATTTTTATTGACACATGAAAATATATACATTAAAAAAATCTATTTATGCTAATGAAAATGCATAAATTCCACCACAAACAAAAAGTATACAGCAAGCATTGCTTATTCCTTTTTATGTACAGGTACTTCTTGCTTTATGTTGTTGTTGCTAAAAATTCCAATAGGATTCAGTTTCAATTTTTAGGGTTTACTAAGAATTATACTCTACTAGTATTTAATATTAATTTTTCATTTTGCTAAGGAACGTAACTTTTAGCAAGCAAGTACAGCGAGCCAAAAGGTCCGCTTCACTCTACTAAATTTTACTTTCCTCTATACAATTATTCACAATTAATAACAAGCTGAATGATAAACTCCAATTCATTTGCAAAAATCGTTCAAATCAAAATGATTTTATTAAAACCTTAATTATTTATTTATTTAATCTGTAGGACTTTTTTAATATAGAAAAAAGTGTAAATGTTTCTACATGTTAGAGACTTTACAGTTTCCCAATAACACAAGTAATTAACAATAAAGCATGTTTCCTAAGTTATGACTCAAAATATCATATTATGTTTTTTTTTTAATATTCACATACGTTAATTACATATTATTTTATCGACTATATAACATCAATTCTATGTTTATCTAAAGGTAAAAATATTTTTTTCTTACATTTTTTTGTTATTGAAATTTTTGGTTTTTATGTTCTAGACAACAATTTTATAATTTTTCATTTGTTTTTTTTTTTTTTTTTTTGTTTAATTATTGATAATGTAGTAAATATTGCTAATATTTCTAATTCTACCTTTAAAATCATATAACTAATTACTAAAACTAAAAAATAATAATAACATTATTACGTACAAAATTAAAATCCTGCTTATTAGCTCTTGCCTTTATCATAAGCAGCACACAATCATCTTAAATATCTGTTTCATAATCAGATATATCCAAATACTCATGGTACAACAGATATTTGAGAGTAAAAAACTGATAATTTTGTTACTTTATGCAATACCATAAACAACTGTATGTGTTTATATCCATAGTGTGAGTACGCACAAGCAAAAGCATACAATATCAACTACACTCATGCGTTCTTTTGTATCAGTTTTACTTGTTATGTATATGATATATCTGTTTTTGCCATACTGTTGGATATATTGGTGCACGTCTTTAGTACGTAACATATGCAAGTTTGAACATGCTAATTATAAACCGCATGTTAAACACAGATTTTGACATACCCAACAAATTACATATGGATAGCAATTTTGACATTCCATATGACTTATACACGCCGTCTAAACACAGCATAATTGACCTTTATTGTAAAATATAACAACTAAGAGTACTATTTTCGGCTATGCCGAATCTTATATACGTTTCCAACCAAAACTGCAATTTAAAATACAAATATTGGGGTGACGGAGAATTAAAAAATAAGAAAAAAAAATTAAGTACTATATTAATTTACTTTAGTTGTTTAGTTGATTCCTTCACATATAAATATTATTCGATATGAAATATTTATATATATTCTCATGAAATATTTATTATTTTAAACTAAACTAAAAAATGAAATGTATTACTGCGGGGAAAGCATATCCATATGGCCATTTCGCTACTGCTTATATATAGCTCACCAGTGGATTCTACTCAAATTTGTAAGGAAAATCTCAGAGTCTCAACAAAAAAAAATTTTTTTTCTTGAGAATATCATGAAATATTTATATTTGAAGGAATCAAGCACAATTAAAGTAAATTAATATAAAAAATATTTCAAATAATAAATTTTTTTATTAAGTACTATACTATACTAAACAAATGTTAGCGGCTCTTAATGGGTTAAGCATGTTTAAAAAAATTTTATATTTATTAGATCTCTTCAAAAGCTTTTAAATGATACATTCCCATATTGATATTAAAAAAAATATGGTGCACAATCGTACTTTTCTATGAAAAGTTCAGATGCCCATAACTCGGAGAATATGGGATGGCGCTAATTTTTCCACTTGATGTTTTTTCTTATTCTTTAATTCTCTATCGCCCCATATATATTTATATAAATGTTTTTTTGATTGCAGTTACTTTACTAAACTAGGCTTGTTCCAAATGATATGGAAGTTAGAGGCATGGCGTGGTATTTTGTCCGCTGCCTCGAAGGACATGGATCGATCTTACTGATTTCCAATAGCAAAATTTTCAAAACTATGTCCGATCGATTGGCGTATTTAAATTTTCTTTTGCTTATCTAGTGCCTTGGCAAGGTTTCAAGATTTTAAACCAAACACGGACGGACAGACTGACATCGCTCAATCGACTTCGCTCTGCATAAGAAGTCAGAATATACATATATACTTTATGAGGTCAGAAATAAATATTGTTGAAATTACACACAGAATAAAAAACTTAGGTATACCCTTTTTCTACCGGTGGTAAAGGTTATAAAAAATTGAAAATTAAGCGAAAATGCTTAAAATGGATATAAATAATCAACCAACAATTAAACAATATATGATGACATTTGTAGTAAAATATATATTTCAAAAAATGCAAAATGAAAAAAAATATATATATTTTTCATATCCGCTTCTTCTTTGTACAGTTGTTAACTACCTTGTAGATAGATGGGAACAATGCTCACTGTTCGCTTTATAACTAATTACAAGTAATAACGAACTTAAACTTAACTGAAATATAATGATTCATTTATATTGCATTTTAAACTTTCTGCCGTAATAATGCGTGAAGTCCCAAATTTTTCCGATACACAAAAATTGTGATATCGAATATTTCTTCGTAAGGAAGGCTTTTGATGTACTTCTTGGGAAATAACTATTGTTATATTGGTAATGTATTGCAGCGAAAATTTTTAATATTGTTATTCTATATATTTATATCATTGCATAAATAATAAGCAGATATCTTAATGAGATTACTTGATGATTAAACAATATGAAATTACATTTAATCATGACAAAATCATGTACTAGGTGATAGCAGTGGCAAATTCATACATTTCGGCCGTTGCGATGTCCAATGCAATCAAAAAATAAATATATGGGGCGATAGAGAAAGAAAAAAAACATCAAGTAAAAAATTTAGCGCTTTCCCATATTTTTCGAGTTACGGGGTTCTGAAACTTTCAATTTTTGGTTAAAATATCAATATGAGTTTTATTTTAAAGCTTTTGAACAGAATTTCATGGAAATACTAAAATTTTTTAAAAATGCTTAACCCGTTAAGAGCCGATGTCATTTTTATGTGAAAACATATGTATGCCGTACCAATTTTTTTTTTATTTTTTAATTCTCTGTCACCCCAATATTTGCTACATAGATGGTGAAGGGTAAATTTCGGCATAGCCGAACACCGTTAATGATGCAAAAAAATTGAGATGTTGCAAATTTTTCCACAAAAAAAGTTTACATCGTGTATGCCTCTAAAAATTTACTAAATCTTTAATGTTTTCATGTAACAGTTTTACCAGATCGTTTGTGCTGCTTTATAAAAACTGTTTTCCAACTAGAACGTTTGCACTATAGAAAAAAATTTTATAAAGTTGATTCCCACAAATAGAGACATTTTCTATGTGGAAAAGAAAATATTTAATACCGTTAAATTTTAATATAAAATAATCTTATACGTTTTTCGATATTTTGATTTAGAAACAAAAACTTACTTTTAACAGAAAATTAAAAGAAAACAGTTGCAAAATGAAAATGTTTTGAAACTGTCAAGATGAAAAAACTCTGAAGATGAAAAAGAAATACGAGAATTTTTTATATTCAATACGATGCATTCAACAAATTTTATGGAATATTGCCTTCGTCAAAATTTGTCTTTTTCTACTTTTAATACCTTTTCCCTTATCATTTATTAATTTTTTGCTTTTAGTATAATTTAAGGTCTATGAAAATAATTCTCATATTGTTGATAAAGTTTCTGTACTTAAAGAAATGTTTTTGAATTTTCTAAAAATTTAGATAAACGTTTCCTGATGAGTTGGTTTAAGCAATCATTGAATTACGTATCAGATACCAGCTTTTCCAAACAGCAAATAAATTGAATTTTTATTATAAATTGTTATAGATTTTTAGCATGTTTTCAATACAACAGTTATTTGTATTATAAAAATCTAAGAACAATTTATAAATATTGCTTTTACTTGCTCTATTTAGGAAATAATAATAAAAGTAAAAACAACTGACATTAAAGCAAAGCAAAAAAATTTGAGTTTAAATAAATGTAGTCAGGAAAAAGGTTAAAGAACTTCTCGCATGTGAAAATGTTGCTGATGTAATAAAACATTATTCAAATTGTTATTCGTGCTTTTTTATGAATTATAATTGAATGCAATGTATGCCTTCAGTAAAAAATTTGTTAAATTTAAACTGTATTTTATTTTTTTTACTATTGTACATTAAACGTATTAGAATACAAATAAAATAATGTCACAAATAAAATTTATCATTTAACGTCACTTAAAAAATGAATAGTGAAATTTGTGGAAAATTATCGCACTTAAATGAAATAAAAAAAGCTGTAAGTGACGTATGAGTATGTTAGCCCTTTATCAAATTGCACGGATTTATAAAGTGGCAAATTGGTGTGTCGCTTTGACCATTAAGGGAATTGGTGGTATTGTCGTTTTTATCAAGCGTTAAGACCAAAATGTGATAATGCATCTGTAGCTCTCGCTTTTAATCTTTCAGTGATAAATAACGTTGTGAGACCAAAATTTCATCAGTAATATGTTATGAATGGCATGGTTTGAGGTATGTCCCTCAGTGTAGCATGCGTTGCCATAACCGAAATAATGTAACAACAAGTTGAATTGTTTTTCATGTATTAAATTAACTAATATTAAAGTCAATTATTTTTGTTTTTAACTAGCTTATTGTACCCGGCGTTGCCTAGGTCCAAGACCTTTTTAGGTACTGTATAATATATTTTAGCTTTGTTTGTTATGGGCCTCTTCTCTAAACACGTGATAAATCTATCAGATCAGTTGGATCTTATAGATCAAGAGACATCTATACTTCAAGTATCTTTAGAATCTTATTTTTTTAAGATTGGGTAAGATTTATAAAATTTAGCGGTTTTCCTTTCCCCTACTCCCCTCTCATATTCCCTTTTTTTTTCCAAAATAATCGTAAAATATTCTACCCGTTACATTAATATCGAATTGTGATCAAGACTTTATTGTAATCGGTACAGACGGAAATGCCCGTTTTTAATTTTTCTCTCATCTTGGTCCTAGCTCTGGAAAAAATTTAAATTCGAATTGATTCAGATGCATAAAAATGCCCGCTTTCCTTTTTCTCCCCTCCTGGTCCGCTATTTAAAAATTACTTTATTAAAATCGGTTGAGATGTTTAGCCGTGATTAATGCACGTACAAACAAACAAACTCACAAAAAAAATTGATTTTCTTTTTTCCCCCGTTCCGAGAATTTTCTTCTTTCTTAAATTAAATTGAACGGAAAATCATGAAAAATTGCATTTAATATAGAAAATAGACAAAATATTACTAAAATCTTTTCTTTATTTTTGTACGAATGTGTGAATACCACTACTGTCAACATCTTAAAATTGTATCAAACATTTAATATCAAAGTTTGTATAAATATTTTTTTTAAAACATTTGTTCTCATATTTTGCTTTTAAAATAAATGCTTGAAAAACTTTTTTGCTTTGTAATTGCATACACAATTGTTTGCACTAAAATCTAGGTCACTTTAAGGGTCCTTCTTGGCGCACGGACAAATTTATTGTGCAATGATATGTTAAGTGATGCTGGTAAGCACTATATTTACATATGTACATACGCAAATATACGGAAAATACTAGAAAAGTAACCGGTTATACAAAACAAAATTTTGCTAAATGTTTAAGCTAGGTTCTCATATAAATGCCTGAGAGCACAGTACATGAAATCATAGCTTACTTTAATGAATTAATAGCTTTGCAGTAAACACAGCTAGAAAAAAATCTACTTTGGATAAAAAAAATTCTTTCATACTAAAATGTTTAATATTTGATTAGATAAGGCGGAGGATAAAAGGCATATTGTGAAGAGTGTTAACCTTACAAACCAGTGATACCTCGCTGGAAATGTCCAGGTTCCTTTAGCTTCCACTGTTTCACTATATTTGACAGCCCGACGAGGAAAGCTTTTAAGTTCTTTGATTAGTTTACTTCGGCATAATTATATGAAAGCACTTCTATTCAGATTACGCTACAGTCATTGATTAATCGTAAGGTCAACATTATACTGTTGCAATTTTTATAAACACATCACTAAAAAGCTTCTGCCACAAATTGTTTTGTCGAAGTGCATAAAAGAAATCATACCGAAATCGAATTCCCATCCATTCAGTACCGCTGAAAAACACGAATTTTACTCTATTGCACGAGTATGATGGCCTGTCACCAAGCCGTTCTCACATGGTAAGTTTGACCGTCTAATAGCCGAATAAGAAGCATGGGAAAGTAATTAACAGCTAAATGTCTCAAACATGATATGTACAAATCATACTTCCACGTGATTTAAATCCAAATTACTTTAACATTAAGGGGGCTTAGTAAATAAATCAAAAACAGTAGATGCCATAGCAACCAGACAATAACGGTTTTAAAAAGAATGTGAAGTTCTTATCTGTTGCTGCGGACAAACGGTGATCGAACGGTAAGTATTACGGAGGCTAGCAAGAGGTGGAAATGCTAAAACTTGGGGTTATACCAGTAAAAACATAAAAAAAAGGACAAAAATGCGGAACGGTGTCAATGATGGAAACTCCAAATTATTCAACAACGAAAGGGTAACATCCTCGATTATAGAATAGATGCCGTATCTAGCATGCAGAGATTTTATAGAAACTTACACCAACAATTGGAAAATGGTTTGACAGAAGATAATTCTTGCAAAAAACAGACTTCAAAAAGATTTTAGCTATCTGTCTATTACGGTTCAAAAGTTTTACCACATACATCAAGTTACATTTACTATTGAGATATCCTTTAATTTCCAAATCTAAATTTTAAACTTGTTGTTATAGTGGACTTAGAAAATTCCTTTTTAATTTTCAAGTTTCAAATTTCTCTCTAATTTTCAAGTGTTTGTATATAACGTTTCAAGCGATAGGGCCATATAGTTTAAATTTTATCAATTATGGAAACGCTCTTTAACTTCTAAATTCAAATTGTAAACTTGTTGTTATAGTGAACATAGCTATACAGGTTCCTTGTAAATTTCAGCTGTCTATCTATAACGTTTCAAAAGTCTGGCCACATACAATGAATTACATCAACTATTGAGACACCTTTCAATTTACAAAACCCAATTTTACCTCTTGTTATAGCGGACTAAGCAATTCAGGTTCTTTGTAAACTTCAAACGTCTGTCTACAACTGTTCACTAGTATGGTCATATACATAAAACTAAATTAACTATTGGGGCACACTTTAATTTTTAATTTGAAATAATCATACTTGTTATTATAACTATCATATCGACATTCAGACCAATTCCTAAGCGTATATAACGATTCATAAGATACGCCTCTTATGGACACTCTTTATTTTTTTGTATTACTTTGTGCTATTGGTAGCCATAGTGATACGCAGTTTTTAAAATTTTGAAGTGATGCCCTTTACGGTTCATAATACATAAAAAAACATGTATGTTTGATTGTGTCACCCTTTAATTTTTAATACTGTTTTTAAAACGGGACCATCTCTAAGCATAACCTTTCAAAATCGGTTCAGAAATGGCTGAGTTAGGCGGGTAACATTCAGGCAAATTGATAACTCCTACTCTTTTTGAAGTAGGTCGCAATAAAAAAACCTTAAGAAGTTGCAGTTGACAAGTAAAAAAAGGCATGCGAGCGCACTTCCTTTTCTACATCGAAATCATCGCAACTGAATTTGTTAACGCAATAAAAGAGCTGTGATTTATTTTGAAGAATTTTCAATATAGCTTCAGCTATCGTTTGATTTGACGCTGCGGCAGCTATGAATCACAAATCTGAATAATGTAACGCTTTTAGAAAATTGTGACATTTTATGAAATTTGTTTCAATTTCAATTAATATTTTTATCACATACTTATAAAAACTAGCGCCATCTTAGCGCGAATATAGGTTTCACTTTAACAGATATGGAACATTTTCAACTTTGGTTTCTTTATTAAGACGCATTTATGTTAGCTTTGTTTTGTGTAACAAGTTCTTGTAATAGTTTTTTCTTCTTTTCTTAATATTATGTTATGTAATTAAAGTTAAATTACTTTTTCATTGTGAGTTGTTAGTGGCTGCCATTCGTGCTAATTTAATTGAATGCCATGTAAACATGCTATTGCTTTCATGCGAAAAGAGGATATAGAAAATTACTTTCCTTGATACATGTTTTAGAGTAGTTGTATGTAATCGAAGGATGTCGGTCAATAATATACAGCCATTGTTTCAAGTCGATAAAAAAAAGAAAAAAAAACAACAAAATAGAGCTGATACTGGTATCAGTGAACATGTGATAAATTTAAACCATTGACCTAGTTTCCACTTTATTTTGAAAGACATTTATGGTATTTACATGTTAAAAAGTGAAAATTGTTTGCTATGTAGTAAAAATTGCTTTTTATATTGTATAAGAAACATAAAGTAAACACTAAATGTGTCAAGATGTAAAGTTATATTATCAACTAGATGATGCACTATTTTTGGAATTAAAAGAAATTTTGTTCTATTCCGTTTTTTTTTTTCAAAGTATATTTTACAATCATCTTAAAAATATTTATATTTATCTAATTTACTTTATTCGTGCTTGATTCCTTCAAATATAAGTATTTCATGATGTTCTCATGAAATATTTATTATTTTAAACTAAACTACAAAATGAAATGTATTACTGCGGGGAAAGCATATCCATATGGCCATTTCACTACTGCTCAAATAGCTCATCAGTGGATTTTACCCAAATTTTGTATAGAAAAAACAGAAAGTCTTATATCAAAAACCAAATTGATTAAATGAGAACACCATTGAATCAATATGACAGAAGACAATAACAACTCAAATATATTCTACACAAAAACACAACAAACATTTAGTAACTATTTTTATTTTTTCTTTCATTTTTCTACATAAGGGATCCCATTGGGAACCATTCATATGTATTTGAAAGATGCAATGAAAAAATAAAAATTGAAAAACAATTTTTATTAATAAGCAATGTGCACGTGCAGATATATCAAAATGGAAATTTATTATTCGGAATCTTTTAAAATTTAATTAATTTACTTTATTCGTGCTTGATTCCTTCAAATATAAGTATTTCATGATATTCTCATGAAATATTTATTATTTTAAACTAGACTACAAAATGAAATGTATTACTGCGGGGAAAGCATATCCATATGGCCATTTCACTACTGCTACATATGAATGGTTAAAATTGAGCTATTTGAGCTGTAGTGAAATGGCCATATGGATATGCTTTCCCCGCAGTAATACATTTCATTTTGTAGTTTAGTTCAAAATAATAAATATTTCATGAGAATATCATGAAATATTTATATTTGATGGAATCAAGCACGAATAAAGTAAATTAATTAAATTTTAAAAGATTCCGAATAATAAATTTTCATTTTGATTTATATTTATCATAAAAATCCCACTTCGGATTTCTTATTCCCATTAAATTTTCGTTGGCATTGTTTGAAAAAAGGACAGTAAAAAAAAATTATCTAACATTAAATGCTAATTATTGTACTTACTAATGGTAATACAATTTTAATGAAATTGTAGTTATGAAAAATAAATTTAAAATATCAGAACCTCAAAATATTTGCATATAATTAATAAACTTTGATTGACACTTTTATAGATGGATCTACATTTAAAATATTTTATAATTTCTCAACTTTAAGTGAAATTGGTGAAAAACTTCATGTCAGAGATCAAAAGTCACTAAACACTCCAGCTAGCAAATCCTATAACTCATGTCATGTTTTACCAAATTTTTTTGATAAATGCTATTTTAAAATTATGCTCTAATATACTTTAAGTTGTTTATTTGGTGAAGAAATAAATGAGTGACGTTAGTAAGGGTAATGCTACGAAACCATTTAATAATTAGTCAATGATAATGATCTTAACTATTAAAAATCATTACCATTAGTGAAAATAATGGTAATGGTAAAAAAAAGTCATTACAATTATTTATTAATAAATGCTAATGAAATTGTCAATTAATTAGTTCATTTAATTAATTTTCACCAGGTATGACATAATTAAATTAATATGTCAAATTAAAATTATGTCAATTAGTTTTTTCTCCTTAAAATGGTGAGATTTTCTTTATACCATAGATAGATGGAAAATGTAGTTGCAAATATTATCTTTGCAACAAACTTTGCATTCGGTTATTTTTTAAGACCAGTCCAAAGCTGATTTTAATAGAAGCTTTATTGTTCTGTCAGAAATTGTTGAATTTCCAGTAGCTTCTTGGACTTTACAGAGGATTTTAGTTATAGCTCCCAATGCTACATCGTTTGAGTGTGCTCTATAGATCGTCGAAGCTAAGTTGTCCTGGCTTGCAAACGATGATGAATTGTTCGCCATGAGTTAAACGGTCGCAGAGTTACAATATATATTTTAATGCACTGTTTTATATAATTCGCCCCTTTGTTATCTAGGGAAATGCGAACATTGTTTGGACTGGGTAAAACACCGAGCTAGTTTACTCATCCTGAGATTACGCCGCCTTCCCTCTGAAAAACACAGAGATGGAAGCGTGTCTCCGATATAGATTTACGTCAGCACCTTTGGACGCTCTCCAAGCGAATACCGAAATACCCAACAGCAATTTTAAGCACATGGTGTGTAGGACTATCTATTAATTAATTGCTAAGAAGTGAAGGCTATCTAAACTACCACCACACCATTGGCGACATTTTGTGACAATGCCAGAGCACATAGGACGCAATCGCCCTCTTTGTGATTTGGTTTTAAACAACAGCCACCACCAATAACCAGTGCAGAATATAATAATCTCAGCTGGCTACAGATCCCCGTAGTGCCAATAGTTTGATCACTGGTCAGGCTTCGAAAGTCCACAAATCCCAGTTTTAGAGCCTGTAAAAAACAGCGTCAGGGAGCTTAATTTTAGAGGTGTAGAAAGTATCCTGTTTCATAACGAGGAGTATTAACTATTACCATGCGTATACGAGCTTTTGTATTGTTTTAAGCCAGCGGCCAGACCACATGCTGGTTAGAACCTCTCATGTCAGTTATCGACGTTAATTTTTACAACAATCACTTCTTAACTAATGGCCTTAGTTTAGCGTGATATCAAGCGGCTCAGCAGTTGAAAATTATTCAATCTTGGCAACGATTTTGCCACAGATTCTGAGTTAATAGAACGTTTATCGAAAAGGTCGTATTTTTTTTCAAGGGCCAAAAGGCAAAAAAATATTTTTGTATTCAGTTTGAGGCCTTTTTTTTAAATTAAAAATCTGATTATTATCTGTTGATGCGCAAGGGATTTCTAAAAGCAACTCTGCACGAATTTTTAAAGTCTAATTTTATGTACTTAATTTTAGCTGGAGACAGATACCATATTGTCTGTGCGAAACTTAATGGCTTAACTAGCTGTAAAGATTTTCAAAATCAAGATGTTAAGAATATATTCTAACAACAGTAGATCTGTTCAAACAAAATCCTACAATGCTCTTCCAAGCTGCAAGTCCAACTTGACACATCAGTTATTTCAATTGAATGTTATTTAAAATTTTATTTCTTAATAACTTTTTGCATTGTCATTACAAACTGCTCATACAGATAGTGCCCTCCTTGTACAAATTTAACATCCTGCCTTAGCCTTAGAACACTCTACTAGAGTTTTTCTATCTTTAACGTCATTTAATAATTAAGTTAGGAAAACCTCCCCGAAAACAAATAAAAATTCATTTTATATACTTGCAACATGCATGTACATTCATGTATGTAAATAACAGCTGCTTAAATAAATAAATTTATTTTGTATACGAAACCAAACCTAACCTTTTTCAATAAGTTAATTAAAATTTAAGAGCTTTTTATAGGAATATTAAAGCATATAGCGTGTGTTTTGCATACGAAATGTTCATCACAAGTCGTAAGGTCCCCTCTCAGAATTAATGCAACTTATAACGAAGTACAACTTGAAACAATTTAAACAAAAGAAAATGTTTTTTTGTTTTTTTATCTCAATTTCCTTAAATTAAATGTTTTGCAAATATACATACATATAAAAAATAAAAAAAAAAAAACTAATAAAGAAAAGAAAATAAAAGGAAAGTAATGGAAAGGAAACAAGTATATCATGCCTTATATCCAATCACCCATGCTAATGCATGGTTTTTAAGACAACAAAGAAACATTTAAAACATAAAATAAAGAAACAAAATGTTTTACGTAGCCAAGGTCCACTCATTTTGGCAAACGATGACAACGTGAATTGCTACAAAGCTGAGAAAATTAATTTTAAATGAAGGAACAAGTAACAAAGAAAGGCAATTTAACTTTTAATGAGAATAGAGGCTTTAACAGAGCCGTCATGCTTTTCATAATATTCAGCTCCCGTACACATAAAACAAGTAACATTGTTTATTGCGTTTCAAGGAACTTAGGACTATTTAAAACTGTGATGGAGTATGTGAAGGCCGGCCCACATAGAATCCGACATACGTTACAATTCGCCTTTTTCAACTGACAAGTAAGTTGAAATACATGTACAATCAGTACGACTCCGTCAACGTAAATTGCGAAAGTTGGACAACTATCATTTGCTGCTTGAGACCCCGAACTTTTGATGCGAAATGTAAAATTAAGAACGAAAAATAAAATTAGTATTAAAAGCTGTCGCATAGCAATTATACATGCTCACGGATTTATTTCCTTCCCGCCTGTCTGTTTTGAAGTCGGTTTTTTATTACAAGAAATATTTGTTGGCAATATCTCAAAATTGACTTTTCGCCACAAAAAAAATTTTATTAATAAAAATAATTTCTTGGGTCTTCAAAAAGAATAGTTTTTCAATGTATTTTTATATCAATATGAAGAAATCAAGCACGAATAAAGTAAATTAAATTTTATTTTTTATATTTGGTCTATTAAAAACAGTAAGCGTTTTTTCTGCTGCTAAAAAAAAATCGCCAATTAGACAGCCCCAATCATAAATTATTGTTTAATGTAATGTTCTACAATTGTTCTTAAAAAAAGTTATTTCTTTATACTTTGTAAATTAATCAACCTGAAGAAACTTCAAATAATGGCAAATATTTGCCATTTTAAAGCAAAGAACTAATCAAGCAGTAAACAAGATAATTTAATTAAATGCCTTTTAGAATGGCATAACTTATGAAAATCGGTTAGAAAGTGTGGCAACAGACGAACAGGCGGACATCGCTCAATCGACTTCGCTATGCAAAAGAACTCAGAATATATATACTTGATGGGGTCGAAAATAGATATTGTAGAAATTACACGCGGAATGACAAACTTATATATACGCTTTTTCCAAGTTTTGTAGTGAAGGATATAAAAACAATGTTTCATTCTTTTGTTATTCGTTCTACAATTTAATTTCTTAAAGTATGCTGACCAATTTTTTTAATTGAAATAAAAAATGGCTTATAATTATCTTCTAAAAAACCAGTTTAGGATTCGCATTTGATTGAAAACATTGCTCAGAACCCTGCATTTAATACAGTGGGAAAATAAGGGCCAATATATATGTCAGTTAGATAGCCCAACATATATGCGGTAAAAAAAATAATTGCGTGTGTATATCTTAGAGTTAAAAGAACGCCTTTTTAAGATAAATTTTCAACTAAAGCCCGCTTAATTTTATATTTCTATTGAATAAAAAATAAATAATATTTTAAACTTTACTTGAAGTTAAAAAAAAAATTTTTAAAAAAATATTTGATTATTTTTGCTCAAAACCTTACCGTTAAGGATTAATTAGCCGCTTTAAAAGTCCTTATCAAAATTACAAAAAAGTACTTTAATGCATTCGGCACAGAACACTCAAAAGCTGTACTACGTAAAAATTAACAAAGCCTTCAAAGTGAAAATATTCTTCATAACTTTTAAAGTACGGTTTATCATTAAAAAAAAATTATTATCTCGTGTAATGCTCCATTTTTAACCCACCCTAACCTGTCAACTGTTATTTCTTTGTTTAAAAATTAAAATTCATTCTTATTACTCAGTGATCCTACCTCTACACGAAATGTGATGTATCAATCACTCTTTTATCACCCTCACTTACAAATTACCTGTGGTTGTTGCTCTTCTTTGTTTTTGTTAAGTTTTCTGTTTAACCGCAAGTTTTGAATTTTCCCGTTCATCAATACTTAGGTGTGGGTTGAAGTTGAAGGCAATAGTTGGGTGTTGCAATTAGTCACCACCTCAAAGTATATAGATTTCAAAGCCAGTGGTTAATATTTAGAGAATGCTATTGAAATGACTAATCAGACAGCAAACGAACAAAAACAAAAAAACAAAAAACAACTTAAGTCTCTGGTATGACAATCATCATTAGGAGAATATAATAGAAAGAAAAACTATATGAAAGAATAAAAACAATCAGCCGTTTAGTCTGGCGCACAGACAGTATCAATGAACTTTTTTATTATAGTTAATGCTTCAATTAATGGGATGTTGCAACATTTGTGGGAATAAATTTTTATTCTTGAGGAATAGTTATGATAGTCGTTGAAGACAAAAATAAATTTATGTTTTAAATTTTTGAGATTTAAGAATTTTAGGTTTAATTTGAAGTAAGAAAATTAAAAATATTTTGCAATTTTTTTTTTAAATTAATTTTTATTTTAGTAAAAAAAATATCACAAAAATAATAAAAAAAGAATATACTTCCTGTTTAAAATGTCATGTTGTTTCTTAGTTAGAGCTATTTGGTTGTTGTAAATGGTAGGGCATGATGTCATGAGTTCAATTCCCATCCGCGCTTTAAATTTAGAAAAAATCTTGCTAAACGAGTCGTCTAATAAAATGCGAATACATGGAAAAATGTTACACAGACTTCCCTGAGCACAGATTAGTAAAGGAAAACAATCATTATTTGTAGACGCGGTATATAAGTTGGTGTCGCCTCCTCTACATAAGAGCAGCAGATGAGATGATTAAGGGGCCAGTTATGAAGAGATAGTAGACAGCACCAGTAAAGCAAGAAGATTAGAAAAAGAAAAAAAATTATACTGCCGCGGTAGATAAGTTGCTTAATACTCCATAAATATTAGCACAGCAGATGAAATGGCCAAGGTCCCTTCATAATTGAAACGAGAATTAACCTTAGCGAATTAAATAACCAACAGTGTGTAGCTGTGGCAGTCGAGACTCAACTGGTTAGAAAGACTCTGGTTGCTAAATGAGAGAAGAGGGAAGCGCTGGTAGTTGCAAAAAAATTCTAATTTCACTTTTAAAACACACATTTCTACAAAAGTATTAAATGCTTTTATTTTCAACTCGTTATATAAAGGCCTATACATATACATTTAATTATTAAATATATTATACATTTTTTGGAATAGAAAGTTCATAGTTAACTTAATCCAATCATTTTCAATCATATTATCGTGCAATGCTTTCTTAACAGACTTATACCAAGTTGAAAGGAACCGCTCAAATACACATAAAAATTTCACCAAGGATTTATTTGTTCAATGTACTTTTAACTAGTTTAATGGATTTTTGAAAAACAAAACGTTTTATGAACATTTGTCGTTTAATTTAGTATAATTTCAGACAGAAATGTATAAACCCTTGCTTTTTTATTTTAAAATTAATATTCTTTAGTTTTATTACTTACATATTTCAATAAAAATGTATAGTATATAATGTACAAAATATGACAAAAGATTTTCCTATCAATTTGTTTTGACCGGCACGATAAATGATAAAGAAAATGAGGACTTCCAAGAATAACAACTACAAAAACAACAGGATAGTATAGATGAAATATGAGAACTTTAAACTTTGCCGGCACAAAAAAAATAAAACAAAAAAAAAAATAAAAAATACTCCTGAACAAAGGATAACAAAACAAATGAAACCTAACAAAGGACAAGAAATACAAACAAAAGTCTAGGAAAAAAGGAAATAAAGCAACAGCCACAGCCACAGTTGCCAGATGTAAAAATTCATAGAGGTAACCATTGACAATTAGGCACTTTTGGTCCTAACTTAAAAAAGTGACAGCCAATTTTAAATTAACGCTTCAAGCCTATCTGTTTGCCATACTCATTTGGTGAATCGTTCCGACCGGACCGAAGGGTTAATGGCACTAGGTCGTTCCTTTCGCTCAGCATTCCTTTTTTTTCTTGAAATCTTAAATAAACGATGAAAGGGAGAACGAGAAACTATAACCAATTTGATCTGTTAAAGGAGTGTTTATAATCTTTTTGCATATGTCTTTCTTTGTCAATTATTTTTTCATATTTTTTTTTGATATGTTTGAAATAGAATTATAGTAAAATTAATTAATTTTTTAAAAGCATTTCGAAAATTCTTTCGATTAGTTGATATTTTTAATTATTTCGTAATTATTAATTAATTATTATCGTAACCACTTTCAAAAAGTTGTGGACATATTTTAAATTATTTTGTTGATTATTTAAAAATCAGCATAAGAAAATTAATTAAGGCCCTTTTTGTGAGTTGCATTCGATTTTCGATCTTCGCTGGCTAACGAAAATCGAATATCGATGTCGAAAATTTCGTTGTGCAACGAATTCTCAATCGAACACAATTTTGCTTACAATGCTTTGTGTCAGTTTATAAAACTTACTGAAAATGTAAGTATTTGTGATTTTTTAACTTTTTTTTAGAAATGGTGGCAATAAATTATTTTAATTACATGCAGTTCTTAGGTTGTAAGTACAAAACAACAATTGGAAAAGCTCGTTTCTCTAATGGTACAAAATCCACAGCTAGCAAAAGGAATATTCATCAGATGAATCATCGAACCATTATTAGAAAATAATTATTTTAATTTTTTGTTTTTAAAGTAGAAAACAATATTTCCTTAGAGTGACAGCTGATAAACATGTACTATTGTGAATAATCCAATTGAATAAAATTCACAACAGCACTATTTTCATCGAATGTGCGCCATAATACCAAACGAAAATTCGTGCGATCAGCTCTTTCGACTACAGTCGAAGATCGAAAGTTGATCATAATAGGCACTTAAGTTAATTATGCCCTTCACCACAAAAAGTGGAAAAAGGGTATAACTAAGTTTTTCGTTCCGTGTGTAATTTCTACAATATCCATTTCCGACCCTATAAAGTATATATATTCTGACTTCTTATGCATAGCGAATTCGAATAAGCGATGTCCGTCTGTCCGCCCGTGTTAGTGTTGAACTTGATTTCACAAAAAAAAAAAAAAAAATAAGTATGTCAATCGATTAGATATATTGTCGAAAGAGGTGCTATTTGAAATCAGCATGATCGGTCCATGTCTTTCGAGGCAGCAAACAAAACACCACGCCTAACTCAAATTTTTTTTATGTGATTTGGAACAATAAAGTAACTCCAATCAAAAAATTAAATATATGGAGCGATAGAGAACTAAAAAAAATGAACAGTCAAGTGAAAAAATTGGCGATAGCCTATATTTTCTGAGTTACGGGGCTCTGAATTTTTCAAATTTTTTAAAATATCAATATGGGTATGATTTAAATGCTACTAAAGAGATCTTTAAGAAAATTCTAAAATTAAAAAAAGTTAACTTTTAAGTAAAATAATATATATGAAGTACCAACTTTTTTTATTCTCTGTCACCCCAATATTTGCTTTTTTTATTGGAGTCACCTCACTAAACTAGATTTACATAGATGGTAAAGAGTATATAAAATTCGGCATAGCCGAATATAGCACTCTTACTTGTGTTTAGATATTTTTTAAAATACTTAAAGACTACGGATCGCGAAACTGCTGAATTATATATAACACATTTCCTGATCGTTTATTTAAAGACTTTGATTACCTAAACTAGTTTATAACCATTCCGAAGTCTTTTAACTGATGAGTAAACATTATCTAATACCCACCTACTTTATGATTCGGTAAAAATGCTTATCTGAAGCAGAAAGAAATACTTTTCACTTTATTTATTGAGCAAAAACTGCTTCTTTCCAAATTTAAAAATTCTTCTAATTTTAAAAAATTCTTGATTGAACGTATTTCTTATTTAATATATTAATACAGTGATATTATAATCTGAAATTTCTCCTTAAAATTTGGGTAAATTGAGCTAGCACACTGGGTTATTGTTAATAAAATTGTAAAAATTATAAAAATTGGCTACGATTAATGGTTCAAAGTAGGCTACTTAAAAAGTACTTCTCGTAAACACTTATGTAGAGGCTGCGCTGCAAAACAGAAATATAAAAATGTTCATTAAAGCGCAGTAAATTCATAATATGAAGTTAATTTAAGTTAAAAGTTTTACAAATTCTGCAGATTACTTTAAACCATATTAAAGAAAAAACTGCATGTTTTTATAATTTTTGCGATAAAAAAAATCATTTTGACGATTTTTTCTTAACCTGTCGATTTTGTATCAATTTATCTGGCAAATTTTTTTGTTGTCAAAAACAGGGAGTAAAAGAAATGGAGGGTGGAGGACATTTAGTATGTTTTCATATCCTGTGTAAAAATTTATCAAACAAATGTACAGGATAAACATTTTTGTCTTGTTTAATGCTCACATATTAAATCAATGGTGGGTACAGCAAATGGCTTTTAAACGATGCGTAATAAAACTAATGGCTTTTCTTCAATTATAAAAATTAAAAAAAACTAATAACAAATAAATAAATTTGAATTTTATTTAGATTATTGTTACAGAAAATAGTTTTCAGGAAAAACAAAGCATTTCGCACTGTTTACATTGTTTATAAGTGTTAACATGTTTATTTTAAAAATTAACATTTCAATTAAGAAATTTGTTTGGAATTCAAAACCTTTCTTTTAGTAACATTCCTATCTTTTGGCTTTAATTCAAATTTTGTTATTTAACTTTCCTTCTTGCATAAAAATCAGTAGGTGCAACTCTATGAATTGGTTAATACTCTGCTTTATTGTAAGTTTTCATAAGGGGTGGTAAAATTAATACAATAATAATTTTTTTTTGTATAATTTAAACCTGAACAGTTCAAAAATATACCAATGTCTGATTTGATTAAACTTACAGATTTCACCGTTTTATTTTATCATAATTTGTTAGGCTAACTGTTGTATTTCTTGGTTTTAGGAAGTTAAAGATACTTCTAACTGTATCCGTCTCATAGGTGGTCCAAGTTTACGGAAAAATAATTTAAATACTTTTAGCAGCCTATAAGAAAATAATAAACAGATGTAATAGGAAAAGAAGCAATGGGTAGCTTCTTAAGGTGGTGAATGATATTTTATTACAAATCTTTCTAACAAGAATTAGTTACAAATCCTGATGAAAACTGCCTATAATACTTATGTCAAAATATTATTCAATAAGGACAAAAAAAAAGATGTGTATTTAACCCCAAAAAGCACAATTAAGGAAGGCAATTGGTACAATTTAAAAAATTTTCCATCCGTGGTTTTTGTTGCCATGCAATACGCATGTGGAAAATAAAGCAATAAAAGGAAAGCTTGTCGTATTACTGAAAATAATTTTGTAACAATTTTGTTTTTTACTTCACACGCAAAGAAAAAACATGGTTAAAGTAACCACAATCTGAGAGCAACATACTATGGTTGTATTATAGAGTTGTTAGCAACACATAGTATTGTTACATTTAATAATAATATTGTTTGTGGTAAAGTACAAACATAATTATGTTTAAATATAAACATTCGCCGTATTCATAAAAAATTAAAATAGATTTGAAATGTATTTTAGGACAAATTTGCATAAAAAATTTGTGATAAAATACATTTCAAATCTATTTTATTATTATTTTTTTTACAACAAAACACAATTTCAACTTCAAGCTAACAAAAAATTACTAAACTGATAGAAAAGCAGTCTGACAAATCCTACAACAAAATATCTTTAAACGCAAACATTATTTTGTTTGCTTTTAATCATACTTTGATTAATAATAATAATATATTATGGTTAAATATATTATATTATTTTTAAGAAGTAATAAAACTTTAGTTGTGGTAGAATTTTTATAAGTTAACATCAACCATGTTGCATTATTTTGCACAGTAACCACATAATGGTTAAACGTTAACAAAAACTGTTTATCGTGACTAAAGTTTTATTGAAAACAACTATAATTTGCTATTCGCAACTATACATTGTTACAAAAAACATATTATGGTTATTGGGAGCATATCACAACCATGTTTTTTCTCTGCTGTGATTATGTGGTATAGAATATATCAGAGAAAAGTGCGGTCATAATAATTAAATTTTATAACATTATGTTTAAATATAAATATTAAATGGTCTATTTAAAATATGATAACATGATTAAAAATGTCACGTAATGCAAGTGAAACATTATATGATCTCGTAAGTGCAAACAAAGCGGTAATTAATAACTTCAATTTAAAGCGTTTTTGCATGGACCGAAAGCTAATAAACAAATTACTAAACTGATAGAAAAGCATTCTGTCAAGTCCTACAACGAAATGTTTTTTAAAGTGAACATTAGTTGTTTGCTTCTAATTATACTTCGATTAATAATAATAATTTTTTATTAAATATATTCTATTATTTTAAATCTTTACATATAATAAAGCTGTAACGGGGTCATTTCTGTACATGAAAATTTTGATATTATAGTTAGTTATCGTTATAGAATATAAAACATCTGTTTTTAAAATTTTTGCTGTTTGTGTTCGCATCACTTGAAAACTAGCAGATGGATCTAAACAAAATTTTGTGAGGAGGTCCCTTAGAACCTTTATTCCAAAATACAATATTTTTCCCCGTAAATATAGGCTATTTCGTAACAAAATAGAGATACAATTGTGAAAGCACACAATTTTACCGGTATATTGGTACTAAAACAGTTGTCAGCACTTTTTATTTTTGCAGATGGAAAATTTTTAACACAGTCTTCAGAACTCAAGAATAAATATATAAATTTGAATTTTAACAAAATTAGAAATGACACGCAGACGAAGTAGTGGGCACTGCTACCATGTTATAAAACATTCGTTGTGATTCGATTTCGTTTTTAGTTTTTGTGCATAGAAATTATATAATGAATAAATGTTAACAAAAAAATGTTTATCGTGACTAAATTATTGTTGAAAACAACTATAACTTGTTCGCCGCATCTATACATTGACACAAAGAACATTATAAGATTATTGTTTTTTTCTGCATGTGATTGCTGAAAAGTCAAAAAAATTTCTAAGGGATGGCAACGTCATACCAGTTAATTGGAAGTTGTGTTGTTAATCACATAAGCCCAATTCACAATCTTGTGCAAATGGTCTTGCATCATAGCATTTGCAAAATTGTGTAGCATATTTTACTCATTACCATATGTTTTGTTGGTGTAGACTAAAAATATGCTACACAATTTTGCAAATGCTATGATGCAAGACCATTTGCACAAGATTGTGATTTGGGCTATACTGTTTTGAGGAATTAGTAACTTGCAATTATGTATTGCACGAAAAGCATATTAACGACAATCTTAGTTTTTTTAAATATGTGTCTCAAAATTTTCTTTATTATATTTCAAATAAATTCAAACTTAGGCATTTTATATTATTTAATGTGTGGTTTCTGAAATACAAGCGAGCGACTCGTGTAGAAAATTTTTATAGGAATCACTCAAAAAATTGAGTGCTTTTCATACGACTAGACTAACACTTACTTCCGTATTTTTAACTTCTAACAAATATGAAAAGGAAAGTATTTTGCCATAAAATTCTGCAAAAAAATATGCAACTCTGTACATCACACGATTCATTTTCCTAGTGTATTCCATACATATTCAATATATTTATTGAGAATGCAAAAAGAAAACTAAAATTTGCTTTGTATAACAAAAAGGTATTCCTGCAATTCAATTTAGTCATGCCATTCATTCACAATGAAATAATATAAAAATGCATTTCATCTATTATAAAAAATAAAATGATAAAGACTTTATCATAAAACACAAACAAAAAAAAAAAATAAATGACACCACACTGACGCCAATGATAGAGCCACACATTTACGAGTTCCTGCGTATGTACACGTACGCTGGTACAGACAAACTGTTTCGTTGTTTACTCACTTATTCTTACGCTCCCTTCTACTCCTTCAGCTTAGTTACTCAGCTGGTATCAGTGTCTGCCCTTACGTTTGTCAGTCATTCAGTCAGTTGGCCAGCCAGTCACTCCCCAATAAACACTGGCACTAAGAGATTGTTATTACTGGGGTTTTTCTTTGCAGTTGAATTGAATTGAATTAAACGAAACGAAACAACCAAAGCAACCACTATTAAAATTCTTTACTTGTAAATGTTTTAATGTCTGACATGCGTTCCTATTGGCATGGTTTAGGCTTTGGTTGCTACTGCTGCTGCTACTACTGCCGTCAAGTCTTTTATTGTTTGCATAGAATAACTAACAACATAATTCAAGGATAATGCAAAACAAAAATGTTTACAATTTCTATGCTGAATAAACAAGTAGGAAAAGAACAAACAGCAAAAACAGAAAAAAATCAATAAATAAAAAGTGAATTGCAGTTAAACAATGTTAAAACTTTCTAGGAAAACCGGAAAAGGAAATTGAAATAAAAATTCAATTTGTTTAAAAATTTATTGTTAAAGAATTTTCTCTGATAAAATTTTAAAGGACTAGATTAAAAATTTTGCAATGTCAATTATTACTTATTGAAAATATTTTATTAGATTAAAAAAGTTTAATTTGAAACTAATTTTAATAACTTGTTTCCTTCAAATAGGTCGTCAGGTAGCAAATATCCAAAAGGAAGTGTGATTTTTTTATACTGTTAGTAACAACATAGAAAGTCTTCCAGTACAAGTTTTGAAGCTTAAAAAAAGGAATAGTGTGCGCATGTGATTGGCTAAATGCCAGGCTTGCATTCAGACTCTAAACAAGTGTTAATCACCAGTTGCAGCACTAGCAAACCAGCTTTCTCCTCCGCCATTGTCTAGACTCAATCGAAAAATGGCCATTAAAATAAGAGCGGAGATTAAAATTTAGGTAACTTGCAAAATAATGCGACACTATGATCCAGTTGAACCACAAAAAGATAACATTTCTCAGGTGAGCAAAAATAAACCGAACAAGACGAACGATCAAAAAATTCTACAGCGGTGGAGACCTTAATGTTTGAAATAATTTCAGTAGAATTAAAAATGTTTGTTGCTTTAGAAGCAGAAGCAGAAATATAAAAAGAAGTTTAGATGTTAAACATTCAAAATCTTTATCTGGTCCAAGTACTGAAATAGAAAAAACCTCATCTGATTTATTGTGATGTTTTACTGACTTAAATCAAACCATAACTGTTGCTCAGGAAACAATAAGACAGCAAACAAGGTATAATCAAAAGATGCAACCAAACTACTATAAACGGGAAAACTATGTTAGTGAAAAAGACACGGAAACTTCAAAAATTATCTGACCGTAAAATAGATCAAGAAAAACTATGTCTCGTGGCTTTGCATGTTGGAGGTTTTGACAGCAAATAATTTTTTACGAAAATGTTCAGTTAAGACAGACTCCGAATGAAGATGCAACGGAGGAACTTTGGCAATAGGTTAGTTGCACTAGCACCATACTAATTAACTGCCAGGCCCATATGCAATTCACATACTTTTCACCCGGTTTAGATGTTGTTTGCAAAAGGAATAGAAAGCTTAAAACTAAATTGATTAATTCGTTTGCCCGTGATGAAAAATTGGTATTTAAATTTAATTAAATCCAAATATAATTATATCTTTCATCACAAAAAGTAGAAAAACGGTGTATTTAAGTTTGTCATTCCGTTTGTAATTTCTGCAATATACATTTTCGACTCCATAATGTATATATATTATGAGTTCTAGTGCAGAGCGAAGTCGATTGATCGATGTCCGTCTGTCCGACCGTGTTCGGGTTGAAATCAACCGTGCCCAGGCACTAGATGAGCCAGAGAAAATTTAAGTAAGCCAATCGATCGGATATAGTTTCAAAAATTTTGCTTTTGAAACTCAGCAAGATCGGTCCATGTCCTTCCAGGCAGCGGAAAAAACAACAAATTGAGTTTAGTAAAGTAACCAATCAAAAAAGCAAATATATGTGGCGATAGAGAATTAAATATAAAAAATGTAAAAAAAAATTGGCGCTCGCCTTTATTTTCGGAGTTTGGGCATCTGAACTTTTCATAGAAAAGTACGATTGTGCACCATATTTCTTAAGACATCAATATGGGTATCATTTAAAAGCTTTTGAAGAGATCTTTCAGGAAATACTCAATTTTTTAGAAATGCCTACCCACGTAAGAGCCGATGACATTTTTTGTAAAATTATAAATAGCACTTAATTTTTATATTTTTTTTCTTATTTTTATCACCCCATTATTTGTTTTAGTTTTAGTTTATGTTTTGTTTTTTTTTTTTTTTTTGGATTAGAGTTACTTCACTAAACTATATTTATATATATATGTTGAAGGGTTGTTGTTTTTTTCAATACTTTAATAGTTGTAAGTAAAAGAGTATTGTTTTACTTTTACCTTTGAAAAACATTAATTTATTCTCCTGGTTCTGGTTACTGCCAGTAAGTGTTATTTATTAAAATTCGCACTCATAAAAAAACTACCAATACTAATAAATTTTGTATTTAAAATACAAAATCTTTAAACTGGTATTAAATGCAAATAAATTGTAAACTTAATTTTAGCGTCACACTTAGCAGCTTTGAGATTTTGGACGAACAGGTGATTTTTTCAATTATAAAAAAAAAATCTTTATTATAGTGTTTGTTGCTTCAGCTTGTTAACTTCTAATTAAAGTGCTAAAATTGACAACAATTTGTAATTTAGTGCCAAGTTGTAATTAGTTTTTAACGGGGCAGTTTACGAACTATAATTGCTTTTTCTTTTAAATCACTACGAACAAGTTGACCTTTTATTTTTTATAATCGTTAAATCAACTCTAGTGGACGTTACTTACTTCAATAGAAACCTTACTTAACTTTTAAAAATCGAAAACACTTCGGTTTATGGGGGATAAGAAAAAAGTTTAAGATTACTGAAAACTATAATTTGTTATAGTTTTGGAAGGATTATAATCTTCGCATGGAGTGGTTAAGCAGTAGATAGAGATCTCTAGCATACTGCAACCCTAAACGGAAAATTCAACTAATTAAAGACATAGTAAAAGCTTATCACATGGTTTAACTGCATATAGCTGAAAAGATGACACGGACAAGCCTAAATGTTGCCCTAATACAGAGTATTCTAAACTGGTGACAGCAAATAAGAACTTCTTAGCTCAAATTTCCGAGAAGAACTGGTAGATGCTTAAATGACAGCATATGGTATGTGTGAATATGCTGTACTATCACTAGACATTGAGCCCCAGGTATCTACAAGCTATTTTTCAACACCTTTCGGGATAGACAAATACAAGGCACCAACCAAAAAATATCACTAAGAAATGAACGGATTTTAAAATATACCTCAAATAGAATTGGCAGCAATTATGGTTACCAGGGCTTATGAGACTAGAGGGCACCTGAACTTTGGTTGTAGCCTGAATTTCGTGCCGTCGTACAAGGAGCAACTTAGATTAGGTTAGGCAGGCAGCCGTGTTGCCACAGCCCACTTGGGTCCAGTAATTGGTCCCTTTGTGTTACCTGCTGTTAGAAGGGAGGAGCAACTTGGTTGTTGTAGTTTAAATCTAAACTCTGAAAAAAGCGAAAGCTAGACATTTTATAGATCGTTGAAAGTTTCAAACACGTTGTGCTTCTGTCCAAAAAGGAGATCATTACCAAAAAAGATGATTTCGTATTGACACTTATGAATGCAAAACAAAGTAAATATAATTGTTAATTTATTATTTTTAACCCCTCACCGCAGGTGGAAAAGGTTTGTATTTTAATTTTTTCCGATCCCATAAATTATATATTATCTACTTGATCCTTAGGGAAGTCAATTTCGCAATGTGTTCGTCTTTCCGTAAACTTTATCAGTATACCTGTTCCGGAAAAAACTATATTTTAAGAAAATATATACACAACCCTTTTGGTGAAGGGTATAAAAGATTTGGTACAGCCGAATACAGCACTTTCACTTATTATTATTATTAAAATTATAAGTCAAATTATTTTATGTTACAAACAAATGAATAACTTTAATTCGACTAAAGTCGTAAATGAGAATTCACGTGTTATTTTTTATTAAAGAAAACAATGCAAAAAAGCTTTGGATTGTACATGTTCTAACTAAATTAATATTAATTGATTACTAATACTTCTCGTTTTCTAATTTCTTAAATTAATTGTTTATATAGATGAAGTTAACAATGTACACAACATAATGTAGATAGAATTAAATACATAATGCTAATGATTGATGTAGAGAACAGACTGCTTATGCCTAATTTTTCTTGTTTTCTTTTTTTAATTAATACAAAAATTTGTAAATAATTTTTATTTCATAATAAATTTAGAAATTAAAAAATGCGTGAACTTTAGTCGATTTAAATTTATTTATTTAGTTATATTATTTATTTATTATTATCCATCGCCAGCCTCTTGCTGGGTAATATGTTGTTGGTGGCACAAAAGTTAATCAGAAATAACAATCTCTGGAAAATGCAGCAGGCGCCATTAGTGTTTCCACGCATGTTAAAAATTAGTTTTTTCTTTCAAAACTTAGTAAAGTCCACCTTTTTATATGATTTAATAGATATCATCATGGTTTAGCAATAGTCTTCAAAAAAATTAAAATGAGATTTCAAATCTTGAGATCCCAATTTAAAAGTATTTCAATGGACTTTCATAAAGTCTATACGAATTTCTTTAAGAGAAAAGTGTATTTAAAACAAAACTCTATAAATCATTTGACCTAAAAATCTCTTTATGAAAGTATGTAAATCAAATTAAATAAAGAATTTATTTTTTTTACTTATTTAATAAATTTCGTAGTAATTGTTTTCAAAAGCTACCAACTTTCCATCAAACTGAGCATAAAAACTTATTAATAAAATGTTATTTTAATACCGAAAACAAAACATCTGCTTGCATATAAGGGCCACACAACTTTTCTATTAAAGCAATAACAATAACCGCTAACAACCAACCATGATGGTCAAGTCAAAGGCCGTGAAAGCTTATAGCCAATAGTAAAACAAAATAAAGGTACAGATGCAAATGCAGCAAATATGCAAATTAATAATAAAAGAATAAAACAATTATATACAGTTTCATTAATAACGAATTGCGTTTACGCTACTAAATGGCAAATAAAAGGAAATTTAATTTAAAAACTGGCTAAAAGCAAATTCTTCCTATTGTCTACACCTAATTAATTTCCATAAGGATGTATGTAAGTATGTGCATACATATATCATAAAAAACGCCACACACCATATGAAAAATAATGGTTGCTGCTCTTTTTTTATTAGAGTCGGATATTTACCTTGCTAACAATTGATCAGTTGCGAATTCTTAGATAAGGTAACAGGCAAACCTACATCAGGACGTCAAGCGTTGTCTATCTGTCAAAAATACTCATGCTTAACATACAAAATGCATAAAGCAAACCCAGCGGCCGGCATCTATGCCAAGGCAAATTCCAATGGAAAATTCGGTTTAGTTGTCAAACAGTTACAGTATAAAAGTAAGAAATTTTAACATTTGCAAATTATTATAGACCCTTCAGACTACCATGTGTATAGGGTGTAGTATGTGTGCTATTCCATATTTGACCAAAATGGTCATTTTTCTTCTCAAGAAATTTCGCTGAAAAAGCATTTTTTTAAAACTTAATTTTCTCAAATCCCAAAATTATTTCAGATATTGGACTAATAGTGCCTAATTATAGACCCTTCAGACTACCATGTGTATAGGGTGTAGTATGTGTGCTATTCCATATTTGACCAAAATGGTCATTTTTCTTCTCAAGAAATTTCGCTGAAAAAGCATTTTTTTAAAACTTAATTTTCTCAAATCCCAAAATTATTTCAGATATTGGACTAATAGTGCCTTATTATGGACCCTTCAGACTACCATGTGTATAGGGTGTAGTATGTGTGCTATTCCATATTTGACCAAAATGGTCATTTCTTCTTCTCAAGAAATGATGAAAAATTAGTGTTTTATTATAACCCATTTTAATGCTTTCCTAAACATTTTTCTAATACCAAACTATTATAGTTTCATAATATATCACTTGAAGCAACATTTTCATAAATTATATTTATAAGGACTTGTGTTTTTCTACTTAAATTATCCTTCAAAAGAAAGGAACCCAAAAACAGAACGACTGTTAAGTGGCTAACAGTACTCTGTTAACTGTAAAAACGGCAATGTTAAAAAAAAATGGTTTTTGTCTCCACTAGTTAAATACGTATTTATCTTCACAAACATTTATTTTTACACTCGCGTTTTTTTATCTTGAATGTCCAACTACACATAAAAGTTTTTTTTCTTTTTGAAATTTCAAAAAGAGCTGCTGCACTTGGAAAACCTGATTTTGACAGCGAGTTAGATATTAAAGTTAGCTGATATTTTTCGTTTTTTTCATGACTGCGTTTGTAGAAAAACAATGATACTTTAATTAATTTCAGGCTAATCTAGCGATTTTATATCTTTTTGTGGATTTTATTAAACAAGATAAGTTGAAGTTCTTGATAATTATATATTTCATTTTTCCGTAAAGGTTAAATGCGAAACAACGCTACACTTGGCGCCAAGGCGAATCAATCAGGTAGCAGCGTAGTCGAAAGCGTTGTCAACTTTGAAATTTCGAAACGCACCAAAGTGGAGAAAAAAACGCACGAAGTTTTAGAATTTCTTTTTTATTTAAAATCTTTAATGATTTAGGACTCAGCAATTCAGGTTCGTTGTTAATTTCAAGCATCTGTCTGCAACTGTTAAAAAGTATGTCCATATACATCAAATTAAGTGAACTATAGGCGCACCCTTTAGTTTATAATTTTAAGTATTAATACTTGTTACTATATCGGCCATAGCAACCGACATTCTGTACAATTTACAAGCGTTTGTCTATAACGGTTCAAAACATAGGCCCATATAAGTAAATTTGCATCAATTATGGGGGCACCCTTTAATTTTTAGATTTATTTTTGTATAAATTTTTGTTATTGGGAGCCTAGTAATACGCAGTCATTTTATATTTTACAGAATCGTCCTTTACAGTTCATACATACACGTAAAAATATGTATGGAACACCTTTTAATTTTTAAGATTATAAACTGTTTATTAAACGGGACCAATCTGTAAGCATAATCTATCATATTACAACCAATTTTCAAAATCGGTTCAGATATGACTGAGTTCTGCAGGCACAAACATATAAAAACAACATTCAGTCGAATTGTATAACCTCCTTCTTTTTTTGAAGTCGGTTAAAAGCCTTTACTACAAAAACAATGACCATGAAAATCTAAAAGGGATAGTATATTCCATACAGTGAAATGTTTCTTTTTTAACATAACAAAAATTAATACAACAACAATACCGTTTCATTTTGTGCATATGATTTGGTATGTCTTAAACGAAATGGTATTAAAACAGCTGTATTTTTTGTACAAAAATTTTTTTCTCACACTAAAAAAAAGAGTGGTGTTAAATTTGCTTTGGTGCCACCACAAATTGAAAAAAGCACCAAAATTTAAAAAAAAAACGCACCACGCACCAACACGTGAAATTTTCGCACAAAAAATTCGAAAAAGCACCCAAAATGGTGCGAAACGCACCAAGTTGACAACACTGGTAGTCGAACTAGTTCAATTTCGTTGTTTGACAGTTATGTTACTAGCAAACAAAAAAATGAATACGACTATGCTACCACATGGTAAATGATTCGCCTTGCTTGGCACGCTAAATTAGGTTGGTATGTAACTTTGTATTTGATACAATGGCTACACAGTGTAGCTCCATAGCATTTATTTATTTAAAACTAAAGCACTACAGAATGACAGAGGCACCACATGCAAGACAATTATTTGTTGTATTAGCGGCTTCACCTAGTAAAGTTAATTCGCCTTTGTTCAATGCCAAAGAAGATTAAAGTACAATCTTAAAATCAAATGATTAATTTTTAAAGATTTAATCAGTTATATTGCAAAAGTTTACAGAAATGGCAGAAAGGACAAGCATTACATATCATCAATTTCTAAATAAATTTGATATAAAAAACAAATTTAATGATCTTAAATATTTCTCTTATTTCAAGATCAAAACCACAAAGTTTAATCAAAACTCCAGCAATAAAGATGCGTTTCAAGTCAATATGTGCGTTGCTGTACTCAACTTTGGCATTCCGTGGCATCCCAATGTTGCCGAAAGCTGTTTCGTACTACAAGTATGGGTAGAAGAGAGAGCTTTTGAGGGAATTAAACTCTTCTTGTGTAAACTGTACAATAATCAGCTGGTTGAAAAATAAACAGTAGTTAATACAAAATATTCTATGTTTTACATAGGGTCTATATTAGAGATAACATCTGAGATGAGAACGTCGAACTTCATCGCTGAGAGAATTCTGTTACTTGTAGTCTTAAAATTAGTGTTATTGCAATCTTTTAAGAATTCTTATGAGAGCATTGTTATGAGATATCTCATAGGAACAATTTTATGATATGAACTGTCAAATATCAAAAAAAAAAAAGAATAATAATAATAATAATAATTATGTATTTAAACAAAATGCCGCCATTACAAATCTGATGCACAAATTATTAAAAATATCTGCCTCAAGAGTACAATTTTATATAAAACGATTTTGTAAAAAGAAAATAATTAGTTTTTGAACAAAATGATACAAAACATGTATATAAAAGAATATTTTCAATTAGTTGCAAGCAGGTGTTTTCTACGCGGCTATCAGTGATTTATGAATTCTTATAAGATTAGGAGAACTACGTGTTACTCTTGTACGATATTAAGATTAAGATGGAGAAATGTTCTGGTGACGTTTTCTCTCATCTTATATCAGAGTTATAGGCTCTGTGTTATCAATGGAAATATTTACCAAAAATATTATTTAAAAGTTTTATCCCAAAAAAATAATAAAATAAATTGAGGAACATACAAAATATTTGTTATTTATGTATACGTACTATGAACAACTGTATGTACATATTCATACATATTTTGTTTGATATCTTGTTTTGGGATAGAAGTTTGGTTTGTTTGTGTTCTCGTACTTTTAGGCATTTTTGTTTTCAATTGAGAATAATTTATGTTTACCCTCATTTTACCGAACTTTACCCAAAAAGTACGCGAACGGAGCTAATATACCCACCAATTTCTTTTTGTCAAAAATTGGAGACAATAAAAACTAGCACATAATCAAAACAAAATCGGAAAAAGAAATAACACAATGTACAATTGCACACGTGAGTAGCAAATCTTTTAATAAAAAAGAAAAGCTAATAAACTTTAAAAACAAACAAAAACAGCAACAATAAATGTGTACACAGAAAAGCACATGTGGTTCCTACTTTTTGTTTAAAACACAAGACATACCATCATGTGATGGTCTGGTTGTTTTTGTTTTTGTAGCCTTAACATTTTAAGACACAAAAAAATCAATATTTTTTGTAGATGTTGTGTTTGGTCTCACGTTTCAATATTAAGAATGATAGTATTTGAAATAGAGTTGTAGAAGTATGTGTTGCCGTTTTGGCTTTTTTTTAATGTAATGGGATTTTGTTTGGATTGGTATACTGATTAACAGTAGCGAAAACGAAAATTAGGCACTAAATGCTTTTCTTTTTATACTCTTCACCACAGATGAAAAATGGTATATCTAAGTTTGCCATTCCGTTTGTTATTTCTACCTCATGAACTACCATTTTCGACCCCATGAACTATACATATTCTGAATTCTTATGCATAGCGAAGTCGATAGAGCGATGACCGTCTGCCGTCTGTCCATCCGTCTTCGTGTTGAAATCAACTTTGTCAAGGCACTAGAATAGCTAGAGGAAATTTATGTACGCCAACTCATTAGTCATAGTTTCGAAAATTTTGCTAATGAAAATCTTCAGGTCCTTTGAGGCAGCGCTTGGCTGTGTTTACCATTATTCACCCATATATTCAGTTATACTAGCTAGGACAACGAAATTTGAGCAGAAAAACTTAGCGGTATATGGTGAATGCTATATAAGATTCGACATAGCCGAATATAGCACTCTTATATGTTATTTTCTTGGCATGTACTTTATCAATATTTATCGAATTTAATAAAAAATATTGATATATTATTAATTGTCTTTGGAAATGAGATATATTTTTAATTAGGTAGTTAATAATTACAATTAAGTAGCTGAATAAATTAATACCATAAAAAGATGCCAAATACAGTGCCCATAAAAATTTTTTACTGAGGTATTTCTGATACCATTTTAGAATCATCCGACAAAAATTATAGCACTTCCTATTTCTTATATTTCAATATATTTACTTTGTTACAACTATACATCTATTGAAAATTGAGATTTTATTTTCCTAGATGCCGATTTTGTGACTGATATAGGCATTCCCTGCCATCTTAACTTCCTTAAAAAACTGTCGTTATATTTGAAATCCCAAATTTTTTTTTTTTATTTATTACGTTTTTTTGCAATGGCAACGCTGGTGATACTTACAATAACCCCCAAAGGTTAGAGGCCAGTAAATCACTCAGTAAACGAAACAACAACAGTAATAACATTAAGAATATATAAACACAATAATTGAAGAAAATACTATTTACAAGCCATAAAGATGCATGCTCAGAATAAAAATATAAAAAACAATTATTCTTACCTTTTGCTCCCCTTGTAAGGAAAATATTTAAATTATTTATTTAAATTTAAATTATTGTCTTCCACAAAGTTTAAGTTGAATATTATTAATGTGTGTTTTGTTTTTACTTCACTTTGTTATTTTGCAATTTATTTACTTTTCTTATTTTTTAAATAATACTATTTTGTTCGTGCGTTTGAAAGCAGCAACTTGTTTGTTTAATTTTCTTTGTTAATTTTTTATATTGTTGTTGTTATAACAAAATATGTAAACAATAAAATTTTGTTCAAGACTTTTAAACTGGTTCTTTAAGCCAGTCATAACAATGATTGTATGTTTTTCTTTTATATTTCTTTTATATGCATATCTTTCTTAAATTTATGTTTAAATTTTTAATTATAAAAGTACGTGCTATTTTCTAATATTTAAAATTTTGATAATTTTTTTTAATCAAGAATAACTTCTTTACATTCTAATGCACACTTATTGAAGAAAATTTCTCTTAAAACACCCTGCGTCAAAATACCGTTAGTTCTTTTAACACATCCGCCTTGTTGGACAAACTCTTGTTATCTGTTTGCTAAACATATGAGTTTGTATATAAATTTATTTTTTATATCAGGGTTGCAATTTTAGGTGTTTAATTACAGTCATGTGTAAATGATTACGGGCATACTATTGTTTGCAAAATTATTAAAAGATTTAATGCTTTATTTTCACTCACTTGAAGACAACCACAAAGCCAACTCGTTTTGGAATCTTTGAATTTTTAAAGTAAAACTTAAACTTCAATGATAAAAGCAAAACAACGCCTACTTTATTTATATGGAAAAACTAAATTTGTTATTAATTTGTTTTTGTGCTTAATATTTTATTTTATATTTCATTTTATATGTTCGCTTTAATATTTTATTTTATGCTTTTTTATTTTATACAGTTGTATTTTCGTATTTTGATGCACATTGTGGTGTAATATGAAATTTATTTTATTTATAATTTTTTAAAATTTAATAGTTTCTATCAAAGTATATTTATATTAAGTACATGCAAGTCTACAACAAATACAAATTTCATGTATTATGTCAAAAAACAGTTCAGAGATGGCAAAGCGGGTAACATTTTATAATGTTTTCTAGCTAAAAAATTAATATTAATTTTACGTAATTGTTACATAAAAAGTAAGAGAATGACATTTTAACGACTATATTAATGTAAATTTAAAAAAGAGGATATTCAATGCAACTTGAATTGGAAAAGTGTAATTTGAATATTTCGTTTACCATCCCTGATAGAACATAATAAAAATGAAAAGAAACACGTAAAAAACAAGAGAAATGTATAGCAAAATAAAAATTAAAATAAATGTAAACAAAATTTGACACAAAACATGGTAAACACGCACACCAATAAAACTATCAGCTGAACTCCTGCATGTACTTGTTATAGATATACTTTGAGTTTCTATGTACAAATGAGAAATATTTAAAAAATTTCGTTTTAAAAATAAGAATCAAGTTTTACAGTTCCTTCACACTTAAAGCAAGTTTGAAGTTTTTTAAAATTAAAAATATGTCGTATAGGACGTATTTGAAATTGAAAGACTTAACAAAGAGCAATACCATATTGTGCAAATTAGAGAAAAACAATTAAAATGAGGTACAGCGTGTGATGCCGATTTTGTTAAAATTTTTGGTTTTTTTTTTGTTAGTTTTTATAAAATATTTAAAACATTTTACACAATGTCAGTAAACTATAAAATGGAAAATCAAAGTTTTTTTTATTCATTTTTAAATGATTTTTTAGAATTCATTTTTCCTCTTTTTTTCTAGTTATACACAAAAATAGTAGCACATATGATTTGAAAAAAAAGAAAACAATAAAACTGTGCCAACATGCTGAAAGAGAAAAAATTGCAAATATAGAGGTTTGGAAAAATATTGAAATTAAAATAAATTCTTATTTCGTGTGGATTCGTTGAGTGGTTTGTTTTGTCAACCGCGAGGTTGAATTTCTACTCTTACCAAAGTGCAAAAGGTTTGGAAACAAACAGTGAAATTAAAATAAAATCTTATTTCGTGTGGATTAGTTTAGTGGTTTGTTTTGTCAACCGCGAGGTTGAATTTCTACTCTTACCAAAGTGCAAAATTGTTGTATTTACCATATCTTACACATGGTATGCTATTTATTATCAAAAACCTTATTGTGTAAAGCCGTAAGTAAATGATTATTAACTTTAGCTCACACTGTGTAAAACAATCTTAATAATTTCTCTTGTTATTAACAGAATCGAGGCACAGGACTCGAATATAATTTTTGAACATAGTCATAGTATTGGATTTAAGTGAACGAAATTTCAAAAATTAAAATAAGCAAAAAAAAAAAATAATTTTTAAGGACAGTTGCAGTTCTGTCTAAATTTCCAATCAAGTGCAAATTGGACTTAAGCACGAGTTTTTGTTTTTTTTTTTTTTTATTATTTTAAATTAAAAATATCTTCCTGTTACGGTTCAAAAATTAAAATTGACCTGTACATAATATATACCACTTTGTGTACGATTGGCTTTTTACCAGGTTTGCAAATTTTTAAAAACTTATAAGGCCGCTACTCTACGTTTATTATTTTTAATTTATTTCAGCGGCGTGTCAGAACTACCTTATTGTTAAATTTTTCCGAATACATACATACGATTATTTGGTAATTTAAAATATAACGGATGTAATTTAAATGCATCTCTGTAGGTGTTCAATTAGTTACTTTTATATACAAATCTCTCTTCGCATAATTTTTACTACTACATTTTACAACAATGTATGGTAATAATTGCTTGAAAAGTGGCAGTTGCAGATATTCGCTTTTAAAATTTTTCATATATGTCCATTCCAATTTGAACATTAATAAATATATCAAATTATTATATGTATTAGTAGTGAAACGTATGCATTTAAATAAAAAAGTATTCATATTTCTAAAATTGAAGTATAAATTGAAAAATATTAAAGTTTTATGTGGATCTTCATGTGTTCAGAAAAAAGTTGAGTTGTTCGTTTACTTTTTAGCTGGCTTAAAATTAAAAAAATATTCCTTACTGTTTTAAAACTTTTATAAACCTTTTTAAATTCGAATGTAAAATTTTAATTTTACAATTTTATTGATTTTCAAAGTTTCTGTGTTTAGTCCTAAAAGTTCAGTGGAATTAATCATAAAGTGTTTTAAGATTTTCCATGTCTTGTTGTAAAATACTTTGCCATAGTAGTGCCGTGAAACAAATTGGTACGGAAGTTTTTTAAAAAAAATTTCTAAAATTTTTCCTAACAAAATTTCTAAGATACAAATGATTTTTTAATATTTTCTCAAGCTCAAGCTTATGTCACACTTTCCTATGTGAAGACTTAATCCTTAATATTTGTACCATTATTTAAGTTTTATGAAAGTTCAACGCCTAGAGTGCGTTTCCCTTTAAAGACACTTAACCTTGACACGAACCGCACTTGTTTGTGATAAAAACGATAACACCAAACAGTACTATAGAAAGACAAGTTATCGATTCTTAATTTCTTATAAGGTAAATGGTTAATGTATGAAATACGGAACACTGCACCAATTTACAAAAAATAAAAAGTGGTTTATGACAAAACTTTAGCATAATTTACAGGGATGGAATTCGGTGCAAATAATGTAAAATCGTTAATAGAAAAAGTACATAATATTTTTTTTAATTCCAATAGAGTTATGTATAAAGTCCACTTAACTTTTATGTTTATCAAATTTTACTATTTTGAAATTTTCGCTGGATCACATTAAAAACTGGCATTGAACGTATTGGACATTGCGAAAAGCTATGAAAAATAGAAACTTAACAAAACACAAGTAAAGTTTACATGAAGACAGAAATTGTTCATGCTTCGCTCTCAAGATTTTATATGGCGAAGCACGTTGATTCGCTCATGATTGGGCTGTGAATCATGAATAGGAGAGCGAAGCAAGAAGAATGGGCTCCGTGAAAACATAGTATTATCCTTGACACAAGAGTTTATCGAGTCTATGGATTCAAAATCTGATTACTTTTATTCATGAATTGTACTGGTTTTAGACGTCCAACTACACATAAGTGTCTTTTAAATGTCAAAATGTAGCGGTTTTGAAGATTTACTTTGCCAACATTTTATTTCAAAAGTATATTTTTGAGATTTTGTTTCATCGTGCAAGGATATATATTTTGTTTATTAACTTGGAAAAGTATTTCTTGATCCAAGTTTTAAAACACATATGCAGAATTTATTTGTGATATACATATTTTAAATATTATCCTCTCATCATCTTGCAAGGTGTGTTGTTATTCTCATCAAATGTGAATAAAGCACCTTTTCTCTGACATCAATGTTATATTCCAAACACGTCCCGTAACTTCCAGACAAAAATGTCCTTGCAATTAAATGCATTTACTCTTTCTATTTAAGTAAATAAGTAAATTTTTTTTTAAATTTAAAGAAAACATCTTTTTATCAAATTATCTTCGGCGATTTACCAACCGATTCAATATTAATTAAGTAAAAAATTGACTGTTTTTTTTTTTTTTTGATTTTTGACACCAACACTGGTGTTGAGTAAAGTTGCTTAGCAATTTTCACAAATTCGAACAAAGTACCTACCTGTCCTTATTGTTTACTGTATCTTTTTTTTTTTAATAATACTACTGTCACATTTTATTTTACTTCTTTACTTCTATTAGAGTTTTGTATTTTTATTTTTGAGTTATTAATAAATGAGATGCGTACAGATTGATTATTTTAACGATAAAAGTCTCTTAAATTTATAAAAAGTTGCAAGAAGAAAATTATCTAAATATATATATTTAAGAAAACTTTAATTTTGCTCTCCCATTAAAGTTATCCTCAACACTATTGAAATTCTGAAATTTATTTTAATGTAGAGTTTTTGCTTTATTTTGCAATAATAGTTATTACTTACAACATTATTAATACTAATAATACTAAATAAACGAAGATTATTTCTTTCAAATTACTCAATTTTTCTCTAAGTGCAACTTTATTGTTCGTACCTATCTTTTGAACTTGAAAATTATAGAAAATGTTCACTACTTCGTCTTAAATAATAAGAAGTATAAATATTTAAAATAATAAAATAAAGGGTGTTACAGGTGAACGCACGGGCGAAAAAGATCATCAAAGCGAATTAAAGAATTAAATTAAATTTCAAGGCGAATTAAAATTATTTACGAAAATTGTAAAAAAATTATTTGTTAAAACAATTTTAAAAATTTAATGTCTTTTTATTACTAATATAACACCCCATTCACACTCGCAAATTTTACTTTGCAAAGTTTTGATTTTTGAGAGAGGGAGAAAGAATGATGGACAGTACAGACTTTAATGTGTTCGCAAAGTTGCCATGTTTTTCTTTCGTTGCTTATACACAGTTATATATATGTACATACACATATTGTTGTGTTATAAGCACCACATACAAAACGTCCAAAAATCAAGAATGATCAAACAGAAGAAAACCAAAATTTGCAAAAGAAAACTTTTTGTGTCTGAACACCAAACAAAGTTTTAAAGAAAATTAACAAAACTTTGTCAAAGTAAAATTTGCATGTATGAATGCAGTCTAACATAAAATAGGAATTATAATCATTTTGTTTATTTATTTTATTAAATAATAAGCAAAGCCTTGCGGCCAATGTATTTCATGCAAATAGAAAAAAGTCTTATATTATATTATACCGTTAAACCTCGATTATTCGGCTCTCGTGGGAGCGGCACCAGCACGGACAATCGAAATACACTGTAAATAGAGGTTATGTCAAAGTATGTATACAGAAGCAGCAACTTAACAGATATGTATGTTTTTGTAGTAGTCATGAATCAATTAAAAGAACTTTTCTTGCTCTTTTTGGTAATTTACTATTTGAAGGAACCATCATTCCACAGCAACTGTTAGCAGATCAAATTTAAGTTACTAAATGAATAAAAGCGGAAATATATTCTAATGTGTGGACACATGAACATAAAAAAGGGGAAACACCGGATTTATGTAGATTTACACAATAAAAACCAAGGCAGATTAATATACTAGGTAGTGGCAGTAGATCAGTTGACTTTCTTGTTTATGTTTTCAGATGTCATATTTTGTTTGCACTTATTACTTTTTTTCCTACAAAAATTTTTTTCTTACAGTGGTGTTGTGGAAATATTTTTAAAATTTTCATGAAACAAAATTGTTTCACACACTTTTTGAAACTGAATTTTATTTACAAATGGTAGGCTTCGCCTCTTTTTTGTTTGCTCATTTTATATGTTAAACCCAAGAAGTTTGGCACAAAATGTGTTTATACACAGTTTTGGTTATTACATATAAAAAAAGCTGACAAAATCACGAGGCTTAGGAAGCTCCTTAAATATATGTATGTAAGTAGCATCAAAGGAAAGCTTATGACGTCTAGATTAATAATATCCTAATTATTTTTTTTCGAGCTACATTTTCAAAAACTGAAAAAATCATGATAAGATGGGTTTTTGAGAAGTAAATATCACAACGGGCTATTCCTGCAAAAGTTTAAAGTAATACAGCTAAAAGGGTTTTAATTCAAATGGTGAAACAAGATTAAAATTTTTTTGCTTGTCCCAAAAAATTGTTTTTTTTTTTTTTTACAAAAGAGGCCTTAAAAAATCACGGGGCTGTCAAAAGTTTTTTGGAGTATTTGGACACTAACCTTTTACCTTTTTTTAATCGGTGCTTTGCACTCCGAGGAATTTTACAATAATTTTAAAATGTTGTTCCAAAATTGGCAATGTTGGAAAGGGCTGGAGGGGGATCCGTTATAATTGTTGACCTAATTTTGCTTTTATTCGCATTTGCTATAGTTTGTCTTTAAAATTGTTTGAACAAGCTTGCTACTACTGAAGTAATTTTAAGTTACATAAGCAATAAAAAAGAATACCACCTTTTTGTGGAAAATCCTTAAAAAAACGATATTTTTTACATTTTCTCAATCAAAACTTTAAACTTGTTTATTTTAAATTTTATTAACAATATAGCAAATGTCTTAAAGTAATAATCCGATAATTAATAAGCGTACTACGCCAAAAACACTAAGTTAAAATTAGCTACATTTAAACATATTTTTATAGGCATTTTCAAGGTTTGATTAAATTTAAAAAATCTTAAAATGTGAGTAAAAAATAAATTTCTTATCACATTTGGGTACGTTGGACATTTTAAAAATAAAATGTCCAACGTATCCAAATTTGGTGCAAAAAGCCAAAAGCCCTCCTTCACCCTAGGGGTCTGACCGTCCGTAGATTTATTGCGTAACAGCTCTGCTCTGCCTCTATAGAATTTCGTTGAGATATATTTAGTGGCTTATAAGATACCCAATTTTGTCAAAAAAAAAAAAAAAAAAAAAAAAAAAAACTTTTTCAAACCACTGTGCGTTAGTTGAATTTGACATCTGAAAATATATTTTACATGTTATTTACTTATTGTTGTAGTTGTTTTAGAACTGCTATAACCTGTAAAATTAATGTGCCTTGATAAAAACCATATAAATGCTGCACGAAGCATACATATTTGTAAATCACCCTAAATACAGGTATAAATCTAAAGCACGAGGGAAGAAATAAAAGAACTTCATGCCGGTTAATAGATGTAACCGATTAATAGAGGCCCGGTTAGTCGAAGTTCACCTGTAATTTGGTTTTGTTTATTTTTTCTAATTTTATATTTTGCTGTTTTTTTAAGCGATGGTTTTTGACAACATTCCTAGATTTTTTGTGTTGTTACATTGTTGTAGTCGTGCAATCACCTGTATTAATTCGCCTTAGTTGATGTTATTTGATGTATATGACCAAATTGTTAAACAGTTTTAAACAGACGGTTAAAATTTATAAAGAAAATTTATTATTAAGTACGCTATAACAACAAGTATAATATTTGGATTTTGAAGTTAAAGGGTGTCCCAATTGTTAATGTAATTTGATACATATAACCAAACTTTTATGCCGTTATAAATAGCTAAAATCTGTTTTGAAGTAAGTTTTTTTGCAAGAATTATAATTTTTGAGCATCATTGCCCATGACTAATTCGTCGTCACTGACTTTTTATACCCTTCAACACAGGTTGGAAAAAGGTATATTTAAGTTTGTCATTCTGTTTGTAATTTCTACAATATCGATTTCGGACCCTAAAAAGTATATATAGCCTGAGTTCTTGTGCATAGCGAAGTCGATTGAGCAATGCCCGTCCGCGTCCGCGTTCGTGTTGAAATTAACTTTGCTAATCAATCAGACATAGTTACGAAAATTTTGCCATTGAAAATTAGCAAGATCGGTCCATGTCCGTCGAAGCAACGGGCAAACACCACGCCTGCCTCTATTTTTTCCATATCGTTTGAAACCATGAAGTAACTCATCAAAAATAAAATATATGGAGCGTTAGATAATTAAAAAATAAGAAAAAAACATCGAGCAGAAAATTTAGCGATCGCCCATATTTTCCGATTTATGGTTATAGAGAAGTACGGATGTGTACTAAATTTCTTAAGGTAACAATATATGTATTATTTAAAAGCTTTTAAAGAGTTCTTTCAGGATATACTAAAATTTTTTAAATGCTTAACCCATTAAGAGCCGATGACATTTTTATGTAAAATTATATATAGTACGTAGTTTTCTTCTTCTTTTTTTTAATTCTCTGTCACCCCAAATTTTAAATATTTTCATCCAACCTTTTTTAAACCCGATAGATCAGACTAACGCGATGCAATTACGTGCAAGTTTTTTCTGTTATCTTTTAATGTTAGTACGAACAGATTTCGTTGCATGTTTTCACTCTGAATTTTTTGAAGGACTTTTGACATTCTCCGTTTTCACTATTCACGCCATATTTTAAAATTCGTTAAATACTAATCTGAAGGAAAATTTTACAAAACAACTAAAAAGAAGTAAACAACGCGGGAGAAAAACTTGCGTTATGTAAACGAGGACTTACCTTTATCTTCAAAAAATATATATTTGTGCAAAATAAAAACACCTTTTAAAAATTACTATTTTTATATGATTTTAAAACTTTATTTTTCAAGATGAAAATAAACAATATAATTTTTTTTTTGGTTTTTGTTGTTATTTTTTCTTTAATTTTACATAATTTCAATAAAATATTTATGATTAAAAATGACATATTATAGCTTAATTGTTGTTGTTGTTTTTTTGAGAGTTTTTATTTTATTTTTGTTTTTTTTTATAATTTTTATAAATATTTTCGTGATAAATACCATAATTTTTTGTTTTTAATTTTTATTTTCAGTTTTTAATACCAAATACATGTGTGTTTGTGTCTTAGATTTTGTTTTACATACAAATAGTTTTTTGTTTATTTGTTTTTATGCTGAAAATGTGTGTATTTTTGTCGCCAGTATGGATTTTTTTCTTTTCTTTTTTATTAAAAACTTACAATTTACTCATTTTTACATCAAAGTATAATATCATTACGTCGAAAAGGTGAAACATAAACTTTTATTTCTTTTTTTTATAATTTTTATATATATATCAGATTTATAAATCTTTTTTATGGTAATTTTTCTAATCAAATGCGAGCCGTATATGTATTTTTTAACTGAATTAAGTACAACCGGAAATGTTTTATAAATGGATTTGAAAAACTTTAAAAAAAAAATTTTAATTATCTTATAATTTTATTAAGAAATAAAACTTTTGAAGCTTTAATATGTCAGTTTATTGATGTCATTTTTTTTCTTTTATATTGAAAAGTTGAGTATACATTTATACGGATTTTTTATTTTTAGTTTGTTTTTTCGTTTAAAAGAAATCAAATCATTAGTAGTTTTCGGTTTGTTTTTTTCTATTGTTTATGACATACATACATATAAATATTTTTTTATAATTATTATTTTTTTTTAATTGTATGTATTTTTCCATCTTATTTTCTCTTTATTTTTTTTATCTTCTGATTTGGTTTTATAAAAAAATAATTGTTGGCTTTTAAAAACAAAATTATGTAATTGTTCCACAAACTGATTTTTTAAGGTTGTTTTAGGAAATTAGCTTTACATTTTTTTAGAAAACAGTTGTCATTTTAAGAATTTTAAAATTAGTTACTTAAAATCAATTTAAATTTTTTTTGTTGTTATTTATTGTTTTCTTCTTAAGGGTTTTTCAAAATTCTTTAATTTTTCCAGTTGTTTTTTCTGCTCTCTTGAATTAAACTGCCTTAAAATTAAATTTCAGTTTAAAATGAAAATCTAAATTTATGCTTAACTAAGGTAGGGGTTTTACAAGACAAAATATCAACTCAGGATTTTTAAATCTTTTTTGCTTAATATTTTATTTGGTTGTTAAATAATTCTCTTAGTAAATATATTGTTTTTATATAATTTATTTTTTTGGTTGCACAGTGCTTTTTATTAAAAAAAAACATAATTATTTGAAAAATTTTAATCTTTAGAAGAGATAAAAATACTCGAACGTATTAAAAATAATTAAAATTAAGAGCATACGAAAGTGAAAAAAGTTCTTTAATTAAAGTACAAAATTTTATTTAATCAAAATGAAATTCGAAGCGGACAGTAGTTTAAAGATATTGTACCGTTCGAATGATATTTCTAAAGGTTTTAAGTTATTTAAGACTATCAATATTTCTTTAAGTACTGAATTATGTTTCCATATTTGTATCAATTTTAGCCTTTTGAAAAATATCAATATTCAATACAAAACAGTTTTTAATGTCAATTGATTTTTTATACATATTTTTTACAACATCTTCAAAGTCTAAAAAAGGTTTTATTAAAATAAGAATGTATTTCAATCAGAAACTGTAAAAAAATTGTTAAAACTATACCCAGACCATTTTCTTTTAATGTACAATAATGGGTTTACAATTTTTTTCATTTAAAACTTAATTTAAAGGTGTGTATGAGTTTTATTAAATTGAAACTGTTGCCGCTAAAGCAAAGTAATTAGTCTGCCGTCGTCACAACTGTTTGCCCGACTTCGAATTACTGGCTGTTTATTTGTTTTGTTTGTTGCAAAGCTTTTACTTAACGAAATATCATTGCCAGATATGTTTTAAAATTTTACTCAAGCACTGTGTAAATTTTTATATATATATTTTTTATTATTTTTATGTATTTTTTTCTGTTGTTATTTATATAATAAAAAAAAACTCTTGTTTATCCTAAATTTGTTTGTACTCTTGTATGGAAATAATTCCGGTCTATTGCAATTAACTAAAAAATATTCTTTTTTTTTCATTATTTGACTAAAAAAGTTTACAACTCAAAATTAATAAGAAATATATCAAATAGTATTTTGTTTCTAAAAATATTCAAACAATCGATTTTATATTTTTGTCCAAACTTTTGGTAGATTTAATTTTAGGTATTTTCTTTCAATTAAAGTTAAAAATGAAACACTTTAAAATACCAAATATAAAGTGTTTTTTATAATACATATACTTTTTTTTAAATTACTTATAATTAATAATAAGTTACTACCAATATATATATATATAATTTTGAATATAATTTTGTTGCAGTTTTATTTTTCTTTAGCCAAACATTTAATTTTAATAATAATTTTGTTTCAGTGGTTGTTTTTATTGTTTTGTTTTTTTTTTTTTAATGACAGTTTTTGTAAAATAAAACCCTTTTCTTAAAAGAAAGTTTTCGTTTGTAAGGGACTCATATACAAGTTTTAAGGTAACTGGAAGTAATCTTTTACTTCCTTACTTTTTTAGTTGAAAAAGAAATTTTTAGGCCAATTGGTATTAAGTTTTGAAATTGTTATCTAAACTTTTTTTTTATAATTAATAATTTACAAACTCTGCCCGTATTTGAATAGTTTTTTTTTTAAGATATTTTGCTTTAATTTTTCTTAAAATTTTGCTAATTTTCACTAGATTTTTTGTTTTAGTTTTACTTGTGTTTATGCCAAACTTAAAAAAATATAAAATATATAAACGTTTTATTTTAATTTTTAGAAGAAAAAAACTTAATTCCAGGAACGTTTACTTCCTTTTCCTTTTACTTTCCTTTCAACTTTCTTTTGCGCTTAAAGAAAATTTAATTGTCTTATAGTTTTAAGTATGTTTAATAATTTGCTTTATTAAGTATGATTTATACTTAATTCTCCTTGACTTAAATAATATATATATATATTTTGCTTAATATGATTTGTTTAATGTTTGGTTTTAGTAAGGGTGTCCTAATAGCTAATTTTGCATTTTTGTTTATGGTGTTTTCTTTCAGTGTATGTTTTTAAGTGTAAGTGTGTGTTTTATATTATTTATTCATATATAAACCATAAAAATTCATACAAACCCTCCTTAAGTTTAAGGAGTTTTACTTTTTTTTTGCTTTTCCTAAATTATTATGTAAATTTTATCATAAATTTATTAAAGGTAAAATTTTTTTATTTGTTTTTTTTCGTCGTGTATTTTCAAATATTTAATATCTAAACCAGTTTTAGACTTAAAATGATTTATGAATAATGCTCAAAAATGTTTTATGTTAAAAGCAAAACTAAAATAAATTTTGTACATTTTTTGAAATAATTAAATAATGTTTAACCCTAAAACCCCTTTTTAAAATTAAATTTATTTTGATGAATTTTTTTTTTTTAACAAATTTAGTTTTTTATATAACTTAATGATATTTTTAAATTCTACAGCTGGATTGAGTTATCATATTTCTTAAGTTTATATGGAGTTTGTTTTTGGTAAATTTGGTCTATTTAGGGCCCTTTTATATTAATTTTTTTGTGTGTGTTAATTTTAAGATTAATTTATACATTCTTTTTGTTTAATTTATTAACATTTTTTTTAATTTTAGTATTTTTTTAAGTATTATTTTTGGTAAAAAATAACTTTTTTATTTTTAACATTTTCTTTTTTGAAGGCACTTTAGATCGGACGTTGTGGCCCTGGTTGTTTTTTGAGCGTTAAATGTTGTTGTAGTTTGTAAATTTTTTGATCGAATATTTTAACATAAAACAAAATAGTTTATTTACTTGCCAAAAGTGTTTCGAAAAGTTTTTTCCAAAAGTTGTTGATCGAAAGTTTATTTTTCAAATCGAAAAAAATAACAAAAAATTTACTTATTTGGAGAATATTTCTATAAAGCCGGTTATTTCAAAAAAAGTTGTTGTGTTTGCCTTCATATCTATTGCCAAAACTGTTTTGTGGTTTTCAAAAATGGTTGTTTTGTATGATTTTAGCTGAATTTTAAAGAAAATGTTAAAATTTTTATGTGTTTTCGGATTGTTGTTGGTGTGACGAAGTAGTGAGCCAAATTTGTATTTTATTTTTAAAAGTTATTAAGTTGTGAAAAAAACATCAAAAGCGAAAAACCTTTTTTTCGTTCACAAAAAAATATAAGCCATGGCGAAATCAGGTATCAGGTGGTGGTAGTGGCGAATTTATTCATGGCCGTCGTTGCAGAACATGTCAAACTCCAAACATAAAAAAATCAGTGCAAATTTTTTTTGTATGAATTTTGACATTTCCTGCAACGGCGAAAAATAATGAATTCGCAATTGCCACCACCTTGCATATGATTTCGCCATGATACAAACGGTTATTGTTATTAGAATTCGCTGAAAATCTTTGCTCTTAAACAAGGCAATTCAATTACCATGTGGTAGCGTAGGGGGATTAATTTATTTTCGGTGGTAATGTTAGTGTCGAATTCCATTAATGAAAAAATATGTAAATCTGACAGTTATTTTACCGGCGAAATAATTGAATTCGCCTACGCTAACACATGGTAATTGAATTGCCTTGAAATTGTTTGCAGTTTATACAGAATAAAAAAAATGTAAAGACTTTTTTAACACATTCTTTGATGAAGATTAGTTCCAAATAGAAGAGATCAGTAACAGTCAACAATTAGTCGCTGCTGCGAAGCTCTTCTTTTAATATATCTTCTCATGATCACCGATTTCCATCTGTGGAACGTACTAATACCCATGTCTGCAAGATTCAGCGGTAAAACATATCAGATGGAAAATTGGGTAAATTAAATTGGTTAAATTTAGTGTCGATAAAAGTTGAAACACAATATTTTATTTAAATATTAAAACTTATATTTTTTTTATTAAGGAACTGAAATGTATAAAAGAATCGGTAATATTTTAATAGATATGTTACGTAAAAAAATACATCTTTATACTTTTTTGCAAGTGTATAAAAATTAGTGCCAATTTGTGTTTTACAAATGGCATTAATTATGTTAAGCAAAGTTTACAATTTGGGTTTAATGGATTTATTTGTGCAATAAATATGCATTTATTTAAGTAAATGAGAAAATTGTTTAAAATTAAAATTCAGCATAAATCATTGCAGTATTTAACATTGTTTTTGAGAGCTTAAGAAATATGATAAGATTCCTGCAAAACTTAATATACATATGTATGTGTTGTAGCTTAAGACTTTTTTTAAAAAAGGATTCGTAACTTAGAAAAAATTTAATTTTAACACATTACAAATATTTAATAAAAGACTTCTATCATTCTTAGAAATCTCGCATGCCGTCCTGTAACTTAATTTCAAATCATAACATACTGCGCAAAACTTTTGAAAACTAACTTAAAACCGGGTGTTAATTTTAACAAAAGATTATCTCTACATTAAATGAAACCTGAACGTAGGGGTTTTAGAGTTATATTTTGGGATTTATATAATTTCAAAATACTTAAATTACTTTTATATTTTTTTTTTAATTATAATAATAATACTTTTAATAATAATTAATGAAATCGTTAAGAGTTATTTTTCAATGATATTCTGTTACATATAAATATACACATTTCTAATTATACTTACGTTTTTATAGTAATAATCATAATAATATTAGTGTTTTTTTAAGTGTATTGTTTTGTTTAAACTAGTTATGTTTTTTTGTAATTCATAAATGCCTACGAGTCATTTTTAATACATACATTTTGATAATTTATAGAAAACTGAAAAGAAAACTTAAATTTTGTTTTTATTTTTAAATCATATTTTTTTTACAATTTTATACCAAAATATTGTATTTTTTTTTAAATGGTAATAACGTAGAATACACTTTTTTTTTTTGATAATTTAATCTGCTTTCTTTCTATTTTTTTAGTTTGAATTTTGAATTTTGTTTTGCAACTTATAATTGGAAATAATATTTATTTTGTTTGCTTTTTCTTTTGTAATTATTTTATTTCGTTTTATTTATTTCTTTTTGTGATAGTTGATTAGATTTTAGAATTTTGTGGTATTTTTGGTTTCAATTTGTTTTCAATTAATTATGGTTGTTGTTATTTTTATTTAGTTTCCAGCAGTGTTGTATTATAATTAACCCTTGGTTATATATATGGGCATCTGCAATACTTAGATGCTTAAGAGAAATTAAGTTATAAAAATCTTTCTTGGCGACTACAAAATGAATTTAAATACAGAACTGTAAGATTTTTCAATAATATAAATGCCAAAGAAGTACTTAAATGTAAACTGCAAATTATGAAATATGATATCAGTTCACTTTACATTAAAAAGTAAGAGAAGGGAGAAGAGGTTGGAATGAGACTTAAACTGGTAGAGGTTTGCTACACTATCCCTTCAATTTGTACAGTATTTGACAATAAGGACATTCTGTCATAGTTGTCTTGAAATAATGTGTATTTAGATGGAAGGTATCTCGGAAATTTTTAATTTGGAAATTAAATTACTTTTTTTCAAAGTATAAGAGCTACATTTATTATTTATGTGCAGTCTCTGTATTGCAAACGAACGACTCGTCTAAAATATTTGTATAAGAATCACTCAAAAAATTGAGTGCTTTTCATACAAATTTTCTAGACGAGTCGCTTGTAGTACAGAAACCGCATATAATTACCTTGCCAACTTTGCTGTTGTATCTAAATATACTTGCCACATAACCGAAAAGGGTTAATTATATTTGATGATGGCATATCTACACCTTTCTTATTTTGAAAAATATAAAGGCGTAATTACTATAATTTAAGGCAGATTTTGTTTCACTTTTTGTTGTTTTATTTTCAGTTAATTAAAAAAATAAAGAAGTAACTAAAAACTATAGAAATAAAAAAATGAGAAAATAATTTTATATATAAATGTAAAAGCCCAAAATGTTGACTTAATTTTGTTAATTTTGGATTTTTCTTCATAAATTTTATTATAATGATTTTTTGTTGTTTTAGTTTTAATTTTTTTTGTGTTTTTTTTATTAATTTTATTTTTAATTTTTAATCTTAAAGATAAGGCGCGTAGGTGCTTAAAATAAGCTTGTACTTTTTTTAGTGATATATTTTTTTTATTTAATTAATTTTTCCACTTATTTCGTTCACTTTTTCTAGAGTTTTTAAACATTCTGGTCTTTTTCATGTTTTTGTGGTTGTTGTTGTTGTAATATGCCAAAACTTCCAAAATTTTGTTAATTTTCCATTTAATTTTGTTAAAATTTTGTAATTTTGTTAGTTTTAAGATTTTGATTTTTTTTGTCCTGGACTTACACCGAGAGAAAATTATCCAAACATGGCCGAGAGTTTTTTATTTTTTGTCAAGATTTTTTCAAAAAATTTTTAATTTTCCAAAATGAGTTTTTTTCTAAAAATTTCATTGGAGTTTTTGTATTTTGTCATTTTCCTGTGAGTATCATTTAAATGATTTTGTTTGCGCGTTTTTTCAAGTACAATTATTTTGGAAAATAATGAAAATAAAAAAAAAAATAAATATTTTTTACTTAAAATGGAACTAAAAAATTTTTAATATTCTTGGAGTTATTGCCGAAATTTTTTTATCTTTAATATTATGAAAAATGTTTTTGTTGTAACGAAAAATTAATAATTTTTTATACAAAAAATGCTGCCTGTAAATTATAAATTTTTATTCTTATTTTCTTAGAGTAGTTTTCTAACAAATTTATAAGAAAAAATCTTAAATTTTGTTAAGGAAAATCTTTTTACATTGGTTAATTTTTGGGGTTGCATAATTTTCACATACCAAAATGTTTGTAAATCAATTTCTTTTAAGCCTAAATTGTAATAATTTTTTTGTGTTTTGTTAATATAATTGCATAGGAACATTACCGAAAGTTTAATTTTTATAATTTACGTTTTTACAATAATTTTCTTTTTGTTTTCTTAACCCTAAAACACATTTTATCCCAAATTTTAATTAACGTTAAAAATTTTCCTTTACAAAATTTATGATTTTTATTAGCTAAAGAAATTCTTTGTTTTTATATGTTTAAAATATTTTATCCAAAATGTTTAGTCCGAAATTGTTTGACCGAAACATTAGTCTAATCGAATTTAAATTCCTGGTGTTCTTAGTTTTTTGTTTTGCTCTTGCCCAAATACATGAGTTATAAGATTAATAAAACCTCTAACGGCTAAGAGTGTTGCTTGATTAAATTTTTTATTCTTATTAAACTCAATTTTTATTATTAGCCAAAGTTTTTTTTTATTATGTAATGATTTTAAGCCGAAAAGTTTATATCGAAACTTTTTTCACCTCAAGTTTTCTTTTGTATTTTTTTGTTTTTATATTTCAAAATATAGGCCAATTATTAATACAAAACCTATTAAAAAAATAAATTATTTATTTTGTATGTGTGCATTCTATGTTATTGTTCGATTTAGCTTTTTGATAAATTTATTTTCAAATATTTAAACAAAAAAAATTGTTTTTTCTTTTTCTAAGAAGTACAGTTAAAAATTATGGCGATTATTTGCTTGATTGAGAAAAATTTAAACGTATTTTCATGTTAAGATGATTTTTAGCAACACTGGTGTATTGAAGACATATTGTTTTTCATCCAAGGCGAATTAATTTTACCAGGTGGCATCATTGCGACAGCTGACTATTTTTTGCTTAATTTCGTTATGTGCAACGCGGATCAATTACCAGGTGGCAGCGTAGGCGAATTCATTATTTTTTGCTGGTAAAAAGTACTGTCAAACTTCTTATGTGCGTATAAGTGTATCATTTTATGTTATGAAAGTTCTTTTTTTAATATTCTTTAAAAAAAGAAATGTAACCAGAGTTTTAAATCAACTTAAAAAACAAAGCTTACTAAAAACGTTATTGAAGAGGGTAAGAAAATGAGCAGTATTGTGTTTTGAAGTTTACCATACACTTAAGTGCCTGTTTTTTATTGTTGTATTGTTGTAGCGGCGCTGCCAACTTTTATAAAATTCGCCTTGGTTTTCATCAGAAGCTCTTTTCTCGGCTTTTTAAATATTTGAACAAAAAATGGAAGGTTTTCAATTTTTATTAGTAATATCATTTTAAATGAATGGAAATATAATTTTTAAAGTCGATTTTTTTCTTTAACTCACAATTGAAAACCTTTCTTTAGGTTTATGACAAATATAGGTATGAGATTATAAGCTCTGATTATATTGTCAGTCTCCACTTTAAGTTATGCTTAATATTTTTCTTTGATAATGATTAAATGATTCATCATGTATAAATACTTTCTTAATAACAAATTCTTTATCAAAAAAACTTTGTATTGAAATATGTTTAACAAACTTTTTATTGTTTATTTTGTTTCATTAAAAAAAATCACTATCCCAAAAGCTTAAAAGCTTTTAGCGAAAATGTGACAAAATGTTTTTACATAAACCATTATCAGGTTGCCAGTACAACAGAATACACTGAACCAAATTAGTTGCCATAATTTTTAACAATTGGCTAAAATTGTTGAGTTTTTAACAGCCTTTTTGAAAAGTATATAAGAAGTGTACATTCATGAATAATGAAATTAATGAGTCTTTGATTTTCCTTGATGAATTTTTTATAAATAAAAATTTTATTCAAATAAAATGTTTGGTTTGTTGTTTTTTTTATTTTATGGCTTATACATACATATAAAATTATGCTTTTTAAAATTAATTTTTTTACTTGTTTTGTGTTAAAATTCTGTTTGTTGGTAGTATTACTTTTGTGTGTGTGTATGTTTTTTTTGAGGGGTTATTTTAAAGGGGTATATTATTGTTAAATAAAAATTATGACTTACTTTCAATTCTTAGTACTGTATTATTTCTTTGGATTGGTTTATTTGTTTTTGTTTTCTATTGAAGTTCTTAATAAAAGCTTTCCATTTAAAAGAAAATCATTCATTTGATTTTTATTTAATAAAATTGTTACCAATTTTCTGTATTTTATATATTCAAATTATTTTTTTGATATTTGTCTATTGTAATCATATAAATAATGAGTATTTTAATGTTATTGTGGTAAACATAGTGTAAAAGTTGATATTTATGATTAATTGTTTTTTGTTTGTAATAAATTTAGTAAAAGTTTCTTGGTTTTTGTTTTCTAGTTAATCTTACAATAAAAAAAGCAGCTTAAATATTCTATATAAAGTTTATCAATTAATTTATATACTTAAATTATCATCTAGTTTTTTCATTTATAATTAATTAATTTAATATTAGTTTTATATTGATGTTCTTTAGCAATAATTTGAAAGTTTAATTTTCTATATACAAAACTATGATATTTTTAAGAACTTTTTTAGTGGGGCATTTTTAATTGCATTGTTATTGTTTTTATTTTTAACATGAGGTGATTTATGCTTTTCTGTTGGTTTTTTGTTTTGGTTTCTTTAATTATTGTTAAATATATACTTTTAAAAATATTACTGGCACTATTGTTGACAACTTAAGTTTATTTTTAATTTTGTTTGAAAATGTTTAAAACTTAAATGCACTTATAACGTCCAATTGGTTTTGCTGGTTTGTAAACTAAATTAATAAAAATCATAAAATTATATATCTATATAATATTAAATAGTTAAGACTTACTTTTTCGTTTAATTTATATGTGGTTTTTTTCAAGATTATATTGAACTGTTTTTTTTTTTTTTGCATTAAAATTGGCTTGGTATAAAAAAAGTATTTATTTTGAAAACATTAGACTTTAGAAATGTTAAAAGATGTCGTATATTAATTTATACCAGACAGTTCTAGTTTATGTTTTAAACTTTTAGGAAAAACTTAAAAGCAAAGAATCTTTCAAAAATGTTTCAAACAGTTATTAAAAATGTGAAAATCGTTTTTTTAATTTTTAAACCTTCTTTTTTTTTAAAGGAAATGAGTTTTTATGTTTTCTTAATAAACATTTTTTGATATACTTGGCCTTTTACTTTAAAAAAATATTAACATATTAGTCAGTGTTTTTTGGTTTTGTTCTGAATTAATCAATAAACTTAATAAAATATTTTGTATTTAATTAGAAAACTAAAATTATTGTTGGTGGTTTAAAAAATGAAATTATAGAGATTTTTAACATAAAACTTGGTAACATTTTTCTGCTATGTATAGATGTAAAACCCATTTAGAGACTTTTCGTCATATGGCAGCAGTATAGGTAGTGTTTGGCAAAAAGTTTCTTAATAAGATTTACACTAAAATAACAGAAAACCCTGGTTTTTGGAACCCTACCGTTTCTTCCAGTTTCTCAAAAAAAGGCACATAGGTTCCTTGGTCTATTGCAAATGAATTGGCTTTAATGATTGTTTTTATTGTTTTTACTTTTATATATACGTGTATATATATAGACTATTGTAAAATATAAAATACCTAAGGCTTTTTCGTGTTGTTATATGTTAATATTTTAAAAAAATGGCTGGTAGGTTTTTATTTTCTCATTTTTATTTCATTATTAAATTTAAATTAGATTTTTTGTTTTGATTTCTTGTTTTTTTTTCTTACTATTATTATTTTTTTTTTTACATATTTTTTAGATTTGTTTTTATAAATCTATGTATATATATATATTAAAATATCTGATCACATTTGTTTGCAGTCTCTTTTTATATATTTTTATATTATTTTAAAAGTTTTTTTTTGTTAGATTTTTATTTCTTTAATTATATGTGGAATATCATATTTAATGTATATATAGTTTCTATATATTAAAGTGTTTTTTTTTTTAATTAAAAGCTTTTAAGAAATTAAAACAAGTTACTCGTTGTTTTTTATAAATCGTAGAGTAAATTGCGTTTTTCGTTTGCTTCTTGTCTTTTAAGTTGTTTCAGTTTTTTAGTTAAATAATTTAAAGCTTTTATATTGAATTTCTAAAGACTTTTGAAAAAAGGAAGTGGTTTTAAAATAAAATATTTGTGTTTAATTCAATTGGGCTATTGCTTTTTAAATATATATTTTTTTAAGTATAAATTCGTTTACTATGGCTTGATTAATTTTTTATATTGTGATTTTTATTCAAATGTTTTGGCAGAGAGATGAGCACATCTTTACTTGCATACTCAAATCGTCAGTACCAAAGATTAGCGTATTACAACTTCATATGCTTTGGATATTGTTGGTTTTAAACATAAAATTCATTTTATGCCAATTATGTTGCTGTTTGTATTTGTACTAAGTTTGGTTTGTCGGTGTATTTTAATTATTCCTCGTTTTTTACAAAGAAAAATTCAAAAATACACACACATTAAAATTAAAAAATATAAATCACTGGGCTATTGTTTGTTATTTTTCTATATATTGGTTTTGTTTGTAGTTTTTTAAACTACAATGACTATGGTAATTTTTCTAAGTGTATATGGTTACCAAAATGTTTGCATTGTTGTTGTTGTTGTCTAATCAATGGAATATTACATAACGGTTTAAGTATTTCTCTTCCTTTTATTGTGGAACTTAAGCTTTTTTTTAAAAACAAAAACAAAAGACTCTTACAAAAAGTTTGTAGGTGTTACCATATTTTATAAAATTTAGGTAACATATTAATAACGGCAACTTATGTGTTTCCCTTTTTCAAAGTCTAAGAAATTTCAATCTTCTCTTTTAAATTGTTTTATTTTACGATTTACTTCATTTTAAGTATATAATAACGCAACTTTTTTTTTATGTTAATATTCTTGTAAACAATTGGTTTTGTATTTAAATGTAAAAACAGAAATATGCTGTTAATAAGTTAATTAAAATGTTTTTATCACTTATTTTGCAGAAAGACTTCTTATGAAATGATTCATTTAAATTTGCCTTTCTTTAAAATTTTTTTGTTTGTATTCAGAAAACTAAACAATTAAAAAATTTGTGGTTTGAAAAACTTAAAGCTTTAAATATAAACGAAAGTTATAAAACTTTAAAAACATTTAGCTCAAATAAATAACTTCACTAGGAAATTTTCTATTTAAACTTCATTTTTTTAATTATTATGTTCATTAATTAAATTGTTTTAAAATCTTGGTTTTTATAATTTGTTTAATATAAAAATATACTCTTTACTTTTCATTGTATTTTACTATAAAAATTGTATTTTGTTTTATGTTTATTTTCGTATATAAAAATTGTACTATAAATTATTCCGGTTTTTATATTAAAAATACTCAAATCTGCTACAGACTTAAGTATTTATTGACTATTGCAACTTAACTGGTTTCGATTTTTTTTACTAAAAATAGTTAAAAAAATTAACTATTTATTATTATTATTTTTTTTTGTTTTAATTTGCAAAACTAATATTGTTGAAATTCCTATTATTTTATTTATTATACAAGAGAAAAATATTTTCAACAAAGGATGTTTACTATTTTAACTAAATATTTTTATGAAGGTTTTAGAGACAACCATTTTTGGCAAAAATAGACTTTGAAAGTCATGTATTCTCAGCACAAAAGTGTTGGTATTGTCCTAAGTATTTGTAAATATAACTTAAAATTTTGTATATATAATAAAAAATACTTTCATGTTGGTTTGTTGAAATAAAAAATATCACATTCGAGTTGCGAATGTTTCCCTGGCTATTGTTTGTATGAAATAAATTCAAAAATTGGCATTTGGTTTTTGAGTATTTGAGTTTTGTTTTCATTTTTAGTTTCTTTTTATAGATTTTACATAAAAGGAAGTTGTTGATTGGTTGTTTTGAATTCAGCATTTTTTTCTTCTATATTATCTGAATATACATATATATATCAATTGGAAATTTTGAAGCCAAAACTTGTATTTTTTATGAAATAACTTTTAATTTATTAAGACTAAAGAAGTTTATTTAAAACAAAGGGTTTTCAGGACATTAAACACCTTAAATGTAACGGTAAATAATTTAAACATTTTCTACGCAGCAGTACCCTTTTCAAAACTTAAGGATGTAAGATAACAATTGCTTCATGTAAATTGAATGGAAAAGCAAAGCTTTAAATTTTTATTTTTATCGTGTTTCAATAACGGAAGAAAATTAAGGCGATAACTGGCATAACACGAAGTTAATACGCCTTTAATACGCCTTTTTTTAGATTGTAATGAATATTTTAAATTTGGTATGAAGTAAATAGTTAAGTGCTTCATTTTCTATATAAAGAAATATCCGTATCATACGTTATACGGTTCTGGAAAAAAATTTACTTGGCCAATGCTTTTCTTCATAAAGGAATCAAAACCATTCCTACTAGACGTCTGTGACATATGATAAAAAGGGAATAATTATGCTTTTGGATTTATACCCACCTGTTATTCCTTAAGTTTCTATAAGGATTGTTTTTTCAGCCGATCTGGCAGCACTATGGCTGTATAAAAAGCAGGGCTTTTTATACACTGGAAAAATTGTTCGCTTAATAAAAAAATGTTATTTCATACTTTTAAATGTTTCTAAATTTGTATTCCTTTTTTGTGTGTTTTAACTTTAAGCTGATAAATTAGTCACAATTGATTTAAAATCAGGATGATTAAAATTATTTAATAAAAAACTTAAAAAAATTAAATAATTTTTTTTAAATAAATCCATGTTAGACTTGTGATTTAATAATGAATATTAATCACAAATCTACTATTGCAGTTAAAAATAAAATATAAGAAAATAAATAAATATTTTTATATGCTGATGTTACAGACTCTACTTGAAAAAGTAAAATCCATTGCGTGATTTCTTGTTTGTTTGTGTTTTTTTTTTTGCATCCAAATAAGTGATAAAAAGTTTTTTTTCTAGTGAATTTTTTCTGAAATAGTTTTCAAAACGTTAATTTTGTTGCCGTTTCGTTAAGCCTAAAGCTCTATTTTTTGACGAAAAATTTTGAATCGCGTTTGCTACTAAAAAAACGCAATTGTTTGTTTATATGTATTTTTTTTTATCTATCGAAATCTTGTCAAAATTGAATTTTAAAAACTTTTTTGTTTGTTTGCTTTTTATATTAATTTCCGAAACTGCTTTTTTGAATTTATACATTGTTAGATTTTGTTTATGTTCCATTTTCTAAAAATGGAATATTTTTAAGCAATTTGTGATCAGACGTTTTTTTCTTATTAAGATAAACTTAAGATGTGTAAAATTTTAAAATATTATTATAACTTTTTTTTTAATTTTTTTTATGCTTTTTTGACATTTCAAAAATTTGAACTAATAGCCAAAAACGTTCTTTTTTATCTTGATATATATGCATTCCATGAAGGGTTTCTTTAACATCCAATTTCATGTAAAATCTTTATTGAGAAAAATGCCGGACACTTGCTTCTCTTGATAAGATCATAGTTTGTACTATTCGTGGTTTTTATAGGAGAAAAATTATCAACTTTCAAAAAATTGCTAAAATAATCTGGTTAAATATATTTTTGATTCAGTGAAATTTTTTTGTATTGTGTTTAATTATAAATAGAATGATATTTTATATGTAATGATTATATGATTTGAGTTTTTGGTTAATGGCTGATATATACATAAGTTTAATTTTATATTTTATTTCAGAGCACTAAGTTCAGTACAAGGCCTACCTTTATTGTCGGTAAGACCTTTTAGAACTTATTAATAATGCAGCTTGCTTTATGTTTTTTCTTTTCAACAAAATTATTTTTCAATAACGAAAAAAAGATTTTATTAAGCTTTGCTGAAAACGTCGTATTGGCCGCTTTATTTTAAGGTTATATCCGGGTTTTTTTTTCTTGTTTTGGCTGGTAGTTTATTTACTGAATTGTCTTTTGTGATTTTGTAGAACTTTTCTTTAAATGGAAAACTTGTATCAATAACTTGGAAAATTATTTTGTCTAATGTTTAATTTAAGACATTTAATAAAAAAATTATGTGTTATTATTTTCTTTTTTGTTAATTTAGATTTTAATTCTCAAATTAGGACTTTTCCTTATATATTTTATGGCTTTTTCTCTGTAATAAAGACGGAAATTCTAGTTTTTCTCGTATTTTTTAAATTTGCTGTTGATAGTTTTGTATTTCTTTACAAGTGGAGTTTGTTATATACCATCTATTCAATTGATGTAAAAATTGTGTTACTTTTCGGCTAATTAGTGGCTTCTTGGTAGTAAATTATTTAGTTTAGTGTTTTTTTTTAAATAAAAATTTATGTTTTTTTTTACAAAGTGTAAACTGCGCTACCTGAGATTTAAATTTTTTAAATAAATTAAATAGAAATATTATTAGGCTATTGTAAAGACTAGATAAAGTGACACATCGGCAGAGGCTTACTTAAACCGCATTTCTTTAAAAGGTAGTACTAAGAAGAAATTGTATTTCTTAACTATTTTAAGGTTGTTTTTTGTTATATTATAATAGTTTCTTTAAGCTGGGAAACAAAAATATTAAATTAATATACCAAAAGCTGTATCAAACTATTTTTTTTTTAATTCTCTCTGCTAACATATATTTGAATTATTTAAAAATTATGATACATTTAAATAAAAACGTGTATTTCGTTATTTTCCTTTTAACAAATTTTTTTCAGATTAAAATATGTTTAAATTTTTTGTAAATCAATTTGGCAGCAGATTTTTGTTTGTATAAAAATAAGTCGAATCAATTACCAGTTTCCAGCGTAGGCGAATTCATTATTATTCTTTTTTTATGGTAAATATTACTGCCAAACTCCATATATAAAAAAATCTGTATACATTTTTATGGGGTTTGACAGTAATGATTTCGGCAAAAATTAATAAATTCGCCATTGCGATCACCTGGTATTGAGAAATAAGATATTTGGTGTCTTACACCGGATTCAAATCTTTTGCCAGCAATTTTGATAAAAACAAATTTCGAATTACTTCGCATATGATCAAAATTTTATACTTCGACGAGTAATTTCAAGCGGATGTATTCGCTTTAGTTTTAGAGTACTTTTGGTACAGCTTAAGTTACATACTTTTGTATATAATGTTTTAAGACTGTTTAAGAAAACTAATTTTTACAAAACACAACAAATTTACGAACTTTCTTTCCCTGAAATAATAATAATTGACAAAAGAAAAAAAAGTCCTAAAGTTTAATTAAAGGAATTCTATCAAATTATTTACGAATTCTGAGAAACATCATTGCTACTATAACATTGATGTTTTAATAAAATCTTGAAAAAAAATTAGTTGTTTTATATGTTTTTTGCTGTTGCCTCTACCACGTGCTACTTATGTTTAGTCTTTTTTCTGTTTGAAAATTTTGAATTTAAACTTTTAACCTTTTTATACATATATGTATGTATATGGCTTACAACTTAAATCGTCAATTTAGCGAGTTCAAAGACTTATATTATTGCCAAAAGTTATGTATACTTATTTATTTAATATTAAAAGTTAAAAAGAAATAATGAAATAGAATACTTTACCCTTTTTCATTTTGTAGTTCATTTGATTCGTGCTGCAGTAATTGTTGTTTTTATGTTGATATCGTGTTTTAGTCGAAAAACTCACCAATTTTTATAGAAATTGATTATGGTTTTGTTTATATTTTTTGTGAATTTTTCTATTAACAATTTTAAAAAAGAAATCAATTCAAAAATTGTGATCTATATAACGATCGATGCAGCCATAATACCCGATTATTTCTAACAGTGTAGTGGGAAGAAAACTAAAATGAGAGGTGTTGATATATATGACAAGTGTAACACAGAGAAAATGAAAGAGATGATGTAAACGAATGTTTAATGATGCCAGATTTGTGTTATAAAAGAACATATCAAAAGGCACAATTTTTAACAGAAATTAAATGTTGTAAAAAAATATAGTTCAGCCAAAATTTGTAAAACTGAAGCAGACTTTCTTAACGAAAATCTGTCTTCAAACCAAACATAAAACAAAGGTAATAATAAAAAAAGCATTTTTAATAGGTTTTAAAAATTTTTTATTGTTTTTTTTTTCTTTCCAATTATTAGCGAAATATGTATGTTTAATGTAATTTTATTTCCAATAATATTTTGTATATTTTTAAATATATATAAATTGTATGCAGTGACTTAAAATTTTAAGATTTAAATGAGGTGAATTTTTTGTTTAATATGGTTTGCTTTTTTAGTAATTAAAGTATTAAATAAAATTAAGAAATTGTCGAAACAAAAATATTAAGTAATAAATGTGTAAATAGTTGTATATATTAAATTTAAAGTAAGTGTAAAAACATATAGTTTGTGAGTTTTAAAAGGTTTTGTACTGATTTTGAATGTATGCTGAAAAACTATACCAAAAGCTTAGGAAATGATGTTTATTGTTATTCGTAAACTTTTGGAATTTTTTTAGCTTTTTATATTTTCGATTTGGTTGCTAGTGTTTTAAGGTTGCATAGTTCATAACAATAATCAATACACAATGTTGCATTGAAATAGGCTCCTTTGAGTTGTTTGACAGGTCTTTTAAAACATTTTTTTGCCAGTCAATATATATTTATAAAAAGCTAATATCGATACAATTTGCATCTTAGTATAACAAATATCAATTGTGTGATAGTTTGGAAAACGGAAGACCACATCTTTTCAAGTCCAGCAGGGCTCCTTAATGAACAAAGTAATGCACCGTAAATTGTATCTAAACAGACTGATCTTTAAATCGAATAACCTATGTTTATCTATACTCAAAGTCCAAACAGATACAAATGTGAAATATTTATGGAGTAAAAAAGTTGGCATTACCCAGCAAAAAATTAGACATTACCTTAAAAAGTACTTGCCACATAATGACTTACTTTTGTGATTGCCATATTTTGTTACTCGCTTACAAAACACATTACATTAGTTCCAAAAAAAGGAAGTAGTAATGGAACTAGTTCTCTATGTTAAAAGAGACTACCGTACTAATTGTTCTCATTAATTCCTACAATAATTAATGTAATCGATTCTCAGGAACTGATTATAAAAGTCTCATGCCTTGTTAAAATCATTAAGTTGGCAATCTAGTTAGGAAGTACTTCCGCCAAAAATGCTTAATTCCACACTCGATTACCTTTTCAAAAATTTTTGCTGGGTATATGCTATTTACTTTTTATATCATACAAGTTACTTATTCCTTGTGTCGGTCATACAAATATATGCTATGTTATTTCTTTAATTTTCGATTGTTTTGTTTGATGTGTAATTTGCATTTAGACTTAACTGCAAATTACATACATAATCACATTGTATAATATATGGCAGCGTTGTTGCTGTTTGGTTCAAAATTAAACAATCTGGCATCTTCTAGAAACGGTATTTTAATAATGCAAGGTTGCCATGACTTATTTTAAGCATTTCACTGAGAGAAACCAATTTGTAATGCAACATGGTGTATTAATCTTTAGTTTTTTTTCCAGATGTGTTTTCTAATAAATTAAAAAAAATAACAGAATGAAAACCAAATTACAAATAAAAAATATACATTTTTTTGCTAATTATGTTTTTTTTTTAATTTTGAATTTTATTTTTCTTAAATAATAAAAATTTTGCCTAAACGTTTTTAAATTATTTTTTTTATTTAATTTAATCCAAAAGTTTTGTAATTTTTTTGTTTCCTTATTATAGAGTTTATTGTTAATATGCCTTTTTTAATTGCCTAAAAGTTTGCACAAATGTTTTAATTTAACTATTTTATCTTAATAAAATTAAAAAGAAACTTAATAAAAATCGATATTTTTTATAAACGTCGCTTTTATCTAAAACAGGCCAAAAATTTAGATAAAGCTTTAAAACGTTTATTATATAAATTTATTTTATACAAACTTAAGATAAAATAATAAGTTCAATTAATATAATTAATTTTTTCGTTATCACAAACTCAGTTACATTTGTAGTTAAGAAAAAGGAAAAATATTTTTTGCTTGTATTAACATAAATTTCTATATAAAAATTTTGACAAGGCATTAACAATTAACGAAAATTTTGACAAACAATTTTGTATGATCGTTTTTTTTTTTGTTAAATTTGGAAAACGGTTGTAAAATAACATAAAGTAAAACAAACAAAGAAAAAAAAAAACATAAAATAAATTAAAAATTTAAAAACTTACTTGCTAAAGTAACTTTTTTTACTTTTTGTTTTAAATTTCATCTTTTTCGTTAAATAAAATTTTATTTTTCCTTTAATAGATTAGTTAACTCACCGTCTTGTGGTTGAATAAAGTTTTTGTAAAATTTAAGTTTTTGTTTAGTTATCAAAAACTTAAATTTCTTTTATTTAAGCCTAAATTTTACTATTGTTATTTTCATTTCTTTTTTACTTTCATGGTTTTAAATTTCGTCAAGGTATTAGAAGCCAAACATGTTTTTAAAATTCAAATTTATAAGCGGTTTGTTTAAAGTCTAATCCATTTATTTACTTTTTGTAAAGAAAACTGCCAATTTTTTTTATCCAATATTTTTAAATGGAGATTTTTTATATAAAAAAAATTTTTGTGCTTATGTTTTTGAACATAAAATTAAAATAAGAAATTAAACTTTTTTTAATCAAAATAAAATATCGAATTTTATCACTCCGAAATGTGTTTACTTTTAAGTTTACACCAAGTTGTTTTTCAAGAATAAATTTTAGAAAAATTTATTATTCTGTTACCTGATTTTATATATTTGCCAGTATATTTAAGCATAAATATATACGAACTATTAGAGTGTAAGCAAAAAATTTTGTTAATTTTTAAATATTTTCATTTGTTTTTAAGAGATATTAAAAAAAAATTGTTAAAAGAAAAGAAACAGAAGCTAAGCTGTTTTAATCCTTCCACATTCCAAGAGTGCATTTACCTACGTAAGAAATAAAATGAAACATCACCTTATTCACAATAATCGAAATATTTTTAAAAAGTTTTTGTAACTATTTTATTTTTCCAATAAAAATGCCACTTTTTCAGAATCTATAATTTGCCTTTTCACAATCACCACCACTTTTTTCGTGACAGTCTATTCTTCTATAGGTATATCGTTTTAATAAGAAGAATTTTGTAAAGTTCGTATTAAAAGTTTGCTCTTTATTTTCTAAATTATTGTAAGAAATTCAAATTTAATTTGTGATAAAAAACAACTTTGCAAAATTTTTGAATTTTAAGTTTGTTGTTTTTATTTATGTTGGTTTGAGATAAATTTATTACACGAAATCACGGTTCTCATTTTCTCAAATGAAATATTATAAATTCTCTTCCTTAAGGTATGCAACATATTTAATATAATTTTTTATAAATATTATATCTTAAACTTGGTGGCACTTTTGTTTGGAAATATATAGCTGAGCGTAATCTACAAAGGAAAGCCTACTCTTAGGGGCTCGATTTATTCAGGGTGCCATATTTCACCACTTCAAAAAATCTTTTTGTATGCTCTTTATCCATGAAACAAATATGCTCCGGGTTAATTCAATCATTTTGAGTGTTAATTTCGAATTTACTTACACAAATTTAAGAACAGTTAAATTTCTCCTTAGAGTGGTAAATGAAGAATTATGTCTCAATTAATTATCTTAACGATCACATAAAATGCAACTCTGTACTTATTAATCTTAAGTTGCCTTTGGCTCAAATACCAACAAACAAGTCTTTTACAAAAAGTGAAAAAACTGAAAAACACTTACGAGGCACGGTGATGATTCATTTTTAAAGAAATGTTGATTTAAAAATGTACAATTTTATTTTGCATAAGAAAAATAAATCAGGTTAAATAACAAATAAATATGTATGTAGTAAGCGATCGTGAGTATATTTAAAAAAAAAAACACATATATACATATGTATGTGCTATTGAAGCTGCGTTAAACTGAATTGGGACCATGCATTACCCACAATTTTACCCACAATCGAAAGCAGTGATCGTTAGTGGTTGGATTAGGCTTAGCTAATGGGTGGGTACCTTCAGTAAAGTTATTTACAGTTATAGCAGTAAATTTTATATTTTTAACTGCAATAAAATGAGTTTCATAGACAGATTACATACACTTTAATAGTTATCAAACATAATGAATGATAAAATATGGTGTAGAGTATATAAAATGATTTGCTTTGACTTTTTTTTATTTATTATTCAACGTCTAGAAAACCTTAACAATGAAAGTTTCTCTAAGCTTTAAGGAATGTTATAAAATATTCTTTACCCTTTGTACCTTTCAGAACACAATTATGGCTTTAATACAAAACACCAATTTTAGGATATGACAAATGACTTTAAATTTCAGTATTGACACATAAGCAATTTATTTTAAGGTTCACATTTTAGGGAGTTTTGACGTGGCAAGTCATGGCACCACTTTAGACTGACACCTTCCTAAACGAAATTAAATATGAGAATCTACGGCCTGATTTTTGCTTGTGTTTTTTTAATTTTAGAAATTTTTTTAAATCTTAATGAGGATTGACAACTTGACCTTTAGTTTTTAATTGAAGACCCTTAAAACTTTAAAACCAAAAATCTTGTACAAATTAGATTTCTTCTACGAACCAAATATATAACAAATATGTTTACTCTATTTAAATATTGAAAATTATTTTCAAATAAAAACACTTAACCATCAAATACATTATGTAGGGAAAAGCATCAAAAGTATTTGAGTATATGTGAGAAACATTTAACATAAATTCATACAATAAGTCTAACTTATTGTGAATATATGAATCAATTAGGGGAGACCATTTAATGACAATTTAAAAACAAATATATTTATAACATTGAGTACCTGAGTAGTATCGATTGAAACATATTTGAATATGTAAATCCGATTTAGAGGGCATTAAAGGGTTTTTCAGTTTAGAGAAGACAGCCAAATAAACGATATACTTTAAGTGATTTCTGTAATATTTGTATGAAATTTTATATAGCATATATGTATATCTATCGACATCCTCAACAATAGTTTCGAGAATTTAATCTATCTATCTATCCGATGAATATCTTTTCGCGATAGTGATTTTCGTTTCGAATGTTAATTTAAAATAAGGCTTGTTTGATAGCTCTAGGCAAACCAGTTTCAAACTGATAGAATCAAAGTCTATCAATGTAAATAACTCTGCAGTTGAGGTTGTTAATGAAAATTCCTTTAAATATGTATTTCTGGGAAATGGCGGCAAATAACATTTACAGCATTGTAGGGTCATTGAAGTAATTTTTAAAATTAAATTGAAATTAATTTACAGAAGTCTTCAAAAAGTCTAGGTAGTTAATATTTGAAGATCTTTAGGGGTCCTAAAAGTAAATCATTTTTACTTTGTAAAGATTTTGAAAAGCTTAGAGTTCCCTTTACGTTTTTAGCACTAAATAATAAACACCATTTTCTTTTTTATATATTTCGTGAATTATTTCATTTCTTTTTTTTTGTTTTTGATTATTGTGTGTTAGTTTTTCCATAATTTCATAATAATATATTAAAACTTAAGGCAAAAACTTTATTTTTATATATTAAAAAAAAAAATTAAAAACTAATATATTTCAAATTAATATTTAAGAAAAAAATTATATTTTTTTTGAAAATAGTAGTAAAAATAAATTATAAATAATAAAAATTAATTATATACAAAGAAAATTAATTTAAAAATTATTTATAATGTAATAACTAACAAAGACTAGGGGGTGAGACCTTAAAATTTAACAAAGTTCAATTAAATGAATTAAACTTTTCAAAAGGGTGCCTTGAAAATTTAAACAAATTTTAATTAAATATACAACAATTATGAAAATGTTAAATAAAACTTAAATAATTAACTTTGGTAAAAAAAAACATAAGCTCAAAAATTTTTTTGGGGTTTTTTTTTTAATAGAAACACAAATATTATTTTGCCCAAACGTATTTAAAGAAAAAATTAAGTTGATACACATAGACACAAATTTTAATTTTAGAATTAATATTTAAATAATTTTCTTTTTTGTTTTTTTCCTCTTTTTTTTAACAAAATTTACTTTGCAACCTTGAAGTGGGAATAGTGTTGTGAGAAATAATGATATTTTGAAAGGGTAAAGAAATTTATTCTTTTTCATCATTACAAAAATGGTGAAAACGGGTTAGTTGTATCCTAAGTAACAAGGTTTGTCACATTTGTTTCTAAATATAAAATTTTCTTTAAAAAATCTTCTTTTTTTATATATATATGTAAATATAAATATATTTTATATTTTTGTATATATTTTCAAGGTAGTTAATAAAAATATTTTAACTATGTTCAGGTTTTACAGTTTACACTATGGTTTGCTTGTTGGGTAGATTGTTTTGCTTTTCGTTAAAAAGCTTTTTGTCTATACTATTTATATAAACATGTGTAAGGGTTTGTGTCTTAGCTAGTTGGTTTTATGATATTTGTCTAAAACTTAACAAATGGTTCGTGTATTCGGAATGTTAAGAGATGTTGGAGTCAAAGAAAATTTTGTTTATCTTTGAATAATGTTCTTCTAATCTATTAAATGATATAAAAGAATTTTTAAGATCATTCTTAAATAAGGTTGCCTTAAACATTTGCTGTCATATTCATAAAAAATAAAATACCTTTGAAATGTGTTTTATTCAAATCTATTTTAATATTTTATGAATACGCCATTTAGTTTGCAAATCTTTCATTAGTTTGGCTTAATGTTCGTATTGTTAAACTAAAAGTTTTAAATAATTTATTAACAAGGCTTTAATTTTTTTAAGCGAGTATGAAAATTTATATGGTTTTGTTTTCAAGTTTCATAAAAAAGTTGACGAACCATTTTTTCGATCTTTTAGTTTTAAATTAAATCCTTGAAGTGTTTTCTTCAATAATAATAATTTGAAATTTTCTGTTTAAAAAAAAATGTTAAACAGGGTTCTTTTTAAAGAAATGATGATTGATTGTATAATTGAATGGTTGGTTTTCTTTTGTTTAATTTTTGAATTATATAGTTTTGTTGTAGTTGTAGCTGTAGTTGTTCTTGTTATTGTGTTGTATGATTGAAAGAAAAAACAAAATTAATGTTTGTTTTACTCCAATTGTTCCAAAAAATTTGGAGATTTAAAATATTCTGGTACTGGATCATCGAGACGCGATATAATTTTATAAATTGATTTCTTCCACGATTGTTCTGTGTCTTTGCCACCTTGTATAGCGCGGAAAAATTCACGTAATGTTTGCTCCACTACAAAACGGAAATTTTGGGGAACCTTTTTTTTTTTATTTTGTAAAATAACAAAAGAGAAATAAATTAATTATTATTTTAAACAAAAAATATATGTATATAAAAATATAAATATAAAGTTTAAAAATAATTAAACGACCAACAGAAAAATATAAAAATAATTACCTCGATATGATTGTTGCGATTATAGTGTAAATTCAATACCCTGTAAAGTTCACTATCGCCGCTAATGTGCAAATCTTCAGCACATTTAACACCTTCGGTAACAGCTTGGCGGGCATATTTCTCCATTTGTATATAGTAAAATTCTCTGCAATTGAAAATTAAAATAAAAAAATTAATAAACCTAATGAGAAATACAAACAACATAAATAAAAAAAAAAACTTTTATAAAAATGCCTTGTGTTTAGAAAATCCATTACTAAGTTTTTCTTAAGTTTTTTTATATAAAATTTTTAGTTTTAATATATAGAAGAACTCAATCTTGTGCTCTTCGTCATGACTTTGTCGCGCATATTAATTTTCAACCATAATTCTCAATTGGTTAATAAATTTGTTTTCAATGATATTCCCTAATGAGTTGATTTGAGCATTAGATGAAATGAAAAAAACTTTACGTTTCAGATAATCTAGAATTGGTAAAATTTTTTTATATGGCGTAAATCCCACCGTTTGTGCAAGCAAATATTAAGCCTTTCATTGATACCGTAGTCTACAGAGAAAAATACTTATTCAAACGAAAGAAAAAAATTAGCAAAAACCAAATGTATTCGCTATATGGAACTTGTAGTAAAAAATTTCTTTCAGTTTTTCTTAAGAACTTTTTACTAATCACGCAACATGAGTCGGAACATTGTCATTCTAATGACAAAAATTATGGTGTCTGCTCTCTATGCTCTCTGAAAAAAAAATCTTTTTGCGTATCAGTTCGTCTGCCAACCATTTTTCTTGCTTTCGAATAAATCAAAGTGTTCGGCACTTCTGGAACTTTAAAACTATCAATTTTTCAATTTTCTAAATACTCTTCATTTCTGAACCCAGAATAAATTCAATTAATTTTTATTTCTGGCAGGATTTTTGGCGTCATGTTAAGTTCAAGACTTTTGCAAAACTGATAGTAAAGAGATATTCTGTTACAAAGGAGATCTACTATTACGGTGCGTACAATAAATACTGAGATATTCAAAATTTTTGCATATTGCTGTCAAATGGAAATAAAACTTCTTAGGGATTCAAATAAAAAAGCGAAAGCAATCGATTTGGTTGGAATAAGTTGTTAGTTCTTTTAGTACAATTAGTTGGTTGTATATACGAAATGATTGTATTGTTTTAAAAATAAGAGGACTTTTAGATAACTTATAATTAGTGAAGGCAAAATAAACAAAATATTTATCGATTAACGAATTAAGTGATTTGTAGAATTAAGAAATTATTATTTGTCCTAAATAACCGATTATTCTAGAAAATTCTAAAGTTTTTTCCTAAATAATATACAGTTTATTAAATTTATTTTCGAAACAGAATTGAAAATTGTTTTTAATTATTTTTTTATTACACAGCTTAAAAATAGAAATACATGCGCTTTAAATAAAATTCCTTCTGATGATACAGACATTTCATTTTTATTTAATCCCAAGCTTTGTTTTCTTTGTTTTATTGCATTAGACATTGCCTTTCCTTTAGCGTTTATAGGCCAAAAACTATCAACTAGCTATTCCTAAGGATCTTGACCACCACAAGGAGAATAATCGTTCTACGACCACTTTTCCAAGCAAATTATTTATTTGATTAATATGGAAGCCCATTGGACCTAATGAATCAGGATTTATATATCTTTTAAATATTATTGAAATTGTTAAAATTAATTTCGCGCATCTTTCCTTTCCCCAACGTATCCCCTCTGATATTTATTTTAATAAGAATATCTTTTGGAAATCATAATTATCTCTGCTTAAAAGATTTTTTTAAATCAGTGCAGTCGTAAAGGGCTGTTTTAATCATATTTCATGAACGCGTCGACCTAATTCGTGCAAACTTTAGATAAACCATGTACACAACCATATGAAGAAACCCTAAAAACTTAATTAAATTTCGGTTGGACCGTTCGTGAATTATAAAGTCACAACACATTTGCAGCAATTTTTAATATATTATGTAGATTCCACTCGTCATTGTCCGTCATTTAAACGACTAATTACAGTAATTCTATTTCTTATACAATTTATAATTTTTTTAAAAAAGAATGGATTCTTTAAAAAGAATTTTGCATCTAGAAAAAATGAATTAGTCGCCACCAGCGATTTACGATATATTTTCATTGCCACATGGATTAAAATGGACCCTTTTTTCTATTGGCTATCTTACCGAACATTCGATTTTAAAGCGACTTTTTAGTTCGTGTGTAATTTTTTCATGTTTGCTCATGTTCATGTTTGTTTTTTTTTCAAGTAAAAAAGGAACAAATCATAATTTTAGAACTAAAGGGAATCCCCTGCAATACTACTGATTTTCACATGTCTATTGAACCAACACGTACATCCATATCACTATACATCCCTGTTTCTTGAACCGTTATAGTGAAACACTTGAAATTACACAGAGTAAGTCTGCTATAAAAACAAGTAAACAGTTTTAAATATGAAATTAAAGGGTGTCTTCATAGGTGATGTAATTTGTTATATATGAAATTATCTTTTGCACCGTTCTAGAAAGACAATTGAAATTTAATAAAGTGTGTTTAACAATTTATATTTTATATTTTATGACCCTGCCTGTCTTAAATTCAGTATATTTTATTACAATTTTAAATTTTATAGTAATAATTTTAAATGCTCTGATATATATTTTAATAAAATTTTATTTGTCGCGGCTTAAGCTGGTTCTAAGGCTTTTAGGGCAGTTGTTGGAAACAACACCAAAATGTTGTAGGAAATATTACGAGTACAAATATTTATTGTTAAAACAAATCGCCTTCGTCTTATATTTTAAACTATTTCCATTGTATTCTAAAATGAAGATAATTTTTAGTCAAGCATAAGTTGCAATAATTACATTACAGCTTCCAGTTACATATAAAAACAAATTATATATTTTTTTTATCAGTTAACATGTTTTTATTTGAGGAGCTCTGTTAAAACAAAAAGCCAGTGTTCATTATTAAATTACAAAAAGAGGTTTATTATTTCTATTTATTTTTAAGTACCTTTCTTATTCTTATGTGTATAAGTTTTGCAGTACTCTTAGGCTTTTCTTTTCATGCTAGCAAAAAGACATAATGAAGTAATTGGCAACTGTTAACAGTAAAAAAACACGACATGTTTACACATATTTATTACAAAAGTACACTTAACCTCAAAACCAAGCACACACACACTCTCACATATGTTTGTATAGGAATGCATCTTTTATAAAAGCATTTTTTTGAAATGATGTGCCTGCTACTCAATATAAGGACCTAAATATATGAATAGCAAGAAAGGATAAAAAACTTAAGTATCTAACACTTAAACACTTGCAGCAACTCGAAAATACACACACACACACACACACATACATGCACCCATTCCCATAGTTCTATTGCGACTACTTTTAGTAGCTTCTTTTTACAAAATATGACTGCATGTAAAAAACAAAAAACACAAAAAAAAAACCGTTAATATAAATTTCTTTAAATAGACATGAGTGTATGCAAATGCTAAATACTAGGAAGAGGGTGAATAACTTAAATGCAATTAAATAAACCTGAGTGTAGGGGTTTTAGGTAGAGCTTGGCTTATGTATTTGTTTTTAATATATTAATAAGGAGCCACTTTTCTACACAAAATTTTCCACCATCTTAAATAAACTAATTAGCTTGTGTTGACATTTTGTTATTGCATCCTCACTCTATGTTTTCTGCTAAAAGAAGAAAAAAAAAGCATGTCAACTCTTGTTAACAAGTGAGCTTTTGTGTCTTTAGAACTTTAACAACCTCTTTAGATTGTTTCTAAAACAACTGCTGTTGTTGTTCTTGTAGTGTCATTAGTTAAAGGTTTCTTTATGTGTGTATATTCAAATACGGCTCCTAAAAGCATGCTCTATATTTTATTTTTCACTAAGGTGTGAAGTGGCGTCTTAAAAGAATATTTCCACACCACTTAACTTTATTTATGGTTTAAGTTTAGTTTAAAAACATAAACAATTTTCTAACAGTCCAATAGCTGCTCTTAAATGTTGATGTATTTTTTTTTATTTTAAAAATATACAAGCAAAATCTTGTCTATGCTTTATTATCAAAAAAAAAAAAAAAAAAAAAAAATCATGCAGGTCTTTTACATATGTAGAAAGTGTGGCTTTGTTGCGCCTTCTAAAGATTTCTAAATCAAGTATCCATTTTAGGTCCTTAAACTAAAGAGCTTGTGTTTGTATTTTCTTTTTTATTTTCCTATAAAATTAATGTTCATTTTGTTTCACTCTTGTTAAGCAAAAAAGAAAAGAAAAAAAAAAATTAAATAATGGAAAAGAGGACACACATACTTTAAATATACAAGTCCTTTTGTTATTTTCTTATCCTTTCTTCTTGTACTTTAGCTAACATTTATTGCTTGACTGCTGTTTGACAAACTGACAGGCAGCAGCATATAGACTTAATGCATTATATATTGGATTGTTATACAAGAAGATTAATATGACATTATTAATAATTTGCAGCATACTTTTAGGTTTTTGTTATCATTCTACTCAAACATTATAATTATCATTTCCTTTTAATATAAATTTCAATAATATTTTCTCATTCTTTTCTACTGCGACTTCAGCACCAGCCAGCAACTGCACTTGTAGTGTATTTGTGTGTCTGTATGCAAGTCTTTTTTTTATTATTATTAAGTCCTTTTTGCAAATTATTAAATCCTTTATGGATTGTATGGCAAAAAAACATTAATACTTCATGTTTGGGTATTACTTTTCTTTGTCTTTGTGTAAAGAATTTTTAATAAATCTCAAATGTGCAAAAACAAAAAAAAAAAGAAAGAAAAAATTTATATTAATAATAATAAAAAAAAAATCTCTCAACTGTTAGAAATGATTGCAGTTCTTAAGGGGGTTTCTTATGCCGTTATTATGCATGTCATTTGTAAATATTGTGGTAGTATGAAAACCCTCCAGATCCCCAAACTCTTATTAAATATAGAAAAACCACAAAAGTATGCAACAATATTTGCAGTATTCTTAATAACTTAACCAAAGAGTGTGTCAGGTAGGGGGAAGTGGGTGTAGTGGTGGGATTTAATTAGACAAAAGCTTTAGGCATAGATTAGCTAACAAGTATAAGGAGATACAAACGTTGAAGAAAAAGATAATAACAAAAATTGTGAAAGAAATTTTATCAAGGATTGCAATAATTAATTAAAATTGTAAACAAGAAATGCAAAAATGTAAATAGTTAATTAAGCACTAAGAGTTGCAAAGCTCTTTTAATATTTTTATTAAAAAAATAAAATGTTTTTTGAACTTTAACTCATTATCTTATTATTATAGACAAACTAGAAAAGAGTTTAATTTATTTGTACCACTTTAAAGTTTATGTAAGCAATAAATTTTGGAAAATTATTGCATACTTTAGGGGTTTTAAAGGCATTATTTAACAAAAAAAAGTATTAGGTTTCAAATCTATTTTGAAATGAATTTTGTTTTGTTTATTTTAAATACACTTCAAATCCAATTTTTTTGTGTAAATATTACAGTAATCGTGTTAAATTAATAAAGATTTATTAAGAATTACAAAATTTATTAAAAATGGTAAACTTTTATAAGAAAATATTTTGAAAGCTTAATTAGAAATCCTACAAGCAAAAGTTTAAAAGTAATAATATTTTCTTATTTATTTCTTTAAAAGTAATCATTGAAAAGTCAAAACACGGTCTGCTTTAACTATAAGAAACAAATATATGAGCAATAATAAAAACTAAATTTAATAATAATAAAATTAATAATAATAATATTAACTTGACATGCTCAAATATTGTTGCAGCACTTCTTCTAATGACTCAAAAGCTAAATATGTAAAATTTTGTTTTTAAAGTTATTAATATACTGGAAAATAAAAAGTATATCTTTAGACTCTAGTAAGTTTATAATAAATAGCCTAATTTAAGGCTTCAAATATATATTTCATTGTCTAAGCTCTTGCATAATAATTAAAAATTGCCATTTCCTCCCAATTGCTGCCATTTTTACAAAGCTCCCAGCCATATAACACTGTATAATGTCAACATTATCTATTAATCGTGCTAATTTTCAAGATTTCCCTAAGCTCTATTGCATCTTGTTGAACGTTTGTTAAATACTGCAAATGCTGTTTGATTTTGTTTATGTGTGTTGCGAAAATTTCTTGTCATTTTTTTTTTCATTTCCAAACAATAAATATCTGTCGCTATTGCTAGCTTATTGAAACACAAACAAACACACATTTGTATATTTCACACATTGAAAATTGCACCAACAAAATTTTTTATTGCTGCTTAAATAGCAGCAACAAACAAATAAACCAAAGAAAGAAAAAGCAAAAATGTGTAACAAAAAAACAACTGCGACGCAACAACTACAACAAAAGAATTACAATTTCAAACACCAGGCAGTCAGTTTTCTTTTATCGTCGGCACTGCTGCTGTATATGGTAACATGACAACTTGCTAGATGTCAAATTATAAACGCGCTAAATAACAAATTCCCCCTGGTATTAAAGAAAGAAAGAAATAAAAAACAAACGACTTTTTACCATTCTACCGTTTACACAAGTTTATAGTGACTGCACCTAAAAGTAGGCAGCAATATCGTAAAGAAAAACATTTAATGATTGTAAATAAACAAGAAAATAGCAGCAGCATTGTAATGATGCTACAAAAATATAATTTCTTATGAAACATAAAACGTATCAATATATGTTGTTTGTCTGCGGTTGTGTGTGAAAGAAAAAGATTTTTTTTTTGATATTTTTTACACAAGCCTTGAAATATGCAATATAAAAACAACTGAAGTATGACTACAAAAAAGAAAATAATCAATACTATTGCAAATAAGATATTTATGTCGTTTTTTTTCACCGACATTATATAAGAAAATAATGAGCAAAGTCTGTTATAAGATGTAATATTTAGTTTGTTGAAATTTTTAATTATTTTTTATTGCACTGAGGGAAATGTTTCAAGGAAATAAAAACAAAGATTCTGACAAGTCTGCAAGCAAATTTATGCTGGCTGATATTTCACATTATCATGCTTTTGTGATTTCAGAATGACTTTTAATAAAATTCTTAGGGAGTCTTAGGCCACGTTAGGTTTTTGTCTATTCGAAAATCCAAATATATGATTTTTTCTTTTAAGACTCGAATCGATGGCTGGCCACAAAATCCGACCTACCAATAATTTAATCGCTAAGGCATATCATATACATATTATAATTTTTATACAGTTTTTTCAGGTTGGAGAATTTTTTTAGAATACATATAAAAAAGCCGAAATTTACCTTGGATAAACAATGTAAATATATATTTACCTGTTTAAAATATTCAAAAACTCATCTCTTTTTACTTTTTGCAAATATGCGCGGTAAACAAAAGCTAAATATTAAAAACAAAATTTCATGCATCAGGAAAACAACGTGAATTTAAGGAAATTTGGTTTAAAAGTAAAAATAGTTAAAAAATCATTATAAATGTATATAAATCAAATTAAAAATTTGTAAAGTAAATTTTTCTTCTTAATACTCGTACACCATCGAAAAATAAAATTAAAATACATGTAAATTATATTTTAAAGAACAAAATCAATTGAAGTATAAAAAGGAATTGTACGTTATTTATATAAGTAAATAAAGGTTAGGAATTCATTGAGGGCCATACACAACAATTTACTTAGACATTATGTTAACTGAAGATAAATTTATTCACATAATGTAAGCTAAGATCAAATCGTGATGTTAATAAATTCAATTGTTTACATTGAATAGAATAGAATTTTACTGTTATTAAATATCAAGATATTTCTGATAAATGTAAAATAAACAAATTTAAAATTTTTTACATGAATTATAATTTAGGTAACAATCTTATATGGTGTTCATACATGCAGCAATTTTCAAATTATTACAATTAAGTCCATTATTGAAACTAAATTTTCATACAAAAATTACAATTTACTTATTGCCAATTAAGAGATAATTGTTTTAATAATGAGTAAAATTTATAATGCAACACTGTCAGAAGTGTGTTTAGTAAAAAGAACAATACTAACTGAACATACTTTTACAACAACAGTACCAAGGCGAATAAATACAGGTTAGTGCACGGCTACAACAATCCAACAACACAAAAAACAACAGGCAATTTGTTGCTACGAAATTTAGGTATGTTGTCAAAAATATTGTTAAAAAAAAACAAAATAAAAAAATATATTTGATGAAAAAAAGTGGTTGTAATTTTCAGAATAAGACAATTATAAAAATTAAGTTACTTAAAAATGAAAATCCATGAAAAGTGTTACTAAAATTCTATTGTACCACTAGTTTGCCCAAATCACATGCATCGTTCCATTCTTGCACGTTGACCATTTGAAGACTAACATAATCTTCCACAAAAAAACCAAGAAATTTACTATAAATGTGTTAACAATAATTTTTACTATTTTTTTACGTATATTTTGATTATACACATCAGGAACTGCAAATGCGGTTCCATGTTGTGGTAATTTATTTTTGACAATTTTTTTGACAACTGCAATGTATACAGCTGATGGGCTTTTTCGCCGGTGCGTTCACCTGTATTATTTCGCCATGAACAGTACTTATTGAATTCACTTTGTTGAAATTTGACTAACAAACGTCAACAAAAATAAACAAACAAAAAAAAAAAAAAAATTGACCAACAAATTAAGGGTGGAAAACTTATTAAAATCAAATTTATTAGCAAATTATTTATTGTTAATAACTTTTTTATTCATCAACAGGCGTGAAATCAAAAAAGAAGAGGATTCTGTGAAATGACGTGTGATCTTTCCTCTTATATTGAAAAAAGCAAGAACTGCTGCTTCCTCCAACTCCAACAGGATTTCAAAATTTTATTCTTTTTTTTAATATTTAATTTGCTATATAAACTGGAAAGCACTACTTGAAAAATTTGTATTTTTCTATTGCAATAAAGAAACGCTTTTTTTTAAACAACAAAAAGTAAAAATTTAAACAATTTTTTTCAGTTGTCAATGGTTAATTGTCGTATCAATATTGAGTATGTATGAACACTAAAAATATATTGACAATTAACTGAATATTGTTTCAATTAAAAACGCATGTATGAACACCATATTAAAATGTTTATAAATAAAGTTGATTTTATATAAAATTTAGCATATAAAAATCTGTTTTTAATTTTACGTTGCATACAAAAGGTAAACAATATGTAAACATCTTCAAAAATCAGAGTAAAAGACTAAAAGCTTAACGTGTAAAAGGTCTGATAATAATTAAAGCAGATTGCTTTGGAAATTTTTATTGTAAACAAGATGTAAATTAAGCCAAAAATTCATAAATGTTAAATTAAAATTTTTTTATTGGCTTGAAAAAGCAAGTTCAAAATTTGAGTAATTATAATTTCATTTTTTTTATTTTAAAACCATTTTTGTTTTACTTATTTTAGTTAAGGTAAACATATGAATACAAACAGTTCAGCAAAGGTAAACAAATTAATGATATCTTTACTGAAATTAATTATATGACATGAAAATTTTTTTCCAACTTTAGAATTTTTATACTTTTTACTTTTCACGTAATCCAAATTAAAAAAAATAGTTTCGTATGTAGTTCTGGTTACAAAAAGAGGGATCAACCTTTTATTCAACCAAGTATTCAACAAAGTAAATCAAGTACTTCTTATGAGACGACGCCTAAGATACAAGTAAACATGATAACTTTAAATAAAAAAGTAATGTAAATAATTTTAATTACATATATAAAACATTGGTAGAATTATACGGCATTTACACTATGCAATTTTTCATGAAACTGGCATGAAATATTTGTTTGTTTGTGAATCAGGAGGGGTAAGCAATGTGTTATTGCTTGAGTTACTTGGGGTGATACTGTTGCTAATGTTTACTTTTACATAGCGCCAAACGCTGTAACTTAAATAGAAAATTGAGAAAAAATGCCTCAAAACATTGCATGTGTAAATCTGAACTTGTTGCAATATGTGGCATGAAAATTAAAAAAATTTGCTTTGTTTACATGAGGTAAAAATTGTTTAAGCAATGTCAAAATAATTTTAATTTCAAACATGCTGCATTTAAGGTAAAAATTATATAAATAATTTACAGAGGTCAGAAAAATTTTTATTTTAATATTTGTCTCAGTGAGAGTAATAAAATTAGTATAATTGACAAGATGTAATTGCATGAAAACAATTAATTATACCTTATACTTTATTAAATATTTATTGATATTTCTAAAAAGTGAAAGTTTGTAAAAAAATATAATTTTTTACATTTTTACATGATGTAAACAATGTAATAATAACTTCATGTTAACAATATAAGCAAAGAGGAAGGTTAACAATATGGATTATTTTTACTTAAGCTAAACCCAATTGCTATTTTTGTAGTTTTATAGTTTTTTTACATAATATTTACATTATGTAAACAATTAACACAGAGCGAAAATTTCAGATTTTTTCGGATTTCAAAAGGTATTGTTGCAATGTACGGACATATGTATATACTAGGTGTTAATATTGTGTAAAATATGTCTATAATTTAATCTTATTTATTTTTTTATATAAACAAAATTCTTGGATGTTTGTATTTTTTAAAGATTAAAGTATTTTATTTTTCACTCAATTATGTTTATTTGTTTGAGGTAGACAATATTTCAACGCTGTTTTTAATTATTTTTTTTTAATTTTCTTATTTTTCTTTAACTTTAAAAAACTAATTTTATGTATTAAATTCTGCGGGCTTTCTTTTTTTCTCTGGTTTGTGTGTCTTCTGACTTTCTAGACTAAAATAACAGTTTTTGTTGTTTTTTGTGTAATGATACAATACAATAACCCGCAATATTTTAGATAAGTATAAGCCGAAAATTTTAGTGACATAGTTTTAAATAGATAAACTCCATTCTATTCAAATAAATGGCTTAAAATTGAAAGTAATTTATAATAATGAAAACACTAGCCACCAGCAAAATCACCAAAATATTGCGCGCCAAAAATTTTAACTATCGAAAAATAAACAAACCAGCTGTTTAACGTAAAAACCCAATTTAATACAAAGTGTGGCACACGTATTAATTTTGTTTTCTTAAATTACCTGGTTGGTCCGTGATTTAAATAATTCTTAAGACACACAGCAAACAGCTGCATTTATTGTTAGCAAACACACAACACATGCATACACACATATAAGTAGTATTTTTCTTAAAGTAACTTAAATGTCTTAAGATCAAATTCAAGAAGTAGGGAAGAAAAAACGATTGTGTGAATTTGCACCTTTTGATTTCTTTTCCTTGTCTTTGTTTTGATTTAATGCGCAAGACTAGGGTTGGTTTTTTTGTATAAATCTTGCTAAGAAAATTTCAAGACATTTTTTTCTATGGTCTTGTGAAAAGTAAAGACGTTTTGCTTCTTAAGATTTATAGGAATTTTAAAAATCAACCGTTTCTTTTTTATTTTTTTTTTCTTTCGAAGTTAGGGGTTGTTTGGTTTTGTATAAGAATAGTGTTTTATATTTTCCTTAGGGTGTTTTGTTTTCTTAGAGAGGGTTAGTTAGTTTCTGTGGCTTATGTAAGTTAAAATGGGTGGGAATTTAGTTGGCCTTACCTTTCATTTCCATAAACGACATTTGCGTCAATGAAACTTACTATTATAATAAAGTTAAACCGTTTTCCGGTGTGAGAAAATATTAAGTCCTTTAACAAGTTTTTTTTATTTTTAATTAAAAGAATTGAATTGAAGAAAAGTAACGGTTTTTTCGCTTTGACACACAAAAAAAGGGGAGAAATCAAAAAGTTATTTTTCTTTAAGAAAATAAAATATTGAAAAAACAGTTTGAAAATAAATTTGAAGGGCATAAGAAAATTGACATGTGATTTTAAGATAAACGGCAGTAACATATTTTTTTTTTTTGTAAATTATTTTGATTTTTTTAATTTAAGAAGTTTTATAGTTATAAAATTAAATTAAATAAATGATAAAGGATTAAAATAATTTTCAAGCATAAAAGCGGAAAAATTATTACTTAAAAAACCAAAGAAAATAAAATATTTAAAATATATTTTGTTAAATTTTAACTAAGAAATTATATTAATAATTCTACAAATATTTTTTTTTTCATAAAAATAAGTCATTTCCTAGAGAAAATAGAGATAAAAATGTGAAAGCACCCAATTCATTTTTAAAAACAGGTTTTAATTTTTCAAATGATATATCTTTCTCCTCTTAAACTTGAGTGTTCTATTTGTCCGTGTAAAACTGTTATAATGAATATTCCAGACCTGTCAATAATATAAAAAATATTTTACAGTAAAAAACCGAAAAAACAGCAGCAATCAATTGTGATTTTATTTTTCTCGCTTTTTTAACATACCCATGTATTTTGCTGCAACTCTTGTTAAAGTAATTGTAAGAGTTAATCAAGTAGTTTAAACCAAAAACAATAGCAGTTATAGTTTTGATTTCCCTGGATAGTAAAAAAAAATAGTTTATACCTGATGTCCTTTATTAAATTAGACTTGATTATAAAGTTTACAAGGCTTTATTAATAAAAAAAAAACGAAAAAAGGGTACCACATACTATTTACTTACAACAAAGCTTATACTTGTAACCCTGGCTTCTTCTTTACTCTCATCTAAACACACAATAATATTAACAAACAGAACATTAACTAACACAATTGACAATTATCATATTGTTATATATAATATAAAAAGAAAATTTCTTCTCACCCATTCATTTATGCTCATTCTCTCTCCTAACTAAACACATGCTGACTCACATACATATTACATCAACATTGAGAGGAGTAAATAAATAACAGTATTGCACTTTTTAACTTTTTGCAAAAGGCAAAAAAGAAATAACGGAAGGATTTAACTTACTGCACAGGTGTGTGGATGTGTGTTTGTATATTTGTATATATGTATATTATTTTATAAGCAAAAGTGTGTAAATGTTGTTATTGTATAAATAAGAATGGATAAGCGAGTGGGTATGTTAAATGTTTAGGGTTCTGTTAGAAAGATTTATATGTATTTAAGTTACCGAATGTGTTTGCTTGTGTGTTTTTTATTAAATAAAACAGGGCTTAGTCACTTAAAAATCTTTTTTTTTTGTTTTATAATAAAAGAAAAACACAAAAAAAAAATAAATGCATAGAAAAATAATTTTGTTTAGAATTTATTAAGCTTTTGACACCTTCAGCTATTATTGTTGTTGTTTCTTTGCGCGTATACACCTACATATACGTGTATGTTTTCCAGTTTATGGTAAATTTTTTAAACGGAAAAAGCTAATTAGCTTCTCATTAGGAAAACAAATACAAAAATCATTTAACAATTTTATTGTAGACTTGATAATTTAGGGGTGTTCTTCAAAGATTGTTTTAAGTTTTAAGTAATGTACATACATACGTAGCAGTTAAGCATTAATTTAAAGAAATGTCCATTCCTAATTATAAAATAATTAATGTATTTTTAAGGATATTAATAAAAACAAAATTATTTAAAATTGTTTTTAATTTACCAAATATATACGAGTATTCTTTGTTTTTTAACTTTTTTTGTTTTGTAAAATAAATAGAAATACAATAGAAAATAAATATGTAATAAACTTAAACATTTTTTAATGTAACAACTTATATAGGCTTGTTAAAAAGGATTTGAGGTGCGTGAAATCTCTAGAGATGGCCTTACTGTCACGCTAATCAAGTTTATTTTCATCATATATTAAATGCTGATGTGTGTTTAGTTTAAAGTTGGGACCTTCTTAAAAGTATAAAAAACTCTTTTATATGTTTTAGGGATGTAAAAACTAATTAGTTAGTAGAGCTAAGAAATACTATTGAAATAGCGTTAAGGATAAAAAATAATATGGAGAGTATTATAGACTTACGTTTTGAAAATGTTAAGATGAGTAAGATGACCAAAATTAATTAAAAATTGTGGCATTTATAGCTTAAGTGAACTTAACTTTTGTATAATCTTATATTTGCTTGCTGTGTAATTGTGTGTAAGATTTACGGAGAAATTTATATAAAAAATTTTTCAACAAGTTTTGAATGCAGAAAAACGCTTTGAAAAAAATTTTTAATATTGCATTAAAAAAAATAATAATAAAATGTTTTTGACTATTTGTTGAGAATTGTATATCGCTGGTCTCATGTAGAAAAAAAGGTAAACAAATTATTTAAGCTGTGTTTATTACAATGTAATATTTTTTGATACTATTTCATGCAAATTATGTGACAAGGGGTGTCTGCGTAAAATATATTGGAATCACGAAAAAACTCAATTTCGTCAAAATGGAAGGTAGGGCCTTTCTACATGAAGCCAGCAATATGTAAGAGCATTTTTAATTTTTTAATTTTGTACTATTGTTTGATTATTTGTTTATAATTTTCCCAAAGTTGGTTTTAGTTCGATGAAAATAAGAACGATTTTAGTTTAAAATTTAAGCAAAGTAAGAAAATGAAAAAAGTGAAATACAGATATAAGATATTGAAAAAGGCAAATGTTAAGCTTTTTAATGCAAAAAATAAACAAGACAAATTAAAAAAAAGTTCAGAGAACGCATCATCGACATGCTATTATAATAAGTATTTCCGTATTTAAATACTCTATGTATTGCACTGAGTAACGGTAAATAGTGCAATAATAATAGGTCTTGCATTTGCGCCAGTCTTTGTAGAAATATTTAATATCGTTCACTTAGGCTTTTTTAAATATTTGACCTTAAACATATGCATAAGGACTTAAGAGTTTTTACGTATACTGGCAAAATAACTGCCCAGGCTTTAATATTTTAAATCTAAGAATAATAAAAAAAAGAGTTTGATTTACTTACCGGAAATTCGAGAACCATTTCACCAATTGTGCTGTATTATTTTTATTGAATTTAATGTCAGGAAAATACATTTTTAATACCGATGAGCTGGGATAACGCACCCAGAAGAACATTAGTTTGGCCTTTCTCAAATGCATCGGCGTTAAGGTTGAGGAGTGCGATGTGGTTAATGAATCGCTATTTTTGCTAAAGTTGAATCCCAAAAACGAAATTCATTTTGAAATTTCAAAATATTAACAAAAAGCATTAATTTTTGTAATTTGAAAATCAAAATGAGTTGTTTTTAGCAAGAGAATTAAATAAACACACATCCAACAACAAAAAGAAATGTAGAAGGAAAAAGCATAAGAAGAAAAAAAACAAAGCATATTATTAATTTATTAAAAAAAAAAACAAAAACAACAAAACTATAATAAACATGTTTTTTTTAAACATCGGCAACTGTACAGGAAAAAAAGGTGAAGAAACGCTTTTATATCAATTTTTCTTTAATTTTTTTGTCGATTGATTGAAATGTTGTAAATTGTATAGAAATTCATTTCTGTATTGCACTGACTTGTAAATGAATGAATGAATGAAAGACAGACGGGATGTATAGGCAGGGAATAAAGAGTTAGAAGAAGATAAGTAAAAGGCATAAGATATGCCAATTTCATTTGGTTGTTGGTCGGGAGTAAAGGGCTTAAGCAAGAAATGAATTTCAACGTTGTTTTTAATAGCTGTGGCTGTAGTTGTAGTTGTTGTTTGAGTTTATTTTATTTGCTGCTATTTGCATTGGTTGATTTTGAATGCATTGCACCTTGAGTAGTTGTTTGCAGGTTGGTGGTGTGGGGTTGGTTGTTTTGCGTTATGTTGCCTCCAAGATTTGTTGAGGCTTGCATTAATCAATGGGTTCTTTAGCTATTTGCTGCACTGAGTTTTATATTTAAATTCTTAAGTTTTCCTTTTTTTTTGTGCCTTTTTCATATTTGTATTGTAGTTAGTGATTGGGGTTGTTGAAATAAGGTTTTGATTTCACTACTTATTTTTATAAGAGAAAGACAAGAGATTGTGTGTGTTTTTATTTTCGTATATTCATGTTGCTTGTAATTGAATGCAACTACTTAGAGTAGTTGTAGCAGAAATTAAAAACAAAAAATATTTATACTCTACTGTGCAAGACACTTGATGGGTTTCCTTCTTAAACAATCACAACAAATCAATCAATTTAGGATTTTCTGTTAATTTTTTTGATAATCTCTAACAAATTCTTGGTTGCACCTTAATGTCTTTGGAACAAAAGTAATAAAAATAATGTTTAAATATACTCACATCATTTGTTGTTTCAAAAATGAGATGGTGGGTTGCATGCCCTCAAATTGCATATCGGCAGAATTACAATCGGAACTGCGATCTTGAGCATCCATAGCGGCACGCAAATGAGCACTATAGTCGGGAGAGCCACCGTGATGGGCGGCGGCTAAAAGGGCGGGATGAAGCATGGTGGATGGATGAGGCGGCAGTGGGGGTGAGCCATCGCGTGAGTCCATAAGACTGGCGAGACCTCCGGGTGGCGATGCTGTGAGTTTCATGTGATGCATTTGAGCAGCTGTTGGCGGGGCATGAGGACCACTGTGAGGGCCATGGGGTGGCGGTGGTGGTGCATGCGGTGGATGCGGATTAAAGAATGGACTATACGGTGAGAAGACTTGCGACTCGTGCAGCGAAGGATTTGGTATAGCGACCGAGGTGGGCAGCGAAACGGGCATCATGGGAGGTGGTGGTGGTGGCGGCACTTGTGGATGATAATTAGCAGGTGCTTGACCTCTAGGAGAAGGACTTTGGGCGGGTGTTATATTGTTGTTGTTGGCATTATTATTATGATTATTGTTGTTGTTATTATTGTTATTAATATTTGATTGCTGTTGTTGTTGCTGCTGCTGCTGTTGTTGTTGTAGACCATTCAAATTTAATGAATTATTGCAATTATTGTTGTTGCTGTTGTTGTTCATGCTATTATTGCTAAGCGAGGCGGGATTCATCGTATTATTAATACTGTTATTGCATGGTCCGTTATTTTGGTTCGATTGCAACTGTTGTCCATTATTTTGAGGGCTGGGCGGTACCATGCCATCTTGTGCCAATATTCTGCTTACCGTACGTGGCGTTATGCGTGTATCAGTTACCTTGTGACGTTTCTTTTTGGGCGTAACTACCAAACTCAAGGCTTCATTTTGTTCCAAAAGCTGCTGCTGCTGCTGCTGTTGTTGTTGTTGCTGCTGTTGTTGCTGCTGCTGTTGTTGTTGCTGCTGCTGTTGATCCCTAGGCTCTGGCATACAGAAAGGATTTGGCTGCATTGGTCCAACTTGTCCTCCTGTCATTGAATTGTAGAGAGCTGCTGCAGCTACAGGATTCATACCTTGTGGTGTTTTGGGTGCCTGAAACATTGCTGCCGCTGTGGGCGAAGGTCGTATATGAGGTGGTGGTATATTTATGGTACTTAAACTATTGCTGTTAGTATTGTTAGAGTTATTATTATTATTACTATTATTATTATTGTTCAAATTCATACTGTTCAAATTATTACTATTAGTATTGTTACTACTGAGATTGGCCATGTTCACATTAGTATTAACACTATTAGCCTCATTGAGACTTTGTGTGTGATGCGCCTGATTGAGGGCCTGAAGATTTTGCTGTTGACCAGAGGCGGCGGCTGCGGCTGACATTGCAGCCGCTGCTGCTGCATGATGCATTTGTAAGCCCATCGCTGCAGCAGCTGCTGCTGCTGGCGAGGGAAATGAAAGCTGACTGCCGTTGAGGCGTGGTGCCGCTATGAGACTTTGACAAGTCTGAGCATTTAATTGGGCGGCCATATTTGGCGTAACAACTTGATTAGTGGTCGTTGGGACCAGTGGTTGGCAGGAATTGTTAATGTGCTGTTGGGGCACATTTACATTGACACTGTTAACCGGTCCTGCCGTAAGCAGTGGTGGGCCTGTGTTACTTACATTGCTGTGCAAGTGACCCAATTGTTGTTGTTGTTGCGTTTGTTGTTGTGATATATTTGCATTAGAATTATTAATTGGATTATTATTTAAACTATTCGTTGAGCTATTAGTATTGTTATTATTACTATTAACTAGGAGTATAGTACCATTATTACCTGCATTAACTCCTGCTGTTGATTGGGCGGATTGAGAGCTATTCGTGCTATTGTTGTTTGATCTGTCGGACTGTTTAGTGCGTGGTGATTTTCGATCCAAAATTTGAGAGGCCAATAGTAGGTCCTTATTTAATTGTTCGGCAGCGGCAGCCACTGAGTCGGATTGCTTGCTGAATAGACGTCTTTGGTGTACAAATCTCGTGACAATTGTATCCACAAGAGCTGAGAGTGAGGTGGTTATTTCGGATTTAAGGACATCAGCGAGACCCTCTAGGTCGGAACCTGACATACGCATGATCGAATTGGAACTCGAACGTAGCATATTGAATTTTTCTGAGAGTTCGGTTTTGAGGGAGGTGTTATGACGGCCATGATGTCTGTTTTGATGCAGTTGAGGTCTGGAAGGTTGCTGCATGGTTTGTTGCTCTTGTTGCTGTTGCTGCTGCAATTGTTGTAACTGATGTTGTCTTTGCATTTGTTGCTGTTGTTGTTGCTGTTGGGCTTGCTCTTCTTTGCGTCTTTGGTTTTGCTCCTGCTCGAAGCGCCTTTGTTGTTCTTGATGTTCTTGCTGCTGTTGAGCTTGTTGTTGTTGTTGCAATTGCTGCTGTTGGGCTTGTTGCTGTTGTTGTTCGGCAGCTTCCTTGGCCATTCTAGCTTCCTGTTCAAAGAAGAATTGCTGACCCAAATACATGGCAGCTGCATTACTAATTGCCGGGTGAGGTATACCTCCTTCGGGTGTCTGCAATTGCGGCATATGTTGCAGCAAAGGAAGAGGAGGATTAAATGATTGCTGCATGTGAGTATGCTGCACTAAAGGATTGTGCAATTTTCCGGTTATCATTTTGCTCATCATTTGGGATAACACATTATTAGGGTTGGCTTCTAAATTTAAATTAGAAGTAGACGCACCCAAATCCTTACCATTTTTTAAATGTATTGACGGCGAGGTTGAAGATGCTCTTTCATTATCAACGTTTTGTTTAACGTCATTTAAAGAGGGAGATGGCGACAGGTCACCATTGTTATCGTCTTGCTCCATGATATCACTATTATTATCTTCGATTTCCTGACACTCGGATTCCTGCTCCATGCGTGAACATAATTGCACATATTTTTGTTGCATTTCAGCTAATTGCTCCTGCATAGATCTCAACTGAGATTTAAGGGCATTTTTTTCATTGCGCTTTTGCTGCAGTTGAGGGGATTCATTTTCATCAGAGTCACCATCATCGGTGAGCATCATACTTTGAAGATTAAGACCAAAATTAAGACCCGCCGCTGCAGCCACATAACGTTCCATCGCATGTTGCTGCGGTTGGTAGAGTTTGCGTTTTTTGCAGCCATTTACTTGCAAATGCTGCTGCGACGAGGGGCTTGAGCGCATAGTGGAAACTATGTTTTCTACACGAGCGCGTTTTAAGTCAGATTTCTTGTTATGAACTGGGTTTAAATCCTTATCCATTTCCTCTTCTAAATCATCTTTGCTGTTCTCCAATAACATCATGTCCGATTGGCTGGGCGATGCCAATGATTCCAAATCAGAGCGTGAATTCAAGCCCATCAATTCCACATCTTCTAAGATGTCGTCGGCTTCCTTTTTGGTAACTTGAGCAGGCAAATTCATATGATCATTTTCATTTTGTTCCTGGTCATTATTATCCAATTGATCTGCTTCGGATTGATGATCTTCAAGATCATGTTGCGATTGCAGACCTTCGGAATCTGATGATTTTCGTCTTTCTTGTGTTACTGAGCCATTCATTAACTCTACTGGAGTCGGTTGTGTTAGAGGCTCACTTTTGATTTTTATTTCCGACATGGAATCTTCTATTAAATTAATAATATTCGATGAATTTTCCTTGCTTTCCGAACTGTTGTTGTTGTTGGCTATGGAGGAATTATTATTATTGTGCTTTAGCGTAGAATCTTGGCATTCTTTTATTTGTTGCTGTTGGCTAATGACCGATCTCAGCTCCTGGTCCAACTGCATGAGCTCTTTCTTACCCTGTAAAATATTGCGCAACATATGATGGGCCAAATCATTTTGCTGTTGCTGTAACGAGGGAGAATTTGCTGCAGCTGAGCTTGTAGTAACAACTCCATTTGTGGAGCTGTTACCTATTGAGGGTGTACGCGGTGGTGAGTTAATCATATCCTGAGAACGTGAAGTCATACCATTTTCTTCTAAAGACCTTTCACTACAATTACTTGTACGACGATTTTTACGAGTGGGAGTTTCAGGTGAAATTTGTTGGTCATTTAAGTGATTGTTAGTGTTGTTGCTGCTAATGTTATTATTGTTGTTGTTGTTAAGCAGTTTACTTGAGTTACTTAAACCCAAACTATTTACCAAATTGGCAGCACTAAGTAATTCAGCGTTGGTAGCCGATTCCATGGCAGCGGCCAGCATGGCATTATCCAAAGATGTGGGTAAACCACTGGTAGCATCCTGGGCCTGTTTCATTTGACGACCAAATAATTCGTTCAACATTTTAGCTGACCCGAAACCGTTTGCCCCAAATAAATTACCCAAAGCTGCCGTAAATTGACCCGTTAATAAAGACGAGGTGGGCGATGATGATACCGAACCCGAATTAGGCGAATGCAATGAGTTTAAATTGTTATTGTTGTTACACAAAAAACTTTTATTATTCAAAGGAGAGGATGAGGTTGATGATTGCTGTTGTTGTTGTTGCTGCTGTGAAGAATTCAATAAGGCCCCATATAGAGCTTGTCCAGCGGCACCCGCGGCAGCCGCAGCAGCACTACTCATCAAGGCAGCAGCTGTTGACGGCGTTAATACGGCAGGCGTTTGGGCGAGCAATTGTGGACTTGTCGAATTTTGCAAATGACTTATAAAATTTGGTAATGAAGAAAAAACACTGAAATCACTTTTTTGCTGTTGTTGTAAATCCTCTAAGGAATTTATAAAACAATCATTAGAAGAATTATTTAAATTTAAATTATTTGCATTCACATTTGTTAATTTTGAACAAAAATCATTCACTTGTTTGTTCGTTTCACTGAATAAATTATTTGTATTTGTGGGCAAATGGGAAATCAAAGGAGATTTTGATAATTTTATTTTTAAGGACGAATTTGCTACGTTATTAACTTTGAATTTTGTTTCCTTTTTATTATTCGTATTATTACTGTTACTATTGAGTTTATTTGAATTTTTTGTTGGATGTAACGTATTCAAGGAATTTCTAAAACTTTTTAAGCCGCACGACGACAATGACGATGTTGTCTTATTGACGGCACCTTTATGACTATTTTCTAAGTTATCATCAACGTCTGTTACGACTTGTTGTTGGGTATTATTTGTGAATGTAGATGATGATGACAATGATGTCGTATTATTCTTCGTCGTTGTCGTCGTCGTACAAGTCGTAGCTGTAGTAGTATTGTTCGTTGTTAAAATTGAAGCAGACGCTGTATTTTTATTATGATTTTTTGTTGCTGTGCTTGTGTTAGTAGACGTCGTACAAGTAGTGGAAGTTGTATTAAGAGTGTTATTTGCTTGCTGCTGTTTTTGGCCGAAGAGAAATATCACTTCGTCGTCTCCTTCGTCGTTAGTGCTGTTATTATTAACACTAACAACACTACATACGTTGTTCTCCTCGTCTTCCTCCTCCTCTACGTAGTCTTCGTGTTCTCTTTGATTTTCGTCGTGGTGGTTGCTTCTTGCTGCTATTGCTAACGCAGTATTTGTTGTATTTGTGTCTCTTGAGTTTGAGTTGAATTTTTCACATTTTTCTTCTTTATACAACAGATCGTTACCACCACCGTTGGTTAATGACGGTGGTTGTTTGTTATTTGTATTTAATTGTCCTTGCTGTTGGTTTCGTCTTTCATCCAATTCATGTGCCTCCAAATTCGATAAGTTTGGCGAAGTTGTTGAAGAAGGTATTTCAATTTTAGCCGTCAATTCAGGACAAATGACTGAAGATAAAGTATCTACAGCTAAAGGTGATGTATTGTTTGTATTTAAGGCCAATGTTGTTTTTAATAAAGACTTGTCATCATTAAACAACCCAAAACATTTGTTATCCTCCTCTGATGACATCATAAGATGCCACCAAATGTATTTAGATAACTTTAAAAGCACAAAATATCCTTAAAGGTTAATTTTGTTTTTGTGTTTGCGTCTATATTCTGGTCACCAAATAACGGTGTGTTCTCTTGATGTTTTTTTAGACTCCCCCTTTTGGTGTGATATCCTTAGCACTCACTCTCAGCTTCTCTAAGTCCAGCTGTTTCTCAAAATCTCTCTATCTCTTAAGTAATTAAAATAATTGAAATTTCGCCTTAAGTTCTCCTTCGCGGTTTTGTTTGTTTGAACAAAAGTAATAACAGTAATTTCGCCCTTATATTGCACACACACATAAACATAATCTTGCTAAATATTAAAGAAATTTATGTAGAATAAAGTTGGGTGTCTGTGTGTGTGTGCGTATGGTTGCATGTATGTTTGCAGTGCAAAACGACTTTTGTTATTGGTGGCTCGTTTAGAACTTAGCTGAGAGATAATTGTCTGACGAAGAGTAAATAAAGAAATAAGTTTGTGTTTGTGTGCGATGTGTGAGTGAATTGACTTAAGCAGTTAATGTACGTAATTCTTGTCAAAGGTGTTACTAATACATACACTGCTAATATCTCTACACATTCAAACAATCACATACACTTATTAATTGTAGTTGTTTTTTCTTCTTTCTTTTTAAATAAATCTCTTTTGCCCAGAATTTTTATAAATTTTATTTTATTTTACACGCTCTTAGAGAAACTTGTTTTTTTATTCCCCTGTTGTATGATTTAGCTAAGTGCGGAAATAAAATGGGTTGGCTTGAGCTTGGGTTGAGCTCTAACTTAATATTGTTTCTATTTTATTTAAGTATGAATAAAATAATTCGCCGTAAATCTTCTTTCTCCTTCTTGTTGTGACTGAAATCTATTTGATTTTTGTTACGTTTAAAATTTTTAAGCAGCAGCCTTTATTGCCTTAATTTCTTTAGTAATTCAGTTATAAAAAGTTATAGCAGAGTTTAGTTTTTATTTGTCAGTCTAGTTTTTTTTTTTGTTGTTCTTGCTGTGTATTATAAATTTAAAGATTTCGTTTTAGTTTTAAAATCTTATGCGCTGCCTGTGTGTGCGTGTTTCCGTTTGTTTTTTGGCGTTGGTTTTTGATTTTGTTTTTACTCAAAGACCTATTTCTTGAGCTTGTGCGTTCGTTCGTTCTTCTCTCCTAGTAGCCGTTCCTTAAAAAGTAATAAATTTCGCCAAACTTAGAAATTTTGATTCACAACTTGAGTTTGTTTTTCTCCTTTTTAGCCTTCTGGTTCAAAATGCGACGTTTACGTTTTTTCCGTTTTCTAATTGTAAATTTTGTTTTGAATCTTCTTTCCACCACCACACACATGCGAATGTCTTTAGCATTTAATTTTTAAGATTTTTTAATTTTTAATTGTTTTTGTCCTTACTTGTTTGTTGCTGATTTTTCTTAAATTTGTTTGTTCTAAATTCATTAATTTTTGTTTTAAATTAAATAAAATTATTTTTTTTTGTTGGAATTTTTTCTCTCTCCTTACGCGCGCTTAAAAGTCTCTCTGTAAAGAAAATTTTTAAACAAGAAATCAAACAATATGTTTTGTTTAGTATGAAATTAATTCAAAATAATAATAAGAAATATAATGCTAAAAGTCTTGAAGCTTTGAAAAAATTCTTAAAGCTTTTTAACTTTTAAAGGGTGGCAGTTTCGCAGGAGAGTTTATAAATTAGATAAATCTTTAACCCCTTTTTAAAATTGTCTAAGAGTGCTTCTGGCAAAAAAAGTAAAATGTAGTATAATATTATAAAGATTTTGAGTAAAATGTTTTATTTGCCAAAAAAAAGGGTTGGCTGTTATTTGTAGTTTAACGCATTTAACTCAATTTTTGAACAATTTAAATTGTTGATGGTGGGGGGAAAAGTGGGGTCAAACAGGTTTTATTTAATTAACATTAAAAAGGTTTTATTGTTACAAAAAAGTATGGGTGTGTGTGTGCTGTTTATTGCTCAAAACGCATACATAGATGGCGCTAAGCGTTTTAAAATATGTTTCTTGTTGTGACAAATAAACTCGGAATTTTCGAAAAAAAAAAACATATTTACGAGTAACCTCGACAAAACATGAGAATTTAAAGTATCCATTGACTAAAATATAAATTTAATGACTTACGTTAGACTAGGTCAACATCAAAGATATACATATTTATCGCGGATGAAATTGGGTACCTCTGTTTTAAGCAGATAAATTGGCAAATACAAGTCGACACAAATCAAAGGACCTGATAAGGGAACATTGGTAAAAAAAAAAAAAAATTATAATACCCGAGAGGTTCAAATTGACTTCTAGGATAAACGGTTTATTGCGAGTTTAAAAGTAGTGGTTATATTATTAATATCTAATAATAATATTAATAAGTGGTTGGGTACAAAAGGTATTTCTAAGGAAAAATCAAGAATAAGCGGAACTTTGTGATAAATTCAGTTGCTTGTTTACAACTTTTTCTTGGCCTTTTTACCAACAGTTAGTGTGCTAAGATTATTAACGTGGAGTGTGATCATCTACTGATGGACTGGGGAAATCTTAAACATTAAATAGAGACCATTCCACTCAGTTGGAATTTTATGACAAATGTAATCATCTATACAAAAAATAGTCAATTGCATACCTCAGATTTGTTCATACTTTTTAATATCAATTTTTTCTTTGTGAAAAAATTAAAGAATTCTCTAAACGAAAAAAGTGTTCACAATTAAAATTCTGCAACAAAAGCCTGCTATGGGGATGTTCTAAAAACTCACTTTATTTTTTAAATAAATATGTAGAGTGTCTGTTTCTAAATCTCTTTCCTATTTTAATAAAAAGAATTTAACCTAAATTTCTACCGGTACTACTCCCATCTTTCATCCATATAATCTAGTTGGGCTCCAGCACAATTGTTTTCATGGACAGGGGCCATCCTATGAGCAGTGGTCAGAGTTAAAAAAATAACTTCTCTCTAATATGAATAAACAAAGAATGGTCTAAAATTAATACGTTGGTAAAGCCGGACATAATTTTTTCTATTAAGCATACATGGGAATAATTAATTAGCTGGACTAATTAATTGAAGATTTCATTAGCAATGAATGATAAATAATGCTGATGGTTTTTTTAACACTATCATTATTTTTACTAATGATAATGCTTTTTAATGAAAAGTTTCATTGATAATTAGTTACAAAGCAAAATCATTGCCATTGATTAATGTAATCATTAAATGGTTAAAAATCATTATCATTACTGAACATGTTTCTTGTCTTTGTACACTAAATACACATTCTTATATCAATAAAATTTGGTGAAATATTTATGTTATAACTTTCTCAGTACAAATGAGAAACTATGAGAATCTATTTCTTATTATCGTTAAGTTATAGTATTAGGTGACTTTGGATATCAGACATCAAATTTTATACCTATGATAAATGAATAAAATAGATCTATCTACAAGAGTGTTAAGATTTATTTATTTTATGAATATTTTTTTTTAAGTTTCTGCGATCAAAAATTTTTGTTTCGTAGAAACAAATATTTTTGATGTAATTTCAAATAGTAATAAAAAGATTTCATAAGGATTTCAATACCATAATTAAAGAAAAATTATAATTAAAATAAAATTGTTAGCATTGTCACTATTTCAAACAATGTCAATGAAATTTTAATAGTAATAAAAAATACCAAGTATACCAAGTTTTGATAAGTTGTGAATATTAGTTTTTTTATAAAGAAAATAAATAAGAGAAATGGGTAACAAATTTTGCGTTAAGCTTTAAAGAAACAGGAAAATTCGACAACAATAAAATTGCGAATAGCTGAGTAAGCGATACTTAAAAACAAATATATGTGATATACGTATGTAAGAAAAACGAATAACTTTTTAAATTTACAAATACTGTGATACGAAAGTGTATGTAAAGTTTCAAAACTCTTTATAAATGAAAGAGAATCACAAAATAAGTCTAAAAATATTTAGTTTCATTTAAATCAGAACGATTTTCTAAAGTACCATTTCCGCCCATTTTTTAACACAGATCATGGACAATTTTTAAACCAGTTTCTTTACAAAATTTTGTCAAAATCGATATATATTTGTTTATGCTACAGCTGTTCTTGAAAGACACGCCTACTCAGCCTACTTTTTATTGGGTTTATATAAATTCATAAACTGAGCCCACATTTCAAATTTTATCCAAATCTATCAATATTTGTCCAATTGATGGCCATTCTAAAATCAGAGTTGTATGGTAGGTGGGCATGGTTATCGTCTCACTTGTAGTGGGATATCTCGCTTTTAGGAATTAGTGTCACAAATATGAACTTCTCAGAATTAGAATACGGGAAACATACATTATCAAGAAATATTAATTTTGTTAGATGAAATTTAAACGTAACAAAATGTTTTTGTCGTTGTAACCTCTATTATTCGTCACATATATTTTTTCTTACATTTTACATATTTATTAAAATTTTTCTTTTTAATACAATATATGCTTTTCTTGATTATTATAAAGGCAGCGTAAATGTGCGGTACCTTGTGTGTAATTTTAAAGAAACTATTTATCGTTTTTAGGAACATCTTTGAAGTGATGTTTGATTAGCTTAGATTGAGCTTCATCATCGTATAAGCAGATCATCGGGATATTATTTAACTATAGTACTTAGTATATCTTTAACCTTATGAGAATTTTTCCCTACTGTTTTATCTGCGTTCTTCCTTAGCTAAAATTGAAATATAAAGTAACAAATTTATTCGGGATATCATTTTTCAGTTTTTATTTAAAAAATTGTTAACATGTTCATTCACAATTTGTATATTCACAACCTTATTGAAGTTGGTATAGGCAAACAAATAATTCTTAATACAAAAATTAATGTTAGAATTCCTGCAACTTTCCCTTATTTTATATTAGGATACCAAACCAACAATTAAAACTTCAATAGCCGAACGAATGACTGTACAGCTAAGTAAAAGTCTGTTGCATTTTACTGATGAAATTTTATAACGTCTATCAATAAATTCCATAAGCAGATCACAAAATTATTTTACTTTTAAAGTATCTACCCACCACCTTTAAACTCGTTTTAATACAGTGAAAAGGACAACACCACCACCCCTTAAAAAGTTATGAAAAAAATGCATTTAGGTTTGCTTGTGTGTTTAAGGACATTTATATTCTTAAAACATTCCTATGCATTTTGTTTTTTTTTTGTTTTTAATTTTTTAACTATCAATTTATTTAATTTTCTTCTTCAATTTTTAAGAATAAGTATGTTTTAAAGAAAAATAAAAAGGGAAAAAAATTTATTGAAATTACAGAGTGCTTATTTTTTGGTACTTTTGTTTTTAGTTTTGGAGCTAGAAATTTACCACAAACAAAGCGTTATTTATCTTTGTCGTCCATCATTAATCCTCCTAGAAAGAGAAGAAAGAGAAAAAGATTTTTAGTTAGAAATATGAAAAACCAAAGAATATAGAAATAGATGAGAAATTAAAAATATAATTTTAATAATTTATATTATAAACAATTTAATAACAATCAAGTAAATATGTTTTATTTAACAGTCCTATCCTCGATATTAAAAACCGTTGTTATACTGGCAACCAAAATAAATATTTTGAATATTCTTTATTTAATTAGAATTAAGAGGTTAACAATTGGTCTTAGAAACTATCATTTTTTTTTTATAGCTGGAGTTTCTTAAACAAAGGCGTATTTTTTTAATTATCCTTCTTATATTTTAACAATTCTATTAAGAAGGACTAAGCCATCATAAGAAAAGCGTTTTTCCTTTATATGGGATTTCTAGTTCATAAGACAACTTTTCTTTTCGTTTAAATGCTATAGCTCACTTCAGACAAATTCTCCAGTTAAGTTAATAAATACCATCAGAGGTCAGTAAAATGCTGGGAACTCAGAAAATTCCACATCAACAACCCGTCTAGGTGATTTTACATTAGACTCTATCACGTGCCTTACGGTTCAGCTGTTGCCTTAAAATTTTAGAACCATCCTATCGTTTGTGTGAAGTTATAATATTGAATTTTCTTTTAATAGAATTATTCGACTTCAATGCTCAAGTTAACAGCCAATAGTTTATTAAAGAATGAAATCCCTGATTGCATCAAAATAAATCTAGCGACACGTTTGTAAAAAGTCCCACAAAAATTTCAGACGGTAGAGTGCCTTCTTAACAGCAAATCAGTGAAGTTTTTTTTTTTTGGAATTTAAAAATCTCTAAAACATTGAGTTATAGCGTAGTTTGAGGAAAATATTTTTTTAACGCCTAAAAGTATGCTTGGAAGCTTTTACTTATTTAAGCCGTTTCCTACAGGGTTTCTAAAACTTATTTTCCTATATCTAGAAAAACTGTACGTTATATTATTTTTTTAAACCGCCTAAAAGATTGCTTGAATTTAGTTTTTAAACATTTTATTCGCTTCTACAGGAATCTGTAGAAGGTAATTTTCTATATCTGGAAAACCATAAGTATTTTTCTAGATAAAACATATTTCATGAACATACTTCATGCTCTTTTTTATACCATCGGTAAAATTTGTGTAACGATTTCATAACGATCTGTTAAGTAGTCAGAGCATGAAAGTGTAATAAACAAATTGACTCAAATTTACATTTATGACAATATTTGGGATAAACACTAGAGTAAGAAAGTAAGTTCTTAAATTTCGATATCCGAACCATATTTCATATAGTATATAATAGAGGTATATTTTCTAACTGATGGAAGCTGAGATTATGACCCACTGAGTTCCATACAGCGACTTTGGAGCATCTAAGATAGTTTGACTGTATATAAAAAATTTAAAAATCTTATTCTAAAATAATTGGCCCAAATTCATAGTTAAAATAAAGTATACTTTAAGGGAACTAAAGTCGGTTTTACTTTAGAGTCATTTATACACAATTTAAAAGATATTTTTGGCGAAAAAGTCAACTCTAAATTTAAAATTACCCAAAGCTGTTTTTAACTCATTTTTCCAAAATTATTTTATTTGGTTTAAGAACACAATACTCTATATCTGATTTCTATACCAATGTGAACAAAATAAACACAAAGTTACTTTTTTCTAATGTTTGTTTAGAAATTGTATGAAAACATTTATAAAATTACAGTTGACACCCAGTGGAAGGCGTCTAAACTTAAAGTATACTTTATTCTTGACTATGAAAGCAAAAAAGATAATAAGAGCCATTTATTTTAGAGTATACTTTAGCAAGAGTCGACTTTAGTCCATAACTATGAATATGGGCCATTATGTTTTATTTGTAATAACTAGATGACAGATATTTTTTATATTATGCTTATACTTATATCATAACATTTTCAAATAAAAATGCAATTTTTAAGTATAAAAACTTCAAAAACAACATGAGTTAGAAGCCAATACAGAAATGTTAAGTCCTTAACAAAAATTACCAACAAACAAACCACGTTTTTATTTTTTCTTACATTCCCCTTTAGGTTGGTTACATGCCGACTCTTAATGCAGACGTAAGGCGTATTAAAAATAAAAACAACACTGTTATTTTTTTTAAATTTCTCAAGAGAAAGAAAAAAAAAAACGTAACAGTGATGCGAACAGTTTGCACAAGCAATTGCATATATTTTTTATTTTTAAAATTATTTTAGAAATTTTTATAATATTATTTATTATATTATGCTAATATCCCATAACATTTTTAAATAAAACTGAAATTTATTTATTGATATTTATTGATCAAACACAAGAGGAGTTGGCTTTGCTTGCTTTTTAAATAATTATGAGATATTTGACAGAACCATTAATTGTTAAAGGAAACTTAATATTATTGCTGTACTTACGCCACAATAAGTTTTTATTTCTTGCATTAAAACTTAGCGAAAGGCAGTGTCCTAAATTTTTCTTGCATTTAAGAGAAGGAAACTGCCATTTAAACGACAAATCTGCAGTAATTTTGAAGTAAATTTATCTTATTTAAATGATATTATAAATAAAGAAATGAAGGTGGGAAAACTAAAGCGGAAGAATTAAATTGAGTTGTGACTTTCTGAAATCCGAAATATCAGTAAATGCTTGATTTTGCTGGATTCTAATATTTTTGAAATATTTGTGAGACTGTTTGCTTTTAATAAACATAAAAATCTTTTTTTTTTTTGTTTTTAAACAAACATTTTAAATATTTACTCTTTTCCTCAACTCTAATTATACACATCAAGTCTACATAGTGTAACCAAATACACACACTCTTACATTCTTCAATAATAAGAGACGGTGCGGTGCGTGCCATAAGTTATTGCACACCTGGACTTTATGCCTCAATACTCAGTTAGTAGTTACCTCAATAATAATGATGATCATAATTGTATATTGTTCTTGTTGTTATTTTAAATGTTTGTACACTGCGTGGAGGGATTGTCTGTTTGTCATTTATATTGCAAAAGCAAGAAATGAAAAAAAGGAAAATCATAAATATCTACCAACCTAAAGAATGTTTGAAAAGGTAAACGGAATAAAATTGTCATTAGTTCCGATATCTACCTGGAACAAAATCAAAAACTATGTGTAAAATAAATCTTTAATATTTCTTCCTTAAATAACTTTGAGTGTAGTTCGTATGAAATTAAGTGCAAAACATGTGTTAATGTTACAGCAAGTAAAAGATTTGTGACACGAATAAAAATAAGTGAATTGGATTTTTAATTATAAATGAGTGGATTAACGTGATGAAATGCCACACTGATTCATTATTGTTAAGACTTTAGATTTCTCAATTTCTATATTTATAACTGGTTTTAAAAAGAGCTAATACAGGGTGAAAAGAGTTGTGAAAGGCTTAAGGCTTTGCGGTTGTGCTTTTAGCAAGTGTAAAAAACAATAAGGCCCTAATTGTTTATCCATTGGGATTGTACGTTTTCTTACCGAATAAACTTTGGAACACGACATTGAACTTAACGAAAAAGATTCTTGTCAAAATTGCATTCGAGAATGAGCAAACTTAAACTCGGCCAAAGGCTGTAAACTCTGTGAATATTAAAAGTCTCTTGTAGAGCCAGGTTTAGTTGAGCGGAAACCATAAAAATGACATTACAGTTCTTTTTTTTGAGTGCATTAACAAACAGGGTAATTTTTGATTAAATGAAAGAGATAGGAAATTATGTGGATAAATGATTAATAATTTCATGTCGGCAATTATGTATGGAATACAATACAGATAAGTGTCCGGCTCTGTTAGCCTCTCAAATGCAAGCCATTTTGAGCGCATATTTTTTATCATAAATATCATCACGAATAGTTTGTTTGAGTTGTTCAAGCGTTTCTTGTTTTTTTTTTTGCATAAAGCTTGCTTTTCAGATATCCCCACAGTAAGAAGTTCGAAGCAGTAAATCAGGCGACCGTGGAGGCCAATCAACTTCATCATTTCTTGAAATAACCTTGCTGTATACGATGTTGCACTGTCGTGTTGAGATCACATGTCAATCAAGCCCAAAGCATGCAGTTTTGGTGTTTAAAAGCTTTCAATCATATCACGATATTGCTAACCATTCACAGTTACCGTTACGACGTTTTTATTTTTAAAGAAGTTAGGTCCAATGATTTCTCTAAATTGCACACCAGACTGTCACTTTTAATGGATGCAAAGGTGACTTATAAATAATTTGAGGGTTGTCCATTGTCCAAAACCGACTATTCTGTTTATTCACATATTCATCCAAACGAAAATGTGCCTCGTCACTCATTATGATTTTTCATGAAAATCGGGGTTGTCATAAGCGAGCTGTAACATCCTATTGGCATATGTACGGCGGGGTAAATGGTCTTCTAGAAGAAGCTCTTATGTTCTCTTCTCCCAAAAATTTCACGTAACTTTCTCATCGTCGCATTATGAAACCTTGGAAGCGAACAAGTGGATTGCCGATAGCTTACGGTATATTGGCCACTTCTTAACTTTTACTCGATCATTTTCTTAATAGTTATTGAAAATTTTAGGTATCTGCCTATAACAGCTTAAAAGATAAGGCCATATTCGTCGAAATCACGATCTCTATGGATACACCCTTAAATTTTAAAATTTATTGTTCACACTTATCTTCATTGTGAACAAACATACTTTGTTTAAGCTGCAAACGTCTGCCTGCTAGGGTTGAAAAGCTAAAGCCATATACAAAAATCAAGTTACTACAGCACCACTCTGTATGTTATAGTTTTATTTTGTTCTAATTTTTTATTGTTGGGGTTTTGTAATACAACCTCTGCAAAAACCTCAAAAGTGTTCCGTTACGGGTCCACAGGTAGAGGGCAGTGACAGGCCGACAGACGAATAGACACTGTGAAAACAACGGGGTTACGTTTTTACCTTTTCGATACAAAACAAATATGTTACCAGAGTACAAGTTTAGAAACAATATTATAACAGTGCGAATATCTCGTGTTGAATTTGACTCAAATCACGATTAAATTTTGTTAGCTCTGAAAAGATAATATTCTTCAGAAAGTGTAGTATTTAATCTGCAATGTAAATGCAATGCGTGAAAATGTTAGCTATAGTCCAGTAATGTCAATTCGAATTTTCGGACAACAATTAAAACTTTGAAGAACTCCTATAACGCTTCTATACTCTAAAGAACGGAATTTGGGTGTTCAAAATATCCACAGGGAACTTTCGAAAATAAGTGGTATAAGTGATGGTCTGAAGTTATCATTCTACAAGCAATTTTAATGTGTGCAAATTTTATGGTTTTCTTTTAAAAATTCTTTCATGCCGAAAATCGAAATACGTTTTTGATTTTTATTTTATTTTTTGAATTTTATTTCTACCACATGCGATGGCGAATTTACTTTACCAAGTGGCTTGTTTCTACAGTTGACTATTATTTACTTAATTTTGTAATGTGTAGACTAGCTGTCAAAAGTATATCATTATATACTAAAAAAGTTCTTTATTTAATACTTTATAAAATAGAATTGTATCGAGAGTTTTAAATCAATTTAAAAAACAAAGCTTACAAAAAACGTTATTAGAAAAAGTGTAATAATTAATTATGTTTTGAAGTATGCCATACACTTAAGTGCCTGTCGTAGCAGCGCTGCCACCTGTAATAAATTTTTCCTTGCCCTAAGTTTTTTCCATTTGCTAATTTTATCAATTTCGTACGTTCTCTTATGGAACACATTGTTGTCTATTGTCGACATCCAAAAATCATATGTTTATTTGGCATGTAAAACACAAAACCATTATTTTTCTTCGAACGTAAGTATACAACTAACAATTGTCATAAAAGCCGCATTAAATGAGAAAGTTTGTCTTAATGCTTATTGCAAACTTTGGCGTACTTTATTTACAATGTAAAAAAAAAACATTCACACTTCTATATAATCGCTTAAAAAAAGTCTAAAAAACTGTTTTTAAGTTAAAACAACGAAAAAAGCTACATACAACTTATAAAAGAAATTTTTATTGTCGACAATAATAATTTTTGAAAGATTTTTATGATTATAGGAAAAGTTTTTTGGTTGTAAACTAATATGGTTATTCCTTTTAAAGTAAAAAAAAACATATAGACATCTAAGATGTGTATTAGGGTGATTCCTAATATTCATTTATTTTTTATCGTTAGCCGTAGGTTCTTTTGACGTATTGCTAACTTCATGTTACACAGAAAGAAGAATTTTCGTCACATATCTAATTAATTTGTTCTTCCTTTTTTGTGAAAACGTTCGAATAAAGTTCTTGAATTTAGTAACCAGGTTTAATTAAAACTAAAATACAGTGCCTCGTTTCTGTAACTGAAGTGAAAAATTTCTTACATGAAAATATTGTAGTCATTTTGTTTAACACATGATGGGATAGTGTTATTCATAAAAGTTTTTATTATTTTATATTATAAAGAATATTATTAATTCTAGCTTACCCTATTTAAAACAGTATAACCAGAATATTTGTATGTGAGAATTTTCTCACTTAAGTTGCAAAAACGGGGAATAGAATTCAGGAATCGAGGAGCTCCTTCTGCAATCAAGGGTGTTGTAAATGATTAAAAAAAACCTGATTTTACGGCAATACTTGATACTACTCAGGATTAAATGAGAGTAAAGAAGACACAATTTTTTCAGAGTGGTGTGATTATGTTTAAATAAAATATGTGTTTCCATTAGTCCGCTTAGGGATATTATTTAAGCTTCTGCACAGGTTTCTCAACCCTGCAGATCAACTTCTATTTCGTGAATTTGTCTCTTTCGATTGCGGGTGGGTTGTATAATTTCCTGAGATATAATTTTTTAATCTTTCTTCCGAATATTCTACCACCTAAGAAGCATTCCATGTAGATTCAGTAAGACAAGTTATAATTGCCGCTTAGTTTATTTGTGTGATTTTAGAGAAAAAACACTTAATGGCAAAAATGATTTTCAAATTAAATCATAGGAAATAACGACTTGCAAGTAAAGTTATTGAACGTACCTAACTTTGTTTGAATACAATTATCAAGATGTCTTAGCCGTCCGCGGTTACAGAAATGATATTATCAGCCATGCGAACAGTATAGAGTCGATATTTGTATTGGACATATTCTAACACTTAATGAACAGCATCATAGACTACCAGGAAATGAAAATATTCTTATAGAATTTTAGCATCAATATTAATCTACAGATTAGAAAAAAGTCGATGACAGCAATGATAAAGCGCTTTTCAGATACTTACAGTAAACTAATTCTGTAAGCCATTCTTAACTATTTGGTAGTTAAATTTTTTGCTTTAACGATAGTAGATGTTTACTAGAAGCCTCTGAAACTGTAGTTTCAAAAACTCAAGATAAAGTAAGGATAAGATTCTCGCTGTTAGTTTTGCGTCCCTTAAATAAGTCTTAACTCCTAAACAAAGCAGTGTTCGGTCTAAATAAGTTATGATTAAAAGCTGAATTTATTGTTGGAAGTTTATCACTTAAAGAATCCTTGGTAGAAGAATTTTTACTTCTCAATGTTGAGAATACATTCTCAAGGAACAATTCGAGATTAGATTCTGCTCTAAACAATGTGAATCCTCCTAATAGCCATGACTTCATATGTTTGTTTTACTTTAAAGGATAAGAAAATGCTATTATAACAACCAAGTTTCATAGGCATTATTTTCTTGTTTCTCTATTTGTAAGTGTTTAATGACGAGTAGAAAAACAAGAAAAATATAAAAGTTTTGCTTTTAAATGGTTTTATTATGGATTGAAGTTTAATTTTTGCAAATTAGTTGGATAATTGTTGTAAGAGATTTTTTAAAGAAGGAAATCTTCAATTAGAAATTTATTCCTTAAGCAAAATTCTTAAGAAAGGTCAATAAACAGGAATTTGCTAATTTGAATCACACTAGACTACAGTGCGTTGAAAAAATGATTGTTAAGCAATAGAAAATATTTTTTTAAACGTTTTAAAATATCGCATTTGGGTCCAGCGGCGGTCTCACTTGTCAAAACTAATTTCGTTATAATGTTCACCATGAATTTATTGTATGTGATTGATGCGAAAGATCTACTTTCAAATAAATAAAGTTTATTTTCTTATGTATTTTTTATCTCATCAATTGATACGTTGCAGGCAGTTGGTTTTACGAAGACTCTTCTCAAAAGTCTATAGGTAAGATTATGGAAATTGTAGAAGGCCAATTAGAAGGGATTTTATATTTTATCAGTCACATTTAATCAAAAATGAACTCTTCCGTAAAAGAAAATTTATTAAATTCTTTTAAAGATTGTAAAATTTTCAAATGTAGGGAGTTTTTTTTTTTTGCAAATTCAGTCACTTCAATTTTTATTTTTGTGTTTCTTCTTGATGACTTTTATTAAATTTAAACTCACGATCTCTTGTTTTCTTAACATGCATTTAAAAAAACTAAAGCAGTCATATCATCCACATAATACTGTAAGACTCCGGTGAGAAGCGTACTGAACTTTGTTTGGAAACAAATGTCTTTAACCGGCGTTTAAAGAAATTTACACATCCATCTATAGCTCAATATTTGTTCTTTCAGTGAGATTTAAGGTCACAATCTCCCGCTCATAAATAAGACCATTTAAATCACTTGAACACTTCTGTCTTATGTTGTTGTATTGTTGTGTAAAGTGTTGTACCACGATGTTCTTCTTTTAATTATTAGAGACGACTCATCTCTTCTGCGGCTGTTTAACAATTATTTGTTTTCGTTTTATTTAAGCTTCTGTTGGTATTTGAACTCATGATCTTATTTTCCACAAACAATTAGACAGCTGTATCAAGTAGCCAACTCAACACATCATACTTATTTTTTTTGTTTTTTTTTTTTTTTGTTTTCCATATATATACCTTCGGTTATATAATTGAAAGTGGACATACTCACACCAGTTGAAACAAATTCGCAGATTTGCGATGAACCGTTAGAACCGTAATATTGTAATTGAAAAGTGTTTATAAAAAACACCGTGTTTTTTTCATTTTATTGAATAAACTTTATAATATGAACATCTGGTGCCCCTTTAGATGCAATAATTTCTGTAGTCTTTAGTAATAACAAATGGCAACAATACCATTTTTTAGAACATTTTCTTAATATTTATCATTTTTAAAGTAAATATTCTTTCTTAACGTATAAAAGTTTAACATTATTAAAAGGCCTTGATTTCTCACAATTATTCGTTACTTCAACCCTCACTGTAAAGGAAACCCACTTCTTTTATCTAATTTCTTTAATTACAGAAAAAAAACTTTCTGCACGCATGCGTCTTAAGAAATCAACATTTCTGTTAAAAATATTTTAATTTAAGGGTGTACGCCTGGCAGACGTCAACCAACTTAACCTTAACAATTTTATTATAACTGCCAAAGACATGAAATGCAAATGCCGTACAAAATTAAAAGTAAACAAAACAACAACCTTAAGACACATGTCTTTAAGGAAATTTGTTTTTAACCATTAAGAAAATTGAACACATGTCTTACAAGACTTTTCTCAAGCACTAAAACTGCTACTACCACCATCACCACCACTATTGTTATGCAGGCAGCCCAATGCGTTTTAAAACCCCCTCATTCTTTTAAGCATTCTAAACACCTTAAGTACAATTTGAATAGAAGTTTTGTGTGTGTCCCTACACCTACAAGAAATTGTTAAGGAAAGATAATAAAATATAACAAAAAATTGTAACGTATTTCTTACAAGCAATCTTAATGTGTGTGACATAAGAGAAATGGATATTGTTACAAGGTTATATGGGACAGGGTGGGCATAGGTGATAATAAATGCATGCTTCAATAAAAAACGTCGAACTTTTAAATAAATTCGATTCGAAGCATGTATAATTATTTACACAAATATAACAATGGCGAACAGATAGATGATCTTGGAAAATAAATTTTATTTTAATAAAGATGATTCAAAAAAGCAAGAGTGCTATATTTGATTATGCCAAATCTTATATACCCTTCATCATATATGTAAATCTAGTTTAGTGAAGTAACTCCAATAATAAAACACATTGGGGTGACAGAGAATTAAAAAATAAGAAACAACAATTAATTGCTTTTTATAATTTTACATAAAAATGTCATTGGCTCTTAATGGGTTAAGCATTTTTAAAAATTTTAGTACTTCCGTTAAAATCTCTTCAAAAGCTTTTAAATGTTATCGTATTGATATTTTAAGAAATTTAAAAATTTCAAAGTCCCATAACTCGGAAAATATAGGCGAGCTCCAATTTTTTCGCTTTATGTTTTTTTTTCGTATTTTTTAATTCGCTATCGCCTCATATATTTGTTTTTATGATTGGAGTTACTTCATTGTTCCAAATGATGTGGACAAATTAGAGGCCCACTGCCTCTACTTACATGAACTGTTCTTGACAATATTCAATAGCAAGTCTTCCGAAACTATGTCTGATCGATTAGCGTATTTATATTTTCTCTAGCTAATCTTAATTAGAGGATAGTTTTGTGTGCAGATCCTTATTGATAAAATTTGGTCAAGCTGAAACCCCCAATTTTGTAAGGTTCGTAATAAAAATTCCTGAGGAAAAAAATTTGGCAAATGGCCTTCACAGGAAGCAGAGCAAGAGGCTAGGTATGTTCAAAAGTAATGGGAAGGGTGTGAGCAGTTTTTTGGGTTTCTACTAGTTTTACTTTACCTTTAACTCCGATAAAGAGCAATGAAACCCCACCACACCGGCTCCATTTTTCTCACAAGCAATTTCATTTCTAGCCTTATAAATTTAAAAGTTTCAGGATACTAAAATCGGAAAAATGTGCATTATACCACCCTTACGAGTGCACAATCTTTAAAAAGAAACAAAAGAAAAATAAGAAAACAGAAGCAAATAACAACTGATATGAAAGAGAGTGAAAAATGCAGTAACATGCACGAAGTGAACAGTTTTAAGCGACTTGTAAATATAACTAATGTACCGTGATCCTTTCTTGCAAACGAATACTAATAAAAACGGAGTTAATATAACGCGAATCATACGACGGTAGACTCCAGAGCCTCCGAAAATTGGTTCTCTAAGAAGAGCGCCTATAGGAAAAATGCCGCGAATAATATTACCTTCAACATTTTTTTAATTTACAGCTAGAAGTGCCTTTTGTAAGACTTTACTAAAATTTTGCCTCATCTTAGCGTGGAAAATAGTATAGATACTCAGACAGTTCATGCTCGAGGGTCTCTTTCACACACTCAATCATGAGATTCTTCAAGTCCTGGAAGCGTACCATGCAAAGTACTTGAATATTTTATTAAATCTTAGATCAGAATTTATTGTTTTGGACTCGAAACTATACAAACATTTCTCTATCCCATGAAATAACAAGGAAGTTGCCTACAAAGTGAAGCATTAAATTACAAACTCCTCAAAAAATAACTAATCACACAATACGATATTTTTTAAGTTAAAAGGGTGTAGGGAGTACATAGAAGAAGATACAAAGTCTATTTATTTTTTTACGCTTCAAAATATAATTTTTTTTAATTTTAAACATTTGGAATGTGCCTTCACAGCTCGGAGAACACAGTAAATGTCGTGTATTTGGTATGTGTTTACTAACTACAACAACACATACCAAAAGTCTTATCTATCTTCTTTTTTTATAATAGAAGGAGGGTGGTAATAATTTTTGTTGTTGTACAAAGTATTGACCGTAATATTCAGTTAGTGTCATCATTATAACTAAATGTGAATTGTAGGTAGAGTTTTTCCTCTCCATTTTAATGATTTTATACTCGTACCAAAAAAAGCACGAGTTCGATGTCACTTTACAATAAAACACATGTGTTTTTGAAACTTGTTTTTCAACGGAATTTTTTGTTTTGTTTTTTTTTTTTTTAAAGACAAGTGGCTTAAAAAGTTATGAATTGTAGTGAGAGACATAAGGTTATTCCTTTTATTTTGTTATGAATATGTCTGAAAATTTTGTCACCCTTGCTGGGTGCATGTCTATAGTAATAAATTCTTAATGTACTTTTCAAAGTTCTGGTCAAGTGATTTTAAAATCCGTTAAAAAGTACTAGAAAAAACAAAAAAATGGAAACACTAAAATTTTGATTAATTTTTTTTGTTTTGTCCTAAAAAATCTTTCAATGATATAAAACTACACAGCATAGTTTTATTTTGTTTGAGAAAATTTTATAAAAGAAATTTATGTAACCTTAAGAAATCGTCTTTAGCGTAAGGACACAGCGTCCAGTGTAGTAATATTTTCGTGGTATTTCTTAAAACGACTTTTCCTGCAGAAGTGTTCCTGGTGAAAATGAGGTTAAGTCAGTCAGATATTTTCTCCCTCCGTCATGCAGTAGTGCATCAAAGGCTGTAATTTGTAGAGAATCTGGATCTAAAAATTTATACCGAGGAATTTAAAATAGGGTCAATGTCACTTTCAGAGGCAGCAGCAATTTTTAAGCTAAATTTATTTTCTGTATCTTCAATAATATTTGGAAATATATCTCATTTAATGAAATAATAATAATGGGAACGTCTTTAATTTATCTCCATGACTGATGCAAGACAAATTAAAATTGGCGATTACATTTAGAAATAGACACCTATCTTTTGGTCGCAACAACTGAAAATATGGCGGATTTTAGCAACTTTTTTGAATTGAACGTTAAGGAGAAAATCTTTAAAAATGCGCTTAAATAAGTTTTGCGATTTCAAAACGCGCATTTGTCATTTTCAATCTACAGAAACCATACTTTCACTGTTAGAAGAGAAGATAAGTTCAGGGTATAAAAACAAACAAAACTTTTTCGCAATCGTTTCATGCAAAAACATAAACTTTTAACATTTTTACATATACATTTTGAATGATAAAGGGCGCTTTAAAATACTAATACAGCTTCTCATTTTAATCGCTAATGCATTTTCTACTATAAAGACCAAATCAGCAGCAAACGTCTACAAAACGTTTTTTCTTAAAATGTTATCATTGTTTTTTCTTTTAACTTGGTATGTTTAATTTAGTATACATTCTGTGCTCAAGAGTAAGAACAATACTGTTTTAACAAAATGAAGGAAAAGAAAACGTTTCGATTTGTTTAATTTCACACCCTGGATGTGGCTGAGTATTTTTAAGAACTTTTAAAAAGTTTTGAAAGCAATCAATAGTGTTGTTATACACTTCACCAAAGGCTGAAAGGGGTATATTTAAGTTTGTCATTTCATTTGTAATTTCTACAGTATCCATTCTTGACCCATAGATAGGCTACCGGCATGAGAAAACCGACTCACTTGGGTCGTAAATGAGCCCGTTGTGTTGCCTGGAAAGGGATGTGCAAAGGATCAATTCAGGTCCTAATGTTATCACCAAGATACATCCCCAAACCACCCCGAAGACTGGATAAACGAGACCATGTAGCCTCGGACTGTCGAAAAGGGCCGCTCTGTTCCCAGAAAGAGCTGGACAATGGTGTAGCAAATGCTCCACCGTTTCTTCCTCTTCCTCATCCTGACCCCATAAAGTATGTATATACAAATAAATATATATATATAGCGAAGTCGATTGAGACGTGTCCGTCTGCCCGTCCAAGTTCGTGTTGAATCTATTTTGCCAAGGCACTAGATAGGCTGAAAAAAATTTGAGTACGCCAATCGATTGGACATAGTTTGGAAAATGATGCTATTGAAAATCAGCAAGATCGAAAAAAACAATATCTCTTTAAAAAGGTAAGAACATATAGAGCTATCAAAAACTTATTAAAAGCTTCGGATTAAAGCTGTGCTTCAAATTGATATTTTTTAAAATTGGTCTTTTTAGATAGGCCTGGTTTCAGCAGTGACTTTTTATTTATCTGTTCCTTTTGGGATAGCTTTCTTTATTGCGGAACCTTTCAAAGGAATGTATACATATTATATAACTTTAATTTTGTTTGTTTACCTGAAAAAGAATTTTACGACATTTTACTCGTACTTGGGAATTTTTCATTACCATTGAAATTTCATTGGCATTGTTTGAAATAATGACAATGAAAGTTATTTAACTACCATTTAATGCTAATGATTTTATTTCAATTATAATTGTTTTTACTAATGGTAATGAAATTTTATTGAAATCGTTTAATTACGAATTACAATTGAATCAAAAATAAATGTTTTTATAAAACACAAATTTTTGCAGAAACTCAAAAAATTGATGAATAAAATAAACAATTCCTAACAAAGATTGTAGATAGAAAGTTTTATGAAAATTTCAATAAATTATCATTTTTGAGTAAGGTAAGTGTAAAAGTAGATTTTTGAGATCTAAATTCACCTAACACCCCAGTTGGCAGAACTTATTCCTTACACGAAAACAAAATATTTTCCCTAGTATTTAATTTTTCTGAGAAAGTTAAAAAACATACATACTACACAAAATTTTTTTTATCAAAATGCCATTTTAAATTATGCTCTAATGTACTTTAAGGTGTGTATTTAGTGTTCTAAGACAAAAAAGACATTGGTAATGATTTTAGTTTTTTAACTAATTACCAATGAAACTTTTTCATTAAAAATTATTACCATTAGTAACAATAATGATAATGCTCAAAAAGTCATTAGCATTATTTATCATCCAATGTTAACGAAATCGTCAATTAATTAGTCCATCTAATTAAGTACTCCCATGTATGATTTTACTCTTAAAAATCGACTTTTTTCAATTTTATTGCACCTGTTGAAATTTGTTTGTTTAGAGGTAGAAATTTAATTACCTCTATTTATTGAATCAATTATTTATTTAATTAGGAAATTGTTTTCTTCTTTAAATTAAATACATTATTAAGAGAATTTACTTTAATTTAATTAAATTTCAATATGAAAACAAGTAGTTCTTTACTGAATGCAAAAGCTATTTTCTATATATTAGATGACTCATCACTTGTGCCTTCGAAAACGTTTTTAAACTTAACATTTTGCTATTTAAAATTTTTGAATCAGCCGTTTTTCCCCTATAATTTTTCAAAAACCTGTTTCTGTGTTTCTATATAATTTTATTGAAGTTCTTCATTCTCATTAAGTTAAAAAAATAGGGATAATGTATCTTTTTGTTATAAACTGCTTTAATAGCAAACAATTTTTGATTATTAAATCAAATCTGATCCTTTAAAATTCATTACCTTTTAATTAAGTATTTTTAAAACTTCCCATGGCGCTAGTCACTGATTTCATTAAGAAAATTACTTCCCAAATAAATAAAAAAAAGTTAACCAGCGGGGTAAAAAACAATAAAATTCAACATCTATAAAAAAGTAACGTATTTAATAAAACACTTACAAAAATATAAAATGAAAATTCTTAAAGCAACAGAGATAACGATCATAAGGTGAACTTCATAAGTAAAAAAAATGGTTCCATTCAATGAACTTTAGAAAAGCCAAAAAGAAAGAGAAACAAAGGTAATGCAAACATTTTTTTAACAATCATGCTTCTTCGGAAAAGAAACAAAGAAAATAAATCTATTGTGGCATGCGTCTTAAGTAAAGCTGTAACAAACAAACTGGGTGTATGTCAGTGTTTCTTTTTGTTCATGCAATAAACGTCTTGTAAGACGTTTTACAAGAAAATTTTTGTGTCTTATATTGGAAACCAAAATAAGGGTGGTTGTCTTGGTGAAATGTTTTAAACGTAACATATTATTAAGGAAACATATGGTCATATAAATAAAAGATAGTGATATTTTATAGGGAAATTTTTTGAGGAGAAAGCAATAAAACTGCCCTGCTATAAAATAAATAAATAAGACACACATCAAAGTTAAGGAAAAAAATCTGTTCAAATATTTAACTCAAAGACTAAAGGAAATTTCTGAAATTATAATTTAAAAGGTGGACAATTTAATCAATTCTTTTTAGCTATTTTATCTTAAGTGAAGTATTGTACAAAAAGCTTAAACATATTTGTGCATTTTTTGTTTGTTATTCAACTAAAAACAACCCACATGTGTCATTTATTAGCTGCGTGATAAGTTTTTCCTTGAAAATTAGTCTCTATAACAAAAATCCCCTTTTAATGTACTTAAGTTGTTTTACTATTGAAATACTTTATGACGTCTACCATATGGAAACAATTCTATTTTATTAAGTTTCGTGTTATTTATCGCGATCAATAAATAATATATGATCTAAATAAGTATTGAAGTCTAAAAACAAAGCACAAAGTTAGAAAACAACAACTTGCGACAAAAAATGTACTTTGAAAAATTATAAATACGAATATGAATAAAAGCAACCGAATGCACTTGAATAATTTGTTTGTTATATTAGAACGTTAATGTAAAAAATATATATGTGGTACAAAACAAATATGTTAATATTAGAATAAGCCACGAGGGCTGGGAAATAATTAACTTTGCGTGCAAAAAATATGACTCATAGGACCACTATTTAGAATCGTCTCAATAGCGAATTCATTAATTTCGCCGCAAACGCTAAATGTTAAACTCCATACATAAAAAATATGTATAATTTTTTTTATATGGTGTTTGACATTTAGCGTTTACGGCGAAAATTAATGAATTCGCCATCAAGACCACCTGGTATTATTTCGCCATGATCACTGATATGAAATTATGTTTACACAATATTTTTTTTTTATATTTTAGATAAATGTGTTGTCGCATTCAGCGTTGCCGCTTTGGTCCAATCGGACCAAACTTGGTAGTTTTTCGTTTTTAAAAAACAGTTTGGTAGTTTGGTTGGTTTGTTGCGTTTTTTTAAATTTTTGGTAGGTTTTCCTCCTGTAGCAAATTTTTAGCAATAGTAAATTTTTTACCTTAAAAATTCAGATCATAAAATAAAAAATGTAGCTTTGAATTAAATAAACAATAACCGTGAATATTTTTACCACTGTTTTCAAAAACTGTTTTAGGTGTAATAAAAAACATCTCTGCTTTTTTGCATAAAGATGATTAAAGCTATAACCATCTCTGGTTTAAGAAACGCGAACAATATTATGAAATTGAAATTAACAATATTTTTGAGTGAAGTCTTATTTACAAGTGTTTGTATTAAAACAATTAACAGACAAAATGGAAAAGTAAGTAAACTTTTTTAATTGTATATATGTACCTATTAATTACATAAATATTTACTAATATTGCATGTAAAGAAACAGTAAAAAAAAATTTAGAACCGAATGGTTGAGCGAATTTGATTGGCTCCAGGAAAGGGATGGGTGTTCATTCTGCATAATATGCTCTAAAACTATTTTAAATCATAACATCCATCTTAAAAATCACCAAAAGACAAATTTCCACCACAACAATTACGGAAAAAATCCAAGTGAGTATAACAGAGTTTATGTGCAAGAAACGCATTTTTAAATTTTTGGTAGGCTGTGAACGATTTTGGTAGGATTTTTGAAAATTATTGGTAGGAAGTCAATTTCTTGTGTGGCAACGCTGGTCGCATTGTATTGATTAATTAATTCCACAAGATAAATTTGAGATACTTTGGATAAAAATTTGTTGAGTACTTTGTTTTTTAACGTTATTTTCTAATTCAAGAGCCAATTCGAATTTTCGAACATACAAAAATTTACATAATTTTAATATTTTGTCGGCATATAAATAAAACTTTCTGAGTAATCTATATGTCAATCTAGTTGACGAGATAGAAGTTCCGTTTATTTAAGACAAAATTATAAAGTTTTCATCAATAGATATTTTAGCAATTTCGAAACTTCAAATTAAGGTAGAATTTTAATAATTGAAAAAATAATTTTTTTTGTAATACAAAGATGAAAAAATTCAAAACTTAAGATGTTTGAACTCAAATTATTTTTTAATCCAATTGACTTGCAAAAAATTTTTTTGACATGGAAAGTATATCAGTTTGAATGCAAGATTTCTAATTAATATACATTTAGAATACTCGAAATTTCGAAATTAAACCTTAAAGCATATAAAATGAATATTTTAATAAATCTTTTTTAAGCCAAGAGGTCATATTCCTAGTTTAAAAAAATTAAAAATTATTCTAAACTTTCGAATTCGAATTTTCGAAAATAAAGTTCTATGAAAAAAATTTAATTTTTCCATACAAATTTCGATTGTAAACAATTAAATGCTTACTGTTTATATTAAAAAAATATAATAATTTCTGGAAAATTAGGTTTCAAATAAAGTTTTTAAGTTCGAACATCTTTTGAAAATAAGAATATAGTGCTACTTTTATTATTGATATTCGAAAATTTCGAAATGCTTCTAAAATGTAAAATAAAGCCCAAAAATATGCAGCAACAATTCGCATATTTCTACGACTGAAAAACATTTATTTCAGAAAAATTAGGCCAATTCTACAGAGGCCATCTTAATCTGTTTTTATACATTACCTCGATTCTGAAATTTTTCAAACACTATAGTAATTTTGTTTGAGTAAGCTTGATTTAATAATTCTCTTTATAATATAAAAGAACTAAAGCGTTCATGACATACTCTAGCTCACTCTGTACAAAACAAGATGACTACAATATATTTAAGCGGGAAATTTTTCACTTAAGTTACAGAAACGCGGAACTGGCTTTCAATAGAACATAACTCATCTATTTAACTCGTCTAAGTCGTGTTTCTTAAGTATACAAATTGTTGAAGGTTCTCCTAAACTGATCAATCCTCCCTCCAATTAGGTACACATATCACTGATTAAATGTAGGGTATAAAAACGAAAAGCAAAAGAAAAAAAAATAGTTAAAATAAAAAAAACGGCTTGATTACAATGACGAAAAAGACTAAATGGTTTTTTTAATGCCACGAAAATACAACAAAACATATAAATATTCTTTTTATAATACACTAAAGTATATCATCGCATATACAGAAAATGATATCTATTCTATATTGTAATAAAAAAAATTATAATCGACGTATGCTAAAGTTTAGACATATTTCGTAATTTTCTCTAAAGTCCTTCAGACGAACGTTGTATAGAAAAAAAACTAATAGATTTTTTATAAAAGATAAAAATGAAAGCACGAAATTTGTTAATAACAATGGCAAAAAAAACTAATGATTATAAATAATGACAATACATAGAAGCCTGGTCTCAAATCACTCACTCACATACGTACATACACATTTATTTATTTCTTTTAAAAGTTCTTTTTTTTTCTTTCAATAGACAACAGGTAAAATAATATCTAAGAGCTTATCAAAACCACTCACACTTATTTAAGTGTAAAATAAGCAGATAAGTGATTGTGTGTGTACATAATTATGGACATATGCAAAAATAATAGGAACACTTACACACTTACATATATGTATATTCATATTCATATGCATTTAATCACACGAAAAGTTACTTTTTTATATATTTCAAAAAAAAACTATAGAGAAATTATAATTAAAGGTAAAATAATACAGTGCTTGATGGAAAATAAAAAAAAAAAAAACGATACATTGATCACAGGAATGGGGGTAATAAAGGGCCTAAGACCTAAAAATTTTGAATTTTATTTTTATTACAAGAAAATTGCGAGGCCATGTTTTAAATAGACCAGTGTTCATGTGCTCATGGTCAAACAATGAGAAAATATTGCTTTCGAATAGGAATAGGATTTTAAACAGTAATAAAGCTGTAGATATTAATACAATTGTAATAAACAAATATATTGCTATTGTCAATTTAATCGTTTTAAGAAAGTCTCAGGTTCAGATATAACTATTTTAGTTGTAAAAATAGTAGAAAAAACAAAATTTTCTGAGGAAATAAAGAAAACCTTAAAAAATCATGGCAATAGATTTTTGAATAGTGGGACTAGTTAAAGGTTTCTGTATTGATTTTGTATGGCAAAGTCTCCTCGCTATGGAGTAAAAACGCTTAATAGTTGCCACAAGAAACAAAATATTTAAAAAAATAAAATTAAACTAAAATAATATTCAAAATATGATTTTAAAGCTGATTAACTAAGCTTAGCATGCAGTTATATGCGGCTGTAAGCAACCGGCTACTAGATACCTAGGCTCTTTTTAAAAGGTTTCAGTGAAATACGAAAAGATTGCATAAATTAATTGTCAGACACTGTACAAATAATTTCTAAAAGCAATAAATCTATAAAAGTTGAAAAGAAACTATTTAAATAATTAATATTTATATTTTGTATGTATATATTTTTATAATGACGCCTTTATATTTGTGTAATGTATAGTAAATATGAGTACATACTTATCTTAGACTTCTTTTCAACAAATGGTTAGATTGTGTTTTTCAATAATTACCACATAAAAGAGATACTGCGAATATATGCTACACTATCTAATCAAGAGTAAGCAAAATCTATTCTTCCATAAAAAGATTTTAATATTTATAAACACAAATCAAAATGCAAATATTTTTTAATAATAATAAGTACAGTTATGTTTTTGTACTGTTAGATAACATTATACCTGCAGGTTTATTTTAGTCTTAAGTAAAAAAAAAAAAATGTAAATGTAAATAACTTTTTTTCATAGCTGGTATTCTGATTCTTTTGATAAAAATTTTTTATGGAACTTTGCTGTATTAGGTTTAAATCAAACAACTCTTACTTTCTAGTTCTATAACTTTTTTATCTTCTAAAATTATATTATCTTATCTTTGATGCGTAGTATGCGCATGAATTAATGTTAAGGATTTAAACTGCACTATTGAGTGAAGTATATAAAATAATTATTTTTCAGATTATAAATTTTTAACATTGCTTTGGGACTCAAGTAATAAGCGATTATTTATTTAATTGATTATATATAAGACGATTAATTTTAATAATTGTTTTTTTTAGTTTTAAATGAAATATTTTGGTTAAGAACAAAAAAGAAAAAAAAAAAACAAAAACGTTTTATTTAGGTCGATTAATCGATTAACTAAAATAAGGTATATTTAATGCTTCTACATCTACTTGTTAGATCATTCAGTTTTCAAAATAAATTTTGTTTGTTAATTTTTTTATTAAAGGGTTTCGTATTGATGAATATGGGCTTGTATGAGAAGAGCTAAGCCACCTCAGATAAAATTAAGACACCTCTCCAAATTATTTATGGACTTTGAAATACATGACCTAATTTTAATAGGCGTTTTAGAGCTTTAGTCCCTTGTAGAAAAATTCTATAGTAACGACAATTGGGTTTCTTAAAGTTCTTAAAGATTCTGAAAAGTAAAAAAAAGTGCTAAAAGATTTTGAACAATTTTCATTAAAAAGAAATCAATCTGTATACACTTTTTTACTTGTTAGAAAATGTGAATTATTTAGTAAACGTTTGAGTGAAAAACGTCATTAAAATATTAAACGCATTAAACATGACTTTAAATAACAATAAGCGCAGATCATTTTAATTGAATTGAAAGACTTTTAAACTTTATAAGCCCCAATAACATTATAGTCAATTTAATTTTCGGTTAAAATCCGGATCGAAGGACCAATAAATGTTAAGGTTTGTTTTTTGTATTTTAACTTCAATTTAAAACTTACAAATCATAATGGATTTTGAACTGAAATTTATTAATACATTTTAATAAAGATACGAGGACTTGTATACATTTAAACTTAGATATACTTGCATGTATTTGCTTTTCGAATTAATGTTTTAGATTTAAAACTAAGGAAGAGGATACAAAAGCATTAGTAATATTATATTTAAGTAAAGAGAAACAAAAAGGAATTTCAGAGCTTCCTAAGACTTAAAAATAAGTCAACAAGTGGGTTATGGACTCACACACGGTTTATTTTAAATAAGCCCAAATTGTCGAATCCCCTGATTCGAATTCTGGAAATCAAATCAAAAAATATAATTTATCGTTTATTTTTCACAAGTTGTATAGTTCATTTGGTTTTGTGTCGTTTAGCTACATTTTTTACGATTATTCTTTTGCGTACTTTCTCTACTAAGGAGTGTTCTGCCGTCCGCAACACGAGTTAATATTATGCTGGAAACAATTTGATATAATGATTGTATATAATTATTATATGGTTGTAATAAGTTATGTTATGAGCATACTAGCTTCATATCATATTATGATAAGTACTGTCATGTTTAAAAAAAATTCGGCCATAAAAAAGATTTAATATCGAACTGTATGATCAAATTATGATAAATATAATGTATATGATATTAGTAACATAAGAAAATAATATGATATAGAGAACAGCTAGATTATGATCCTATGATTTATTTATAACCATATAATGTAATAACTCTTTTGCTGGTGGCCTAGCATGGTTGTTTTTGTATTAAAAAATCGTGGTAATTCTTCTACAGATATTTTAAGCAATTTTTTTTGATCTAAATATACATTATAGACATCGTTACCTATAATTTACATGCCATGATTGCAAGAAATTCATAACTGATTTCGTGCAACGTGTGGCAGGTTCTAATGCACTTTAATACCGACACACAACAAATTTTCCCATAAAAAATTACAAGGCATTAATCTAACGAAATAAAAATACTAAGGCATGCAATATTCTTTTAACTTAAAAATGTAGTAGCATTAAAATTAAAATTAGAAAAAAAATGTAATAAGTGATGGGAAAAACCCCCAGACAAATAAAGTCCTTGATGACCAACAAAGTAAATTTGTTATTTTTAATAAAAATTGTCATCGAAAGTACACATGACTAGAATGTAATTGCTTAATATATTTAAATGTTTGTTTTTGTTGTTTTAAAATTGCTACAACACACTAAAAGATCTGTGCTAAAAGATAAAGTTCTAATGGACAATTATAGAAAAAAATATGTAAGTTCGCTATTATTAAGGATATTAAAAAGTCACGACGTAAAACTTATTTTATAGATTTATTGCAGACAGGTCATATACATAGAGACATGTAAATGCTTTTGACATGATATTATAAGGATCTTTATACATGACATCTATAAGGCGTATAAAGACTAATTGTTAGTAGCCGGCTTAATAATAAATGTGAGGTTATTTACATTTTATACTGGGCTAAAAAATTATTAATCGAATTAAGTGGTTCTTTTAAACCCTTTATTATCTGATACTCCAGACCTAAAATACAAAGTCATAGTATTGATTACCTTTTGTCATAATCATAGTTAAAATTTAAACGTGCTATCTCTAAAATATGGTGCACAATTGTTCTTTTGAAAAGTTCAGAGGCCCATTACTCAGAAAATATGGACGAGCGCCAATTTTTTCACATGATGTTTTATTCTTACTTTTTTATTCTCTATCACCCTATATATTTGTTTTTTTTTTGCTTGGATTCACTTCACTAAACTAGATTTGTTCTAAATGATATGGAAAAATTGCAGGCAGGCGAGGTATTTTCTGCCTCTGCCTCGAAGGACATGGACCGATCTTGCTGTTTTTCAATAGCAAAATTTTCGAAACTGTCTGATCTATAATTCATCTAGTGCCTTGATAAAGTTGATTTCAACCCAAACACGGATGGATAAAGGGCAGACGGATATCACTCAATTGACTTCGCAACGCATAAGAACGCAGAATATATATACCTTATGGGATAGGAAATGGATGACGTAGAAATTACCCACGGAATGACAAACTTAGAGATACTTTTTCTCCACTTGTGGTGATTGTTTGGCTATTCGTGGCATTACGTCCGTGTTCTCTGTGTTCTTATATAAAAATAACGGGGATGTTAAGCTATCCAACTGTTAGTAAAGGAATTTTGAAAGGACAGGTAAGGATTACATTACATATTTGTGAAAATAACCATTAGAACTGGTTAGATATTAAAGCGTTCTTTCATTTTCTGGAAGTTTGTTTAAGATTTATTGATGTCTTTCCTTGTTTTTGAATGGTAGATCTCTGCCTTCTTGCTGACCATTATGTCTCATCTAAGAATGAGATTACAAGAAGTTTTACAAAAAATATTATCATATTCATACTATACTATGCTGTCAATGCAGGCTTTAATAATCTTCTTTAACCTTGTGTCATTATTACACACATCTAGTACATTTTGCTCTTAAATGTCCACTGAAAAGCTTCTCTGGTTTTATTTGATTTAGGTCGAGAGAGTTATCGATTTATATTTTCTGGGCTTTTTAGAACTGATTCCTTTTTTTTAAAGTGTTGAATGGTGCCCCTCCTTGCACGAGTACATATTTTGATGCGCTTGATTCCAAGCTGCTGAGGCATGGTTGTAATGCATTAACTGATACCTGTTTATTTTGTTATTTATAAGAATCAAGACGAAATAATAAATGGTTTTTTGTGGGATACTGGGTGTTTAAGTCTACTTTAAGAATCTTCTAGACAAACTACTTTCTTTAATTCATCGATATTTTTATTATTTCCTGTCACAAGTGAAGTTTTTCTGCCTCAGGAACTATGGTGTTCTGATCACTTTATTGTCCATCCTTTGGGTTTAAAGGTTACAACAACTATGAGAATCTAGCCCCGCCATATTATTTTCCAGTATGAATCTGAGGGAAAAGTAGGTCACCTTTCTATAATGTCTTGATATTCATCCGCGTTAATGTTAACTCGACGTATGCTTTAATAAAATTTCTCTTCTTGTTGCTGTTCTCAAGCCAGAGGATTTACAAACAATAAAACAAAACAATTTGGCTGCGGAGCAAATATTTAAGGTTGTTTCTAAAACGATGGTCTTGAAAACCATGAAGTTTGTCGTCATGGGAAAAAGGAAATCTAGGGATTGGATAGCAAGTTTCAGAAAAAATTTAAGACAGTTCTTTAATCTTTGAAAGACGCTTTTATATTATAATGCTTAAGATTTTCATCTACTAAAAAATTTCCACTGTCAGAAATAGAAAGATTTTCCTTCAAGTTTTTTTTTTTTAATTAAAGCTTTGGTTGTTGTCAAAGCTTACAGAAATGAATTGCTTATATTTTAACCTTCAATTGATTCAAAAAACCTATTGAACAATAAAGTAATTACGTTAGTATATTTTATCTTTAGAGTAGTACTTTTGTTGGCCATTTATTAAGTTAAAGGCAGAGACATATTCTATTTAATTGCGCCTTTTTCCTTAGTGTGTATTTACAATTAATATTAAGGCGATATTTTAATAAAAATTAGTTTGTTTCTATATTTTATTGTACATTATATTATTATTAATATTTACCCATGTAAGTATCACGGTAATCAAGTTTACTCATTTACTCATGCTTTATTGAGAAATATTTTGTTATTTGTAATAAAAACTAAAAGACTAAAAGACTTTTAAAAATGTAATAGAAATATAATGAAGCTTTGGTTATCTTAAAGTAAAATCATGTCAAAAGTTAATTGCCTAAACATATGTCTAGTATTTTTTATACAGTGCATTGTATTATTAAAAATACACCTTAATTCTTAAATATTTTTGTCGTAAATGCATATTTTTCAAAACCTATAACAACTTTTATCCATAAAATAAAAGCTTTAAATATTGGAATATTAATTCTAGAAACATTAATATAATTATATATAAAAATTTAAAAATATTAACAAATATTTTAATTACTACCGTAACCTTCTCCAGGCGTAATAGCGAAAAACCGTCATAAACTTGTATTTTTGACAATATTTAATTAATAAATAATATAAATATATATTATTCGGAATATTTCTAATGTTAATTAACTTAAATCGTGCTTGATTCCTGCTTATATAAATACTTCATTATATTCTCATGAAAATCGAAAGAAAAAATAAAAATAGTTATGTTGAGTGTTTGTTTACTGTGTTTTTGTATAAAACGTTTTCGAGTTTTTACTGCCTTTTTGCTTTGTTGATTCAATAAAGTTCTCATTTAATCAATTTGAATTTTGATATAAGACTCTTAGGTTTTTTATAAAAAATTTGGGTAAAATCCAATGGTGAGCTATATATGCAGTAGCGAAATGGCCATATAGATATGGTTTCCACATACATTATTAATAATACATTTCAATTTGTATTTTTTAATAATAAATATTTCATGAGAATATCATGAGAAGAATAAATTAAAGCCTATTTTGTCAACAGCTTTTTATTCGATGGCAACCGTCCAACGCTTTTTTGAGCGGCAACAATCCTTTTTTTTATACTGTGAATAACGTTAATATTGTCCGTTGAAAAAATAATACTTTAAAGATCGGCTCGAAAAAATTATCGACGAGTATCTAAATGACCAATTGGAAAAAATATTAGTTCTTTATTACAAAAAATAAAATCGCTACTCGATATGAATATTTTTGCTTGGGCCTTCTAGGGAATTAACACAAAAATTTTTTTTTTTTAATATTTATGTGTTACAATAAAAATGGAAGAAAAGGTGCACAAAAAGCTCTAGAAAATGACGGAAGAGGAGATTTTGGTATTTATAGAGAGCTTCGCATCAAAAACCATGTGTTTGGTAGGCATAGCCACAACGCAGAAAATTGGTCAACCAAAATCGGAGGCTCCTCCTGCTCAAAAACCGAAATCGTCAAACATTTCAATTTATAATGTTCGATTTGATCTTTTGGACCGTTCCGGAAAAAATTTGTTTAAAATGCCTGGATATAAAAAAGACGCAAGTTTTCTGTGATAAATTAAAAAAAAATATTCATGTAATTTCACCTCCAAAACTCATTTTTTTTTTAATTTTCATAATAAGGATTATGAAATATAAAATGAAAAACAGTATCATTTGATTTAAATTTAACAAAAATTTTCAACCCTTCAAATGTTTATATAAAATTTATACATGTTGTTTAAATGACTTCGATAATGCCAAACTCCGCCTCAAGGCGGGCCTTACAGCTTGACCTTCTACAGGTCAACGAGAACTCAAAGGAAAAAACAGAATTTATAATCCTTTTTCTTAGCCTTAAATTGGCTTAATATGAAGTCAAACAAAAAATGTGGCATCAGAGGGATAATTATAATAATAAGTAACCTCAGTTTTAAATATTTTATGAGATATATTTCTAACCATTTTAAAACTTTATAAAGCCCTCAAAGTTTAATAGTTTTTTAAGTTTTGTTTTCAATTTTATAATAAAATAAAATTTTATATAATAATTAGCTTATTGTACCCGGCGTTGCCTAGGTTTTTTTTAAGGAGAAGTAGCCAGCGAATGTGCTACGAAGAAGAATTACCGACGAAGGAGGCTGCATGTGGTATATCTATCAAATCAGTTTGGGTCTTCTAGATGAGGAGATATTTATATTTTAAATACCCATTTAATCACTTTTCTCAAAATAAACAAATTTTATTCTACCCTTTACATAAATATCTAACTATGTATAAAATTTTAATCGCTACAGGGGTAAAGGCCCGTTTCCCCCTTTGCCTCTTATCTACGTCCTACCTTTGGAAACACACCTATTATCATTAAAATCGATTAGCCGAGACTTTTTGAAATTAATTCAAAGGCATGAAATTGCCCGTTTTCTTTTTTTCTCCCCTCCCCTCCTGGTACGCTATTTCAAAATATAAACACCCTATTTTACCATGAGAACAAAAATCTACCCGCATTTCGAACTTCATTAAAACCTGTTTAATCGTTTAGCCGTGGTTGACGCACGCACAAACAAACAAAATAACAAAGAGATTTTTGATATACACGCAAAGAAAAAACATGGTTATGATATGGTACCAATAAACATAATAACCCTATTCACGATCTTTGTGCAATGGTCTTGCATCATAGCATTTGCAAAAAAGTGTAGCATACTTTTAGTTTACACCAACAAAACACACAGTAATGAGTAAATTATGCTACACATTTTGCAAATGCTATGATGCAAGACCATTGCACAAAGATCGTAAATAGAGCTAATATATTCTTTGTATCATTGTAAAGTTGCTGTGAACAAATTATAGTTGTTTTCAACAATACTTCAGTCACGAAAAACATGTTTTTGTTGATATTTAACCATTATGTGGTTACTGTGCACAAAAAATACAACATGGTTGGCTTAACGTAAACAAATTTAAACCACAACCAAATTTTTATAACTTATTAAAAATAATATAATATATTTAACCATAATATATTCTTATTAATTATATTATATTATTTTGTTCTAGATTTTGGCAGAATGCTTTTCTATCAGCTTAGTAATTTTTTTGTTAGCTTAAAGTAAAAATTATTTTTATTGTTAGAGAAAATTAAAAAAATAAGAACTTATGTACAAATTAAACAATTAAAAATAATACACAATATATGAAAACAAATAAAAAGGTAAGCAAAACATTTCAAATATAGTTGAAATATATGTTCGTATATGTCTGTATGTAAGCATATAAATCTTTATTTTTGTGTTTTAAGCACAATTGTGAAACCATTTACAAATGTTTAATTTAAAGCTATCATATTATACATCAACAATAATTGCTATGGTGTAAGAAAGTATATTACCACAGATGCCCGGTTAACGTGTTAGAAGTCTTGGATAAATTCGAAGTTAGTTCCGAATTACTATTACATACCATAAATCTTCAATACAAAAATATAACATTTACTTCATAAATGGATGTTCACGTAGGAATGTATGAAGATAAGATGCCTTAATTTGCACTAAATTATATTTTTTGTATAAATGCTTCTTGTAGCTTGTGTTAGTACAATAAGCAAATAGTTGCCTTTTTGTGTGCATGTATGTTTTTCAATAACTTTAGCGGCAAATCAATAATAAATTAAACAATGAACAAATGAGTCTTTTCTATTGGGAAATATTTACACTTACGATAATAAAATATAATTCAATTATATAACATGACATTTTCAACCATATTATGATGTTTTAATTTATCCGTTTAATGCTTATATTTAAACATAATTATTTTAATATTGTATCATGTTATTGTTATTGTAGACAACAATATGGTTGCAAGAACAGCTTTATTATTAGTAAATGTAACAATACTATGATTTGTTAAAATAAAACAATAATATGTTGCTCTAAGATTATGGTTACCTTAACCATATTTTTCTTTGCGTGTAGATAACATTAGTTATAATTATGAAAATACATTTCTGATTTTTTTACGACTTCTAAAATATTACTTATTTCTTTCATTATAATTATTAATATAAAGATTGTTATTATTAATTTATCACAAACTATAAGAAATTAAACGTCGAGATTGTTTTAAAAGAAAACTGACATTTCGAAGCGTTAAGTATACTAATAAAATTTCAAAATCATCATTGCAAAATTAATTTATTTTCACTACAATTTCACACTTATTCTATACCAAAATAAATTTTCACATCATATTTAATCGGATAAAATCAATACACAACCAAAGACAATAAATTTATATATACTTGGCAGTAAAGGATCCCTTAAGCACCCATTTCTTTTGAAGTTTGTGTTAAAAAAAAAAAAAAAAACAAGAAGAAGAAGAGAAATATCTTAATCTCAGTAATAATCAGTGAGATACTTCATCTTACATTTTAGTATAAAAAAGTAAAACGTATTGTTTTTCAATTGCAAATAATAAAGAATAGACTGACTTAAGAAAAGAATTTCAATAGTGCAACATAAAACACTTAAATGATTTATTTGCATTTTCCAAATGAAAACAAACGAACTTCTACTCAGAATTTAACAAAAGTAAAGACATACGAATTATACAAGGAACGTTTAAAACACAATAAATATGATATTTTATCTGGTTTAGCATGAGGCAACATATACAAAATATTTATCTGGTTAAATAATTTTTACCCAACAAAAAATTTAATCAAAGCAAACAAAACTGTTATGAGTTACAAATTGTAACTTTTAATCATAAAATACATTTTTTTTCAAAACGTACCTAAATGACGAAATAACCGCTTTGTAGTAGTAGCATTGCAAGTGGTTATCGATTAGTTTTTTTGTTTTATCTCCAAATTAAAATGCATTAAAAGTCTGGTAAAAGTTGTAGCCTAAACTGCATTCAGCTAACAAAAAACTGTTTTCTTGATTTCCATTACAAAATTCTACTTCAAACCGAAAAAACTTTTTATTAAAAATACCGATTACTGCTGAGTACTCATTTGATTAATGTTGAATACAGACGAATATATAAATTCAGAATAGAACGAGTTTTTCAAAAAGGCAAACAATTTTTTTTTGCTATATTTAGATAAATTTATTAATTTTAGGAAAATATTTTATGGCTTTTATTCGAATAAAATATTTTCGCTGATCAGGTGATTTTGTTTAAGCGGTAGCGAAAAGGCAATCGAGACGTATTTTCACCTTCATTAATCAATATCGGTGATTTAATTATTATTTTGGGATAAAAAATAATAATTAGCACGATTTTTTTTTAAATTAGTTAATTTAACATTAAATTCCCGTCGTTCAACATAATTTGGAAATATTTATTTTAATTTTATTAGATACATAACACAGATGCTAGGTAAAGTGTCAAAAAAAAACCAAAATGTGGAGATTTTTGCTTTTAAGCAATATAAAAGTTCACCAGCTGATCTGTATAATATTCGTCTATGACACAGCGCGTCCTGATGTCAGATCTTCTAACTGTTTTTGGTGTTTTGTAATTTGTCCAAGTTTCGTCCATGGTAACGAAATGGCAATCATTCAATTAAAATACCTAGATGCTAAAGTCATGTAAGCTAGGCTGTAACATAGCAGGTGAACTTTGCTTCCGTCCTTATGTAATATCAATCTGTTACTTTTATCGTTGATTTGGAGTATATCGAACTCTTTTGGTACTTAAATACCCAATCAAGAAATTGGCGGGCTGCTTTCATGACTGTGCAAGAAAACCTAGAGACTGCAGCATGTTTTAGAGCGGAATAAAAAAACAATTTTTGAAAATGTTGCAAAGATGCAAAATACTTTTTTTTTATTTAAAATCAAGACCAACAAATAAATTGCACTTTTATTTGAAAATGTTATAGAATATTTTCATAATATAATAAATAATATTATAAAAATTCCTAAAATAATTTTACAAATAAAACAAATATATAATAGTAAAAGTTTCACTGGGTTATTAATATGACGAATGGCCATTCGTCTCTACTTTACTGTACTGAGTCATTTCTTGATATCATCATTTTTTGCCAGCTCTGGTCTTCAATGTCCATTCATTCGTTTAATCATTTGTTCATTTATTTAGTTTCATTTTTCAAATTTCCCTTCTTTATTAGTTTGCATCCAGATGATTGTGTTGCTATTGAAATCAATTTAATTTAATTGTTCAACTCAATTTGTTTTGTGAAAATATTATTTCGACTTTATAACTTTTTAAAGTTGAATAAATCTATGGTTCTTATGTTTGCGTATGCAAATGTGTCTGGAAAAAAGTTTTATTATTTTTTCAAGTTCCTTCTAGTGTTCAAAAAGCTCTTTTTGTCACTATTTTAAATTAATGATATTTTTTTTATTGTTTTATTGTATAAATAAAGCAATTTAATTAAACAATTAGTTGTCATCTCATTGTGGTGTGACAAAAGAGCATGACTTTTTGAAACCGAAAAAAAATAAAATAAAAAAACAAGATTTTAAAGTTTATCTATTTATCACATTAAAAACATTTTTGTGATATGTGTTGAGCAGGAAGGTAATTCTTTTTTGTAAAGCAAGAAAAGTAAATATTTAAGTACATGAACATAATGAAGAATTTTTTGCGCATCAACTACTGGGAGAATTGCTGTGTTTTTCTACCCATATTAAGCTTAAAATTGCACTATTTAATGATGTGGCAGAAGCTGAGTTTTTCAGTGAGTTGACTCTATAAATCTACTAAAACTAAACTACTGTGGTCAATTTATAAGCTTCTAAAGAGACCCTCCGTAAGAAAAGTGAAAGGATTACTTTAACCTGAAAAAGGAAATCAAGATACATATATAGATATCGGCTACGTCTTGAAGAGGTCTTAGACCGAGAATAATAGTCAACCACCTTCTGAATAAGGAGGCAAATATAAAAGTTGAGAGCTAGCGAATATTCTGATAATAATATAATAAAAAGATCGGCAGTCTGGAATTATGAACTTGAAAAGGGACTAGTTTTCTTCTACACATTTGTTTATTATTCTGGATATTCTTTTTTTTTTATTAATGTCACTGATTACTTAAGGTATTTAGTTTAAAAGTTCACATCTAAGACGGTCGCTAGCTGAGAGGTATAAGAATATTGCTCGCGGTAACTGGGCATAGTTTTTTTTTTAAGAGAAGCAGCACTTCAGCCAGTTATACCTATTTAGTAAATTTTGTGATTGTGCTATATTCCTTTTTAGACATGAAAGGAGAAAAATAAAGCCATTTTATTATTTATTTTACTTCGCTGGCGAATATGCTATGAAGAAGTACCGACGAAGGAGGCATGCTGTGATGTTAATTCTGAATATGTATTTATACTATTAAACAGAAAAAAGTTTATTTTTTGTTTTTTGATTGCCGCAGGTGTTGAACCCTGGCCAACCATTTGTGTTCAACGTGTTTTATATGGTTTGGTTTTTTCAAGATAAAAAATCAAAAACGATGATACTCGCAGACTGTGTGTGAATGCCTCTTATTTGGATAAGGGGGCTCATACACTTAAGAAAATGGAAGCAATGACCAGAGACTTTTGTTACTAAAGGCTGTTGAAGGCACGAGACTTAATGTAGGTAAGGTTATCGTAAACTAATAATTGGATACCATAGGTCACTGAGGAATAAACGCCTCTTTCTTACTTTTTTGTACATCTAAACAACATTTATAGCATTTTTTTTTAATTTTATTATAAATATCACAAAGGCTTGAAATTTACGAAAAATCTAAAATTTTCTCACACCTTATGAAGAAACATTAAAACTTAAAATTCCCTCAACAAAAATTAATTCAACTCATGGTTGAGATAAAAAAAATCCTTTTCCTTAAAACAATCAAAAACAATCTTTTAAATGCATGGGAATTTAAAGAAAAATATAAAAAGGACGTTTTTTATTCTTTTAACTCTAATGGAAATATAAATATCACAAAACTTAATGTATGAGAATTTAGGAAGTTGATAATAATTCAACAAACTTTACTTCCGTTAAAAAAAAATGAAAAAATCATGCAACAATTGACCCATAGATCACCTCACCTTTGTACATAAAGGGGATGGATTTTGGTTGATACTAAATCCTTGATGCAGAACCAATAATATGCAACTTCATAACAGGTAACAGGTATATACACTCACCCTCAACCTCACCCTCACCCACTTGGTTTTAAACAACAGGAAAATTGTAGTTTATTTTTTGTAAAGAAACGGAAAACTAATAATGCAAAAGCTGCATTTACATAATTCACTAAATGAACGAAAAATTGAAACTCACCATAAAAAGGAAAAATATAAATAAAACTAAAACCAACTAGAGGGTGTTGTTTCTCACGCTCTTTTATATATAGAAAACTCTACCGATTACAATAGAATAGAATATGTTTAAAGTTTCTTGTTTTGCTGCTACTTTAGAAAAATACTTCCACTGCTGTTGATACATATTGTCGTGTTTAAACTAATTTCCTAATAAAAAAAATGATACCACTGACCATTTTACTTGTACAATGCATTTTTATTCTCAAGCCTTCAGTTTGCATTAACAAAAAAAAGCACCACAATATTTTAATAATTTCCTTTCTTTAATTTCAAAAAACTTTGCAGAAAAAAGAAAAATTCCCATATACTTTTCATACTAACAGTGGTTTTTCATAATGCATTTTATTAGACGTGCAGCATACATTGACTAAATGTTGCATACAACAAGCAGATTAAAGCTTAAGATACAAACACAAGATGGTTTGTATTATAACATCATAAAAACTATTAATACTAATTTGTGTAACACATATTTTTTTTCTAGGACAAGTCTAGCAGAGCAACAAAAAACAAAAATTTAAATGAAAAAAATTTTCCCACTTCAATTGTAAATTGGTGACCGTCAACTATCACTTACATCTTTTACGAGGCTTGTTAAATGTTTTACTATAACTATTACTTAATAATATAAACACTTAACATTTGCTTGAGTTCCGCATAGATATATGACAAGTAGGAAAAGAAAATTAAAAATTTGGCTGGTTACGCTTCTCTCTTTACTACACGCATAAAATTCTCAGTTAATCTAAAAAATAGATGAGAAAAATTTCATTCATAAATCTCAATAAAAAAAAGAAAGAAAAAAATCACAGAGGCGTCAACAACGATATATACTCGTATTTAGTATAGAATAAAATAGGCAAATATTAAAAAGTTTAATATCTTTCAAGATAACAAGGTGGGCAGAAGACATTGAAAATAAAATTCCACGCAGACGGAACTCAGATTAATGGGTCAATGAAAGGCTCCGAAACAGATTAACAAGAAGATGTTGCAAGAGGTAGAAGGTACTCCTGAGGCAGTAACCTCTCGATAGAAAAATCCAGCAAGGTGCTGGAATATAATTGAAGTGCATGAGCTGGATAACAGCAAATAAGCAGTTGGCAGTACGAGACTCATTGACAGGAATGTTGTCGTGAATTACCAACCGAGTATTATAAAGAGACTCGAGAAGGATCTGCTTTTGTTATCCCCCTACTACAAATGTTAATGTAACATACTATACTAAACATTTTATATACAAAAATATCGAATGCCAGAAAGTAAAACATTGAATATTTTGTATGTAGAAAATATCAAATAAATTCTATGCCGTTAGCATTATACACCTTTATGTGGCAAACATCACGATTTTTTTTTGCAAGGTGACAGTCACAATATTTAAAAAATAATAAAAATTTGATGTCTCTGCTAATCGCCGAAATTTCTGCATTTAGGATATAAATAACCCGAATGTATTTAAAACATAAATAATTATATTGTGGCACTGTAATGCTGGGTAGAGGGCTGGATGGCCATCCAGAAAAAATTGAGAATGGGAAAGCAGTGATTTTAATGTTTATCGATATAATGATATGATTTAAACTCCATCCTGCCTAAAAATAATGCTACTAATTTTAACAACACATACTTTCAACGGGGGACATACAGCATTTTTATATTGTACTATTAGAAGTCTAAGGTCTACGCATATGCGACCACCTTGTTGTTGTCTTTGACCTGAAATTGAAGAAAGGAACTCAACGTACATGTAAAATGATCATGAAAAATTTACAGAAAATAAAGGAATATGTTAACATTAGAAATTTGATGGATGTGAATGCACCGCGAGTAGTTTTCATGTGGAAAAAATGAAAGCGAAATTTATCGCATACTCGTATAAATTATTTTCAAACATAGACTTAACCAAATGTCATATATTTTGAATGCAAAATAAACAAAATAATTAATTAAAAAAAAATATCGGTAAATTTTTTTCAAATCTTTTAATTTTATTTCGTTTAATTCCTAAAAACTATTCAAATAAATTAATATCCTGTCTCTTTCTGAAAACCTTGAAAATTTCTTTGAATTTAAGTGGAAATGGTGAAACTATACACCAGGTGATGACAGCAGCGAATTCACTCATTTTCGCCGTTGCTAGAAATGTCAAATTTCGTAGTTAAAGAAATTCAGGCAGACTTTTTATGCATGTAGATTAACACTTCCAGCGACGGGAGTTTGCCATTGCTGCAACTTGGTACACGATTTCTCCATAGTTTGAAAGTAAAAAATGTTTTTAAGTTACAAATGATTTTGTCTATAAATAAGAAATTTGCTTAGGGAAAATTTTTTTAATATTTTTTTTATTTCCTAGCATTCTAATAAATAACAATTAATTTTTAAATAAATTCACTGATAATTGCTAGTTGGCGGGGAAGCAATTTCCAGTGTAGGGAACCTTAAATTTTTTACGCTTGCCAGATACTAAAAGTCAAATAAGTGAACAATTGAACAAAATTCGCCTGGATTAAAAAACAAACTAGATAATTATGAAATGCGCTTATAGTTAAAAAAAAGATAAATTTTAGTAAAATTTTTCTTCAAAAAATTTTTCTTTAAGAAAAAAGTAATCTGAAAGCAAGGAACATAACAATTATAGTTCAATCTTACGTCATATTACATATGTACATACATACATAAATATAAATAAACTTCAATTAAAAAAAAAACATATATATGTATGTATGTATATCTATTTTTATATTTTATATCTTTATTTACAGGGCCTATTAACTTTTTTGCTTTAGTTGTGAAAATTCCGACAATTTGCTTTAAAATTTACTCTTATTAAATTTTCATCCTCTATTAGGTCGAAGGACACTCAACGCCTTTCTTGTAAGCGTAGAATGTTTAAAATACTAAAAGTCTTTTCACAAGAAGTATTGCTGATTAGTATGCAAAGAACAAATGGGATTAAATTTATATAGATTTTCTACTTTATTTTTAACCCATTTAAAAAAAAAAACATGGACCATATCAATTGGAATATTCTTTGACAAATTTTCAAAGGCTTCTAGCAGACAAAAGAAGTCATTGTACAAAATACCGTTGTCTTTTACATTTAATATTTCTAAAACTTTTGAAAGGTCTGATAAATTATTCTATAATAACTGAGATTGTTTTAAATTTAAACGGATTATTTTTTGTTGTTGTTTAAATTGTCAGTGATGTATAAAATAAAATTTTTTTTTAATTTCTTTCTATTTAATATAAATTTTTTCTGTAGCAAATATGTAGGCGTGTTCTGACACTCGCATGTGATTTCAAAAACGCCAACTTTTATTTTACATGTTCTAAAACTTACGCGTTTTGCTTGCGATTTGCTTTTTTTTAGAACTTATTTATGCTCAAAAAACAAAAGCATATGATTTACGTTGCAAAACATAAACAAGGAAAAGAGAATTAAAATAAAATGCCAGCAGTTTCCTTGCTTAGTTTAATTTAAGTAAAAACATGCAATTAAAAAAAGAAAAAAAAAAGAAAAAATTGAAGCTTAGAGATTATTCCAACCCAATGGATTTTCCAATACAATTGATATTTATTAATTTAAAAAAAAAAACACAAAGCAAGAAATATTTTGGCGACTATTGTATTTTCTATTAGTAATAATGCATTTAGCAGCTTTGAAGGAAAATACTATTAACGTCGTGAGTATTCAGTACTTAAAAAGTATTATTGTTAACTTTCTTCTTATTTTCCGGAACTCAGGTCGTGCTAAAAGTAATTTAAATAAATCTAGGAAGGTACCTTAGCAATTAAATCGCACATTTAAGAAGCACCAACTATTTAAAATTTAATTTTAAATTAAAATAACCACATATTTTATTTGAATACCGAGTATACGTTTAACATCACTAATACTAGTATATTTTCCAACATCAGGGTGAACAACTGTGTTTATAAAATCGCTAGTACTCAAGAACGCAATCAAAACAAGCAATTAATAAACCAAAGAACTTATTATAAATTAATAATTTACGATTTTAATGCCTTAAAATAAAAATAGTATTCGTTAAAAAAAAGATAAAATATTAATTTTAATTTGTGTGTAATTTTATTGTTGTTTTAAAGTTTATTTTTAGTAAAAGTCATAACTTGACTTTAGATTGTGCTTGTGATTTAAAGTCGCCAAATAACTTGCGATTGTGAACTGCAGAATACCTTTCATACGATTTCAACTCGCGTCGCAAGTTTTAAATTTATATTTAACAAAAAATTTATTTTCAAATTTAGGGAAATTCTTTATTAACTGGATAAATTGCATTTTAAGTGATAACTGGTAAATCGAACCAAAACTCTAAAATCCAGGCCATTCCAGGCCATTTTGCTAACCCTACTTTTGTATATTATATAATCAGCTTTCAAATATGTTGGGAGAACTAATGAAGGATTTAAGGACTTTTAGAGACTTAACTTAATTATTATTAATTCTAAACTAGTTTAGAAATAATAAGCTAGTTTAGAATTAATATTAATTTTTTATGTGAAAGTGTGTACAAAAGATGTTTAAAACCCTGCAGATAATTTAAGAGGAAATAAAATAATTCTTGCGAAGAAAAACCGACTTCAAAACAGATTTCATCTATCTGCCTATAACAGTTCAAGTGTATGGCCACATAAATTAGATTACTTTAACTATTGGGACACCCTTTATCTCGAAATTTTATACTAGTTCAACTGTTCAATAGTTTTTCAATATACATCAAAGTACAGCAACTATAGGGTCACCCTTTAGTTGTAGTAGATGTAGCAACCAGGTTCTGTGTAAATTTCAACCGTCTGTCTTTAACGGTTCAAGATTATATCAACTATTTAATTTATAATATAATATTTTAATACTTCTTATTATAATAAATAATACCACTCTGTCTAAAATTGAGGTGTTTGTATACAACGGTTCAAAAAATACGGCCATATAAAACAAATTACATTAATTTTGAGAACACCCTTTAATTTCTAAGTTCAAATTATAAGCTTCTTGTTGTAGCGGGCTAAGCAAAACATGTTCTTGTAAATTTCAGCTGTCTGTCTATAGCGGTGCAAAAGTCCGGCCACATACACCATATTATATCAACCATTGGGACACCCGTTTATTTCAAAATCCAAATTTTATACTTTTCGTTATAGAGGAGTTAGTAATTCAGGTTCTTTGTAAATTTCAATCATCTGCCTACAACTGTTTAAAAGTATGGCAATATACATCAAATTAAAGAACCTATATATACCAAATTAAATGAACTATTGGTGCACCCTTTAATTTATAATTTTAACTATTATCAGCTGTTACTATAACGGTTTTAGCAATCGACGTTGCGTCAAATTTACAAGCGTTTGTCTATAACAGTTCAAAAGATAGGCCTATATAAGTAAATCTACAGTAATTATGGGACACCCTTTAATTTCTAAATTTAAATTTTAAACTCATTGATATAGCGGACTTAGAAATACAGGTCCCTTTTTAGTTTAAGCGTTCTGTCTATAACGGTTCAAAAGTACATCAACTATTGGACCACCCTTTAAATTCCAAATCCATATTTTATACTTGTTGATGTAGCGGACTTACCAAAACAGCTTCGTTGTAAATTTCAAGCGTCTGTCTATAACTGTTAAAAAGCTTGGCAATATACATCAAAACCAATGATTTATGGCGCACCCTTTAATTTATAATTCTTAATATTTATACTTGTTACTATAACGGCCATAGCAATCGACATTCTGTCCAATTTGCAAGCGTTTGTCTATAACGGTTCAAAAGATAGGCCCATATAAGTAAATTTACATCAATTATGGGGGCACCCTTTAATTTTTAGATTTATTTTTGTATAACTTTTTGTATTGGGGGCTATAGTAAGACGCAATCATTTTAAATTTTACAGAATCGCCCTTTACAGTTCATAATACACATAAAAAAAATATGTATGTTGTATGGGGACACCCTTTTATTTTTAAGATTATGAACTGTTTTTAAAACGGGACCAAGTTGTAAGCATAATCTATCATATAACCAAAACTTTTCAAGATCATATCAGAAATGACTGAGTTCTGGAGGCACAAATATAAAAAAGGGCAACATTCAGCCAAATTGTATAACCTCCTTCTTTTTTGAAGTCGGTTAAAAAGCATGAGTATATGAAGAAAATTTTATTGTAAATCGATGCTTTAATTTATTTTATTTTAATTTCGAAAAAGACATGTATGTACGAAATTGGAATGTATTCCCTAAAATAAAAGAAAAATAGAGAAGAAGAGGGTAACTTCTTTTGAAAGAACCCCTTACTAAATGCGTTTCTGTTATTTCTTTTCTCTATTTACTTCTGTTATGTGGGCTATTTGAAACTATTCAGTTTTCATTTTAATGTTCCTTTCTTTTCCAAATCAAATGCAGCAGTTAAAGTGCGCCAGCGCAATAGGGTTACAATTCTAAAGTTGTTATAAATAGTTTAATTTTTTTGTGACTTTTATTAGAATTTCAATCAATTTCTGACAAGAAGTGTTAAATCAAAGTGTTTGAAAAAAAAACTTGAATAGAAAAAACAAAACACACAGAAATTTTATTGTCCATTTCTATACACACAAGTCTCTGGGGTCTGATTAGCATATCCGGCATATAAAGACATCAACTGCGTCAGACTGTCTATTGTGGTTTCTGCACAGCATTAATGCTTGGGGGTGATCACGATGATGGTCCATCGTTTTATTTTTTGTCACCCAACATCATTGTCATAATCCACCATAAATCAACAAATTTTTTTTATTTGTTTTATTTGTTGTTTGTGTAATCTTTGTCTAAGAATTATGAATGTATATTTATTTTTCTGTTTTTTATTGTTTGTAATTTTTGATTCGGTTTTAAAAGATTAGTTTAAACAAATAGTAGAAATATGTACGACAGTTGCTAGATTTATGAATGAAAAGTTAAGAACTGGAGATGGTATCTTTAATTGAGACACAGACAGATAAGAACTAATTTAAATTAATATAGTTGAGTTCACAAAATATGCAATGTTGGGCCATATAATTGGAGGCCCTGTTTTAAAGTAATGAGGACCAATTCACATTTTGTTTGAGATGTTTAATTTTTTAATTAAAAGTTTACAAATACGCTGCATTCTGTTTTAGTTTTATAACACAAAGTCGTCTATTTTATATTAAAAAAAAAAACGTAAAAAACTATGTGCGAAATAAAAAATGTAACACTATGCATAAACATAACAATGTTTATCATGACTGCACTTAGATGTAAAAAAGGGAGTAAAAGAATTTAGTTAGTGAAAATGATAAGGTCGTCAAATGATAAAATTGATTAAAGTTGGCTAACAGTGCAGTCACACGGTCAAGTTTCAATTCTCTTTCAAGAAATTCACACATCTTGCTTGTCAAAACTCACAAAAATTGAAAGCTGTGACGCAGGTTGCACGCAATTTCAAAGCAAGATTTTAAGGAAGATGTCGTCAAGAAAACAAATAAAATTTATTTGTAGGAAAAAACTTCTATCAGCTGTTTTCTTGAATGTAATTTGAAACAGTCAATTGAACGAAAACTTGAATGCAAATTCTCAACACTGCGTGCATGGCAAGTTAGCTGTGCTTTAATCCATTTATAGAATTGAATATACATTTTTTTAAAGAGAAGCAGCACTTCAGGCATAACCTATTTAGTTATTTTTGGTAACCGGGGGTAGATAAGCGATTGACGGACTTCGCCGGCGAATATGCTATCAAGAAGTACCGACCATGGCGAAATAATACAAGGTGGTCGCGAATGCGAATTAAATAATTTCGCTATAAACGCTATATGTCAAGCTCCATATATAAAAAAATGTATAATTTTTTTTAAATGTATAATTTTTTTATATGGTGTTTGACATTTAGCATTTACAACGAAAGTGATTGAATTCGCCATCGAGAACACCTGTATTATTTCGCCATGGTGCCGACGAAGGAAGCTGCATGTTGTAATGTTCATTCCATTAAACAGAAAAAACATTTTTTATTTTTTGACTGCCGAAGGCGTTGAACCCAAGGCAACCATATTTGTTGTCAACGTGCTTACCTCCTTGACTACAGCATCCAACGTTGACTGGCCAACTTTTGGGTCTATGATATTTTTTGCGTAAAGCTATTTGCGTAAGCTATTTTTTCTTTCATGGTAGCTTTCGACTGTTGCAAGCTTTGTGGTTTTTCATGGTATATGCTAAGTTTAGAAGGCGAGGTATACGATAATAAAATTAACGCTGCATTAAAAGAACAGCACGAAGATTCATTAAATAAGCAGTAAAAATAATTTCATGTATTTAACAGTCCATTAATTTAATGTAAATTAATTTTCTATCTGCGAGTAGTATAGATATGCGTATTAAAGCACAATGACATCTGAAGCAATTTACAAAAGTTAAGGCGCATTCACATTATAATATTAAGTTTTTAACTCCCGGGAGAAGATTGACGTGTAAAAAAGGCCTTTAATATTATGTTCCAATAATGCTATGATTGCAGGCGCAGAAATGTATGTGCAACTGCCCGTTGCAGTTTAGTAATCTCAACTCTATAGAAAACCCATGGCCCATATGCAGGCAGAAAAATTTTAAATATAAATCAGTCTAAGGCAAATGAATTTTCGTAATTTAAAAATAAAAATTAGATATCATACTTTTTAGAACCATCATAATATTGTTTGAGTTGAAGTCTTCTTGATAATAATTATAACAAAAAATAACGTTACATCGAATAATAAAACATTAAAAATATTCCGTTATAAAACAACTGTATTAAAGTACAAACTTTTTCTCACAGTACGTGCACACATGGGCAATTGCTCAAATGTTTTTTGTGCTTGATTATCTTTTAATCTGGTTTTTTCTAACGCCCCCTTTTTTACTCTATCGTCTTGAGATATTGTGTTTAAATTATCTTTACAAATCTAAAACTTAAAAATAAATAAAAACTTGACTTTTAGATATTTTTAAATAATGTTTTTTATTTAAGTTTAAAAGCAGCGTTAATTCAAAATGTATACTAGATAGAGATGTTTCCATCTTTGTTTCCAATTTATTTGAACTAAAAAAGTGATTTAATAGATTTAGGGTCGATCTTATACAAAGCAATATATCACAGCAATAATGCTCGCTTTAAATGAATAAAGTTTTTAAAATTTTGTTCTTAAAATGACAAGGATTCAAAAGTAATCAAATCATTTTCCTCAGCCCAACACACCAAAGCACCAACACTTCTGTAGTGAGTCAGTGTCACAAAATGATTACAAATTTAAACCTCTTTAAGTTTTATTTTAGCGTTGATTTAATTTAATAAAATAAATAAATAAATATAAAAAAATAAATTTTAATAAATATTATCAAACAGAAGTGCTAACAAAACTAGCACCTTATATTTGTTATTAAAGATTTGTTATGCAGACTTCATTTTAATTATTCATTATATTAACATCACTATAAAATTTTCATTAACTGTCTTACTATCTGTCATCTGTTTACATCATTATTAATATGATGTTGAACATTATTGTCGTTGTCCGTTTCATCATAATTCAAATAAATTTTCGAATATTAAAGCGGGTGTTTTCTTTGTTTACTCACTTGCTGACTGACTTTCAGAATGTTGTTTAAGTGTACGAGAGGTGTGTGAAAAATTGCCTTGAAAAATATTTAAAATATAAAAACGATTAAAGAGGTGGTTGTAGCTGCCTTTCTTTTACAGGTTTTATAGCAAATATTCTGCCAAGAATTTTGTTGCTTAATTGTTGTTCTCTTTTATTTTGGTTTTAAAATTAAGGCATAAGCTGAATGAGACTGGTAACATATAAAATATTTCGAACTATTTCTACCAAATATTACATAATGTTTGAGAACAGATGGCCAATTCTCCTTACAATTTTCGATACAGCACATTCAGAATATATTTGTTAAGGTATAATAATATTATGACTCCTAAGCGGGTGTCTGGTAACAATCTCATTTCTTTGGTGGTTTATGATTTTCCGTTACAAATATACAAAGGAAATTTGTCATTCTCCGCAGTACATCCAGGGATGGAAAGGTATTACAATTCTATTTTTTGTTGATACGGATCGAAACTTAATAGTACCAAGGCACATCATTAACATCATTGGGCGTTAATAATCGTTTTTCGTTATTTTTAATTTTTTATTTTTTAAGAGATTACTTCATTAGTTTTCTATTACTTGTAATTTCCTCGTTTTCAAAATAATTCTACAGATGAGTCCTCCGCGTCAATTTATTTTTTGTACCTATTTGAAAATTATGATATATTAAACACTGAGGGTGAGAAAGAAGAACGTATTTGAATATTGCAATTTATGATTTTCTTCACTGCAATCGGTTACAGTTCTTGATAATGATCAATTCATAAACTTCGTTATACAGTTACTGACGTCTTTAGCTTCCTCTATCTTCTACAGCAACATATTGTAAGTTATAAATTGTTATAAATAATTTTTATTTCAATGTATTTGCTTCCTAATAATTTTTGAATAAAAAAAGTATTCAAATATATATTTTTAAATCTTTATGCAAAAATTAAGAAGTGTGATAATGCAATTTAAAAATTTGGTTTACCATCTCTGACATTTAATTTTACAAATTACTTCTAAAGGCGAGCAAATAATTTTTAAAAAGTTAACACGTCGTTATCCAACGAAATAAAACCAATTTTAAAATTGTTTTCTTTTATCTTCTCTTAAAAAAAGAAAAAGAGGAAAAGGAAAAAAAGAGACTTCCTTTAACATTAATTCATAAAGTAGAGCCTTTATGTTAATCGAATACAGTAAACTATCTTTAAGTTGAAAATCTTCTACTTTATTTTTGTTGTTTTAACACAATTTAAGAAAAGTAAATTCTTAGCTAAAAGTGTTTGGAAAAATTATCATCCAACCCTCGTTTAAAAATTATAACAACAACAACTAAAAATTACAAAATAAAAGCAGGTTAAACAAAGGAAAAATTATTATTACTTTTATTTTCAATACACACGTATGTACGCACAAATACATAGACATTCTCGAACGTATTAAAACCTTTATACTGAAAGTAATTTCAAGGCTTTAATGAGTGCGTCCGGTTGTCAGGCTGGGTGTTTGCATTTAAATTCATATGTATGTGTATTTGGACATTTAAATGCTCTGGTTGATTGCACTTTCTTCATAAATTTTTTTTAAAAACTTTTTTGTATGCAACATTACAAAACCCATTAATGCTTAGAAGGGACATATTTAAGACACAAAGACATTGCACTTATGGCGGAAAATAAAAGAAATAAAACATTTCTTTAGATTTTTGTTAATTACAAAATTTAGTCATTTTAACGGAAAAAATAATAATATATTGCAGACAGACAGACTTGTACGTGTAAGATCATTTGAAGGGGGTAGAAATTACAAAGAAATTTATATTTTTTTTCTATTTGTTTTCTTTTGTCATTGTGATAAAGAAAATGTGTTTTAACGAATAAAACTGCATTTAAAATTTTGATTGGAATATATTCAGATGTACTATTATTTGAGACAATATATGATTGTAACAAATACAATTTGCAATAACTTCTGGTCGTAATTATTAAGGTCTTATGCAAATTTGATTTGCATAACATTAGTTTTTGCTATTCTGTTATAAATCGTAGCAGCCACATTACCTCCTCGCCACCAACAACAGGGCATAAGTTTGTTGTACCTAACGGCTACTGGTTTTTTTGAGATGTTGTTGTGTTAATTTACTGGTGAAATTGCAACCACTATCTTCTTTTAATTTGCAAAATTCTCGGACACTTTGTTCACAATAACAATAGATAACAAACGCCTGGAGAGGCAGAAGAATAGAAAATCGAATAATATTGAAGAGACTCTAGTGTTAATTAAATGCAACAATTTAAATCAGTCATTGTAGGCAATTATTCATTAGTTTATTTTGCGAAAGATTTATGTTGCACGATAGTGTGATACAGATTAACGTCAATACCTAGCCTTAAGACAGTTCGTCTACCAGCGCCCTCAGAGCGCATGATAGACCAAGTAGAAATTTTGTGTTAGTTGTTTTCTCATCTTACAAATAAAAATGTCTGTCCCAAGAACAAGCCATGTTTTGTGCGGGGCAACCCTTAAGTTTTAATACGATAAATAAAGAGTCTTTGTTAAAACGGAAATAGTACCTCATACTCTGTGGCAATTTGGACTGCATGTAACTGATTAATTAGTAAATATCTCTATAGGAATACTCTTTAGTTTATAATTTTATTTTATTGTCACTTGTAGAATGGGTCACAATAAGAAACCTTCAAATTTCTTTCTACTAAAGTTTCAGAAATACAGGCCTGTGATACACGGACAAATATTGTTTTCCAAAAAGACCCTATAAAACTCAATTTTGTATAAGAATTGTATATAATTAAGAATTCAAACTAGTTTATAAAAAATTCAAAACTAAAAACAATGTTCGAAATTTCGAAAAATTAAAAAAAAAGTCTTTTACCCTTTTCAAAACAAATTAGTTTAGCTGATCTTAAATTCAAATTTCTAGAGTATAGAGTATAACATGACGCATTTGGGAAAAACTAAAAACGGCAACTAATTTTAAGTATATTCGAAAATTCGAATTTAATGTCGAATTTACTAAAATGGGAGGCATAGGTAAAATCAAGACGAATTAATAACAGGTGGCAGCGCCGCTACAACAATAGAACAACAACAAAAACAGGCACTTAAATGTATAGAAAACTTCAAAACATAATTAATTATTTAACTTTTTTTTTAGAGTAGAAATACAACCTCACGGTTGCGGATGCGGTCTTTTTATATGAAGTTTTGATAAAATAAAACGCTCAACGGATCTGCACGAAATTAGAATTTATTTTAATTTGAGAGCGTTTTTTCTCAAGCTCTCAATTTCGAATTTTTTCTCTTTCAGTATGTTTCCACAGTTTTATTGTTTTTCCAACGAAAAATACTATTTGTTACAATTTTTTGTGAAAAACAAGAATAAATTTAAAATTTTCCAATTTATTGTTTGTTTACATTTTACAATATTTTTTAAAATATATTTCAATAAAAACGAATAAAAATTAAGAAAACAAATAATAAAAAATGACAATAAAATCCGCATCCACTTCATTTATTTGTTTTTTCTCTGACATGCGGAATCCGAAGCCGCAACCGCAAGGTTGTATTTCTACTCTTATTCTTTTTAATTTTTCAATAAGCGTTGTTTCTTAAATTGATTTAAAACTCTTGTTATAATTCTATTTTAAAGAATTTAAACTAAAGAACTTTACTAATATAAAATGATACACATTTGACAGCTGCCCTGCACGTAAGGAAATGAAGCAAAAAATAGTCAGCTGCTGCAACGATGCCACATGATAAAATGTATTTGCCTTGGGTAAATTATTATAAAAATCAAATGTTTGATTTTTTAGACAAGTGGTCGACATAATACAGTTTGAATTTGTTTGAAAATTATTCCAAAATATTTTATTTAATTTTTTAAGCAATTGGTCTTTTTAAATTTTTTTTTCAATATTTCGCTACTCCCTTGTGTAGCATATACATATATGTATATTTATTTATTTATTTGATTTTCTTGATGATGCTACACAAAGGTTAGGAAACATTAAAAATTAAATAAAATATAAGGTCAAATCAAAACTATATTAATATTATACTGAAATGTTTAATTCGAAACTAAGCTAAAACATTATTATTTATTTTATTTTTTTTAACTCACCTTCTGGAAAAATGTATATTCTTGGGAAAATATCATTTAAACTGTATCATTTTACCTTAATGAACCGCAAAACAAACAAATATAGAACAATAATACATTGAAAGTCCAAGACAATAATGACGTAAAAAGGGTCAAAATACAAAAAGAAATCTATAAGAAGTGACAAATATACACACACACTCATGGAACTTAAAACAAAGGATTGAAACACTTAAAAACTCATTTTGGGAGAAATATTCATCCAAGCAAACAATAACAACAACACAAATAAAATAAAGAAAAAACCTTAAGAAATCGAAATAAAAGTCCAAATAATACAAATTGTTACAGTGGTTAAATTCACTTCCTTACACAGGTGTTATTGTTGTTGTTTTTGTCTGTAAAGACGATGACAAACAAACAAAGAAGAAGATTGTTACAATTAAAACAACCTTTAGATCTTAAATTATGTCTCAGGTTACAATTGAAAAGCGTAAGAAATTAAAAAAAAAATGAAACGTAAACTAAAGAAAGAAGTGACATTTAACAGGAAATGTGTTCAATGACACCTTGGAGCGACAAAGGCGAAGAGATAAATTTAAGGTTGCCTGTAACAATTCAAGTTAATTAAGCTGACTTTGTTGATAATAAAAATAATGACAGAAAGAGTGGACATTAATTTCAACTAATTATATCAGTGTTTTAGAGAAGAAATACGTTTATGTACAAAAGGGTTTTCCAATTAGGAGGTGTGAATTTTTTAAGTTCGAAATTTTTAAGCTTTATTATAAAAGCTGGTATTTTCCCTTCAAAAAAGATGCGCATGTTTAACGTTTGTAGTCGGCTGTTTAATGTTTGGTAGTCGTACTCGCATAAAAATTCATTCATTCGCATAAATTTCAATAAAGTGCGCTATATAGCTGTGCATAATATAGCTGTTAAACCTGTATTTAAATAATTTAGAACTGGATAGCGCTACAAGCCAGTCATTTGATCTTCCTGAAATATTCCTGTCGCCACGGGAACACTTAACATTTTTCTTACATGGGAGTAATTAATTAGATGGACTTATTAATTGACGATCTCATTAGCATTGAATGATAAATAATGCTAATGATTATTTTATCATTATCATTATTTAAAAAAAATGGTAATGCTTTTTAATGAAAAGGTTTCATTGATAATTATTAAAAAAACAAAATCATTACCATTGACTTATGATAACATGGTTTCAAAACATTATCATTAACTAATATATTTCTTGTCTTTGTACCCTAAATACATATCATAAAGTATAGCAGAGTATTATTTTAAAATAACATTTAGATCAGAAAAATTTGGTCAAATATGTACATTTTTACGTTCTCAGGACAAATGAGGCACTATGGGAACATATTTTTTTTCGAGAAAGTTATAAGATCTGCTAGCTGGGGTGTTACGTAAATTAAGATCTCAGACATTAAATTGTTTAAACTTTCAAATAAACATCTATTTGGACAACTTAATTTTACAAATGTATGCAGACGTTTTCCAAAGAAAACAAGAAAAATTAGACGCTAGCAGAATAAAATGCTGCACTTTCTGGACCGCTACGACCTTCATCAGCATTCTTCGCATCTATCTACCTCAGTTGTATAATTTATAAACATCGTCTATTTAACCAACTAAGTTTGTAAATAAGAATACGAGAATATTCACATCAACATTAATTTGTTTAGACGAAATTTACACACCACAAACGTATTTCTTTAAATGAACTTAAGCCAAAATAATTTCCATTTATTTTTAATATTCATAGTTCAAATAATATTTTAATAAAAATTAAATTAAAAAGTCTTAGTGAAATATCGATTTTTTGTGAAATTTTGATTATTTAGCAAAATTGGGAATACAAGGTTCTCATGTTAGTTTTCATGTTACTGGTGAAAATTTGTCTTGTCTTATAAACTTTGCTGTCTGAGAAATACTCGTATCGTTGTTATTGAAATGTTGATTTCAGTAAATAAAAAAAATTTTCCGGCCAAATTTTAAATTACTGTGGTTTTCAAGTTTGATTTTTTTTGTGTTCAATGTCCTTTCTTTTAGCTTTTGACTTTTAGACAATATTTTTATTAAACATATTTTATTTCTACCCTACTGTGAGCCTCTTGATAGTTTTTTAGTCTCCAAATATTATTTGATCAGGTTACTTATTTTTTTCAAATTAGGCCAAATTAATTTATAATTTTATACCTCAATAATGTCAAATCATGATTCCGGAATAGATAACGATAGACAGCAGTGAAGAGCTTCCAACAAAATTGTGATATTTACCTAAAAATAAAAGAAATTTTTAAAGTTTTATTAAATATTTAAAAACAAAAAATACATAATTAGATATAAAATTTATTAAACTTCAAACATTTAAGTTAATCTTCTTAGTCATCATATTTGTTTGCTTATATTTTTTTAATTAATATCATTTTTTTTTACTAGATTCCTATAATATATTTTTAATTTTCATTTCCCCTTAACGAAGTCTTTACAAAAATAAACGCCTTTTAAAAGTAATTGAATGAACTAAACTTTTTGTTTGAAAAAAAATATATATTCTTTTTTTATGATTTATAAAGCTAATTTAATAAATATCAATGCCTCTTGTCTAATGGAGCACAAAAACTTGAGTTTTTTTTTCTAGTTTACTACCATGTCCTGTTTTGTCTCTAAATCGTTGCCAACAAATAATAGAATGACCAAACTCAATTAGAATTAGGATAGCAAAAAAATAGGAATAGTAATTAATAAAAATAAAGTAAGAGTAAGGAAGAGTAAAAGATAGCACTGTTGCCATATAATTTGCATTGGAAATCGTATACAAAAAATTTAATTAAGCGAGAAAATAATTTATTTTATACTTGCGCGGATAAACATTTTAATTTTAAAAATATAATTCGAATAATATTAATCGAATAATCGAATATTCAAAGTGCTTTTTTGTGGCAATAATTTTCTTTTGCATGTTAATGGATTAAAAAATCGTTATAAAAAAACGTGTATATAAATGGCATAACAAATTCTTTCCTACAATTAAGTTTTTTCATTCAGTTTGTGTAATTGTTTTTAATAAACGGGATCAATAAGTAGAAAACACAACAACCTCCAAGAATAGAAACGAAAGTTAAAAAAAATGGAAAATTAGAGGCTGGCGTGGTACTTTGCCCGCTGGCACGAAAGACATGGAACGATCTTGCTGATTTCAACAGCAATAGTTTTGAAACTACAAATGTCTGATCGATTGGCGTATTTAAATTTTCTCTAGGCTGCGGACGGACATCGCTTAATCGACTTTGCTATCCATAAGAACTTAGAAAATATATACTTAATGGGATCGGAAATGGATGTTATAGAAATTACAAATGGAATAAAAAACGTAGATATAACCCTTTTCACCTATGGTGAAGGGAATAAAAATGAGCTTTAATAATTGGTATACAAATTACTCCATTATAGTAGTATGTATTAATAAAAAATTGATACACTCAGAGTTATGGACATAGTCACAGACTTACATATATTGAGAACTCCTTACCTAGACTCTTCAAATATATGTATTTTCAGAGGAAAAGTTAAAGTGTAGTAGGAAGAGTTTGGTTAATCTGCTCCTTAAAGTAAGCGCACTTTTTAGCTCAGCTGATTAGAACGAACTAGTACGTTCATTTAGTTCACTTAGTGAGCTAAAACAAATGATCGAATTCAGTTGATATGTTTAGCTCAATTGTTTTTAGTTCAATTGCTCAATCAGTGAGCAGAAAACAATTGAGCGAATTCAGTTGATTTGTTTAAATATGTATATGTAAGTATGCACTTTTATCTGACTTTATTTTTGTAAACCTTTAAAACTAAAAAGAATATTGGTTCATAATAATATATTTTCTAAATGCAAAAGGATATTTTTCCTTAATTTGTACTAAAACAAGTTTTAAGGTTTCCCTCAAGTTGTAATTTTATATTTGCTTTCATATAAATAATGATGAATTGTAAAAGGTACTCAGTAACTGAGCAAAGAGCCTAGTAAAAATAATGCTCCAAATAGTTCAATTGAGTGAGTAGTTCAATTGAACTAGGTCGTTCACGAACTACACAACTATAGTAGGAATAGTAGGGGTGGCAACTTCCATACAGCCTTATAAACGCATATTCAAGGAACTTTAATAATTATTGTGTCATTAGCTCTATAATTAAGGTACGATAATTAAATTAAATTGAACTGCACTAGGGTATAGGGTGTGACACTGCCTATCAAAGTCAAAAAAATATAAAATTTCCTTTAAAAAATCATTGTCATATCAGAATCTTTATATTGAAGATATGAGCAAGAAAGAAAAGAAAATTGTCAAGAAAATGGAACAGTGGGCGTGGCATCTCTCAATAGGAGAAACCAATTACTACCGTATATTAAGAGTACTGGATCACCTACGATCTTTGAACTTTTTGTGAGCAATTTGGTAAGCTCCAAATTACCAAGCTACCGGGTGAAAAAGAGATCAAGTCTAGCAATGTGGACATGGTACCTTCGCTATAAATTAAATATTTATTATTGAGTTTCAATAGATCTAAGTAAGTTAGTAAGTTAATTACTAGGATTTTTTAAGCAAAAATTTTAGAGAATTAAAATAGTGTACGTGTCAGCTGTCTTATAAAGTATATATTTGTTATCTGATGACGCAACTTTTAGGTTTGGAATATTAGGCGTGGCACCTTTCCAACAATGTAAATATCCATCATCGTTTAGCTTAAGAAACATAATTATAAAGATTTTATACCTTTTGCAAGTAACTCTTTTACTAATGTATGTAGTTAAAGCTGAAAAGAATAAGAAAAGTAGGCGTGGCGTCGCCATTGAAACTAGATTTTGTATAGATGTAGTGATAACCTGTAAAGTCTCTGTAGGTACTTTTGCTATTGATTTTCGAGGTGAAGCAATACAATTTTTATTTTTATAAGAATCATCAGTATAAAATAAAAATAAAATAATTAAGGAAGTGGATGAATTATTTCATCACAATGAGGTTGCAAGGCACACTAGGTTACCGTTAAAAAACACTTCAATACCAATGATTATTCTAATCTTCTTACAGGCTTTTGTTAATTTCTAGAAACAAATAATTTCATTGAACTTTGTTCTAGTAGAAAAATTTCTAAAAGATTGAAAAAGATGCCTTTAAGGGAAAGAGAAAACAACAACAAAAAAAAACAAAAAAATTTAATAAAAAATAATAATTTTTAAGATAAAAATCGTTAGATTTAAAATAAAAACTGAAGCTCCATAAGATATAAATGATATGGTTGAACTGAATACTTCAGCAATGATGAGATGCAGTTACAAATGAACATTTATACATCTACAAACTTATTCCATATTATATTAGGAACACAAAATCATTAAACTGTGAGGAAAAAAATACGTGTTAATGATGACAAGGTTTGAGTTTTGGTTTTTTTTATTTCCATTTCAAATTATTACAAGACAGCCAAACTTTTCTATGACTGTTAAAGGTTGTTGACTAAAGGAAAAAGAGCTGAAAAGTTGGCATTAAAAACCGCATCAAAAGAAATCATTTCGTCATGTGCCTGGTTCTAAATATAATTAAATAAAAAATATGTATGTGGTAAAAAATTGTCTTATTTTGTAAGAAAAAAAAGAGACAAGCAAATTAAGGCCATAAACTCATATGGGCGAGTTGCTGGCTGGTTGAAGTATTATTTTTTAAGATTTTTTAATTTTCCCTTTAAATTATACTTGAAGTTCTTATTAAAGCTTCAAATAATTTGCAGATTTTTATTTTTTTTTTACATTTTAATCCTTTATTTATTTAGCTTTTTTTTTTTGCTTATATTTGAGTTTTATATTGAAAAAAAAAGATGAAAAAAAAACAACAACAACACAAAAGAAGCAAAAGCTCTTAAGAAACGATTCAACATCTCCAAGTGTTTTACAAAGTCTTAAAGGGTTCAGCCTTTCATTTGTATGGACTTATTTTTCTTTTCTTAGTAAAAAAAGGGTTGGCAAGCAGAGCCGTATTTGTTACTTCTTTCGTTAATAGAGGAGATTTTAAAGTCTTGTTGTAATTTCTGTTGCTTTGTTTTTTTTTCATACAAATTTCGTTAATTTTGCATTTTGTAGCTGCCATGCACTTTTGTCATGGCTTTTGATTTTAATTTTAACTTTTTTTTTGTTTGCAATTGATTTTTTCCATAAAGACTTTTTCCTTTATTTAACTTCTTTGCAGTAACTTTTTCTTAGCTTTTTTTATTTTGGCTGGAGATGAATAAAATTTTTGAAATTAAAATTGATTTTTTTTTATCTGTCTGATAATTTCTGTTTCCCGAGAATATGCAAAATCAAGTGTTGCAGTAGTCAGTTGTAGTTGGTTTTAAGATGCAGCATAGGCAAAGGGTTTATTGAAAAAAAAAAAAAAGAAAATAAAAGGCAGCCAGCAACCTTGTGTCAAGAAGCCACCCCATTTTGTTGTCATATTTTAGGCTGAATTCAATATTTTTAACAGCGGCAGCCAGCTTTTCTCCCTCATTTCACGAGTGCATTATTTTAGCAAGGCATTTGTCTTGAAAGATGAATTTTTTTGTAGACATTTAAAGGAAGGGAGGCAAAAGATTGTCAAATTTATAAAAACGCATCTTAAATTGTTCTTCTGGGCTTTGACGAGTTGTCATAAAAAACAAAAACTAAAATTAATATTTAATAGAAACATTTTATAAAAAAAAATTTTTATTTATGGATATTTTTTAAGATAAAAGAAACAAAATAAAACATATTTTAATAACCAAGTCAGGATATTTTTATTGTTGCTTTTAATGAATTATTAACAATTTAAAAATATAACCCAACTATGTTTGGGTTTTTATTAAAGGAGAGGAGTTTAGAATTCAGAAAACAATAAAAGTCTTTTTATTAAGTTTTTAGATACGTGCTGAAGATTCTGAGTTCTTAGTACACTCGCTTAGCAAAAAATTAGACATTCCCCTAAAAAGTACTTTCCATATAATGACTTAATTTTGTGATTGCCATATTTTATTACTCGCTTATAAAACACATTACATTAGTTCGAAAAAAGGAAGTAGTAATTGAAATAGTTCTTTAAAAATTAATATAATCAATTCTCAGTAATTGATTTTAAATATCTTGTGCCTTTTTAAATTCAGATTACTAACCTAAATCTAGTTTGAAAGTCCTTGCTCTAAAAATGCTTAATGCCACACTCGATTACCTTTTCTATAATTTTTTGCTAGGCATGTTCGGTATAATCCTTCAGTGCATTTGGGGCTCTTCCCACGATTTGAATTTAAATAACAGACACTACGTTATTCACAGTCACAAAATATATTCAACTCAAAATGCAACTCTGTTCGTAGAGAAATTATTTTATGCAAATCTTTAAAAGCTGGGAAAATCGGAAACCCGTCACACACTTTAATTTAATACACAACATCATACTTTTTCGATAAAAACGCCACAATAAAAACTGTAAAACGCATTTTAAGATGCGGTAGTATTAGTCAAACATGTGACCAAAAAAGTGTAACCACTATTTTTTAAATTTTATTTAATAATTCCTGACACTTTCCATTACGAATGACGATTTATAATACAATAAATGTGATATTATACCTTTAATATTGAGTAGGATCTTACATATCTTAACAAGTCTTTGAGAAAGACAAAGATTTTTTTCCTTTAATTTAGTGGTTACGTCTTTTTGGTGAAATATTTCACTATTCTGACGGTACGTTTAGAGTGTACGATTGTTTCAAGCGCTCAAAAATATTCATGACCCATAATTTATAACTAAATTAGCACTTAATGGTGACGTAATATTCCAACGTTGAACTGGTACCGTGAAATAACTGACAAAAAAAAAAAAATGTAACAACTCCCAACAAAAAATTCAAAAATCCCATACAAACTGGATGTTATTTCATAATGAAATAACTGTCATTTCTTTTGAGGTGATTTCATAATTTTTCATTGGAAGTTATTTAATAATGATACAACTCCCAAACGTAATACCTCCTAACTGAATTCTGTCGGGAGTTATTTCATTTATTTTGATAATTGGAAGTTATGTAATTCAATATTATCTTCGAACTTTTTAGAGATGTTTTTTTTTTAATTTCTCCTCCATTGTATATTGATCATCGGTTTCGCTTACAAACTTTTTCTGTATAGCCGGCCTTCGGCTAGGCTAAAAATTTTCTCCTCTATGGTATTTCGAGCACCGGCTTCGTTAACAAAATACTTTTTTTCTTCAACCTGGTAAATTAAAAAGCTATTATTAGGAGGCATCTAATGGAAGGTATTTAATAAAGATTTATTCCAATATTCTGACTGCAGAGAAAACTTTAAGTCACCAAAGCCGGTGGTTGTTATACAAAAAAGAATAAAATTCTTCCGCCCGGCCCAAGGCCGGCTATGCACGAAACTTTTGGTGAGCGTGACCGGGAATTGTTAAACTGTAGAGGTTAAACCATTCTATTTGGCCGAAGGCCGGCTATACTACTCGGGAAGGCTCAATAATCTCTCTATGGTATATGAAACAACGGCTTTGCTAACAAAATATTGTCTGTATAGCCGGCCTTTGGGCATATGTCTATGATATATGGTATGATATCAAAATTAAGGACCTCTTTCATCGGGAGGTACCTGTTATACCATAGAGGTTTAAACAGTTAAACAGTGCCTGGGTGCAAATAAAATTTGTATTGGGAGTTATATCATTTTTGTTGGGACTTATTTCATTTAGGAAAATGAAAATATTTACAAATGAAATAATTAAAAAAAAATTATGAAATAGCCTCCAAAAAATTGGGAGTTATTTAAATATGAAATAACTCCCAACTTGTATAGGATTTTAGAACTTTTTGTTGGGAGTTATTTCATTTTTTTGGGAGTTATTTTTTTTGCGAGTTATTTTATTTGGGAGTTATTTTACCGTTGAACAAATTATAATTTTCTTGGAATGTAACATCCAATAATATTAATTCACTTTGAATTGCTTAAAAATTAGATCTAAAATTATTAAATTCCTATTTTTAGGAACACTTAAGAAACTACTAAACTGTTTCCTGTTTTATTTAGAAATGAATACAAAAATTTGAAAAAATTGTTCTTTCTAAATAAATTTAAAAAATAAAATATACGTGAACTGAAGCCGTATTAAAAATCATTAATTTTATTGTAAAGCAAAGAAGCAATTTAAAATTTGCAATGAGCTTCTCTTAAACACTATTCTTATTGTATTTATTTTGATTATTTATAGTGTTCTAATCTTTCATATGAATACATCATCAAACATGCTGTAATTAAAGATATTGCGAGCGGCTTATAAAACTACATACATGGCTGTTTAGATGAAATTCTGTTTGCTATAATTTTTTGAGATGCACTAATCCTTTGCGACTTATGAAAAAACCCCAAATGATTAATAAGCACAATGCAAATGTATGTACGTATGTAGATGTTGACGAAAAATACTAAACAAGGCTATCCGAATTACTGAAACCAAAATATGAAGAACAATATGGAAATTATATGCTGCAAGTATTAAATCTCAAACCCTAATGTATTGAAATTATAAATTATAAAGCTGAGAGCGGTAAAAAGCAATTCTTTTTAATTGAAAACTTATGCGAAACCAAAAAAAAAAAGACATAAATTTGCCAACTGTAGCACAAAAAAAGTATCATGCTTTTTGTAACTTTATGGATAAATCTACACACTAATGGAAATGAAATGCACTTTCATAATACACACACACACACCCACACTCCATCAAACAAAAGCTTCATATGCATATAAGATTAAGTGATTGAGGCAGACAATGGAAAAAATATGTATTGCAACAAACAACTTTTTAAGTATAATGCCACATGTGTGTAAGAGTAGGTGGTTGCAAGTGCAACTCTTAGCCAAAATATAAAAAAACAAAACAGCCAAACTTCTGATATTGTTGTGTTAGCTGATTTCTCTAAACTTATGACGACTATAAACTAGGCCTTTTAGGCTCTTCTTCCAATTCTTTCACTTCTACTCATACGACTAAGTAACGAGTGCCTTAAAATTCACAATTGATTTCAGATTGCAGCCGTTTGTGAAAAAAACTGCCAAAATCAAAATGGCCAAAATATGCAGATCCATACAACAAATTATTTAATTTGCAGCCAATCAATATTATTTTGATACTGAATAAAATATTGGTGATCTTCAAAAAGCTCTTTTTCCAATCATAAAAAAATCTCTTTGATTGTTTAAATTCAGAGTAGCTAAAAATTATGAAACAAATTTTATCACATCAACAATTTTTTTCTTCGTTATTACGACATTTTCAATTTAAATTTACGTTAATTTGACAAAGCTATTTATCACTGTTATATCATTTTTTCATGATAAGAATATTAATTAGGAAAAACAAGTAAACTTTTTGAAAATTTATTTAAAGATTTCCTATAGAATGACTGCATGAATTAATTAATATATAGAGCTCAAAGATTAAAATATATAGCTCTTCAAAAGTCTATATTACAAAAATTGTTCGCAGTAAAGATTTATTTTGTTTAAAATTAAAATTTAACTTAAAATTTAATTGAATAAATTATTTATTTAATTTGATAATTTTCTATTTTTATGAAATTTTTAAATGAGTCAATTAAAAAGTTAATTGAATTCAAATTTTAAGTTAAATAAAATTTAGTTAAGCTTTTCTGTCTGTGATAATTTTTTAACTAAATTTTCTTTCAGTTATCAAATACTTGATAAACGTCAACAAAAACCACAGGTTCCTTTAACTACGTTGTCTATTAACATTTAATTAATTAACAAATATTTTTGCCCGATGTGCTATTTTATTCATTAAGATGTTCCTATTTAGCTTAAATAATAATATTTAATTTAAAAGTCTTGAAGAATTTTTGCAACACCCTTTACTCAAGCTTATGACTGTATCTATACAAATGGATTTGATTTAAAAAAATATATCTGTAGAATTTTTTTTAATAAGGACTTTAGGCTCTTTTAATGATTGACTTGTAGACTAGATATGCAGCCCACCGAAAAAATAGAAAAAAATAAAAAAATAAATATTAGCAAATATTAGAAAGAAGCAAACAATTCCAAACGCATTCAATGCAAAAAATCATTCATTTTGACAGGAATACAAAAAGATATTCATAGAGAAAAAGTTTAATTTTTTATCTGCAAAAAATCATACGTACATATGTATGTGTGTATGTGTGTACATTTATCTGCAGTTTTTTTTGCTGCCATAAGTGTTTCATAAGTCGAAAAGTGTGTATGTTCTGTTATTTGTGTGTGTGTGTAAGTGTTTTATTAGCAAAAGATGCATTAAATCCGCAATGCAGCCAATATTGCAATTGCACTTATTTTTTTTGTAGTTGTTGTTTTGGTTATGCTATTGTAATTGTAATACTGAAACGTTTAGTAAAAAAAAACAGAGAAATATTTTTTGTTGTGATTTTGTAAATGAAAGTTTTGTATACAAAACCAATATAGTCCTACTTGTGTAATATACAAAAATAAGCTTACAAAAGTCAAAGTAACAAGCAAAAGAAGGATTTACAACATTCCAACTAAATTTAAATACAAGTGCCGTATGCGGTCTAATAAATATGATATAGACGTACCAAATTATTTGGGCCTTTATTGCCAGTACAGGATTATGAAAATTTGTCTTTTACGAGAATTTTATTGGTCTCTTTTAAGAGATTAGAGATTTACTCTTTAAATATTTTAATGAAAATGTACTTTTAATCTACTTTGTTTTAATTGGGTTTTCTAAAGTTACTTTTAGAAAAACTTGTTTTTTTTAATACAAAATACGTGCTAAATAGATATTTTGGAAAAAAATTTTAAGCAATGTATACATTTTAAAGAAAGAACTTTTTAGAAAAAATACTTTTTTTAAAATAACTCTTTTTTACTGGCACCTTGCTAAAACCTGTTAAATGTGTTACGGAAAGTGCTCACAGATATAAATTTATAAGTACAAGTTTTTTTTTAAGAAATTATTATATTAAGAAAGTATTTTAAAAAAGTGCTTGTTGAAAAAGGCATCATCTGAAATGTATCCGTAAATATTATTTTTAGAGAAAAGGTACTCAGAAATTAAAGTACATTTTACTCTACTTTTTAAACAATTTCTAGTAAGGGAATTTTTAGGAAAAATGTAATAATAATGTGTAATAAAAGTGATTTTTAAAAAAGTTGGCTCTTATTAATTGACCTCTTGGTAAAGTAATTTCATATAAAAGGTACTTTTATTTATCAAGGTTATTTTTATAAAAAAATTCCTTATGCTTAGAAGGAATATACATATGTACTATTATATTTTTAATGTAATTTTGCGTTAGATTTGACGGTTTTTAGAAATTGTTCTTTCAGTAAGGGCATTTTAAGACGCATTTAAAAAAAAAGGTATTTTCTAAAAAGAAAAATTTGTGTATAAATTTACGTTTTAAGAAACGATTTCTTTTAAGTATTTTTTTTGGAAAATAAAAACTATTTAGAATCGTAACATTTCTTATGCGTTAATAAAAAGTAACTTTTTTAAGACAAGCAAATTTTTATAAAAAGTACTCTTAGGAGAACCTTAGTCCTCTGCAATATACTATTTGATGTAACTATTTTCTTTCGTAATTAAAATTGTACTAGGCACTTTGACTGAAACTTTTATTTAGTACTTTTTTTCCTAGAAAGATAATTTTAAAGCAATTATTTTACTTTAATGGAATCTGTTTTTTAAAGCGACTGAAAAGAGATGCTTTAAAAAGTACCTTTTTAGCCCGTATGAAAAAGTCGTATTTTTTAAGGGCCCTTTTAAAAAACTGTTTAAAAAAGTATTCTTAAAATATTTAATAAAACAAAAATACGTTTTTAAAAAAGATACTTTAAGGAAATGTTAATTTTTTATATTTAAAAAAATGGTAAAAGTATTAATTATTGTAAGTTAATAGTAAAGAGTGTTGCATTTTTAGAAAATTGTATTTTTTTAATAAAAGGTACTTTTTTCTTAGTACTTTTTCATTAGTACTTTGTTTATAAGAAATTAATTTTATTGAGATATATTATTCAGTTAAATATAGATCACTTTTGCAATAAAAACTTAAAAGAATTTTCTTTAAAAAAGTTTCTTTATATTAAGATATTTAAAATGGTTAACTATAAATAGCAAATTAAACGTTATGGCTTTAAAGATGCCTAAAACCTTTTAAGGAAACCAATTTTTAGAAGGGCTTTCGAAAAGTTAAAAAAACTACCAAAGTTAATTTCTTTTAAGCACTTTTAAAGAAGTAATTTCCTATAAAAAAATAATTTTTTTCAAAAGAAAATTTTTTTAAATTTTTTTAAATTTGCTTTTAGCGCTTGGAGAGTAAAAAATGCATTTTTAAGGTCGCAAAAAAACAACAAATTCTAGAAATTGTTAAACCCCTATTAAGTTTTAATATAAAAAAAAAAATAAAAGTGAATGGCCTAAAATAGTATGTTTTTTAAACATGGTTTAAAAAAGAAAGAAAAGTACTTTTTAGTAAGCACACTGCTTTAAAATTTAGATTGAAAAGATATGTATCAAAAGGCCCGTACTTAGGAAACTATTGTTTGTTTGTTTTTTTTTTAAAGAAAGTATTTTTTTTTGAATTTAAATATTTTTATAAAAAAATATTAAGTACTTTTTGTATTAAGATTTTTTTCAATATGTGTTATCGTAATTAAAATTTTTTTAATAAAGAAAATTGGTTTAAAATACTTTTAAAAAAATGTGTTTGAGATAGTAAGCTTTAATACTTAATTATCAGGAGAAAAACAAAAAAGTACTTAATAAAGAAATCCCAGAAATTTTTGTATCCTTTTTGGAGCCTTTCTATTAAAACTCCTCAAACAATAAATGTCTGCTTATGGTCTGCTAATAAAGACAAATAATTACAATGGTAATAATAGTGCCGGGAGAAGTGGCCAAGTTTAAGAGGAATTTCTAAATATACATAAATTTGCGATAAGTTGTGGGGTCGTTCTAGCAAGCTTTGGTGCACACCCAGGCCACCAACATGTTTATTTTAATATTTAAGATTTTAGTTTTTTATTTTTGTTTTCTATTCCATTAAAAAAGTATTTATTTTTGCTAACCTCACACCAGAAATATATGAGCATATAAGGAACATAGGCAAACTTCATTGTAACTGCGTTTGATTTTCTAGATGGTATTTCTGTGTGTGCGTGCATGTGTGTATGTTAGTCTGCTTGCACATGCAATCTTGTGCATTTCAATATAAATAAAAAATAACTTTTTGGTTTTTTACTTGCAAATATTGCAAAATTTCATTACTGTGTGTTTGTGTGTGTATGACAGAATAAAAAATTTATGCATTGGCGTATGTAACGTGCTTTTGGATTGCTTATCTACTCCTTCTTTTCGACAGCTTTAACTTTAACTTTTAACTTTAAAATTTTTTTTTTGTTTTTTGATTTTATTGCAACAAAGTCCTGGTACTTATAATGTGCAATCTATATATATTTATGCTGGCCATTATCCTTGTACGAAACACAACTTTTTTCTTTTTGTTTTTACACAATATCTGTTTACTTATGTTGGTATGCGTTTTATTTAATAGCGTTTGTCTGCGACTGCAAGTGTTTGCATTATTTGCCAAATGCATTCATTGCAAAAAAGAACTGCATTTACTGCATTGTCAATGTTCTACTTCAGACATTTGTTCTTTCCTTTTGTTTTGCTCGCATGTTTTTATTGCGATGATTTTTTGAGGTTATTTAAGTTTTTGGGGGTTTGAGTCTTCAAATTGCAAACTTATTTTTGTTGTTGATTGCATTTCGTGCTCGTCATATTCTTATGTATTGTGTGAGTGTGTGTGTGTGTTTTGCTTGATATTTCATTTCATTTTTGAGTTTATAATTACATTTTGCCTCTGGAGTACTCTACTCGCACTCATATTTAGATATGAAAGAAACCCTATCATCTGTTTTGGGGGTGGAGTTGAAAATTTTTTGGTGGAAGAAAAAATAGATTAATTTTTCATAAGGAATATTCCCAAAACGATTAAAAAAAAATGCAATAAAAGCCTTAAGATTTAAGAACAAAAAATACATATAAGCTGCAAGTAAACGAGAAAATCTAACTTAGTGCAGAAGCTTAATAAAAAAGTTTATTTTGGGGATAGAAAAATTAATGTTAACGAGAAAATATAAAAGAAAAAAACAGTCCACTTTTTAGGAGTTACCGACTCCAAAATGTTTATTTATAATTTGAGATTTTTTTAATCTTTCGTAGCGAAGAAGAATAATATGAGTATTCTATTAAGCTTCCGACATACAAAAAGTTATGACATAGAAAAAGTTATTCCATTGGGACAGATTTACGTGCTGTTTCTGTAATACAGGCGATCAACTCGTCTGGAAAATTTATATTAAAATAACTCAACAAACTGAGTGCTTTTCATAGAAATTTTTCAGAAGAGTTGGTAGCCTGTAATATAGAAACATCACACTAAATTTTTGTATTTTTTGTTAATGGGTATATCTTAGTTTGTCATTTCGTGTGTAATTTCTACAATATCCAAACTTGATTTAACAAAAAAAAAAAAAAAAACAATATTAATATGTCAATCGATCAGATATAGTGTCAAAAGAGGTGCTATTGGAAATCAGCAGGATCGGTCCATGTCCTTTAAGGCAGTAGGCAAAAAACCACGCCTACCTCTAATTTTTAAAGTCATTTGGAACAGTAAAGTAACTTCAATCAAAAAAATAAATATATGAGGCGATAAAGAATTAAAAAATAAGTAAAAAACATTAAGTGAAAAAATTGCCGCTCGCCCATATTTTCCGAGTTACAGGGCTCTGAAAAAATTAAAAAATTTAAAAGTTTTTTAGAATAATTTAAAATTTTTTCCCCCATCAGGATTCGAACCATCGATTTTATAAATTAATGAAAATTGACTTACGATTGACGCGTATTTACATTCATGGTTAACTCATAGCAGTCAATATGATACTGAAACAGCGTCTATAATGTTGTGAGCAAACAAGTATGAATAATTAAAAATAAAAAGTTGCCTTTCCTGGTGATACAATGGCTTAGCACAAAAGCAACGACAAATGTACAAGACGAGTTGTAAAGAGAACGACAAAGAAATGCTTTAAGTTGTGTGTGAACTTCGTCTCACCAAATTAACAATAAGATTAGTTGGTTGAATAGATGATGTTTACGACGTACATAACATAAGGTAGATAGATGCAAAGAATGCTGATGAGGGATGTGACGGTCCAGAAAATGCTGCATTTCATTCTGCTAGCGTCTAATTGGTCTTTTTTTTTTTCTTTGGAAAACGTCCGCATACATTTGTAAATAATTTTTCTTTCTAAAGATGTTTAGAAATTAAATTAAAAAGAACCAAAAAGCCGAAAATAAGACAATTTTCATTAATTTTTTAGAATATCAATCATTGAGAGATCTTTAAGTGAATACTAAATATTAAAAAAAAATGCTTAACCCATTAAGAGACGATCATTTTTTTGTAAAATTTTTTATATCTCTGTCACCCCAATATTTGCTATTTTGATTGAAGTTACTTCACTAAACTAGATTTACATAGATGGTGAAGGGTATATAAGATTCGGCATGGCCGGAGTAATTTTAATTTCGGGGGTTTTAGCTAATACTAGATTTAAGTGCAATTGTTCAATGCGTTAAGCACCTGAGAAGAATTTTGATGTGCTTTTTTTCTCTTTAAAATTCCTTTTTCTAGTTCCCTAGCAGGCGGGGAAAGGAAAGTCTCAAATAATTTAAAAAACTTAAGTTTAAAGTCATTAGTCTTTTTGTTAGCAAATAGATTTTTTTATTAAAATAAAAGTTAATATATTTGATCATAAATAAAAAGATGACTCAACCCGCTGCAATACCAAAATATTTCCGTAATCAAGAGGAAATAGAAGATTTCTTTGTTAAAACTTCCTTGACTAATGTGATATTGGATCTGGATAAGGGCACCATATTATCACGTACACCTTTAAGATGGCTTCAGTTATTAATTTTTTTTACAATATTTTATTGTTGTATCGCCATATTATGGTGGACGTCGTACAATATCTTTGAGAGTCATATTTCGTATGAAAGACCAAAGTGGTATAGGGATCAACCAGGATTTGGTTTCCATCCAGCCACAGTAGGCAAACATCATTTGCTTATTTACTATAATGAAAGTTCAGAAGAGGAAGTTCAGCATATTGTCGGTCTTGTCAGGGAGAAAATCTCAAATTATGGAAATGTTCCACAGCAATATTTTAAAACTTGTGACATATCAAATAATTATGGCTATAAAGATCGTAAGCCTTGTTTTTTTCTTAAAATCAATCGTATATTTCGCTTCAAAACTCAACCTATTGACACATTAAAGGATTTGCCCCAAGATGCTCCTTCAGACTTGCTCCAATATTTAGGAAGCAAATCGCTAGCAGAGCTTAAGGGACGTATATGGATCTCTTGCCAGTCCAAGCCAAAACTAAAATTCGAATATTTCCCACAGCGTTTTTATAAAACATCAGCAGTTGAAGATTTTTCACGCTCGAAATTAAAAAATGAAACGGTTTTTGAACGCGTTGTGGCGATACAACCAGAAGGAATTTCTATAAATATTAAATATGTTATACACTGTTATATTTGGGCAAAAAATATTGTTAGAGATTCGCAGGGCGAAATGGGTAAAGGTTTAATCAAGTTTAAATTGCGAATCCAGTCTCGTTAGATATTGGAAAATAATTTTTATATAATTTTTGTTACTGTAAAGAGATTTAAAATAATTCATTAATTTAATAAAATTTAAAACGAAAGCATAAAATGGCAACATAATCAACACAGTGACTTCAATTGACTGAATATAACTTTTTAAAGTTTTAATCTTTTTGAGATTTAAAAGTTAAAAAAGCTTCATTAAAGCTTAGCAAAAATTAAATTTTGAATTTTGCAAAACAATTAAAATTTGTAACTAATACATAATGGCAAACATTTGCCTAACTGAAAAATAATAAATCGCAGGCATTTGCCAAATCGCTGGCTAGGTTTAAAGTTTTGGTCATTTAAATTACCTAAGAAAATTAAGGACACTATCAGTTATATATTTAATTAGAAAGAAAATATATTTCTTATTAATAGAATAATTCAATTAAAAATTTAATAAAATTACCATATGAAAACAAACTGAATAGAATAATACAAAAAATCTTTGAGCAGTAATCGATAAGTGTCAATAACGACAAATACAATAACAAATCGAAAGCGTCGACACATATCAACATTGATATGTGACGACGTCGATAACTAGAATAAGGGCGAATAGATGGAAAATACTTTTTCCACATAATTATGCATAACACCTTTTTACGTTAAGCGTATTAAAGCTTTAGAGATTTCTGTTGTGTAAAGTTTCGAGCTGTTAATGCTTTTAAGTAAGTATTAAATACGAATTATTTAACTTAAGCTTTTTTGTGTTTTCAAATTTTTAAGAATTGCCAGTTATATTTACGGTTGTTTTTTTCTACATATAAATTAAAAAGTCGATTATGTGTGGCAACTGAAAAAAAAACGTATATTATGCAGAGCCATGAATTAGGAAAACAAGATTGCGCATTCAGGCATAAAAAAAAATTTTTCTACTGCGCATTTACGACACAATAGAATGAAAATGAGTGTTTGTTGTAAAAATATAAGAGATTTTTGGCTCTGTTACTATAATTCTGTTACACTTTCCATACATATATTCTATATCTACGTCACACAAAAGAGAGAACGCTGTACAACAAACTAACGGACAATGCGCAATCTTGTTTTCTTGATTAATGATGCAGAGCAACTTTTTCAGTTGCCGAGAAGGTATCGAAAACGTTATTTGGAATGATCAGCTACTGAAAATAAACGTAAACGAACAAACAATACGATAAAGGGTGCACCAATAGTTCATTTAATTTATTATATGGCCATACTTTTAAACAGTTGCAGACAGATGATGGAAATTTACAAAGAACCTGTATTACAAACTTCTCTATACCAACAAGTATAAAATTTGGATTTGGAAATAAACGGGTGATATAATAGAGTGGATGTGGCCGGACTTTTCAACCATTATAGACAGACAGCTGAAATTTACAAGGGACATATTTTGCTCAGTCCGCTATAACAAGAAGCTTTGGATGTTACCAAAATTAATGTAATTTGTTCTATATGGCCGTATTTTTTGAACCGTTGTATACAAACACCTTAATTTTAGACAGAGTGTCCACTACATTATTTCGTATAATTATATTACAAATTAAATAGTTGATATAATTTGATGTATAAGGGCAAACTGTTGAACCGTTACAGACAGGTGGTATATTTGAACGTTGCAAATGTCCTTCAATAGTATTAAGAACTTCTCGAAAAGCCTCTTTTTTGAAAAAATCGTTAACTACTTTATAAATGTTGGGATACGTGTTTTTTTTTTTGTCTACATTATTCAACCATATTAGCCGTTTGTGAATATTTGTTGGTGGGTAGTATTTTTCGTTACGGTACTAAGATTAATCTCAGCCGTTAGCTTTGCATTTTGATTTGATTCTTTCTTTTCGACAGTATGGCACCTTAACGCTCTTTTTCTTGTGAATTTTCTAAGTACATAATTTTATCTTGTTTTCTTATGGATACACTGTACGATTGTATAGGATCATTAGTCGTACCCTAGAATAATCTGGCCTATTGACTACTGGTATCATATTAATGGAATCTGGAACAAATCAACAGTCAGATATAAGATAAAATTATAATTAAAATGGCAATAATTACCTTAAGTAGATAACAAGGACTATCAATTACATAATGTAAAAAATTTGAAAGAGAAAACAGTAAGCCTACAAAACTCTTTGACAGTACATAGTTATTTAAAAGTATTAATTCTTAAAAACATTAAAATATTTGTAAGACCTGACTTGAAACTGGCTTACATTATTAAAAAGCTTTTTATATTATTAAACTTTAAACTTATAAATTAATTTCAATCTTGTAAATCAGTTCAAATATTTTTGTTTTACTTTTTGTTTCCTGTGAAACCACTGTACTGTAATTTAACAATGATTGCAACGGTAATGGCCAAACAAAGTCTTTAAGCTTATTAACAATTAAAGTCATTTTGGTTAGAATAATGGATGTTGGAGGGGCGAAGCGGGTTTATTGGTTTATTGCATAACAAGTGTATTTTTCTTGTAATATAAAAAACTCAATCTGTTTTTTAATTATTAAATTTTTGTTGTTGTTGTTGCTCTAACGCATAAGGAAGGTAGTCCTTTCATAAATAGCTGTTATTTACTTTCGCAAATAAACTCCATGGATTTCCGTTGCCCAGCTTCTGCATCTCAAACCCTAAAGTAATTCGTTGCACTCTGCCATCACTTACTGACAGAGATGCTAATAAAAATAACTAAAAAAAAAATAAATACCATCACAAAAAAGAGAAAAAAAAACGATAAGAAATGCAAATAATAATAATAACAATAGAGTTTCTGCTGTAGCTGTTTTCTCAACTCCCCATACCTGGCATTTCCTTCTAGTTCTTCCTCTTTAATGTCCGCTTTAAGCTGGCCAGTGTTGTTGTTAAAAGTCCTTGTATTTTAATGCAATTTGTTTTAATTCTTTATGTTAATGCTGTTGTTGTTGTAATTGCTACTGCTGCTGTATTTGTTTTATTTCATTATTCAACTCCCCAATATTTTTCTATTTGTTAAATACATTTCTTCACTTGTATTCGTTTTTTTTGTGCATTATTATATTTTGGTCTCCCTTTTTTCTTTAATTTTTTAATACTGGCCCAGGCATTTCGACCACCTCTTTACCCCCTTTAGTTAAAAAAACAAAATTTTGTATTTATGCAAAAAAAAAAAAAAAAACAACAACAAACAATTTGCATCCGTTGCATTTATTTATTTAGTTTTTTCTTCTATTCTCAATTTATTCAGATTTTTTTTTTGGTTGTTGTTGCTGCCTTCTTTATCAAAAGTTGTTCTCTCCCTTTCATCTTAAGGCTGTAGAAAAGTCATCTTTGAACTTTTCTACATTTTTTGTTGCTGTTGTTATCGCTACAGCTACTGGCCTTGTTGTTTTATTTTTAATTAATTAATGTGTTGTTGCCATTACAATTTCTTGGCAAAATTATATTTGAAGGAATGAATTGTTGTGTCAAACAAAAAAAATAAATAAATAAATAAAATAAATAATAATACCTTTCTCGAAACGTGTATCACCACCTCCAGAGTTAATGTATATTTTTGATCATTCTGCCGCATTTTTGATTGTTGCCCGAAAAATATCTGCTTCGAAATTGTCAATATTTTATAAAGTTTTGTTTCCAAGACTTAAAGGTTTAGGGTCTGTTTTGGTAAATGCGATGTGAACCCTAAAGCAAGAACACAAGACCTAAAGACAAACAATAACAACGAAATTCACGCTGCATTGAAACAGTTGTCTTAAGTTAAGTACAATAACTAAAAACAATAATTCCAAGTTCTTTGCTTTTGCATTGTTTTACTGCTGATTGCTTACATATTCTCTATCTCTCTTCAACATATTGAGGCTTTTCTGCAGAAAGCTAATTAGTTCAAATTAAAAAATTTTCGATGTGTCTCAGGAAAAAAACTTGAACCTTATCTATAAAACTGAATTCTACAGATAAAAATCTCTTAATGGCTTCTAAGAGTTAAAACAAAATTAAAACTTTTAAAGCATTTATCTTAGTTTGAGTTTTTTTTTTCTTAACGACATCAGTCACCCTTGCAGCGCAGGATCAATATGTAGAAGTTAAAACAAAAATGTTTTGACATTATTTGAAAAATGTTCATGATTACGTTCACTAAGTTGTAGATAGCATGGATCTACAACTAAATATCGAACACTTTTAGATCATTTAACTTGAGATGAGAAAAACATAATTATTGTTGATCTGTAGTGCACGTTTTTAAAGGGGATTAACCAAATTTACAGTGTGTCCATTTAGTACATTATAACCATTTTATTGTTTCCAATGTATACTTTTTGTTCTGCAACCATAATGTGCTCTCTGCAAAAATATATTGTGCTTTTTAGTTTGCAAAATGTCAATTACAGATGACAATATGGTATATATATATATATATATATATATTATATATATATATATATATATATATACTTTACAAGTCTATTGATCTATAAACAATGATCTTAGAATAGGTGTTCTTCTCCTACCTCGCATCAATTAATCGTTGTACAGCACAATGGAATACTTTAGAAATAAAGTGCGTAATTCTAAATGGCTCAAGTGATTGAAATATAATTGTACTTGCTTTTAAAAAAAATGTATGATGAAAAAAAAAAAAAACGAAAAAAACCCTTACAAAAATACACTTGTTCAAGGTACTTTGTTTTGGGGCTTTACTGCACTGCTTGTAAAAGAAACGTCATACTCAAAGTTAAATATTACACTACACTGCTTTATGCGAACTTAGGTAAAGTTTTGTAAAAAAAAAATTAAAAAGCTTTTGCGGTGATTAATAATTTTTTTTTCAGATTAAAATGTTATTAAAGTTTTAATTGATTTAATTACTAATTTAATTAGAAATTTGATTTTCTCTTAATGTTATTATATGTATATTAGATAATACAATTAATTATTTATTTAAAATAAATGTTCATTTGTTTATCATTTAGTTATATAGTTGATTTAATTAAAACTTTAATTAAGTTGTAATCGAAAAAAAAAATATATATATATTAGAGGCGGAAACTTTTTAGTGAATATTAGTTGCTCAATACATTGTTTTAATTCTCTGCGTTTAAACTCTTCTAAAATAATAAAGTGTACGTTTTGTAAAAGTTAAGTTTTCGTACCACGTACTAGTACTCGTTCTCGAGCAACAACTCTTGGATAGGCTCTTTTTCTCTGCTTCTTGTTCTTTGCATAATTTAAGTAGTGTTTTTTTTTTGTTTGATTAAATATGTATATAAAAAAAAGAAGTAATGAACTTTGTACCTGTATTTACCTTTCAAGTTTTGTAGTTGTTTTCTAGTGTGAGGGTGGTTATAAGCTGTGGCATGGTGCCGGGTCTTTTTAGTTGTTTCAAAATTTACAAAATTTTTTTCAGTTTTTGGTTAAACTTATGAAAGTTGGTGGTAAGTTAAAAACAACAACAACAAAAACATACTGCTGGTATAAGATCAAGTAGAAGAAAGTTAAGTTCATTTGGTTGAAAATTGCAACTTTTGTTTTAGGCCAGAGAGTTTTGTGTTGAGTTATTTTCTGTTATTTTTATTGTGAGCTTTTGATAAAAAGAAACTGTTTATATAACAGGAGGAGCTGTTGCATAAAATACGTGCAAAACAGGAGTAAAAGGAGAAGAACTTAAAAGGCAGAAGTAAAGTTAATAAAAATTAAAATAAGAAACTTGAAATAATTTTAGGTTTTGATACAAGTTCTGTGCATTTTTTTCATTTTTAATGTTATGAAAAGTTAATATTTCACTACTACTGACTTTAAAATTGAAGGTAATATGAACTGATATTAGATATTTCTTGCAAACATTTAAATCAACGTAGCTCTCTCTTTTTCTATCTCTTTACAAAAATTATTTTGCATTTTTGCATTCGTCTTTTGAAAGGCTTTTTTTACAGTTCCTTTAATTTAACATTTTAATTAAAAAATTTCTTACTTTTTCTTTTTTTTTTAACATTTTAATGCATTCAATTGTTGGTACTCATTCCAATTACGCGAAACTAAATGATTTGATGAAATAAAAACCGCGTAATGCACAAAATTATTGAAAGGAGGAACTCATTCATAAACATCTTTTCTTTTTTCTTATTTCTTTTATTTTCTCCCTTTATTATATGCAGCAACGTCAGTATAAGTAAAAAAAAAAAAATATTTATATAAATGTGTAAACAAATATAAATATTATACTGACATTACTACTTCGGATTGTGATTTAAGAAAAATACTAAAAATTTATTTATTTAATAAAACGGATACAGTGAACGGTAGAAAAGTAGCAGTTCTAAAATATTGCTATGAGTTCTTGTATAAAAAACATGGGAGTTCTTTTTGAGATACCAGCACTTCCATTTTTATTTGTATTTTTCTTTTTATGCTTGTTTGTTCCCAGGCTTACCCTGCCATCTGTAATATTTCGTGGGGAATCTAAATTATTGATGTCTGATTTAGATAAACATGCACCTTTAATGAGCGCAACCATTCAGACTACAGGAGATGCGGCAAAGACTTAGCACTCCTGATCGCCTATTTACCAAACAGGTCCTTTTTAGCCAACTTTGCTAAAATAACCTCATGCTGGTTTTCTATCCTTAAGTTTGGACCACAATTTCCTCGTTCGAAATACACATGTGCCTTAATCATCTTTTCTGTAAGTGTTACATAAAAACTTCTTCGCCAGCTGCTTCATAAGCTTCTGGAGCTACATAAAAATTATTTTCATTTTTCTAATTTAGAAACTCAAAAAGTTTTAAAGTGTTGTTTTCCCCTTAATTGCCATTTTTAAACAATTCATCGAACAAAAGTTATTTCTTTCTACCGCCGATGGAATATGAACTCAAGAATTTTTATGCTAATAAACGCTCACAGCTGTACAAATATGTGAAGAGTTGCTACATCTTATTTCCATAATAGTATACTTTGTTTTTAATAAATCTTAGTTTGTGGCTCTATCACCTTATTTAAACAATTATACAGGCGGGTTAATCGAACTCATCTGTGAAATTTTTATTTTATTTTTATTATTATTATTTTTTTAATCAGGAGAATTTGAAAGGTTTTAACTACTATTTTCTACTTATTCGCCATTTTGCAAATGATTAAAATTAAGAAAAATTTTTCCTTTCTAAATTAATGACCCTGATGGGAGCCGAACTTATAATTTTTTAACAAATACTCAGATATCCCTACACTACTTTTTCAGCTATGTTTATCACACGCATGGTAAACAAGTTACTATTTACGCAAAATTTATGACTCATAGAGTTAAAGAATTCTGAATCTTATTGAAAATGGAAACTTGGTCTAAATAAAAATTACAAAAATAACACCGATATTATTGAAGTAATTTGAGATTAAACAACGCACGGCTTTAGTTGCTTTTGCTGAAGTTCATCGCCTGCAAAACTTTCTATGAAACTATGTATAATGGTACATATATCGAATACAAGAAAGGGCAGAACAGAATTTATTGTGGTTCTAGGTACCCAATTAACAGAATGCTTTGGAGTATGAAAGGTGAATCTTTAATCATTAATAGTAATATATCCGATTTCGGACAGAAAGGGCCTCAGTGGCTTTTTATGTGTATAGAAAGGCTATAGAAAAACTGGGTTATCAACCCTGGCACGGCGTATTGGCTTTTCAACACGGTGATTAAATAAATACTAATGTATGGGGTTTTCGTCTGGTAGCCCGCACTGGGCAGACTGACAAACTGCAGTACTTTGGCCTTGATGCTCACAGGTGCAATACGCACCCCTCCATCGAAGGCCCTTTTCGCCATGCTGCACTGGCTACCGGCAGATCTCGTTGCCAAATAACTGGCGATTAACTCGGCAGTTAGGCTGAATGCAGCTGTGGCACGGCTATTCCCGAGAATATTGATTATTGCTCACCCACTCTCATGTCGCAGTATCATTATCGGGCACGTCAAACACGATTCGCATGGATCATCAGAGGTGTGCTTGATGTTTATACAGACGGATCAAAGTCAGACAGGGAAGTCGGGGAGGCGTGTTTATTCCGAGATTTAAGAACGGGAATAAGTTTGGGCTACAGGATCAATGTAGCGTGATTCAGGCTAAGATCTCCGCTATTAGAAGTGCGGTTTGTTAGATGAAGTACCACAGGATATACGGAGAGGATATCCGAATCTGTACTGACAGCAAGGCCGCGATAAACTCCCTGTCGGGAGTCTACAAGACATCCACATTGGTCCGTGAATGCCGGACATCTCTAGACGATATGGCGAGACATTCCAACCTGAACTTTTTTGGGTGCCAGCACATTCGGGTACACCCGAAAATATAGTTGTGGATAAACTCGCCAGATCTGAAAATAGGCTGAGAGACCGGGAGATAGATCCACTAATGGGAGCCCTGTTAAGCGGCTGTAGGGTTTTATTTTAGCGGGAACTCTTTGGGGCAGCGCAGACTAGATTGTCTGACGAGGTCGCCTTCAGGGTTTCGAAAACATTATGGCCTTTTTTTTTTTTTTTTTTTTAAAGAGAAGTAGCACTTCAGGCATTAATACCTACTTAATTTTTGTAACCGTGCTACATTCTTTAGGAAAGGGACAGATGAGAGAGAAGACAGGTGGTGAAAGGAGACAGATATAGCCATTTTATTAATTATTTTACTTCGCCGGCGAATATGCTATGAAGAAGTACCGACGAAGAAGGCTGCATGTTTTTATGTTAATTCTGATTATGTATTTATACCATTAAACAGAAAAAAACATTTTTTATTTTTTGACTGCCGCAAGGGTTGAACCCAGGGCAGCCAGATTTGTAGTCAACGTGCTTACCACCTAGACTACAGCAGTATGATAGTGGGAGATCTGCAAATTTGCTGAAGTTTTCTTGAAGACAGCTGGGCATACTGGTGGCTGTGCTGACAGGGCACTGTGTTATTGGTACCCATGCTAGGAGACTGAAACTTCCACACCATGTCTACTGTAGTAGTTGTCTGAATGAGGAAGAAAAAGAAAAGGTTCGAGACTGCATAGTCTTGCAGACTTATCGGCCTGTGATGTTGTTTTGATAAACTCGTTAATCTGGTCTTCGTTGTGGTTTGGGGATGGATCTCTGAGGGTAACATAGGAATCTAAATTGGTCCTTGCACATCCCTTCCAGGCAACACAACGGGACCATTTAGGACCCAAGTGAGTCGGTCTTCTCATGCCGGCAGCCTTTGCAACCTAACCTAATAGTAACTTATAAGATCTTAAGTAAACCATTGATCCTTAATGATGGACTACATAGAATCTTGTGCATTTCTGTAATTCACGTTTCTCCGCTCTCTCTATCACCGTCATTCGTTTTGTTGTTAATTTCTTTAGAAACACAGTTTTTTATTCTTATAAATTTGAGTTTATCATTTCATATTTCTTGCAAGGCCTACAAACGAAAGACATTTCAATTTAGCATATAATATTCTGGGCCAACAAACATCAAGGGGAAGACAGGAAATATTTTATTCATAAATTCTGGGTTTTTGGGGTTGCACACTGCTCATAATATCACAAAATACATGCATAAATACATACATACATACATAACGTACCTTGTATGGCACCTTACAATAAGATTTAAATATTTTTTGTTGTTGTAGCAAAATCAGCCTGACTAACTGCTACATCTTGCATAAGAAAATTAAGAGCACGTGAGCCTAAATGTACCAATGTATGTGTTGTTTCTTATGTATGCTGCTGATGTATGCAATGCACTTGTTGGCAAAGCTTAATTGAAGGCATCAAGATTTTTTTATACTTTTACAAATGACTTGGCATACAAAAATATGACAAAGAAAGAAAACTGAAGTGAGCTGAGCTGCGTTCAAGATGCAACCGAAGCAGCTACATCTCAGACATAAATTTAACATATAACTACTTTGCTCAATCCTTTTTTTTTGTTTTTTGATTCTGCGGTGGCACTTCCACTAGCTACTGCGCTACATTGTAGTCTGCCTTACATATATTTCTTTGCCGTTTTTAAAGAGAACTTTTTCTTTTTACATAAATCTTTTGTTTTGCTTTCTTTGAACAATTTCTGTTCGGATTTGTTTGTTTTTCTTATTGCTTTTTATATTTGTGCATAAATGCACAAATAAGAGCTTTTTAAAATTATAGTTGATGTTGGTTGTTGTTATTTTTGCTACAATTTCTTCTTTTGTTGTTGTTTCTGCTGCTGTAGATGTTCTCTAAAGACAATTCTTAGGTAAAGGTACTTGAAGTTAAGTAACGTCAAATTGTATACCGAGTTGATTATATTGATGTGCATTGCTATGTGTGTGTATGTTTTATGTTCGTAATCATATTTATATGTGTGCTTTTTTATTTGTAGGTGCAGTTGTATGCATTCTCCTACCTTTGGGGGGTTTTTATGTAACGAATGCAATTAAGTCTCAAGTTATTAACTTAAATAGAATAAAAGATAAAGAAAAATTCTTCAAATTAAAAAGAAATGCAGGATAAGAAAGAAAAGCTTGAGGATACTGAGAAAATATTTTATAGCAATAAAAAAATAAAATTTATTTAGTCGTTTGTAAGATATAAAATATTTTATTTTATAAATGAAACGTATTTAATGGCTTCTTTAAGTAATTATATCGTACACCGTCCGAAAAATGTTAAATATGAGTCCATAGCTTGTCATTTGAACGTCACTGTAGACCGAAAGTCTGGCCATTGCGTATTCAACTCTGAAACTTTTGTATATATGTAATTTCTGTAGCAAATAGTGTTGCCACTGTCTTTTTATATCCTTCCACAAAAAGTGGAAAAAGGGGTGTATCTAAGTTTGTCATTTCGTGTGTAATTTCTACAATATAAATTTTCGATCCCATAAAGTATATATATTCTGAGTTCTTATGAAGTAGGTAAGCGATATCCGTCTGCCCGTCCGTGTTCGGGTTAAAATTAACTTTAAAAAGGCACTAGATGAGTTAGAGAAAATTAAAATGTGCCAATCAATCAGACATAGTTTCAAACATTTTGCTAGCAAAAACGGTGCATGTTCTTCTATGCAGCGGAGAAACCGCCTTAAATTTTACCATATCATTTGCAACAAATCTAGTGTAGGAAGTAACTCCAATCGAAAAAACAAATATATGGAGTGTTAGAGAATTAAAACATAAGAAAAAAACAATAAGTGAAAAAATTGGTGCTCGCACACATTTTCTGAGTTATGGGCCCCTGTACTTTTCATAGAAAAGTACGATTGTGAACCATATTTGTTAAAACATTAATATGGGTATCATTCAAAAGCACTGAAAGAGATCTTTTAGGAAATACTAATTTTTTTTCAAGTGCTTAACCCTTTAAGAGCCGATGGCATTTTATATAAAATATTATTAGTACTTTATTTTTTTTCCAATTTTTTAAGTCACTGTCACCCCAATATTTGTTTTGTTGATTGGAGTTACTTTACTTAACTAGATTTAAATCTATGATGTATGCTATATAAGATTCGGCAAAAAATGTAATAAAAATTTAGCTTGATCTTTAGAACAGGTTTAATTACAAAACATATTGGATGCAGCATTTTGAACTTTGCTACACATTTTAATTTATTGCCAAAAGCTCTGCAACGGTAACACTGTTTAATCAAAAGTTTTGGCGAATGTTGAGATGCAAATTTGTCTACTTTTATTCTTCCTAGGCCAGGCAGAAAATCATTAAAATTGTGACACATTGTACACTAAATCAGCTTAGAATATTAACACTTTCATATTCCTTACTCCATTGTTCTCTCAGAATAAAACAGTCTACAGTTTTTTGTTACAATTTAAAAAAACTTTTACAAAATTACTTGTAAACTTCTTAATATATAATAATTCTAGAATTAAAAAACAAATGGAATTCTGTTATGAACCCCTTCAAAATGTTGGTTTGTAGACCTTTTTCAAGATTATAAACATTTACTAAAGATGTTATTTATCTTTAGGAATTATATATTTTTTCAAAATCACTTTTCTGTTAAAGAGCGTTCTTGATATGAAATTATTTTAATCGAGAAAAAGCATTAACACTTTTTTCAATAATACCTTGTAAAAAAGATTTTTAGTCTAAGTTTTTTTATGATTTCTTTTTAAAAATATTTTCCTGCAGACGTTATTTTATGTTTGTTTCCATTTTTCTTACATCTTTGCTCTATTTTTTGTTACAGTGTATTTTATAATACTTTTTTCTACGATGGTATTAAGAAAATGATATGAAACTTTTTAGTATTTACTTACAAAATAATTTATATGCAAAGAAATATAAAACCTAAAGAAATCATCATCATCGTTATTCTAAATTAATTCAAGCTTAAGCATACAATTGACATTTAAAAGGTATATAATAGCAGACCGGAGAAAAGCTCTAGTCTATTTCCTTAAGATTTAAGTACGAATTATTAAAGAAAAAAGTAGGAATTATTAAAGAAAAAAAAATATTATGAGATTAAATAAATGGTGTTCACGCTAGAGGTACACTCATTTAGTTATCATGATATAAATGATGTTGATGGAGTGTGCAGAGGGTCAGCAAATTTGTAAAGTAAATTTTTTGTTTTATTTAAAAAATCATTTTAACATTTTAAAAAGTAGTTTAAAAATTACAAATTTATTTTTAGTAAAATAGTTTAAATATAATCAATTATGTATAAATGCTTTCAGAGTTAATTTTCTATGGTTGAGCTTTAGATCTGCTTAATATTGCAAAAGCAAGACTTGATAAAGATTTTTGTTTTGGTTTAAAAATATCAATTAACTTATATAATAATTTGGTTGCCGAAAAACATTTAGATTACCAAACTAAACATACCGGCGAGTCCTTGTAGGGATGCTTTGTGTACATATGAGGTCAATAGATATCACAAGGATGTTATAAAAGTTTTTAAGCAGAATACGATAAATGCACTCATTCATACTTTAACTTTGTTTTGCACAATTTCTACAAGATTTATCTTCAACATTTGTTGTTTTTCAAGTATTTCTTAAACAACAACAGCAACAACATCAAATTCTACAACCTCAACATCATCATATAGTTTTGTTGTATTTGCTTAGCAAATAAATATTGCATGTTTTAAGAATTTGCCAAGTTGTTGAAAGAAAAACAAATGTGAATACATAAATATCAAAAGAAAAATATGAGAAAAATTTAAATACAAGAATAAAATTCTTATCTTTGTACATACAAAAGTAACAAATACTTGTAGGTAAATTAAGAATTTTCTAAGCAGAAATAGAAATACATACAAATATTTTTTTATTCCTTTTTAAAGGAGCCCCAGAAAATATATTTCAAATTCGTGTGCGCTTGTGTTTGTATGGATGGAACTTTTCTCATAAGATAAGTGTAACGACTTTATAGAGAATGACTTATTTATGCACAGATAACTTAAATGTGAAAATATATCACCACTTAAAAGCAGGTTTTCTGATATGATATATTCCAAAACACTATGGTATGCTAAGATATAAAAAGCTTAGTTTTGTGAACATGATGTATATTATATCTTATGACATTTTTAGTAGACTAAGCCCGTAGAATTGTGAAAAAGTCAATTGACTGGTAGTCTTCCGTTTTATTTTTAAAATAGACGCCGTGGACTTGGAAATAAAAACGAGCTTTTAAATATCTTATTAAGTCCTTTGGACATGTGATAAATCGAACACATATTTATAATAAATAAAACAGGTCACAGTTGTCCAAAATGTGGAAGAAATGAAAATTTTACAAACATCTGAAAATGCTTAAATATTAAGAATGATAAAACAAATATATTTAAAAAACAAACAATTGAAAAAAAATCGCAAAAACCATTTATGTTCAAAAAAAAGTAGATAAAACTGGAAGAAAGAACTTAGTCTCAATAATATCCAAATTCTAAGAAATCAACATTATTAATTTAATTAATCGCTCTTATTCTAGTTGTCGACGTCGTCACATATCAATGTTGATATGTGTCGAGGCATTCGATTTGTTATTCTACTTGTCGTTATTGACACTTATCGATTACTGCTCAAAGATTTTTTGTATTCTATAACAAATGTGACGACGACATTGTATTGACGTGACTCTGTTTTTTGCCGACGCATTTTTGAATAACGACTACAAGTAATTTAAACCAAATATAACATAGAAAATGTAATGAAGGTTACAAATGCATATCAATTTAAAAAATTCATGCAATTTTAAAAAAAAATGTGAAGAAATTGGAAAAATTCTAAATTCTCTTGGTCCACCTAGAAGATTAGCAGGTGAATGGCAAAAGGTAACAAAATAAAGCATTACATAGGTATTTATAAAAAATTTTGTAAAAATTCCTTTTAAGGTATGGCGAAATTAAAAATTTAAAAAGATGGGTGCTAATAAATTTTTGCTCAGTCCGATAGAAGAAGCTATGGCAAACCTTCTTGATGAAAATGACCATGCAATAATCAAACTGACTTACTGCAGAAGTACATTCGGGAATAGGCAAACCATATGTACATACATGCGATCCAAGTATGTACATATGGTTCTTAGGCAATTCTACCTAAGAACTTTTCTTTCCAACACAAGTTTTTGTTTTTTTCGAGCTTTCATCATCAGTTAAATCAAAATTTTATTCACGTTTTACCATTAAAGTATCAAAAACAAATAAAAGTTAACAAAAAATGTGAAATGTTCATTTTTATTTCATAAAAATCGATAAACCGTCGACGTCGTCACAGGAATGTTATAGAATGCAACATTTTTATTGAATTGACGCCGACATTGATACGAAGTGATATTGAAACTAAAACGACGACGACGACCACGCCGACAACTAGAATAAGGGTGATTGTATATTTCTTTTTTTAATAAACGTATTTTAAAATTGAAAAAATTAAATAAACTGCAATAATCCTCTAAAAACCCCTAGAAAATTTATAAGGAAATACATGAGAAATTAATTTAAAAAAATCCGAAGTTAGATGTGAAAATAACAAAAGCGCTTGAACAGCCAGTTTTTGAAAGACACGAATCGGAAGAAATTAAAAAGAAGAACAAAATAAGCCTACAAGTAGGAATGAACGTCCAATGCAACAAATGACCCAAGATCGTAGAAAAACTCCAAAATCGCTAAAATTCCAAAAAACGCAATTTCTTAAAAAGTGACTAAAATTGCAAAAAAAAAAAAATACCTATAAACCATTTAAAGAAAAATTGTATTGATTAAATCAGAATATGTTCTACCTTCAGAAAAAAACGCTTAAGATAAAAAAAGTAGCATCACTGAAACGGAAAAAGCGCCAATTTTAGAAAAGACGTTCATTTCAGAAGAAGCCTAAAACTCTTAAAAAGTGTTTTAAGAAAATGAGTCGAACAGACTCTAAATCTAAGAACTGGAAATCACATATAATACAAAATTTGAAGCGAAATAAAAGCAAAAATAAAAAAATCGTAGGAAGTGAACCAAGATCGCTAGAATAGAGAAAAGTGACATTAAGCCAAAGAAGAAGGATTTGGTTTACTTAAGTAAATCGATAAAATATGCTAGAAAAACCCCAAAAAGGAATTGTCAATACGAGTACATTCAAGTAAAATAAAAGCCAAAACTAAAAAATTCGAAAATCATATAAAGAGAAAAACAAACGCTAAAGACGCAAAAACGCAAAAATAACTGAAGCTAAAAAGAAACTTATTTTACAGAAAATAAATAAAGAAGTAAGCGTCAAGAAGAAGAAAATTTCATTCGTTTCTAACCTAAGAAACACGAACAAATGCAAGCGATGATGAATAGAAGAAGCAGAGAATGAACTTTAGATGATGAATAGACTTCATTGCAGCCAGTTGCGACCTAATAAAATGAGACCACTTACATTTTCTGTTTATTGGGATTTGTTTGATTATGTGCGTAATATTTTTATTTCCTTTAAAGGTAAAGGTTTCTTAATAAAATAGGAATTTAGAAGAATAACTTGAACTAAAGCCCAGGTTTAAAATGTTGATTTAAGAAAAAATTTTAGTTATAAAAAAAGTATAAAATTTCTAATTTTTTCGACCCATTGTGCATTGCAAGTTTATAACTTGCAGTTGTTTATTACGAATATGTGCTCATATCTTTTTATTTGGATATAAAAACGCTTGTAAAATTGCATCAGATGATGCACTTTTGAGAACAGCCACACACTTTTTCTTCCTTTTTTTTTGGTTTAGTTGTATTTTTTGCTGCTGCTGTTTTTTTCTGTTTTAACTTTTGCTTATGTATGCATCATTAAAATTTCTTGCTTTTGTAAGTTTTCTTCATTTGGAAATAAAACAAAATAAAACGTACGAAATGATGCTGAACCAAAGGTTTTAGTGTGGGGCAAAAAGAAAAAGTTCAGATTTTGATTGAAGCGAATAACAGTTTTATTTTAGTGTATATTATGTGTGTATGATTGCGTACCTGAGTAGGTGTGAGGAAATGGGTTTGTTTTAGACGTCATGGTGGCTTAGATGCAAAATTAAAATTAAAAGAAGTCACCTTAAAAACAAGAAGATTTATCTGCAGAGTTTTCTTTTTAATGGTTGAGTATATAAAGGCAAATGTGTATATATTCAAGTACGAGTGTGTGTGTGTGTATGAGAAAGTGTGCTTACTTTATGACACACATAAACACTTTTTCTATGGAACAGAGTGTTTTCGGTAATGATGCTGCATAGGAAACCGGAAATTTTCTACAGTAAATTAAATATTCTAGTTATAGTGTGAGTAGTAGTGTTTGCCATTGGAAGATGATGATGTAGAAATGATAATAAAATTTTCTTAGAAAAAAAACATGTAATTAAAAGATGTAAAATATAGACATTATATGTATGTTCGCATATTTATGCATATTTTTACAGTTTCATTTCAATTCATAAGAAAACGTAATTTAAATTAAAATTATTAGTTTTATAAAATATTTATCAAAGGGCAATATTTTATTTTAAAATTTAAAGCTCCTTTTTTAGTGAATGAGTGTTGTCATTTCTGCTGCTGCATAGAGGTACAGGAAAATTTAAATGAGATGACATTTAGAAATACATTTTTTATTTTTAATTAATATTTTTTTGTGTATTGAAATCGGCTTAAATAAAATTTGGTTTGTATAGGTTGTACATGAGAAGAGTAATTAATTAAATCGACTAATTAACTAACGATTTCATTAGCATTGAATGAAGAGTAATGCTAATGTTTTTTTTAAGATTATCATTATTTTCATTGATGCTTTTTAATAAAACGGTTTCATTGATAATTAGTTAACAAACAAAAATATTATCATTGGCTAATGATTAAATGGCTCTAAATCATTATCATTAATTAATGTATTTTTTGTCTTTGTACACTAAATGCACAGACGATCATATTTTCATTCAAGTTTTAAAATTTCTCTCATTTTTTTTTACCAATACACTCACACTTTAAAAATTTGCTAAGAATTTGCTTTCAAGATTTCGTTTAATTGAGTGTTTCAAATTGCATCTAAGAAAACAGCTGATTGAAGTTTTTCCTCCAAATAATTTTTTTTTTCAAAAATTCTTTTTTTCGTGCCATTTTCCCGATTTATTATTTAAATCACCGATATTGATTATTGACGTTTAAAGCACGTCTCGATGGCCATTTCGTTATCGCTTACTTAACTCTTCAGGAAACTTCTGACAAACATTTTAAATAAACTAAAGATTTTTGTCCAAACAATAAGCAAAGACAAAAATCAAGTTTAAGCAAAAACTTGAGGCCTTTTAATTATCACTCATATACATATAATATTGCTTTTTGTGAATTTATGTTTTTATATAACCTTTGTGATAAATCAATAATAAATTAAAAAATAACTGTCATATTCATTAAAAATAAATAACCTTGAAATGTGTTTTATGTAAAACTTCCCATACAAATTTGTCCTAAAATAAATTTCAAATTCATTTTGATATTTTATGAATACGGAAAAAAATATTTTAGTCTTATATATCAGCAAATAATTGCACTTTGGAGACTATATGATAATTCACTTATATAACATGACATTTTCAACCATATAATATTATTTTAGTTTAACCATTTAATGTTTATATTTTAACATAATTATTTTTAGATTTTACCATGTTATTGTTTTGCTCGACAACAATATGGTTCCAACACCAGCTTTATTATTATCAAATGTAACAATACTATGTTTTGTTAAAAACGATACAATACAACCATAATATGTTGCTCTTAGATTATGGTTACTTTAACCATGTTTTTTCTTTACGTTTATACCTGTACATAGCACACCTAACGCCATCGGACCTTTATTAGAAACGGCCCGCTAAGCTACTTCCAACTGCAGGTGATTATGTGCGGAAAACTTTTTCAGATTTTCTTTTTAATTTAAGATTGTCTCCTGCAGAGTCATTTAATCAATTAAATCAAATACCAAGTGTAAGAGATTCTCAAAAGCCAATTTGCTTCAAACCGAAATTTAATACCCTTTCATAGTTTGCCCTAGTCTTTAATAACCATTTCTTTCGTCTTGCTTATGGTTTCACCTCTCCACCCCTTTATAGGATTAGGGAGCCTTGTTATGTAATTCTTATCAGTCTTCGAAATAACTGCAGCATTATTCATCAGGTGTAAATATCTGCTATAAAAATAGTATAAAAGCTAATCTAAATATAACAGATAACAGAATGGCAAAAATTCAGATTATGACGATAGACTATTGCTTTTTTTAAAGAAAATTATTTGTTAAAGTATAAAAAAATATCTTAAGGAGTTAAAGAAAGAATATGGGACATTTACCTTACCCGTTTGGGTTAATACTCGTAGTTCTACCAATAACTCTACTTTATACTTTATTTAATTATTTTTCAAAGATTACCGCCTACAAATAATATTTTTGACACAATACTTTTCAGATTAGTAGCCTTTAAAAAACACAAAGAAGGATGAATAGCAGTATAGTAGTTTAGGGAAAAACCAGCATAACAAATTATCCTAGAGGTGTTTAATGCAAACAGTTCAAAACCAAGATAAAAACTGCAACCAATTGATTTAAAAAAAACAGCAGGTAGTTGAAATTTCATTCATGCCAAAACTTCCTCATTGAAATACTTAAGTAAACTAAATAGATGCAATAAGTAACAAAAGGATAATCTTTAACATAAATACAGGAAAATAAATCAATGAATATGTTACTTTTTTTAATAAAAGATTTTAAAAAGGTTTTATTTTTTTTTTTGTTTTATTATTTTTTTTCTTTTGTATATGACAATAATTTTAAACACATGAGTAAAAAAAAGTGTTACTATATGGAAAGGAGTAAATGCAAAATAAGAGTAAAACTATTAATCAATACACTTACGAATACATGCAGGCAAATTATTTCAAACAATTATTAACAAAAGAAAAATCGGAGAAAAATTTTATATTTTATAGATTTAGAGTTCAAGAGCATGATATTCAACGTTTTAAGTGTAGCAATTTTTTGCACAAAAAATTCTTTATTTATGCCAAGAGCAGCCCTCAACTCCTAAATTTTATTGACCCTTTCTTTTGGAAGAAGTGTTTCTTATTTCTTTGTATTTATTCACATGCTTTCGAAAAGATTTTGCTTGTTTGTCTGTCGTTCATTTATTTAGTTTGTTTGCGGCCTTGATTGTTGCTGACATTTAATCGCAAAATGCATCTGCTCAAAATGCATCTTTTTCTTTTTGATAAAGAATTTATCTTTTGTGATTTCTTTACTTTTTGACATTTGGAGGTTTTGTGATGAATATTTTTTTGATTTTATTGAGATTTCTTTGTGTAGTGTTTAAAATTTTTCGTATGTGACATTTTGCATAGTGGCGGTGCAGAATTGCCATCTTTATTTTATGCATTGATTTGAAAGGGTTTTTTTGTGGCAAAAATAAGATTTTCTCAAAAGAAATTATTTTTTTTAATAAGTCTTTTTGTGCTTGTTAATAGAGTTGCTTTTTAACTACACGGAATATTTTGTACTGTATTCGTAAATAAAACATTCATACATTTTCGTATTTACTTCCGCTTTCGTCTGGAAGACGTATCGAAAATAATATGTCGGTCGATAGAAGAAGATACCGCAATTTCAAAAGGGTTTTCACATTCCTTTACTGCAGCTTGTACGAATTTTAAATTTTGCAATCCTGAATCAGATTTGCTAATATATTCATGACTATAAAAAAATCAAACAATTATTAAATACTAACAGGAAATCTGCAGATATGGCGTGTCAGAAATAATGACGACTTTCTAATAAGTGTGTGACGTAAGTTTCGACAGTTCGAATGACTGTGTTGCAAAGTATCAGATTGTTTGAGAATAATTCTAAGATGACACACATCGGCAGAAAAACTCATATGAAAGCAAAATATAATTGAACGAATTTTTAGTTGGACCCGGGTTCGTTATTTCTATTTTTTATAAAGATTTTTTTTTAACATGATTAAGGTGGAATTCATTGAGTCCTTATAGAAAGCACCTATTCCAAGATCAATATTATATATTTCTTAGCAAAGTGTCCATAAATTTTGATTCGAAATTCAAATTATCTTTTCGATGCTGCAGCGACAAGCCTCCCCACCTCTCCTTAATTTTATTTTCGAAATTTATTTAACGACAATTGAAGATTTAAGCTTTCAAAGGCTCATGGAACTCTGTATAAATTATAAAAATATTTCGCACATTAAACCACTTCTATTTCTTTTTTTTTTGGTACTTGGCAACCACGTGTAAAAACCCAAATATGAACACACACTCACACATTCACATGAATAAGCCTGTGTTATTAAAATTTCTTCCTAATTATTATTTTTATAATGTCTTGACTCAAAATCTTGCCATTAATAAGGGTTAATTTAAATGATTGTGGTGGCATTGTTCATTTGTTCTTTTGATATTGAAATAAATAAAAAGGATTTATTTTCCTTCAAGTTCTTTAGAAAAACAGCTGAATTTTTAAATGTCGCCAAACTTTTTCAATGAGAAAATAAAAAAGATGTTTAAAGACCCAAAAAATAACAACAAAAATGTACTTTGATTTTTTTTCTTAATCATATTGGAAAGGACAATTAAGAGCATACAAAAATATAAAATGTTTAATTTTCTTCTTGTTGTTGTTGGTGGTGTTATTTCAAACAAATTATTTATATCTTTGTCTGGTTGTTTTTAATTATCATTTTTGTTAAAAGTTGTTAAAGCTTTTTTTTTGCTGGCTGCAATTTCTTGAAGCATTTTTGTAAGGTTTCTTTCTGTTGTTGCTGTTATTAAATGCATCCTCACTTATTGTTGTAGTTTTGGTTTGTTTTTGTTTTAACCGAAAGCATAAAAATTTGTAGGCGTTTATGTGTCTGCTGAAAACTTTTTCTTCTTGCCGTCACAAATGTAGTTGTTGTTGATTTTGGTCAACTTTTTACTCGGTTTTTTAATCTTTTATGTTTAAGACTGCAATCATAAAGATTGATTAAAAATATTTGTTTTATGTTTTTGTAATATTTTGTTTAATATCTTTTATAGAAAATAACACTACTTTGCACATCAAATGTCTTAAAATAACATGAAAATGACTTGTGAAAATTAATTTTTTATGTTTGTAAGAACTGGCCTTAAATGTGAAATAAAGAATTAATATTAATATAATTAAGTAGGAACCTACGCCAATGTAATTTGAATGCAAAATAAAAATCCCAAATTTTCATTAGTTTTTAAAAAGATCGAAATTAAATAATAATTTTTAAAGATACCTACACAATAAATAACAGGTTTGAAGTTTTATTTATACGATTTTTTTGTTTAAGTTACGAAATTAAGTTGGAATTCAATTTACGCATTTTGTTGTGTTATAAAAAATTTATTAATTTCGATTATAGCCCTTGAATATTCAAACAGAAAATGTTGCAGTTATCGAATGGATTTTCCTGTATTTAATATTTCAGGATTTTATGTAAATAAGAAGTTTCGAAGTTTAATTATCAATTCGAAAACACAAGAATTCATTACAGTTTCAAGCTATATCTTGAAGTTTTTTTTCAACAATTTATATAAATAAAAAATATATATATATTTATATATCATATATATCATATTCTTCATTAATTATAAATAAAAAAATTATAATGAAAACTTTCGAATAGGTTTGTATGCACATTTCGAAAATTCGAAAAAAAACTTTGAGTTTTCGAAAGATAATAATATTTAAAAAATTTTCTTAGATATCTTAAATTTTAAAATTAAAAATTAAGAATTGAATAGTTATATTTCTGATATTTGATAAAAAGCAAAAATTCGAAAATTAAAATAAGAGTACACTTCGAAAAAAAAGTATTTATTAAACATTTGTACAGAGGCCAAGCATTTTTTTTTATTAGTTGTGCTTTAAAACTGTGCTTTGAAATTTCAAAAAAAAAGAAAAAGAAAAAAATCTTTGTTACCTTATAAATGGCTGTATGACCCAATGCTTTAAGCTTTCATATGAAATTAAAAATAATATTCGTTTAAATATTAGAATGTGGAAAATTATGTTTAAAGTTTACATTTGAGTTTAGTTGAACAGTCTGTATTTTCGTGTGTAATAACTGGGTGCTACTCAAGTTCAAAAGTGAACTATTTTGTAAAAGCCGACATTTTTTTTAATTTACATTTCAAAAGCAAGTTTGAATTCTGAAACACAAGCAAGCGCAAAGATGTTATTTTATCGGCAAAAAATGTTCTTCTTCGATATTCGAATATTTGATACTATGTTCGAAATAAGAATTATAATTAATAAAAAGAATAAAATAAGTTTACGGTAGAGGAATTTTGTCTCTAAATATATAGTATTTTAGATTTATTTTTAAATGGTGGCAGTCCATTTAAAAATAAAGCACCGTACAGATCCCAGTCAATAAGGAAGGGACACTCAGTTTTTTTAAGGATTATATGAAAATTGTCTTAAATGGCGATGAAATAAGAAATAACAAAGCAGAAGCCAAACCCTGTCGACATGGGGAGTTATCTTTTGGAATTTATTTAAGAAAGCGTAATTCAATTTTAAATATTAAGATTAATTTTAGTATGGTATTTTAAGTAACATCTTATAATAACACGGCGTTAATACTGTTGGGACAGATTTCAAAATTCCTCCTATTGTCTGTGTAAAAATGCAAAAGCTTTCTACACTCCACCTTCTCCTGAGTAACATCTAACACTAACTACATTATTTATGGCATATTAAATCTTAATATTCAAATTACTACTTCACTTAAGCATAAAATCAATGGCATTAAAATTCATCTGCTCTTGACAAGAAAATAAAAACTGAAACAAGTGCCCAAAGTTGACAACAACTAACAACGCAACCCTTTATGAAAGTTTTTCCAGAAATTCTTTTGATTTCATTTTATAAATATAATCAAATACAATAATCATAATATTTCTATAAAAATTATACTTAATAAATGAAAAGAAAAACAAAAATAATTGAAAATAGAAAAACAGATTGTCCATCTTTGTGCAGAAAATATACTTTTGCAAACAAAACTTCAAGTACAATTCCATCAAGGGTTAAGTGACATCAACCAAACAAAAACAAAAAATGTTAGAGAATTTTATAAATTTGTAGGGGAATCTCAAGCTTTTCTAAGTTTATTATTTTTTTTAAGTAAGAGATTCATTATGATAATTATTTATATAATTTTTTTTGTTATTTCTATTTTCATTTTTCGCGGTACTTTAAGTTTAAGTAAATGGGATTGGTATTAAAAAAAGAGAAACTGCAATGACATTTTTTCTAACGTTTTTATGTGAAGTGATGATTAAGTGTTTGTCCTTCTTCTTTAGTGTAATAGACAAAGTTGCATAAAAAAATAGAAATAATTTGAGGGCAAGAAACGTTTAAATGGAAAGAAAAGTTATTCCAAGAGTAATGAAAAAATTAAACTGCAGAAAATATCTTTTTAATTAATGAAAAGATATTTTCTTTATAAGTGTAAATAAAGGGTTATTTAAAGGGACCTTAAAATTTGGACTATAATTTTGGACTTTTTAGGTAATTTCTTTGATGTCTCTCTCATTCTTAAAGTTGATAATTAAGCATTTTCTGGTAAAAGTCAAAAACTTTTAGCATAGTAAACAACCAGAATCCATCTTATTTTATGTATTTTGAAAATTATATGGGACGTTCAAAAGAAGGGAGGCCATAAAAGACATTCTTAGCATCTACGTGATCCAATTAGAAAAGCAAAACCAAGTTTTACTTAATTAGAACTTATATGTATATCAGTTAATAGCTTGAAATCATGTAATAAATCCTTGTTTTATATGAAAACAATTTTATGAAAAAAATACTTGAACATTCAAAATTAATCGTATAAAAAATATTTTATTTTTATTTTTGTGGAGTTTTTAGAATTTTATAACTTAGAAACTATTAGTTGATCTGTTTGATATTATACTAAATAAATAAAAATTTTTATTTTAATATCAATAAAATCTAAAAATGAAAAATTATTCATAAATATATTCGGACGTTTTCTAACGAAAGTAGGAAAAGTTAGGCACCCGCAGTATATAATGCTGCATTTTCTGGATCACTATATATCAGATTTTTTTTTCGCAACTGCCTTAGGTTTACTACATTGTAAACATCATTTATTTAACCAGAATTTAAAAATAAAATAAAATTGAACCTAATTTGTTTGAGCTGAATGTAATTTTTGGGGCCTTAATTTAGTTCATAATTCAGAAATATTTTAAAATATGTATATAAATCCAAATATTCGAACTTGATTATGGTCGAAATAAAAAGTATTTTGACTTTTATTAACAATCAACAAATCAAGGCGCATTAACTTACAGGTGGTCTTAATAGCCCAGCTGATTTTTGTTTATGTTCGACGTTGTTGGCAAAATTCTAAAATAATTTTAAAAATAAAAAATTTTTAAATAATTTGAAAAAGTTAAAAAAAATCTAAATTTTATAAAATTTAATTTCAAAACCAAAACATGAAATTTTAGGCTGAACACGTAGGAGAAAGAAACCAAGGGTTACAACTTCATTTAGAGCACCAAATGATGACAAAAGGATAAATTAAATTAGGCTTCCTCTACTTTAGTCAACTATTTCTGGCATCAACGTGGTGCTCTGTATTGAATTCGCCTTGGAACACATTATGTTTTTACGTAGTTTTATTAACAGGGCCGAAGTTCAAAAAAAGTTTGAGAAAACTTAAAGTTTTTGAATATAACGTTATATTTATTACTTTACATTTAAAGTTTACTTTAAATGTAAATACGAGCTAAGCCTAGAATGTTACAGGCTAATTTAATTTTTTTAAGTTTAATTTAAGTATTAAAAAGAATAAAAATTATAAATTTAAATTTAAAAATATATTCTAAATTTCGAAAACAACTACAACAATATAGTGCCCTTTAACAATATTAACTAGTTCTGATATCGACAACCAAGGGTGCCCTCGTTCTATTTTTTGAAATAAGGATTAACAAAAAATTAATAATAATAAAAAAAAAATAATTAAAATTAAATAAAAAATAAACGAATTTTTTTGAAAATTAAATATTTAAAAAATATTCCCGTGTCTTCAATTAAATAATTTGCAAAGTTCCTGTGCATAGAAATAAATTATCGAAGTGTTTTTGATATTTTCTTTTTCATCCTCTTTCAACTGTATAAAAGAGCCCAAAAAAGTCAGCCGTATACAGTGGACAAAAATCTTCAGTTTATTTAAAATGTTTGTCAGAAGTTTCCTGAATAGTTAAGTAACGAAATGGCCATCGAGACGTGCTTTGACCCTCAATAATCAATATCGGTAATTACTTTAACCGGGATAATTAAATAAAAAATAGCACGAATTTATATTGAAAATAAAATATTTAGAAAAAAAATATTCCCGTATCTTTCAAAATTTAATAATTTAAACTAAAATTTGATATTAAAAAAATTCCTTAGAAATTTCTAAAATATTGCATTTCTTAATTTTTCAGAAAAGATAATTAAATAATTATAAATAATCAAATAAATTCATGTTCCAAATCGGCCACTATAATTATTACTGAAAAATAAATTCTCTAAACATATTTCATAATTCAAACCTACTTTCCTATTTCTAGTGACTTTTGAATGCTTTAGTATTCAATTTGTATGAGAGTCTTAAATAAATTTTGTCAATATATTTTTTTGAAATTAGTTGTCCTAATTATGGAAGGTCTTTGAGAGTCTCTTTGAACTACTTACCTACTCTTCAAATTTATGTTATTTAAGTTGGACCAATTTATGCGGGTTCTTAAGTTCTCTTTTTTATTTTTTTTTGTGTAATAGAAAAACCACTGATAATTACTTTACATTTATATTTAATTAATTGCATTTTTTGCATAAGTTTTAGTTTAAAAAAAAGTATTGTGCAAGTAGTTGATATTGTCAATGTTAAAGATGCGTTATAAAAAAGTAGGCTGCTTAAGAGCCAAAATATGCGGGTGTTTTCAAATACGAAAAACTAAAAAAATAATTTCCAAAAAGAAAGCAAACAATTTTTGGAAATAAAAATGCGAAACAAAAAATAATATCAACAATTATTTATTAGTTAGAAAAATAAGTGGATTCTTATTATTTGCCATCACACTTTAAGAATCTGCTTAGCAGGCAGATCCATCAGATTTAGAGACATTTAATTTTTCTGTTAAAAATCCACAAATTTTTCAATATTTTCTCCTTTTTTAATATTTTAAATTGCTGCCTTTTGTTTATTTTCTGTTTACAGTTACGGGCGCTGATAGCAAAATGATCCCTTACAATGTTCTACCTAGAAATAAATTATGCCAAAGGTTACACTTTTCTTTAGTCTTAAAGAAACGTGGCTCCATGTGGTTTAGCCTAGTAACGTAACAAATTCAATCGTTTATCAGTTAGACAAAACAGCTTACTAATTGAAAGAGATATGCTTATTTTGGATTAGTTATCTATGTTCCTAATCTAAGATTAAAAAAAATGCCAAGTGAACTAAAGCAGCGGGAAGTTACAAAGTAAATTCTCACCGCCATTCATTAATAGCATTAAATTTTAACAGCAAAAATCCTAGCCTTCTATTTTATTAACATATAGATAGTAATAATACTTTATTTACAGAATGTAAAATTATAATTTGAATTAATTAGCATTGCTGATGTCACCATATTCACCAAAACTGTCGAACATCCAATTTTACTTTGATCATAGCGTCGAAAAATTGCTTTAGTGTACAACACTTTTGCGGGTCGGGCTTGTGCATTGTGTCAAAACTCGAAAAAAATTTTGCTATAAAAAATTTCCATTTAAACACAATATGAGAGATTTAATGAAAAAAATTGATGTAACTTTGTAGTTTTTAGTCGGCTTGACCTATTGTAATAAAACTGAATATGGCTGTATTAGAGATACGATAATTTTTTAATTTAGATCTTATATAGTGAAAAATTTTTATATACATTCCACAGGGTGCGCTAAACTACTTAACGAATTATGTAGTATAAACTATATGTAGTATAAACCCTGTCGAAAACAGAGTGACTATAATATTTTTATGTAAAAAATTTCTAGCTTAATGTTCGTACGATCTGTCAAAAATTACATGTGTGCTCAAAAAGTATGATAGTGTGGATTAAAAGTGTATGTGTGTGACAGATTTTTTGACAGATCTGTACGATTTCGTTATCTTTTGAAATAATTCATAAAATATTTTTCTTTATGCGATCAGGGTTGGTTTTTTAAGATGATGAGGAGAAAAACAACAAAATGTTTAAACCATATAATTTTGCATCTTTTTTATATAATAATGTGGCACCTAGGACGCCATTTTGAAATGATTTTTAAAGTAGGACAGAATTCTGTCAGATTTTTGTGTGATTAAATCGTACGATTGTGTATGATAGTGAATCCTGGCCTTAAGCTAGCTTTAGTTTATGTCCAAAATCCAACAAAAAGCCTGTCAAATGCTTAAGTACTATATTAAAGAAATTTTGGTGACTACAATTTACTTACATAAATTTTGTAACTTATTCGCCACAGTTGCACATTGCGTGTTTAATTCGTACTTTTGCCAAAAATAATTTCTATATAAATAAACAAAATTTTAAAACGAAAAGGCTTCAAAGAAGATATTTTATATATTTAATAACATTCACATACACATTTACTTTTTATTATATTATTTTCTGTTTAGTGTTTGTGGCCAACCATACTAAAAAATGCAACGGTGTTCATCGCTTATATCGCATATACAAGTGTGTATAAATAGAAATTTAATATTAATTCATTATATTTATTAAAAATTGGCCAGAAATAAAAATGTTCTTTTTTCGACATTTGCTATTAATTAAAAACTAAAAATTTAACACTGTAGGTCTTAATTACAATTTTTCTTTATAAATGTATAACACAAAGCACAATCAGCTGTTTCTATACGGAAAGTGCGATCAGTTTCGTACCTTGCTTAAGGAAATGACATTTAACGAAACTTGACGAAAAGTTATCTTATGTACATTATAGTTTTCCACATATAATTAAATGTATTTGCACAGTTGTTTAAGTTTGCTTAAGCTATATTATGCACATTATAGTTGGGCCTTTAAGCTACAACAAGCAAGAATGCTATATTCGGCTATGCCAAATCTTACATACCCTTTACCAAATATGTAAATATGGCGAGCGCCATTTTTTTCACTTGCTGTTTTTTCTCGTATTTTAGTTCCTTGTCGCGCAATATATTTGTTTTTTGATTACATTTACTTCATTGTTCCAAATGATATGAAAAAAAATGGAGGCAGGCGTGGTGTTTTACCCGCTTGATGATTTGCAATAGCAACACTTTCGAAACTATTTCTGACTGATTGGCGTATTTAAATTTTCTCTAGCTGATTTAGCGCATTGGCAAACTTGATGTCAACATTAGCATAGATGGACATAGCACTATGAGGTCGGAAATGGATATTATAAAAATTACAAACGGAATGACAAACTTAGATATTCCCTTTTTCCACTTTTGTGGTGAAGGGTAAAAAGACGAAGTACTAATTTCGGTTTTGTCTTGAATGCACAAAGATTGTGGTTTTGTCCATGTGTATCTCTTTTTGCCCTTTTCAGTTGAAAGTTCAAATTGGAATCTACAGCAGAAGTCATTAAGGTTAGGTAATAATCAGTTAGTCACCAAATAACGTCACTGTGTTATTTATAGATATGTGAGTTCAAGCATGTGAGTGTTTAAGAGTATAAGTGTCTTGAGTTTGTGTATGTATGCGCGAGCATTATTTTTCTATTTATTTTGTTTTTTAAGGTCAGAAGGGATAATCCAAAGACAATAATATTTTTTTACCAATAACAGAATAAAAACCAAAATCATATGGTTCGCTATTTAGGCACGCGCTATTATAACAATCACCTGATAGTTTTAGGACAAATTAATAACAGAATGTTAAATCTTAAGAAGACTTAACTTCGAAAAACAAAATTAGCAGATGATAACAATGATAAGATTTATTAATGAAAAAGGGAAAACAATACAATAAATAAAACATATTGTTATTTAAGGAAGTTCAAAAACATTTCCTATCATCAGATGTTAAAAATCAAAATTTTCAGCCGCGAAAATACACATACATATGCATGCGCATTAGTACTCGTAATAAAGACGACATAAGGTTAAGTGTATTTAGAAAATTAGAACAAGAATCAAAGAAATCAATTCCAAGACAAGTTTTGCACATTTGCCAGAGCCTTAATAGCAGCAGATGATTTTTTATTGTTGCCTTTTAGACACAAGAATAAATGAATGATTTTGTGCCTTGAATGAAACATTTAAAATAAAAAAGATTCTGTAGAGAAAAATAATCAAAGAAATGTGCAATATGCTGGTGATATTGATTACAGCATAAACATAAACACGTTCTCTGCATTAAGGATTCTATTACACCAAATGATTTTGCTCTTTTTTTTGCACCTTTTTGTTTCTCTTTTCTTCTGCACGAACTGATTTCAATATTTTTTTTCTTCAAAATTCGTGTCAATTTGAATCTTCAGTGGCTTAAGCCAAAATATTGATATTTTGTTCAAAATCATATGGTAGGTGAGATCAAAGTTATCAAAGTGAATATAAATTTTTGAATTTTTCTTCTTTTAAATTTAATTGAAATAAAAACATTCTTCAGCCTTAGAATGTGTAAAATTTTTAGAATACGCTCACATGTTGTAATGCCGCGTATTAATTACGCCTCAATGATTTTCAAGTTTCTCATAATAAAGAAAATTTCAATGCCATATGTTATTTGAAAAGAAATTTTCTTGAAAAGTTTAAGCAGCGGTGGAGGTTGTCTTAGTTTTTATTAATGATCATATAGATCACGTTGTAATTACTTTTTCCTATTTTCTTCTGATGTATTTACTTTTTGATTATATTAAAATTGTTTATTTGTTAAGGATAAGGGGTCAGAGAACTAGTATTATTTCACTTATAAAGGGTTCTTCAAAAGGGATGTTTATTTGTTAGGCTAGTCCAATACGGTCTCAGCAATCACAAGTCGTTTTGATATTAAATTTTTCTATTTTTACTGTTTGCCAAACAAAAATAAATTTAAATAATTGATGAAAAATTTTGATCACTACATATCCAAGAATAGTTGAGCTAATTTCGAATTATGATTGTTCACTAAATTATCGACTCAATTTGAAATGCAACTCTGAGATTTTTAATCAAGACTCACATGAGAATAATGTAAGCATTATAGTAACTAAAATATTTTCCCGTGGGAATTTCTTATTTAAGTTACAAAAACTGGTCACAAACCAATAGGCGAAGCTCTTCCAAATTTATTTTTGGTTTCTTGATGCTATTATTTGCCTTTGGAAAGTTGAGGTTTTCGTCGGGAAGAAAAAAAAAGCAATATTTTCGTCATAGTATGTTTAAATCTCACCGTTCTTATTGAAGGACCCTTTATTTTACCTCACTTAAATTTTATGAGAAAGTCTATGTTGAAAGAAGAGTGATGTAATATTTAACAAAATTTAGAAAGAAGGAAATTCATATTAAAAAACTGTATAGAGAAGAGTGGATAAATTATATTCCAATTAAATAATTTTTTCGTAAGCGTTTCTTTCAAAAATTAAAACTTTAAGTGTTGTTTTCTCAAAAGGTAAAAAAATACAATTTGAAAACTTAGAAAACTCCCTTAAAGCCAGAAGACGATTTAAATTAAAACTACTAACTCACGTATTCAGGACTTCATATCATTGAAATTTTTTTAGCCGGTTGAGAGGCCTTTGGACGTAATGTTTTCACTGACTGAAACTTAAATATCGTATTAAGTTTGACGGATAGCATAGGTTATGCTGACTGCCGTTGACGGCGATAAGCTGACCAACGCCGCGGGGTGCCGTCTCAAAAAAAGAAAATATGAACTGATTATAATTTTACCCGCAAATCTACACATAACATTCTCAAATGCACCTGTTTATATAAAAATCGCTGAAAATGCTTTCTTGTTAAAAAATTAAAATCAACAAAACCACCCATTTTAAAAGAATAAGGAACATCTGCAGTCATCCTTTTTCTGAAGTCGGTTATCTATTTGACTAAATGTTGCTTTTAGATATTTGTGCCTACATAACTCAGTCATTTCGGGATTGCTTAAAAAAAAATTTTATTTGAAAGGTTACGCTAACATATTGGTACCGTTCATAATTTAAAAAAATAAGGGGAGTCCCATACAACAAGCATGTTATTACGTGAATTGTGAACCGCAAAGGGCGACATTAAAAAATTTAGAAAAAACTGCGTATCACTAAAGATCCCAATGGCACAAAGCAATAGAAAAATAAATCTTAAAATTAAAGGGTGTCCCCAAAGGTGACGTGAATTGACCTAAATTGGCCTATATTTTGGACCGTTATAGACAAACACCTACAAACGGGACAAAATGTCAACTGCATAAGTGTTGTACTAAAAAATATTTATATTTTAAATTTTAAATTAAAGGGTGCCCCAATAGTTCAAATTTGAAGTACATAGCCATACTTTTGAACACTTGTAGACAGAGGCTTGAAATTTACAACGAACTTCTATTGCTAACTCCGCTACAACAACAAGTATAAACTTTGGATTTGGAATATAAAGGGTGGTCCAATAGTTGATGTAATTTTATGTTTGTTGTCAAATTTTTAAACCTTTATAGACAGATAGCTGAGCTCGCTATGTCAACAAGTTTCTAATTTGAGTTTAGAAATAAAAGGGTGTTCCCAGATTGGAAGTAAATTGACCTATACGGGCCTATCTTTTAAACCGTATAGACAAGCACTTGCAAGTTCGAAAGACGATGATTGCTACGACCGTTATACTAACAAGCAATAATATCCAAAATTACAAATTAAAGGGTGTCCCAATAGTTGATGTGATTTGATGTATATGATCAAACTTTTGAACCGTTATAGACAGACAGATGAAATATGTTTTGAAGTCGGTTTTTTTCACAATATATTTCACCAAATTTTTTGGAAAAAAATGACATTTTAGAATGATGCTCCACTATACTTTTTGGTGTTTATTAACTGTACAAACAAAAAATAGTGACGTTTTGTTATGTTATTTTGATTTTCATTAAAAAGCTTTCTGCCTTTCTTAAAAATAATGGTAATGCTATAGAACAAAGGCTTCATTTATCATTCAATACGCGTGAAATTGGCAGTTATTTCATTTAATTAGTTACTCCCTTGTTGGATTTCAAATTAACTTTAATATTTTTATTATTGAATTAATACCTTTTATAAATGCCCTCTTTTTCTTCAAGCAGTCTCTGTCAACAACAACCACCATGATCTTTGTTAAACTTCTTCTTCTGATTGAGAATCGTGAGGAATTTACGATATAAACCCAAAAAATCTTTAATAAAATTCTACCAATTTTAGGCTTTTTTTTTATTAGATTACAATGGTGTGATAGTAAATTTAACTTAAAACTTAGAGGCGTTAAAAAGTGAAGATATTTTATTTCGGCATAAGTCGTAGTAAATCTAACACTAAACTCTTGAAATCACAAGACGTTCAAAACTATGAAATCTAGTTTTCATGTTTGCCAAGGTTTCATAAAAGCGAATTCATTCGGAAGGCAAACCACCCACTATTATGCGCCGTCGACTTATTATCAACAGCATTTGCTTTACTACCTTAGGAACTCTAGTGTCTAAGAACTACCCGAAGCTTTTCGCCAAAGAAATAAAATATTAGAAATCGTGTTTTACACACTCGATAGAATTTAGGTGAGACAGGTCACACGTCAATAATTTTTTTTTTCAAATTTTGGCTCCTTCAATTTGCTTCAGCTACTGTTTTCTGTTGGACTTAATTTCCGTCTATTTTAGCAGAAAAGTTAGCCTTGTAAAACAAATATGAAAATAATAAAAATTCAAAATTATGTTTTGCTTCATATTTCTTCTTGTTTTTCTTCAGCAGCATATAAAGAAATGTCAAACTTTTAAAATAAAAACTTTCCTTCTTTTCAGAAGAAGCAAGTCTCACAAGATTCGTTTGTTTTAATCACCATTAGCATAGTGTGCAGCGTCTCGATCGTTCATGGTTAATATTTTTCTTTTCAAGAGGTTCATGGAAACAATACAATAGCTGCCAGATTTACATTCACGTGCTGACTAAATGCTAACGCTTAAAATTGGCGATTATGATATGAAATGGTGAAAAGATATCTATAATCGCGGAAATCTCGCTACCAACCGTAAGTGCGTGCTTAGACGAATTGATGCAACTTATTGTAAATGAAATTTAAGGCGAACATCTTAGCGAACTTGCTAAATACGTTTATGCTTTGGCGATTTGAATACTCGCGTTTGTCATTACATGTAAATTAAATAGTGTTTTAGAATTTCTTGAAAATATTTTTGTAATTGAAACTGCTATACCAGCATCAAAAAATTTGACAGTTTAATAACTGTTGCGATTAACTGGGACGAACTGGGACGTAGATATCTGTCACTTATCTTCCCAGTGGCCTGCAGCTGTTAACGTGACGATGAGCCAATATAGGCGACTGCGTTCGAATTTATAGGTTTTTAAAACTTTTTGTGAAAATCAACAACGAATTCAAACAAATATTCTTTCAGTTTCAAAATTTCTTTCAGTTTAGCTCTTTACTAAGGGGGTGGAATTTATCCAATATTTTTAATCATTTTTGTCATCGAAGTTGCTTAAAGAAGTTTTATAAATCTGCACTTTGATAATTGTGAGGCGAAAAATCGGCAAAAATGGCAGGTCTGTCTTTACTTCAAAACAATTTAAAAAACAAAATTGTTATTTTGGTTAAAAAGCATAATCTATCGGGTTGCTTGTATTAAAAAGTTCGTCGTAAAGTTTTGTCTTATAAGCCAATCACAAAACTCCAATTTGTTTTCCAATCAGATTGAAATAAATAAATATTGAGTTATAAAAACAAGTTTTTCGGTTACATTATATAAAAGAACAAACAAAGAAAAAAAAACTAAACCAATTGCGGCGAAGAAACTAAAGAAATACAAAGAAAAAAAAAGAAGGAGAAATAAAAGACAAACACAAAGAAAGAAAAATTCTGAAAACACTCCCTAAGAAAACTCACACCATAAAATGGAAATACTTAAATAATACACACACGAAGAAATGTTATAAGTAAGAAACCAATACAATTTTAACATACATACACACAAGCCTACACTACTTAACCAATACCACAATAAAAATAAATTTCTTAAAAATACTTACTCATACTTAAACACTTTCTTTATATAAGAACTACCTACACAGTCGCTACAAAAACTTCGCCGCAAATGTCTCTGGAGTTGTCTACCGCTGTTTATTAACTTCTTAGGTTGTTGCTTCTACTCATTCCCCCTGCTTGTTAAAGTATATAAGAAGTATGAGTGAGTGGTAAAGACAATTTAGGAGAGTTTCTTTTTACTCTTTTTTCAAAGAAAAATTTTAAGTATCTAAAGAATTGTATCTTTACACAACTACAGACAACTTTAAATGAAACCAAGAAAAAAAAGACGACTACTAGTCTGGTGTTTAGGAATTTCAAAAAGTAGTTCTTAACGAAATGTCTTCAAGATTGCACGCAGTTATCGCTTGTTTAAAGACTGGGAAATTAGTTCGTATAAAAACATTTTATGTTTTAAAATTCAACATTCTGTCGAGTTTAAGTAACGTGTGAACATCTTAAGTGTCTCTATGGGATTATCTGTGTTGTTATTGTTGTTGCTGTGGCTCTTGTGTTGTGGGTAAGTTAAATGTAGCGTTTATAAATTAAATGGTGTTATATTACTTTATTATCTCTTGTTAAATGTTTCTGTTCTTGTTTTATATCTTTCCAGATGGCTGTGCCTTAGTGTTCTTGTGGTTATGCAACACAAAAAAAATATCACAAAATTCTTTTGTATATTTTTATCTGTGTTGTTGTTTTTATTTTAACTTGTCTTATAGACAAGTGGGCGTTTTGTTTTTGTAATAATGTGTTTATAAGTGATGTGATGATGATGTTTATTATGACACTGTACAAACAGAAAAAAAGGAAGGCGTTAAAAGACTAATGTTTAACTAATTATGATATCTGGGGATTTATTTGTCAGCAAACTAAACTAATGGGAAGAAGTTAAGATTATTGAAGGAAGCTGGTTTTTTGCAAGAGTCTTCACATTGTAAGTTTGTTTTGTCATAGAAGTAGATTCATAATGTGATATTTGTGCAGGTTAATTTGTAAAAATACATATCTATTTCTTCTGCTGGTGATACCGCTTTAAAATTTCTCATATGTAATTCTTCTGCTGACAACGCTCTACAACCGCGCAGAGAAGTTAAGGGAGAGACTATAAACTTTGATAACCTTTTTGACCATAAGTATGATTTCATTAGACATATGGTGATTGTGCGGGCTACATATTATTTGGCGAATTTCAAAGCTGCATGGATCCTAACAGGCTTCCACGGAAACACTTTTAGCGATACAAAAAAAGGAACAACGTATATTGACAAATGCAAGGAAGAGATTTAAAATTTATTTTGCTGATATTTGAAGAAGTTTTAAGCATCTCGTGTGCCATTGACTGGCTCCTCAGGGAGTTCTAGAGATTTGCTTAACTCCAATGCTGTTAGATCACACAGGCTTATCGATCTGGGATCTGGAATCTTTTTGAATGCTTTATTACTAAAGCGATTGTAGATTTACAGTAGCCAAATGGCTTCTGTGACAAAGAAAACATTTTATTCTAATATTCAAATGTCTACCGTCAAGTAGTTTGCACTAAGGAAGATGGATCTTACGATGAGTTTTTGTTTCCCTTCCCAAACATTGGAAATCATTCGACAGAAAAAATTTAATTTTTATTATTTTTATACCCTTCACGACAAAAAGTGGAAACAGGGTATATATAAGTTTGTCATCCCGTGTGTAATTTCTACAATATCCATTTCCGACCCATAAAGTATATATGTCCCGACTTCTAATGCATAGCAAAGTCGATTGAACGATGTCCGTCTGTCCGTCCGTGCTCAACAAAAATTGAAATATGCCATTCGATCAGACATAGTGTCGAAAGAGGTGCTAGGGAAAATCAGCAAGATCGGTCCATGTCCTTAGGCGCAGAGCGTAAATCACTCCTACCTTTAATTTGTCCATGTTACTAGGAACAATAAAGTAACTCAAATAAAAAAAAAACATATATATAGGGCGATCGAGAATTGTAAATTTGTGCTGTTAGTTTTACTAGTAACTTTTTGATCCACGATTTTTTTTCTTTTGCTATTTTTGAATGAAATCAGGATTAGGATGCCTGCAACCTTACCAACTCATTTTAATGCTATATTTGGAAGAGCCTTCATAAATTCATCTGCAGTAACAATAGCTAAAAATTGTTTTTCTTTTCTGGTCAGGACTTCGTGATTTTTAAACTGATGTTTTTCTTTACCTCGTTGTTAAAACGCCTCATTGACTGCCAGTAATTACCTTTTAAATACTCAAGATTTTGGAATTCAAGTTAATAGTTATCCATTTATAAAGCAACGTCACTACCGCGGTTGCTTACCATTAATTAGGAGTCTTTTCCTTTTTACTACGCACACAGACGTTGCTCTTCAAGGTGGTGGTAGGCGCAAAGAATTAAATTTGTTTTTGTCATTTCTGTAAAATTTTTTTCTCTAATATTTGAATTTCGTATTTTATATAACGATATAGTTTTTGAATAAAATTTTTTTCTGGCAGCCAGCAATGATTATGAAACTGCCACTTTCAAATTAGCCCTCTTGTGTAACGAGTTTAGTTCGGTTGATGTCAAAGTCACATTTTATAAAGAAAAATTCTTTCAGGTTAAGTTTTGTTTTATTTTTTTCAACATTAAAGTATGTTTAAAATATCTTTTCCTTGAAATTTAGGCTGAGATTACTACACTTAACGCTTTAAGATGTCTTTTTCTTTCATAGCATTTGAAAACGATGTTTTAAATGGAACAGTATTCCTATATTTTGGCTTTGGATACACTGAACACAACTTTTTTTTAGAAAATTATTTGTATTTTTTGGATATTTGGACCTGTTCAAAGTTTTATGTTGATTTTAACTAAGACTGTTGTCAGATATGTCAAATATTTGACCAAAAAAGCGTAACCACTATTTTTACAAATACTTATTCAATATTTCCTGACACGTGTCATTATAAATGACGGTTTATAATATAAAATCCATTACATTGAGTAGGATCTGATATTTCGTAAGTATTTGCGTAGCACAACAACTGTTTGCCATAATTTTTTAGTTACATCGTTACCTTAAGTAATTTGATTTAGTTTAAGTTAATTGATACAATTTTTTATTTATTCAAAAAATTCTTTATTTTTAATTCAATATATAATTTAATCAATTAAAAACTTAATTACACTTCAATCAAATAAAACCTTAAGTGGAAAGTGGACCCTAAGTCTAGTGTTAGTATTTAACAAACTTTACAATATTTTGTTTAAGGAATGAACTGCTTTCACGTGTAAATGTTCCTTTGCTAATGAGAAAAGTATATACAATTCTAACTCCAAAATAGCTAAAGATATAAAAATAAAGCGAAAATAATTTCTAAAGTTAAACACCACTGACGTTGACTAATGCCGCGGAATATAGTTTCAATATTAAACATGTATCGAATGAAAAGAGGACACATCACTTAACTGTTTAAAAAGTATTGGAAAGTAAACGATTTTCATATTGAAGTCCAATTCAAAATGTTGATTAAGAAATATTAAAAATTTAATTATTATTTTCTTTTATTGCGATTTCAGAACGGAAATATAGTTTTAGAATTTTTTTAAACAAATTTTTTCAATGTCTTGCATTGACAACATCTAGTTAAACATTGTTTAATACCCATTGAACTAACCCTCGGCAACTTTATAAAAGACTAGCTATTCGTCAGTTTGGTTACCTCTGAAGTCACATTCAGCCTTATCACGACACTTAATGTCACGCTTTCACTTCAATAACCGCAATAAGATTGATTACACATGGTTTTCAAAACTACAAAATATTACTTGACTCTGAATAATCTTTAGAAATTAAAAAAGTCTAACTTAATATTACAACGACTTTGTAAATAATTCTCAGCTGATTAAAGTCTGTTTACTTTTTCCTAATGATTTTACATTTTTGTAAAATAAAATTATCGCTTTGTTAATTTGAATTTAAGTAACAATTCAGTTGAAATTTTTCATTTTCTTCTGTCTTCTTTAAATTCTCTTCAGCAATCATGACCTAAAATTGCCAAAAAAAAAAGAGTAGTAAATATCTATTATGTTTTCATAACTAGTACAATATTAAAAGGTTAAAAACAAATGTGTGTTATTAGAATACAATCGTTTTCTTCAATTACTTTTAAACATTTTTCCTTTTTGTGTGTGCAAAAAAGGAAACAAAAATACTTTGCACAATATTTCTCTAAAAACAACCCTGCTCAATATCTTTACCCAAAAATATTTGCCAAATGTTAAATAAATAACAAACAACAATCAAAAAAAAACTAACAAAAATAAAACGAAAATCTTAATTGTTAAAGGACGAATGGAAAAAGGATCCTTTAAACACAGATTTGTACATACAACAATAACAACAAGAATTACTACACATACGAGTCATTGTGTTGAAAACACCAAGTGTTATTATATTTAACATTCTTTTTTAAAAAATATCTAGTTGTGTGTCTGTTAATGTATTGAAGGCGAACAAAAGATTTCAAATGTTTGTTCGAACATATAACAGCAACAACTACAATAAGTAGAATATTGAAAGCAAGAAAGAGGAAAGAAAAAAAATAACAATGTGTTCCAAAATTATTTTTGAGAATTTTTTGCCTGTGCATACCTAAATGCATAATTGTTAGTGAAATAGGACCAGATAAAGGGGACTACACCGTGTCCAAGTCAAATTAAAAATGCACATAAAAAATCTGAGCTTGGAAATTTTTTGATCATCATATTTCTGAAAAGAAGTAGCTATCGTAGAGGTCGCACAAGGCATTTTAATGTAGAGGGCGCTGCACTTTTTGTGTTGCTGATTTCGTTTTTAAAATATTTTGGCGAAAATATCCATGTGATCCCAATAAGATGCGGTACAACAAGTTAAGGTCAAATTTGCTTATTTTAATCGAATTTTAAAGGAAATAAGTTTTGTTATTTTAAAAAAAAGAAAATTTAATTTTTTGTTTATTGTTTCCTGATGATGCCACCCAAAGGTGTGGCGAAATATTGAAAATATAAATAAAAATTTTTATTATTTATAAAACTGACCTAGTGCTTAATAAATTAGAAAAGAAAAAAAATGAAGTAAATATATATTTTTTTAAACTTCTATGACAATGTCCACGCTGACAATATTTAGGTCAAAGACTCTGCTTGAATATTATAGCGAGGATTTTGCTCAGAATGGATACGTTGCTGCAACACACACAGATTATTTTGATGCTACAATTAGAGTAATCAACTTGGGTAATATTTAATTTCAGAAATATTTTGAGATTGCTGGAGAATACTTGCGGGTGGGTGGGCGTTGACTTGGAATAAAGAACTAGAAGTCAGTCTCCCACATTCCGTGGTACGTTATGGATAAATTGAATCTGGTGAGTGATTATGTCTTGTTGATTTAGGCACTCCCTACTTGACAGTTTGTATGCAGCGAAATACTACAAAAAACCAGCAACAGTAAATATTTGCTTGGGTCTAGAAAAACAGAGCCAGATTAACTGCTGTGTGTGAGTAACTTGATGTGAAAGTAAAGTAACCAAAACAAATTTTTTAAAACGCATAAACTTACATTTAAAGTTAATCCAAGTTAAGGTAATAAATTTCCACAAGCAGTTTGCCTATGTTTATCTGAAACCTTAAGCCGTAAATAGAAATATTTTATTTACCCTTCAAGCTGAATAAAATACTCTATTTTCTGAATTTTCTGAAATGCAAAAAAAGTCTTTTGCAATAATTTTAAAACAGTTTAATGAAAAACATTTCTCTATTCTTAAGAAAATCCAAAAGATATTGATTTTTTTAGACATTAAAAATTCAAAAAAATTATAAAAACCTAATTGGCGGGGACTTTGAACTTCAATCTTTTTTAAATAATATCAAATATTTCATAACACCTGATAAAATTTGCCTCTAACCAATAACAAAAAACTTTTATGGAAACAGTGTTTGTTAATGCCTACCTAAGTTATTGTAATGTGAGTGTATAAATGACAATGCTACGGTTAAAGGTAAAAAGCTAAAAGAGGCAGCTGCAATTGAATTATTTCATTTGTAATAAGAATGATGACGTTAAGTTGAAGACTACTAGGGCAAAACAATACATTTTTTTTTCAAAAACGCTTGTGGCAAACAAACCCGACAACAAAAACAAGAAATGTATTAAAATTTGCTTAAAGCAAATGTGATGAGGATATTTGATGCTGCAAGAAAGTTAAAAAAAGGTCCGACAAAAAAAAATCCAAACACACGTGCAATGTATTACTGGCATATTAAACAATAGTCGACAGGATCAAGGACGCATACATCTAAGCAAGATAGGTAAATGAAGGTAGAGTGTTAAAGAGAGAAAATAAGTGAATGAAACTTGGTATTTTTATTTTATTTTTTTTAACCGAAATACCTTTGATAGGAATTCTTGCAGAAATATTACTGATTTTTTTGTAGGGATTAAAATTTAAAGAGTGGTGAGTTTTTAAAATGTTGCAAGTAGAGAATATGAGGAAAACGATTAAAGATTTAATAAATACGAGGGTTGCTATATATATTTCTGGCCTGGCAACACTGAGTCCTGCCAGGTGCAATCTGACATTTCCATTGGAAAGTTTGTCATTTTTAGGCATAATCGTATTCAAAACGTTTTGACGTACGACCATTATTTGTGTTGTTTACAGTGGCTTGAAAAAATTAATATAGAAAAAAATGGAATTAACTCGTGAACATTTTCGTGCCATCATTTTTCACAATTTTCGACGGGGATAATCACGACAAGAGTGCATTGATGAACTTAAATCTTTGTATGGCGATGAAGCACCATCATATAGCACTGTGAAAAATTGGTATAATAAATTTAATCGTGCCGAAGCTCGCTCAAAGACGAATTCCGTGAAGGTCGTCCAAAAACGGCTGTTGTGCCAGAGAACATTGATGCCGTGCGTGAACTCATAATGCAAGATCGACATGCGACATACCGAGAGATAGAGACAGCCTTAGACATTTCTTCCACCAGCATACATTCGATACTGCATGAACACCTGGCCGTAAAAAAGGTTTGTTCTCGTTGGATTCCGCACAATTTGAAAGTCGCTCAAAAATAGGCTCGTGTCGATTGGTGCAAGAAATGTTGCAAAAATACGATTGCGGTGCTTCAAAAGACGTTTATAAAATCGTCACAGGTGACGAATCATGGATCTATGCGTATGAGCCCGAAACGAAACAACAAGCGACCGTGCGGGTCTTCAAAGACGAGCAAAATCCAACAAAAGTTGTTCGTGGAAGAAGCACTTCGAAGCAAATGGTCGCCTGTTTCTTCGGCAAAACTGGTCATGTGGCGACTGTTCCGCTTGAGCAACGTAGGACGGTCACTTCTGAGTGGTACACTACAATTTGTTTGCCTGAAGTCATCGGAGAAATTCAAAAAACCAACAAGAGAAGTCGAATCATTGTTCACCATGACAATGCGAGCTCTCACACATTGGCTCAAACCAGAGCGTTTTTGACCGGCCAAAACGTCGAATTAATGGGTCATCCGCCGTACACCCTTGACTTGGCACCTAATGACTTCTTCTTGTTTCCGCACATCAAGAAAAAAATGCGTGGTCAATGATTTTCGTCGCCAGAAGAAGCTGTTGAAGTGTTCAATAACCATGTTTTAGAGGTGTCTCAATCGGAGTGGAAAAAGTGCTTCGATAACTGGTTTGAGCGCATGCAAAAGTGTATAAATCATGCTGAAGAATACTTTGAAAAACAATAAAACCATTTTTGATTATAAATATTAGCATTTTCACTATTAGGCCAGAAATATATAGAGCAGCCCTCGTAAGAACTATATTTTATTTAATATAAAATGGATAGTGTCTATTAGAAAAATTCTATCGATGAGATATAAAAATGTAATGAACTTTTAGTTAAATTGTGAATAAAATTTTTATGCTTGATAGTCTGTTGGTTTAAAACAGTTCTTTTGACAGCCTTTAAATCAGACTGTTTCCAACGAACTTCATAAGTTAACCCCTCTGTCCGAATTCGAGAGTAATTCAAACTCAAGAATATTGTGAGAAAACATTCTAGCGTATTTTATGTTTTTAATGTTTTGCATTGGCCTCTTTTCTATTACTGAATAAAACTAAAGAACTAGATACGAGCTAAATGTAAATATGTCTTCGTGAGCAAGAAGAGCTTTGTAAAAGGTTAAATATGAAAACAGTACCCCATTCTATTTCTTCACTAGATGAAAGAGAATTGACTAAAAAGTCGATGACGATTTTTTTTACTATTCTATATCAGGAGGAGCTACTAATTCAAGAGAGTGTTTTATAAGTGAACAAGCTTACTGTCCTCGATGAGTTTTTTTTACTTTCTTCTGACTGTGGTTGGGTATTACCAAAAAATACTTTTAAGGATCCATTCAAGATAGTTTTATCACACTCTCTATCTGGTTTAAGTATCAAGATAATTATATAAATTGAAATATTTCTTACATCCCTACAAGAAAGCAGAACACGAGCGCTTCTTTTGAGTTTGAAAATTACGTTTGCTTTGCCAAATATCACTGAGATTGTTTATGTCAAAACATTAAGAGCTCTCGAATTATGTTTATGTATGTTCGTGTGTATGGGTGTTTGCATATATGTATATAATTATCGGACAATTATTTTTAGTGGTTCAAGTAAGAAATGTGATAAAAAAAATTATAAACTAGACTAGTACTTCTTAAATCCTGTATGTTTCAATTTCAAAGTACTTAGACGCTGTTCTCTCCTTTCACTGGTAATGATTTATAGCTTTCAGTTCAACAATTACAATTTTAAATGAATAAAAATTATTTTGCCTTATGTTCATTTATTTTTAATATCTAAAAATCTTTTTTTAGAAAGAAAATTTATTTTTACAAATGTATGCGGACGTTTTTCAAAGAAAACAAGAAAAATTAGGCGCTAGCAGAATCAAATGCTATATTTAAAATGAGATATTATGAAATCTAATTCATTAAGATTGCACCGTCTTCCATATGCAGCCTTAACTTGAATTTAAGCGCCATCTAACGGTATGTTTTTATTAGCTTGATATACAATTCGATCAAATATATTGTATAGGAACATGAAAATCATTTATTTAAAACCCGTCATTACAAGCAAACACGGTGCAAAGCTCTGAGACAAATAAAAAATTAAAAAAGTAATGCATGGGAAGCGTCAGGTAAGTATGAAGGAAATCAGATTAGTCCATTTCAAATTTTATTTTTGTGACAAGAGAATGTATCAGCACAAGTATCTTACCCTGCATGTGACTCTTTGATCAGGGTAAATTTTATATCTTTCCTGAAGGGCATGTACAACCAGACAAAGGTAAATGTCTTGAAAAGCTCAAGGAAGCATTGTTGGAACAGAGCTAACTTTAAAAGGAATATGTGTATAAATTAGTGAGAAATTAGTTTTAGCATATTTTTTTCTAAAAGATAATATTTTTGACTATATATCTTTCAGAATTTAACAAATACCAAGGTTGAGATCTGGATATATTAATAGAATTTATTATAAGTACGAAAACGGTGGAAGGAAGGAAGGAAGAGGAGCGAATGAAGAGAAAGTAATAAAAGGAATCATAATGGGATAAATTCTTCGCCATGCACGTTACCCTAGATGGAAACATAATTCTTCTTATAAGTTAGCCTAACCTAACCTATAAGTATTTTAAGAGTGTATACTTTATTACAGGATTAATAAGAAAATAAAGAAAGCAGCAAATAAACTGGAAAGCTTGCTGTGAAATTTTAATAATCTCAAAAATTAATTTTGTTTTAAAGTAACGTTTGTTTGTCAATAGAAAACGATTATTATTACAAAGAAGTTATTAGTAATAAAAAAAGGGTTTATTCGCCACTCATTACTGTAATCACAGACTGTGTGTTGTAATATTTTTTGTACTTTTATTGATTTCTATTTAGAATAAAATAGACATAGTAAAAGCAACAGACACAGACACAGACAAGCAACAAAACTGTAGCATGTTTTATAAATTTTTTAGCTCTGTAATATATTTGAAGTTTTTAAAATTGTAAAAAATTTATAGGACACATGCCACGCACGCGTATTTAGTAGTTTTTATATTTAAAACTTCTGCTTTTCTTATTTAATTCTACGCCAACCCTTATAGATTTATAGTCATACTGCACCACAAGCACAAAAGGACAGTTACTTTTTCGGCATAATTATCAAAGTATAAAATAAAATATTAAACGTAAAGTAATTTCTAAGCGCCTGAATAAATTCGTAAGGACATCTGTCATTAATGTGCAAGCTTTTCCTTACAAACACTCTTACACACATTCAACCCTATTATTAATTTTCGGTTGATCTTCACAAGGGGTCGTCTGTCTGTTTGCCTGTATGACGAGTTTGTTCAAACAATAGTTATAGCGATAATGAAAAAAAAATTTTCTGCAAGATAAGAACTATTCTTATTGAAGTTTTTGAAAAAAAAGGAAAAAATTAAACTACAACTCATGATGGTTTCAAATTTTTGTTCAACCCTCTCCTACAAGGCGTTTTTTGTTTTGGCATGTTTAACACAACCACACACACACACACACACAAATAAAGCCGACATATATGTTATTTTTCATAGTCTTGTTGTTGCTTAGTGTTGATCAAAAAAAGTTCCTTTTTGTTTTCAAAGAAAACTGCATTTTATAAAACTACTATTAAAATTTGTTCCACTGTGACTCGGGAGAAAAGATAAAAGCCACCCCTAAAAACTATTTACTTATTTATTTTCAAAAAATTACTTTTTGATAATACTTTTTGTATTGTTGCTGGCACGAGTCCTTATAAAATTTTGATCCTTTTCTACTAATAAAACATAATTGTAGTTGTTGTTTTTTCTTTTTGGTTGACAAGCTGACTGACGATCACTCTTATTTGTGTAGTGTTTGCCTGGCAAGAATTAACAAAAGGTGTGCGTCTTGCTGGGTTGGTTGCCTTGTTTGCTCGTAAATTCAATTTGAAGAGTTTGTTGACTTGAAGAAGAATGTACATCTGCTGTTTTATTTTTATATAAAATTTTTCAAAATTTGATTTAGCAAAAGAGGTGCTAATAAAAGTAGGAGGCATATGTGCTGGAAATATATGAGGGTTATTTACTTAATTTGTTGGTGTAAAGGACAACTGAAGCGAAGGTAGTTGAAGGCTCTTGTTTTTTTTTTGCTGGGTGTCAATCGCAAGTAATCGAAATAATATTTAGAAAAGAATTATAATACATATCCTTAATAAAATTAAGAAAAATTTAAATAATAATTGTTAGCGGAAAATTTGCTGCTGTCCCCTGGTAGCTATTTTTAGATTATAAACGAAGAGTTTTGCTTGCTATATTCAATTGACAATTTATTTCCATAAAATTAATTACAATTCACAAATGTATATTATTTTAACTCTTGTTAAAATTCTTTTTGGTACAGTTACCAAGAGAAGTTTTGTTTCTGCCTTCGACAATTAAGATGGCGGTTTTTATATTCGAGAAACCGCGTAAAAAAATTTCCCTATTCGATAAAAAAAAAAAAAATATTTTTCCATGTGCCTAGTAAATTCACGTGTGTGGATAAAATTTGACATCTACCAGCGTTGTGCTAAAACGTAATGTAAACAAATAAACAATGTTGCTAATAGTGGCGGTAACAATAATGTTTAAGTCATGAAAGCACAAGCCAATTTAAGAGTCCTATTAACACAATCATAAATGTAAATGACTCTTACGAGGATGCAAATCATTTTGATTATTCGCACAGCATCTGTAGAATTGGCGGCTAATTGATGTCGTTAAGATGACTTAAAAATCGGATAACCGAATGCAGTGCGCACTAGATCGATTTTGTTCTATTCTGCTTAAACCAAAAATTAATAAGTGTCATCTCTGTAAAACTTGCCATTGACTGAAATGGCGTCTCCGGCAGCGTTCCCCCCGGGGGTACCAAGAGTCTGTGCTGACCTAACCTAGGTGCAGATTAGGGTCCTCGGGGGTATAGGGGGAACCAGTTCCCCGGTGTGCAGGCACTGAAGCTGGATAGATTGTTGGGTACTGTCGAAGGGTTATACCAGTTTCCTAACTGATAATAACGTATGAATAATAATGGCCTAACTAAAATGGCACCACGGGAATCGGTAGCCCACACAGGGAGCTGCCCATCTCTGTAGCCGGTTATTGGTGTGGTCCCTTCGGGGTGCAAGTGGTGGTTGTGGTTAAATTTGTCTATCTTTGCGGGTCTGGCGTGGAATAGACTGAAGTGTACTGTTGCACTCTCAACAGAGGAGTGTAATGATAGGGTAGATTCATTGTCCTGCAAGCCATGGTCTTAAAACTGCACAGTATTAGTGGTTCGACCACCATGTGGTAAGGGCTTACTGCCAGGTACAGACGTTAATCTAATCACTTATCCTGTCTCCGGCAGCGTTTTCATACCAAACTGTCACTGTCTGTAGATGCATTCGCAGATGACCGAAATGATTTTTTTCTTTTGAGAAATTCGATGTCAGATTGGAGTTTTTGTAAAAACCAACTTGAGAAGCCAAACGACCATCCACCTCGTTATGGCTCAATTGTTGAGTCAACTGCATATTTTAAGCCAACTAACTCGAGATCTTTGTGCAAAATTCTCATTATGCTAGAGAGAGAAATAACAAGTTGTTGAGAATGTTGAAATAAGTTGTATATTTTCGGCTTCAGCCGCCACATTCTTAATGGTACAAACCATAGGAAGAAGGGACCACTAGCAGGCCAGTCTGTTTGCGAGAATTTGCATACAAGTAAAGTTTTTTTCAAATGTCTCTGTGTGGCCCTAAATAAAATTTACTTATAAACGCCAAAGTCGTACAAAGTTTCAATTATAATTTTAAACTTAATTTCTGCAAAATGTACATAAGTTCCTGGAAATTTCGCAAAAGGCAAAAATTTCTAAAGATAGTTAATGGATAGTCAGGAAGTTAGATAATGAATTTTAAACAATATCTTGAACTGCAATTATCTGCTTTACACTTTTAAAACGTACCAATAAATCAATCTACTTTTTAATTTAATACATATTGGACTACGACAATTATTTATTCTTTAACTAAATGTGTCTGTCGTCTGTATTACTTATCCAATAGAATAAAACAAAGTTTTACAACTTTCTTAATAAAAGATGTTTAAACAAAGTATTTCCCAAAAAAAAAAAACAGAAAACTTCTTGTTTAGTATCCTGTTCTTATTAAAAACCGTAAAATTTATTTCTTATTTATGACCATATTGTAACCTTTTGCTGGCCAAATATAAACAAGAAATTCTGCTAACAAATTGAAGTAGAGTATGGTGGGTCATAATCAAGACTATTTACAACAATAATGATTTTATAAACTTTTAGTAAAGAAAGGAAAGAAAGAAAGAAATTCAACAGGAAAGCAAAAAGACAAACAAAAAAAAATCAAGTCAAGATTTTACTACCAGAAAAATGTTCAACAAACTTTCAACAAAACAAATGATGGTAAAGTCTGTTGGCTGGTATGTGTTTGTGAACAGGGGGGTGAGAGGTATAAAAATATTTCAAGACAAGTGTCTTTTTGCAACGCCTTAAGTGTGGCCAGGCAAATGCTTGAGGCCACCCACAATTATGACAATAATGCCATAACCAACAATGAAGAATAAAACACAAAAACTTGCAACTGTCTTGATTTGGCTGAAAATTTCACTAAATCATGTTCAGTTGATTTCTTATGGTTTTAAATATTTACTATTTAGAAATATAAACCTACAGATGGTGTTTTTGCTATTTTGCTGCCGCTGGTGTTTAGTGAAGGAAAATAATGTCGCAAAACTTTAGGTTTAATGGTCAAAGAAATAAGAAAACAAATTTGGTATTGTCGATTTTAAGGACACTTGATATTAAACCAAACACCAGCAACTTGCTTTTCCTCTTTCCTCTGTTTTGATCCTTACCGTAATTTGTGTGTATGTGTGTCCTTGTTATTAAATACTTGAGGAAAGTACTCAAGGTAATGACAGCCTGATTTCTTTTCAATAAGTAAGAAATCAAAAAGTCTTTAGTCTTTGGCATTTTGTACATTTTTGTTTTAAATTGCAGACTTTTGTTAAAAAGATTTCTAAGGATATTTTGTAAGCACACAAAAAAAAAGGTTTACAGTTTTTTAAAAGTTTATGATTAAAGGGTAGAAAATTAGCATTATATTAAGAAAAACATCTTGATGATACTACTGGGCGTTAATTAACACTCAAAGGTCACTTTACTTAAGGCAGCCTTTAAAAAACATTTTTGTTTAAAAGGTAAGCCCGCTGAAAAGTACATTTTTTGCAATGCTAAATAAGCTAAAGCAAAAAAAAAATATAATGATATCGCAAACTAATTTGTAATTAAAGAATTTATTTATTGGAAAATAGTCTTTAGTTTATGTTTCTAAATAATTATTTTAATAATCAATTTTTTTACTTTTAATTAATTTATGTATCAACTCTTTCTTTTTATTTTGGATATTTTGCTATCTTGTATGATAGCATTATCAGGATTCAATAATTGTTTAGTTCACAATCAAAGATGGACGCTTTACAGTTGCAGTAAAATTGCAGCAATCAGTAAATTTTTATTGAAACCATAATGTAATTTTCATTACCAGTAAATTTTTGCGATTTACTAAAGTTTAAATTGGAGTATAAGCAAAAACTTACTGACTACTGCTAATTTCAGTGATCAGTAAAAATTAACTGGTAATGCAATCTAACTTTCACTATTAGTAAAACGTTACTGCTTACTTTAAGTTTTTTTGTGCAGTTAAAAAAATGCGGTGTTCCCTTGTAAGGTCCGTATATTGCCACATCGGTTAAATATCATTTTAAATTTGTGGTTGATAAATTTCATTGGAAAATGCTATAAGATTCTACAATCTCATTTCAAAGGATTTAGGAAAATTGTATTCCACATTTGGGACTAATAAATTTATCAGATTAACTTAAAATAATTTACAAGTATAGTCAACAAAATAAGAATTTTATTTTATTTGTAATTATATTTTATTATCATTGATAATACGAAAAATCTGCCTAATTAAGTAATATTTAATTTTGTTTGAAAATTATTTTTAAATAATTATTTGTTAAAAGATTCCATGCTGGATTTTATATGACTATATACATATAAAAAAACGTAATCGTTTACAAAAATGTACACAAGAAGTTTATTTACATAGACGGTACACAGTGTAATCGAGAAAATATTGAATTGAATATTTAAATAAATTTAAAATGTGTTTCGAATATTATATTTATTGAATATGGTATTTTTTATTTTTATGTTATTATTTATTGTAAAAAATAGAAAAATCGAAAATCGAAAAATCATTTATTTAAATTCTTAAAGCGGTTTTAAGTGGACGTAACAAAATCTTTTTAAAATAATATTATTAACATAATAATAAAAAGAATCCAGAAATATTTTTCAGAAAGTTTTTTCTATTTTTAAAATTTTTTGATGTATTATTTTTTACTATATTATGGTAATACATTAATATGATATGTATAAACTTAAGAATCATTATTCTTCTACTATCTATACCCCGTGCACTTCGCTACTCTAATATGGGGGAGCGCAGTTTATATCACTTGATGTTCTCTTCTTATTTTTAAATTCTCCATCGCCCAATATATTTATGTTTTTGATGGGAGTTACTTTATTGTTCCAAAGGATATGTAAAAATTAGACGCAGGCGTCGTGTTTTGCCCGCTGACTCGAGGACATGGACCGATCTTACTGATTTTCACTAGCAACTCTTCCGAAACTATTTCTGAATGAGTGGCTTATTTAAGTTTTTTCTAGCTGATCTAGTGCCTTGGCAAACTTTATTTCAACACTAACACAGAGGGACAATTTAGGTATACCCTTTTTCCACTTTTTGTTGTAAATGGTATAAAAAATAGATACACAAATGCAGGGGCTGTATGAAATAACTCCCCACGAAATAACTCCCCAAAAATAAAATGAAATAACTCCCCAAACTAAAATGATATTACGCTCCAATTTTTTGGGGATATATTTCATATGAAACAAGTCCCCAATTCTTGAAATGAAAAAAAACCCCAATAATTTATCAAGAGATAAAATAATCCTGCATTATTTTTTATTTACAGTAGTTGAAAATTTTATACAAAAACTTGCATGGCTTCGTTAACTATTTGACGGCAAAAAAGACAATTAAAAATTCGCGCGAATTTTTAATTGTCCTTTTACACTTGTCCTTTTTGCCGTCAAATAGTTCGCGCGAATTTTTAATTTTCTGACAATTAAAAATAAATAATATCGTTAAATTTTCTTAGTGTTTTTTTCCATTAAACTATTTTTTATTGAAGCCGATATTAAGAGAACTACAATTATTTAGTTGTATTTTATGAAGAAGTTTCGTAAAAAAATACCAAATACCCCTCACAACGCAAACTTACTCCACAAACTAAATGCCTAGTTACTATTTTTTTTATCAATGACCAATCGACAATCATCAATGTGAGTTGTAAATATAACGGGACGTGTTTTAATTTTTACGATTTTAAACTAATTTTGAAAATGAAATAAGCCCCCAAAAAAAGAAATAAGTCCCCAAAAAACGTTGTTGGTATTTTCCCGTATATTTTTTGGGGGAGTTATTTCATTTCTTTTTGGGGAGTTACTTCGCGGGGAGTTATTTCATGCCGCCAAATGCAGGTATGTTCAGTAAAATGCTTATTACTCATGAAGTAAAATATATGAGAAGACTTTATTCATATAAAAACCTTGGAATTCATGAAAAATGTGCAGAAATTTAATCGGTTCACACATAATAAAGAACATTAGTCAGAAAAAGATTGTAAATTATTTTTGTATATAATAAAAATATTATTATATTTTAAAATAATATTATTATGAAAGACAACAATATGGTTACCTGAACCATGTTGTTAGCGTGCAATTTTACAGTGACTTTTCCTGCGATATAAATTATAATTTTTTTTTTAAGAAAAATTTTTTGCATTATCGTTGTGATCATGATTATTACTTTGACTGAAAATTCATTAAAGATTAATGTTTCTTTGATCTTTATAATAAATGTTCTTTTCTCTTTTATTCAAACACTAGTTAGTACGCAGTAGTTATAGATGCCAGACAGCTCATAGGCAACGTCGGTTCAGGTTCCAATCCTTAACTACTCGTCGAGAGCATCACAATAAAAAATAGATAAAAAAACTAATAATGAATAAATAAACAGAAAAACACTCCACCGGATGAATTTTTTTTAAATGGAAAACTTGCTGTTGTTGTTCTCCCATTCCTGTTTCCTGAAGATGCCACCCAACGGTGTGGTAAAATATTGAAAAAATAAAAAATTTCAAACAATAATTTTATTTTGAAAACTTACCTAGTGTTCGAATAAAATAGAAAAGAAAATGGAAATTTATTTTTCGGAATCTTTTTATATCCTTTACCACAAAAAGTGGAAAAGGTTATATGTAAGTTAGTCATTCCATGTGTAATTTCTACAATATCCATTGCCAACCGCATAAAGTGTATATATTCTGACTGCTCATGCATAGCGAAGTCGATTGAGTGATGTCCGTCTGTCCATCTGTTCGACTGTCCGTCCGTGTTAGTGTTAAAATAAAGTTTGCCTCGCCAAACTTGATTTCAGAAAAAAATGTATCAATCGATGGATTTCATTCATTCATTCTGAAGCTTTTGCAGAGATCTTTAAGCAAATTCTAAAATATTTTAAAAATGCTTAACCTATTGAGAGCCGATGGCATTTTTATGTAAAATTATATTTAAGCAGTACCAATTTTTTTATTTTTTAATTCTCAATGACCCCAATATTTACTTTTTTATTGGAGTTACTTTACTAAACTAGATTTACATAGATGGTGAAGGGTATATAAGATTCGGTACAGCCATATATAGCACTCCTACTTGTTAGTGTTAATTTCATTAGAATATCAAGAAATATTTATGTATATTTATGATTATGAACTTTGAATTTGATAATGGCCTTGATTGCAAATATTTTTTAGTTATATAATTATGATTATGTGACAACTGTACTTATGCTAAAATAAATACAACATAAGAGGGTTTAATTCCGTTTATTAAAAAATAAAAAATAAATATTTCTCTACTTACTGAGAGTTATTAAGAGCCGTTAAAAAATATTAAAGCTTTAAAATAAATATTTTTATTAATTACATTAAATATTAAAGCTTTTACAATAACATCAACAAGAAGCAAATTTTCATTCCTCTTCAGAATAAGTTTTTTACAATTCTACATTTTTTCAAATCACTTTATTTTTTTCTACTTTCTTTTCCTTTTAACTTTTATTGATATGATTTTTTTTTCTACAAATTTTACTTTTGTAAACTATTTTATCTAATTTTATGCTTGATTTAATGTTTTAATAGTTTTTTCTTGTGTTTTTTAGTTTTGTTTTATTTTTATCTTTATCCTTGTATCAGTTACGTTAAGTTTGAAAGGGGATTTTTTCTTGCTTCTTTAATTTTTCTTGCCCATGTTCTTATATTTCCAATCTATTGTTTTGTTACATACTACGTTTTTTAGTTCATGCATAGTTTTGCATACAGCATGTTTTTTTTGTTTGTTTTTAAACGTAGAAAGGTTTATTGTGTTAATCAAAAAGTTTTTTATTTACAGTTTTTTTTTGTTATTTTGTTCTTACATTCTATAAGAAAAGTTTTAATTAAGAAAACCTTCAAGTGATTTATCGATTAAAACTGAGACGGCAAAACATTTTTAGGTAGAAGGGGCATTGATGTTCAGTAATTAATATTAGTGTGAGACAAGTTTTTTTGTTTATGAGATGGCCTTTAATAAAATATATTAACATATTTATTAGTCTACTAAAGGATTGAATCCTCATTAAGAAAACAGTTTGTATTAAGTAAAAGAGGATATCAATAAAAACCTCAACTAATTTAATATTTTCCTTATATGGATCGGCAAATATTTAATTTGTCCCCAGTCTTTAGAAGAGTAAGATTAGAAAAATCCTTTCTTTCTGAGATGAAGTCTTCACTCGACTCGGATTTTTTTTTTGCTGAACCAGTGAACAACTATGGTTGGCCTCAAGCAATTCAAGTGCATTTTTTATTTAATTTTTTTTTTGTTTTTCAAAGCATTCGAGTAATGAACATGGCTTCAAAATGGAGTTGCAAATTTTCCAATTGCTTTGTTGTCGTTAACGTCCAAGAAGCGAATTATGCCATAAAAAATTAAGAACATTTTATGTACTGTTTCCTTTTTAGTGTTAATTAATGAAACCATGTCTCATCGCATTAGTGTAATTAGAGGTTTTTTAGGATAGGGCTATAGTTATTAAACAAATTGGGTCATGTATTTAAACTTCTATAAGAAAAAACAAATTCTGGGGAGCAGCCGAGTTCCTTGCATTCTCAATCAGGCCTACCTTCCCTTATGTCTCATCATCAGTTATTTGAGATTGAATTTATTAAGATCGTGGTGGAAAAGGCCTAAGGCCTAAGGAAGTATGAATTGGGCACATGGCTACTTCACAATCAGACAGATTTTGAGTGGTGAATTTGTACTGATTTGAAATAACTAAACCTTACATAAAGTCTGTAGTAATAAAAAATTTAATATTATTTTCCGTTAAAGAATATTGGGTTGTGCTTGAAATGACCCGAGATTAATAAGTTTTTACCCTCCACCTCCAACAGTTTGTGGTAAATAACAGAACAAAAAGGTAAGTAAGCTAATATATATGGTTCTGGTATTGGAATGTTGTTAAATAGAATTTATATTCCAAGACAGTCCTAATTATACAGAAAAATTATTGTCATTAAATAGCCCCCGTGGATAAGTTGCTTTAAAGGCGACTAAACGGTGGCAAACAGCAAACAATAGTTTTGTAGCCAGTATTGGGCTTTCGTAGGAAGAAAAGTAACCGGGAGCAGCTGTGTGTGCTGTATTCGTCAACGGACTTGTTTATTAAACAGAAGATATGAAGTTCAAGTCTCGAAATATGATGTATTGAGTTCCAGTGACATGAAGTCACACAGTATTGTAGTGTAAATAGCGTCGCAATGTTGGTAAAATGCACCTTTAGTAATCTAGAGATAATTAAATAGAAAAATCTAGCCAGAGTATCAGAGTAAGAATAAGTAAATGATTTGAATCTTACATTTGCTGTTTACAGAACGCCGACTTTTAATTTGATTGATCGTTTTCAAAGTAAGACCCTCTGCTGGACGTTCATGAAGACATTTAGCATTTAAAATTTTATGGTTGGATTTAAAAAGATCTAAATAATTATAAAACAATAGGTTCATATCAAGATTCGCTAACATAGTCAATAATCATTTTTCGTTAAAATACCCCAACAGCTCTTTTCAGCAGAATATTATTCAAAAATATAATTTTACTATCCCTTGTACTTTGATCCTTTTTACTTTAAAACATAAGAAGGGGCTTAAAAATCATATCATATATTGATTCAATAAAGCCAAAGTGTAATTTTGATAACAAAATTGAAAAAGCAACTCCTTTCAAGTCTTTGAATATTTACGGTTATGATTTCCATTAACAAGTTATCGCTAATATTGATTAAATTATCTGAATAGATAATGCTAACCTAATTCCATACAATGTTCATTTCATATTAATCATATTAATTGATAACAAATATATAACAAATATATCACTTTTTACCCTTAACATTTGGGGTTAAATTATACCTGTTGTTGCCGATAATGTAATTTGACTTCCCCCATCTAATTAAATTGTTTTTAATCAAAGTCCACCTTATTTTTATGATTTGTGAATGCTTTATGCCCTTTTATTCCCTTTTTTGTTTGCTAAACATATTATTTTTAACTAATAACTATTTAAATTTACTAAACACCTAAACACCTCTTGTTTCCGTTGATTGTCATTCTAACTTCCTTTTGGCATTTTTTCTTTTTTGTTTGTGGGGCAGGTTTATTATTTCCTCCTACTATATCCTGTTTTCTATATGAAATGGGAAAATTTTTTATACAAGCAACTGAATGCCTTTTTCTTAATAGCTGCGTTTTTAGAAATTGTTTTTAAGAATTAAATTATTTAATGCAAGCTAAACGGTGCAAGTTTCCGCTTCCTGTCGTGTCAAACTGCGGTGGGAAGTTTCTTAAGTTTAAGTTATGTATGTGGTTTAAAAGAGTAGTTTTATTAACCTTTTTTAATAAAAACTTCATACAAGTCTTAAAGGAAAGTTAGTTATTTTGAATATTCTTATTAATTCATTTTAAGAGTCAAAAAATGTGCTTACTCGTAATAAAAACCTTATTTAAAAAAAGGTGTTTAATTTTTTAGGTAATTAAGCTACTGATATAATCTGCTAACAAAATTAGGGGGCGGATTAAAATCTTTGAGTTTGAATATATTGTCAAGTTTGCTGATATTTTTGATCTTGTATTTCTTTTGTTCTTCGAGCGACATTTGAACTCACTATCCCAAACATGTGCAGCCAAGGAGACCAGCTTGGCTGGTACTGCTCAATGTGCTTTTAAGAAGCGCAGCCATCTTAGAGGCTTTAGTTTACTTAAGATGCACCTTAAAAAATTTAAATGGCTCCAGCGAGATATCAATTCTTTTTACTGACAAATATCTCGTTTCTGTTACTTAAGTGAGATATTTTTAGCATGACAATATTATAGTCATCTTCTTTTAAAGAGAGTGAGCTAGAGAAATAAACTTTTTTATTAGTTGATATTATATATTTGGCTGAAAAAAATTATTCTAAAGAAACGTTTTGAAGTGAACGATGTTAACCAATTTCAATATCACCTGTTGGAATACAACACTACGCCACTGGCTGACTTGGGTGTGAACCCACCAAGTCAATTTTTGGCAGACTAGTAAAAACCAAATTGTCAGTGACTGGTTCACTTTTGATTAGAAAAAATACAGATGAGGCTACAGTTAAAAAAATTAAAGAAAAAAGGGAAAAGCAAAAGTATTACTATGATAGGAATGCCAAAAGGTTATCGCCGTTTAAGAAAAGAGATTTAATAATGTTTAAAAAAGGAGGAAAATAATGGCACTACGTCTTAATAATATAATAATAGATTTAAGTGGTAGTGATCTTTTATATGAAAATAATTTAACACAGTTTAAAGGGAGAGCTAGTAGACATCCTGAGAGTTGAAATAGTGCCACCCAACTTAATGGAGGTAGTTGCTTGGAAAATATTTCGGCGGTAGCAGAGAATGCAGGTGCTAGGAAAATCACAAATCACGTAGATAAATCAGTTCCTTCTGTTGACTCTGAGCCTTCCGGTATCCGATTATCAGGAAGACACAGATTCAGATACAAATCTCTCGAAACGAGAACTACCTGGAGTGGTAAAGTTGTAAGGCCCCCACTACGATTTGTCAGGGACTATGCTGTAGAAACTTGCTCCAAACGCTAATAATACTAAGAATCATAATGACCATATTCATTAAAAAATTTTAACATTTCATTTATTAACAGCTATTCATTACAGTTTCATCAGCATCTATTTTTTCTTCCCCTTCCCAAGGAAAGTTATATAATTAATTGGAGTTCAAATTAACTGAGTGTGATAATTTCTGTTTATAATGAGTGTAATTTCTCTTTATAATCAATATATAAAGTTCTACTAAAATAACCGTAACTTTAATTAAAGTTTGAACTAAAGAATAACTCCATACATAAATTTAACTATGACGTTGAATCTCGGAGCTTTAGAACTGAAAGTCATATTACAAATAAGTAGCCGCAGAGGCTGAATTGGTAAATGAGGCTATTCGTAAGTTAAAATCACTCCGGAGCCCCATACTAAAAAAGTAATAATTGCTTGTGTGAGCGCCTCTTTCAAAAATAAGATACCGCAAGTCAAATTTTAGCGGAGAATATACTTGAATTCAAAATATAATTTATGCTGAGTCTGTAATAATATTTAGAAAAAAAAAATACTTACTAAATGAATGATACAAATCTAACCCTTTATCTATTATAAAACCCCAAAAAATTGTTGATTTAGTGAAATCAAAATTCTTTTACTTTGACAAGATAATAGAAACGAACACTAAGAACTTAAATAGATGCTTAAAAACTTCATGTGGTAAGTATTTACAGTAAACAGTGTGGGATGGTAAACTGATCGCTTCGATGGTTATGTGAAAAAGCATTAAATTGTATAACAATCTCTAGTAAACCATCGACCATGAGGGTCTGTGCCAATCATTAATAAATAAAATAATGAAATTATACGTTCTCTTTCAATCTCTTCCAATACATCTACACCTTGTCCCCTTTGCATGTTTTGATCAAACGCTGTTTTATTCCATCATTATTTGTACAGGTGTTTAATAATTTAAATATGTTGTTGTTACTAAATTGGGGTGGATGTGGCTAAGAATTTTATGACTTATGACAATCAAAACTAAAAAAAAAACAAAATATAAGTTAATCAACTTAAATGTGGTACGTGGTACTTGTTTGTCGCTTTTCTCATTTAAAGCGGAAGTGTAGGTATTTGTTGTAAATGCTTTTAGTGGAGTAATGTAAAGCGGAACTACTGTTGAAAGATTCACTGCTTTTCATCTATTGGAGTTTAAAAAAATATATATATGAACTATGCTGAGTAAACTAACAAACATAGACTGTGAGTTTTATGACAATTATATCCAGCGCGATAGTAACAAAGACATGCGTGATTTTTAAAAGTTTTTTTTATTAATTTTTCAAAGATAAACTAAAAAGCATTTGCACGTATTTAATTAACTAAATTATTTTAATTTGATATATTTTTTCAAATGTTTTATTAACTTCAGAAGTTAAGAGATGGCTTGCTAATTTTTCGCAGGATATTTAAGTAATATTTCTTCTCTGGAATAAAAATGTCTACGTTGACTAAAGGAAAGAAAATAATTAATTAATCAAAGAAGTCAGAAAAAATTCTCGAACAAATTACCAAAGCATTATTTGTGCAATTTCAATGGCAAATAAATCCGCCAAGTGTGAAAAGACCCATGTCTGACCCCCCTTATATTTTTAATTTAATTTTTTATTTTTTATTTAATTCAGCGCATATAGAAATTTGTGCCTTGGGTATGTTTAAAATATGGCTCTTTTAAAAACCCGTAACCATTGGACCAGCATAGTCTACGTATGCTTATAGTCTCAACTTATGGCGGTCATATAAATTTGCGGGCATCACCTTTTAAAAAACATATTTACAATAGACACAATTTTCAAAAATATTACACACACAATTTTGCACTAACACATTTGCAATATGTTATATTAAAAGGCGTGTCCCGTGTAGCGCACTTGGTACTTAATTGGTATGACTTTTTATTAGGTAGATTAAAACTAATTTTGGGTCAGTTTTTATAGCAAAGTTTGTTTAGCAAAGTGGTAATTCCTGCCTAAAAAGTGATTGATAATTAAATCTATTTTAAAGATCAAGTTTATTTTGTATTAATTTTTCTTTTGTAAAAAACAACTACTGTCAAATTTCATTTGAAAAGAAAAGAGTAAAGATTTTGTTGTCAGTTGACAAACTTTTTCTACAGACATCACAAGAACACAAAAGTTTCGGTGAATTTTTTCGCTTTGTTTTTGATGATCAAAAGACTGGCAATATTCTTGCGGGGTAAAGATTTTGTTACAATTTCTCTTTCATAACACACGGAGCCTTTTGTTGTAGATGAAGGGGTAAAAACGTAACCCTTTTATATCCGCGGCAATGGCTACAAAGCCCTTTATCACTGGATTCGTAACAGGTAGACTTTTGAAATTTGTATAGAAAGTCTGTAGCCACTATAACCAAAAATACAGCAAAATCAAAGGGTGTTCTAAAAGTGACTGGATATATATTAAATATTTATTTTTTCTAACTATGGTTGACAGACACGTTAAATTTGCAAAGTGTATGTAAACTTTAAAACAAAGGGTGTCCAATATTGACCTCATATTCACGTATGCGGTCTTTTTTTTTTTTGAAGACTCTTTAAATTTAAGTAATTTTATAACCTATTTTAGAACAAGTACAAAAAAATTACAAATGAAATTAAAATATAAAGGGGTGTTCCTATTGTGAAGTGATTTTGAGGTAACTAGATTTAGTATTTTAAATGTAGTAGGCAGATATTTAGCATTTACCAAGAATACGAACAAATATTTTCCTTATAAAAATTGTTAAATCCGTTATACGCAGATTACTTATTTCTATGTCTGCGAAGATGGCATTTTATTTTGAACAATTATAGACAGAAGTTTGTTATCGCACAAAACTACAAGTTAGAAAAATTTAATTTAAACTTCAAGGAATACTTAATTTTGACGTCTCTGGTCTTATCTTCTAAACTTTAATAGGCAGACACATTAAATTTTCACCACTAAGCAATAAGACAGTAAAATAAAAATGAAAGGGCAGACCATATATTGTACCGAGTTTGAGTTTAATTCTTACTCTTTAAACTATAAAAAGGAACTCTTATGTTATGATATGTTGTTAGTAAAACTTACTCAAAGCTGCCAAAAGTTACCATTTTTTAAAACATACATATCAAACGTAAATAATTAACAACACAACGGTTCGAATTTTTCGTGCATTAGAGGCATCATATTTTTAAATAATGTGGCACCGTTCTTTTATGAACTGTAACTTAATGACCATATGACTACAGAAATGTTTCGTTGCAAACTAAAATTTTAATCTTTATTTTATTAATTTTTCTACTGCAAAATAATTGTTGTTGAGATTGTAGGTTATCCATTCGACTGAATGTTGCTTTTTATGTTTGTGCCCGCAGAACTCAGTTTGATAGATTATGCTTACAGATTGGTACCATCCTCTATGTAGTTCATAATCTTTAAAAATTAAAGAGTATCCCCATAAATGTTTTTTAAGTGTATTATGAACCGTAAAGCGTATTACTGCGAATTACTATATCTCCCATTAGTAAAAATTAATACAAAAAAATCTAAAAATTAAAGGGTGTCCTCACAGGTGATGTAAATTGACTTATATGCGCCTATCTTTTGAACTGTTATAGACAAACGCTTAAAAATTGGACAGAAGATCGATTTCTATATTCGTTATAGTAAAAAGTATTAATATATAAAATTATAAATTAAAGGGTGCCCCAATAGTTAATACTAATACTTTTGAACAGTTGTAGACAGACGCTTGAAACTTACAGCGAACCTGTATTGCTAACTCCGCTATAATAACAACAATAAAATTTGGATTTGGAAATAAAAGGGTGTCCCAACAGTTGATGTAATTGTGCTGAAACTTACAAGGGACTTGTATTGCTAAGTCCGCTATACCCACAAGTTTATAAATTGCATTTAGAAATTAAAGGGTGTTCCTAAAATTAATGCAATTTGACCTATCTGGCTGTATATTTTAAACCGTTATATACACACACTTAAAAATTATACATTATTATATTGTTTGTTATACTTGTTTGTTGGGTATAATAAGAAGTAAAAATAATTTAAATTACAAATTAAAGGGTTTTGCAATAGTTGATGTAATCTGATGTATATGGCCAAACTGTTAAATGGTTACAGACAGACGGTTGAAATTTACAAAGAACCTGATTGCTAAGTCTACTACAAGATCAAGTATATAATTTAAACCTGGAAATTAATGTGTCACCCTTTAGTTTCTCTAATATAATGTATATTGCCAAACTGTTGAACAAGTACAAAGTTTGGAGATGAAATATAAGGGTGTCCTAATACTGTATGTAATTTGATGTATGTGGCCATACTTTTGTACCGTTATATACCGACAGATGAAATCTGTTTTTTTTAAAGAATTATTGCAATAAAATATCAGTATAAAATTTTCCGTAGAGAATTTAATTGGCTGAAGCTTATTGGTGTTAAAAACGATTGGTTAGAAAATAAAAATAGAATTTATATTTTTAATGTTATTTTTTATATTTTAGTAACCGATTCTGTGAATTAATTCCTTACAAGTTAAAGTCATCGAAAAGTGAGAGCTGTGTTATTAAGAAACTTATTAACCGTTTCTGCAATTAGGAACTTTTTTAATTTTAGTCATCCTGTTAAGTATTAAAAAAGCTTTTAATTGCCTTTAGAAAACCCTTCTGTACCGTAGATATAAAATACGAGGGCTGCTCTTTATATTTCTGGCCTAATAGTGAAAATGCGAGTATTTATAATCAAAAATGGTTTATACACTTTTGCATGCGCTCAAACCAGTTGTCGAAGCACTTTTTCTACTCCGATTGAGACACCTCTAAAACATGGTTTTTGAACACTTCAACAGCTTCTTCTGGCGACGAAAATCGTTGACCACGCATTTTTTTCTTGATGTGCGGAAACAAGAAGAAGACATTAGGTGCCGAGTCAGGGCTGTACGGCGGATTACCCATTAATTCGACGTTTTGGTCGTTCAAAAACGCTCTGGTTTGAGCCGATGTGTAAGAGCTCGCATTGTCATGGTGAACAATGATTCGTCTTCTCTTGTTGGTTTTTCGAATTTCTCCGATGACTTCAGGCAAACAAATTGTAGTGTACCACTCAGAAGTGACCGTCCTACGTTGCTCAAGCGGAACAGTCGCCACATGACCAGTTTTGCCGAAGAAACAGGCGACCATTTGCTTCGAAGTGCTTCTTCCACGAACAACTTTCGTTGGATTTTGCTCGTCTTTGAAGACCCACACGGTCGATTGTTGTTTCGTTTCGGGCTCATACGCATAGATCGATGATTCGTCACCTGTGATCTTATAAACGTCTTTTGAAGCACCGCAATCGTATTTTTGCAACATTTCTTTGCACCAATCGACACGAGCCTTTTTTTGAGCGACTTTCAAATTGTGCGGGATCCAACGAGAACAAACCTTTTTTACGGCCAGGTGTTAATGCAGTATCGAATGTATGCTGGTGGAAGAAATGTCCAAGGATGTCTTTATATCTCGGTATGTCGCATGTCGATCTTGCATTATGAGTTCACGCACGGCATCAATGTTCTCTGGCACAACAGCCGTTTTTGTACGACCTTCACGGATTTCGTCTTTGAGCGAGCTTCGGCCACGATTAAATTAATTATACATATTTTTCACAGTACCATACAAAGACTTAAGTTCATCAATGCACTCTTGTCGTAATAATCCACGTCGAAAGTTGTGAAAAATGAAGGCACGAAAATGTTCACGAGTTAATTCCATTTTTTTCTATATTAATTTTTTCAAGTCACTGAAACAAAAATGGTCGTACGTCAAAACGTTTTCAGTACGATTATGCTTACAAATGACAAACTTTCTAATGGAAATGTCAGATTGGACTTGGCAGCACTCAGTGTTGCCAGGCCAGAAATATATATAGCAGCCCTCGTAAGGGGCAACGTATACAACCAATAACCTCCCTAAAAATTCAACGATAAAAAAAATCAACAGTAATAAGAATAAAAAAAACAAAGAATTAATAAGTATTTTGTATCAGCTTATGTTGTTTATCAACCATCCAAAACCGAAACTTAGTGGGTGTAGCTGGCTGGCTATGGGCAATTTTCTTTTTGATTCCAATAGGCTCTTGTTCTCTGAACTATAAATTTGATACAACTGGGTGGTGCTTCCGTATTTTTATTTTTTCTTTTTTTCAATATAAAAAAACCAAGTAAATAATTCTATATGAGAGACCTTAACTTAATAATAGTTGGTAAGAACGGTAACAAATACAATGAAATCTAAACTTAAATACAACAACAAGTTTATACTGAATTTGTTTTACAAAAAAATTACATATATATTTCAAATTCGCCTTCAATATTTTGTAGGTGTTGGTGTCTTTTGCTCTATTTATAAGAGTAGGGGAACATTTGTTGTCGTAAGTAAACTTTAGTATTTTTTTTGTTTTGTTTTTGGATTTGTGTTTGTGTGCATCAGTAAAGCGGGACGAATCATTTTCTTTTAAAATAAAGCGTAATTACTTTAGTACGAGCTATATATGAATGAAGCTTTATAAAATCGTATATTCGTCATGGTTCCACACAAGTAAATATGTGTGTTCAACTATTTTTATTGTTGTTCTTACGTACCAATATAAACAATTGAAAACAGCAACAAACAATAGCACTTATCTTTCATTATCTTGTCGACAATAATATTAGTAGCAGCAGCAAGTAAACTTGTAGTATTTAATTTAGGTGTCCGTCCATAGCGTGGCCACAAATTTGCTGTCGGCAAATATAATTTAAAATATTTTAAGTTTAAGTGTTTCATTTCTATTGGTCGCTTTTACTAAGCTAATTTTATTCTTTGTATTTGTTTATGTTATGAACTAACAGACACATTTACAAATAGAAAAAAAGTTTATAATAAAAAAATAATAAAACAAAAACAAATAATATTGTATGAGTAGTAAAATTTATCTTTTCTGTATGTATTTTTAGCAGGGGGAATTAAATATAAAAGTTTTGCATTGAAAAACAATATTTTTTTCTTTTTAATTTCTGATATGACTATCATCAAACTGATGGGAGAAAGAGAGACATTTTAAGGTCGCAATGAGAATCAATACTTTAGGATTGGCTCCTAACTCTAAGAATAATTATTAATTACCAATATGGTTTTTAATTGTCCGATTCTCTGAAGGAAACATTCCCCCATTAACGATGCTGTAGCTTAGATCGTTAGCACATTGACTATAAGCTGTTATTGATTCATTGGCTTGAGTTCGTAACCCAGCCACGGTCAATTTAACAACTTTATTTTTTTTTTAAATATATATTAAGGTCTGTATACCAATATAAAAAAACCCAGCTTCCTTCTTCGCCGGTATTGCGCTACAGCAAATCATTGGCGAAGTAAAAAAAATATACAAAAAAAAAAAACAAAAATCAAATCCTGACGGAGCTACACAGCTACTTCAAATGAAAATGTGCGTTTGTTTGTCCACTTCGAGTTGGAAAAACTCAATCTAAAACAATTTTTTTTTGTTTAAATAAACTCTGAAATTGGATTTTTGCAACAAATATGATGTTCAAGCCTTATCTTTGATTTATCTCTCTTGAGATCGCAATTAGATTTGAATTCTCAGAAACGCTTCGGACTTTATTTTATTATTTTTAATAAAAAGTTGTTTTGTATGAAGATGAACTTTTGAGGAATGAAAAATTATTACAATTCTATGGTTTCCAAAGAAAATATGAATATTTAGACAGTAGCAGAATATAATGCGCCATATTTCTTTCTTTACAGGTTTTAGAAATTAAAACAAAAATGAACTTAATCCGAAATAACTAATAATTTATTGAAAATTAAAAACTTTTAAAACTAAATAAATAAATTTGTCTTATTTTAAAAATTCGAAATTAAATTTAGTTTTTTAATTGTCCCAAGGAACTAAGAAATATGCTACCTTGTACGAGTAAGTATCGAAAACACGAAATAACTATCTGTCGTAAAAATCAGTGCTATTTTGAAGTTTACTATTTTACTATTATTGTGCTAAAAAAAAGCTTTCAGCCTTTGTAGTTCTGATTCGTGAAGAACTTGTAATGAAATAGAACTTTTTAACATAAAAAATTAAGCTCTGCCTTATGTATTTTACTTTATTAATTTTAAATAAAAAATAAGAAAGTAACAAAACTAAGACAACATCTTGAAAATTTAGTGTATCTTTATAAACTAAATTGATTTTAATGAAATTTGAAAAATAGATAAGTCCGCAAATGTAAGATCCAATAGGTAATGTCTGGTTTCGAAGCTAGTACCTAGATGAGAGGAAGAGGATAAAAAAGGGGATTTACGGATGCATCGATTTTAACAAAACTTCAACAAAGTTAGATATTTATTTAGAGCTTCAAGGAGGGTATGCGCATTTAACAATAAAGATCAGCAGGGGTAATTGAGGGAGATATTTGAAATATATATAAGTGCTGTTCCATAAGGTCCAAAGTGCAGAAGGATATCTGTTATCAAAAAAAAATATGGTTTGGATGAGTGGTCGTAGAACGAACAGTAAGTTAAAGATTTTAGTTTAAATACATTAAAAAAATAGTTAACAAGTAAAAGTGCTATATTTGGCTATACCGAATCCTTTATACCCTTCGCCATTTATGTAAAACTAGTTTAGTGAAGTAATCCCATCAAAGAAGCAAATATTGGGGTAGCATACAATTTAAATTCTCTTTTACATAAAAATGTTATCGTCTCTTAATGGGTTAAGCATTTTTAAACATCTTTTTGTATTTCCTTTAAGATATCATCAAAAGCTTTTATATGGTACCCATATTGATATTTTAAAAAATTTGAAAAGTTTAGAGGCCCGTAACTCAGCGGAAATTTTTTCACTGGGTGTTTTTTCTTTTTTTTTTAAATTCTCTATCGTTCCATATATTTGTTTTTTTGATTGGAGTTACGTCATTGTTCCAAATGATATGGAAGAATTAGACGCAGATGTAGACGTTGCCCACTGCCTCGAAGGACATGAACCGATCTTGCTGGTTTCTAATAGCACCTCTTTGGGCACTATGTCTAATCGATTAACGTATTAAATTTTTTTTAGCTGATCTAGTGTCTTGGCAAACTTGATTTTAGCACTAACACGGACATTGCTCAATCGACTTCGCTATGCATAAGAAGTCAGAATATATACACTTTATGGGGTCAGAAATGGATATTGTAGAAATTACACACGGAATGACAAACTTATATATACCCTGTTTCCACTTTTTGTGGTGAAGGGTATAAGAACGGAAACCTTTTAGGTACTAAGAACTACTTTGTTTAAAAGAACTAACACTACACTAAGTTGCGAAGATAGGTAATAAGGAGAAGTGAAAGAAAAAGGGTTCACGTTTCACAATCTTGCAATTTCATATAGTGCTAATTTTGAACGCCCTTGTTTTCAAGCTAAAGTTATTAATTTATTTTTTACTCCGATTTAATGACGTTGGATAATATCGGCAGAAGCTTTAAAATATACCAGTATGCTAATTAACAAGTACATGTCAAGAACATTGAGAAAGCGGCTGCGGTTCGAACCCTAGGACATCAAAGCAACTACATGTTCAGTAATCTATGAGTCACCCATTTAAGAGTGATTCTATGTTTCTGAGGAGATCCTAGCTCTTGAACTTAAGTTTAGTACATATTTCTACGACATGATTTAACTTTTATTCAAAGCTCTTGAGACCAAGTGTTCAACAAATAGGTATTTGTTACACTGAACTAATAATAATAAAGTTTTAAGATTTTCATTAAAAAAATCAACACAGAAATTGGTTGAATAATTTTGTATATTCAAAATTTAAATAAGTAAAAATGTAAAATAAATTCCATTAAATACCTGCTAGAAATACCTGTTCTGCTTAAATTAATAATCACAAAAAAATATTATTATATACCTAAGCATATAATACATAAAAATATATTAGCTTTTCATGTTATACTTAGAATGCAGACTTTCCTGCATCCGGTCTCAGTTGAATAACAATAAAATAAATACTAACAACAACTAACAACAAGTGTTTTTTATGCTTGAAATACAAAACACTGTCTCTGAAATATGTATTGAAAATCAGGGTGGCATAATTTAGCCAGCCGGGGGAGTGGTATTCGTTTTAATACAACAATAAAATTAAGTATAATTTCTTGCTGAAATATAAAAAAACAATAAATTTCGTTGTATTTTTAAATCTAAAAGCAACAAATAAAAAAACTGCTCATACTCATACTTAATCTATTGTGTCGTAGATACACTTTACTGTGACTATCTAATGGATACATGGTCGATCTCAATTTGAAATAAATTATACTTGATTATCATTTGTTGTTGTGTGTTGTTCACTGTGTTTTTTTTTTATTATTTCCGTAAAAAAACAATATAACTAAAGCTTATTCTACAAGTCATTTGCAAACTTAATTTCTCCACCATTTATTAGAATTAAGCAGAACAGAACAGAAATCCAACACACCAACACGCCAACGAACCAACCAACCATTCGTTAAATAAATAGTCAGAGGAATTAAAAATATTAAAAAAAAAAAACATTTTTATATAAAATTCGCGTTTTTGTTTATCTTTTATTTTTCTCTATACGATTTTGTTCAACCAGGCGTAAAACTTTGAGATCGCCAGTGAGACAATTTTATTACAGATGTTAATTTTTACTATACATTTCTAAACATGTTCAAGCGTGTAGATTCATGGCGAATGAAAAACATGAATTTACTTAAAATTGTGTGTTTGATTGAATATTTTCGAGAACACGTTAACGTTGTTTTTCGAACAATAACACGTCATGTCACTATATGTAGATATTCGTTTGCTTTTTTGCATACTTCATAGTGTGAAGTGCTGTATTGATTTTAGGACATGGGCTGAGGGCATCAGTGACACTTAATCTCTTAATTATTTTAAATAATTCCTTTTTTACATATAAATTAAATTCTTGTTTCAACTTCATTTATTCAAAAAAGCTCGATGTAATAAAATGTTAAGGATACTTTTATAATCAAATTCTTCTTTTATACTAAGAAATTTGCAAATAAAAAAGATTTAATAGCCATTCCTAATGGGATTAATATTACGATTTTTTTTATGTCATTAAAAATTTTTTTAATATAGTTTTTGTTGCCAACAAATAATTATTTTAATTGAATTCTTAATTTCAGGGCTATTGGTGATTTATTAAAAATACGCAAATTCAGGCAATTATTCCATTCTCAGTGCATTCCTAGAGGGTATGGTAAAAAAATGTGAAATAGAGTGAAAGAAAGGGTTCTTTCTTAGAACTCTGCACTATAGTCAATATTCATTTTTAGCGCAGTATTTTAGAGGCTCCGGCGTTAAATCAGCCCACTACTTTGAAGATAATTTGTTTATTCCTTTACTGCGCCAAGAATTAAGTGCTGTGGACAAGCTGAAGTTGGGATAGTAGGCAGGTAGAAGCAAGTAGTTCTAGAAGTTGTAGAAAAGTAATTGGCTCATTGGTCCCGATAAGAGTTAGAGATTTGAAATGCTGAGATAGTAATAAAAGGGTGACAAGATGGGTATTGCAAAAATTTTTAGGATGCAAAAGAATACTATATGTTTGACTATAAGTACTTGCCACATTGTCTGTAAACAATTTGGAGAGGCTACTAAGAACAAAAATTCTGTAAAGCAGAACAAAGGCATAGAAGTTGGTAGTAAGTTCTTCCTACCCTCGTATCTTCTGCAGTAATCAACTGCTAGTTATACTCATCATCTTGGTATGTTCGTCAAGCTTATAGTGACCAGTATTTACGTTGTAAATAAAAAAAATTAGTTCCGGCCCGATCCTGACGGCTAGAACAATCCTAAGATTCCGAGCTTAGTTTACAATCTGAGCCAGTTCACAAAGTTCTGCAAAGTCAGCATCTTTGCGAGCATTTCAGCTCCACTTGTTCCGTGTCCCAGCACCCACATAAACGCTTTTGCCATATGCACCGCTATCCAACTTTATGCTGTCTGGCATTTTTGTACAATATTGGATATTGTGTAGACACCCAAGACGGACTTCATTGCTGGTTGGCTGTTAAGAATTATTAAAAGTATGGTGTTATGATATGATAGATATGTATTTAACGAAATTAATACGTTCAATTCTGGCTTACTTTTACTTTCATTTCAATTTAGTCCTAGATTGGGATTTAGTTCAGTTCTTGTTAAGCACTTATTTAACTATGTCCGACTTAAGTTTTATTTAAGGGCAATTTTGTCTTAGTTCTGATGCCGATATTGGTTAGTTCTAGCTCAGTATTTAATATAGTTAAATTCTTAATTAGTTTGGCGTAAGTTCTTACTCTGTCCTGTTTAAAATATAGATTAACTATTCTTCATTTCCAATTCTTTTCTAGATAAAATCTAGTTAAGCTCTAGTTTAAATGGAGTCGGAGTAAAGGTGAATTGATGAAGGCTTCTGTATACTAGGAACACAGATGCAATGGTAAAAGGTCCTGTAATAGCAGTCCAAATCTTTACGGAGCCATTTTTTAAGAAAAATAACAACGCTACAACGTAAAAATATGCGTCAGTTGTGGTTGACTTGCTTGGAGAGTCTGATTATTAAACGACTAATAAGAAAGATGCAACTGCTAGTGCAAACTGTTGGTAACACTTGTTGGGATTTTTTCCAGGGATCGTAACGGTTATAAGTTTTATGTTAAAAATTACTTTTTAATAAATATATTACAATTTTTATTTTCTGTTCGGAAAAACCAGCTGTTTTTCGTGTTTTATTTTTTGCTTGGAAATTAACAGATATTTTTCGACTAAAAAATAACTAAGAAATATTTAAGTGTAAATGGCTGTGATAGTATGCACATGCTCGTGCTTTTACTAAAAGACCGTGAGAAGAAATCTAGGTGGAACCACTGAGAAGAAACAAAACAAATAAAGTTAGGTGCTGTATTTGCAATAAAAATAATTTCTAAATTTGGAAAGCGAATAACATAGCACTAGTTTCAAGAAAATGTTCATTGACAAAGGAGTTGCACTACCTTACTGAGGCCAGCCTGTTATCGTTTATTTGTGTAAAACGAACTTCAGAACAATAATGCCGCATAACCATAACCACACCGTCTTGCCGTTAAAGAAATACACTAATTTCTATTGCACTGTTTTGTCGTCCTAAAGCATCTGGAACAAATTTTATTTTATTTTAATTAAATTAGTTACTTAAATTAGTTAACTTAAAAAAAATCTTTTTTCGTGCTATTTTTTATTATCCCGATTAATACTTAATTATCCCTATAAAGAAGTTTCCTGAAGAGCTAACGAGATGTGTTTTTATCTTCAATAATCAATATCGGTGATTTATGATTCAAATCGGGTAATTTAAAGATTCTATTTTTCTTTCTCCACTGTATACGGCTGACTTTTTTTCGGCTCTTTTATACAGTTAAAAGATAATGAAAAATAAAATATCAAAAACACTACGATAACTTAATTCTATGCACGGACATTTTGCAAGTTTTTAAATTAAATTAAACAAGGGGAATTTCTATTAAATTAACTTTAACTAACCTGAAGAGCTAAGTAAGCGATAGCGAAATGGCTATCGAGGTGGCTTTCATCCTTTATTATTAATTTCGGTGATTTAATTATTTAATCGGAATAATAAAAAATATCACAAAAACAAGATTTTTTAAAGTTAATTAATTTAATAGAATATTCCCATTGTAAAATTAAATTAATTAATACATGACTTAGAGTAGGGTATTTAAAATGAAACTCTATTATATCAATTCAAAGCAGCTCTTTATTTTGAGGCTTGTGAATCTATTTTAACTTTCTCTAGTCAAGTTAAACTTTTACAAAATAATGTATGTGTAGATATCACTTTAACTTGTTGCTATTGTTTTTCAACCACATACGTACATATGTTTATATATTTATACTTGTACTTAGATGATTATATATTGTCATATTTCTAATTGTAAAAATATACATTTTTTTCTGTTGTTGGTTAATTTTCCTTTGCAATTCAATGAATTTGCGTTCTAAATAAATTTATTTTAAATTCTTATTATTACAAAATTATTTTAAGTTTAAGCTTATAAAATGGGGTTTCTAATTTCATGTAAATTTATACAGATAAAAATGTAACTTAATATAACTAATTTTTTATTACAAACAAAATTAACCAATCGCTGGTTTTTCTAAGAAACTAAAAAAAACCATTAAATATAAAAATTAAAAACCTACTTAAAATATTCTCACGTTTTATCTCTTAATATACAAAACTAAAAATGTTATTTTTATTTTAAATAGAAAATGTTAATATAAATTAAGCACTTAATATGCTTCCTTAAACTTCTAGCGCTTTCTCGTTTATTTAACATAAAACTTGCAAATAAATGCAAAACTCAACAACTTCAAAATTAACTCTAAAAACTAAGCAAAAAACCTTGAATCGCTAAGTACACAAACTCTCACAATTATACTTCAAGAAAAAAAATAATAAAAAAACAAGGATTCTAACGAATATAAAAATTCTAAGTTTCATCAAGAAAAGAAAAACCAAGAATAAAAAACATATAAGCGGAGTATATTAATATTTTCATCATAACATTTTCTAATAAACATTTTTACTCATGACTACAAGTCAACTTAAATTTGCATTTTCATAAGTGGCCTTAGGTGTACTTACTTAGAACCCATTTTAATATAACAAAAATAACATGTGCACACAAACTTATATACAGGATATGCATGTGAACTCCTTAAAGTATGCTACAACAATTCGTCTGTTGAATCTTAGTACAGTAGGCCTTTTGATTTGATGGAAGAATAAGTTCTCTTAGTTTTGTTTTAAGCTTATGTAAGCGGTAGGAGAAAAAATAAATTAACTCAAAAGAAATAAAAACTCCAACATGTAATAAAACAAAAATAGCAACACTAGTATTTGTGCAAAAGGAGGTTTTTAAATCGATAAACAGTATTAAACTTCCTTACATCACTATGAAGCAGGAGAATAAAAATATTAAGATTTAATTTAAGAAATTTTTGAAGTTACAGTTAAACCTCGATTATCCGACTCTCATAGGACACCACCAGCAAGGATAATCGAAATACACGGTTAATAGAGGTTATATTAAAATAATTTTTGGTAATTTACTATTTTAAGGAGCCATCATTCCACAACAAGTGGTAGCAGAGCAAATTTCACTTCTTAAATGAATAAAAGCGCAACTATTTTCTTATGTGTGGGCACACGAACTTAAAAAGGAAAAACATTGGGTTTAGATTTAATAGAGGGAAAAAATAAAAAAAACCTCATGCCGGTTAATAGATGTAACCTATTAATAGAGGCCCGGTAATTTAAGGTTTAACTGTAAAAAAATTCAAATTATTCCTTCTAAGATTAATTAAATTAAATCCTTTCATTAAATATTCCTCCATTTGTAAAAGTCTTTTTCAGTTCTAGGGGATACCAGAGTATAAAAATATTATTCTGCGTTTTTTTAAGTTGAAGTTTACAGTTTTGTTTCTATTCTTGTTCAGCTCTTGTTCATTTTTTTATGTCAGTTTAATTTAAGCCTAGCTTTTGTTCAAATCTATTCAGTTAAAAATCAATTCTCTAAAACTTTTTGCAATTTTTAAGATTTTATTTCGTTATACCTTGTTATAATTCACTTTTATATCGGTTCTAGGTTCCTTAAGTTCTAATTTAGTTCAAGATATTTTCTAGTTTAAATACATTTTTTTAAGTTTGTTATTAAATTCCGTAGTTATCGTCATTATACATTTTTAGAGCATTTGTTTTTTTTTTTTAATTTAGCTTGATTACTTTTTAGGCTCTATTTAAGTCCTTAATAAGTTGTTGTTTACCTCCATCTCGTCTTAACTGTAGTTCAAGACCCTTTCTTATTTAACATCAGTTTCAGTGTGGCTTACATTCACGTAGAAAAAAATATTTGAAAATTTTTATAAGGATACGAATTGTACTTTAATTAAAATTTTAATTGATTCAATTATTTATTTTATAAAAAATATGAATACATAATATTCTGATTAATTCATTATTAAATCAATTACATATTTAATTTAAAAAGCAGAATAAAATTTTGTAATTAAATAAATAATTGAATCAATTAAAAACTTTATTAATATTTCAACTAATTTCAAATAAGACCTTTAGAAGAGGCAAAGAATTTCTTCTATGCACTTATAGTTTATTTTCACTACTTCACCACATTTCTTTTTGCTTCAACACAAAGTTTAATAAAAGTTTTTTAACAAGGCGGTCGTCTGGTACGTAAATTAATATGACTTGGCCAGAAGTTTAAATTATGCCTCCCGGTGGTATCTGTGGTATCTGACCTTCTACTTAAATATGGACTTACTAGCGCTTATTGAATTATGTGTCGCTAGACATATTTTATCCACTGTTGTAAATCTTATAAATTCTTATTTTGATGCACTTAAACGGGCTAGTGGGAAACCAGAATATATTTAGAAGTCTGAATCTGAAGGTTTATATTACTTAATAGAGGAATATGGAAAGAATTGACAAAAATACTTTGCTAGAGATATATGGGTAAATTTTAAAAGGTCCTCCTCAGACAGTAGGCTCTGGACAGCATATTGTGTTGGAATGTCAAGTACTGGGTAGTATAAGACTCAGGTTCACATGCTGACAGATACCGGGGTAAGTAAAAATAAAACTTCATAATCACAAATTACTAACTTCCTAAAATATTTGTAAAGAACTAGTTTTAGTTATGATATGATAGAAGTACCGTAAGCTAGATATCTGCACTAGTAAGTAGTGATGGAAATTTCAAGTATCATCTGATTAAGATGGGGGTAATAGAAATTGATACTTGCAGACTGTACGTGGAACGGTAGCGCATATTGTGCGTGAATGTCCATAATATAATATAATATATATAAGCAACTGCTAGCAATCACTCAAGACTCCGTAAAGAGGAAAAAGGGCAGCAGTTACCAGTCGACAATCTAAAATCACTAAGGAAGAGAGTAAGAAGGGGATCAAAAAGACTCTCGATATCCCCTCTACATGCATAATAATATCATTTTCTAAGCCCTGTTTCACCATGAAGGGTTTAGACAAATGTTTCTAATTTCGAAAGACTCTATAACGGAAGAGAAGATCAACAGTTATAAGTCACCAGTCTGAAGTCAGGACAGTCAAGAGTAAAGGATTGTGACAGCAAGACGCTAAATGGAATTTAAGTATGATCGAGAAATGAAAGGTAACACAAAAAAGCAAATAATCATCATTGTCGGAGATGACTCTCTCCTGGTCTTCCAGTTGCCTGTTAACCTCAGCAATATTTTGGTACTTTTACTTTACTATTAAGTTCTTATTGAGTTAGAGTTAACTCTTGTGTGTCTTTTTTTCACTTCACTTCATTTAACTTCAGTTCAGTTTTGTCTTCAGTTCGTTTTCACTTTGGTTCTAATTCAGTTCTGATTTGGGTCTAGTTTTTGCAAATATCTTAAAATACCTGAGTGTAGTAAATTTAATTTCAGTGAGTTCACATCTCTAAGGAATACCAAATTTATCAAAAAAGGTTTCAAATTTTACCTTAAAGAGAATTCTAATATTTTTGTCAAATGACTGACAGCGTAACTGTAAAAGGATACCTGTTTTTTAAAAGTAGTGTATTTATACAAGCAATAATCTCCTTACAACAACTTTGTGCTTTGCTAAGTTATTTTTCTTTTTAATAAATGAAGGAAAAAACAAAAAAAAAAAATGAAACTGCAGACATACTTTTACCACTACACACACACACACACACAAAAGCGTGGGAATATGATGAGTTTGATTTAGAAAAAAAACTGTATAAAACACTTAACTGCTTAAGACTTGTTTCCTTGTGTTTTGTCATTTAAGCTGAAAATAATTACAACTACTTTTAGTGTTAAAACTCCTCCATCCTTGTTTACAACATATATCAAGACTTATTTATACTCAAACAAACACACACATTTATTTTAACTTAAGCTCATAGACCTGCTAAACTTGTAGAAATTTCCGTTTCCTTTAACATGTGAATTTGTTTTAGACGAAATACAACAACAAAAACTAATGAAAATATAACTGATATATGAAACGAACATAAAAAATGAACAGGCTGCAATAAAAAAGTTTATGTTTTCTTGATTCTTTTTTTCATCTCCTAGATTTCTTTTTTTTCTGTTTTGTTGTTTTTCCGTTGTTATCGTTTGCTGAAGAATTTTTTTTGCTTACATTTGCATGTTGTTATTATTGTTTTTTTTTTTTTTTTTTTTTTTTTTTTTTTGAACAGTGGTGTTAACTAGAATAGCATATTATATAAATATATATGCTTCGAAAAATTCGAAGGATAGAGACTGCAAAACTCTCAAGGAGTATAAATATTGTTTTAAAATCCCACACGCAATTTAAATATGTTCTTAAAATAATTGTCTTTAGATCAAATTAACTAATTTCAATTATTTCAAATTTTGATTCATGATACTTTTCGGAAGGTGCTTTGTAGTCTATAACTTTCAGTATAACTTTAAAACATTTTTTTTTCTATTGTTAACATTTTTCTTAATTTACTATTTGTTTTCTTCCCACTGTTCACTATATGCCTCATAAGTTTAAATTATATCCTTGTTTTTTTTTTGCTCTTATTTTTTATAGTTGGCAAAAGGACTTGCTTAGTTCATGTATAAGTTTTATTTTTTAATATCTTAGAATTAGACAAGCAAATAAGTAAGAAGGAAAAATTCAAGAGTGTGAGTTCTGGTTGGGCTTATTCATCGTAAATTAAACTGAATGCACTAGAAGGAAACGTCATATTTGTTTTTTATTTTTTATTATTTTTTTTTTGTTAAACTTTTCTTGTTATTGTTTTGTTAAAAGTTGCACAAAGCCAACTAAAGCATAAATATTGCATTGCTGCAGAAATATAAATACACAGGCACACACACTCTTATAACAGAAAAAGAAGAAAATAAACTGACAAATAAATGGTCATATTAAGAATAACCCTTTAAGAGAAAAATTTCTGCATATCTTATATTGAATAGCTTTTTTTAAATTAAATTGTTGGGAATTGTGCCAGAAGTTTATAACAAGTGTTTGCCAAGTTTATACATTTCTTTAGTAATTCTCACTTAAAACCAAATCAATAATTATTAATCCGGCTTAAGTTCGAGTACACAAAAAAAAAATTGTTTTAAGTTTTAGATAGAATTCTAATAAAGTTTTAAGCTTATTCAATTAATTGTACAATTAAAAAATATATCAACATTTTCCTGATTAAATTAATAATTAAATTAATTACAATTATAATTAAAAGCGAAGAAAAAATTTTTTGATTAAATAAATAATTAAACCAATAAAATATTTTTTGTGTATATTCCAATTTCTAAATTTTTTTAGAAAGAAAAATTTATTTAAAAAAGTGTTAATTTTTTAAAGAAAATAGAAAAAATTAGACACCAGTAGAATGCGTTGCAGCATTTTCTGGATTGCTACATTCGTCATAGTCATTCTTAGACAGGTAGACTCAAATTCAACTAATCCAGGGCTGTTTCCGTTGCCCTTTTTATTAATCGTCTTATATATTGATTCTTGCTTTATGACATTTTATAGTTTTTCTTCACATAAGAGTTGATACTGCTGCAGTATCACACTAAAATAGTTCGACTAATAATTAATTTTAATTTTAAAAATATTATAATTCTAACTAGTTTCTCTAGGAACAGCTGTTTTTTAATTTGCTAAAAGTCTTGTGTCAAATTGTTATTTTGAAAACTTTGGCCTAACGTATATTGTATTAAAATCTTTTTAAATTTCATTTCTTAAATTTAGAGATTTTAAAATTTGTTGTTACATTTTTAGGTGAAAATCGTCGTCTCTGGCTGTACACTTGGTAAGTTTGACGAGCGCTTTCGATGTGATAACAGCATTTTCAGGCCACGTTTTGTTTGTACTACAATATAACAACAGTATAATATTTACTGGCGGAACAAACCCAATTAACTTAATTTTGAAGTTTTTTAATTTGTTAATTTTCAGTTAGGCTTAATTGTAAAAAAACAAAAAATTTTGATACTCCCCAGCAAAAAATTTTAGAAAAGGTAATCGAGTGTGAAGTTAGTTATTTTTGGACTTCCCAACTAAATTACCAACCCAATTATTTTAGCAATGCATGAAACTTTTATAATCAGTTACTGAGAATTGCTTACATTAATTATTATACGAAATAGTTATGATAATTATTACGTATCTTTTAGTATTCTCTTTTAACTTTAAGAACTAATTGAATTACTGCTTCCTTTTTTGCGAACTAATGTAATGTGTTTTGTAAGCGCGTAAAGAAATATCGCAATCACCAAAGTCAGTCATTATATGGCAAGTAATTTTTTCGGTAATGTCAAATTTTTTTGCTGGGTTGTAACATCCTTCTTCAGCGATTTTTGTAGCTTCGCTATCAACCTTAAACTTTTAATATTTAAGAAATCATTCTGGAAAATTTTCGTACGAGAATTTCTTTAAATTGCAAAAATATCAAGTGTTAAGCTGATTTAAAATTTGCTCACAATAAATTACTTACTCACATACTGTGTTAACTAGTGTGCTCCCTAAAGGATTAATGTGGCTACTTATTCTTGAGATTTCTTTTATATTCATATGTTCATAACATCTGAAGGCAAACAAAGTAATTAAGACAGCATGATATTAAAAAATAGAAAACTGTGAATACGAAAAAAAAACAATGGCTCTCTGTGTATTAAAATGGCTAAATTAAAAATGTAAAGAATGTAAAGTAGGCTGGTCTAAATATAAACATTCTCAGAAGAATGTTAATCAAGCCAACAAAATCCTTCAACTAAATTAAATTTTTTTTATTAATTATAAAAGAATTAAACATACTTCTATATAAAATTTATGATTTTTTTTTTTGTTTTAAATTAAAATATTTCTTAAGGAAATAACTTCGGAAGTTTCCTTATAGTCAGGTTTTTTTAAGGAAAAGATGGTTGTAAATTGCTACGAGTAGACTAAATTTATTTATTTCTTTTTTATGACATGGCATGGCTGCAATTAAAAAGGATATGAACGCATGGTGTTGATTATTATGTTGGAACGAAATACGTGTACATTACTATGCATCAAAAATAATAATAAAAATAATGAATTAATTAACTGATGCTGACGATGACTTTTATAAGTATTATTTTTATTCATTTTAAAATGATTAAATGTTACATCAATACTGCATTAACCGGCAAGTGCCCGTGCATAAAACATACATAAATTATCGTAGTATTTTTGTAATATTTTATTTGTTGTTTTATTTTTCATTATCTTTTAACTGTATAAAAGTGCCAAAAAAAGTCAGCGGTATACAGTGTAGAAAGAAAATAAAATCGGTGGTTTTTATTGTTGCTTTTGCTTAAAATTTGATTTATGTTTTTACTTTATTGTTTGGACAAAAATCTGTAGTTTATTTAAAATATTTGTTAGAAGTTTCCTTAAGAGGTAAGTAAGCGGTAGGGAAATGGTTATCGTGACGTGCTTTCATCCTTAGTAATTATTGGTGATTTTTGTAATTTTTTCGGGATAATTAGTACAATATATGTAAATATAACTTTATAAATTTAATATTTCTATAATTTAAACTTCAGAATAATAATTGTTATAATGCAACTAAAAACACGGAAGCAGAAGTACAAACCTGCCGGAAAGGAAATGACAATTATTTTGTAAAGCCATGGCAGACAATTTAATAAAGGGGTCTATTTATTATAAGAGCGGCAGATAACAAGACGCCCTTTACAATAAGAGGAAGAGCTCTAGCTGTTAGCGCAAGGAAGCAAAAGCATAAAAACAGTGTATGGCCAATGTGTGTTGTGGTTATTGAATTAAAGGGGATGAATGCCTTGGATTAAAGGCGTAAAGGAGTGGTCTAATTTAGGTTACTAAACAATGCATCGCGCAGTACATGTCTCGTCGGAGCAATACAGTATTGTAGCATGGATCGCTGCGTTTGTAATCACGCTTGTTTAGTATATACAAGACCGTAGGATCCAAAAGTATAGCCCGCTAGAGCCACAGACTAAGGAGTAGAAAATTTATAATGTGCTACAGGAAAAAACGTAACAATATGTTTCTTTGGCAACGTACACAAACTACGGTAGACAGAGGCGAAATTGCTGATGAAGTATAAATTGATCCCGAAAATGTTGCATTACATTAAGCTGGCGTCTAATTTAAAATAAAATAAAATAAACACAATCAAAAATATGTTAACAATTTTTATTTTTTAATAAACTTAAGATACTAAAACATACGTGAACTTACGCGGAGTTAAGATTATTTCAATGAATCGAGTCAATAATGAAAAAAGTCAAAATCGGTAATTTTAAAATGGCAAATAACTATAAAAGAGTGTTAGGACCCAAACAAAAGAAGTAATTGAACTTCTTTTAATTAATAAAATACAAGAAATTAAGGAATCAGTGGAGGATTTTAGTGATAGTGTTTCTAGAAGTAGATCAATTAAAGATAGTAATTGTAAATATCGAAGTAAAAGTGATAAAGTTCAAGATTTCAGTACCGGTGTTCCAAATAAAAAATCACTTGAACAAAAAATTTCTAAATCCATAACTTTAAGTGGAAGTGGAAACTTTAATTAATAATTTTATTAAAAACTACAATCTCCGAGATAGGTTGACTAAGTGGAGTGTAAAAAATACGCACTAATTGTGCAGCTAAAGGATTGTTTGACAGATTTTCTCTCTTGTTCATTATATGAGGGTGGCACTATTCAGTTAAATATTAATATAGATGGGCTTTCTAAATCAAAAAATGTTCAGCTTTAGTTCACATTTTTCAGGAAAACGAACTGAAAGCTGTCGCAAAAGCACCAAATTTCATAAAAAATTGATAGAGAAAAATAATAAGTGATAAATTAGGAGAACAACTATGTTGGAAAGGTAGTGAGACTAAAAAAAGTGTGCGTAACTAACTAAATTATTATTATTATTATATATATTTATATGTATGTATGCGACGCTCATTTTACATATAAGTAGAAAATCTTATAAAAATATTCAGATAGTAAGCTTTTTTTGTAATGGAAGTTTATAAAATATTTTTCAGTAACTTTAATATACAATTGCAAATATAATTAAAATAAATGTTCACATGTAATATTTTCACGAGGGTTCCGTTTTGATTTTTCTACAATTGATACGATCAATATATTCTATAATAATTTTCTCGAGTTTTTTTGGTATGCTGGGTAATTTTTTCAAAAAAAGTATATGTGTTGAAACTTTTATTTTTTATTGTTAAAGATTTTAGATGTGAATTTAAATAGATGCATATTAAAAGCTTTCTTGATTCTAAGTTCTTTTTAGGTTTAATAACTTAATTATTTTTATTAAATTACTCTGTCTACTTACCAAAATTTAAGCGGCTTTCTCATTGGATAACTTCTCGATATGGTGTAACCTAAAAATAGAATTTGTAAAAAAGTACCAAAGAAAATTTCTGATTAGTAATGCATTCTTTAAAGTAAGATTATTATTAAATTATTGTTTTAAATATATTGAGACAATCAAATGATAAAATAATAAGAAAGAAAATAATGTCATAATGATGTGTAATGATTAATAGTGTTATTTTCAGAGTCAAAAGTGTTTAAATTCTTTTTTTTTCTATAGACGCCCCTTAAAATATTTTTACTTTCAATTGCTTTGCTTAAGTTTGGATTTAAGATAAGTTGACGATCTGAACTGAGGTGATAAAGTGTAGAAGAAACGCCTCTTAATTTAATATGCCTTAGGGACAGTTGTTATGTGCCTCCCCACTGATAACTGTTCAGTTATTATTTATTGTAAATTATTTTGGGAAATTTTATTGTAATAAAAATAGTTATTCTTTAGGAGAGTCTGCAAGGTTTTGTAATTAAGCAGTTTGGTGATATTACAAATGAAGTAGTAGGGTACATATATTACAGTTCGTTTCCTAGATTTCTCAAAAGTAGATACCCAGAAAGCACTCGTAATTACCCAGTAATGGTCACTTTGATTCTGAGAGATTTTTATTGCGTCATCTTAGTAAAATAATAATGCTTTAATTCAAAATAATAAATAATTCTTAAACTGATTCGCTAGAAGTAATGAACTTAAACTGATGCTCAAGATGAAATGTGAGCAAAACAATTACCCGCGGTTTTTGTTTTTACGCCTTTGTGTTGATTTAAAAAAATTTTACATTTTAAGATGTCATTTTTTTGTTTGAAATTTTAAAATCTTTAAAATTTTCCGTTAAAAAATTGATGCCTATAAAGTTTTTAACACAGTGCAGTAATTAGAAGAGAGAAACATTTAATATAATTCAGGCTGCCGGCATGAGAAACCGATTCATTTGGGTCTAGATGGTCTTTATTCCTGCTAAAAGTGTCACTTACAGAAAGGCGTAGTAAGAAAGTAAATACTGTTGGAGTTGCTAAACTTGTGGCGAGAATTCTTATTTATTCATATTTCTTCTTTTAAATTGTGATTTGAAAGGAATAAATCAACACTTGATAACATACACATCTTTAGAAATGAATACAAGGCTGCCTAAGAAGAAAAGCAGGTGAGACCATCATTGTGGGTTTCTCCTAAAAGAGAATATCATTTGGCACAAGTTTAGATAAGGCTGAGGGCTGTAGGCAGACACACACAATGTGTATACTCTGAGAAGCCTCGGAAATCCTTAAGGTCGATAGGAATGACTTAATGAACATATTATTGAGTGAGTCGACAACCAACAATAATGTAGCAACCAAGGGGAGTCAAAAAGGAAATTGTAATTACTGTCATTTTTTTTTACCAAAAGTTTTTATTATCCTACTTCTAATTAATCAACAAATTATTTTTTAAATACTTAAGCCTGTTAAAGTAAGCTTTTAATCGTGGCTGTTATATTGGCCTATATCTTTCGTAGTGATTGTTAAATTAATCAGTATGAGTTTATTCTTTACTTAAATTATGTTAGTGTCATTATAAGATAGAAAGTAAAAAAAACGTAACCAAATCAAAAATAAATTTATGTTAAAAATTAATTATTTTTAATAGTGTAGTTAAAAAATTTTGTGGAAAACTTAAAATGAGAATTTTTTTAATATTTTCAAATTCTTAATATTAGTATTATTTTTCTTTAACTAAATTAAATGTTTAAGCGGTTTCTTTTTTTCTAAGCATAATATTTGTTTGTTATATATCTCAAACATTATTTTTCTGTTTCAAGTTGTTGTTTTTTTTTTTTGTTTTCTTTTATATTTTAATATAATTTTTCACCAATACCATTTTACGATATTTTACCCTTAAAAATTTTTGTGTTCATTTTTTTCGATTTGACAAAAAAACGACTTAAAAAGTCTGTTGCTACTTGTGCATGCATCGTAGATGATGTAGTAGTCATCGTTGTAGTAGTGATTTTTGCTGTTGTTGTTCTTGCATTGTTGCAAGTAATGCGTGTATATATGATTCTTTATTATTATTTATTTATTTTGGAGATTTATGTACGCGTTATATATTGCTTGAGGTAGAAGTTGCTGGAGTCAGCAATTTATTTATTTTTTTGGTTGCTGCAATGTTTTGGCAACACATTATTGCTGCAACACCAAATAAACCTTAAACATATGCTGCATACTTTTAAGCATAATGCAATAGTAGAAGCAAAATATCAGCATCAATACGACAAAAGAACAGCAACAGACTTCAGCCAGCCAACCACCCAAACAACCATTCCACTGATAATTTTCACCCTCATCCAGCCCCAATTTTGTTTTTCACTGTACACCAACACAAAAAATTTCAAATCAAATGTTATATAAAAAAACAAAAAAAAAAGACTAAAATATTGCAAAAATAAATGGAAAATTCTTAAAATTATTTTTGTTTTTGTTTATTCGCTTTCCACGAACATGTTGGCAATATGTTGCAGGTAGATGTTATTGCTGTAGTTTTAGTAATAATATTATTGCATTATTCAGGGGGGGTTGTTGAAGGTCTGATATGGGTTTGTTGTTGGTGTTGTGGTGATAGTGATAGCAGTAGCAGCAGCAAAAGTAGAAGCACATGTAAGGTGCATGATGATGATAATGATAAGCCGGCTGTAGACACCATGCTTTTTGAATATATATTTATTTTACTTGTTTTTCGTTACTTTTTTATATTTTTGCAATTTTTATTTTGTTACGTTTTCGTAGGGATTTTTCTTTTTTTTTGTTTTTTTGTTTTGTATTTATATGCAAAATGGTATTATAGTCATAGTTTCGGGTTTGTTTTTGTTTACGAAAAAAACATATGATAAACAATACACTTCATTTTTTTATTTATATTTTTAGTTATATTTTTATTTAAAAAGGCGGCAACACAAAATTATTTTATTTTTTGTTATAAATTCAAACCTAACAAACATATTTTTATATTTTCACTTCTTAACTATTTTTATTGTAGTTTTAACTGTTATAATTTTAAATTATCTAAAAAAGCATTGCCTACTTTTTTGTGTTTAGTTTATCGCTTTCATTGTCGTTGATTTATTTATTTATTAAGTGTTTAAAAAAATTATGAGAAAAATTATTAAAAATGCTTACATATTCTGTAATTAGAAGAAAATAAAAATTATAATGATTTATTGTATTATAATATTATAAAAATTTATTAAAAGTGCTATTTTTCTAGCAATTTATTGAAAACATAAATTAGTAAATTCATCACTTTGGATTAAGTTTGATTGAAAGCAATTAAAACAAAAAAAAAAAAAAAAAAAACAAACAAAAAAAAAAAAAACTTAGGCCTAACTGAAGAATAATAACTCTTTATTGCTTCTTATGTATTTACGATCGTTTCGTTTAAAATTCGGATGCAAGAATTATTAACGTAAAATAAAAAGAAAAGCAAACTCAATAAGTAAAGAAAATTTCCAAATCCAACTAAAATTTTTCATAAACGTATTTATACGTTATTTTTCCGGATAAAATTAATTCTTTTCTAGTCTTTTAAAAAAATTTTAGGTGGTGATTATATTAAATTAAAAAAAAAATAATCTATAATAATCTTTTATTAAAATCTTTTATTAAAAAATATATATATATATAAAAATTTAATAAATAAAAACATTTTATATTCTAATAAATATTTACAAATTATACTAAGAATAACCCGGCCCAAAGTCTAAATAACTATTTCGAAGAAATTTCTCAGCCTCTTATTTTTAATAAAACAACGTTTAGTGTCAAAAATTAAACAATAAGATATTCCACTATTATCTCGACCCTAAAAGTATGCTTTGGTATTTGTCAAACTTGCTAAAAAAAAGAAGTATTTTCAATTGGATGTATTTGATATGAATTAATAAAGTTAAGATTAATTTTTTTCTTATGATCTTGAGTTTTTTTTAACATTATGGTTTTTAATAGCTAATTTAATTTTAATTACTAACTTAAAATCAAATAAATAGTTTAAAGTTAAAAAAACAGTGAAAAGTTTACTAGAATTGTTTAAAAAATTGGTTTTCGACGAAATGAGAATTTATATATTCATACTATAAAAAAGGTAAGGCAAAACACCAATATCCAATTATATTATTATATGATTCATTTTTCTATTTATTAAAAAAATTGTTTTTTTTTTTTACCTATTTCTTTAAAATATATATACATAAAAAAATAAATGGATAGAATTCTCATTCTGTTGTTGCAAGTAATATTTCTTATGTAATATTTTTTTATTTTTTATAAAAACTTGAGAGCAACAAATTTTATTTTTGTATTATAAGTTCAGTTTTATTAGTCTTAAAATCTTTTTGGAATATATTAAATATTTAATACTTTTCACAATTCATGCACAATCATAAATTTCCGTATTCAGTTTCTTTAGCATCGATTCATTTAAAAAGGTAAATCTATAAATTAATATTTTTATCATTTACGGTAAGTAAATTTGACTGAACACAAACAAATTACATCGTCAAAATTTATTGTTCTCAGCTCAGACTAAAAAACACCAACAATCACAAAAAATTTCAATTTTTCATTCTGCACAGATATAAAATTAATTATTTTTTAATTTATTATTCAAGCTCAAGGTCTTTTAATTTTTATTTTTTATTTTTTCAATATTTCGCTACTCCCTTGTGTAGCATCATCAGGACAAAGAAAGAAAGTAGCGAAATATTGAAAAAATAAAAAAAAATTAAAAGACCTTGTGCTTGAATAATAAATTAAAAAATAAATAATTAAAAAGGTCAAATAAAAAACTATATTAATAAAAAATTAATTGTTATTTTTTTGTATGATTGTAGGCACCGGTATTACAACTTGAATTTAAGACAATATCTTAAACAACTTAAAAGAGATTTATAAGTGTCGCTGTTTTTAAGTGTTATTATTTGATCACTTAAGAAAATTTATATTCCATATTATCCTTAAAATTAAAAATTTTGTGTAAGCTATATATTTCATTAGGCTGTTTTCTAAAAAAAAATTTGTCCAATTTTTAGAGAGTACAGTTTTTATACATAAAAAAACTTTGTTGCAACATTTTCCTTAAATTGAGAATTGTTTTTAAAGTATTACCCTTTGTCTTTTTTAAAGAAAAATAATACTTTTTTAGAGTTTTCATGTAAGTCGTTGACCTGGTTTTGGTGTTGTACACAGTTTCAGAAGTTTCATTGAAGACCGTATTCTCGAGACTTTTGCGAAAATAAAACAAATTTAGTTTAATCATTTCAGATTCCGAGTAGTAAGACGTCTTGTAATATTATTTTTAATTAGTTTTACATAGAGAAAATTTTTAAATGCAAGTTCCAATTTGTTTTATTTGTTTGATTTATTTTTTTGTTTTATTTAAGAGACATATTTGATAACATGTAACCGTTGTTTTTCTTTAATCAATTATAAATTGACATTTGTTTAATTATTAAAGGTAAACAAATTTTGTGGATAAAATTTAATAAGAATTTTCTAAGATGTCTTGAAAGCAATATTTGATAATATTTTCACTAAACTTTTACTAATTTTTTTTTTGATTTTTTTTAATGTCCTTAAAAATCATGAAAATCGTATTTTATATCGACAACATAAAATTAATATTCCGTCTTTATAATTATATCATTAACCAGGTCAATGAGCAGCCTTAAATTTATTACAATTTTCTTCACCTTTTTCAGTTTGTTATACAGTGTCGTTTATTGAAATTTGTTTCTGTGATAAAAAGGTTGCCAGTAGTTTAGCTGTTAAAAAATTCTCGCGAAACTATAACTTTAGAGTTCAAGAAACAGCTTCATTTAATGTTATAAAACTTTTTTAAATTATAACTTTTAAATTACCACTATTTTGTTAAATCCAAGTAAGAGTAAAGCACAAGACTGAATAACAGTTTAAAGATTTTTAATCGCTGTATTGTTTTTTATAAATGGGAAAACCAAAGCATACTTTTAGACACGAAATTTTATATGTTAGTATTTATTTCTGTTTATTGCATAAAATTTTAATCATTGAATATTTTTAATTCGTGCAACTAAATGAGACTGAAAATATTTAACACATTAAAAAAAAAACAAATAAGTTCTGTGCAGAAGATTAATATATGTTTATACATATATAAATAATTATTTTTATTTTTTTTTAAATTAATTTCATTTTTATTGCAAATGGTTTAATTTATAGGATTGAATTTTAAATGATTTAAATAAAAATTTATTTATTTTTATTTTAATTGATATAATATTATTTTGTTTGTATTTAATTTTTAAAGTAATTTTGAATTTTGTATTTAATTTTTTTACGTGGTTTGTTTTTTTAAACAATTATTATTTTAAACTTTTTTTTTAATAAATTTTTTTTAAGCTTTCACTTTTCGAAATAAACTTAAAATATATTTAATATTTTTTTAATAATTATTTATACCATCATTGTATTTATTAAGAATATTAATAATAAGACGTATTTCTTAAGCCGCTTGAACATTTACGGAATATAGTTTACTGGCTCGCGTAGAAAAAAAAAATAATTTTAATATTCAAAAACAAATGTTTACACAAAATTTTATTAAATTATGAAAAATTTTCAAAGTTTTTTTTTTGTAATATCTTTAAATATTTTGAATTTTTGTTTAATAATTTTTTAAGTCCTTTTTGAGTATTAAGATTAAAGCGCGTAAACACGTAACGAAACGTTCGCTTGACCTAAGATGAATAACTCTTAAGATGTTTAAGACATGTACTTTTATTTTGAATATATAAATATATATATTTAATATATATATATTATATATTTATATACATATATATAAGTAAATGAAGAAATGTGTATACTTTCTTGTTCTTTTTATAGTTGGGTTTTTGCTTAAAATTTTCTATATATATTTTAGTATTAAGAGAGCAAAAATATTTTGTTGCTTCTTTTTCTTTTTATGTTAAAATATATTTGATTTTAATAATATATGTATATAAATTTATACATATAATATATATTAAATATATAAAAATAACGAGAACTCACGCCAAAAGTAGTCGAAGCTAAACTAAACCTAAATAAATGTCTAATGGTCACAATGAGTCTTCTTCGTATGTCGGTGTCTTGTATTTAGTCTTGGTCTTTTACTTAGGGTTTCGTTATTTCATTGCTGTTGTATATGTAAGCACAAAAATATTTTTAAATATACACACACACACACTCACACAAATATTCATAAAATGTTGGCACATTTACTTGTACTCTTACAATAACAACAACTTACGAAATACCAAAATAATATGGAAAAAATTAAGACAGTCAGCCAAACAGTTACAAAGTTCGTCATATAGTCAGCTATACACTACCCAGTTTAAGAAGGGAAGTTATAGGGGATCGGTTAAGATATTATTTGATGCCTTGCTCAGTTTAGTTTAATGTTGCACAAACCAAAATCTTCGTTTGCAATACATTTAGGGGGTGGCAGGGTAAGAATATTTATTAAAAGATACATTTAGATGTTGGTAAAAAGGAGCACGGCAGCAGCAACAAACAGCAACAAAGAAACATCTCAAAATTGTAAGTGTAAGTGTTTGAAGGCATCCCTACTTTAGTTGAATATATTTTTGCTGAGCATAATATATAAACATTAGTCTCAGCACTAAACAGCAAAGGCAGAAGAAAGCAAACAGCAGACAGCATCTTTCTCATTTTGAGTTTTAGTTTAATATAATAATTTCTATTATATTTAAACAAATTTACTCTTCTTAAAGGCTGCTGCTGTTGCTGCTGCAGATGCTGCTACCATAACTAATAACAACTACAAGTTATATAAATATGCCACAAAAATACTTGCAGTTTGCAGCAACCATCTTTGATTTTAACAAAAGCAACTCTTATACAGAAACACACACACACAATTATAAAATGTTATCTATTTCTATATATTTTACATTTATATATAAAATATATTAAAATATATACATCTAAATATATACATATAAAATAGCATATAATTTTCTATGCAAGCCTTAGTTTAAATTTATATATGGATGTGTGTGTATAGAAACTAATTTCATGTTAAACCTGTGTTTGCGTTTGTGTAAGAAACACAAGAATATAATGCGCAGTTGTATAAAAACGCACACACAGAGCGAAGAAAAATCTTGATTCATTCAATAGTAAAATATAAAACACGAAGACGTTACGAATAATAACGAAGGTGTAGACAAGTATGTTTGTTATACGTACAACTGCACTAAACGTAAGTTGTAGTTGCAATAGTGGTCGTAAGGCAAGTCTGAGAGCAAAGAAACTACTTCGAGTTTATGTTTCTAACATAACAATATTGTTGTTGTTAGTGTTGGTTAGCTTAAGTGTGCATAATATATATTTAATATGTGTGTGTGAATGTTTTTTTTGTATTATTTGATAATTTTCTTCTCATAATGTAGGTGTTAAATATAACAGCAGCAACATTGTATGTAAATGAAATTTTTTTGTTGCCAATTTTGGCTGCTGGATGGAGACAACAAAAAGCACACGAAAAGAAAAAAGAATAAAATGTTTATTAAGATAAAATACATTGTTGCAGAGGAAATAATTTTAAGGAGCAATAAAAAGGAAACGGAAGTTGTACTCCGTAATAGAGCAGCAGCAGGTAAGCATGAGATCTTGAGTGATAGCAACGAAATTTTTTTAGCTTATTTTATTAATAACTGACTGTTTCTTGTATTTTAAATACAAAATTAATTCACAGAAGTTATACGAAAACTAAAAAAAATTGAAAAATGATTATTTATTTTATAATTACCCAAACGAATTTTTTATTTAAAATACAAAAGCAAGCAGTGAAAAATAAATAGTAGAGTGACAAAAAATAAACTTGATATTTGTTTACAATAAAGGTGACACGTTAAGCTATTAGTGTAGCAATATAAAACAAAGAATTTGGTGAGTGTTAAAACAGCAGTGCGGTGGTGGATATATATTTTCTTTAGTAAAATTTATTTAAGTCAACCTGGTCAAAATGTGTAAAAGATAAGTTTGTAGAGGAAACTATTGCATTATGCACACAAAATATGATGTTTTTTTATTTGCTAAATTTTTAAGTTAAATAGCTCTTTTAAAGAAACAAATTGTTAAATAATTAAGCACAAAAAATTTGTAAGTAAAATAATATTTTTGATAGTTTTTTATAATATCGTAAATAAGCAAAAAATTAAAAAAAATAATAAAAACATCGCTTTTTCTTTCTTCTTTTCAAAATTATTTTTAAAAAAATTTTTTTAAAAATTTTGTTAAATAATTTACGAAAAAACTATTTAAACACAATTTTCGAAGGAAACAGGATTTTTTAAATAAAAAATTTTAAAGAAGAAAAGCAACCTCATTAGAAAAAGAAAAGTTAATATGACAATAAAAATTATTAAGATATAATGGATTTAAATAAAATAAATAAATAAAAATTTATTAAAAAATGGTTAGAGAAAAAATTGAATTTTTAATATTTTAGAGGAGGAGATTGATTAACTTTATGCATTTTTTAAAGAATTTGAAAAAAAAAATCTTTTTTAAATTTAAATAACCAGAATATTTTTTGAAAAAAATATAAATAAAAAACATTTGATAAAAATTTTAGTAAAAACATTAACGAAGACTTGTTTATCTAACTTAATGCGGAATATATTTTTTATCAGAAATGTGATAAACAAATTGTCGATTTATAAGCAGATCTGCAAATTAATCGTTAATTTTTTAAATTAATTTGCGAATCATTCATGCACTGAATCATACAAGCACTAAATGAGTTGAATGAAATTTGAGTCAATTCAAATGAATTTGCTAAAAATGAATTGCAATTCGTTACCAATTCATTTGAATTGAATTAACTTTAAATTAATTAAAATAGGAAGTTATTACCAACTCATTTGAATTGTTCGAAATTTTAATTGATTTTATAAGTAAATCTGTAGTAAGCATCTCCTTGTTTTCTCTGATCTTTAAGCATTGAATAAATTCAATTTTTCAGAACCTCTAGATCTCCTCTTGAATTTGATTGATTGCAACTCATTTTTAGTTTCATTCATTTGCATTGCTATTTATGTTCAACTCATTAGAATGAATTCAAAATCAATTCAATTCAAACGAATTGGAAATGAATTGCAATTTACTTTAGCAAATTTATTTAAATTGAAATCGATTTGGAACTCGTTCTACATATTCGTTCAAATTGAAAACGAATTGCAATTAATTTCTGCCTAAGTAGTTTTAGTTGAATCAAATTTTATTCAATTCTTTTTTGTTGCGAAAAGAATTAATTCAAAATTTAGCTAATTCCTAACGAATTAAAATCAAAAAAGATTGATAAATTTACAGCTCTATTATAAGTTAAAAATCTTTTAACTACAAACGAAGCTCGGTTAAAAGACTTATACTTTTTCGATATTTTTATTAACTTGCATTGCATTTCCTTGTCATTTTTTTGAAAGCCTTTACTACGATATTTATTTTCAAGATTTTTTTAAAAATGGCAATAAACTGTTTAGCCAAATGCGAGTTAAGAATAATATTCATTCATTATATATAAACAATTTATGATCATAAAGGTTGACTACTTACTGATAATAAATTTAGCAAATTTAACAATCTACTTTTATCTGTAACAAAATTTCTATGACATATTTTGTCACCGACAAGGCCTTCAGTTTATGAAATATTTCTAAAAAAAATATAAAAAATAACCTGAAAAAGAAAATGAAAACAGTTAAAAAAACACTGATAAAAATGAAATTAAAAGGCAAAAAAAAAAAAAAAAAAAAATAAAATACTTCATCTTTTCCTACTCAAAACAGTTATTTTAGAAGTTCATTTTTTACGACATTTCAAATATGTGTAAATATTAATAAATTTAAAATAATAGTTTTCGGAATTTAATATAGTCTTTTTTCGAAATAAATGTTTTATTTTTTTAAGCGGAAGATAGAAAGGAAGATAATACATTCATAAAAACAGGCTAAAGTTCAATATAAAAAATTATTTAAAATAAAAATCATATATTAAAGTGTTGGTGAACAGTAGTGTGTTGATAGTAGGATGTAATTTGTTGTTTTTTTGATTTCGTTTTAAGAAGTTAGATCTTTTTTTTTGAGTCGTTTATATCTAAAAATTTCTCTAGAATTAATGCTGTTTTCTTATTTTTTCATCAGAGAAAAAGTTAATTTTAAATTATTATTAAACAAAACAACTGCATCTGTGAAAGTTAAACAGCTTCAGTGGGGAGAATAAAACAGAATGGAAATACTTCAACACCTTAGAACCATATCAGTTAATCAAATTTGCTACAGAAATCATAGAAATATCTTAAGCATAGCCAAGAATATTTTTATTGTCTACTTTTTTAAGAGAGATAAAATGAGAAATTTATTTGAATTATGTATAATTTTTTTCTCTACAAACTTTAAATTTTCTTTAAAAATGATGAATATGAAAGTTTATTAATTAACTTTAATTGTGATTGATTCCTTTACATAAAAATGATGTATAAAAGACTAATCGCTTGTAATCGATTAATGGCTTACCATTTATTTAGAAAGTAGAAGTACCTATTACACAAAGAAACTGAATGGGTAAATCTAGCATACTTTTAGGAGTATCAAATTAATCATGTGTAGAAAGTTAGAAATTTTCTAAATTAAAAAATTTAAGAAGTAAGTTTTCGTGCCTTTTACAAACAATTTACAGTGTTTTGATAGCATTTTTTAAATCCTTGTCTATTAAAGGTATAAAAAAGTGTCAACATTGTTAAAAGCAGTAAAAGAATAGTATAACCGCAGGAGAAATTATGCTGGGTGTTAACTAATAAACATGTTGCCTACTTAAAGACAGTATTGTTCTTAAAAGTTGTAACTTAGTTTTGGTAAAGTGATCAAATATAATTATTTCTGACTTATTATTAAAAAAAATAATAAATAAAATAATAATAAAAAAAAAAACAAAAAAGGTCTACAATTTATATATTTATTATTTTTCCCGTGGAGTACCGAAACGAAACCTTTTATAAATAAGTTTTAAATACAATAATACTTATGGAAAAAATTATGCCATATTTATAAAAATATTTATAAAATTAACAACAAATATAAATCAATGAAATAAATTTTTATAAGATTTAAAAACTGTAAATCAACAGTTTTAATAAACATATTATTTCTACTTTTAGTGGCATTTTGCGACAGGGTTGTTTAAATTCGCGGATTTGTTTTCGTTTAACTTCCACACTAATTATTTATGCAATTATTATTTTTATATAATTAATTATTTAATATATATTATATATTTTTTTAAAAAAGTCACCAAGATAAATTATTGTGTTATCACTTTAAATAATAATTCATAAAATGAAAAAATGCTAATTCTGACTTTTTAATTAATTAAAAAAAAGTAAATAAAAAATATTAAAACTATTAAAGTATTTAAATGAGAATTAAATTAAATTAAAAATTTTTCAACTGACACAAAATATTTCTAAACCGATCTATTTTCCTTTATGTTTTAAATTGTAACTTTGTTTATAATTTGCACTTAATTAAGAAATTATTGTTTATTTAATTTTGTTAGCTTTTTTATTAATATTTATATTTTTTATTATTATTTATATTTTTTATATTTATTATTTATTTATGTATCTTTTGTTTGCCCGCCTTTTTTTTTAGCACTTTTTACTTATAAACATATTTTTTTTTGTATATAAAAATTTTATATTATTTAAATATTTTTTTTTTAAATTTTGTTCCTTTAAAAATAATTCTTACATTAATTGTAGTTTTTAATATTTACGATTTCGCCTTAAGATAAATTGTAGATAATAAAAGGGAATAAACGTATAATTTCGTTAATTTTTATATTTTTTTTGTAATATCGAGTCTTTTTTTTTAAATAAACGGATGTTATTAAGCATAAAGCTTAAGATAAACTACTTCTATTATAAAAATCTCCTAAGATTATTAAGATGAGCAAGTAAATATTTGTAGCAGAACGTTCTTTAATTACAGCAAAGCCAAGAAGTCCAACAAAATAACAATAAGTACAATTAGAGTAAAGCTTTAAAACTTATAAACTCCTACGCATGTTTAGATATGCTCATTTTACAAGTATTAGTGGCTCTTTCTTAAAGCTTAAACATTCGATTACAATAAACATTATACTCTCTGGTTTTAATTTAGTGCAGGGTTCGGGGTGCTAATGCTAAAACAAAAGAAAATATAATTAAGCTTATTGTATGTGATAAAGAAGTAACAAAAAAAAAAAAAATTCTTTACACTAATACCAAAGTAAGCTTTGCTCTCTAAAATTATTTCTCTCTCTTTCTTTTGCTCCTGTGGTATGTGGTGTCTTAACAAGTGTATTTAGAAACCGGAAACTACTACAGTTGTTACTAAGAGAGTACTGTAGGAAGAAAGAGAGCGACATACATATGTATGAGTTTAGATATGTATGTGTGTATGATTTTTTAAGATGTTTAGAGAATTTATTAAGATTTTGTGGTTTTTGTGAGTACCATCTCTTTGATATTTCTTATGATAAAACTTATTAGTTGTTTGGCTTACCAGGACTCAAAAAAGACTCAAAATTGTTCTTTTTTTCTCGTGATTTGTTTTTAAATTTACATTTAATTTTATTTTGATAAATTTTCGCATTAAATTATTACATTGTTACTGCTGGTGTCTTTTGGTTCTTCTTCATTTATATAACAAAACTTAAAAAGTCTTTTTTAAGCTTCGTAGTCGTATTCGTAGCCTTAAACATCGATGTCGTCGTCGTCGTCGTTATTACTATGGCCGTAATTGCAGTTGTGGTTTCAAAGTCGTTGCAAACACTAAGAAATTGCATAAAAAACATTTTTCGAATAACTCTGTTAATTTTTCTTTTTATGTTGCCAAGAAAGAAAATATTTAAAGTTAATAGCTAATGTTCAAAATAATAAATATGATTTTTTGAATTTCATTATTTTCAAACTGAAGCACTGAATGAAAACTTATTTTGTATTTCGTAAATTTAACTTAAATTTGTATTACTAAACAATTTCGTTTTAATATTAGTAGATTTTGTTTTTGGTTGCTTTTTGGTAACTGGTTTTTTGTTGGTGTTTTTGGAGTGAAAAAAAATCCGAAAATAAAAATTTTTATGTAACGTCGACGTTGATGTTAAGTTTTGTACTAATCGTCTAGTATATGACAAAAAAATCATTTAGCAAGAGCAAACGCACGTAGGCCGCGCAAAAACCCCGGTTTTAGTCAACACAAGCAAAGAGGTATGCAATACTTTTTATAATATTTGTTTAGTTGTTGTTATTCGATGTTGTTTCATGTTTTGTACTGTGTTGTACGGTTGTTATCCCTTTTTCCAAGAAAACGCGAAAAAATTCACGTATTCATAAACGGCCTACTCTTTTTTTCAGGAAAATTTCATGATCCCAAACTCCCTGTTACCCCCAGCAATGAAAAAATTGCAGTGCAATCCCCTTTAAGTGGAAAAAAAATTCTTGTTTGTTTTAGGGGCGAAAAATCTCCTACAGGCATTAAAATAATTGCCAGAAAAAAAAAACAACTTTGCTGCTGTTGTTTTTGTAATGATGTTGATTTTTGCTTGATGTTTAGTTTAAGGTTAGAGTATGGGTGCAATGACTTTTCCTATGTACGACACATATCAATGGCAAAAACAATAATCAAAAAACGAAACTCTCTAAACTACTCTCTAGTTGAGTATAAAGAGCTGTTTTCATTACTAGTGCGCATTTTCAAATGAATTCTTTAATGCTTTTACTTGGACTGGTATATGATCCCCATACCCTTTTCAAGTAGGAAACTCACACAGTCATTTATGTTTCAAGCTTTACACTCATTCTACACTAAAAATTTATCTAAAAACTCTCTAATACCCAAAATTCTGCTGCTCTCTGATTTTGATTATACTTTTTTTAATTTTAATATTTTTTTAGAAACGATGGCTAACTTGTTTGTATATTTTATATTTTTGTAGTCAAACAGTCCGTTTCTGCCTTTCCTTACATTTGCACTCAATTTAGTTGGAGATAATACACGTTTGCAAATATGCCGTTGATTTTAGCAGATAAAATTTGTACATGAGACATTTCTAAATGCGCGCTTTCTTTTAAGTTTTCTTCTTTCTCCTAAAAGTATGCTTTGCTTTTTATAAGAAATAAGTTTTAAATATGTTTTATATATTATTTTTTGTTGCTTAGATTTGACATATATTTTATAGAGCTAATAATTTTTGTTTCTCCTTCAAGAAACACGTGTTTGACTAGAAATAAAATGGACAACTGAACAAGTGTTTTAAGGAATAGAAAATATTTTTGCCACTGGTTGGCGCAAAAGGGAACTTATGAAGGTTTTAAATGTTTACAAGTTTGATATTATTTTTTGAAGGTGTCATTGTGTTTATTGTTTGCGTTTTTCAAGCGAAAGAAAGTGAAACATGAGCTTACTTTAATAATCGTATATTATGCTCGTATAAACTTTGAATACTTTCTATATTAATTTAACAAATCTTTCTCATGGGAAGACTAAAGCGATAATATTTAAAAATATAATTTTTAAAATTCTCAGAAAATTTCCTTAAGATTTATTGTTCGTTCTTTTAAAATTTAATAATGTTCGTTATTAAATAGTATTAATATCAAATAATATTACGAATAATATTTTTGGTTTTCTTTCCTATAAACAGTGATAAGAACAATCTACGTAAACGTTGTCATAAAAGATGACCTCATATTACAGGCATGTAGACAAAAATAAAATGTTTCTAAAAAATTATAAAAAATTGTTCCTAGATATTTTAATGAAAGAAAAAGTACGATTACACATTTTCAAATAGAAAACATATGTTCAATTCACAAGCTCCTTTTATATTGTGTATTGTCTATTAAAATGCACTTTTCATGTATATTATTATAAGCTATAAATTTTATTATATTCGATAACAATAAATATTATAAAACTGTATCAGGCAAGGCAACTTTCCATTGATATAAATGTATTTGCAAATAATTTTCAAACAACATACAATAATGGTTAATTCGTAGAAATATTGCACGAAATACATGCAGTACATACATAAGAAGGAATAGTTTTTGTACTGTTGATTACACATTAAACGATTTCAGTTATAAGGTTTTGGTTAGCAAAAATAAGTAAATCCCAGGAATTTTTTAAAAACAATACTTTTAAAATATACACAAAGAAATTGTGTATTTGTAACAAATCTTTCAATGCAAATTATTGATATTTTTCCTTCATGGCTAATTTTTAATACAAAAAGCTGTTATATTTGACAGCTAATGTTATCTCGTTACAATATTTTAAATTTGCGTGCCTCTTTTTATTCACATGAAGTGAAATATTGGCGGAATAAAAAAACTCAAATACAAAATAGAACTCAAAAGACATAACAGGTTATGAGTAGATTATTGTAATACACAAATTTATTTTTTGTAGTTTATAACCTTCTTTTCTACAACTAGTTTTGTTTTCGAATATTCCTTTTTTCATTATTCTGGCAACGCTCAATTTGAAATATTATAAAAAACAATACAAATAAGGATAAGACTAATTTAATTTAGGAAACACTGTTTTCTCGTCTAAGGCGAATTGGTCGAGATGGCGAATTCTTTATTTTTCGCCGTAAACGCTGAATGTCAAACACCATATAAAAGAAATTATACATTTTTAAATATATGGAGTTGGACATGTAGCGTTTCGGCGAAAATTAATGAATTCGCCATTGCGGCAACCTGGTATTGATACGCCTTGATCTCATCTTAAAAAGCATATGTGATATATTTTGTTGATGTTCGATGTTGTTTTTAAAACCTTAAAATAATTTTCCAATAATTTGAAGAATTAAATAAAATTTAAATTTTACTGGTACAAATTTATTCAAGGTACCATATGATAACAGAAGGATAAATTGAATTCGGCTTCCTTTTGTTTGGCCAGCTATTTTTGACATCAACGTGGTGTTCTACAACAACAAAATTACATTAAGTTTTGGTTATTGTAGCCGTACGGCCACCAAATATTTAATTCGCCTTGATAAAAAATAAAATTCAGTAACCTAAAAAAAATATCGAAAAAAAAAACTTTGAAAACTTAGAACCTTGTAAGATTTTGTAGGGAGTAATTACATAAAAATTGCCAAAAATATTTTTATAAACATTTGGGGGATTCACAAGGTCTTATTTCTTAGTATATTAACGCGTAAAAAAATTACTGTTGTGAATTACTCCTCAAAACTCATTGTGCTAGATTAAATTAAAGTCTGTTGCTAACCAAAAAACACATAGGAAAAAATCTCATTTTTTAAACTATATAACAATATTTTAAAAGCATCTTAAAGTTAGCAGTTTATAAATCCGGGAATTTAACACTCTTGAAATATGTTGTTTTTAACATAAATTAAAAAATTTATTAATTTTTAAATTCTTCTTTTTTTTTAATTTTACCATTAATAATGCCACACTGTTAAGTATAAAATAAGATTTGAGTATTAATTGAGCTGGTTCTTTTAAAAGTGGTATAAGTCTACTTATTCGAAAAAAAAGTTAACGGTAATATTAATGAGCTATAGACTCCCTCTGCCCATAGTTACAATCGTAATTTCAAAAGAGTTTTGCTATGCAATTCTATCGGACAAAACAACTTTCATTAATTTCTTCCAAGCAACAGATATTTTGCAGTTGTGGAAATAGCTTTAAATAAAAAGACCAATTATGCACTGCCTAAGACTATTAAAATGCAATAAAGAATTGCCGAAAAAACAGCTTTATTTTTCATTCTGTAGGAAATGAAAAGAGAAAACTTTGTCTCAACTAAATCACTAAAAAAGGCAGTATTAAATAGTAAAAAATACGGACAGAGAAAATTTAAGCTGTCCTAAAATGTGTTGGATGAGGTTTAAAAAGAACGAACCTTTTTTTGAAAACTAGTGTGGAAAAAATGCTTGATTATAATAGACTTTTTTATTTAGAAAAAATGGAAGGTAAAAAAACTCAACAAAATTAATATTTTGCCACTTTTTAAAACTCCGTGGAGCATAAGGGAGCAATATAACGCTATTCACCATAAATACTTCAATATGCTAATGTTAAAGAAACCTAAGTATAAAATATCGTTTTCCTATTTAAAGGCGAAGTAATTTGCATTTTTGTATATTTAAGTCTTACTAAATTTCGTTATTATTATTATTATGTCTTTATTTTAACTGTTACTTTTTACACAATAATTTATTTTAGTAAAGCTTATGTCTATAAAAATATGGAATGTTAATTTTTAATTATCAGATTAGAGCAGTTAGCCCTCGATTATTCGTAATGTTCGATTCGAATCGATTTCCACGGTTAATCAAATATTAATTTTTTTTTGAGCATATGTTTTTTTTAATTTTTTTTTTATTTACGTAAATTCAGATTTACATTAAAAAAATGTATGCTTCTTTCTGTCTTATCGCTTGCATTGGATAACAGAGGTAATCACGGTTAATCGAAGCAAACAATTTGAAAACATTGCAAACAAAAACAATATACTGATTCTTGGCCATCATTTTTTATTTTTCAAATGTTAAAATTTTTAAAATTTAACAATTGAAACCAAGGCGTATCAATACCAGGTGGGCGATAGCGAATTCATTAATTTTCTTCGAAACCTTAAATGTTAAACTTCATATATAAAAAGATATGTATAAGTTTTTTTTTTATATTGTGTTTGAAATTTAGCATTTACAAAGAAATTTTGGAACAACTTTTTTTTCGGTTCTCGCAATCAGGGATCTTAAGCTTCTTAGTAAATTTCTACTTTGAATTTTTTCGAGACAATATTTAAGTTGTTAGTAGTGATTTCCATAAGTGACAGAAATCACTTTTTATAATTCAAAAATAAATTTTGTCAAAGGTGTAGTAATAATTTGATTTAGAAAATCTGCAAGACAGGCATTTGTTTCTCAAAGAATTTTTAGGGCTGGCATGAAATTCATTTTTGGATATAGAACTTTGCTTTTTGATCCACAATGCTGATGTACCAAAGGATGTATCTAACAAATTAACTTTTTCTGTTTTTTTCGACTTGTTTTACTACGAGTAGCTATAGTTGCGCGCTATATATAACATTTGCTATGTCTCACACTATTAATTTATTAAATTTACCCAACCGCTAGGAAGACGTTTATTTCAATTGTAGTGAAAGATTATAATGAAAAGATTTTTTGACAACCTTTATTTTAATTCAAATAATAAAAAAAGTTTTTTCATGATGAAAATTGTTATAAAAACATTTCACTTGCGTTTGTTTGAATGATATGAATTTAGCTCTAAGCCTTCGAAAGGTAGCAGTGTTCAGTATTCGTATTTTTTTTAATTATATAAAATCAGCATTTTCTGGACCGCTGCATTACACTCTGCCTAATTCTGCATCTAATTTGTCTTAAGTTCTTTGGAAAACTTTCGCATACATTTGTAAATAATTTTTCTTTCTAAAAATGTTTCGAAATTAAATTAAAAGTTAAAAAAAAGCCGAAAATAAGTCAATTTTTAGTTCATTTTCATTTTTTTTTTATTTAACGAATATTTGATTAATTTTAATAATTTTGCTTAAAAAGTAATGAAATTTTTTTTTATAAAGTTGAGAGTAAGTTGAAAGTAATGAAATTTACAAAGATAAGAAAAGCAAAGCTAAATACATCACCTACAGGACAATTTACTGATGTTATTTATCCATTTTATTTAGTTGTTTTATTCTGTGTTGTCTTACTAACAACATAAATGTAGCAGTCTTAAAGCTACCGGCAGCATTTGTTGTTATTTGTGTTGAGTCCAAAGCAAATGCCGTGTGTTTGAAAATTAATATAATAAAAATATTTATTAATTTCTTTAGAATGTTATTTAAAAGCATTATTTGTTTAAACAAAACTTGTTTAACATTAAAATTAACACATTGAAATTTTAAAAATTCAATTGCAGGTGGCACAGGATAAGGGTCGTCGCCGCTGTTGTTTTTATTGAGTAACACGAAAAAAGTTGAAAATGTTTAAGTTTTTTTTAAATTAATTAATTTAAAGTAACATTATTTATAATTTTCATTTTATTCGCAGCGACGACGCCCTGTGTTTTGAAGTATTTTTAAAGAAATTTTTAAATTTCGCTTAAGTTGTATTATGTGGTATATTTTTAGGCTTATAATTGTTAAAGTCAAATTAAAATTTTTAAAAGGTTCTTAACCTTGTTGACAGGTTATAAATTTAAAAAATCTTATTAAACTGTTTGCTAATTATTTTATTTATTTTCTCTCTTTTGTTTACTTTTAGCACATGTTGGTTTATAATATTTATTTTTGTTTCATTGTTGTTTTAATTTAATTAAATTGATTATTTATTTATCATTATAAACCGCGTAAGTAAGTGAAAGAGAGTGAGAGAGAGCGAGAAGCGATTTATTTAACTGAGTTTTTTTTAAAATAATAATAATGATAATAATTGTATGGCAATGCCTTCTTTTTATATTTTATTTAAATTCTATATATTTTTGAGCATTAGTTTCATTTTTTTAATATATAATAAACACTCTCACACATATATAAACACACCATTGCTTTATGTATATAGTTTTATATGTATATTGTATATAAATTCACTCATCATATATAAATACAATTTGATTTGATTTTATTTTATTGTGACTCAAATATTTCTTGTTTTTTTTTTTGTAGTGTTAGAAAACGATCATGTTTTATTATGAAAGCGAGAAAAATTTGTTTGTATTACTTTTACAAATAAACATATATATAATATATAATAGATATGTATATATTATATATATGTATTTACATATATTTTAATATATTTAGAGTTTCTTATTTTTCGTAAGATTTTTATGTGGTAGTAATATTTAAATTGAGCATGTTTTTTTATCTTTAATTACTATGAGTCCCGTTTAGACACCGTTGTTTTGTTTTATTTATTTATTTTTTTGTTGTTGATAATATTTTGCGGTATGTGTGGTAACGTTACTTTTTAACCGAGAATATAAAAAAGCAATGTTGTACTCAAAAGACGTCCAAAAGCCGTATGCCAACAAATTCCGGGACATTGAATGCGTTCGGCGTTTTTCATGGTTTTTCGTTAGTGATGATGGAAAACTTCACTAAAGAAATACAAATCGTTGTTTTGTTGCTGCTGTATTCTTTATATCGCTGTTGTTGTTGTTGTTGGTGATGTTTTTGTTGTTATTTTTTGTTACACATCACATGTATATTCAACTCCTCTTGCAATATATACAACAGTTTTACCATGCATTTACATATCAGCATTATAACAGTCATCAGGCAACATCATCAACAATATCGTCATCATCAGAGCCACCATCATTGCCGCGTTTTATATTGTGGTGTGAAGCTGTGTGTAGCACTATTTCTTTCCTTTTTATTTTGCTTATTTTTTAATTGTTCGTAATACGAAATGTTTTTTTCGTTTGGTTTATAATACGCGCGCGAAAAATTTGGCCTATGGAACGCACTGCACCCCTTGGAGTATCTTGAGATTTGTATGTAACAAATGAGGCCTATATCGAAAGGTTTTACCATGAAGAAATATACATTACAATAGGAGAAGTATGTGTTTAATATTAGATAAGTATATTCACACACGCACACACACAGCCATAGTACTATTGCCTACTCCCTAATATTGTGCTTACAAAACGCACTCAAACACATGGAGATGTACTCATATCAAAAGAAATCAAAATGCACGCACTCATCTTCCTTCAAACAAACTTATACACAGATGTAAACGCACACCTATACACACGCTCACTGAAAATGCAACATCCTTGCTTTAAACCCCAAACACAACTAACAGTTATCTTCCCAAATACATATAAACCAGGCTAAGGAAGCATAACAATCATAACTCTAACTACAGCAAGAAGCTTGTTTCTCAGTTTTTTTTTACAAACACCAACATCAGCTCCGTTTTTTGGAATACAAAATAAAAATAATCTAAATGCAAAAAAAAAAAGAAAAGAACCCTCTTTAATACAATTTTTAAAATATTGAAGAAAAAAGTGCATAAAAATTTCTTTATATAAAAAAGCTCTCCCTGAAAATTCTTATATACTCAAAACAAACATTAAATAAAAATCTTAAACACAGAAAAAAGCCAGTTTTTAAGCCTATATTTCATACTCTGCCTCCTAAAAGTAGGCATTAAATAAAACGACTTGAACTGCACTGACAAAATTGTGGAATGCAGTTTGCAATCACAAACATGCACACAAAACACTCTCTTGCTACTCTCTCTCACTTTAAATAAAAGGCCTACTGTTGGCAGAAAATAAAATAAAACATTTTCTAACCGTTAAAGAAAAAAAGAGACAAAAAATATAAAAATAAAAATTTTGGCAGCACAAAAAAGTCTATGGCTAAATGCAATAAAACTGCATACCAAAAACAAAGATACACAAAATGCAGCTTCATTGTAATGGCCACAACCAAAAAAAGCCGGCTGTTCTCTTATTAAGTTATTTTTTGGCCCCCCGCAAAAACCCCACTTGTATGCATTTAATTCTCTCTTACTCTCTGTCACTCTCTCTCTATCGCGTTTTTTTTTTCTATATTTTTAGTATATAGTTGTTTTTTGTGGATTCATCTATAATGTGTAATAGTATACGTTTTTATTTTTTATGCAAAAAGGGGCATTTAATGCATTGGAGGCGCATGTCCTGTAAGGAGCTTCTTTTCGTTTTGTATTCTCTAATAATCTGCATGTCTGTGTGTGTGTTGCAACTACAACTAGACTAAAATAAAAAATAAAACAATTTTACATACGTCTAAATAAAAACAAACCAATACTAATGCAGTTTGTATGCACTTTTTTAGAACGTGTATGTAAGAGTAAGCTTATGCGTTTCTTGTTGGGTAGCTTCTGTGGGGGAGGAAAATCCTTAGTGGTGGTCTAAGATGTGAGTGCATTTTAGTGTTGCTGGAACATTGCATGTGATGTGTTATGCATGGTGTTGTAGGAGTCTGAGGTACGCAAATCTTTTTCTTAGTTTTTTGTAAAGTTAAAATAAAATTTTTTGAATATATTCCTTCTGATTTCTCTTACGGACCCGTCTATTCTTTTAGAAATGTGTCTTCTTATAGCAAAATTGTAAAAAGAGAAATTTTAGTTATGACTGCTAATATTAGTCCCTACGTTTCTTTTAAATATACTTTTTATTTCTATATTATTATCTAGTTAGAAGAAAGCAATGAATTTCCTAACTATGTTAGCGCTGTTAGTTTTTACTAGTCCAAGGAAGAATAAATTTTAGACTTTTACGTTGCAATAGACGTGAATGTAGAATAAATCATTTAATATGCAATTAATTTGAATTAGCTTTCCTATCCGAGTTTGCTACAGATCCTTTTTTAAGTGAGACCATGTTGTAGGTTTCTTTAAAAATATTAAATTAAAATAAATTAAACATCGGGAATTTTTTATTATAATTATTAATTTTCAAAAAGTAATCTTATTAGTTAATAGAAAATAGTACGAAAAAAGATTTCTTTTTGCAAAGTGCCCGTAAATTATCGTAGTGTTTTGTGATATTTTATTTTTCGTCATCTTTTAACTGTATAAAAGAGCCGAAGAAAAGTCAGCCGTATACAGTGGAGAAAGAAAAATAGAATTACTGTTGGTTATTGTTGTTTTTGCTTAAACTTTGATTTTTGTCTTTGCTTTATTGTTTGGAAAAAAATTTATAGTTTATTTAAGATGTTTCCTAAAGAGCTAACTAAGAGGTAGCGAAATGGTCATTGAGACGTGCTTTCACCCTCAATAATCAATATCGGTGATTTAAATAATTAATCAGGATAATAGAAAATACACGAAAAAAGATTTCCTTTTGAAAATTAATAATTATAAAATATTAAAAATTAAGGGTTTACCCACACACCACATATCATTTTTCATGACTATTGAAATTATTGCTTATGGATTATGGTCTTTAGCATGAAATTCGGGAAAAAATCACGGCTAATACTAAAACTAAAATTCATATCTCCTACTTTATATTTTTGAAATGGCTCTACAATTCATTGTGTTATCCAACATGTCAATATTGTATGAAGTCCATTTTAAGCCATCATCAAATTGTAATTCAATACGACTATTTATTAATATATCTTTTAGCTCATTGTATTAAAGGAGAATATTTTATTTCTATAGATACCGCCGTCGGCTAAAACTTTGGTGAGTTAATTCAACAGAAAAAAGCATTTTTTTAAAAGGATATAAGTTAAATTTTTTATGAACGTCTGCAATAAAAACAATATTTATGCAAAAATTGAGAGTGAAACTATTTTATATTAAAATCGGTACCACTTTTAGTGTTGTTTTGGTAAAATTAGTAATTCAAAACAGATAATGGAACAAAGCTTATTTAAAATTTTACTTATAATCCAAAACATCTTATAAAAAAACTAGCACATAACGGCGCCCAAGCACACGCTCATAGGCGCCATCGTATATGTGTTTGTTTTTTTATATAGACAAAATTACGTGTTGAAAAAAAAGTCATAACTTTCAAACACGACGAGCGATTTCGTGCAAGCTTTAGAAACAATCTAGACAAACTTACAAGCAAACCCTAAAAATTTAATAGAGCTCGGTTTGACCGTTCGTCAGTTATAAAGCCATAACTAATAACTACATTATTTTGTTAGAAGCAAGCTGGTATCTGTACATATATCAGTGGTGACCCAGGCTAGATTTTCAGGAAAGTTTTATGCATTTTTTTGAAAAATCAAAAACATTCAGTAGAAGTACTTTGATATTTGACTTCAATTTTACTCATATCAAATTTGATATAAATTTATTTTGTTTAATTCTTTTTTTAGAAGTTTCTTTTAAAAGATACACTCTTATGCTCGTTAACATTGTTTATATTAAAATACATAATTGATCTAATAAAATAAATTTTTTTAAAGTGACTATTCTATTTTAATTTTTCCACGCACATTTTTGACAGATTTACCTGAATTAAGTAAAGAAATATCCACAAATAAATAGCACTGTTATTATAAACTTATAATTCTTAGCAGAAAATATTTAGTATTTTTAGTATCTTGGAAAAATAGCAGCTTATTTCCTTTGCAGTGATAAAAAAAGTCTACAATATAAAAATTAAAATCGGCCATTGTGCGAAAAAATCGTCAGCGATGTGAAAAAATAATATTTTAATTTACTATTTGTACCTTTCGCCACAAAAACTTCCAATGAAAAATATTAGCTCGTCCATATTTTCCGAGTTACGGGGCTCTGAAGTTTTAAAATTTTTTAAAACATCAATATGGGTATCATTTTAGAGCTTTTTAAGAGATATTTAACGAAATACCACATTTTTAAAAAATGCTTAACCCATTAAGAGCCGATGTCATTTTTATGTAAAATTATATATATGCAGTACCAAAATTTTTTTTATTTTTAATTCTCTGTCACCCTAATATTTGCTTTTGCTACTTAACTAGAGTTACATAGATTGTGAAGGGTACATAAGATTCGGCTTAGCCGAATATAGCACTCTTACTTATTAATTCTGATTTTTCTTCTTCTTAATGTTTAATCTTACTTAAATTACGTCAAACTAGTTTAGAAATACTTTTAGTGAAGAACTAAAGTATGAATGATATATAAATATAAATTGCATACACTGTTACACCGACGGTAAGCAGAAGGCGGGAACAAATATATGTAACGATTTTTAAAGAAAACCACGAGAAAAACTTTGGTTGTGTGTTATCGAAACAGTTGCCTAAATATCTAGATGATATTTTATTTCGTACACAATCTGATGATGATGCTAAGAATGCTGCTGCCAGATAAATCGATCTGCAATACGTAGGGTTTGGTGTCTAATTTTTTCTGTTTTCTTAAAAAATTAACACCAACAATTTTTAAATAAATTGGTAAATTAGAATAACATAAGCTTAAGCCGAATTATTTTTGTTGTTTGATTACGTTTTTATTTAGAATCAAAACATAATATGAACACATGACCTGAAAAACTTTTGAGTCACCGCAGCTGTAGAAGAATATTTTTAGGTATAAGAGATACCACAATTACGGATAATTTGGGCGTGTGTAAAATGGTAGCAAAGTATCAGGGTTAAATAAATTTTTTCTATAGGGAGCTGTTGTGTAACAGCTGTGTGTAAAAATATTTTTTTGGCAATATAAAAAATTTATACTTTTAAAAAAGAAAAAATTAAAAAAAAATTGTGTTGCAAAAATTCTATTAGCCTTCAGCACTAGTGAAAATTTATTCACCTCAGAAAAGTCAAAATTTTTAAATTATTTAATATTATAAAATATACACCTAAAATTTAAATTGCTTTTTCTTCAAAAATATACGAGCTTCGTAATAGTGCACTTATATTGTATCGAAATTTAGTACTTAAGAGATTTCGAGCGAAATCTAGTTGATTTTTAATTGATTTTCCATACAAAACAAAATCTACTTCGACACAAAATTTTGATTAAATATAGACAAATTATAGCAGTATTTAGAAATGCAAATATGTTCCCTTTTTCATATCAGGCTTCACAAGAAATAATGACAGTTTTATTAAAACAAAAATAAAAATTTTAAAAATATGTTTGCGAAATGACGGTAGAAACAAAAATAAAGTATTTAAATTATAAACACAATGTAATAAAAGTTTCCGATTTTTGTTGATATGAAATCATCCTTGTGTCAAAAAAAAAAAAAAAAAATACAGTGTAAACGAACCAGATTTTGGAAGAGATTTCCAATAAAATCAAGTAGATTTCATTGTAATGTAAATGTGCTATAATATATGTTTTATCAAAAGCAATCAGTTTATCATAAGTGGAACGAAAGTATTTTACTTTTATTATAATTTTTCCTTTATTTAATATTCATTAGTACATATTATTGTTTAAACACAGTTATTTTTTTAAATACTTCTTATTTTAATACAAATTTTGATTATCGACGGCATTATTTTTTTCCTAATATGTAATATTTTTATTTTAAAAAAATTATATTAACCAATATATTTTATTTAAGATATTTTAAATAACTTATATTTTTTTACAATAGATATTTAAGATATTTTTAATAATAATTTTTTTTACAAAAATGCACCGCACTCTTAAATAAAGATAATTAATGTTATAATCGAATAATTTATATTTAAAAAAATTTGTCATACGCTTAGGGCGTTTCACTTAACTTTCTCGAAAGTTTTATGAATAGCCGTATTCATAAAATATTAAAATGTATTTTATTAAAAATTTATATGGAAGATTTGTCATCAAATACATTTTAAAATTATTTTTTTTAGTTAATATTTTAATGCTGCTTGTATCTAAATAGTTTCATGTTGAATTTAAAAATTTATTAAACAAATTTTAGCAGTCGTATAGGTATTCGTTATTATTGTATGCTTTACAATTATAAAGAACTTTGTTTTTCTGTATCAAAAATATTTTTTTAAAAAAATACTATTATTATAACTGTAATTCTTAAATTCTAATACGGTCCGTATTCATAATTTATTAATATACATACTCTTATATTTGAAATTCATTTTAGGAAAAATATGTATTGCAAATTTGTCATAATAAAGTACATTTCAAAATTATTTTTTTTTATAAATATGACAGTAAAATTTAATCTGTTATTATTATTAACGATTTGACTGCAATTTTTTGGAACGTATTAAATATCTATCAGCAATATTTATATATATTTTTAATTATACATATGTATAGATTTTAAATTATATTTTATAAAGTTCAATATTTATTTTAATAATTTCTATGACAAAAATGTAATGAATTCGTTGTCCTTTTTTGTAAAGATTAAGAATGTTAAGAATGTATGTTTACTTTTACAAGATTTACATTTAGGGTACACCGCATTTCTTAAGGTTTTAAATCTCACTGATAAAAAACACCTTCTGAGAAATAACCTCAATGAAATTAATCTCAAGGAAAAATAAATAAGCCCCACAAAAGTTATAAAATAATTGTACCGAAATCTCATGATAAAAAACATTTATCCCATATTATGTTGTCTTACATTATGTTGTCCTATGTTATAATATGTTATATTATGTAATGTTATGTTATGTTATGCTATGTTATGTTATGTTATGTTATGTTATGTTATGTTATGTTATGTTATGTTATGTTATGTTATGTTATGTTATGTTATGTTATGTTATGTTATGTTATGCCATGTTGCTTTCCTTTATTAAAAATTTTTTAAGCAGCTGGAGATTTTTTCTTTTCCACAATCGTTTTTCTTATAAAATATCATCCCCGTATAAAGCCTTATCTAATGAACAACAACAACATTTCAGAAATAAAATCTCAAAAATATATTATTAACAAAAAAAAAAAAAAAAAAAACTCATAATTATTTATGAAAAAATTCCAGCACGCTTTTCCATTTTCCTTTAACTAAAAAAAAAACCTTTTTTTAATTTTTTGAGTGTACCTTAAGGTAGCGCTCTTTTTAGCTTAGTGAATGCCTTTTTCTTTCTATGACCACACTCGGCTCTGCTATGAAAAACAAAAAAATTATTAGCAGACTAATGAATCTGATTAACTGAAACCAGAATATAACGACAGCAGTTGATTGCAAATAATAAAACGATTAACCAAGTAAAGATAAAGTTTTTTTTTGTCGTAAGTAATAAAAATTAATTACCGGTGTTATAAGAGAAACAGTTAATGAATGTGATATTTTGTTACACAAGCCACCACAACTTGTCGTAAAAATTTGTATAAAAAGAATGAGGTTTTTTGAGTTGAGTTACTTCTATAAAAACTTTTTCAGATGAGTTGATCGCTTGTGTTACATAAATAGCTCATAAATATATACTCAGAGTTGAAATTTCCATTTAAATTTTCTTAGCCAGTCTATTGATGACATAGGCGTTACAATATATTGTTTTTATTTCATCTGTAAAGTCAACATTATTTCGTTTTAGTTACAGAGATAAAGCGTTAAGAAGGAAGCTCTGTTCGTTTTGATGATTTGTACAATTTTTGATTTAAATTTTTCCCTTGTCGGAGAAATCTGGTAAAACAGTTATACATCAGATGCAATACCAATAGAAGATATGTATGTTGTTTCCACTTCCAGTGCAAATGTCTAAGTGGAGTTCATAGTTGAGGAATCTTGGGTATAGTGATGTTAATATTGGCTTTAACTTTCTCTTTTAGGTTTGACCGTGTGGCTTTAGGGTAAAAATAAGTATTTTATATTCCCAAATCGGCACTTAAACTGGCGCAAAATTTTCCTTTTTTATTTTATTGCAACAATATTTTTACAATTTTTGAGGATTCTGTATTAAAAGGGTAATAACGTAACCCTATTGTTTTCGCTATATTGTCTGTTCGCATGTCTGTCGGTCACAGTTTCTATTTCTGCAATCGAAATAATAGGACCCTTCAAACTTTCACAGAAGATGTATCAGTATAGTCGTTACAACAAGGCTGTTTTGAAATAGATGTTTTGTTTATATATGTATATGTGATTATTTTTTGAACTGTGAGAGGCTATGTAAGTAAGACTACATTCAGTATAGCAACTTTTACAAACAATAAATGTTTAAACTAAAGGGTGTGCCAAGAGTAACATAATTTGCAAGTACGTGGTTTTGTTTTTGCACCGCAAAACAATTTAAGAATTTTTATGTCCGCTAAAAGAACAAATAAAAATATTTAAATTTAAAATAAACCATAAAGGGTATTCCTATCGTGGCGTGATTTTAACGATTTTGGCTTCATGCTAAGAGCACAACTAGGACGAATGACGAACTTCGTCCGACACGACGAATACAATTACACAATTACAACGAAAAAAAACAGCTGTTATAATTTTTGGACTTGTTTACATTATGTGAACTGCTAAGGTGACCATCAAAAAACTATATTTAAAGAGTTAAACATTAACAAAACCACAACTAAAAACTATTTTTATATTTAACTTACAATATGTTTACACATATAATAAATGCTGCAAAATAAAAATAATAACATTTTTTATGTAAAATAGCTTTATTTACTTAAATACTTCGAAACTGAAGTCAAACATGATCACATTGTACTGATTTTTTGTCGTTTACCGGGGTATGAAATAGAAATAATTCTATTGTAAAGTTCGCCGCGTATGACAAATTTCGGCCGACTTCGTGATTGTGCTCATTTTAAATACTCAAAATCTTTTATTTATATATGCGAACAAAAACTCGTCGTTCGTCCAAAATGTGTTCCCATCATTAGTCCTTTAACTGTAATAGGCAGATATTTGGAACTTGAACAGAGTGTGTAGCATTGGGAACAATTTAAAAAAAATGCAGGGTGTTTCCTCTCTATCCCTACCTTTTAAAACATTAGAGGCGAACGCTTAGAACTTACTCTCTTTCCATAGAAGAGCTGATATTGACATATGTCATCTTATCTACTAAAACTTAAAAGCTAGAGATTTCAAATTTTCAGCCACATGTAAAACAAAAATATAAAATTGAAAAGCAAAGAATAAATCTGACTCCTACTTAGCTGATTTTTTTGCTTTCGCAGAATTAAAGACCCTTTAATAATTTCACGAGTTTTACTGTAAAATACAAAAAGGAAAATTTTCAAAAATGTTAGCTACCTTCTAGAGGCCAAAAAAAACTAGTTGTAAATCTCTTTAAGTAGTTTTGATAAATGGATGGCTCAAGTTTGTGATTCTTAATATTTTTATTGCAAGAAGAGTTTTCTAAAAGTGAGTTGTTCAATATTCAAACTTAATCGTAGCTAAACTCAGCCTTTCTATAAGATATTTTCATTGCGTCTGCGCATATAAGTGCCAAAGATTTTCTTCGAGGTCTTCTTACTAAACAAGAAGACAATATATAAGAAATTTAATTTATAAATCAGTTTAAAAAATACAACACAAAGGCAAGTTTGTTTAAACTAAGAGTTGTATCAAACCATTCAAGTGAAATTTCCCGCTTTCAAGCAAGTCTTGCTTTGTACAAAGAAGTTGCAAGTTTAAGTAATGCGCAAAGTGCTGTTATACTTCAATTATAATTCAGTTTAGTATCTTTTTTATTTTATTTTATTATATCAAGAAAAATTATTTTGTAAAATTATAAATTTTATTTGTACTCACCCTTTAATAAAAACTCATATTACATCGTTTGATGATCGATCGTTTCTATCACAATAATGTAGTTGCAGTTCTGGTTGTAATATCTTAAAATTTCTTAACATTATGGGAGTGCATGAATGTCTGTCTAGATCGATTGTTGAGTTCGTGAGTGAATCGGGATAAGAAGTGGAATGTTTGTTACATTTTTGTTTGTTTACTTGTTTAGTTACTAAGTTACGCGATTTTTTTTTTTAAATTGTTTTACTTAAAATAAATAATTTTGTTTAACAAAAATATTTTAATTTTCTTAAAAAAAAATCTCTTACATTTTTTGATTCAGGTAATTTTGTAGTTTGATTTTGATTGATTTAAATTTCTGTCTTTTGTTGTTGCTGGTTTTTGTAGCTTACATAATGCAAGCATAAAATGTTCGAAAAGTTTTGAAGAAAATTTGAATTTGTTTTTGTTGAAGAAACAAAGATTTTAATAAATTGCCAAAGTTACTTAAAATGTTGAATTATTGTTTTAGTTTTTTTTTTGTTTTTGGTTTTACGTCTGAATTCTATTGAATTTTGCTTAAAGATGTCATACGATGCCAAAATTCAATATCCGAAATTTGTTTTCTCGAGTGTTTGTAAAAATAACATAAAATTAATGGCCGAAGCGGGATCGTTATTTTCAATGGAAATTAAAAGGAAAAAACTGATGACTAAAATTCAGACGTTTTAGGATGTTTTATCGAAAGTGACAAATAAAGGTAAAATGCGTTTGTTGGAGGGTATTTGTGGCTTTAACGGTCGTAACTATTTTTGTTGATGTTGTTTTTGTTGTTGTTTATTATATATATATATATTTGGTTGAAAATGCTAAACTAAGAAATGATGGCGTTTTATTTCTTATTTGGCTTATTGTTTGTATTAAATTTTGAGTTCTATTGTTTTTGTAAATAGAGATGGCCAACGGTTGGTTCGTTTAAAAAAAATTTAAAACTTCACATTTTTACAGTCACATTGTTTTGTTTTAGTTTTGTTTTTTTATTTCGTTTATTCTTATAACCAGAAGTTATACAAATTCCATTTGATATAAATCTCAATTATTGAAAACTTTCACTCAAGATGGTGTGGCAGCACTTAAAAAATAAGGCGTTTGAAATTTATAGGGAAAATAATAGAAAGACACACTCAATGATTTGTAGACTAACGACATGTTGATGACAATAATTTAAAAGTAACCCAACATATAAAGAAAGTTAAGAAGCAAAGTATTTATATTTAAGGCCACATCAATTATTGACTTGGTCGAAAAAAGAAAAGAAAAAGCAAAACTTTAACTCGAGCTAAACAGGATTTAAACGTTTTCACTGCACTTAAAAAAAAATTGTTTATAGTTTTTCACTTGGTCTTTTGTTTGCCGAAGAGACCTCTAACTAAAACTTCAAACTTTAAAACACAAACAAGGTCAAACTTAAGACTTTAACACAAAATATTAAGGTTTTTGGTTTTTAATAGTTTTTTGAAGTTCCAAAAAATCGTTGTGAAATTCTTTCCAGTTAAAGTTTTTGAAAAATAATTGTTTTTATATTTTCTTATAAAATTTTGGATTTAATTAATTTTATGAAAATTTTTATTATATTGTTCCAAAAGTAAGTAAGCAAGTTGTTAACTAAACAAAGAATAAATGATGTGTGTATAGTATTGTATTTAGTTTTATTAATTTATTTTAAATATATTATAAAAATTTGTTGTGTTGTTTAGTCTGCCTGCTGCCGTACACTAAAAAAATGCCGCGTTTTAACAATCGCGTTTAGTAAATTTCTATGTGTGGCCATTTGCAACATAAGAATGTTGATGATAATAGCAACAACACTAACACCAACAAAAACAATAACTACAACGACAATAGCAACAACAACAACTTAGAATATACCACCATTTATAAATAGCGACAATACGAAAAACTACACTACACTGCATACATTTAAATACACATGCATTCATACGTCAATAAATGCAAACACACTCATACCCATTTTGCCATGTATGTATTTGCAAACATATCACAAAACATTTTTAGCTTTTAGTTTAAACGTCACCGTCATCGTTTGGTTTCATCGCTGCTATTAATGTTTGTGTTGTTATTGTTATTGCGATGCTGGTTATAGCTGTTTGCATAAAAACACATACATAAATCCTTATTGTACAATTTTTATTTTGTCATACTTAAAAAAAAACACTATGGGCCATTTGATTTAATTAGGACCAGCAGCTCCTGAAAAACGGCATCAAAGAGACTCTTTGAATTTTTTAGTTGGTAGAAGATCTTGAAAATAGTTTTCCATTTAAAATTCATTGTTTCATCAATAAACAAAACATTCGTTTTCACTTATAAGAAAATCACGTCAGCATCTTCTCAGCCTACAGTATGCGGAAGCAAGAGCCAAAATAAAATGGTTATAGATAAGACAAGTAAGAGTGCTATAGTCGGCTACGCCGAATCTTATGTACCCCTTACCATCTATGTAAATCTAGTTTAGTGAAGTAACTGCAATCAAAAAAGCAAATGTTGGGATGACAGAGAATTAAAAAAACAAAAATATGGTGTTGCATATAAATTTTACATAAAATTGACATAGGCTCTTAATGGGTTAAGAATTTTTAATAAATAAAAGTATTTCTTTAATAAATACCCATATTATTATTTTGAAAAATTAAAAAATTTCAGAGCTCCGTAACTCGAAAATATGGGCGCCAATTTTTTCACTGGATGTTTTTTTCTTATTTTTTAATTCTCTATCGACCCATATATTTATTTTTTTTCGATTGGAGTTACTTCATTGTTTCAAATGACATGAAAAAATTAGAGGTAGGCGTAGTGTTTTGCCTGCTGCCTCGAAAGACATGGACCAATCATGCTAACTTCCAATAGCACCTCTTTCGACACTACATATGATTGATTGACATATTTATTATTTTTTGTGAAATCCAGTTTGCCTCAGCGCACTAACACGGACGGACAGACGGACATCCCTCAACTACAAACTGGATATATTCCTCCTGAAGCATTCGTGTACCTTGATAAGAACGGTTTTATACAAAACTACACAGGCGTCCCTATATTTTTTCATATATATAGAAGAGCAAATGTTAAAGCTATTTCTAGCAATCAACTGACAGCTGAGAACAGAAGGTTCGATACAAACTTGTTTCATAAGGATAAAAACATATTTAAATACTTAAATATTAGTAAATACTGGTGGCTTAGTTAAATACCGTAATCTTTTTTTTTTTTTAATTCCTGACTTTTTCTTTTTTATAATAATTGCTATTGTAATGTTTTTTTAATAATTTTTCATTACGAAACATTCGATATTAAAAACAGATATAACAATGTATAAAATTTGTATAAAAAATATAATTAGTTTTAAAAGACGTATTATACTAGAGAGCTCGTTTATGGGACAGTGTATAACTATATGATATTTATACTATTATTTTGTTTATTTGTAGTAATTATCATAAACCTTTTCTTTAAATAAACGTACGAAAAACGGACATCCCTCAGTCGACTTCGCTAAGCATAAGAAGTCAGAATATATTCACTTTATGAGGTCGCAAATAAATATTGTAAGAATTACTTACGGAATGACACACTTAGGTATATCTCCTTTTTCCATCTTTTGTGGTGAAGGGTATAAAAATGCAATAAAAATTATAATTTATTCGTTGTGAAGAAATTCTTTGGAAATAGGAAAAGCTTATGGCGGGCTGGTTAGGCCAAACTTTGGCCTCTGGTATTTGGACTCTGGATAGTTGGATGTCTAAATGAAAAATATACTGCTGAATACTCAACCTTTTGCAAGAGGTAAAGATTGTAACGGCGAAGGAAACCATTCGGATAATAGGCAGGCTTTCACAATAGGAGGTACAAAAGCTTATTTTTGGTGCAGAAGTTTCATGAGTACCCGCGTAACTAAAAAAAAACAGGAACGATAGGGAAAACATTGTAAGAATAATAACGCTGTAGAGCTGGTATCCAACCGAGTCGATGTAAAGGATTATTAAGATGAAGCAAATTTTTTCTTGGTGTTTATTTTACTCGTTAGTTTCGCTCTAAATATACTTGTTTTTGTTTCTTTTAATGTTTAAGCTGTCCTTTGGAAATGAAAATCGTAGTATACCACCTCTTAATATCAGTTCAGTTTAGTTTTAAGCTCTTCCTCTTAACAATTATATTTTTAACTAGAACAGTCAAATGTAGGCCTCCCTAGCAGACTTTGTGAAATGATGCTGACAAAGGAAATATAATTTTAAAATATTTTAAAAAGTTATAACTGAGATATAATAGCCCTTATCAAACGTTTAAAAACTATAAGAAAATCTACTATATAAGTAAAAAAAATGAACGTAAACCTCAGTTAGAAGTTATGTATTCTAAGGCATTAATAGGGATTTAAATAGAAAACACAACACCCTTGAGCAACATATGGATGCATAAATGCAATAAAAAGCCTTTGAAGACACAAACAAAATATTGCTTATTAAATTTCATAGACTTTTCTCAAGCATTTAACAAGGTGTACATCAATGATTTTTATTTAAATTGCCAAAAAACTTTATTTAAATTTCTTTAGGCTGTTAGAGAGCTGTTTAAAAGCTTGTAAATTGCTGCCAGGTTTTGTAGAGGAGTATTTTGGAACCTTTCTTTATATGTGTCTTTTATGTCAACAAGCATTCTTGAGCAAGCATCTACTTAAGCTGACAAGACCGATTTCTAAAACACTCACGAAGGCCTCCATACACCAGAAAGATATTTGACCACATAACTTATATCGAAAAAAGGTTAAAGTAATGGAGAATGTGCAGGGAATTATATCATAATATTTAAATGCTCGTAAATAACTTAATACTACTCTATCTTTTGGAAACTAAATGCCTACTTATTTATCTTAATTGGCGCTTAACGTAAAATATTTATAAAAGCGTAAATGCCACAGATAAAAAAGTAGTAGGAATGAACTGCCTTATTAGCGGAAGCTCTACACTAACCGTAGACTGCAAATTCTAACTTTCTAATAAAATATGTTGTTGTGGATTTTTTTTATAGGATAATTTTGGTGTTTGAACTAAGAAAAATCTATGTCTCCAAAATAAAATTTTACGAGTTATCAGTAGCCCTCTGATTATTAACTTTACAAAATCTTAATTTGATTATTGACAGAAGCCTTATATTATTTTGATGATTACACCTTTAGAAGGAGGACAAAGAATTTCCATCGTTCCATACCCACTTTTAGCCCCTCAATAAATTTAATTTCCGCTTATTTGTACGGATGATGTATGTGTGGTTTAAAAAATTTTAAATCTTTCGCAAATCGTGGACCTAATGGTGTTTCTTGCCATATATTATTTAATTGCGCTGAAAGATTATCACCACCATTGGCAGCATTGTACATTATTTCCTTAAAAAATGGATACTTTCTTAAATTTTGTAGAAATTCATATTAAATAAGCTGTTAAAAAAACTCGTTTAAGATTAATTATGCCATCACATTTCCACACTGTGATGGCCACATTAACGTGGTTTCCGAAAAACCTGATCAACTGCTACTAACTTATAAAATTACACTGCAATACTGTTTGCACTTTACTGCAATACTGTTTAAACTTCTTTTGCATAAATCAAGCTTGCTGGGAATCACCAGGAATACCCTTAAACGGATTTCATCATACCTGTATGATCGGAAGCAACGTGTTCAATTTTATTTGAAGTATCCAAATGCAGTCATCTTGATCTAATTTTATTTTCTTTATTTATTAATAATCTATGAAATGAGATACAATTTCCCAATACTTTAATGTACGCATATGATATCAAAATTTTCTTCACTACTCTGATCTAACAAAATAATCATCATTCCTGTCTGACTTGAATAGTTTTAAAAAATGGTAGAATACAAACGTAATGGAAGTAAACCTACTGAAATGTAAGTGTATCTGTTTCCCGAGAAAAAGAAAAATAAACAGAATGATGCCATGATTCAGGTGATAGATAGCTTTTTGTACTTGGGAATTCTGATGGGCACCAAATTAACCTTCATTTCTCATATTCATTGTCATTGCGTTCATTAAAAGTTGGGCTGAAGGTTTCACCGCACATATCAAAATAGAATTCGTCAGATTAATTTTAGAAAATAGTTGAATAATATGGTACCAGCAATATAATGTACATAGTAAGCATGTTAAATCACTTTTTAAACTATTCCTAATCTGGAGTTCATCAGACTGAAATTAATCAGATTGGCAACTTTATAAAGACGCAGAATTGTGCTTACTATTTCTTTTGTAATCAACCCAATTAATGCGAATATTCAATCGCAGATATAATAAGAAAATTTGTAAATCAATTAATTTATGGTTTATTCATTATAGTTAAATAACGTAAAGTGAAATAGTATTGTATCAATGTTAGTTCTAATTGATTAATTGATAACTAAATGAAATAAGTAACTGATTGCTTTAAGAAATGTATTAACAATTATTAATTTTATTATAAAGGGCAACGTTTTGATCCCATTTAGTCTTATTATAATATTTTTTAGTCATACTATGGTCATGTAAAGCAATTATATAAAAACGGTATGTTACATGGCGAAAAAAATGATTTAAAAAAATTTTTATTTTTATTATATTACGTCGTATATTTTGCATAATGCATTATTATAATTGCCTTGACTTTTGTACGTGTGAATTTTGTACACTTGTCTTTATTTAGAGAATTTTTCAAAAGGAAAAAAATCCTGAAATTTTTACTTTTTATTTTTTACAAATGTAACAGCAAGGTATAAGCTACCGAATGACACTCGTCACAATCTGAAAATTTTTCCAAATAAATCAATTTTCCATAATTTAGGACCATAGTGAGTCAATCTAACAACATTTTCTATTTCCACCATTTACAGTTTCAATTTCATTGCACATTTGAAATCTTCAACATCATCATCCTGTTTATCGCCATATTCGGACGATATGTGTTTTATTTTTGGTCTTTCTCGCCATTGAAATGTGCAATTTTTGTTGCAATTTGTTAGTGTTGTTTACCGTGCTTTTCCATAGTTATATTCATGGCCCTGGCTGCATTTTGTTCTCGCCATTACTAAAATCATAATAACGCCGTTATGTACCGTCATTTCTTTTTGTTGTTTTTTTTTTTTTTTTTGCAATATATTGGTGGAAGGGAAAAAATCTATGATTTTTGTTACTGCCTTTCCACTATTAGTTGCAACTGTAATGCAAGCAACCAATACTTCTCTCAATGCAATGCCATAAATACTAATACACAAATACATGTTGTTGGTACATAAACAGTATTTATATTGTATTGTTTTTTTTTTTTTTTTATTTGAACTCTATGCTTTTCAATAATTTTGCGAGAAAAAAAGAACAAAATTTGTATCCTGTTTTGAAATTATTTCTGTTAAATGGCTGATGACACATAATGCGTTTTTCATGTTATTAGAGAAAACGCATTTTGAAGGATGTGGGGCAGCGAAACTTATTCTAGATATGGGTGTTTCAGTAAACTATTTTTGTTTAAGCAAACAACTTATAAAACTCGCGAATTTCTGCTTAATAGAACAACGATAACTCATTCACCATGGTTGATTTCTTGAAGAGCGTTATTTTCATGTAACAAAAAAAAAAAAATATATATGTCAATCGATCAGATATAGTGTCGAAAGATGTAATCAGCATGATCGATTCATGTCCTTCGACGCAGGAACAATAGAGTAACTCCAATCAAAAACATAAATATATGGGACGATAGGGAATTAAAAAATAAGAAAAATAATAAATTTACATAGATGGTGAAGGCACTGTTACTTGTTTTTGGTTCAGATCAATATTTTTATTTAAAGAAAAATATTTATACATATTTTTAAACTTTTTAATAGATGTACTCTATTTACATAATTGTTAAAATACACTGTAATATTTTAAATCAACACAATTGTACCAAAGTTCCTTTTGCGGTTCACATACGAAAAATACATGTCGCTCCTTTATTGCTACATAGTCATATCTCATAAAAACTGGAACTTGGCAAAATGCTAATTCAGTTTTCAAGACATAAGTCCTATAATCTAATTGCCGCAATTGCAATTGCTATAACTTCGGTTCAGCTTGGGATATAAAAGTGATTTTTCAACATGTACAGAAGGTCTTAAAGAGCAGTTTTGGTTAAGTAACTACAAATTTTTAATTTTTTGAGACATGACTATGTTGCAATAAAGGAGCGATATAATTTGTACTATTTTAGTTTTTGCTAATAATCATTCGTTCGAAAATAAAAGTATAACAGAAACAACAGGAACATGTTGCCAGATAGTTAAACATGAGAACAACCTAGACGTTTTATCTCGCTTGTATAAGTTATTTGTATATGCGACCGCTATGGTAGTATTAATAAAAACGGGTGAATAGGAAATTAGCGTATTTACAGTGGAAGATTATGTGTAATTTAACAGTGACGTTAAAGTTTATTACTTTACGTAACATGACATCGTTAGCGAATTAGCGAATTTTACGTACACAATTTTTTTTTTTTTAAATTATACCACCAGACGTTAAGCAGTCATTTTAGAAGCATGGTAATGTAAAGCTGCTAATTAGTGATATTTATAGTAAACAGAATATTTGGTTGTTAGTAAATTTATTTCAGTGTGGCATGTTGCTTTGCATATTTTGCTAGAATGCCTTGCAAAAAGCAAAAAGTATTAATTAGTTATTAAAATCTATATTTTATAGTAAATTCGCATAAAATATTGAATCACAGACATATCATATCCAGTAAGCTTTTGCCCATCGTTCTTACTACAGATAGATTTACTGTAATTTTTATTATTGTAGTTCAAAATGCGGGTTGTTATGTTTCCACAATTGGCATACTTGAGATTAGAAAGATATTTTAAATTGTCTTTCTGTATTGCTCCTGTACTCTCAACTAAGGATGAGTGTTCTTGTAATTTTTGAGGAACGTCGTTATCAGTGAAAGTAGTTTCAAAACACTGTTCTTTTAAATAGTTACCGTGATCACCGTTTGCAGTTCTTTTAAGCATACATTTTTATATAGAAAGTATATAGATCATATATTAAGTAATATATTATGCAAATAGGAAGCCGCTTTGACTTATGGAAAAATTAAACAGAACGTTCTAACACGGAACTCTTACTTGATAAACTGTGTTACTTTCGTGACCAGCGAATTTTTCACACAGTTATTTAATTACAGGTACTGAAATGTTCTCATCTAAACTCTCAACAGATACTAAATACTAACATAATATAAACATACTTTATAAGTCTGTTTATGTCTTTTGTTTTAGGAACTATTTTAATTGTTTAGTTTTATCAGGATAAAATACCAAATTGATAGTCAAAAAACTTTACAGTATTTGAAAGCAACAAACACGGACAACGCAGCAAGAAAAAACATTTCCGTCGGCTTTGTTCAAGTTGACGAGCAAGTAAATCAAAGATTGTTTGTTACCATTTGGTAAGATTTTATCTGAACAAAAATACTTCAAGATAGCGTTTTGAATAAGATTTAAAGTTTTTAATATTTATGGTTTATTGAAGCATTCGCTAACGAGAAGTTAATTTTTAACGAGAACTGTCAACAAATCAGACAAGAAAGTTTTGGATGGTATATGAACTTCGCTTTTAACAACTGATCGCAAGGGATAGTAAGAATATCTCACATAAATGTCATTAAATTTTTGTGTTAAAATACATCACGTCTTAAAAATAAGCTGGTTATCGTATAGAACCCGCGTCGGATCTTCTTATTTTCTCTATTTATCTGAATACCGATTCTGGTTATACTTAGACTGTGTTCATTTATTTTGCGAATGAACTAAGAGAACTTCTGAAGTAAAAGAACTAAAGGTCAGTGTTGTCCTGCGGAACAATTAAGTAAATGAACTATTGAACTAAAAGGTATAATGAACTTTAAAGAACTTATAGACTGGCCCAGTTTAATGTGGATAATCTGAACTAAGAAGTTCGCTTACTTTTATTAACTTACAAGCAAAACTTTCAATATGTTAACAGCGCACTCTATCTAATACAGATAGATACGAAAACTATTGAAGAAGCTCAGACGGTTTTCCGAAAGAATTGCTCTTTTCTTTCTCTTTTTCACAATCGTTTTTTTAATTAGAATAAAATATATGAATTTGAGTCTGAATGAAGTTTGTTTAGTTGGTTATATAACTTAAATAGCTCCATATAATAAAAAAAAGAAACCCACAAAAATTTGAAATTAATTGAGAAATTAAAATGAGTTTTAAGACAAATTTTTTAATGCATTTTTTATAAAAGAGTGAGCCGAACATATATTATGTTATTGTTAGAATAATTCATAGTTCAACTTATAATATCAAAAATTAAAGATTAAATTTCCGACAAGTTACAGTGCCTTATTATATTGCAATAGCATCTTCTGTGATGTAAAGAAGAAATCACGGAAAAATACAAAGCACGGAGTACAGTGAGAAATAAAAAAAAAATGGAATAAAAGTCAGAAACTTCTAAGCTTTTTACCCCATTTTCATGAAACAAAGTGCGATTTATAGATAACGACATAAGCTTTTCGTCTACTGCAATTGGATACACCCTCTTTCAGTAAAGGGTTGTACCACAGCGCGTCAAAGTAGGCAACTTTGAATTTGAAAAATGCTTGAGAGCTTATAACTTAGTAAAAGTGAAACGATTTATTTCGAGTAATCAAAGTAGACAGATAAACGAAAAACGTTCTTGGACTTTGCATAGTATCTTTAATACTTTTAGAGAAATTCGACTTTTAAATTTAAAATAAAAAATGTTCACCTTGGAATTTTTTGGTCCTTTTTAATATACAAGATATTACTATTTTAAAACAGATTTAGTTTTTCTTTGACTTCATTAGATTAATGGTAATCATTATTTTAATTTGGAGATTCCCAAAAATTTAAAAAAATGTTAAATTTTGGCCAAAAATTACTTTCAGTTTTTTAAGTAGATCTTTAACGTTTTGGTAAAATAAAATTTTTTTAACTTTATCTGCAAGATAAGACCTTGGATAATCTATCTAGAATTCTTGGGAAGCACCCTACAATCAGCATTGTTCGAATATGGACAATTTTGGAAAAAAAAAACTCTAAAAGTTTGTAGTTATAAAAAAACATTGGTCACGCATTTTCATTCTCTTTATAACCATATATTCTAAATCGATTGATTTTCAGTAATTGGCCAAATTTTGTAGACGTCCTGTGCATAAATGGAGTCTGGGGAATTAATTAAAGGAAAAATTTAAATTTTTGGAAAACATTTAAAAGTTTTGGGAACATTTTTTATGTGCAGAAAAAATATATTATAGTTAATTGTTAGCCAAAATTTTTACTGATTTCACTGTGAGACTTCTTTTTTTTACCGATATAACATTCCCCGTTAGTTTCACCCCATCCCGATTTTGACTGTCACTTAGTGTTTTAGTTGCGTACATATTTGTCTTTAATGCAATGAAATTCTGACTTAATTTCTTTTTTCTATGTTCCGAGATATTCAGTTTAAAATTTAATTTGCAAAATATCTATTTTGATAAAGTTATTAGATTTTTTTAAATTTAAAGGTTGTCTACTTTGACGCGTTGCAGTACTACCCTATGCTGAAACAGGTTGTATCCAAATGTAGTTTATAAAAAGTTAATGTCGTCCTCTATAAATCGCGCTTTGTTTCACGAAAATTGGGTAAATAGTTTAAAAGTTCCTGACTTTTATTGAATTTTTTTGTATTTCACGCTACCGACCGACGGTTAGCAGAGATCAAAAAATGTGACGATTTATATAGGAAACAATGAAAAAGGCCTTAATGTATGTGAGGATTTCGTACAACAAAATTAATATCGTTTATTTAATTTTCATTAAATAAATTACCGATATTGATTACCGCGGGTGAAAGCACTTCTCGATCGCCATTTCCATAGAGCTTATTTAGCTCTTTAGGAAACTTCTCACAAACATTTTCAATAAACTAAAGATTTTTGTTTTTCAAAGTGTCCATACAAAATTGATATTGTTTGATAAATAAAATTCCTAGTCATTGTTTTTAACAAATTGGTTGGTTAAATAGATGATCTTTACAATGAAGCCAAGAATGCTGATATCGGATGCAGGGATCGTGAAAATGCTGCATTACATTCTGTTAGTGTCTGCTTTTGCCTTTTTATTTATTAAGACAATTTGTAAATAATTTTTCTTTCTTAATACATAAAGATATTAAAATAAAAATGTGGACTTAAGCCGTATAAGGTTTATTCATTTGTTATATAAAAGATAACTCCTGACTTGAGTTTATTATTAAAATTTTTCTTTAAAAAAATTATTGTTAATCACTCGAAATTTACTTTCTAGAACAGCAAGTTACTGAAAATATTTTACTTTAATTTTTCTTTTTTATATGTAGAACCCCATATACTAAACTAAATGCTATTTTTATTTATCTCATGCTTAGGGATACATTTTTTATATTATTTTTGAATTATATACACACAGTATATAACCAATAATATAAAATAAAAATCGGCGAAATGATATTTAGTATATAAGCCTAAAAATATGCACCATAAAATACAACAACATTAAATGCAAAAAGTATTATATTTTACGCAATTTTAGGCTTCCATTGGCCGGTACAAAAAAAAAACAATTACGCATTAAACTACAGCAAAATTTATACATACGTGCATTTTAGGCAGAAAACTGTAAGTAGTGTATATAAAAATATACATTGAAAAAATAACAATTTATTTAAAAACGGACACACATGCATACACGCCACAACATAAAAAAGCGCATTATGTTGTGACTAAAACTCTCACTATTGTCACCAAATAACAAGAAGTCTTTTCGATCGCTCAATTCTATGTGTTGAACAACAAACATAATAATGAACTACAACTACAGTTATATGAATGCGTGTGTAAGTGTTTATATACGCGATTTTTGTTTTGTATCCTGTGTTTTTTTTTTTTTTTTTTTTTATTTATTTCAATACTAAATGTTGTATAAAAAAATGTTTTACACAAATTTCTCCTCATTTTTATTAAAAGTTTTTTTTTTGTATTTTGAAATTATAATTGGATGTACGTATACAGAATGATGGATGATGAACAAGTATGTATTGTTAAATACTTAAGTATGTATAACTTTCCTTGTGTGTGTGTTTTTATAAAAATATTAGTATAAATCGGTTCCAATACCTTCACCTTTGCTTAGAATAATTTTGAAGGATACAAATTGATATAGTTAATATTTACTAATACATACATTGCAAGATTATTGTTATATCTTTTTTGGCTCAATCAGAAATTTACGATTCAGCCTTTTTTCTTTGTTAAAAATTTAGAAATGTTCTTTCAGCTTTAATTATAAAATAAATTATTAAATAATTTACATCAATCTTGCCAACTAGCAAGCTTTACTAAATATTCACGAAAGCCTGGGAGGTAGCATCTTGACATTTACAGTAAATATTTCATATCGAACATTTGTATACATTCATTCATTTGAAGAATAAGCGTTAATGATCGAAAATGTACGAATATAATATTAATGTTGTGCCCCTTTCTCTTGGGAGTCAAATAACTTGGTTTACATCGTGATAGACGAACTTAAAAAATTCATGTAATAATTAACTTTACATTGACGCAATTAAAAGTCGTACAAATAAAAGGACAAACTGGCAGAAAATCTAGTCTTAGCTCGAATTCAACACTTGTACTTTACAAGCCGATATAAACAAAGAAATTAGTCTTTTCATCTATTAAGTCTTATTTGTTTTTTTATTGTAATTTTATTACTTTTTTTTCTGATTTTTTTAATTGATTCAGTTATAATATTTTCTTATATATTCGTGTTTTTTTATTAAATATTTTATTGATGCAATTAATTATTTTATTAAAAACTTTTAAAAATTTACTTCTTGATAAAATACGTAATTGGGCCAGATAATAATAATATAACTAAATTTCTATCTGAAAACAAATAAAATGTTTAATCGGAGCAATATTTCTTTTAAGCTATTGGGTCAAAAACTTATTAAGTATTCTGCATAATTACATCATTACTTCAAATATGTTGAAGATTAAAACAGATTTAAGCCTGTCTTTAGTTAAGAGTGTTATAGTAAAAAATGCGACAAAGGTTTTAAAGCATTTTAAAGCATGTCTAAATTTGAAGTATTAAATCTCCGAAATTACATTTGAATAAGAAGGAGGGATATTGTTGTTTTTTTTAATAGAACAGCAAAAACACAAAACTCAAGATAATGTTTTAGGATAGAAATACTCTTAGGATATGATTGCCAGTTCAATTGTATAGAAGATTTAATAAATACCAATTGGATCAACTGAATCTTATGCCTGTCTTGGCTTCTAAAAACTTTTCATGTTTTTCCCAAGGCTTTGCCTTCAGTCGTCTAGTTTAAACTATCTTTTATGATTAGGTTGAAGCTGCTTTATAACGTACTGCTAATATGAAAAGCTGTGAAGCTGTCATTTTATCATGTGAGATACTTCTTGTACTATAAACTTTCATCTCAGTATTAGCCCCAAAGATCATGAGATTTTACATCACTAAAATTATTTCTGTTGGGTTGTTTAAGTCAAAAACTTATATTAATGAAATCTAAACTACCCTTACATGGAAATTCAATATACCTTAAGGTTCAATTGAGGTGCCATAACCATAACCGTATAAAACAGCTGTTCAAACCAATCTTATGGGAAACACTGTATTTAATTATTGGTGACATGTCATAATGCCATAGCCATAACCGTAACCATAGTATAAATAATTTTTTTAATTTTTTTCCATGACTATTGAATTTATCGTGCGTTTCCATTGACGTGATTTTATCTAAAACACTTGATTTGCTCAAATCAAGTGTTTTGCTACTTGATTTTCCATACATTTTACATGCTACAAAAACCACTTAAATCATTTGATTTGTTTCAAATCATGTCGAAAATATATTTTTCCGAACTAATTTTGCCTTTGCAACACTGTGTTGTGTCTAGGATATTCAAGTTCAACTCTGAGTTATCTATTCATATTGGATGTGTTTATCGAATAAGTGAGAAAGACTTTAAAATGTTTGAAAGCAATAATATTTTTTGTTAAAAAAAAGTGTTTAAAAAATATAAAAAGAAAAATATGTAAAAACAAAAATTAATTTAACAATAAAAACGATTTTTTACAAAAAAATAACATAGTTTTTTTTTCTTTTATGCAAAAAATGTCAGTGTTAGTTACGTCACAAATTCGAATTTACAATACACTTTAGCTCAATATAAACACTTCGAAGTGTTTTTCTCAAAACTAGTTGATTTCAAGTCAGTGGAAACGCAGTATTAAGTATAATTTTTTTTATTTTATTCTTATATTTTAAGTTCACAACATTGTATTGGTATATTTTAATTATATTTATCGGTGCTCACCTTTTTACCAAATGGCAAGACAAATAAAAGTTGATTATGGCTATGGCACCACTATTCGCTGGCAATTAACATGATTTCGGTAATGGCCATTGTTAATAATAATTAATAATTATTAAATATTTAAATTAATTTATTTAAAAATGACATTAGGATAATAGAAGATTGTTAAAAGGAAATATTGGCATAATTTTCGTTTCTCAGAATTCTTTTAATTTTTGTTGGGTTTTAAATAAAACCCTTCAAACAATTGTCTAAGTAACTTTAGTATTCCATTTTTTAAAACTCATGTTTCACTAAGACCACTTAGCAAATTGTTAACGTTGATGTTCTGAAATCGTAAACCAATACTACGCTTCATGCAACAATAATATGGTCCAGAAATTCCCTGCTGAAAAAGAAAGTTTTATATATACATGTAACGAAAGGTTAATACACATATACATCCATATAATACTCTCACACTTAAACATTAAAACGAAGAAATGTGGAAAATTGCGTAGATTATATTTGGCTTTTTTTCATTTTTGATTTGAATTTGTTAAATTGTTAAGAGTAGGGAAAGACAAACAAATGAAACAAATTTAGATACATTTAACACTAAATATCAACCAATGCCATAGAGATGCAGGCTCTTCCATTTGTTTTTATGAACAAGATTGATAAGTTGGAGAATCTATCCGGTTTGTTAGAGTTTTATATTTGTGCAATACAGGTTGCAGGCTGCAACAAGGGATCTCTTGTGTTCAAATTTAGTTAATTGCAATTTCTATGTGTACATTTATATGTGTGTGTGTGTCTATATATCTATGTATGTAAGCTTGTATGAATGGAAGTATACATGTGTATATGTTTGGTTTTATGCATTCATGAATGTCTAGTTGTTAGTTGATTTTATATTTTTTGTTGTTTGAGCTTTTATTGTACATTTGCATTCTCCCTCAATTTTTGCCTTTTTATTCAAAGATATGGCCAGTATTTCTGCATGCATAGATGTCCGTGCATATAAAAATAAAAATGCCTGTATTTTTGTTTTTCAGTTTTCTGTCTAAGTCTAACGTGTGAGTCCTGACACCATCAGAGTCTACTGTTCTTTATAGTCTATTCGTTATTCCAAATTTTAGAAGTCTGAGTCAGTTTCATATATAAAACTACAATTCGAACTCTGGCTACTACAAGTAATACCATTAAGTTTGAAGATATAAAGAGCAAGGTTTTTGTTATTGTTGTTAATGTTTGGATTTTGTTTTTTTGGAGAATGAGTTTGAAGTTGCAACTGCATGTTTGTTGAAAGTTTTTTTTCAAAGCCAGTTCTAGTTTAAGCGTTTGTAAAAGTTTTTTTAAGTTCTTTATGTTTCTATCAACTTATTTAAATTATAATCTTTGATGTTGGCAATAAAAGTTTAAATGTAAAATTGTTTGATTAAAATTATTCTTTAAATTTTTTTTTTTTGTTAAAACTGAAAAAGAAAATTTTGACTAAACGTAAGGAATGCGTGATTTTTAAAAGTTTTTTGTGTTATATTTGTTTTATTTGGTAAGTTTTAAAAATCTTTCCAATAAAAGCATGATTTAGTATAAGGATCAGTATCTCTTTTATAAAGTAGTAGGGGGGAGGATACTTTATAAATAAACATTTGCAGATGTTATCAATTATTTCTAAAAAAATTTAATTTTATAAATACAAGAGGATGCTTAGGCTCACTTGTGAAAACTTCATAGTAATAAAAATTAAAGGGTGCCGCCAACAGCCAACCAACAAAGTTGTTATCACTGTAGTTACCAAAAGTTACGGAAAGTTTTAAAAACAATAAATTTAAACACTAAAAAGTGTCCTCATGGGTTCAATAATTGGATTTACAAATATGACACTTTCTTTTCAATCGTCATACCAAACACTTTAACATTATACGGAACGTGTACTTTTATGTCTATTATAACAACAAGTTTAATATTGAGATTTAAAGGGTGTCCCCATTATTCGAAGCTTAATAGAGAGATATAATACGTGTATTGTTTAGTTCCCTGCAACAAGTTAAAGGCTGCCCTCATAAGTGATATTATTTACTCCTGTATTATAGACTATCAACTTGTCTGAAAAATCTGTATAAAAAGCACTCAGTTTTTTGAGTTGTTTTCATATAAATTTTTCAGTCGAGTTGATCGCATAATTTTTCTTAAACGAAACTAATTTATAGTTGTGCATTAATATACTATAATTGAGCCACTTAGATAAAAACTTTAATTTCTTGTTATTTCGTTTTAAAGCGAAACCGTCAATAATGGATATTTTTGCAAAACATCCGATTTTTACTAAAAAAATATATGGAAATTTCAACGTAAGCACAGATTTCTACAAAACATCGGGTTATCACTAAATATTGTTGGTTATACACTTTCACGTACCGCCACACTAACCACTGTTAACGCTCTGTAAGGACATAATCCACTCTTTATATCCCTTGGTGTATTGTCTCTCTTATGATCGCGGCTGCTTTGATAAGGACTGCCTTCCGGTTTATAGTTTATTAAGAGGCTTTGTGGGTTTGATGACTATTAAGGTTATCTCTATCGGCCTTAGATATTTTATTCCCTTAACAAAATTGTATCCTTTAGAAAGTTTGTGGTATTTTGTTTTTTAAGTTTCGAATCCAAAGGGTATTGTTTTTACTACAATATATGCCCTCCGTCTATACATCGGTCACACACCTTCCTGCGACCATAAAAGGTAGACTCTTCGCAGTTTTCAGTAGTTTTAACATTTTTTATGTAAAAGCGCAAAATTTGCAAAATTAATACCTTTCTGTGCACAAAGTTATTTTGCACTATCAAGGGTAATGATGGACACAAAACGGTATGGTAAAGAATAAAATTTTGTTTATTTCTGGATTGTTTGTTCTGAAAAACGAAACAAAAAAAAATTTTTTTTGATAGGCAAACAGATTTAGGCCCTTCATTTAACAAACAAGATTACACACGCACTGTCCCAATATTACTTCTTTAATAAATAAAATGTTTAATAGGAAGATAAATGAATAAATATTTTAGTTTATCATTAAATTAAAAATCAATTATTCTATTTTATATCTAGAAAAAATAAAAAAAGAACAGAATATAGTATTTATTTCTTAAAAAATAAATAAAAAAAAGAATTTAAAAAATAATGTATCTGACTTGTCTCTTCAATATTTTCTGGTGGTTGATTTTCTTCTTGTATAATTCACAAATAAATTTTATTTATGGTCCCAGATTTAAAATGTTTTTGTTAAATACTGAATAGATGAGATTTCATAATATTGTTGATATGCCTTTGAACTTAATTAAAGATGCTATTCGCTGTTAGTAGGACTTTTGTTTTACCCATAAAAGATTTAAATAATTATACCTATGACCTGCTCATTTATAGTAATTGAGTTAAGAGTAGAAATACAAGTCTACGGTTGCGGCGCCGGATTCCGCATGTCAGAGAAAAAACAAATAAAGTGAGGTGCGGCGATGGATGCAGATTTAATTGTCATTTTTTATTATTTGTTTACTATTTTTTTTATTCTTTTTTTTTTAAATGTATTTTAAAAAATTTATACAATGTATATAACCAAGGCGAATTAATACAGGTGACCGCACGGCTACATCAATCCAACAACACAAAAAACAACAGGCAATTTGTTGCTACAAAATTATGTATGTTGTCAAAACATATTGTAAGAAAATAAACAAAATAAAAAAATATATTTGATGAAAAAAAGTGGTTGTAATTATAAGAATAAAAAAATTATAAAAATTAAGTTACATAAAAATAAAAATACAGGAAAAGTGACCAAAATTCTATAATACAACTAGTTTGCCGAAATCACATTTATCGTTCCAATCTTGCACGTTGACCATTTGAAGACTAACATAATCTTCCAAAAAAAACCAAGAAATTATAAATGTGTTAACAATGATTTCACTATCTTTTTACGCATATTTTGATTATACACATCAGGAACTGCAAATACGGTTCCATGTTGTGGTAGTTTTCTCTAGGAATTTCAATAGTTACTTTGTTTTCTATAAGCAATCAAAAAATTAAATTAAAAAAAATTTAACAAATTATTTATTTTTGACAAATTATTTTGACAACTGCAATGTATACAGCTGATGGGCTTTTTCGCCCACGTGTTCTCCTGTATTATTTTGCCATGTATATAACATATAAATTGTAAAATTTTGAAATTTTTGTTATTTTTTAATGACTTTCCATATTTTCTTTCTCTTCTTTTTTTCTAGTAATTTCTAAAATATTAACAAATAGTATATTTTGTTAGAAAAACAGTAAAACCGTGGCAACATGCTGAAAGAGGAAAATCTCAAAATTGAGAGCTTGAAAGAAAACTCACTCAAATTAAAATTGATTCTAATTTCATGCGGATTCGTTGAAAGTTTTATATAGTCAAAACTTCATGTAAAAAAAAAGACAACCGCAACCGTAAGGTTGTATTTCTACTTTTAAACAATTGAACAGGAGTATATATTACAACCTCAAGGAAAAATGCCTGAACAAAGTAATACTCAATCAATTGAATGAGCAGCATGACACTATATAAAATTACTTTTTCGGTTATATTATTGATCGGGTTCGAATTTTATATGTGGAAACGTCAGTAGTATATGTTTCCTTGGTTAATTATGAACTAAATGCATTTGAAAGAAATATTTTAATGGTTTGAAAATCTTACTAATTACGCAGATAAAATGAATTAGGTTATTGGACATATACTTAAAGAAAAAATGCAACATATGGAAAAATAAATAAATAAAATAATAATGTGTCTTAGGATTAATTAAATTACAACAACTTTTTCTTTATAAAATTTAAACTTTTTCTCATATTAAAACCCGAAATAAACATTTTTGTATTGAAACAAAGATATTACTTTGTAAGTATAAAAGTGTTTACGACAAGGGCTACAAAACACTAAATCATTTAGATATTTGCAAACATAAAAGAAAATTTTAGCGATAAGCCATTTGAAAGATAAAATCCCATTTTGACTATAAAAATTAACGATATATCACCTCATATGCGTCATATAAACTGATAAAAAAAAAGAAAACAAAATACTAAATAATACAAAACAACTGTTCAAACCTTTCAGTGCGCGAAGATATAAAAAAATATAACGAATAGAATAGGAAAAAAAAATAAATCCAATGCAGTAAAATGCAAGATAATGCTAAACCAGGCTGCATAGGGAGATGACCAACAACAACAACGTCGTCATAAAAAGGAAGCTCTATGGCCACTATGATGCTGAGGAAAAACGCGAATCGAATCAATTCAATTGCATAAACAACAACACAAAAAGATGTGTTCAGAAACTGCCATTGCAAGTAACAAAACCTAAGGTAAGGAAGCCTGTTTGGGTAGCTGCATAAAACAAACTAAGTCGCAATGGGAGTGTGGGTAAGAAAGAAATAAATGCAATTCGTATTTGTTTACTAGTGATAGAGGCAAAGAAAAAAATAAATAACAAGAAGAAGAAGAAGTGGAATACATGAATATAAAATGCATTTCAGAAATATCAACAACATATCCTGACCCTTTCGCCCCTGCAGCTATATTCTCCCACATACATACGCACACTGTTTTCTATTCGGGCCCCAGAACAACAGCAACAACAATACATACCAGAGAAAAAACTGCAGTTTATTTCCGCGAAAAACATAAAGTAGAAAAAAACTGCTGCACTACTTACAAAGTACTTGCAGCAGTTTTATGTTGATACAAAAATTTGGGTGTGTGTGTGAGGGTTTTGTATTTTTGTGTGGTTTATTTTAACATTTATTTTTTTTTTTTGGGTAGGCAAAAGAAAGGACACACAAACACAATTATGCACACTAACTCACACACAACAAACGTCTAAAGTTTGCGGCATGTGACGCATTGCGACGTGTACGAGCACGGAATTTTTGTATGCAAACAAATACAACATGTGCCACAAGGTAGATGACGTTAAGCTCCAACTTCAAATTGTAAACACGAAATAGGAAAAAACAATACAAAACGAAAGGTAACAAATTTAAAAAAAAAAAAAACAAAAAAATGATTGCGTGAATCTCAAATTGATGTATTTCTTTTAATATTATTGTTTTATTATTAAAAAAAATAAATATATTATTCAAAGAAAAACAAAAACACAAAAAAATATATTTATTGTATGCTTTTTAAGAGTTCGTGTGTGACAATTATGATAATGTAAAGATTTCGACAGCCTACTGATAGTTCATATATATTGCTACTTATTTGAATGATAGTAAAATTCTGCTCAATTCGACATCAAAACATCACGAGTCCTATATTTTATTTTGATCCCATCTGACTTAACGGATGGACAATTAAACTTGATGAGACCCAGTGTTACATGGTCATGGATTTTAATGTACTACATTATAATAATTGGTACCCAGGAACTATGCTCTACAGAAGATTCCAGGTATCGATGTTGGACGTTTGCCACACGTGCAAGAGGATGACGAAATACAAAAATACGTTTATATGGATATACCCAAGTAGGAAATAGGAGTTGGAGAAGGTCTTTTTAGTCTTAGATTTCGGTATTGTTAAGACTTAAGAGCGGCAGGCTGACTGAGGTACCATAGAGAATACAATGAGAAAATCCGGCATGTAGCCACAGCAAGGATGCGATAAATGGGTATGTATACGATATCCATATTGGTTTGTGAGTGCAGAATAGCCCTTAACGAGATAGTGAGACAACCTGCAAAACTTTTGGATGCCGAGGCATGTATGGATTCCGTCTGAGGTACAGAGAGTTAAATCGGCTAGTTGATGTGCGATGTATTGCTGTTAGAGGAACTTTTAATGGCAATTAATAGCAAGAACACAGACGGAAATAAATAAGATCACCTATGTGGCCGTTTCGATGCTCTAATAGCCGCAATATGACTGCGAAGGAATTGCAAATCCGCTACGGACTCCTCGTGAATAAATAGGCAAGCTGGTGGCTGTGCTGACAGGACACTGTACATTAAGTGCTCATGCTATATAATTAAATATTCTCTATAACAATTTGTGCAAAAGTTGATAGGATGGAAGATTAAAGGAGTAGAATATAGAGCGCCTTCATTGCTATTATCCAGCCATCTGAGCAGTTCGAGGCAGGTCTATCATGTCTCTACATTTTTTCGTCGTCACAGTTCTACTTTTAGAATATAATAAAGGCTAATCTATATTTTTCAAACTATGCAGTCTACCCACTAAAGATTTTCTTATATTAATGGCTTGAATGTGTTTGTTCGGCTTGTACTGTTAAAATCCGATGAGTCCGAGAAAAACGATAAACGTCTTTTTGGAAAAGAATGCTAATCTTTATTATTCAGGAAAGTTATGAAAAATATAAAAAGATATGACTATACCCAGGGTTTTGACGCTTAAATTTAAGATTTTTCAAAAAGTGGAGTTAATCCATGTGTGCACTGATCGGTTCATATTATGAAAATTTAATTTAATTATTAGAATTCAATTATTTAACATGACATTTTCTGCCATATTATGATATTTTAATTTAACCATTTAATGTTTATATTTGAACATAATTATGTTTATATTTTACGATGATATTGTTTTACTAGACAACAATATGTTTGCATGTTTTTTCTTTGCGTGAATCTTTTCAATTAACCAAAGGTGTTTTTTTCATTGGGTTTCAATCCGTGTATTAGGCTTCATATCAATTATTAAATAATTTTTGACTACAACAAATCTTGTTTGTGATAATGAATTATAATATTTCGCTAGGCAAAAATTTTTGAAAACATAAAATACATTCATATTTTCAGGAAGCATATTAATTTGTTCCTTTAAAAGCATCCTTAAATATAAAAAATGTCTCTATTAAACATTATTTAATTCAGTTTGAAAGTTCATAGTCAATGAGGAAGGAATGTGTTTTACATCTAAATGGATTTGGTTATACTTTTTATAAATTGTTCACAATTAGGTACTTAATTTAAAACTGATGGCTTGAACATTTTTTTAGGAAAATAAAATTAAACAGCCTTTGATGCATACTACCTGCGTCCACATTGTATTATTATAATTCTAAGTTTAATCGATTCATTTCATTAACTATGTGTAAGAACACAACAGACGACGATTCTCTGAAGGCATTAATAAAATTTATTTTTATTTCAGTTTTCTGTTTGTTTTCCAAAATATTTTGTTTAAATTTTTTATTAATTTAAATGAATCAGATGAATTCTGTTGAAAAAATAAATGAAATGTTATGAATATTAAGTACATACATTTAACATGTTCGTGGCATTAGAGTCTATTGAACTGGTTAATCTTGCAAGGGATTCAATGTGTCTTTTTAAAAACTTCATACAGATTGAAGAGAGGGGCAAGAATAAATGATACTGATTTAAAATGACATATGGGCTCATATTTTTCACCTTTTCAGATATTTTTTCAATTAATTTTATTTTCATTTTTTTAACCTTTTCAATTATTCTGCATTTATGTTTTTTTACTTATTTTTATTCTTAAATTTTTTATTTATTTATTTATTTATTTTGTATATTCCTATACAACAAGTTTTATCTTATATTTAAAGTATAGGAAAGTGGTGGTTATAAATTAAATTTAGGGATTATACATTAATACAAGTACATACACTTAGACTATAGTTTTTACTTAACAAATACAAATAAAAATAATAAAAACAAATAAAAAATGTTTAAAGCTATTTGCGTTGCTATTGAGTTGTTGAGTTTGGTGGCGAAATTCCATAGACGCGCCGCATGTTTAAAGAAGTGCCGTTCAGACACATGAAGACGGTTTAAAGGAATTATAATCTTTCTTTCTCTAAGTGATCTAGCAAACCTAATCTTGTCAATAAGATATTGTGGAGCTTCTGAATAAATAATCTTATGCAGAAACAATAGAACGCGTATTTTAGGAAGATTATCAAACGAAACACCTTAAAGTTTAGCGAAAAAATTAGAAACATGGTCATATCTTCTTAAGCCATACACATATCGCAGCTGTTAATTAAACCTGGAAGAAGATAGGATTTTGCAAGAAGTTTCCTTATCCCTAAGGGGGTATAATATTGTATCCACCAAAGGCACCTTAGCTTTTTATAAATTTGGCCTACGAGTGTATTAGCATGGTTTGTCCAAGTAAGTGTTTTATTAAACATTAATCCAAGATTTTTTGCAGCATTAACGATGTCGATATTTTCCCCATTTATCAGAATGTTAACATCGACAATAGAATCGAGCGTTCTCTTTCAAATTGTTAGGCACTTTGGTTTATGGGGGTTTAAACAAAGACCATTCGCTCTTGCCCAATGAAAAATTCTATCCAAATCATCATTAACCCTAGCAATATTTTCATCAATAGATCGTACTGGACTGCAACGCAAAAGCTGTTTTGGCAAATCGTTCTATTTTTATTTAAATAATGTGCTTTTGCTATTATTGTGAATACAAATGCTTATAAAATACAAATATTTCTGTGGCATATGGTTAGGATAGTGAGAAACTAAATGTGAGTGAATAATGAAAACCGACAAGAAAATAAAATAAATTGTCCTTGAACGATAACTTATATCAAATTTGTATGAAAATATCGTTACCGTCGCGTGTTGTGTTCCTACACTATAGGACACACATTTTCCGCTGTTTAAATTAAGGAATTATAATACATCAACTCCACCAAAATTTTTAATCGACATTTGTCAAGACTATCGCTAAATAGTTTATAATTAGCCAAAAATATAACGAGTTTGAAAACCTTTATGTTTGGCGAGAAATCGCCATACGTGACATACCTCTTTTTTATGCCAATATAAGTTTCAGTTAAAGTTTTGGACCGATGTGGCTAAAATTTTAAAGTTACCAGTTTTGTATAATTACGTACAGCTGGGTTTTTGATTTTTGTAATAGTGAAAGTTTGTAGGATTGTCGCGATATGAAAAAAGATGAAAAACTAAATAAATTTCTCGAAAACGAACGGGTACATTTTGTTAAGTTCGGCACGATGAAAATAGGCAGGGGTGCCAACAAAATGGCGTATAAAATAATATTGCTTAATTATTTCTTTTATGAGTCACTAAAAATTAAATAACAATGAAAACTGAATTGATTAAAACCATGACGAGATAGTACTTGGTGGTCGCGATGGCGAACTCAATAATTTTGCCCGTAAACTCTAAATGTCAAACACCATCTTAAACAAAATTATACATAGAGTTTGATATTTAGGGTTGCTTTGAGTATCGCAGAAATTTCGGGTTAACTTTGCTTATTTGCTTGTATTGCAGCATCAATTATTAATAACTTTGTTTCATGGCATTTACCTTTCGCTAAATTCTCTGCCTCTCTTTTTCTTGATTCATTCAGATTTCTCTGAATAATTTTTCTTAGACGCCCTCTGATATAGATGAGTACGACAACAAACCGATTTCACTGATATTAAAGTTGTAAACAGCATAATTTTTTTTTGTTTTTATTCTTTTTACAAATCTAAATATTAAAAAGGTCATTATATTGCGAGCTGAGGGTGTCTAAAAGGAAGTGATATAAATCAAAAAACCGAAAAAAAATACAGAATTCTTTTCCCTAACACTAATTCATCATGGAAAACCACGGCATTCCACGGCCAACATTATAAAAGGCTTTTGCTTTTGCTTATGTTATTATTATTTTATTTGTATGGTTAATTAAATATATGCGTATAAATTTTGTTAACAAAACAGGCAATAAAGTCAGCCAAAATATCTAAGTTTTTTTATTACTTACTATCCCTACTATTCATCACATTATTTCCTTCTTTTTGTTTTGTAACCGATAAATCGTTATTTTTGGGGAAAATTTCAGGTCAAATGAATGCCCGGCTTTTTTTCAACTTAAAAGGTGACCAACTTTAAAGGCTACTGCCACCCGGTTCCACTTACAAAACGCGTAATTTACCACCCTCTTCTTCTTACCGCATGTAAAATATAATTATATTTGTTTAACTGATTGCAGATATATTTCCAATTTCTTTTCTTCAAGCGCGGATATTGCGAAATAACTCGATTTTAACATTTAACAGTTTTTTCTGTCTTATTTCTTTCTTTTCGTCTTTTAATTAATTTTCTTTTTATTCCCTTTTAGGTAATAAAAAATGACTGAGATGTGTTCTAAGTGAGACTTTCATACTCTATTCCGATACGTGAAATAGTGTCATATAGAGACTCTCAGTAATAAGATTTGAAAAGCAATTGCTCGTCATGTTTTACTTGATAAACTTAGGTTAAAAAGATTTTTTCTTACACTATCTGATCCCAAAATTATCTTTTTTTGGAAGAAAAGAAAGAAGAATAAACAATTTGATGATGAGATAAACAAATCGTCCGACGAAGGCGCTTGGAAAAAACCGACGAGCATAATATCAGGGAGGAAGAAGACACATAAAGTTTAAAGGATAGCAGAATTTTTTAAAGGCTTCAGGTTTGTAAAAATAATTACCATGGCATCGAAACTGTTACTGCAAAATTTTTCGCACGTTTCGCATTGTCAAGAGGTTTTATACTTACCAATCGAAAATATTCGAAAGAGGGCAAATTACCACACGTTGATAATGACTCCGACGAATGAGGTGCATGTCGCGAACTCTGCGCATGTGTTGAGCCATAACGAAAAGGAAAAAAATTTTCTTGCTTCTAGTCGTCACCGAAAATAGGAAGGGAAAGTATTTATTGCGTAATAAAACATATTAGTTATTATAATCTTTTTGAATTTTCAGCAATTTCCGCTTTTTATAATTTTGTTTAAAACTAACAGATCTTATGTATTTTTTATTAACTGACTTTTGCCCAGTGTTATGAGGGAAAATAATAATTGGTCCAAAATGTCATAGAACCAATTAAATCATTTGAGTTTTACGCTAATTATAACTTCGAGCGTGGATCTTGCATATTTTTCAAAAGTCATTTCAGTCAACGAAGAATATTATTTTGAAATCGTCAGATATTTGCGAGATCCTGTTTATCGCAAAGGGGCAGACTTTTAGGCTGAAAATGGGTCGATTATGTATGGTGTCTTATCCAGCTGTGGCCATTACTGCATTTTTTATCGAATATTCCAACACCTACGCTTTGCCGGCTCGTTGCATAAAATAGAATGAATATTTAAAAAAGTATCGTTTCTTAATTCAAGAAATAAAATAAAAGCTTATCGAGCGAGCAGTTTTTGAAACGTTGACTTTAGTGAAACGTTTCTAATTATAATTTGTTTCAGCGAAATAAAGTTTACTTACCAATTTAAGGAAGACATCAAAACACAGGCATATTTAAAGAAATTTTAAAAATGATAGGAATTAATTAAAGAATCGTATGCTGTAATACGCATCGAAAAAGTTATATTTTAAATTGAAAAGAAAAATAACAGTTCTAGAATTATTGTTTTACCTTTTTGTTTGTTTAAAACAACAACAATTATTTAGAATTTTTGTTTTGTTTTAAATGTAACTGTACCAAAACAGAGGGGTATTTTGCCAATACAGCCGGACATTAGGCCAAAAATTAATTTTGAGAAATGTAAAAATTTAAGTACTCAGCTGGATCGATAACAAAATTCTGCATCATATATTGAATTTTCAAGGATTTTGCTTGAGATTTTTGGTTTTGAGACACTGTTAAAATCAAGAAAGTTGAATAAATCGCAAACATTTTTATTGATTTCATACGATTTAGAGAGGTTTGCATTATATTTTTTTGTTTCTAAACGAATAAAGATTTTGTATTGAAAGGATACATTTGCAGCTACTTATATACATTTTTAAAAAAAATTTTGTTTTAAATTTTTATGAAAATTTTTTTTTCGAATTTGTAAAAAAAAAAAACTGAAAAGGTTTATGTGAGTGATCTCTATAGCGATGCTAAAAATTTTATATATCACTATTAAATTAGCGATCTCTACTTTTATAGTGCAGACGAAAAGTTTCGCGTTTTTGCGCCTTTCGTTTTTGCTTTTTTTTTTAATTTCACCTTTTTCTGTTTTTGACTTTACACGATTTTGAAAGGTTAGCAGTATATTTTTTTTGGCTAAACGAATAAAGATTTGGTATTGATTTTGATTCCTGTGCAAGGCTTAATACGTATATGAATTTTTAGAATAATTTTGCTTTAAATTTTAATGATAAAAAATATTCTTCGAAGTTAAAAAAAGGTTTTTTTTGTTAAAGAATAGTGAAAAAGTTTTGAGTGATCTCCATCGCGATACTAAAAATGCTATGTATAACTATAGAATTTACAATCTTTACTTTTATATGGCGCCTAACCCACTATACGAGGGCTGCTAGATATATTTCTGGCCTGGCAACACTGAGAGCTGCCAAGTGCAATCTGACATTTCCATTGGAAAGTTTGACATTTTTAAGCATGATCGTACTCAAAACATTTTGACGTACGACCATTATTTGTGTTGTTAACAGTGACTTGAAAAAATTAATACGAGTATAGAAAAAAATGGAATTAACTCGTGAACATTTTCGTGCCATCATTTTTCACAACTTTTGACGTGGATTATCACGACAAGAGTGCATTGATGAACTTAAATCTTTGTATGGCGATGAAGCACCATCCTATAGCACTGTGAAAAATTGGTATAATGAATTTAGTCGTGGCCGAAGCTCGCCCAAAGACGAATTCCGTGAACGTCGTCCAAAAACGGCTGTTGTGCCAGAGAACAATGATGTCGTGCGTGAACTCATAATGCAAGATCGACATGCGTCATACCGAGAGATAGAGACATCCTTGGACATTTCTTCCACCAGCATACATTCGATACTGCATGAACACCTGGCCGTAAAAAAGGTTTGTTCTCGTTGGATCTCGCACAATTTGAAAGTCGCTCAAAAAAAGGCTCGTGTCGATTGGTGCAAAGAAATGTTGCAAAAATACGATTGCGGTGCTTCAAAAGACGTTTATAAGATCGTCACAGGTGACGAATCATGGATCTATGCGTATGAGCCCGAAACGAAACAACAATCGACCGTGTGGGTCTTCAAAGACGAGCAAAATCCAACGAAAGTTGTTCGTGGAAGAAGCACTTCGAAGCAAATGGTCGCCTGTTTCTTCGGCAAAACTGGTCATGTGGCGACTGTTCCGCTTGAGCAACGTAGGACGGTCACTTCTGAGTGGTACACTACGATTTGTTTGAAAAACCAACAAGAGAAGACGAATCATTGTTCACCATGACGATGCGAGCTCTCACACATCGGCTCAAACCAGAGCGTTTTGACCGGCAAAAACGTCGAATTAATGGGTCATCCGCCGTACAGCCCTGACTTGGCACCTAATGACTTCTTCTTGTTTCCGCACATCAAGAAAAAAATGCGTGGTCAACGATTTTCGTCGCCAGAAGAAGCTTTTGAAGTGTTCAAAAACCATGTTTTAGAAGTGTCTCAATCGGAGTGGAAAAAGTGCTTCGACAACTGGTTTGAGCGCATGCAAAAGTGTATAAATCATGCTGGAGAATACTTTGAGAAACAATAAAACCATTTTTGATTATAAATATTCGCATTTTCACTATTAGCATAGAAATATATAGAGCAGCCCTCGTATACTAGTACAAGACCCACTCAAAAAAAAAAAAAAATAAATTATTACCTTTCTTTCATGCTTCCACCTGTACTTAACGCTGCAGGGGATTTAGATTCGGGAGAGATACATGGACATTGAAGAACAATGGTACTTATTATCATCTTAGTGCAAAGAAGTGCTTTTAAATAAATTAATTTGAACAATTTTTCAGATAAATAAAATACTATAACAAATTACGAAAATATCGTTTTAATAATGTTCCCGGTAGGCAGGGATTAGTAAGGCACTGGAAAGATTAGTAGTAAATATCTTTAGGAAATTGGCTAAAAAAATGAAAAATAAAATTTTTTCACAGGAACGTTTTTGGGGCTTATATTGGAGGGATACCTCCCCCTGCCCATATAAATTAATTTCTAAGGTTTAAATGCGTATGTAATCCATTTCTTTTAAAATTACATTATTTTTTCAAATCATATTTTATTTTACCGCCCACAAAAAGGGGCGGGGAAAAATGGCTTTTTGGAATCCTTTGAGTCCAACTTTAAGTTTTTGAACATTAATTGGCATTAAAAGTTGTAATTGCTAAACAAAATGACTTGAAAATTAAAAAAAAACTTGAATTTTTCAGAGGTAAAATAAGTTCTTCTAAGGAGAACTTTTTTCTACTTGCTCCGATTTTTCTTTTAGCTTTAACACCCTATGACCATAACAGATTTTCATTAATCTAGGTGCATTAAGTATATTTTTAGAGCCAATATAATAGATTGGCAAAATACCATTATGTGCGTCGTGAAAATTTACATAAATATTTGTTTTGCTTAAATATTATTTTTGTGTTATAAAAAGTACGAAAGTGTATCGTCTTAGCAAAAAATTAGTCATTACCTGTAAAAGTACGTGTCATATAATGACATATTTTTGTGAGTGCCATATTTTGTTACTCGCTTACAAAACACATTACATTAGCTCGCCAAAGCGGAAGTAGTAATAGAAGTAGGTCTTTAAGTTAAAAGAAAATACCTTAAATACGTGCTAATGATCATCATTATTTCCTTCAAAAATTAATGTAATCAATTCTCAGTAATTGATTATAAAGGCCTCACATGCCCTGTTAAAATTATTAGATTGGCCATCTAGTTAAGGAGCCTTTCGCCAAAAATTATTAATTCCAGACACGATTACCTTTTCTAATTTTTTTTTGCTGGGCTGGATATGTTGAATTATTTCTAAAACTTACAATTATAGCGTCATGCTACGTGGACTGGTACATTAATTTCGTTTCTGGCATTGAATCCGGGATCCAACTTGCACCAATAAAAAATTGACCGTCTAGGCGTGATTGAGTTACAAACATCCATATTTTTAAAATGTTATGAGAACGGAACGATTGTTTCCTCATAAGTCATAATCCGATGCGATAAAAAATATCCAAAGTTTGATTACTAAACACAAGTTAAATATGCTTTTGTTAACCTTCATAAGGTCCTCAAATTTTACTTACGTTAACGTTTTTTGGGTCAAGTTTGACGCAGTTAGAAAGTTGGGTATGAAAAAACTTGTTTTCTTTAATTAAGTTTGTTTTTAAAGTTAGTACTTTTTTAGCTTTGTTTGGAATATTAAAGCTGAACGTTTTGCTTATTTATTACGATTTGATATATATGTTTATTTTAAATAAAAAAATTGTGTTTTTGGCAACGAATTTCGCTGTTCTATATAGGGCGTGGCAAGCTACAGTTTTCTTTCCAACCATTATTAGCCGATGTAAATAATATAAAAGCATTATAAGCTGATATATCTAAAATGTTGCTAAATACAACTTGAGGCCATCTATTGTTTTTTCTTTTGTAAGTGTAACATGAAACAACTTTATCCAGAGTATCAACTCCTGCTTTACATTTATTACAGTCTAGGATCATTTGCGGTTTTTTGTCCTCACGATTGCTTATATCTAGACTATGATGCTAACTGCTAAGAATATTCACAGATTTATTTTTCTTTGGAATATATGAAACGAGAGTAGTGTCCTTGGTTAAGCAAAAACATGATGGAAATACCGGTCTTTCTTTAGTTGACAAAAGCTAAGGTGACAATTCAGTCTTGTTTTTACGTATTATTTGCCTGTATACGGTTGTATATTTCGCACGTAACTGGTTCTCGAATCGCAGAGTACCCAAAATTTAATACCATACTTATCTGGTTTTGGCGGTATATACTATCGGAATGGACACCTTCCTCTGAATGCGACTAATTGCTCATCTACTGTTACATCTTGAGATGGATTGAAAAGTTTTGCCGATAGTTCAACCCACATATTCCATAATTCACGTATCGGTGCAAACTTATCTACAATTCGACGTTCACTGCGAGTATCCTTATTGTCAAATCTAATCACTCTAGAAGGACTTTTGAATCTTTTCATTAGCATAATTGCTCTAAAAATTGGTCTTCCTTTCTCAAAGTCCCATAAACTTTCCGTACTTTCATTATTTGATCTTTACACTCCAGCTAACAAAACTGTACCCATAAAGGTGTCGTCAACTTCAGTCCAATCCATATCAAAAACACGTTTACCTTCATTATTGGTATATTTCAAACTAATGTTCATTACATGTGGCGGGAAAAACAATTGAAAACTAGAAATTTCTTCCTTTGTGATTCTCGAACAAGAGTAGCGAGTGACGTCTGGTATCATGCTAATAATGTTCTCGCTCCGGAATCCTCCTTTACTATTTTTAAGAGGTTGTCTGAAATATCTTATTTCACCAACTTTTGTTGTCATTGCTGCAGTTGTTGCTGCATCAATTTAATTTCCACTAAAACTATCTATCAGTTGTCTCCGTGACTCTAAGTTATCTTCATATTCTGAACAAATCTCCTCTTCGTCCGAAAGTGCATTTAGCAAATTTTCTATTTTACTAGTATTCAATTTGCGACAAGAAATACAGACTCGACACTTTATAACGTTGATAGGTTTGATTAGTTCCGTGTTTATTATATGACTGAAAACAATTTTGCATAAGAAAATAAGCTTTGCTTTTTACATGGGGACGCATTTTTCATTCCAGGAATGTTCAGCAAGAATGGAGAAAAGAAAGGAGATGATTTTGTTCCGGGTCAAATTTGAACTAAGGCTTAAAACTGCATAATTTTTTTTGGGACAATATTTTCTTATAAAAACCAAAAATAGTTGTTAACATTTAAAAATAAATAAAATTCATAAAATATCTAAAATCTAAGTCCCCTAATTACGGAAAAAATATAATTTTCTTTCAAAATGGGTTAAATTTGACCCGAAGACCCTATGAAGGTTAACAGTGTGATATTAGTTGCATATCGTTCAGAGTATTGCATCGAATTGCTTTCATTAGAAACTTTGATCCAAATGTTTCCGGTAAGCAGGAAAACTTTTTTCAGTTACGTCTTTTTGGAGGACTTATACGTTCCTTATATTCACTAAACTTTTGTCTAGTATTATTATTCAAAAAAAATACATTTTTTTTATTAACCAGCATTTGGTTTACAAAGTTTTTGCATGCCTGAATGCATGAGTGACACAAGCAAACGCATTTGCATTGGACATGCACTTGTATGCAAATACACTTTTTGAATATTAAAACAAAAAAATAAAAATAACAAAGTTTTTTTTGCATGCAGTTTGTTGATATAGAAATTGCACTGCAATCTGCTGCGTTATATTTTTATCTTTTTGTTGTTTGTTTCATTTTAATGTTTTTGATTTTGGTTTGTGAAATCCTCCATTTGTTTTGGGTTTGCATCCTATGCAACTTAATAATAGTGACAGCAGTAACTAGGATCAGAAAAAAAAGACAAACATTCATTTATATCCAAACACCACAAAACACATACACTCTCTCTTTCTATATCAAACAACCACATAATGTATGTTTGTGTGTATGACTGTTGCATTCGAGGTTATAGTTGGGTATTAAAAATGCGCGCTTGCGTTTCAAAATAAAACTTAAAAAAAGGAAGCAAACTGAAAAAATATAAAAAAAAAAATAAATGAAAAACAACGCAGGAAAAAAGTGTAAAAATGCTCCGCCTCCAAAATACAACACGGTAAGTAAGATGCGTGCGGTGGTCTTAAAACCATAAAATCACCCAGTGTCTGTCAGTTGTTAAATGAAATGCATTTAAATCCATTGATGCAATGTGTACTCCACTGATGCAAAGTGTTGCCAGTAAATGAGTTTAAAGGGAGAGAACTTGCACAAGCAATTCTGCAATGGCTTTGTGTTGGCCCAACTATTTCTCTATTACGAATGAAATTTGTTATAAAATTGCCTCAAACTAATACATCAAAGCCTAAAGCTTAATATTTTTTCGCTGTTGTATTACTTACTTTTATGTAAAAAGAAATAAATAAATAAATAAAAATAAAACATATAGTTACATTTAAACAAATAACTTTTGTGAATGTTCAATTTAATGCTGTAGTTGCTATTACATCATTATCTATGATTGACCAACAGCATCCTACCATCAACAAAATCGAACAACATCATCTGCATAAATTTCCTGCAAGTTTTCAAATGCAAAAGTTTTAATGATAAAAAATTAACTTATTAAAAATAGTAAAAACATTATTTTAAAGGGAATCCTTTTGAAACAAAAACATTCGATGGTCGTGGAATTAAAAAATATTTAATGTAATTAATACTAGTTTTTTTTAGTGTACAATAAGTTTGTTATTTTATGAGATTAAATTGAGATCCAGAAATCTTTCAATTAAAAATATAAAAACCAAAGAGGAGAGGTCGCCGAACTTATTGCCAAATAATTCCAATCTTTCGCGAATGCTTAAAAAAGAAAACTGAAATAGAACGATTGTTTTAATAGAATGACGGTATGCATTAATGAGTTTCAATATACAGTATTGTTCGAAACCTAAGAAACTTTTTCCCACTAAGTAATAATAGATTCATATCTTTTCTATAAATAAATTTATAGAAAACATTTTTTTTTTTAATTTACTACTACACAATATGTCTATAACCTAAAAATAACAACAAAAATTAAATTCCGTTTCTTTGAAAGTTATAATAAAATAAAAACAAAATTAACTTGAAAATTCGCTGTTCAAAACCTAAGCAACTTTTAATATTTGCTGTGATATCCTTTGTTTCTTACGACATCAGCGCATCTTTTGGGCATAGATTCAATAAGATTCGATAGAATAGATGTTGGTAGAGCTTCCCACTCTGATTTTAGACAGTTCATCAACTCCTGTATATTTTTAAAGCGTCGAGTTCCAACTGTCCGTTTTAAAATTCCAAGGAGGTTCTCTATGGGAATCAAGTCTGGCGATTGAGGTGGCCAATCCAAAACTTGAACCCCACTAGCTGATAACCAATCCTTGACTAACTCCGATGAGTGTTTTGGGTCAATGTCATGTTGAAACATGCATCAAAGTGGCGTTTCCCACTCAGTATAGTTAAGCATGTGAGTTGCTAAAATGTCTCTGTAAACAAAACGGTCCATTTTTATTTCAATTTCTACAAAGGGACCAACACCACTGGCCGGAAAACAAGTCCAAACCATCACATTTCAACCCCCATGCTTTTTTGTGGCTTTTGAGTACCGAGGATGTAGCCGCTTTCCTTTTGGTCTTCTCACGTGGCAAACTCCATCTAAATTTAGTAAGTTAAATTTAGATTCATCACTAAACAAACAGTTCTCCATTAAAGACGTGCACTAGTATATCCAACGGTATGGCAAAAACAGATATATCATATACATAACAAGTAAAACAGATACAAAAGAACGAATGAGTGTAGTTGTGCGTACTCACACTATGGATATAAACACATACAGTTGTTTATGGTTTTGCATAGAGTGAGAAAATTATCAGTTTTTTACTCTCAAATATCTTTTGTACCATGAGTATTTGGATATATCTGTTTATGAAACAGATATTTTTGATACTTGTGTGCTGTTTATGATAGAGGCGAGAACTAACTAGTAAGCAGTAATACAACTTCGCAGTAATAACCCGAATTGTAATTATTATTGTTTAGGCTTAGTAATTAGTTTATATGATTTAAAATGTAGAATTAACAATATTTATAGTATTAATGAAAATTTTATTTTATAAAAACAAATGGAAACTTAATAAATTGTTGTCTAGTTGCGCGTTGAGTTATAAGGATAGAATTAATTCCATTTAGAAATTTTATTGTATGTTTATTTAAAAATATTAATTCTTTTTTGATAAACACTAGTAAATAGTTAAAATTAATATATAAAAAAGGTTTATTACATACATCTGTACAAACATATGTACATAAAAATAGAAGTTCCGAAAAATTTCAATAAAAAAATTAGGGAAAACATTTACACTTCTAGAATACACCCAGTAATAATGTTGTCCCTTTTATATATGTACGTATTAAATAACGCAATTTTTATTTTCTATGCACTTAGAAGTATATTATAGTTATGTTATTTGTGCATTCAAAATTTCTAAAATTTCTAACATTTACTAAAAAAACCTCTTTTCTGCATTAAAGAAAAGTCCTACTCGTACAGCTTAAATAAATAGAGAGTAAAATTTATTCGAAATTATAAAATTATTGAAAAGTTTTAAAGAAAAAAATAAAAGAGTAAAATGGACAAGCTCGTTGTAACTGCTTACCAAGGGATAGTCAGCTTACTCTCTCTCTCTCTTACTAGTGTGCGTAAATAAGTGGCTGTGAACCACTAATTAGAATATATAATGAATTGATTGGAAAATAAATTGTTAAAAAATGCAAGTTTCTTACTATAAATGGGAGCAATTAGTTAGATGGACTAGCTCGTTGACAATTTCATAAATGCTTATGATATTGTTAATATTTTTACTATTTTCACTAGCGGTAATTTTATGAAAAAGTTTGATCGATAATTAGTTAAATGGCTTTAAAACATACGTTTTCTTTTCTTTGTACACTAAGTAAACGCCATAAAGCATATTAAAACAATATTTTAAAGTGACATTTTTATCACAAAGTTCTGGTGAAATATGTACGTTTTGACATTAGACACTATAAAAATATATTATGTTTTCGAGTAAGTAAGACGATTTTCTAGCTGGGGTTTGAGTTAAATTTAGATATCAGACATCAAGTTTTATTCCTATCTCGTTTAAATTTAATAAGTTATTAAAATTTTCGAATGCATATCCATCAACGAAAGGGTTAAGGTTTATTTTTTATGCATAGATCTTTTTAAGGTTTTGCTATTATAATTTTATTTTTCATAAAAACAATTATTTTTTTTTCCAGTTGTAATTCCATTTCATTACCAATATTAAAACAATTATAATTAAAATAAAATTATTAGCATGATATCGTAGTTATTTTTTTCCTATTTCATTATTTCAACTAATGCCAATGCAATTTTAATGGTAATAAAAATTTATTTTTATTTTTGCTAAAAATGTTTAAATATTCATACTTTATTTTAAAATTTTACAAATAATTTGGATTCAAAAGGTATTTTAAAGCAAACTTAACATTAAAATGTTTTTTAATTGATTTTAAATAATCAGGCTTTTCGTCTCTCTAAATATAGAAACATATATTTATTTAGTTATTGTATCCTTAGAACTGTACGCATTAGATTCATAAATTTTTGTTAAAAAATTCAGTTTTGTATATTCAACTTCAATAAAACACAATAAAACAATTAAAAATATTGATCATGTTTAGAAACAATAATTTTATTTTTTAATTTTAATAAACCAATGCATATGTACGTATGAATGAATATTAATTCGCAGCGCACAATAAGTACTTATGGTACAACCATCAATATCTGTTTATACCCGTTTGTGCAAAACATAGGAGAACAGATATGTTACTCTCATTCTATCTTTACTCATTCGTATCCATCCAAAGAGAAAAAGTAACAATATCAACTTATATCAGAAACACAAAAGTACTCATCTATACGCACTCATAGAGTAGACACACAAAAACTGATATAAACAGATATATCTGTGCACGTCTTTATTCTCCATTTGGATATAGTCCATATGTGCTCTAGCAAAATCCAGCCTAAAACAACCAAAAAGCTGAGAAAATCAGAGACTACGTTGCAATCAATCAATCAAACCTCTTTTTTAAATGCTTCTTAGTCAGCATAGGCTTCTTAGATGGCATAAAGCTCCTTAAGTTTTGTTCTAATAAACGTTTTCTTACTGTGGAAGAACTAATCTGAAGTTCAAGCTTATTCACTATGTCTTTCGACAAAATAAATGTGTTTTTTTTTAACTAGACGGAAAATTTTCTGGTCTGTTCGCTTTGAAGTTTTTCGAGGTCGCCTACCGCTATTGGCTTCCTCTACTTTCCCAGTAGCTTTATACTTTTTTATAAGTCGGGAAACTATTGATTTATTAATATTCATTTGGTTTGCTATAGCAATTTGAGATTTACCGTTATTAAAAAGTTTAATAATCTTTAGCTTAAAAGCTGATCCATAACGTGTTCGCGTCATAGTTGCACTTCTAAAGAATTGGTACTACTTAAATGTCTAAAATGTTTTATAATTTCTTCCAAAGACATAAAATGTATTTTTTGTTGTTATTACGAGTATTAGTATGTAGACTACATGTATAATAATAAATAAAAGGGAAATTTTTCATTAATCTATTTAAAGGGAAGATATACGACCATGAGTATTTACTGGGGAAAAGTTGCTTAGGTTTCGAACAGTACTGTATGTGGTGATCGGAAGAATCAGTAATTGTAAATGATTTGGATTGTCTCTCTGTTGGACTTTTCAAAATATGCAGGCTGTAAATGGTTCAAAAGCCACATAAAAAAATTGGCCTCTTAGGCATATACCCTAAGTACACGGACATATCACAATATCGTTGCACAAAGTACGAATGCAGTTCAAAAATATATTATTATGAACAGATAATAGCTAAAGACCTTATTCTGGTTAGGACTTTGCTTTCTTTTAATACTCCAGCTCAGTTAAGTAGAACAGTGCTAACGAATGTCTCCTTATTGATTTGCTTGGATTTTAATCGCTACATTTTAAGTTAAAAATTTGCATATTGCACCCTCCTATGCCACAAGAGCATACACATTGCCTTAAACAACGTAATGAAAGGGATGCTGCAATAGAAACGAAAATTTCACTTTTTAGTTACAAGAGTTAACGATGTCCGTCAAAAGTGTTGGATTAAGTCTTAGCTAAGAAGAAAATCAGGTGTTAAAATTACGTTGGTTGCCTTTGTCTAAATCCAAGGTACTTAAGTTCAACTCCCATCGCAACATGTGCTTAAATAAACAAAATTGTGGTTAGATGGGTTGTTTAATTATTGTGTTTAGCCGTATGTCAGATAGTCAAAGAGTCTACAGTAGAACAGCGGTTGAGATGAATTAAACGCATCTCAGAAGTAAAGTAAGTAGTCTGGAAAAAGTAAAACAACTCTTGTTTAGATGATTTAGTGATGCTGCCTGAAGCAGAAAAGATGGTTCCTTAGGGTTTATCATGAAACAAGAAGGAGCTTTTCTAGCGAGGGAAATAAAAATGGAACAACAGTGTTTTGCATTTGTGGCTGGGTTGGTGGATGAAGAGGACTGCTTGATAAAATATAAAACGTCAGTTAAATTCTGTACGGGAGTTGAAGCTCATGTTTGATAAGCAAGATATCGAGTAGCACAAGTCTCCCCATAATAATGCAGTGGAATGATTGAAAATTTTCGGAAAGGCGCATGTTTAGCACTCAAAACAGTCACAGCGACGGAATAAGAACTTGTAGAAGTAGAAACTTTATAAAGTAGCACAGAGATTTAAGTAAAAATAACGAGCTGGTATTTACAACAATGAACTACTACCTCTTAAAAGAAGGGGAAAGCTTATCAAAATATATGAATTAAAAAAATCTCAGACTATTGCCGGACAAAAGGCAAAATAATTATTTCAGCAGAAATGATATCGATTTGATTATATCTGTAATATTTTTAGGTCTGTTTCTTTACTTTTTGGGTAAACTTCGTAAAAAATGAGCAAAAAGCATTGTTTTCTCTCATAAAGAGACAAAGTAATATAAAAGTACGGGAACACAAAATCCAAATTTTAAACACAAAATAAAAACATATTTTGACTGTTTTAATATAAAAAATAATTTCAATAAATCAACAAAAAGAAATAATAATTTATTTTGAATTTTGTTTGTGTTTTAAGGCTGTTGCACAAGTTTAAATAACTTGCACGAAGAAAAAATTTGGGCTGTTTCGTGCAAGAAGAAGAAGAACTGTATTCTCTCAAAACAGTTCTCATTTACCCAATTTTGAAGTAAGAAAACAATTTTCGTGCAAATTGGGATCCAACGGGATCCCAAAGTAGAGTAAAGAAACAGACCTTTTATGTCGCTTTATCAAGCATTTTTTTAATTGTGAGTTCTTTTTTTTTAATAAATTATAAAAAAAAATTTGAAGACAATTTGTCTGCAATTTAAAGAACCAGGATTCTCTATCATACTCAGTCTGTCAAAAATTGCTTGTCTTCACAAAACGTATGATAGTGTGGATAAAAGTGTATGTGTGTGACAGACTTTTTGACAGATCTGTACAATTTTATAATCTTTAAAAATAATTAATAAAATATTTTTCTTTATGCGGCCAGGGTTAAATTTTTTAAGATGATGAGCAGAAAAACAACAAAATATTAAAACCATTTATTATTGTTGTTATTTTTGGCCACCAAATTTCTATTTATGTATAATCTTATATTTTAAGCTAATGAGGCCTGAATTAATCCATGTAAATAAAAAACAATTTTTATTACATTTTTCCCCAAAGTTTCGTGAATTTTTTGTTCACTTTCTCAAGGGGTCGTCTATTTAATTAAAAAGAAGAAAATTTAACACAGTTACAATTAAAAACAATTACCGCGAAAATGTACAAAATATGTTTACTTACACTATGACGGTAGAGTTTACATTAATAAATTAAGGATTTTTGATAAAATTAAAAATAAAAAACAATATTAAACATGAATTAACAAACACAAAATTTTTAATTTAAACTGTTTCTTAAACTAATGCGAGTTTATAACTGGCGCTTAAATTGTCTGTGTCCTCTTTAATGTTCATCGTTTTGTTTATTTTTTGTTGTATTCTTAAGCTTTCTATGGTGTATCTCTTTTTCTCGTTGTTTTCTTTGTCTAGTATTTTTATATTGTCAAAATCAGGCTTATGTTTTGTTTGTGTTATATGCTGAGACAGTGCTGTGTTTTCTCTGTTTTTGTTGACATCAGCTTTGTGCTCGTTTACTCTTGTCTCTAAACTTCTCTTAGTTGTTCCAATGTAAATAACCATTTATTTTGCATATTTTTTCGTATAGTAGTGTGGCACCTACGACGCCATTTTGAAACGATTTTTAAAGTAGGACAGAACTCTGTCAGATTTTTGAGTGATTAAATCGTAAGATTGTGTATGTGAATCCTGGCCTTTAGTAAGAATGCTTTTGGGTTACAACAGTATATAGTGATTTTATTTATTATTTTATGTTTGAAAGCCGGCGAAAAAAGATGCATTTTCCGACAAGATATTGCATAGACACAATAGTTTCCCTCCCCGAAAAATATAATTACAAGAGGGTTCCTGGAGAAATAACTTTGAAACGTATAATCGATGGAAAATTCTATTTAAGTATTTCGTTCCCTTCTTAAGTTACTTTAAGGTTTTGCTTCTAATGACGAATAATACTATAATTTTGCATTAAAAACTGTTATATATGCGAAATATATTATAACTAATAATTTGTTATTTAAAAGTAACTGTAAAGTTTCAAGGAGTCTTGGGGTAGTTGGTAGCGTATAAGTAAAGGTGAATTCAATTTAATCAAATATTTGATCAAAAAAGCGTAACGACTATTTTTAAGAATATTTATTCAATCAATCCCGACACATATCACTATGAATTATATTGGGTTAGATCTTAGATTTCTTAAAAAATATTTGAGAAGGGCAAACATTTTATTTTTATCATAGAAACGTGGTACTGACACTTATTTGGTCATCGCTAAGCAGGATTAAAATTTAAACTTTTAAACCACACTGTCACAGGTTACTGAAATTTATTCAGTTTATATGACACATGTTTTAAATATTAATAATTAAACCTGAAGTAAAGTTAGTGTACACAACCGGTACCAAAAAAAAACTAGAAGACAGACAAGAAAAATCCTGCAATTCTTATATAATAATAAAACTGTTTAAGGATCCTTTCTATACATGAAATATTTTTTGAATATTTTGTTGTTAGTATAGTTAGCAATCGTCATGGAATATAAAACATCTATTTTGGAATTCTCGTCGGTCGGTCTGTCTGTCTGTGTTCGCATCGCGTAAAAACTGCTGGATGGATTTAAATAAAACTTTGTGAGATTCTTAATCTTGATTAAAAAAAAAAAAAAAAAAAAAAAAACTTTTTTTTCGTAAAAATATGTCATTTCGTAGAGAAAATAGTGAATGCACCCAATTTTACTAGTATTATGGTACAAAAAATGTAGATAGGAAATGTATAAGACTGTTTACGAAACTCCACAAAAAATATTTAAAAACAAATTTTTTCTAAATTTGAATTAAAAAAAAAAAAAAAATAGAAATGACACATTGATGAGTCTATTATAAAATAATACAAAATATGTATTTTTTTCTCAAATTCAGTTTAACCAAAAACGTTTTAAGGTTTTCGTTTAAAAACTAAAAGAACCTATTGCTTATAGTGTTTTTGATACATGACAGTATAAAATTAATGAAGGCATATTATGAAATAATCGCATGTTATTTAACGTCATGCGTTTTTAAAGATCGAATTTGATATTTTCTTTGAATTTTTTATATAAAAAATAATAATAAAAAAATTTAATTTTCTTTGCTTTTTTCCTCTTTAACTCTCCTGTGTAAAACTAACCCTCGTGTAAACTATTGCGTGAGTTTCCAACATAAGGATACAATTTTAAAAAACCGAGAATCGACTTGTTTTGTCAGAGATATTTTTGAATTGAGTCTCTACAATAATCTGCATAGATTAATATGTTCATATAAATCTACATATTTACGAAACCTGTATAAATTATTATTATTATTATCATTTACAAATATACATATTATATGTATGTATGTATTTATGTATGTATTACAGTAATTTCATTTGTGTCAGTTATTAATTTGCATTTACAATTCCAATTCTACAGAGCATATTAATGCTATCTGCCTCGCTATAGTTTTTTTTTCGTACCTTTGAATACAAATAAAATTAAAGAAAAATAAATTCATATAACTAAATCAAATGATGTATTTATAATTTAAACCTTGAGGGATATTTTTTCAATATTGACCACATAAGAGAGTTTTATATTTTCCTAGTGAAAAAAGTCATGTGAAGTCTCATTCAATCTTTCGGATCATCGTTATTTTATTAACAATTTTATATCAGAGTAAAAGAAGAAGGGATGACGTTAGAACTTCATTTAAGAAATGTAATTATATCATACAATTATAATAAAGCAAATTTTAAAATGTGGTTAACTCATCCGCTTGAGAAAACATGGTTATTTATTTATTTGTAATGAAAGTGAAAAGTAATTCACAAAAGATAAATAAAATTCTTGAAGATCAAACTCTGGGAACGAAAAACAGTTAATTTTAAAGTTAATACTCAGTACTCAACACCAAAAAAACATACAGCATGTATTGACTATAAAAAATCTTTTGAAAGCATATCATACTTTCGGCTGATTACAATACTATTTATGTAAAAAGTTTCGACCAATGTTATTAGCCTTTTTACATGATGCCGATTAGAAGCGTAGTATTATATGAGAGCTTGTGTCCGTTATGCTGTTGTATCTACAAAGTATGGATTCAAAAAGCAATCTTTGACTATAAAATGTCTTATATAAATTGAAGCCTCAATGTAGCAGTAGAAAAGTTTTTTGACGAAAAGCTTAATATACAAATAGTTTGGCTTAACTTCAGCACGAAGATTATATTACAAAGATAAATTTCGTTCTTCAAAGATGTTATATAAAAAAAGTATTTTAAGCCATGATCAGTTTTGCAACAACTATTCTAGCGTACACATTTGGTGTTATAAAATAAAATTCTATATGCATCAAATAACGTGGTGTATTATTATACTTCAAAAGAAATCAGGTAAAAAGTCATAATTTCAGAGGAAACGAAACAAGTAATAAGTAAAGCAGATAACAATTATACACCTTCAAATATAAAATGTGTATTGAGAATTAGTAGTGAGTTGATGGTGCAATCCAGCTGAAGGAATTATAGAAAAGCAAAGCTACACAAGGACATTGCAACAACTTCGTATTGATATGAATGATGAAATATTTGGTTCAATTTATGTGGAGACTGTAGATTTTTTGAATGCGATTTAGGACCAAATAATTGCTAGAAGAAATTAATGAAGTATTTCACTACAAATGGTCTTTCAGACAAGAGCTACAGGTAATATCGACAACAATCTGAAAGCAGCATATAATATATACCTGTTAATGTCTGGGAGCTACGGAGTATCTTCATAGACAGAGTCAAGTGGTAAAAATCTTACTACAATTAAATGTCAGAAATAATCTTAGTTAATAATGAATAACTATTTACTGATATGACCATTTCGTATAACATACCAGATACGAGGGCTGCTCTATATATTTCTGGCCTAATAGTGAAAATGCGAATATTTATAATCAAAAATGGTTTTATTGTTTTTCAAAGAATTCTCCAGCATGATTTATACACTTTTGCATGCGCTCAAACCAGTTGTCGAAGCACTTTTTCCACTCCGGTTGAGACACCTCTAAAACATTGTTTTTGAACACTTCAACAGCTTCTTCTGGCGACGAAAATCGTTGACCACGCATTTTTTTCTTGATGTGCGGAAACAAGAAGAAGTCATTAGGTGCCAAGTCAGGGCTGTACGGCGGATGACCCATTAATTCGACGTTTTGGCCGGTCAAAAACGCTCTGGTTTGAGTCGATGTGTGAGAGCTCGCATTGTCATGGTGAACAATGATTCGTCTTCTCTTGTTGGTTTTTCGAATTTCTCCGATGACTTCAGGCAAACAAATTGTAGAGTACCACTCAGAAGTGACCGTCCTACGTTGTTCAAGCGGAACAGTCGCCAAATGACCAGTTTTGCCGAAGAAACAGGCGACCATTTGCTTCGAAGTGCTTCTTCCACGAACAACTTTCGTTGGATTTTGCTCGTCTTTGAAGACCCACACGGTCGATTGTTGTTTCGTTTCGGGCTCATACGCATAGATCCATGATTCGTCACCTGTGACGATCTTATAAACGTCTTTTGAAGCACGGCAATCATATATTTGCAACATTTCTTTGCACCAATCGACACGAGCCTTTTTTTGAGCGACTTTCAAATTGTGCGGGATCCAACGAGAACAAACCTTTTTTACGGCCAGGTGTTCATGCAGTATCGAATTTATGCTGGTGGAAGAAATGTCCAAGGATGTCTCTATCTCTCGGTATGTCGCATGTCGATCTTGCATTATGAGTTCACGCACGGCATCAATGTTCTCTGGCACAACAACCGTTTTTGGACGACCTTCACGGAATTCGTCTTTGAGCGAGCTTCGGCCACGATTAAATTCATTATACTAATTTTTCACAGTGCTATAGGATGGTGCTTCATCGCCATACAAAGATTTAAGTTCATCAATGCACTCTTGTCGTGATAATCCACGTCGAAAGTTGTGAAAAATTATGGCACGAAAATGTTCACGAGTTAATTCCATTTTTTTCTATATTAATTTTTTCAAGTCACTGTAAACAACACAAATAATGGTCGTACGTCAAAACGTTTTGAGTACGATTATGCTTAAAAATGACAAACTTTCCAATGGAAATGTCAGATTGCACTTGGCAGCACTCAGTGTTGCCAGGCCAGAAATATATATAGCAGCCCTCGTATAATTTTCGTAGAGAAGGTGAAGTTAATAATACATCTATTTTCTATTCTCTAAGTATATAGTAAAACTGTAACGGGTTGATTTCTGTACATGAACTATTTGTTGAAAATTTTGACGCTGATGTAGAATTTTTGTCTGCCTGTTTTTGTTGGCATCACTTAGATGGATTTGAACAAATTTTGTAAGGAGATATCTAAGGATTTTGATTCAAATATGAAATACTTTTTATTCATAAAAATATGTTATTTCGTAGAGAAGCTAGAGATGCAGATGTGAAAGCACCCAATTTTACCCAATTTTAAATTGTTGTCAGCACATTTTATTTTCTAAGTAGAAAATTGTTAATGCAGTCAACAGAACCCTGGAACAAATAGTTGTGGGCATTACTAGTTTTATATATTAGGAGTACCTATCCACCACAACCTAAAAGATTGCTACGCAGAAAATAAAATGTCAAGTTGAACTGGGGAAGTTAATTGTTTATGGAATTCAGACGTAATGGTGGTGCCAACAATAATGGAACTATTCCTATATCAATGATCAATAGTTTATCTATTTTTTCAATTTACCTAAAAATGCTAAACATGGAGACGAAAATGATCCAATGGATCGTGTATTTATGAAAGTACCCATTCAAACGTAAACCTCCTCTGCTGCTGTTAATTTTATATTTGTACATATGATAATATTAAGTATATTTATGAAAAGTTTTTATGGTACAGCGCTTAGAAAATGATTCATTTCAATTTGCAAACATATATTTTTTTTAATTTAATAGTGTTAAATAACAACGAACTTACACATTTATATTTCATTTTTGTTGAAAGCACACGCAGGAGTTTTATTTCTAATATAATGTTACATCTTTTATTACCACAGCAGTTATATGAATCAAGCTTGATAGTGTAAAACATTAATAAATACAATTATGTTACTACGTTGATAGCAGAAATTTTTTTATTGTTTTGATTAGCTTTACTTTAATGGTCTTAGACATTGAATTATATTAGTTTTTAACAGGCATGGGAAATTAAAAGAGAAAACCAAACCAAAGTTTTTAACTATTTATCAAGAAAAATAAAAAACACATGGATACAAAAAAATATTTTTCTACTGAATTAAAAACAAAACTTTTTTTCTATATACTTTACAATCACTTACCTATGGGGACACCATTTATTTTATTTAAACAGCAGATATAGAAGGCTTCATCCTTTTATTGTCAAAATTAGGGCTTTTGTTGGTACACCCTTAAATTTTTAAATTAATTGTTCATATTCCTATTTTTTAGCTTTATTTTTATTAACAAGTACAAGAAACTTGTTTTGATAGCACACATAATATAACTTAAAAACGGTGAAAAGTATGTGAAATTCACGTCACTATTGGGACACCTTTTGATTAAATATGTAATATAATAAGAGTTCTTTTATTTGATAGTTGACCTGTGTTTTTATAGTTGATAAGATTTTGTTCGGCTTAAGGTTAAATTAAAATATTAAAAATGAAAAAGAATAAAATATTTTGTTTCACTTTTATTCTTAAACAGCACAATATTCCTTAACGAAGTTAACCAAAATATTGAAAGAATAAAAGTGAAACAAAATATTTTATATATTTTTTAATATTTTGATTTGACCTTAAACCGAACAAGATCTTATCAAATGTAATAAATTTGTATTTCTTGTGCAATATTTGTTGTACCTGCCAATCACTTTCGGAACACTCTTTATCTCGTATTACATGTTGTTATTGCAACTATAGTTATAGAAATTCTGTGAACATTTCCAGAATGTTCCAGAGATAGAGGCTGTCACACATAACAGGTAGAAAACCTTGCAGAGAAAAAAATAGGGTTAACCTTTTAGGTACAGAACCATAAAACTTAACATCGAAAAAACAGCGATCATTAGAATATAGTCCTGCTCAAATGATGTGAATAATAAGTTTTTGGCTTTTCCAAAAATAAAAAAAATTTGTAAGTTTTGCATTAAAAAAAAAACTGTAAATTTTTGAAAATGAATTTAAAGTACACATTTCGAAAAGGTCTGAATACAGAAATTTTTCTAAAAAAGAAGTAGGTAATTCAAAATTTTAATAAAAAAAAAAAAAATTCGCTCACCAGTTGTTTTTAAAATGTTAGTATAAAAAGTTTTCGCAGAGTTTTTTAACTTTTAAAAGACAAACTGTGTGAGGGCACCACTAAGGCGTCTTTAAAGCATTCAAAATATAAAATTTAATTTGCCTCCTCAAACATACTACAAGACATAAAACTTGTCTGCATTTCAATAGCAATTATTGCCGGTACATCTTCAATCTTATTAGTGTATTGTGCTTTACGCTGCACAGTGGCAGCGATCCCAAAATAAATGTTAATTAAATTAACACTTTTTAAATAGAAATCAGCTTAATTTATGTTTTGCAAGGCGAACGAAAGTGATCAGCTTATTGATGAATTATTTCTTAATTTATAAATTTATGTAACGGTTTTAAACGTTTTTGCGAAAAAGGCTTAAGATTTTTTTACCTGTCACCACAAAAAGTGGAAAAAGGGTATATCTAAGTTTGTCATTTCGTTTGTAATTTCTACAATATCCATTTTCGACCCATTAAATTATATATATTCTGACTTCCTATACATAGCGAAGTCGATTGAGCGGTGTCCGTCTGTCCCTTCGTGTTAGTGTTGAAATCAAATTTGCCGAAGCACTAGATTAGCTAAAGAAAATTTTAATATTTCAATAGATCAGACATAGTGTTGAAAGAGTTGCTATTGGAAATCATTTGGAACAATGAAGTTACTCCATTGAGTCCGAGTTACGGGCCTCTGGAATTAAATTTTTTTTTTAAATATCAATATGGGTAATATTTAAAAGCTTTTGAAGAGATTTTTAAGGAAATACTAAAATTTTTCAAAAATGCTTAACACATTAAGAGCCGATGATATATCTGTCACCGTAATTTATGTTTTTTTGATTGGTAAAGGGTACATATATAATATAGCACTCTTAAATATTTTGATTCTTGTTTTCGTGTATGTTAAGAATAGTTTTATTTAATAAAAATTTTTAATTTATAAAATCGTAAAACTTTTTTAAGTTAAAATTTAAAAAAAAAATTATGGGTAAACAGTATTTTATTTTATGTGATGATCTGATCCACTGTGTATAGTGCATTCAAACAAAATCACAACAACAAAAAATATACAAATCAATGAAAACCCATTTAGTTGCATAATTGCAATAAGAGGGTGTACTTTGAAAAACAAATAACTTTTTAACAAACCTAAAATAAGAGTATCGACGAAAATAAAATCCCCCCAAAAAAAACTACAAAACATTCTAAACAAACCTTGGTAACAAACGAAAAATGCAATTTGTTCTGGAGAAAAAATAAACAAAAAAGTTAAAACAAATTTTACGTTTGTCTATGGAATTATTAGGGTGGTATCAAGATAAAGCATTCAACAAATTTTTTAAGTTAATGATAAAATTAACATTGATCATCAGAATTTTAAATGAAACCGTAAAATATCTTTTTAACAGCGCACAGTGATTCGTTTTGACTTTTTTCGTTGCAAAATTCATAACTATTGAAGTAAAAAATATATTTTTAATTCTATACAAGCAGTTAAAAGTCAACTTTTAAACCTAACCTCGTTAAAAGGAGGCTTAAACTTCGAAAATATATTGCAAAGTGAAAAATTATTTCGGGAATAATCTCAATCTAAAAAATTTAATACCATTTACCATCATTTTATTTTTGCTTTTCTACAAATTATATAAATTCTGGAAACTTTTAGTTATAAGAATATAGGCAGGAAATCTTTGGTAAGCAGGTAGTTGTTGTTTTAAGTGCGGACATTATGATACTTTCATAAGTGACACACTGTCCTTGCTATGACGTTTTTCAAAGCGATATAATGTCTATGTACGCTATGTGACGTTATGTCTTTGGACACTATGACATGTCACCAATTTATGCTAATTAAAAGCAAAATGATTTTTCAGAATTCTACCTTTATCATTGGTTTAAGTTTCGGGTCAAATTTTATATATTTTTATATGTTTTTTTTTCAAGGATTACCCTAATTGCTCTACATGCCGAAAATGCATTATTACCTCTTTCAAATGAAAATATTACAAACAAAACACCAAATTACACCCAAGAGCTTAATAAGAATCAAAAATTTGCATACAACACAGCAAAACAAAAAAAAAAAAAACAAAAAACAAAATAAAAAAACATAAACTGCACACGCTTTCACATGCAATTACAATAACAAAAACAACAAATTTTAAGAAACAGATACAAATTTAACAAATTGCAAACAACTTTTTGCGAAAGAACTAAAAAAGTGCATGCAGAAGTAGTACAAAGTAATAAGGAGCAAGGGCCAGGATTCATAGACAAGGATAAGAAATATTAAAACAACAAAAAATCCCCCTCCCTCCTTTTTTTTATTGCCAAAAAAATCATTTAAAATAAGAGTTAATTGCGTTTGTCTGTCTAGAAATTTGTATATGCATGCACTTGCATGCACATGGCCAGACGAACAATGAAATGGTTTGGCCAAATAAAATCAAAACATTAAGTTCGAATACTAAAAATGGGTAAACGTATAAATTACTACATGTGTTTATTACTTTTTTGTGTGGAATTCGAAGACTTGTAAGTCCTAGACAATAAAAAATCAAACGAAAAAAGAATAAGTTACACAAAAAAAAGTCTTTAACTAGAAAATCGTCAAAAATTACAATAAAAAAGGATTGCAAAAAGAAAAAAAAAAATAACAAATAATATAACAAATACATCCAAAAATGCATATGAAATTGCAGTAGAAAATTTACTTTCTTTTTGTGGCTAAAATTACAAAACCATGAGGGCAAGCATTCGGGTGTTCTGTACGGTCAAAACCGATGTAGGTGTTAAGTAGTTTTAAAATGTTTTATGATTAGGAAAATTATGCGACACATACGAATGTTCTATTATTTGGTGTACAAATCAAATAAGATAAATTTGGTGGAATGTCATAACGTCCAAGGACATAATATCCATGGACATTATGCCGCACTAAAAAGTGACCTTAGTCCATGGTCATAATATGACACTACGATACAACATAATGTCCATCAATGTAGAGTCAAAACGTCTATTGACACTATTGGTATGTTTTACAGTATTCTATGTGAGAATGATGCAATGTTTTTATAAAGTGGCTTGCAGAAAAAGAGAAAATCTTTGCGCCTGGCAGAAGGCCGGCTATAAAAGAAATCTTTGGTAAGCGAAGCCGTTGTTGTTTTAAGTGCGAAGATTAGGACACTTTCATAAATGACACTATGTCTATACTAAAAACGATACAAGGACTATGTACACAATGACGTTTTTGAAAGCGTTATAAAGTTAATGGACAGTATGTACGACATATAGTCATTATGCGACAAAATGTCATTCGTCTTAATGACATGCCACTATAAATTTGTTTATTAAAAGCAAAATAATTTAGGACTCTACCTATGACTAAATTAAAAGCTAACATCACTTTGTTCTTTTAGTAAAGTCTGACTTTATGCCAGAAATTTTCAGCTTCCATTATTAACGAAGCATGACCTAGAATCTGTACTGAGTCCTGTGTTTCAAATTGCTCTATTTTACCGCCAGATGTCCAAAATTGTATTGGTGGTATTTTGCGTTTCCTTTCTAAACAACCTATTCTTTTGCTTTGGTTTCCATAATTCAAGCCTTGGATTCTGTCAAATTAAAGTAACAGCGCTACTTGCAATCGTGATTTTTAAGAGTCGTTGTCCCCTAACAAGTTGTCGATTCTTTTTATTTTCAGAGACCTTTCCTTGTTCATAAGACCATTAATGTTATTTAATGTCATCTCAACAGCCTTTTGCTCCTTTCGCAGTCTTATTTTAAACATTAACGCCTGCTTTGCTCATCGCGAGTATTTTTCATATCTTTTATTGAAGAAACTAGCACAAATTCACTCATTAGTTTCTTGTACTTCTTAGAGAACTAATGGCGACCCGCATAAAAAATCATTATAAATTTTGTTCGATAAACATTTTATTAGAGCATGTTCGAGTTAAGTAAAAGATTTCTCATTTTGGATTAGTACAAGCGCATATTAAGATCCTGATTACTTCCACTAGTATTAGAAAAAAAAAGAAAAGCAAAAATCCATTGGCTATTTATATACATTACTGCACATTTATGAATTTATGTATGTTAAAATCAGCATACAATTTTTTTCTTTCCGGTATTAATATGTATGCATTTACATAAACAGGACTTCAATTCATTTCTTTAAATTTAATTTAAAACTTCCGAAAACTTCTGTTTCTAAGAATGCACGTCATTGTATCCGAGGACATAATGTCTATGGTCTTTATGTCGCACTCAAAATTGATATGATGTCCATGGACATGTTGGTAATTTGTCACTTATTAAAGTGTCATAATGTCCGAATTTAAAGATTTTTTTGCAAGTATACCTACAATATCCATGGACGTAATGACTTTACGTTAATGGACATTATGTCACTTTCTGTTGCGATATAATGTCCATGGCTATTTGGGTCCTTTGCCGTGTTTACATGCTAACAAAATGCCCATAAAAATATTTCAAAAGCTTTAAAGGAAATTATTCTAAAACTCTACAAATAAATTTATGCTAAATAAAAATAGAAAAAAATATGTTTAAGGCTTTTTCTAGTACGGATAAGAAATGGCATCTATATATAAAATGTCATCGTAAATGAATGTCAAATCAAAATCAGTATTTCATTAATTTTAAATTTAATAAGCAGTTTATGGTTTAGAGAAGTTGAATATTTTTCAATTTCTCATAGAATTTATAAATGAAATAAAATGTGCTTCCTCTTTAATATAAATTTCTATTCTGACAGAAGTCTTTTAAAAACTACAGCAACAACTTGAATTGAAAAAATTTAAAGTTTATAATTATTATGTTGCCAATTGCAAGCATGAAATGTAATTTATAAAGTTTGTTGTTTGTTCTGTGTGTTGGACACATTTTTTATAAATAGAACAGGGGAAAATATCAATACATTGAATATGATTTTAAATACTCAGTTTTTGTACTAAAACACCTTCAATTTTTGTTTTATTAATTTTTTTTGAAGCATCAGAAAGTTGTATACGATAGAAATGAGTAATAAAATCTTAGGTGTGAAAATTTGTTTCCCTTTAGTTTTCAGTAAAATAAGCAACTTGACCCTAATCTGCTTGACGACTGGAGTGTAGATATTGAGTACAAACCCGGTTTTCTGTAGAACAACACCTAATTGTAGCTGGACTAATCTCTCAAGCCAGTTTTTCATTTGATTATGCACATTAATTAGGTACTTACTGCAGATTTCTGCCTATTGGACCTTATGGATCAGCACTTATCTATATTTTAAATATCTTAAAAATCGCTTTTTATTAAAATCAATTCATCGCCTTTTTCCTTCCTCCCACTTACCCCTCCTGTTCCAGATTTCTTAAATAAGCATACTTTCTTGGAACTTTTAAAGAAACATCTATCTCTGTTTTGGTAATTTTTGATCTCCTCTATTGGATTTATTAAATCCAATGTCGCGCCATTCATCTGACGAGCAGAAATCGGCTAAGTTTCCTTCATCAATCTCTGTGAAATATGAATTCCCTAGACAAAACTTTCGATTCTGTGCTTGCACTGTTATTTTGAACTGTCAATCGAGCTTTACTGTAATGGACAGTTGCATAATAAAATCTGTGGCTGTTTTGCTTTCCTGATGATTTGTTTAGCAATTTTACGTAAAACTTATGTTTATCTATTTCTAGCAGATTTAACTGCCTTTTAATATGACCTGATCGAAGTCAATACCAACAATAATAACTTTTTTGTGTAACGGTCTGGAACATTTATTTTTGGTTAACCAGGCCAATAAATAATAATACTTTTAACTATTAATTTTCAAAAAGAAATATTTTTTCGTGCTGTTTTCTATTATCTCAATTAATTATTTAAATCACCGAAATCACCGATTATTGATGGTAAAATCACGTCTCGATGGCCATTTCGCTACCACTCACTTAGCTCTTTAGGAAACTTCTCACAAACATTTTAAATAAACTAAAGATTTTTGTCCAAACAATAAAGCAAAGACAAAAAACAAAGTTTAAGCAACAACAACAACAATAATCAACTATGATTTTATTTTTCTTTTATTCACTGTATACGGCTGACTTTCTTTTTGAAAATTAATAATTGTAATTAAAAATTCCCGTTTTTAAATTTAGTTTAATTATTGCAAGGTACCCGTGCATATAAATAAATTATGGTAATGTTTTGTGATATTTTATTTTTCATCATCTTTTAATAATAATAATAAAAAATTCCCCTTGTTTAATTTAATAATACTTTTAATTATTTATTCCTGCCTTGTATTATAATAATAAAAATATTAATATTACACCCGCATCGACAAGATCTGCCCACCTTTATAACACCATATTGAAAATTATAATCTCGTGTCTTTTATTTTTCACAATGGGTAGGCGACTTATCTAAAATCATGTAGGGAAGATACTGGCACAGAGATTTTAAACATTTCCTTTGGACTGGTTACTCATGGTATTCCTATTCAAAATATTACGTACAGCGCAGGGAACGTCGATTGTATTAAATTAATTGGGTTGATTCCGCCAGTATATATTAAACTGTTGTTATAATTTTCGGTAATAACCGTCGTCACTGGCTGTGTACTTTGGATATTCGGCGAGCGCTTTCGAGGTGATAACATCATTTTCAAGCCACGTGTTTATTAAAACTGAAGAGAAATTATAACAACGTCGATTGTTTTAAAGTGATGTCTTCGGCATACTGCCGCCATATCTTCAGAATTATTAATTACCAACATAGCTACACTTTCACCAGCATCTTACCAACTCTCAAAGGTGTTCTGCGTTCTCGCGTCCAAAAGCAAGCTTCTTCTTTTAGAAGTGGAATCAAATTTTACGTTTTCAGTAATACATCCTCTTAACACAATCATACAAAATTGTATTTAGTTGTACAATGTTACAAATGCGAAATACAAGTCTAGTCATATCAAGATTTTTATTTTATGCAATTGTTCAGACCTATCAAAAATCTGCCACTATCATACCTTTTAAGTCTTCTAAGTCTCATTGTGTAATCTACACTTTAAGAATTAAAAAAAAAAAAATTTTTATCCTTTTCAGTAATCCTACGTATATTAAAAATATGAAGATTTGTATGTTTAGATGTACGTTTGTTACTCAATCACGCCTACACGACCAAACCGATTTGGAATAAAACTTGAAATTGAAATTATTTTTTCAGATTATGAATCGTAAGCATAGTATAAAGAGTTAGAAATAAAATTATTATATGTAAGACGATGCTATCATAAAACTCTTGCAACTTTCATACCTTTTACGACATTATGGACAAAAGAAATATTAGAACTGAAATATTTAACATTTAATAAATTTGTTTTTGACGAGCTCTAAACTTTTCGTTTTTGTGATTTCTTTAGTTTAAAAAACTTCCAACAATTTAACTAATTTTAATATTTAATGTCATAAAACTTTCTTTAAGTAACCAACCCCATTAACGACACGTTTAAATATTTCCTTCTTCCGAACACATACTTTTTTCATATTTTCTTTATACTTCAATTTGTAACTATAATGTCTTTATAACATGTAACAATCATATAATGACCATTATGTATGATTTTGACTTTAACACGCATTATTAAATAAAACAATAATTTAATATTTTTTATTATAAAAATAACTTTTTTTTTGTATCGGTGAAAGAAATTCTTTAACACTGTGTAACTTAATCCAAAGTCAACAAATTTGTAACCGACAATCAACTACCACAAAATAAATAAATTGTCCTTAAACGTCATTATAACCATATGTAAAGTGTTCTGACTTAGTTTATTTTCTTATGCCTGAAAGTTTTGTTAAATATCAACACGTGAACTAAGTTTCAATTAAACATTGCGTGACATGAAATTGTGACACAAAGCTAAATAAAAAAAAAAACTTTAAATACAGATGGACAGACTGTGAAAGAGACATTTAGAACTCAAAAACTTATTTGTATTAAAGAAAATAAGAAATTTTAATTCTTAAATATGATTAAAAAGCTTAAAGAATATTTCTGACGAGCGTTTGTAATTTCTTTTAAGGAAATTGTCATAATTGGGCATTAAATAAGTAGAAATTTTGTAATTTATAAGTGTCATATTTTTGGTATAACAAAATCCCTAAAACACACCTTCTTATAAATTCAACAAAAAACTAAATTATATTTGAGCCTAAAACTATAAATAATTTTCTCAAGAATGAAAAAAGAGACCCGCAACTAGTTATTTTCTGTTGACGGCTTCTTCTTTCATCATTATTATTACGCCAGGTTTAATATTTAACATTAATTAAGTGTTTTTTTTTGCTGATTAAGTTAAGTTGACTGTTGAGTAGAGTACGCTAGCTAGAGCCCAAGCCCATATTTATATCAGGCCGAGTTTTTTTTAGAACACAATTACTTGAAGTTTTAAAACAAACAGAATAGAAAGATTTTTTATCGATAAAATCGTGGTTTTAGCAAAAATTTTAAAATTAACCGCAAAAAAATTAATAAATATATTTAAATTTTTTATTCAGGCTCAATATCGCAACTTTATTCTCTGCATGACTGTGGTGAAACGCCTCGAGTTAAGGGAATATAGAACAAAAACTCGATGAACCTGCGAAAGTTGGTCTGTGGATGGACACCGGACCCATTAAAGTGTTGCGAGTATTTAGGGTGCATGGTTGAAAAGGATGGTGGCCCGTAGAGATGTCAAATTAAGCATAAACAAAGTCTGTGGCGCATTCCTGCAACTCAAAAAAGTTTGGCGGTTAAACCATTACTGTTTAAAAAAAAGATTCGCATCTTCACAAGCGGTGAAGCAGTAGTTTGTATATCCGGGTAACGCCACAGGTATTGTGTTTTCGATGGTTATGCGGGAAGCGCATTTTCGATTAGTTTTTTGTAGTAGAGTAACAGATAAATGCTACTGACATTCTCTATGGCAAGCTAGGTTCGTAAACACGTTCACATGAATATATATATACACATATATATATATATATATATATATATATATATATATATATATATATATATATATATAAAGAAAAAAATTAGAAAGAGATGCCAAATTTTTCCATATTAGAGAAATCTAGACGTTTTAACACGCCTATAAGTAGCAATCGCAGTTAAGTGCAGCATAGTAGTTATTTAACAGTGTTGTTTTCAATGTTATTTATAAAACGCCAAGTAAATACAGTGATCTTAAAGAAAACTAGAACTATAATATTTATTTTGTAATAAAACGTAACAATGCACTTATATAAGCTCGCGCGCAAAAAAAAAATTAAATAACTCTCTAAAATACATTTTAAATTTACATTTTTTCAGTTTAAATTCTAAGATTTCAATAATTTTGTGCACCACTTCTTTTTAACATTTAATATAGAATAATAAACTTTTTAAGTTTGCTTGAACACAGTTATTTCGTATAGTTTTCTTAAGGAAAAATTTAGTATTTTGTTTGTTAGATAATTTACTGCATGGTAGAATTAGTCGTACACCATATGATAAAAGAATTTGTAATTCCTTTTATAAACCATATAAATATATAGATTAGGACCTTCTATTAACTGTAAAGGAAATGTAAATAATATGACACGGAAAACAAAAGGACAAATATACACAAAAATCGCCCAGAAAGCCAAAGAAGAAAAGAAAGAATTAATGACTGAGTTCAAACATGAGGAGTGTTCTTTAGTGCAAGAATTTTTCTCAAGAGACTTGAAACAAAACAAAGGTAATGACAACATAAAACAACAACAACAACTACAAGAAATTAGTTTTAACACTTTAGTAAACATACACTTACTTTTTTATTAATACATATACAAACAGAAACTTAAATATACACACTGTAATTAAAGTTGTTAAGCTTAAAGGATGTATACTCGCTTAGCAAAAATGTATAACAAAAAAATGTAAGGAAACACCTTAGTATGAGTAAATGTCCTTGGTTGTGTGACAATATAGTTTTTTTCCTCGCCTTATTGTTTTGTAAATTTACTCTGATGACGCCAAGTCTCTGTGGCGTCTTCTTTTATTCTTAATTTTAGCTGTGTTTTTTTTTCTCTGTTCTTTGTTTTTTTTTTAATGATAAAGATAATGAAATCCTTGAGGTAAATGACTTGAAATATTTTATCCTTAAGTGTGTATGTATGTTTGCTATAATAAACAATAAACTGAATGTTACGTATGACTTTCTTTTGAATAATAAACATTTTGTAGCATGAGTGTGTTTAAGTTTATTTATTGTCTTTATTTGCATTTTAAGTAAGTTACAAGTACGAAATACTCGTATAAGCAAAGGTGCGGCTTTACCACATGAGAATTTTTTTCATTTTGATGGAAAAAAAAGATTAAGGTTATTTTATATATAATATACTTATAATGATACAATTATCATCTTTCTTTGGGAATGGTCAAGCTTTTTATTTCTTTAAAAGTGGTAAATGTTTAAAATTTAATCAAAACTATATTTAATGTGCTTTTATTTTAACTTAATTTAATTTTATATTTATTTAAATTTATAATTTCTGTACTTGCTTTCTAGTTTATTGAGTAATTCAGTTATACTCCTGTAAAGTTAACGAATGCTAGAACATTTTTTGAATCGGAAACAGGTTTAAGTAATCAGTTAGGAATGACAAAGAAGACGATATTGGCAAGGTGAAAATCAATTGGCCGTACCCCCTTTAATTATGCTACCACGACTTGGACTTCGCTTCTTAGCGATAAAAATTAACGAGTTCTACAAACTGCACAAAATAATGCACTCAGAATCGCGACAGGATGTGTTAAAATGACAAATATAGATCACCTCCATGAAGACAGTACAATAAGCTACTGACCAAGAAATTCCTAGTGGCTTGTCTCCTGCCCAGTCACCCTAACCACGATGTGATAATTCGAGATCGTCCGCCCAACACATCCAGCAGTACTTTAGGCCTTAGGCAATGACATCCGGGATATTATTCAATCTGCAATAAACTGGATGATCAAAAACTGTTACATCGGCAGAAGGCCCTAAACGAACATCCACCAGCGATCTCAGAAGATTACAGGCTTTTGCCCACGCAAACGATCACAGTTCTAGCACAAATAAGAGCTGGTTGGTGCAGTATTTTTAATTCCTACCGTGAACGGATAGTTCCTGGCACTTTAAACCATTGCGCATCCTATCTCCAAAGCCCTCACGACACAGTGCATTTATTTAATTGACCCAATAGGCCCACGGACCTATGGTCCGTTGCGCAATTCCTCCATCTCCCAGTACCACCTGATGACACACGTACACATAATTGAGTTTTTTTTGCTTTTGTTTTATGTATTTTCAGGGAAAACTCTGGATAGCAGCAGAGCTGTTACAACAAAAACAACTAGTCAACGGTTTTACTCAAGCAAAAATAAAAAATAGAATATGTACATGATGTATCCTAATGTTTTGGTTTTTTTTTGAATCCTTGATCAGAAGATATAATTTGATAAAAAATGTAAATATATTTAGTTTTTGTGAATCATTTGAAAATGTTGTGAAAAGCGTTTGTTTTGAATATTCGGATTAAATGTAAAAAAAATGTCTGTGTTTGTATTGCATACGGTTATCGATTTCTTGCTGGGTATTATATTTAAAATTTATCTAAAATTTTTTCGCAAGTAATCGAATATTTGTTCCGTCTTAAGTGAATAATCCTTATTCGTTTAAAAAATACCGTTGATGCTAAATTAATTTTTAGTTTTAGAAACACCTCATTTTTTTAAAGTCAATGATTTAGTACTTGCCATGCCTGGTGCACTTCGCTACCCTAATAAGAATAATCGTACCACATCCACCCTTCCAATCCAGCCAGCTTTTTAATTAATTATTCACAATAATAATTATGGTGCTCTAGGTGTATGATAAGAATTTTTTTCTTTTTATCACGCCCACTGTTTTTATCAACAAAATTTTTCATTTTGGCAAATTAATTAACTTTTTTTTAAAGAAATTTCAAAGTGCTACCTATTGCAGTTACTAAATAACTTGATGATAAATATTGATTTTTATATGGGAACTTGCCACGCCCACTAGAAATATCACAAAATAACCGAATAACTGATAACTATCTACACCAACTTCAAAATTTTTAAAAAATATTTCATGTACAGAAATGACCCCGTTGCAGTTTTATTATATGTAAATTCCCGAAACGAGAATAATGCCCAAAAAATTGGTTTTTATTTACAAAAGAGGCTACCCTGCCTTTTGTAATCGCGGGGCTATCAAATCATTTTGGAAGTATATAGCCAATAAGTGGCGAGTTCAAATCTTGTTTATAGTTTTGTAGTTGGTGCTTTACACTCGAAGAAACTTTACAATAATTTTTAAATTTTGTTTCAAAAATAGCTATTGAAATAAGGCTGAATGGAGAACCGTTATAATTACTAACCTAAGTTTTCTTTTATTCATTGTCTTTAAAATGTTTTAAAAAATTTGCTAGAAAGGAAGTAATTTTAAATTAAATAAGCAAATAAGGAATACCACGTTTTTTGGGAAATTTCTTAAAAAACGGTATTTTCTTACATTTTCTCAATCCAGAGGCTTGTAACTTTTTCACGATAAGCGCTATCAGGATAAAACTGTGAAAGTGTTTATTCTAAATTTTATTAAGAATATAGCAAATGTCTTAGAGAAATAATCCAATCAATTATAACTGCAATACGCCAAAAATACTAAGTTAAGGTCGGTCAAAATTTAAAAAAAAAAAATTGTAAGCCAATTTTCACACACATTTATAGGTATTTTCAAGGTCTTATTAAATTTAAAAAATCTGAGCATTTAAATTAAAAATTAACTTTTTAATAATTTACTTTAATTGTGCTTGATTCCTTCAAATATAAATATTTATTTCCAAATAATAAATTTTCTTATTAAATAAACTTTTTAGGAAATAAATGAATAGAAATTATTTTGGCTTAAGTTCATTTAATTTTAATTTCTAAAAATCTTTTTTAAAAAGACAATTCATTTTCACAAATGTATGAAGACGTTTAGGAAATTTAAAAAAAAAATTGGTAGGCCAATTTGGTGGCCTGCTCAGAAGCCAATTCACTCTAGGTGACTGACAGTTCGAACAATCACGGAGAAATACCTTTGCTCTGACTTAAGATATCTTAAGTAGTTCATGAGATACCGACCTTTTCAAACAACTATGGAACGTTTTGTCTTACTGCAAAGATATTAATTTACGGATGTAATTACCCTAATCGATCAAACGAAATACAGAACTATAGACAAACTCGAATGTAACGTATGAATTTTGCATATAAGAAGCTACCACGGCGTCACTTTTCACAGTGTCTATAAAAATTTCGATAGCATCTTGCATTCTAATAGCGTGGTGGACGCAAAAACAACTTTAATTCAGAAATGAGAGGAATGCGGTCAACCCCATACGAAACAGTTCTTCAGGCATTTGTTAATTGTTAATTTGTTAATTAAAATAATGAATTTTGTTTGGGTAAACATGATAACTATTACTTAATTCTGGATACACATGGATCATTTAGGTAGGAATTAAAAGTTATTAAAATTGCAATGGAGAATAAAATAAGGAAATTGTCAATTGACTAAATATTAAAAAAATCTGCAATAAAAAATTAAAAAAAAGGAATTGTTTATCTTTCGTAATATAAATACAAACACACGCTTTTTAACTTATTCCTGTATTAAAAAAAAATAAAAATCAAAAACGAATTTATCAATGAATGTGTAAATCTACAATCAGCTTGTAAATTACACACTCATTGATAGTAAAAATTCATCCGTACATCCGTAATAAAATATTGAAAAAAATATTTTTTTTATTGTATTTATTTTCCAAAAAACAAAATCCACCAAATGCACCAAAAATCTGATACCTCATAACATAGCGAAGAGAGCTCGGAATGAAAAGCGTTTAAGTTTTAATTGACATAAATTAAGGGAAATAAAAATAATTAAACAAACTAACAAAGAAGAAACAAAAAAAGTGAGAAACCACGAAAAAATAAAAAAGTCAAAAGAATAAATACAAAACACCCGAAAAAAAATTTTTTTAAATGGGTTTAAAATAAGCAGCAGTAATCAGAAGCACAGGCAGGAATAAAAAGCAGAAGAAGAAAAAGATGCAGCCGGGAGTAGCAGCAGTTGATATGTGAGACGCAGTGATAAGTGCACGGGCACTTATACTCTCTGATGTTGTCGATGAGTATAATGACAACAACATAATATTTTTAATACACTCAAGCAGGAATTCATGTTTAATCAAATAGTTTTGTTTTTAAAGGAATTTATTCATTGAGGGTTGAAATTGAATAAATTAATAACTCCTAATAAGTCTACTGAACGAATAACAGAAATTTTTCCTTTTTGAAATAGTAGTTTTAAGAGTTTCAAGGACTTTAAGACTGCGGTCATATTAGTGAAATATTTGTTCAAAAAAGCGAAACCGCTATTTTTAATAATGGTTTTTCAATATTTCCTGGCCGGTGGCATAACGAACAACGATCTTCAATAAAATAAGCGTAAAAGATTCTTCTATATTGTATTTTTTAATGAAAATTTGAGAAGGAAAAATAATTTTTAATTTATATTTAATTTAGTGGTTATTTGACTAATTTGATTATATCTCAAGATATAAAATATATCAAAAGATTTTTAATATTTTTATTTTTATAACAAAATTTAATTTAATTTTATGGCGGTGTGGCAAAATATTAAGAAAATAAAAAATAACAAACAATAGGTTTATTTTTAAAAACTGACCTCTATTGCTTAAAAATTAGAAAAGAAAATTACAATTAAAGGTCAAATAAATAATATTATTTAAAGCTTTTAAAGTTTTCTTTTTTACCAACGTGTTTTCCTATCATTTTAGTGATATATTTGTAAGCTCGAGATGTATCAAAAACATAAAGTGCTTAAAACGAAAATAAAAATTATATGAAAAACATAACCAGACTTCACGTTAATTTTAATTTCTATATTTATGAAGAAAAAAATTATTTAATTTTTTTTTAAATTTTTTTTTTATGAAAACAGCAGCAAAGCGTTCTATTTGTTTACACATATATTTCGACTTGCTTTCTGTTTGCTTAAAAATGATTTTTCTTTTTAAATTAATTTAGAAATTATAAGATACGTGAACTTAAGCCGAACTAAAATAATTAATTTATTAAAATACTAAAATAATTTCACAAATAAATTTTTTCTTTGCGTGTATTAACAATGAATCCTTTTAAGACACTGCTCTTTATTATATTTGCTAGTAAAGCAAGCAGTGGACGAAACGGAAGATAAATTTTATTTGTGGGCAGATATTAAAGATAGATGTCAAATAGAAGCAATTATAGTAGCCGCTGTATTGACTATATAGCGAAAAACTTATTGAAAAATCGGTAAATAGGGAAATAATTAGTTTACTTTTTTTTCCCTGAGGTATAACAGAGTCTGTTCCAAGTTTGATTTAGAGATATGTTTCCTTTTGTATTATCTTAAGTGTTAAAAAAAAATCTGCATCGAACGAAACATTAATTAAATTATAAAGTCATTTGGTCATAAAATGGCGAAATAGTGACATGAACAATTGGGAGAGTCGTGGTGAAAATATTTAGTTATTAAACGATAAACTTTATGATGCGAAGACAGTGGAGAGATGGTTGTGTTTAGGCGATTGATGGTCGGGCTGTTAGATGTTGAACTTTATAAAGTCAGTCCCCAAGCGTTCAAATTACTTTTGCATTTTTTTTAGATCGGCCTGTATAATTTACAATATGCCGAATAAAAAAAAATATTTAGGTGATTTTGCAGTCACATGTTGTTAATTGTGATTAAAAGAAGAATTCGTCCAGAAAACCAAGTCAACAACAGTATAAACATATCAAGTTAAACAATTTTATTTCGTCGACTTTAATTAAAAGCAAAAAATATGAATATAAGAAATATTTAAGGGAGAGCGGCAGTTTAATTCTAAAAACGTATGTGTATTTTTGGTAACCGCGACTGTTTCTGTGTTATAAAATTCATACGCTGACAGAATTTGCCTGCAGCATTTTAAAGTTTGTCACCGGACTTAGCAACTCTTACATTTGGTTATACTAATGAACAGAAATCGTGTTATACTGGTAATCTCTGTCGGCGTCAAAATGAAAATAATAATGAACTAAGTGAGAATTATAATGCTTTAATTACATAAGAATGAACAGAAAATATTTTAGACAGACGTTATTCTTGGTGCTCGTTTGTATATACTTGTTTATCAAATTTACACATGTTGTCTTTTATGAATGTTTAATAATAAAAAAATCCAATTTCTATCTCATAATACAACCATTTCGTCCACTGTGCAAAGAATAACAGATTTTTAATTTGAATGGATGTAAGTACATAAATTAATACACGTGTATGTTTAACTGCTCTTTTTATTTTTCCCAAAAGTCTATGTTTTATTTCATCTTTTTTTCAAGCTTCCAATGGCCTTCAGATGACCACCAAAAATTTTAAAAAGAACAAAAAAAAAAAAAAAAAACGTAAAAAACGAACTCATCATATATCGCGAAAATTGTACAGCATTTTTGCTGCTTTATTTTTTGGCAACTTTTATTTGTGCAAGTGATTTTTTTTCGCTGCCAGGGAGTACAAATATTGTGTGTCATAATGTGAAAACGTTAATGTATGGAAACATTGCGAAAGTGTAATTGAGTAAATGTATATGTATATGCATACATCCATATGCACATAATTTAATAACATTACATGTTTTCCTTATTTACTTTCATTACGAGTATTGTAGTATTTAATTTTTTTTTTTAATTTTTAATTGTATTTTTTTATCTTATTAATTCATATCTTTTCTCTATTTTTAGTGTTTGTATTTTTTGAACAATATTGGTTTCATTTATATGTCCTGTGGTAATATGAGTGACAGTTTAAAAAAGCTTTGTTGACGTTTTATTTGCAATTTTGTTTTTTGTTCCTTTTTGTATCGTATATTATTTTCTAATATTTCATTCTATATATTTTTTTTTAATTTTTCCATGACATTGATTTTTAATTATGCAAGTATCATATGATATGTATTTGCTCGAAAAATTTGTAAAAAAAATATAAATTTTAATAACAAACAGTGTTTAAATTACGAACATAAATTTATAATTTTTCATAAAAAAAGTGTGGTTTTCCAGCAATTGTAGGTTCAAATGATTTATTATAAAACGGGACTGATACATAGACAGTATTAAGAAATGATAATTTTTAATGAGTAAAAGGTTCTGAAAATTTAAGTGCTTGCATAAAAAGCCAAATATTGCTTCTCCTGGAAATTATAAAAGAAATGCACTAACGTTATCGCCAGATAATAAGACTTAAAAATCAGAAATTTTGCTAACGTCCAATAATCTGCCACTTATCATGATGTCTGAAATTCACTTCATCGTTTAAGATATTTTTCGACGAGACTTGTATTAGCTATCGAATAATAGTTTTGATAATAAAGATTTATCAATTAGACACATTGTTTAATTGCGCCACTGTAATATCGATTTGCGATGAGTGACTGATTAAAACTAAAATATTTGATAGTGCGGTGCCATCAAACAAGTATTCCCATCATACACTTTTAACATCGCCCCAGGCCTTTTGAAGAACTTTTAAGTATAAGAAACCAGGTCTCTTTAAAACCCAACAAGCAAAACATCAATAATAAAATGTATCAGTTATCAGACCAAGAAGCAGCTCTTGTTGCCTTCACAAATTGGTTGAGTAAACTTTTTTAGGAAATAAGAATGCAGACAAAATTATTAAAGATTCACAGCTCTGATTAAGAACACAGCTAGAGCGGTAAAAATTAAGTATAGTTCGACTAGAGGATTTTATAGTTTTTGCTTATCCTCTTCGTTTGCTGGGTTGACTACACCAATCAAATACAATATCAACCGAAGATGTGTCGTTTTCACTCCAAGCGCTGTCATCCATATCTTTTCGTTTCTGATTAAGTTAAAAAAGTGAAGAACGGCTGGAGTTTGATTTTCTTAAATCTTGTGTCTATATATTTAATGTCAGTTAAAATGATTGCGTACTTATATTTTTAATTTTGTTGTTGCTGCCACAATGATGAATGTTAATAATTTTTAATAGTTTTTAACGCTGCCAAAGGTCTTTAAAACTAATGGTTTCACCCGTATATTATTTTTAAGTAATTATTTTGTATCCCAATCATTTAAAACATTTTTTGAATACTATTGAATTAGTAATCGAAATACGACAATTGATTATTGCTTTTCTATTAATCGTGCACTTTAGCAGATCGAATGACTTCTGTACCAACTTGTCAAACGTAGGGGAAGGATATGAAACTGTCACTTAGTCAGCAGACCATTTGTACATAATTATTTGTATGTTTTTAGAATAAAAATATACGAATGATGTCGAGAACTACTGTGCATACCGGCAAACTCATAAAAAACTGCTATTATAAGAATGGCGTACATATATACTGCAATTATAATTTTAAATATTTTATTTTTTACTCAATCACATCATTAATAAATACATTTAAAATAATTTAAAAAAAAAATAAATAAATACGATTTCATTATATCAGAACATTTTTTAACTCAGCAATTTGGTCCATGATATAACATTAAAAAAATACATGAAAAAAAACTCAAATGACCCCATTTGAATGAGAAAAAATGTTAAACATACATATAGACAAAATTAATAGGAAAATAAAATAAAGTTAAAGAAAATTTTGTAAAAAAAAACTTCATAAAAAAAACAAATGAAGTAAATAAACAATTTTCATTATCGGCAATTACGAATTGACCTTGAAATATGACATTGGCACCCATAATGCCGGCAATACTTTTTTATTTATTTTTCAATTATAAATACATATACTCCTGTTTAAACATATGAAAACACACACATGTACAAATGTTTGCATCATATTAAAACAAATGAGTTAAAATACTATGAACAGTTTTTTTTCTTCGTTTCTTTATTGCATTTCAACTGAATGGGTTCGCTCTATCATTGGGTGTTAATACACTGTTCCGTTTTTATTTTTTTTTTTTTAAATAAATAAGTATGTGTTTGTGAGTTCGTTTGGATTTTGGTATAAATATGTGTGTATGTATATCCGTACATATGCATAAATGGCTTATTATTGTTGGTTTATTAAAGTTTATCGTCACTTGGGTCTCCTGTCGTAATATCGGCTTTTAAAAACTTGTCTACAAACTTATACGCTCAACACTTGTCCACATATTTTGTGTGTTTCATTGTTCGGTACTACAGTGAAACTTGTTGTTCCCAGCACCTTTTGGTTATTTAAGCCGGCATTATAAGATGGTGATCTTGTTTGACAAATGTATTTTAAGAAGATAAATTTTGGAATGGGTAACAATTCTAATGAACAAATTTTGCAAATGAATTCAATTAATTTTGGTTTTAGTTCAATTGCATTTCTTTTTAATTTTTTTAAGATAGAAAAATTATTTAAAAATGTATGCGGACGTTTTTCAAAGAAAATTAGACACCAATAGAATGTTATGTTTCATTTTCTGGACCGCTACAGCCTTCATCAGCATTCTGCGCATCTATCTACATTAGGTTGTGTACACTGTAAACATCATCTATTTAACTGACTAACTTTGTAAATAATAATACGATATGAATATTTTTTATTATTATTACTTTTTGTTTATTATTCATCAATAAAAGGCTGAATCTTAGATGTTAAGGATGTTCCTCTTCTTAAATTATTTGTAAGTTTTCCGGCTTTTTAGACAAAAGACATATAAATCATTAAAATTTACGTCATGCAAATAAATATCAAATTAAATATATATTGTTGTTTTGCGTTCTTTTTAACTATACGCGAGATGCTTCTTTTTATAAGTTGACATGTTCGGAGTTCAATTTACATTTAGGTGCCTCAATTTTAGATGTTCAATCAAGGAGAAAATTAGCTCGAACGTCAATGAACTGCAATACTTTTTTTAAATTTATCGCTAAACTTACGAAGGAGAAGATAGGCTGTAAATTATAGAGTAAACACTTTAACTTAGTCCTTTATAAATAAAAACAAAATAGTGAGCTAGAAATCTAATGAATATTAGTTATAATGTATATGTTAGAGTTCCCATCTTGGCCTGCATACTTTCGGTTAATTTGCGTTATTGCTTTTGGATGCATAAGCGGTGATAATGGCTTGGGCTTGCTGCACGCAAATTAAAATGGTTGAGGTAACCATAATTTAATAGCAACATATTATGGTTGTATTATATGATTGTTAACAAGACATAGTATTTTTAAATTTAATAATAATAAAGCTGGTTTTGCAACCATATTGTTGCTTTATGATGCTTTATGCTAGATAAAGCATCATAATATGGTTGAAAATGTCATGTTCTATAAGTGAATTATTATTGTTATTGATTTGTTACATAAATTCACACAAAAAAAAAAAAAATTCTTTGCTTATTACGAGGGCTGCTCTATATATTTCTGGCCTAATAGTGAAAATGCGAATATTTATAATCAAAAATGGTTTTACTGTTTTTCAAAGTATTCTCCAGCATGATTTATACACTTTTGCATGCGCTCAAATCAGTTCTCGAAGCACTTTATCCACTCCGATTGAGACACCTCTAAAACATGGTTTTTGAGCACTTCAACAGCTTCTTCTGGCGACGAAAATCGTTCACCACGCATTCTTTTCTTGATGTGTGGAAACAAGAAGAAGTCATTAGGTGCCAAGTCAGGGCTGTACGGCGGATGACCCATTAATTCGACGTTTTGGCCAGTCAAAAACGCTCTGGTTTGAGCCGATGTGTGAGAGCTCGCATTGTCATGGTGAACAATGATTCGTCTTCTCTTGTTGGTTTTTCGAATTTCTTCGATGACTTCAGGCAAACAAATTGTAGTGTACCACTCAGAAGTGACCGTCCTACGTTACTCAAGCGGAACAGTCGCTACATGACCAGTTTTGCCCCAAAACAGGCGACCATTTGCTTCGAAGTGCTTCTTCCATGAACAACTTTCGTTGGATTTTGCTCGTCTTTGAAGACCCTCACGGTCGATTGTTGTTTCGTTTCGGGCTCATACGCATAGATCCACGATTCGTCATCAGTGACGATTTTATAAACGTCTTTTGAAGCACCGCAATCGTATTTTTGCAACATTTCTTTGCACCAATCGACACGAGCCTTTTTTTAACGACTTTCAAATTGTGCGGGACCCAACGAGAACAAACCTTTTTTACGGCCAGGTGTTCATGCAGTATCGAATTTATGCTGGTGGAAGAAATGTGCAAGGATGTCTCTATCTCTCGGTATGTCGCATGTCGATTTTGCATTATGAGTTCACGCACGGCAACAATGTTCTCTGGCACAACAGCAGTTTTTGGACGACCTTCACGGAATTCGTCTTTGAGCGATCTTCGGCCACGATTAAATTCATTATACCAATTTTTCACAGTGCTATAGGATGGTGCTTCATCGCCATAGAAAGATTTAAGTTCATCAATGCACTCTTGTCGTGATAATCCACGTCGAAAGTTGTGAAAAATGATGGTACGAAAATGTTCACGAGTTAATTCCATTTTTTTCTATATTAATTTTTTCAAGTCACTGTAAACAACACAAATATTGGTCGTACGTCAAAACGTTTTGAGTACGATTATGCTTAAAAAAGACAAACTTTCCAATGGAAATGTCAGATTGCACTTGGCAGCACTCAGTGTTGCCAGGCCAGAAATATATATAGCAGCCCTCGTATATATAATTATTTGTTTTATTTGTTTTCATATTTTGTATATTATTTTTAATTGTTTATTTTGTATATAAATTTATTATTTTTTTCATATTCTCTAACAATAAAAACAATTTCATTTTTAGAAAAGCATTCTGTCAAGATCTAGAACAAAATACTTTTAAGCGCAAACATAATTATTTTGTTTCCTTTTAATCATACTCTGATTAAAAGACTTTATTAAGGTTGAATATATTATATTTTATTTTTAATAAGTTATAAAACTGTGGTCGTAGTTCCAATTTTTTACTTTAAACCAACCAGGTTGTATTTTTTGTGCACAGTAACCATATATTGGTTAAATATCAACAAAAACGTATTTATCGTGACTATTGCTGAAGACAACTATAATTTGTTGTCTGCAACTTCAGAATGTTACAAAGAACATATTGTGGTTATTGTGACCATATCACAACCATATTTTCCTTTGCGTGTGGGATCGAAATCTTGCAGATAATCAACTTTCGAATGCTTATCATTGGCTTAAGTTTCAACTGGTGGGACGGAAACCGGTAGCCCGCAGGGATAACGATCTGTGTATTGGTTATTTTTGAAGATCTTGGGGGAGTAACGTGGTAGCTGTAGTTTATGTATTGCTGTATAACAACAGAATGCGGTGGATATTAGATGGTCTTTAATTCTCAATCAATTAATAATCCATGCAAATTGAAGTTGCTATCCGGTCGGTTCGCTATATATTCACCGGAGGCTGGTAGACGCTTTGTTTTCATGCAATGGTAAGTGACGTTAGTCTACATCACATAGGTAATGATGCTCAAGTTGGCATATTTTCCAAGCCTTGTCCTTGGAATCGCGTACAAAATTTATTTCCAATTTTATCTGAAGCCACCCCACCATCAATGAGCATATTTACCACTAAAAGGCTCGGTTTAGGTATCCAAAAAAAAAACTACTTCTCAAAGTTACTCAAATGACTCAATTGACTTGTACCCTTCAAAGTTGCTGTAAGCAATCTAATCGTTAACTCTTGAATATCTAGCAATGACAGTAAATATTTTGTCATTTTTTTTAATATATTATTCTGAATAAATAAAAACCTTCATTGCAACCCTCTTCGATTATCGATTTAAAATGATAGAAAAGATGTTCAAGGCGCTTGTGAAGTAAGAACAAGGAAATTATGAGTTTAAATCCCATCATAGTTTTGAATATAACGAAACATATTTATTTGTTTTTAAGTAGCGGCAGTTGATGAGTTGTTTTAATGCAAAAAATTGCAAAGCACTTAAAGCCAGAGCAAGAAAAGAAAATGATTTTTATTAAAATGAGTAGCAACTAAATAGTGGTCTATACCTCGAGGAATCCGTAGCTAGTTACAATAGAATAAAATTGTTTGGCAGTCACGGTTTAGTTAGGAATAGGATATGATTGGAAAATATGAGATCGTACACGCAGAAAAAAAACATCGTTATTATATGGTTACAATAACCATATTATGTTCTTTGTTACAATGTATAGTTGCGGAGAACAAATAATAGTTGTTTTCACCAAAACTTTAGTCACGACAAACATTTTTTGTTAAATTTTAACGATTATATGGTTACTGTGCACAAAAAATGCAACATGGTTGGTTTTGACTTTAAAAAATTTTAACCACAACCAAAGTTTTATAACTTTTTAAAAATAATATAAAATATTTAACCATAATATATTATTATTAATCAAAGTATGGTTAAAAGCAACAGAATAATGTTTACGCTTAAAAATATTTTGTTCTAGTACTTGATAGTTTAGTAATTTTTCTGGTGGCTAAAATTTGAAATTGTTTTTGATTGTTAAAGAAATTGAAAAAATAAAAACTTATGTACAAAATAAATAATTAAAAATAAAATGCAAAATATGAAAACAAATAAAAAGGGAACGAAAACATTTAAAAAAAGTTGAAGCAAATGTGTATGTATTGTAAGCATATAAATCTTAATTTTTGTATTTGATGCATAATTGTGAAATCATTTATTTGTTATTTTAAGCAAATAATTGATTTTTTTATGAAGTTATGTTTTTAAATAATTTTATGACAAATCGTTTATAAATAAAAAAATATTCAGTTTTTTATATCAGGAAAATTTTGCACTTGCGAGACTATATTATAATTCAATTATATAACATGACATTTTCAGCCATATTATTATATTTTAATTTAACCATTTAATGTTTATATTTGAACATAATTTTGTTTATACTTTGGACAACAATATGGTTGCAAACGTAACAATAATATGTTTTGTTAACAACCATATAATGCAACCATATTATGTTGCTCTTAGATTATGGTTACCTCAACCATATTTTTAATTTACGTGTAGGCTTTAATCTTGTCGGAGCCAAAAAGAGATTTAGGCCAGTTTAAGTTTAAAATTTGGATTTTAAGCTGCTCTGGGCTGTTTAATAAGATCGCGCTTCTTTTAAGTAACACATCTTAAAAATTAAAACTCTTGCAAAATTCTTATTTTTTTCGCAAATCGTCTTAGTCGCGAGTTTAGTTAAAAAGAGCTTCATAAACGTAATAACATTTTAAGCAACTGCTGTTATCATACTCATAAATAATAAAAAAAAAAAGATTCTAAATGGAAAAAGGTGTCTATATATATTTTAAGTATTAGTGAGATATGTGGCTCACAAAATCTTTTTTCTCAACGAGATTTCAGATTAAAGATTTTGTTAAAGTGGAAATTGATTGTTGAAAAGAGTAGAGTTCTTGTTCACCTATTTTTAACAGGACAATAAGAATATTGGAAGTGATATGAACTACAGATATTAAAATGAAAAAAAAAATTTGTACGCTTCTGAGCTGCTTTAAATTAATCTTAATATTTTAATTGTTAAAAATACATCTTTTGAAAAATCCAATAGAACTATATAAATGACCACAATGCTGAATACGATTAAAGTAAGCAGATTCAAAGTTTTCTTTTTTAATAAAATATACATATGTTTCCTAAAAGTGTGCTTCAAGTTCTTCTTGAACGTAAAAAAAATAATTTTAAATGAGTTTATATTGAATCGGTTTTATTTTCATATGAGCTTGTCTATCAGTAGCTGTATCTGTACTTCCGTTTGTTTAAATTTCGCTGTTTTCATTGTGCTTTATGCTGTTAGCGAAAAAAAAAAATGAAAAAAAAAAACATAAAAAGACACAATTTCACTACATGTTCATTATTTTTGTGCCATTCGTGTTTATATTCCTTTACCCATTCCACCAACATTTTTTACTTTCATTCATACACTATTCCTCTTTCGGCCGTTATTATTGTACGTACCTCAACACATTGCTTTTTTATTTTATATATTTTTGGGAATTTTATAATGTGGTCTCTAGCGAAAAAAAAAAAACAAAAAAATTAAGCACTTGATACAGAAGAAAGAAAACAAAAAAGTTAAGTTCACTTTTATTGTTGGTATTTATTAATACACACGCGTTTTACTACTACTTATTTGTTGCTGTAGAATACAGATTAATATTTAAGTTTGTTTGTGTATACACATTCATATGCGTGCCTTTATATTTGCGTGTGAATTAAAATAACACTGTTGCATATTTTTTGGCATTCGTAACTGAACTGTTGCTGTTACAATCATCCTCATTTTCATGTCAATAAGCGTTCCTTTTATTTTTATAATATTTTTTATTTTTTTTTGTTTTGGAAGTTGTGCGTAAAATTTCATTTAATTGTTCATTTATTGCTTTTGGGGTTTATTTTTTTCTTTACTTTTTTTTATTTGCGAAAGTGTTAAAAATGAATATTAATCAGTGTGTTTTTATATATATATATTTTTATTTTTCGGTTAATTTCACTTTTGCTTTCATTTTGTTGATTTTTGGGTACACACTTGTTGAGCGCATTTTATTCAGTTGTTTACTTTTTTTTAAAAGTAATTTTTAATTGTAAAAATATTAACAAGTTTTAAAGCAGTTTTTTTGTAGAAATTAATTATTTTAACTAAAACCCTTTAAAAGTAAAAAAAACTTTTTGTTATAAGATAAATTCTGTTTCTCGTTAATAATACGGATTATTTCAATCTGATGGATATTTATTAATTAAAAAAAAAAAAAAAAATAACAAAAAGTCAGAAATATTTTGGCTAGTAAACGGATTTTATAATAGTAATATTGAGTTAAGTATCTTTCAGTCATTTAAGAGTATTTTTGTTTATTTTGTTAACTTTAAAACACACGTTTGGAACTCAGATCGTCCCTATTAAGATTGATTTCTTAATAAATCTTTTAAGGTACCTTACCACTTTAATTGTATATTTAATTAGCCGAATATTTTTTAAGAATTAAAATTAAAATAACCGCATATTTTATTTGATTTCCGAATTACTATACATTCAACCTTACTACAACTAATATATTTTGAATATCACAGCTGTTTTTATAGGATCGCCATTACTCAAGAAAACAATCATAACAAACGATTGATAAAATAAGAACGTATTATAAATATATTGAAATTATTTTGACTTAAGTTCATTTACTCTTTGGTTGAAAATATTCGTAAATGTCACTGTACTGTTGCCATTTCCTTGGATATTGAAAAAGCGTTTGATCATTCATACCACAAAGGAATTCTTAATTAAATGATTCAAATTGGTTTTAGCACCCCTATTATCAAATTATTAAAAAGTTTTTTTTCAAGTTTTATTTAAAAATAAATTATCTAATAAGGGCGATGTTAAATGTGGATTTCCAGAAGTCTCAATTTTGGCTCCACATCTTCTTAATATCTTATTGTTTGACTTTCGCTACGTTTTTAGGGAATCTATGCACACGACGAATCTCCCAATAGGACACTTCAAAAAGTTTTAGCTCATTTACAAATTGTCAAAGCCTTTTACGATGACTGGGGAATTAAAATAAATATATCAAAAAGTGAAGCAATTTGCATTTGTAATGCTTCTGGTAAATGCTGAAGTTTCGTAGTCCCGGAGAGAAAATTACTTCTACTTTATCTTGAAAAAGTAGAAATTCCAATGAGGGATAAAATAAAATATCTTGGCATACATTTTAGAAATCTTTTGAAATTTAATAAACATGCTCGTATTGCTCTTGGAAAAGCCTGCAAAATAATGGGAATTTTTTCCAAATTTTTTAAAAATAAAAATTTACCTATTTCTTTTATATAAAACAACTATCAAACCTGTATTATTATGTGCCTTTCCAATTTGTTTTAATATTTCTCCTACTGCAGTTAAAGAATTTAAGATTTTTGAAAGGAAGATTTTAAAATGTTGTATCGGGAAATAATATATTTCGCCAAAAAAAAGGTACTCTTATGTATTTGTTTACTCAAAGTCAAAAGTTGTTCCCGTCAGTTTGTGATTTGATAAAACGATTTGCGCTTAGAGTCTTGAATCATGATAATATTTGCATAAAAATAATATAAAGCACCCAATCTAGTTTTAATTGGTCTAATGTTAATTATTTATCACCTTTAGGTTACGTAATCGAGCTTCCTCCTTTTTTTTAATATGAATGAATCAATTCGGTGTGAATTTTATGATAGGGCTACTCCTGGTACTCATAGGGGTTGACAGTGTATTTTGTCAATTTTGATTAAATTCGTTTTTTTTCGTTTATTTTATTTTTTCCTTTTTTGTTCTAACTAGCTTTTAAGTTTAGTTTAAGTTATTTTTAGGAATATTTTGAAGTTATCTATAATACTACCTTCGTTATGAAAGCTTTAGGAGCAAAAGCGAATTAACTTTTTAACACATCTTTTCATCCAATTCTTATTTAACTATTTTCCGGAAAGCTTGGTGCATTTTTCATTTCTGTTAATTAAGATATTACTTTTTAATCTTAAGTTTTTCTCCTAATAATGCTAAACTATAGTTTGTACATATAAAGAAATGAAAAAAGGCTCAATAAATTTAATTTGATTCATTTATTTTTAATTTCTCAAAATCATTTATTTCACAAATGTATGCGGACGTTTTCCAATAAAGGAACATATTTTAAATTCATTATTTCCGACTTTAATTGTGTGAAAATAAAAATTATTTTTGTTAAAAATGAAAGGGAACATATTAGTTTCAATTTGTGAGCAATTTTATTATTGTTTTCAAATTTGATCTAAATAAAATTCATAAGTTCACTTTAGTATGTGCTTGCGATTTGAAGTTTCTTGCAATTGTGAACTATAGAACATCTTTTATGCGATTTCAACTCCCTGCGAAGGTTTTAAGCGATTTGCAAATGTCATAACATCCCTGTAAATGCCGTGATTCACTACCATACTCAGCTTACGATCTATCAAAAATTGGAATTAAGAGCGTATGTGTGTGACAGACTTTTTGACAGTTCTGTACGATTTTATAATCTTTAAAATAATTCATAAAACGTTTTTCTCTATGCGATTAAAGTTGATTTCTTTAAAATAAGGAGAGAAAAAATAACAAAATATTAAAAACATAGGTTTTTTACATCTTTTCCGTATAATAGTGTAATGATTTTTAAAGACAGAATTCTGTTAGATTTTTGTGTCATTAAATCGAACGATTGTATATGGTGGTGAATCCTGGCCTTAAGTTTAATTGTGAACTTGTGTTTATAGTTAATTATTCAGTTCATAATACAGATTATAAAATGTCATGCAAATAATTTTGAATCCAAATGTAAAGCAAAATTATTGATTAAATTTTTGAAAAAGTATAAAGAATTTAGGATATTTTTGTTTTCCATTCAACGCTGTTTTTTAACCCAAGCAAAGCAAATGGAAGGATGAAACGACTAATGCATATTGCACTTCGTGATGTTAACAAAATTTCTTCATTTAGTAAATGACTGTAAAAGTGATGAGTTGATTAAAAAAATTAAAATATAAACAATTACACAGAAACATATAAAAACAACATTTTCAACATCATCATCAGAAATTTAAGTAGTTTCCAAAATTAAAAAATGGTTCGAGCTGTTGTGCTGAAGGTGTTGCGCCTAATAGATTTGATGCTGTGCTTCGTGAAAACAAAAACTTCAATGACAACCAAACAGCAACGAAAATCAAATAAATATTATAAATGATTTTTTTTTGGCAGGAAGCTTCATTATACGAGTATTAACAATGTTTAAAAAAAAAAAACAAGTTTATAATAGAATATTTTAATAATCTTATTTTTAAATTTCTAATCAGATATCATATAGGATAAAAAGGAAATCGTAGCATTAAGGATTGAAAGTAGCCTAAACCAGATCTTATAAAGCTCGTAATAATTAATAAGTCGCAGCGATTTATGTGAATTTCCATCAATCGAAGCCTGTAAGGGAACCTTGATGTTCGGACAAATATGAGTAAAATAACAGAAACGAGCCATGTTATATTAAAGAAAGTAAATTTTAAATAAAAAAATTTTCTAAATAATTTCATTTATTTGTATACTGCATGATATCATCTTTATAGTAAAAAAGAAATGTGCATAAAGTTCGATTAGGCAATTGTGACCGGTATATCCCACAATTGTGACCGTCATATTGAGGCTAAAATTTCTATCATCGTTAAATAGTTAACTGCAGTAGAATTAGTAGTACGGATATATGGAGGGTTTTTTGTTTTTAACGCAAGCACATTTTAATTATTATTTCATACCTTTCACTACTGGTGGAAAAAGAGTAAATCTAATTTTGTCATTCCGTGTGTAATTTCTACAATATTCATTTCTGACCTCATATTCTGACTTCTTATGTACAGCGAAGTCGGTTGAGTGATGTCCGTCTGTCCGTCCGTATTTGAGTTGAAATCAACTTTACCAAGGCATTAGATGGACTAGGGAAAATTAAAATACGCCAATCGATCAGACATGTTTCAAAAATGTTGCTCTTGAAAATCAACAAGATCGGTCCATGACCTCTGAGGCAGCGGGAAAAACACAACGTATGCTCTAATTTTTCCATATCACTTGGAACAAATCTAGTTTAGTGCAGTAACTCCAGTAAAAAAACAAAAATATATGGGGCGATAGAGAATTAAAAAAAAGCATTAAGGGAAAATAATTGGCTTTTCATAGAAAAGTGCGAATGTACATCATATTTTTTAAGATATCATTTAAAAGCAGCACTCTTACTTGATATTTATTAAAATAGAACATAAAATAAAGGAAATCTTAACGAGTTTTTAGGTGTCATAGGTAAACTCAACTACTCTTTTGTCGCATCTAATTATTCTGTATTTTAATTGTCCGTTTTGTTCTCTCCGCTCACTGTATTTGGTTAGTTTATTGCAAGGTATATTTATTTAACTAGGTAGTGTCGTCCGCCCAGCCGGTTTGTAGTTGGAAATGTCAAAAGTTGTTTGTATTTTACTTTGTTTGTTTACAAATTTCAAAAAAACACTAAAAAGAAGCATTTGCAAAACAAAGCAGCATTTGTATTTAGAACAATTATCTTTAATTTCTCTTTATATTTTTGACATTTCCAACGCACAAAACAACAATAAAAACCCATGTTTTTTTGGCAATGTTGTATTTGTTGTAGAGCCGCTACTACCTATTGAAATAAATGTGACTTGGTCTATTGCATCCATAATAAGGGTTGTGATTTTTAGTGGTACCTGATCCCAGATGTGTGTGTGTCGTATATTTGATACAATTCGAAAGCTCGAGGATTACATACAATTACATGTATATAAAAGTTTCTGTCAAATTTTTTATTGTGGCTTTAAGCAAGTGACCAAGAAAAGCTATTATAACTATTATTTTGTGGTTCATTATTGTTATAAATTATTTCTGTTATGTACATATAACCGCAGTATGCAATAATATATGAGGAATAATTATAATGTACTTGGTAATTCTTATCTGTCTTATTATTGTTTGTTGCCTTTATTATCGTTAATAAAAATGCAAAGTTTGAGAGCAATGATTTTTAAGTAACACTTTTTTGTAAAAGAATGAAAACTTGGTTTTTCTTTTTTAGTAACTTCATTTACATTACCCTGAAATCTAGTACTTACAAGATATTGTGCTAAATTTTTTGATTTTTACTAGATTTCCCATACAAAAAAAATCTTCTTCGCTTAACATTGCTTTAACTAAGCGCCCTCCACTGTTGGCCAAGAGAAGAGATATTAAATTATGAATGTTGCTTATGTTGCAGAACCCAGCCATTTCTGAACAAATTTTGAAAAAATTTATCTTTATTTGAAAAGTGTGCTTACAGAATGGTCCCGTTTTAAAAACAGTTCATAATCTTAAAAATTAAACGGTGTCTCCCATACAACAAACATATGTTTTACGTCATTATAAACCGTAAAAGGCACCGCTTTAGAATTTAAAAATTTGACAGACTCTTGAAATTTACAAAGAACCTTTTCTGCTTAGTCTGCTATAACAACAAGTATAAAAATTGGATTTTTAAATTAAAGGGTGACCCAATAGTTCATTTAAATTTGTGTACATGGCCATAATTTTTAACAATTATAGACACTGGCTTGAAATTTACAAATAACCTGCATTTATTTGATGAATGTGGTCAAACTTTTGGAACCGTTATAGACAGGAAGCTGAAACTTACAAGGGGCCTGTGTTGATAAGCCTACTATAACACAAAGTTTTTTACTTGAAATTAGAAATTATAGGGTGTTCCCAAAATTAATGTAATTCGACCTCTATGGCGGCATCTTTTGAACCGTTGTTTAAAAAAAACTTGAAAACTAAGCAGAATGTCCATTCCTTTTGTGGAAGTCTTTTGAGTTCCCGCAAAAAGTAAACACATTGCTAATTTCTAAATAAATTTATTTTATTTATAAAACTTATCTTAATAATTAATTTTCAATATAAGGCAATAGCCGCTCTATCAGCAAGGGTGTGTTCAACAAGAAGGAAGAAAAATATATCATATTTTTTATGTATATGCAAAAATAACACCGTTGTAAAATATATTACTAGCTATGGTAAATGTTTTCAAGTAGAACAGGGTGTCTCATCATTATAAATGAGTGCGCAGTGTGGACGCCACATACTCCCCCACCAGTGGTCAACCGATCACGTTGAGAAAGTCACTAATCGGTTAGGTGATTTTATTAGTTTACCTGATCGTGTTCTAGTTTCTGTGGTATCCTTGTTTACGTTATTTGAATTTCTCGTATTGTTAGGCGATTCATTGTCCACCTTAGATCTATTCTTTGCAATTAAATTTTTTGGTATGTTTTTAGTAGATGTATCTTCTAGTATAGCAGCTTTTAAACGATCTATAGATACTGTTACCAATCTGCCGATTACCCGTATGGCAAAATTTTTACCCTTTCTTTTAATAATTTGATATGGGCCATCGTAAAGCTGCTTGAATGGAGCTCTAACGGAATCATCGCGTAGGAAGACGTGCGTGCAATTCAAAAGTTCTTTCTGTACGATATTGTTATTTGCTAAATGATTTGATGTTTCAACGGTTTTTATTTGATTCACAGTATCCCTGAGGTTGTTACGAAATTCTGATGAATAATTAATAGTTTTGTTGTCAAAACAATCGCCTGGTAGCTTCAACGTTGTACCGTATAAAATTTCTGCTGAAGCCGAGTGTAAATCCGGCTTGAATGTTGTTCTTAATGCCAGCATTGGCCTGGAAGTGATATGGCGGCAGTTTCGGCTGTCATATTATTAATTGGAATAGCCACAGGCCAACGTGAAAAACGTTCAATACACGTAAGACAATATCTAAAACCCTTTGAGAAAGGCAGCGGCCCAATGAGATCAATGTTTATGTGTTTGAATCTACCGTCGGAAACTTTGAAATTATCAAGCACAGATTTTTGTGTTTGTAAATCTTGTTTTTTTTTTGGCATTCAATACATTTGCTTGTCCATTTTGAGATATCTGCTCTGCGACTTGACCAAAAATGAACGTTCCGTATTCAGTTTTACAGACGCTCTTTTGCCTGGATGTGTAAGGTTGATTTGTTTTTTGGACGTGTCGCAGTCTATATAGAGATCAGAGTTAGGAATGTTAATTTTATTCAAATTCAAAGAATTATTTTTTTCTTTAATAATATGTTGTAATTCTTAATCGTTAATTTGAGAATGTTCCAGAATTTCTAGGCTGATATCATCCCCTTTAACTTCCTCAATGCGAGACATGTCAGCGACAATTTTATTTTTGCCGCATATGTGACGAATATCAGTTGTAAACTGACCTATGAAGTTAAGCTGACGTGCTTGTCTTGGTACCGCTTTATCAGGATTTTGAAGAAAAGCAAAAGTTAACGGTTTATCATCCGTATACACGATGCACTCGCGCCCGTCATTCATAAATTTATTATGCTTTATTCCCTGATAAATCGCCAGTAACTCACGATCATAGGTACTGTATCGTCTCTGGGTGTCTGTTAGTTGCTTTGAAAAAAAAACTTAAGGGCTGAAGTTGTCTGTTATGAATTTGATGTAATACTGCTCCGATAGAAAAATTAATAGCATCCACGTGTAATGCTAATGTTGCATTAGGAATAGGATGCGTTAGAAATGAGGCATTAGCGATATAATTTTTACATTGTTCAAATGCGTTGAGTGCGTCATCACTCCAGACAATTTGCCAGTTGTCTTTTTTCTGTTACCCTGGATTAATACTTGAAGCTTGCCTTGAATATGCGCGGCTTTGTGGAGAAAACAACGATAAAAATTTAAAAGTGCCAAAAAGCGGCGAAGCTCATGTGCGTTTTCAGGTTTTTTGAACTGTGAAATGGCTTCAATTTTTCCTGGAGTTAGTTTGATGCCATTTTTTGAGACAATGTGTCCAAGAAAAGCGACTGTTTCTTGACCGAAATCACATTTGGCTAGGTTAATTTTGATATTATGTTCTCGTAGGCGTTGGAGAACTATTCGCAAACGATTTTGGGGTTCATCGATATTTTTGGATGCTATGCAAATGTCATCGATGTAAACAACGACGAAGTCAAGATCGTGAAAAAGATTGTTCATGTTTTGTGTTTGTTGCTGCTCTGTTGCTTGTGTTGAAGTCTCGGGCATGTTGAGGGGCTTCCGAGGGTGTTGGTCAAAGTCTTTGGTATCCAATTTGGTTTCTGTTGCGCTCGCTTCCCAATTCAAGTTGCTTTAATTATTTGCTGCTGCGGTTGTTGACCAGATGTGGCCGGCTGAGAATTCTCTCGCTTAGAATTGTTGCTTTCTTGTTAGAAATATAAAAATTGAAAAAATCCTTAGTTTCAAAATTGATGTGGCTATTGCTGCTCTTGTGACACAGAATGTTTTAAAATTGTGCTTAGTATCTCGATAGGATGCAGAAGTTGTCTATCAGGTGTTACTTAGGTTATGTACACGTTTTACTTCGCAATATGTTGCTGTGGTGCTGGTGGCAACGTCGGGGTCATCAATGTGGGAGTCTTTTGAGTTCCCGCAAAAAGTAAACACATTGCTAATTTTTAAGTAAATTTATTTTATTTATAAAACTTTTCTTAATAATTAATTTTTAATCTAAGGCAATAGCCGCTCTATCAGCAAGGGCGTGTTCAACAAGAAGGAAGAAAAATATATCATATTTTTAATGTGTATGCAAAAATAACACCGTTGTAAAATATATTACTAGCTATGGTAAATGTTTTCAAGTAGAACAGGGTGTCTCATCATTATAAATGAGTGTGCAATGTGGAAGCCACACTTTGTTTGGTATAATGAGAAGTATAAATATTTTAAATTATAAATTAAAGGGTGTTACAATAGTTGATGTAATTTAATGTAAATGCTGTTGAACTGTTGTAGATAAACAGTTGAAATTAATAAGGAGCTGTAGTGCCAAAACCGCTATGACAAGTATAAAGTTTGGCGATGGAATATTAGGGTTGGCCACTCTTTTGAATAGTTACAGACAGACGGGTTAAAACTGTCATTTTTTTCAATTCTCTGTTAGAGTTTCAGCGAGTTTCTTACTATAAAATTTTCATGGCATCGGAATTTGAATATAAAAAAAATATCTAAGTATCAATGTTTTTTTTTTTGACCTTTTTAGATAATTATTCTTTTCTAATTTTTTAAGCACTAGGTCGGTTTATAAATTATAAAAACTTTTATTTATATTTTCAATATTTCGCCACACCGTTGGGTGGCATCATCAGGAAACAGGAAACAAAAAATAAAAAATATTAATAATTAGATTTTCTTTGTTTGAATAACAAAATTAAAATTAATTTCGCCAACGGTGTGGCGAAATATTGAAAATATAAATAAAAGTTTTTATAATTTATAAACCGACCTAGTGTTAAAAAATTAGAAAAGAATAAAAATATCTAAGATTTGTTCCACACAAAATATTTTTTCAGCGATGAAGCTCACTTTTATTTATTAATTTTTAATGCGCTTTATGTTTTAGAACGTGTAGTCAATGGAGATTATTATATAATCACGTGGTCACATAACATGACATGCCACATAGGGAGACGAACGAGTACTACTGGACAAATTTAATTTGGGATATGCGTACTTACAGCTACAAACTAGAGACAATTAAACGCAGCAATCAGGGAGTTGCTAGCAATATTACTGGAACTGCTTGGAAAGAGTACATAAATTGAATATCTAGGTTGGGCCGATACTCGTCAGCAATATCTATTCTATCTATTCAATTATCTTTCAAATAAAACCAGTTTAATTGGTATTAAGAATTTCTTATTTTAATTTATTGTTTTGAACCCCTACTTCTTCAATTCAACTCTTGCTTTAATGGTGGTAACAAACGTATTTGCCTTTTACTAGTTTCTTCCTAAAATACTGCGTTTAAGTTTTCATAAGAATATGTAAATTGCTTTAATTACCTTGTGACCTCATTTCTAACAATAGTTGACCATTTTATTACCTCAAGGCAATAACTTGTTTTAGTTTTATAAAAATAACCATCCTTCCATTAATCTTAGAGAAATAACAATGACATGTGGTCACTTGGCTAATTGATTTTTAGCCAACAAACTGTAAAATTCTTGGTTTAGTTTTACTCTTTTTTTTTTTGTCATCCTAAAATGTTATTTCTCCAAAATGTACCCATGATTGTAGAAAATGTAACTTCAAAATGACTTAAGGGTTTAAAAGGATTTGTACAATCTAAACAAAAGGTAACTTTTATGTTCTTATAAACAATAATTTTAAGAAATATTATTACCACTCACTACGAAAACGTAATGGAAATGTAAATAAGCCAACAGAAATCTACTTTAATTGCTTAAGTTATACGATTGAGATTTAACCCAAATTTATGGTTTCAAACTCAAGGTTGTGCTTTTTACAAAAATGCACGCACGTACTCAATAGAAATAAGTTTTTTAAGTGACTTCATTAAGATAAATATCAATAATGATGACAAAAGAACTTTAACGACCTTCTATTTATAACTGGATCTCAACTAAACAAAACTATTTATGCGACCAGCGCCTTAAGAAATTTTGCAATAAATTCAAAAATCAACAGAGATTTGAAGAATGGAAACAATAAAAAGAGTTGATAAAGAGACCCTTTAGAATGCTGCCTTTTGTTTTTATGATTGTATTTGTTTTTTTTTGGCAGTTCGTGTGAGTGTAAAGTTTTATACGTGTGTGTCATGGCTTGAGTTAGTTTATAAACATACGTTAGCGTGTAGTTTTTGATGTTGCTATTTAAAGGATTATCCAATTGGTATGCGTAGATGTTAATAGTGCCCATTGGCATCTGCACTATGGCACATAGTTTCGTATTATTGTAACAATATATTATTCATTTAACACATTACTTTTTATATGTTTTTTTTAAACTTATTTTTTGCGTTTAGTGCCCTCTTTTATCAAAATTTTTTTTTTTCTTCAACGCGAGACAACAGTGCCCAAACCTAGTCTAAGCTGGGGAACGTTGTGGATACCCTCTTTGGGGTTCTTTAGTTGAAACTATGATTTAGGCAATATACCAGTTTGGAAATAAAATTTTTAGCTTTTTGATTTATGTTGGTGTAGTTTTTTTTTAAACAACAACACCTGTTTTTCTTAAATTAAATTTTTTTTGTATTCACTTCTATAATTCAAAAAATATAACTGAAGTCAAAAGATATACGAAAATAAATCTAAAAATTAATTTGTATTATGCATCATAAATATACTTCGTATTTTTATTTACAAAATAGATGATGTTTACAATGTACACAACCTAAAGTACACGGATGAAGCGATGTAGAAAAAACTGTATTTCATTCTGCTGGTGTCCAATTTTTCCTGCTTTCTTCGCAAAACGTATACATTTATAAATAATATTTCTTTACAAAAATTTCTAGAAATTAAAATAAAATGAACTTTAGGCAAAATTAATTTTATTTCATTTATTAGAATATTAATAATTTAAAAAAAAAATTAAAAAAAAAAGCATCTAATCTTTCTTAGTTATTTTAAAGTTTTTACCAAAAGTAACCATAGGGTATCCCATATTAAGCGCAAGAAAACGAAGAAAACACACTTTTTAACCCTTGGATATTTATTTTTTCAGTGAATCATAAAGTACATATGATTTGATTAGTTATGAAATAAACGATGCTACAGATTGCCTCAATGGCTTTGCCAGCGAATACTTTGACTTTAAAAGAGCAGATAAAAAGAACTCTAACGGTCATCTGACCAAAGGACCCAATGTTGATCAACAAAATAAAAGAAAAGTGATCAGGAAATATCACATGCAGCAACATATTGAAATTAGTGACCGTATCGATAGCATTTAACTTCGGCAGAGAAACTGTATTATTATGTATAGAAACTAAGTACCAATAACAGCCTCATTTTGAGAAAAAGTATTGTGCAATGATAACTCTAGCCCAAAATGTGCGTATTTGTTACTCGAAAATTTCGTGTAGGTTTTCCGAACCCCAAACACGACAATTTCGGTATTAACTTAAGCCTCGCGAATGATGATTTTGCTTAAAAAACTTTCATTATTTTTAAAATATAAGTAAATAATGAAAACACAATGTTGTGTCGTATAATGCACCACTTTTACTTACCCCTCGCGGAGTTGAAAACTAAATCGTGTTTTGAATACTTCAATACATCTTTTATATACCTTTAATATTCTGGTTTATGTAGTGGCAAAAAAAAAAGATAATTCGATTTTTAGATATTAATAAAACTCATTCAGGAGTCTTGGAATTACAGGTAATTAATTTTCGCAAATACCCTTCATCACAAAAAGTCTAAAGGGTACATAAAATTTTGTTATTCTGTTAAAAATTTTCGACACCATAAATTTTAAATCTTTAAGCGTAGCGAAGTCGATCGAGCGATGTCCATCTGTCCATCCGATTTAGTTTTGAAATTAAGTTCGCCGAGGCACTAGATAGGCTGGAGAAAACTTAAATACACCAACTGATTAGACATATTTTCGAAAATTTTGCTACTGAAAATTACCAAAAACGACCATGTCATTCGAGGCAAAACATCACGCATGCCTCTAGTTTTTCCATATCATTTGGAACAATGTAGTAACTCCATTAAAAAAAAAAACAAAAAAAAAATTTATAAGTCGATAGAGAGTTAAAAAATAAGAAAAAAAAAAAATTAGGTGAAAAAATCGACACTCGTCCATATTTTCCGCGTTATGGGCTTTTGAACTTTTCATAGAAAATAACGAATGGTGCGCATTTTAAGATATCTTTTTGGGTATCATTTAAAAGCGTTTGAAGAGATCGTTAAAAAAATACAAACATTTTTAAGAAATGCTTAACCTATTAGGAGCCGATGACATTTTTATGTAAAAGTCTATACATTACTTAATTTTTAAATCTCTCACATCAATATATGTATTTCGGTTAGAGTTACTTCGCATAGCATAGCCGTATATAGCCCTCTTAGTTGTTTTTTTATTTCGTAAATACCAACTGCATTATTTTATATAACTGAATATTTTAATTACATCTATATTATGCATTAAAAACAAAGCTTATTCACACCCACAAAAACTAAAACACAATTTTCCTCTTTCGTTAAATTTTCCTCTGCAAACCTTTAAATTCTTTTAAATTACATATGTTTGACACAAAAACTCATGGTCTCCTGTATTCTTGCATTCTTCCACCTTATCTCTTTAGGAAAAGCATTTAAGTCTAAATTAAATTTTAACTTTTAAAGTAATGTATTTAATTGAGGTAGAAGCGTTGGGTTTGTTTCATTTAATTTTAAATTGAGCTACTTATGTTTGTTAAAAATTTTTGTATTTTTTGTGCTGCATACTGTCAAGTTAAAATCGCTTCACAGCGATTACAACAGCAATAATATCGTTTCTACAAACACATACATACATCTGGGAACAGAGCAAAGATGCCAATAAGATAAAAACTTAAAATGCGTTTTCCTTGAATACTCATTAGTTCGTTGTCCTGTCAGTGTGTTTATATTGTCTTCGTAACATACATGAGTCAACTAACAAGACATTGGACACACTACATACACATACATATACAAACAAATATACGTGGATGAACGAACGGGTTTATTTTATACAATTTAATAGTTAATTTTGATCACATGGTGGTAATTACTCGTTTGGGATTACTTTTGTCTTTTGGCGAAATCTTACGTTATAGACATCATAAACACTTTTCAATAGTTTACAATAGTTTAAGCTTTTATGAAGTTTATTTCTCTTTTTCATATCTTTAGAGGTAGTTTAGGCAAACGATAAAAAGAAAAAAAAAACAATTCATGTAAAGACATGTTTGAGGGATTTAATGACGCTGTATTTTGTCACATAAAAATAGAAAATTGTGTTACTTTTTGTTTGTAATAATTTACGTGTTCTTAACATTTATGAGAGAAATATACTTTGAGAATACTTTGGTTTTCACGTTTGTTAACCGATTTAAAAAAAAGAAGGAGGTTATTAATTCGTCTGAATTTTTTTTTATAATATTTTGCCTGAAAAACTCAGTCATTTCTGAACCGATTTGGATTTTTTTTTATAATTTGATAGATTGTGCTTACAGATTGATCGCGTTTCAAAAAAAGTTCGTAATCTTAAAAATTAAAGAGTGTCCCTATACAACATACATATTTTTTATCTGTATTATTAACTGTAAAGGGCACTTCTTTAAAATTCAAAACGACGATGCATATTACCATGCAAACCAATAACAAAAATGTATTACAAAAATGAATATCAAAATTAAAAGGTGCCCCCATTGGTAACATAAAATACCCTAAATGGGCCTACCTTTTGAACCATTATAGGTAAATGTCGATTACTATGGCCGTTATAGTAACAAACATAAAAATTTTAAATTAAGAGTTAAAGGGAGTCCAAATAGTTAATGTAATTTGATGTATGTGGTCAAACTTTTGATCCGTTATAGAGAGACAGATGCAATTTCCAAGAGCCCTGAATTGCTAAGTCCGCTTTAATCACAAGTTTAGAATTTAAATTAAAAAATTAAAAGTGTTTCCCAAAATTAATGTAAATTGACCTATATGGCCGTATCTTGTAAAACGTTTTATTCAATCACTTGAAAATTTGAGAGAATGTCCACTGCTTTGTTTGGTATACTAAGCAGTATAAATATTTCATATTATATATTAAAGGGTGTTACAATAATTGATGTAATATGATGTTATGGCCAAACTTTTGAACTTAATGAAGCACATAATTGCTGAGTTGAATTTGGAAAATAAAGGGTGCCCCTATAGTTGATGTAATTTGATGTATATGGACAAACTAATGCTAAGTCCGCTATAAAAAAGATAAAGTTGGAGATGAAATGTAAGGGTGTCCCAATAATTAATATAATTTGATGTACGTGACCGTACTTTTGAACCGTTTTAGACAGACAGATGAAATCTGTTTTGAAGTCGATTTTTTGCCAGAATTATACTTTGGGAATTGTGTACTAGGTCCTGTTAAAATAAAAAAAAAATTACAGCTTATGCATTAAGTAACTAAATACAAATTGAATTAAAATTTTTTTAAGAAATAACGACAAAAGAAAATAAGTAGAGTTTTTATCGTTCATTAATTCATAATATTGAACCACCCGGAAATATTATCACTTTGGTCTAAGTAATACATAAATAACTATAAATTAAAATAAACATAATGATAGACAATATCATTACGACCACCTTATCAAATAGATTTTGGTAAAAAACTTACCACATTTTATTTGATTCTGTTCTCTATTTTAGATGATAGAACATTTTCAATGTTGAAACTTATGAAGATTCCTGTTGGTTTTTTTTTCAAAGAATAAAAACTGTTACACGAAATGACAGCTAAGTCGTTCCTTAAGAAGAAATAAAAATATGATATCAGGTTTGATAAAGTATTTTCATATTCAACACTTCCCCTCAAAGCTGAATTTATATGTTTCATTCCAAGATATCCAATGCACTTGTTGTCTTTTGGAGTCACTAAGCTCCTAGTTAAAACATCTGCTGGCATATCATCTGTTCTCAAGTGTATTACATCGATTTGTCTATTTTCAATGCAGTTATGTCTGGTATAAAATGGTGACGGATATCATATCGGATTGTGGCATTTTTTCTCTGCACTCTGATTATCATTGTATATGTAAATTGGGTTGTTGATTTCAAATATTTAATTTGCAAATCGTTTGAGTTTCTAGTTTCTTTAACGGAATCGGAAAGCGCCTTGAATTCGGCTTCAGTACTGGAGACAGTAACTGTTTCTAGCTTTCTGGGCTCCCAGCTAATTGCACCACTTGCGAATGTTAGAACGTGTCTAGTGTATGATTTTCTATCATCTACGTTTTAGCCGTAATCTGCATCAGCATATTATTTGATTGGTTTGTTGTTGGCTGAGGATACAAGTCCTGTATTTTGGATATCCTTCAAGTAACGAAGTACACTTGCAGCTGATATCCAGTGCTCTATTCCATAATTCGTGTTAATTGGGCTTAAAATGCTAACGACATTTGACCAATTCCTGCTTGTCTTTTTCCCAACGACTAGACTGATTACAAAGTAACTGTATTTTTGTAAAGAATTAAAACTATTATACCCCAGCAAAAATTTTTGAAAAGGCAATCGAGTGTGGAATTAATTTTTGGTAGAAGTACTTCCCAACTAGATTGCCAACTTAATAATTTAACCAAGGCATGAGACTTTTAGTATCAATTACTGAGAATCGATTACATTAACTATTGCAGGAAACAATGAGTAACATAAAGAACTAGTTCCATTACTACTTCCTTTTTTGGAAACTAATGTAATGTAATTTGTAAGCGAGTAACAAAATATGGCAATCACAAAAGTAAGTCATTAATTGGCAAGTACTTGTTAAGGGAATGTCTAATTTTTTGTTGGGACTAAGCGACAGCTAAGTTATTGCTTAAGAAGCTATTAAAATATGATATCACATTTAATAAAGTATTTTTATTTTCAACAGTTCCTTTAATATTTAGAAAAATGTTTATAATTTGATATTAATATTCATCTAAGTTTCGGTCGAATGTTTTCCACACAGGCAGGGCATCTATTCATAATTTATATGAAGATAAACTGAATTTTTCTGGATCAAATTGATATAAAAGTTCCTTGCACTGAATTAAACAAATTTCATTGCAGAGCCAGTATGCAAAGTTTTAGATAAAGATATTAATTCTAATTTTTAATTTTTTCCCAACCAGGATTTGAACCATCGATCTTATAAATTAATGAAATTTGACTTTATTTTCGGCTTTTTGGTTCTTTTTAATTAAATTTCTTGACATTTTTAGAAAAAATAAATTATTTACAAATGTATGCGGACGTACTTAACTCATACTTAACTCATTCTTAACTCATAACAGTCAATATGATACTGAAACAGCGTCTATAATGTTGTGAGCAAACAAGTATGAATAATTAAAAAATAAAAAGAGTTGCATTTCATGGCTATCCAATTGCTAACACATAAAAGCAACAACAAACGTACAAGACGAGTTACAAAGAGAACGGCAAAGAAATGCTTTAAGTTGTGTGTGAACTTCGTCTCACCAAATTAACATTAAGATTAGTTGGTTAAGTAGATGATGTTTACGACGTACATAATATAAGGTAGATCGATGCAAAGAATGCTGATGAAGGATGTGGCGGTCCACAAAATTCTGCGTTTCATTCTGCTAGCGTCTAATTTTTCTTGTTTACTTTGGAAAACGTCCGCATACATTTGTAAATAATTTTTCTTTCTAAAAATGTCTAGAAATTAAATAAAAAGAACCAAAAGGCCGAAAATAAAGTCAAATTTCATTCATATTTATTCTTGCTATTTAACTAAAATCAAAATCCTTAAATTCAGGGTGTATATCGTGAACTGACGTTTCACGAAAGAGATTTTATATTTTTATACGAAAAATCTTTTAGTTTTGCCGATTTCCTGCATGATAAAAAAATACTTTGGGCCACCTTCTGGTGTATTAAAAATTCATTCAAACATCGATATTTAAAATTGAATTTTAAACATAATGAAACATATTTTAAGAAGGAGCGATACTGTAGATATCGGCCTACTGTTAAAAGACTAATTGCCAAAAAATTATGACAAAAAATTAATTCAATTCTAATGAACTACGAGTATATACTGCCTCGTATGATTACTTTTACTTACATGTTTCTCTACTCTCTAGTGTTAATTTTTTATGAGTTATATATTACTTACGACACCAGAAAAATTTGAGGAAGAGATGTTTAAGACAAAATAAAAATAACGAAAAAAATACATTTACAACTGGTCATTCAAATGTCCAGTTCAAAACACAAAAGAAAAATCTAAGCAACACACGTTAATATTTCCGTAGCGAATGTGAAGGCAGACAAAAAAAAAATACAATAAAGCCTACAACAAGGAACACATGCATGCAATGGGCAGGAAGACTACTACTCTGTTTGCTCACAAAGTTTCCGCTTTTATATCCACAAATAAACAATTTTATTTTTTATTGTTTTCAATGAATCTTAATGACTAAAAAGAATATACAAAGAAATTAAAGGATTAATGTTGAAATTTACATTGTTTTACTTAATTTTTGAAAATTAATGTACCACCGCTGTTGGGTTAAATTCAAATATAAGACAGCATCGGTTGGGGGCAGCTTATTTAAGACTAATTTAGGAAAATTTAACAAAACAAAGCATACGAACCATGATGCTAAAGATTTCAAGCAGGACCAAAATTATGCAGCACTGAGGGTAGTTACAATATTAAGGATTACAATACTTTCGTCACACTGGACATACACTCATGGTAACAGTACTACGCACACACAATAAGACACTTATACATCCATTCACATACATAAACATACCAGTGTACTAATTCATATGTCTAATTTGCATTTCGCTTTATTAAGTTACAAGGATATTCTTTCGACCAAATTAAAATTGTTCCAGCGCTTTGTTATTTAAAGAATCATTTATTTTAAACCTAAAGTGAAAGTTTTAAGTAGAGAGAAAGGATTAAAGATAAAAGACATATTTGAATAAGGGATTAGTAAGATTGACTTCTAATTTGATGCCACACTTATTTTAATATTTTCATTAAAAGATTTAATTAATTTCTAATTACTTAATTGATAGGATTTACATTATTGTACACTTGTTAATTTGATATCAGTTGAAAAGAAAAAATAAATTTTTCAAGCACAACAACTGATCATGAAGCTTTTCAATATTTGCTTAATAATATTTTCATACTCTTTCTTATAAGATGTTGCTTTATAGCGTTCCCTATTCAAATGTCTACATTGTCTGTCCATCTGTCACAGCCCTCTATCTCTGCAACCATAATCGGAAGGCTTCACAACCAGTACTCTCTATTCCCCTTTCCATAACATAACGTAACTTCCTAGTTCGGCACAATACGTGCCATAACAAGGACTGTTGTTATTTATTGAGCTGTGATAGCCAGATAAGTCATATTTCGTGTAAAAAATTGTCTACTGTGATAGGAACTGCTAAAAAAGATGTCCAAATAGTGATTGGATTTTTAGAAATGAGGCGTTGGTTTTGAATCGCAATAAACAGATATTTAAAATTTACATATAATATCTACAAATGTGTTTGCCGTTCAAATAACAGGCCGTGATTTTGAATAATATTATCTTATCCAGACTAAATTTACAATAACAAGTCATAAAAACATTTAATTTAATGCTAGAGTTTGGCCTATACATTGTATGCAGTCCTTTGTTCGTGAGTCTGGCTCGATTAAGACTGATTGTCTTAATTCAAAAAAGAAATTTTATAAGAACTCTTTTTTAAATGTACTTTTTAAAAAAGTACGCTTTTTAAAGTACTCCTTTAAGTGAAACTTTTCTATATACATTTAAATAGGCAAATACAAAACTCGGGATCCTTTTTCTCTTCTGCTTGTCAACCGAATTTGTTTATTCTTTCACATATTTGTAGACATTGTTGAGCTTTAGTGCGCCGTCTTTAAATCGGTTCAGTATTTAGGAAATAAATGACCCCTTAATTGACTAACACTACACATTCATAAAAAATACACATGTATTCAAAACATGAGTGTGTACATAAAACAAACAAAGAAAAAAGTGTTATGTTGTGTTGGTCAAAAGTTGACCACAAGGCAGACTCTAGTTTTAATAAAACGCACACATTTTTTAAAAGATAATTTGAAGAGAATTTTTTATGAATTTTAAAGGTTTTTACAAAGTATATTTTAAATGTAGTTTTTAAAACATACTGTTCCCTTTTAGAACAAACGTACGGATTCTTATGATTGCAAATACCACTGTGGCTCATTGTTCTGTATTCAAACTTTATATCTTTCTCTGGCTATACTTCTTGATCCTACGGTCATGTGAATCGCATGGTCTCGTATTTACTAAACATGCGTTATTATTACAAACGCAGCCATCCACGCTACACTACTGTGTTACTCCGGCGTGACATGAACTACTCGATGCCTTGTTTAGTAACCCTAACCATCCACAGACATCTCGACTACTCCTTTTATCCAAGCCATTCATCCCCTTTAATCCAATAGCCACAACTCACGTCTGCCATACACTGTTGTTATGCTGTTGCACTTCCCTGCGTTACCGCTACCGTTCTTACTTTTTTATTATAAAAGGCTTCTTGACAATTATGTGTTACTCTTATATTACACTGGACATCTCCACTAAATTATCTGACATGAAAGGCTTTTTGCCTTTCTGGAGGTTTGTACTGCTGTTTCTTAATTTTTAATTGCATTATAACAATTATTATTTTCCGTTGTACGCATGTCCGAGGGCGGGATCGAACTCGCGATCTTCTATTTAACAGAACGCACCTCTACCAAGGCAACCATCGAGGTTGCTCAGCTTTTGTTAGATAATTGTGGTTTTATTCTATACACACATCATTTGTTGAAGTAGCTTATTCACCACGCTCATACGGAAATAACAATAGGGGTTGCCAGATTTTATTTTCGTAACAGTACTTATTGAGTAAAGGACAAATCTTTTAAAAAGTAATTTTTTAACTGATTTAACCGATTTGTTTTAATTGTGCCTTTCTCAATATATCCCCTAAAACAAAAAGTATAAAAAAGAAAGACTTTAAGGGTGTCACGTTAGGACACGTGATTTTGATTTTTATCGTCGTATCTACTATAACAGCAATTTAAAATAATAAGATTTAAAATAAACGAGTAATAATTTTGACTCATGCACTTAGCTATAACAGCAAGTTATCTAATACGTATTATATAAATTAAAATTTCTTTGTAAGTTTATTTGTTTGTTTGTTGGTGCGTGCGTCTATCACGACTAAACGACTGAAGCGATTTTAATGAAATTTATAGCACGAGTAGATATGTGTTCTCATGATAAAATCAGGTTAACATATTTTTAATAGCAGACCAGGACCATTTACAGTAATCGTTTTATTCTGATTGAGTTAAAATTTTAAGCTGCTTTTAATTTAATCTTGTAAGTGACGCCTCCTATGAGATTTTTAATATTTTATCTCTTAAATTACTCTTTCGATTACAAAATGTAGTCAACGAGGCTATAAAAATAAATCTTAACGGGTGCCAAATTTAAGATCTTTTTAATTTTGTTAAGTATTGATTGGTCGATCCCTATGTTATTTTATATAATTTTTAAGGAATAAAAGAATTCTGATAGTATTTTGAATAAGGTTTCGTTTGTGGTATTGTATGGTTTTGCTTAAAATTATTAACTTAAATGTAACATGAAGAAAATTTGACATTCGACAGTTTGTTTAGTTTGTGTTTGCGTATTTAGGCGCTTTGAAGTTTGCTTTGAAGACATTAATTTTATTTCGATTCTTATATAATCAAAAATCTGCTTGGAATTAATTTCTAAGTATTTTATGTAATAATGTAATAAATATAACAACAACTTAAGCTAAATTAAGGAATTTTCAAATTTAATTTTTTTTAGCTCGAATATTTTTTTCGATTAAATTTTAAATATCTGCAGTTGATGCAAACAAAAAATATAAAGTCTATTGAATTGCAGTTTGAGTGTAATATGTCAACAAATTCAAGTTATTAAACTCAAGTCATATTGTATGGTACAAAATGAAAACTAATAAAAATAAAGGAAAATGTGAATTTGTTTTTGCTTAAAACGTAAACAGATGCTACAAAAACAGTAAATAGAGTGCAGGTATTTGCAAAATAACTAATTTTTAACGAGGTCTGAAACAATCAAATGACGTCTCTAAAAACTAAGTGGAAAATAAGTAAAATAATGCTTAAGTTTGATAGTATTTTATAGCAGCTGTTTCAAGTTTTTGTAATCAACTAATTAATTAAAGTAATATTATATGAATTTAACTAAATTCATAACACAACTCTCGTTGCCTTTTGGCAAGCAAAACATGTGAACAATTCCGAAGGTTCTACATTCAATTTTTTTTTCGTCACATTTAAAAAGGAACTATGAAATGCATTTTATAAGTTTTTCAAATGAAATTAATTGACAGGAAAACTTTTGAATTTTAAACCAGTGTATGAAATTATGGTACGCGAAGCTTTAAGCATACAGAAATCCGCATACACTCTCGCATATTCTCATGTACTTTTTTGTAAAAAACTGCATTTAGTTTAAACATCTTTTAAAAAAAAGTATTTGACAAATAAAAAAAAATTGGAACTACAATCGTGCTTTAGAAATTTTGCTCATTATTTTTTATTGAAATTTGTTCTGGTTTTAATTTCTTCTTTTGACATGTAAAATTAAAGGACATTTTTGAATGTTTGGTGTATTCAAATATACAAGCATGTTAACACACATGTGTATTAGTGTATTTCAAATTAATTTACAAAAGAGTGGTATTTTTTGTTTAGAGAAATAAAGAAGAAAAAAAACAAAACGTAAGTCCATGCGAAAAATAAATAATTAAATTTCCTTAAATTTACATATTTCACATTAATCTCTACTTAATTTAAAAAAAAAGTATTTTTTATGTGCAAATCAAGAGTATATATTTTTAGTGACGAAGATAATTTCTATTTATAATATCACATCGTTAGTTTTTATTAAATCAACTTTTCTGCTGATTTAATTTGTATTAATTGGAATGACAATTAGTTATTGGGTGCAGATATTAGCAAGATTTACTTTATTTAAGATTTATTTAAGATTAACTTTAAATGTAAAATTTATTTAACACAGGAAAATTATATTATACTTTCGAAATTATAATGCAACTAAGAGAATGGTGGCATATCACACCGTACAAGGACATAATGTGCATGGACATTATGTCGCACCAGAAATTGACATAATGTCCGTAACATAGCGTCATTTTATTGTGTTATATGTAAGAAAGATGCAACGTTTAAAAAAAATTGTTGGCAAGCGAAGCCAGTGAGAGGAGAAAATTCTTGTGCCCGAGTGAAGGCCCGCTATGCAGGAAATCTTTGGCAAGGGAACCAGTTGTAGCTTTAAGTGTTTAAAAACGAAACAGTGACGTTTTTCAAAGCGAGATAATGACCATGGACATTTTTGCCTCTACGCAACCATTTCGGTTTTTCATGTATTTTTTTTTTTCAGAATATCTTTTTAATAAGAGAACGCGTTTTTCTGTTTTTTGATTCCACTTCATATTATAAAGATCTCTATAAATATAAAATTAAGTAAAAAATATTTTTTAAGTTTTCTGAAACGAATATGAAAAGCCCTCATAAGCAGTAAATCAAAACTGGTGATTGGTTAAGTTGCAAAAGTCATTATTTTTATAAATGTTAACCTTTTACAGGTTGACCTGGAAATGAAACATTATTCTTAGGAACAATTTATTTAATGCATTTCTGTTTAAATGATATCTGATATATACAGTCCAATTATAAAAATATAATTTCACTTTCCCTTTTCTCCAGTTATAATTTATGTTTCTCCTTTTTATAGACTAAGGCAAGTGAAAAGAATTCGGGGGGGAATTATAAAATAAAAATAACATGTAAATAAACAAAATAGCTTCTTTAAAATTACGATGATGTCACTTCTTTTTATTATTTTGTTCCCACGCAAAGAAATTCCATGAGAATATTCATGATTGAGCTGATAGTCTCTTGGCTAAAAATTATTCAATAATTACTATAATCTTAAGTAAACGAACACAAATGTTGAAAGTTTCCGAATTGAATTGCTTTCAGAATTGAAACTTTCAGGTTACAAAACAAAAACGAATTAAAATTTAGTTTTGAAAAAATTTCAGACACATTTTCGTTTGGTAGTTCCAGCTGATAAAAAATTTTTTGTATTTGTTTTCTATTTTTAAAATGTTACAACAAGATTCTTTTTTCTGTCAACTGCAATAATAATAAGTGTTCATATAATTGTTTACGTTTTCATTCTTAAAATTTTTTAATTTTTTCATGTCTGATTGTGTCTTGTCAATTAAATTTTATTTTGTATTTTTTATAAATTTTATTACACATGTTTACACAAATATTTTTCTATTTAAAATTAAATGCAAAACTTCAAACTTAATATCTAGACAGAATTGTATATCAAAAATTTTCACTACACATAAGTATGTATGTATGTATTCATCACATCGATTTCTAACATAAAAAAAAGCTACCAACACCTGAGTGATCTCCTTATTTAATTATTAATTATGGAATTATTACACGTGTCCGAGTGCTACTGAGAAATGCATGAATAAATACTTTCAAACATAAAATTAGGGTGGTTACAATGGGTAAATTTTAATAAAAACGGTGAAATTCAATCAAATTTAATTAAATCAATATTTCAAGGGTTATTTCAAATTAATATGAAAATTTATTGTTTTGAATTTTTTTTTTAATTTAATTTACTTTAAACGTGCTTGATTCCTTCAAATATAAATATTTTCTCATTCGTGATCGAAGCTTTTGTAACGAATGATTATTTGTAATTTATTGAATAAGCAGACAGTAACATTAAAAACCGGCCGAACCTGTACATTCGACATATATGAACTTTAATATTTTTGAAATAGAATTTTTATGAGTTTTAGAAAATAATTTACTTTTTTTCATCTCTTCCTAGTAAAAAAATGTGAGGAAAAAGATGTTATTAAAACACCAACGAAGTGGTGCAAATTTGGGTGAAAAACCTATATATTTTACATTTGGCATGTCATTAAAGGCATGTTGTTCGTTTTTAACAAAATTGTACTACTTTTTAATCGCTTTCTAAATGCTAAAAAGTTTCTGTGATGAGAATTTATTTTTAAGTAATTAAATCAAATTTCTTAAGAAAACGTGCATTCGTATGTAAATTTTGCATTTTTTTTTTTTTTTTTTTTGATAAGCACGTTACAAAATAAAATTGTTTATAAAATAAATTGGTACTTTTTGTAATACACTAACGAAATAATATATTAAGACAAGCTGTTTGTTGTGACTACCATTTAAATTGTATTATGGTCTACTAAAACTGTTGGACATACTGTCACAAAGGCCGCGACTTCCTACAATAGTTGTTAGAACTCTAAAATAAAATTGTAAAACAAAACAAGTCCTAAAATTCATCCTTTAATTCGTTTATAGATTTAATAGGGAACTGTTACATGTGCTTCGGATTTTTGCCTTTCAAAAAAATTTTTGATTTTTACACTATTTTCACTGGGAAAGTCTAGCACCAAAGAATTTTGACTTTTGATTTCTTAAATATCGTTGGTTGGAACAAAAGCAAAAAAACAAATGTACAAGACGAAATACAAAGAAAACAGTGAAGATGTGCTTTGGTTATGTGTAAACTTCGTCTAACCAAATTAATATTGACACGCATAATGCTCGTATTCTTATTTAAAAAGTAAGTGGGTTAAATAGATGATGTTTACAATGTATTCAAACTGAGGTAGTTAGATGCGAAGAATGCTGATGAAGGATGTAGCGGTCCAGAAAGTGCGGCATTACATTCTACTGGCGTCTAATTATTCTTGTTTTCTTTGGAAAACGTCCGCATACATTTGTAAAATAAATTTTCTTTCTTAAAAAATAAATTTTAAAATAAAATAGAATTAAACTTAAGCTAAAAGTAATTTCGATTTATCAATAATAATATTGTTTTGTCACTTTAAAGCGAGAACGCCAACTTCACGTTAAACTTTTGTTCATTGTTTTCCTATGAAACATCTGAACTTAAGTTTTATTTAAAATTCTTGTAGTCATGCAAGGAAAAATGTAAATCTAAGACGTTGTTCAACATGTTTTTGGAAATAAATATTTTAAAAATAACTTACAAAATCTAGAAGAGGTGTATTAGCTTTTTTTGGAAGTAAATAAGATGCCGTTCGCTAAGAATGACATACATTTTTTTTACTGAGTTGTTATAATTATAATCAGTTGCTTTAATTTAAAGTTTAAAGGATTTTGTTGTCATATTAAAAAACCTTCTGCATAAGACTCCACCGACTACCAAGAGTCGATACTTGACATTCGTCTCTGAGAATTTTCTTTATTACTGGGGCATTCAATTAAAATACGATTGACCAAAACTATTCGCAAGAAACTGAATAATATAAACTAATAATGGTAAATTTGTTTCCTTTTTTCCGACTTAAAAAAATTAGAAGATTATCAATTCGACTGAATGATGAGTTTTTTAGGTTTGTGCCTGCAGAACTCAATTATTTGTTAACTGAATTTGATATTTTATCTCTAATTGATGTCCCATTTAAAAAAAGTTCATATACTAAAAATTTGACGCTTGAAATTTGCAAGGAATTTGTATTGATAATGCCGCTATAAAAACAAGTTTATAATTTTAATTTAGAAATTAAAGGGTGTTCCCAAAATTAATGTAATTTGTCCTAAATATATGGCCGTATCTTTTGAACCGTTGTACACAAACACTTGAAAATTATACAGAATGTCTGCTCTTTTGTCTAGAATAACAGGAAGTATAAATATTTTAAACTATAAATGAAGAGTGTGACAATAGTTGATGAAATTTACAAAAACCTTTTTGCTATGTCGGCTATATCAACAAGTTTAAAATTTGAATTTAGAAATTAAAGAGTGTTCCCAAAATTAATGAAGTTTGACCTATATGGTCCTATCTTTTGATCTGTTATACGCTTTAAAAATAGACAGAATGTTCACTACTTTGCTTGGTATAAGAAAAAGTAGAAATAGTAAAAATTATTAATTAAGAGTGTCCCAATGATGTTGAACCGTTATAGACAGACGGTTGAAATTTACAAAGAACCTGATTACGAAGTTTAGTACAACGGTAAGTATAAAATTTGAAAATTAAAGGGTGCTCCTATACTTGCTGTAATTTGATGTATATTGCTAAAATACTGAACACGGTTAAAATTAACTAGGAGCTGTAATGCTAAATCGGCTATTACAAGTATAAAATTGGACGTTAGAATAGAGAGGGTCCCAATAGTTAATGTGATGTAATGATGTATGTGGCCATACTTTTGAATCATTATATACAGTCAGATGAAATATGTTATAAAGTCGGTTTTCTTTGCAAAAATATTTTTTTTTTACTGAAACACATATTTTTCATTAAATCAAAAAATGTTTCCTTTAGAGGAAACAGTAAAAACAGTTAAATTTTTATTATTTTTATAATTATAAATTGCAAAGAAATTAAAACCATTAAATTATATTATTTTATTTCCATTGTGCATTAGCATATGCCTTATGCTTTTTTTATACCTCCATTTAAGAAATAACACTTTTAATTTTTTTTAATAGCTTAATGTGTCTTAATTTCTTGGAAAAATGTGTAAAAGATGCGTAATTATTGATTTTGTTTTTACTCACTCACTGAACACTTTTTCTAATGTCCTTTTACGCATAAATTCTTTTTTAAAACACATGAAGTTATGAATAAAAATTAATGTTTTTATGTATGGAAAGGAGAAGCATGCCATTAAAAAGTTATCTGAAGAGAATTTGAAAAATCAAACCACTCGCCAACCACTTGTCAGTAAAATTGTTTTACTTCTGCTTAAGAAACTTCATGAAATCATTTACGTCTCAACCCCGTGAAAAAAAGTATTATAAAAATTTAATGCTTATTGCATTTTAGGTTCAAGGAAAGGCTTTATTAGATTATATCGTTTTTTTCATGTAATTTGAATAAAATCATTATTAAAATGATTGGGATCAACAGAGCAATATTAATTTTCAAAACTTTTATTCATTTGTATTTCAGTTTTCGATAAATGGTGTAGGCGATCGAAGTTTAATATTCTAATATAATATGGATTTTGTACCTTTAGGATATAGAAGGACCGTATGCAAAACAATGCCGCGCTTGCCACAATTGACGCAACCGAGAATTGCTTTAGGGAGCGCCACTTAACATTTTGACACCAAAAATTGCCCCATAATAAAATTATTGATCACAACTACATTCTAAAGTGATTTTTAGTCTCAAGCTTTAGGGAAAAAGATACTGTGACGCTGCAAAATCCCGTCATCCATGCCAAACTTATGCTGTTACAACATTAAGCCCGTAAGATAACACTTCAATCAATGCGTTTATAATTTGTGGTGTGCTTTACCGAAATATCAATTTGAATACTTAGGACGCGTCTTGAGGGAAAATTCATACTGAAGAACGTCGACATATGTCTGTTCAAGTTGTACAAAGAAATATGTATATTTTTTTAATTTAATTTAGTTCTACATAGTTTTGAATTTTTTTAAATAATAAAAGGGATCGTGGTCTTGCATACGAGGGCTGCTCTACATATTTCTGGCCTTATAGTGAAAATGCGAATATTAATAATCAAAAATGGTTTTATTATTTTTCAAAGTATTCTCCAGCATGATTTATACACTTTTGCATGCGCTCAAATCAGTTCTCGAAGAGCTTTATCCACTCCGATTGAGACACCTCTAAAACATGGTTTTTGAACACTTCAACAGCTTTTTCTGGCGACGAAAATCGTTGACTACGCATTTCTTTCTTGATGTGCGGAAACAAGAAGAAGTCATTAGGTGCCAAGTCAGGGCTGTACGGCGGATGACCCATTAGTTCGACGTTTTGGCCGGTCAAAAACGCTCTGGTTTGAGCCGATGTGTGAGAGCTCGCATTATCATGGAGAACAATGATTCGTCTTCTCTTTTTGGTTTTTCGAATTTTCCGATGACTTCAGGCAAACAAATTGAAGTGTACCACTCAGAAGTGACCGTACTGCGTTGCTCAAGCGGAACAGTCGCCACATGACCAGTTTTGCCGAAGAAACAGGCGACCATTTGCTTCGAAGTGCTTCTTCCACGAACAACTTTCGTTGGATTTTGCTCGTCTTTGAAGACCCACACGGTCGCTTGTTGTTTCGTTTCGGGCTCGTACGCACAGATCCATTATTCGTCACCTGTGACGATCTTATAAACGTCTTTTGAAGCAACGCAATCGTATTTTTGCAACATTACTTTGCACCAGTCGACACGAGCCTTTTTTTGAGCGACTTTCAAATTGTGCGGGATCCAACGAAAACAAATCCTTTTTACGGCCAGGTGTTCATGCAGTATCGAATGTATGGTGGTGGAAGAAATGTCCAAGGATGTCTCTATCTCTCGTTATAACGCATGTCGATCTTGCATTATGAGTTCACGCACGGCATCAATGTTCTCTGGCATAACAGCCGTTTTTGGACGACCTTCACGGAATTCGTCTTTGAGCGAGCTTGGGCCTCGATTAAATTCATTATACCAATTTTTCACAGTGCTATAGGATGGTGCTTCATCGCCATATAAAGTTTTAAGTTAATCATTCTTGTCGTGATAATCCACGTCGAAAGTTGTGAAAAATGAGGGCACGAAAATGTTCACGAGTTAATTCCATTTTTTTCTATATTAATTTTTTCAAGTCACTGTAAACAACACAAATAATGGTCGTACGTCAAAAAGTTTTGAGTACGATTATGCTTAAAAATGACAAACTTTCCAATGGAAATGTCAGATTGCACTTGGCAGCACTCAGTGTTGCCAGGCCAGAAATATAAATAGCAGCCCTTGTAACACTTTTAGTTGAGTGTTTAAAAACATTAAGAAATATTCACTTTTGCATACAAGATTTAGGATAAAAATTTTATTATATAAAGCTTTCAACAAGATGGAATACGATTTTTTTTACAAATCCAGAAAATCATCACGAGCAGCCAAAAGCAAATTTAACAATCAAAGTTTTTTTTTTATTATTTTTTTTTAACATGAAAGTGAAATTTTAGTCTGACGGATTCAACAAAATTATCTTGGGATAACTTCTCTTGTTAATAGTCAATTATAAAAGTATACTTCTTTAGTAGGATACTTTTCACTTACTAATAATTCATTAATCCATAAAATCATAACTTACATTGCAGATAATGAATATTTTCTTATTTCCTTATGCATTTTAGCTCTGATGAAAATATCGCTATTGTCTTAGAGAATTTATAGGGAAATTCAAAGCAGTAAGAATTTGGTTTTTTCAGATAGTAAAACTATGTGAGAAGGATGTGATAGGCGTACCATTTCAACAGAGAAGCATTATACACTTAATGCTCAAATAATTTTTTTTGAAATCATCACTTAATTGAAGCTTAAGGTTTTTCTTTCCAAATCTTCAAAGACTGGGCAAAAAAATAATTACATTCTCCCCTTTTTTTTTAATTTAGACCTTATGAAGAACGTAAAGTTATGTTGAAAAGATACCATACTTTTTGCCACTGACTGTATTAGCAAACATTATTGATATGTGAGAAAATCTTGTAATTATTAAGTGTTATTAATATATTTTATGCCTGAACACTTTCAAATGCTCAAGTATATTAATAGAATAACTGTGCTCTTCTTTTTTCCATTGTTTATGCGTATTAAAATATTTAAAGGGTGAGTGAGCACGTAAGATGTTTTAGACAGCAGGGTGTAATAAAAGTATTATACTTTACACAAAAAAATTTTTTTAATAAATTTAAAATTTTAAATACTTTTTGAAAACATAATGAAAATAAAAAATTTAGTATAAATAATTAATGAGAAACATTCATTAGCAAATATTTGTTTTGTTGCAAATTACAAATAAAATTGTTATTTAAATTTTGTTTTTAATTAAAGACGTGAAAGTACTTTTTTTTTCTTTTTTTCGTATGTGCAATTATATAAACAAAGTTATTTACAAAAGTCTCTAATTAATATTTATAGAATAGATTTGGAGGTACTTAACCATCAATTTAAATGGCTGGCCACTTAAAAAAGGAAATAAAATAAAAAAATAACAGACTACGTAAACGCACTTGATGGCCTGGCGAAAAGACTCCTCTTTAGCATAGAAGGCCACTCACAATTTATTTATGAAAAAATCTACGTACAACGCAAAGTGTTTCTAACGTTATAGCGCTACAAAACAAAGTAGTTAAAACAAAAATAACTGCTGAAAAAAATAAAAGAATTAAGGATGAGCTTAAAATGGCAATTGCACTTAAAGTGCAGTACAGCAACACATACACGTTGCGTTATATTTAAAATAAATTAAAAAAAAAATAACTTGCAAACTTACGAAAATAAAACTAAATCAACCCAAATCGCAAAACAAATATGAAGCTGTTTCAAATGTAGATGATGCCCCGGCTGACGTTGATGAAGATGAGGATGATGATGCATAACAAAAAGGAAACTTAGACCAAAATATAAAAAATACACGCACACAACGACCCAGTTGAAATTGTTTACAATTATATTTTAATTGCAATTTTCATTGAAGAATTTCTTGATTTTACTTAAAGGGTTTTTAAGGAATTATAGAAAAAAATATATTGACCGCTGTAGTCTTTTCTTCAGCTCAAAATTTTTGGATTTATGTTCAGTAACAGCTTTACTTTCATCTTTAATATTCCTATTGGTTATTTTTATGGTGCAATTTTTTTGGTGCTTTTATTTTTATTTTTATTTTCACAAACATGTTACTGCAATCATAGAAAAAATTCTTGCATAAATATTCCCAGAGAAATCCTACGGGCCAAAATGCACTTTTTCTACACAAGAGTTTTGTAACCACACATACAAATGCATACATTGCAGATGGTTGCAACATTTAACTGAAAGGATCAATAAGGATACGCGAAATAGTAAAAAATAAATAGAAATGCACTAACTCACACACACGCATACACAAATGCGAGTTGAAGTAAAGTAAAAAAAAAATCCACACAAAACCGAACTTATCAACAGCAAAAGACAAAGAAACCGAGTTGTTATGGAGAAACGAGAAATCCCAGCAGCAGGAGTGTTAGGAAGTCACTCAGGCTATAAAGACTGTTGTTTGGCTGCAATGCATTCTAGTAGTACAAATACACGCATGCACATCGTGCAATAATACTTGCCCATATGATAAGTTTGGTATATGTGTGTGTGCATGTGCATTGTGTAACATTAGCAGGCCAAAGCTAAAATAAAAATTATTCAAATAAAATCTACAAAACACAAAACTCTTTTTTTTTCAAATTCGTTTTTTTTTTAATTTTTCTGAAAAGTCCAAAGTATGTACATATGTGTAGGCATTGCAGGTTTTTCGCAATACAAAAAAAATGCACTAGAAAAAAAAGAAAAGAATCGTATTCTGTACTGGTGGGTGTGAGCACATCTCGAAATGATTGAATGTTACTCCTGCCACTGGTCAAAGGATATATGTTCATGTACAGAAAATCACACAAGAAGAAAAATAGTCAGAATATTGTTTAAAACTTCTGCTTTAGATACAAATGCACTGTAAGAAATTTTTTAGAGAGGAGGATAAGCAGATGTTGACCATTGCCCTTGTGTGGATTATATGACTTAACTTAAAAATTGTCTAACAGAGTTCTCGTAATCACGTTCTTATCGAGTGTTGAGGGGCAGTAAAGTAAATAAATGCTAACGAGCAGCTGCTCGTATATGTTGCTGCTTAAGAGTCCTTTCCAATATCTTTATTCATTACCAGACATTAGTCTGCAAAACCCGTTTTTTTATATCGTCGGATTCATTCTTATCAGGTACTCGTAACTATCGTATAATCAAATTTTTTAAGCACTAGGGCAGTTTATAAAAAAAAAATTTTTTATTATTTTTTTCAAAAATTCGCCACACCATTGGGTGACATCTTCAGGAAACAGGAAACAAACATAATAATGTTTATTAAAAATAAACAAGTAAGAGTGCTATATTCGTATATGCCAAATATTTACCACATATATAAATCTAGTTCAGTGAAGTAACTCCTATTAAAAAAACAAAAACTGGGATGACAGAGAATTAAACAAAAAAAAAAAAAAAAAAAATTAAGTACCATATAGAATTAACATCATATAAACATGTTATCGGTTCTTAATTGGTTAAGCATTTTTTTAAAATTTTAGTATTTCCTGAAAGCTTTTAAATAATACCCATGCTGTTATTTAAAATTTATGCTGCACAATCGTACTCTTCTACAAAAAGTTTTGAGGGCTATTACGCGGAAAATAAGGGCGAGCGCCAATTTTTTCACTTCATGTCTTATTTTCTTATTTTTTGACTCTCTTTCTCTCTCTCTCTCTCGCCCCATACATTTGTTTTTTTGGTTGGTGTTACTTCATTGTTCCAAATGATATGGTAAAATTAGATGCAGGCGTGGTATATTGCCTGCGGGATCAAAGTACATGGACTAATCTTGCTAATTTTCAATATCTCCTTTTTCGACACTATGTCTGATTGATTGGCACATTTAAAATTTTTGTAGCTGATCTAGTGCCTTGGCAAACTTTATTTCAACATTAACACGGACGTACAGACAGACGGAGAGATGGACATTGCTCACTCGACTTTGCTATGCATAAGAACTTAGAATATATCCACTTTATAGGGTCGAAAATGGATGTTGTAAAAAATACAAACGGAATGACAAACTTAGTTCTACCGCTTTTTCAGTTTTTGTAGAGAAGGGTATAAAAAGTTAAATAGGTAAAATTGATTAAAACGAAAAATAATTCTTTCAAAAACTGGTTTATAAGTAAACAAAGCAAGAAGTCGTATGCATCAAATAACATCACCTATAGTGAAAATAACAATAGACGTGGTGTGTAATTTTTATTGGTCCGTCAAATTATATTGTCCATGTGGCAACCTTATTTTATTACTATCTGTTATTTGCTGTATAGGGACAGCCTTTAATTCTTAAAATTATAAATAATTTTTTTGTTAATAGGACCAACCTCTAAGCATCACCTCTTACTTAAAAAAAAATCGGTTAAGATCTCAGTACTACGTCGCAAACATGAAACAACATAGACGATTTTTTTTAAACCAGTAATAAGGAATGTTTGTAATTTTTTAGTTGTTTTGTAATTCCATTTTAACTTTTTTTCAATGGGCCACTTTTGAGAGTAAAGACCATATAAATATCTGTGCTTTTTTCAACGGTTTGTTTTATTATGTGAGTTTATTTTCATTCATAATTATACCGGATAGGCTACAACTCTCTCAGGAGGAACAGATTCATTTAGAAAATAAAAGTAGTTGTTTAAAGTCATAAACTACATATATGAAGCCCGAATAAAATATTTTGTTTTCAATGAGTTTGATACCACGAAGGACATATTAGCAAATTTTAATGTTTCCTTGGTTTGTTTTTTTTTAAGTTATTCTTAACTCTATAAAATATTAATTAAAGTTTTAAAAGTAATTGAAAGATTTATTTCGGAGATAACATTACCTATCAAATCTAATCTATTATTTATATGACCAAATGTATGTAAATACAGAGTTTGATGGGATTTGCACGTTCAAAAATAATGGGCGGTGTGTTAAAAAAATATAGTTCTAACTAAAACCAGCAAATTTAAAGATTAAACTGGTTTTGAGGTAAGAAACATTTTCAGATAAAGCTAGTGATTTTTGTTGCATATTTCGAGCCAGGTTATCCAGTTTTTGCTGAAAATATGTGTAAATAAAAACTAGTAAGTACTTAAAATTACTAGTTTTAACTTAAACTTTTGTAAGCATGTAATTGAGGTGCTGGAAATGTATTTATTCTTGGTTTATTTGTCAAAAACTGCATTGCCGTTTATTATACCCTTAAGCACATGTAGAAAAAGGGTATATCTAAATTTGTCATCCGTCTGTAATTTCTACAATATCCATTTCCAACCCCATAAAGTTTATATATTCTGAGTTCTTATACATAGCGAAGTCTATTGTTGAAATCAACTTAGCCAAGGCACTAGATGAGCTAGAGATAATTTAAATACCAAATCGATCAGACATTGTTTCGAAAATTTTGCTATTGGAAGTCAGCAAAATCCGCGTTCTTGGAGACAGCGAGCAAAACATCAGGCTTTTTTTTAGCCATATCATTGGCAACAAATCTAGTTAAGTGAAGTAATCCAATCAAAAAAACAAATATGTATTTGGGGCGATAGAAAATTGAAAAATAAGAAAAAAATATTAAGTAAAGAAATTGGCGTTCGCCCATATTTTCCTAGGTAAATATAATTTTATGCTTTTGGAGCATATCAAAAATATTTGCAATAATTTTGTCACCCATCGTGATTATAAATAAACAAAACAAACTTATAGTATTACCAAAATATTTTACTACAAATTTTACTTAGAATTTATAAGAAAAAATGTTTTATTTTTTAAACAAATATTTTTGTTTTCCAGTACAAGCAATCGCTTTTCAGTAGCAGCTACCTAGTAGTAGCAAAGATTTATTCACACTTTGTGTAGTTTATACTTTTTAGCCTTACTAATACTGAAAAGTTAGAGCTAGTACTAGTACTAGGTACTATGTAGTATAAACTGCCTCTTTATTCACTATGCCCAATATCTCCCTTTTTTAATTTTATTTGGTTAATTAGTTAATTTTTCAAATTTTATTTTTTCATCAACAGTTTTTCTTTTTTACTTTTTCTCTGAAAGAATCGAAAAAGTAGATCATTAAATATAGCTTTTGAATAAGTCCAAACAATTTTGAATAATAAGGGTATAAAAATTTATATTTATATATGTGTCGATATTTCATTAACAAATAGCTGTTAACTTAGATACGAAACGATGATGAAAAATTTTGCTACAAATGCTATCTTAATAGTTTGCACTTTAGACTTTTATAATTTGATGCCAGAATTATCAGTTTAGGGTATTTTAAGCTAAATTCTAATTTTACACTGGAGACTTTTTAAATATTTTCATAGGAAAATTTTGGTTAAACTTAATTCACAAACGAGTAGTAGACTTATAACTTTTTAAACGATTGACCATGTCCATAGAGCATATAAGAAGCAATTTTGTTTGCATATAAAAACAATTATCAATCCCTTTATAGACGGATGAGCAAGAAGTTAATTTTTTCCAGATTTGGGAATTTATTCTTGTATCGGAGATTTTATTTTTAACTTGAGGATAAAAATTTCAGTTTGGGGATTGAGAATTTCTTTGAGGATATATTTTGTATTTTTGGGAATTGAAAGAGATTTTTTGGCGATTGTTTTAAAATTCTGTTTTTGCTTATTGTAAGAAATTATAAGATTGACAAATAATTTTGAATAAAACCGACTTCAAAAAAGATTTTCGCTGTATATTTATACCGGTTCAAAAGTTTGGCAACATGCATCAGTTTCCTTGTAGTGAACGTTTTAGATGGTAGGCTGTTATAGCGGACGTAGCAATAGAGTTTCTTTTTAAATTTTAAACGTCTGTCTACAACTATTCAATAGAATAGCCATATATATCAAATTAAATGAACTTTTGGGCACACTTTAAAATATACTTTGAAAATCTGTACTTATTATTATTATAGTCACAGTAATTGGCATTCGGTCAAATTTTCAAGCGTTTTTCTATTACGGTTTAAAGGATTGTCCTTTATAGGTAAATTTGTGTCACCTATGGGAACAATCTTTTTTAATTTTTAGATTTATTTTTCTATTACTTTCTGCTATTGGGAGCTATAATGATACTCGGTTTTTTTAAATTTAAGAGTGGTGCCATTTACGGTTCATAATACTTAAAAACATGTAAGGGGACACCCCTTCAGTTTTAAAATTATGACCTCATTTAAAAACGTGACCAATTCAAATAAAGAAAACAAAATTGTTACTTTTATGATATTTTCTAGTTTCCTGGAATGGCTAACAAATAACATTGTTAAAAAATATGACAGGTAAGTCTCTCCGTAAACTTATCTTTTTGTGTAAAACCACTGCACATTATAATTATTCATTATAATCTAACAACATTTTTTAATCTCTGACAATTTTTGGTAATTTCTAATTCGTATGACAATCAAATGATTTTTTTTTTTCGAAATTTTGTTATTTTTTAAGAAAAAACTTTAAATTCCTGTTCAATTGATCGGGTTATTCTGTACTGTGAGCAAACTTAGTATCTTCCAACCTAAACAAAATAGAAAAAAAGACATTCATAATATTTTATTAAAATAAGAAGCTCAACTTCAACTTAATTACTGCTGCGTGTATCAGTGTAGATTTGAAAACTTCTACGATGCGTTTATAACTAAACAGAAAAAAAGCGAATTGCAGATAAATTGCATACAATCAAGGCCTCTGACTCGTTTTCATCTTTACAAGGTCTAAATACACACAGAGATAAACTTTACATACATGCAAACGTACACACACACACACACACACTTTCAACTAACCAACCAAATGCTGATGCATCCTGTATATTTTTTTTTGATTTTGTTTTCTTTTTTATAATTCGAAAATAGTTAAGCCCCTGTCAGTGCATTTTTTGGCGAATATGTTAACTGGTGTTGGCTCAAACATCGCACAAATATTGTATGCAGTTTGAAGTGTAAGATGGGTAAGAGTCTTTCAATTCTGTGGTACGATTATGGGCAGATATGAGAAATAGAAGGACATAGGGTAAGTTTAAAACTTGTCTATACTGCTGAATATAAAACAAATAAAATAAATTCTGTTTCTATTTGCGTTTTTTAACGTTAATGCTTTGCTGAGGCTTTTGTAAAGCCTTCTTCAATGCAACTGACAATTTTTACACACTAGAAATCTATCAAAGTACCTCAAGTGACATAAAGCAGAGCCTCAGCTATTTAAATTTCTGCAGAGGGCTAGAGTTGTGTTAGACTTTTGCTAAAATAATAATTTTTATCTAAATATTATAAAATTATAACAATTAAAATTCAACCAGAGTAAAAAGTCAAAATTATAAAAAACGGTGAAATTTAAGTTAAAATACAAAATGAAAGCCAAATCAAAGTCAACAAAGTAAATTTTGAAAAATGCAAATATGTACTAAAAAATTACTAATAACAGTTTACAACAGTTTTTGAATCAAACAAACTTTAGACAGTTAATAATGATTAATTTCCATTGTTTCTTAAGGCATATTATCAAACTTTATTTCAGAAACTGTAAACCTGCGTTTGTGTATCTAGCAACCAATTGTAAAGTAGTAACAGTCTCAAACTACCTACCGCAGGTTTGGCAATAAATTGTAGGCAAGACTGAACAAATTTTTTTTTAGCTCAGAATTGGAGTTAGTAAAAGTGGTTGGATGATTCGATACGACAACGTGTTTTGACTATTGGACAACTTTTCAAAAAATAAGTAAAATTATCCTAAGCGATGAATTACATTTCAAAAATGACATTCGTGAAACATGGCAAGTAATAAATGAAATAATTGGAAAGAGCAAAAATACAAATATAGACAGCTTCATTAATAAAAATTTCGGGAACATGGATCTTAATACTACTCTTAACAACTTTGCCCAAAATTTTAGTTAAAATATTAAAAAATTAATCCACTTGTGTAATGTAAGGACAATTAACATACGTTCAGCTAGATTACAAAACTCATTGTTCTTAGAATGCACTAATGAAACGGAAATTTTTCAAATCATTAAATCGTTAAGCACTAGAAAAGGTTCCGGAATTGATCGAATCAGAGCAAAAGATCTCAAATCAAATGCAACACTTTTAACACCAGTAGTTACTAAGTTAATTAACTTAAGTCTACAACACACGGATGTGCCAGAAACACTAAAAACATCGATAATTAGACCAATATATAAAAGTGGCAACAAAACTGACATCCAGAACTATAGACCAATATCTATTTTGCCCGTTTTAGACAAAATACTCGAGGAGATAGTAGCCAGAAGGATCACGAGGTTTATGCAAAAATATAAAATTATTAATAGCAATCAATTTGGGTTTCAGAAAGGAAAAAACATAAATAAACTTCTAGGGAACTTTTTAAGTTATATAAATGAATGCTTAAGCAATCACATGCATGTTTTGGTACTTTTTATCAATTTTAGCAAGGCATTTGACACCCTTTCGCATAATAAGATTCTTCAAGCACTTGAAAGAAACGGCATAAGAGGAATCTTGCTGCATTGGTTCAAAAATTATTTAGAAAATAGATCGTATTATGTAAAAATAAACAATAAATGTAGCGAGAAAGTATCATGCGAATGGGGAGTTCCTCAAGGATCAAAGCTTGGGCCAATTTTGTACATAATTTATGCAAATGAAATGATAAGATGCTTAGAAGAGGGAACAACTTTTGCCTAGGCGGACGACACTGCAATAATAGCAGCCCACAAAGATTTAAAAACGGCAACCGAAAAAATGCAAAACCAACTAAATATTGTAACGAAATGGAGTCATGACAATGGTCTTATTATTAATGCCAACAAAACTAAAGTCATGCATATAAAGCCACGTCATTTGATCGACGCGAATATTATATTGAAGTTTCACAATCACAACTGTCTTCATAGCAACAGTACCACAACAAAGAACCAGGCTGACAAATGCACAAGCTTTATTGAAAAAGTCAACACCTATAAATACCTTGGTATATTTGTTGACAGTAATTTTAAATGGAAAACTCAAATTGAAAATATACAAAAGAAGTTCAGAAAAGCGTCGTATATGCTGTACCACTTAAGCATACTTCGCATTAGCAGAGTCCTATATTCGGCACGGAGTAACTGCTTGGGGAAGTGCAAAATACAGCAGTACTCTGCAAAAAACACAAGACCAAATATTAAAAATTTTTCATAAAAAAAACCAATACGAAAATAAGCACAATTCTAATTATGATTATAACATAAACATACGCAACACAACAAGAAAGAGCACGTACTCTATCAGTAGGATAGATAATCTTATTCATCGATCTTACATAACTGAAAACAACACATTTCACAATCAAAATAACAACATCATTTTAAACACGACAAGAAACAACATTTCATTACAAAACAACAACAACTTCCAACGTATGACAAATAACATTAACAACAATGAACCAAATAGAAATTCAACAACTCCCAATAGCCGAGCGTCGATAAGTCTTGCTAAAGGCCTTCATGTTCTGAACGTCAAAAACATCTACTACTCAGCTTTCGCCAAAGAATTCTATAAGGATAGTAGACATTTAAATCCGATTAACCATGCCCATAACACACGGAGTCGAGCGGTAGGAAGATTCAAGTTGGGGCGATTCACAAACGAGTATGGTAGAAGCTCACTTCCGGTAATACTGCCAGCAATTTTTAACAGATTACCAATTGAAACCATAAAAACGACGCACGAACAAAAGCGGAATAAACTTATAAAAGAATATTTGATAAGTTTACAATAATGTATGTATACATACATATATGAAATCAAAAAACAAGAATATTACAAATAATTATTTAAAAATTCTTTAAAGTAAAAACTATTATATTATATTATTCATGAATTGAATGTTATTTGAATAAATATTTTTATTTTTTTTTATTTTTTATTTTATATATTTGAATAAATATTATTATGCATGAATTTATTTTTTTCTTAATATCCTGCAGACAAGCATAAAAGCTTTGCGGGCTTAGAGAATAATGAAGAAAAATTTGTCAATTAAATAAAATAATAAAATTAAATTTAAAAAAAAAAAAGAAAAAAAAAACTTGATTGCTAAATTTGATGTATTCGGTGTTTCATATGCGATGTCGAATAACAAATGCACCGACATGATGTACAATTTATAACACAATTTAATTATTAAATAGGATTTTTTCCAGTCGTATCCTTTCTCGTTTCTTTGATCAGAATTGGCGCTCTAGATTGTCTGATTTAGTACAAGTAAATTAATTTTCATGAAGTTAGCAGCGGCTCCCGAAGTGCTTCGCTGTGCATCAATATTAACATTAAATTAAATCCATATACAGCATACACTCATAGGGGTATACGCATTTGTTTGTTGTTGTCTTTTTTAAATAGAAAAAATTACATGTTGTCATCAAAAGTCATAAGTCATAAACGCGTCGACCGATTTCGTGCAAACTTTAGAACAACCACCATACGAACAAACCCTAAAACCCTAATCGAATTCGGTTTGACCTATCGGGAGTTTTAAAGTCACAAATAAGCCCGACTTCGATTGGCAACAAATTCGGTTGTCGTAACGAATAACTTTTCTTTATATAGGAAGGTCATGAAAATTTTAGCCGTAAGAGTGCGTATGTGCCAGCAAAATAGTGGAGGCATATTAGCCAATATGTTATTCTATAAATAATATAATCCTACGCATTTTATGTTTCCATGAAACAATAATAATCTGTAGAATATACACTGTATTTTCTTTTATTGGAGTGACGAGTAATACTCGTTAAGTTCAGTACTTCAGTAAATAAGAGCAATTACTGATAAAGCGAATGCAAACAAGCGTAAACACGTATTATGCCCATAATTCTGAATGATTAAAAAGTTTAGGAATAATTTGATGAAAAGTAACAACCAACCAGTGTGCACCAGGTACACTCCGTCATACTTAAAACTTAAAGAGAGAAACGCTGCAGATAAGTTATTTAAAATGTTTGCATTAAAAAGTACCTTCACTTTGATCTTGTCAATGACATTGCGTATCAAAAAATATATCAAAAATTAAATAATATTCTTTACATCGTTTTATAGTAAAATAACAATCTCCGTCTCGAAGTGGCGCTTCTTATATTTATCAAACAACTTCAACTTACATAAAACAGTACAATCGAAAAACCCGTAATAAAAACGAAACAAAAAAAATCTTTAGAACTTTCAATGAAAAAATCCTATATTTTACGCAAAAAATCTGAAATACCCGACGAATATTGAATATAAAAGTAATCAACAATGTCTATTTTTTCGTACAGCTACAAAAAATTATAAAAAAATAAAACCTATTATTTTATTTGCCTTTGTTTTTCTCCACAATATTTGAACATAAACGCATACACACACACATATACCAAGTTTTATTAACACACAGATACAATTTGATTTTCTATATAAAAAGTGAAAAAATAAAACCGAATTAAACGAAATAAAAATAAAAAAAGAATAACGCAACAAAAGCGAAAATAACAAAGTTTTTAACGACTTGTCCCATCTGGTCAATTCAATGCAATACAGCACTTACACACATCAAGTTACTCACTTGCTAACAGATTTACAACGCAACGGGCAAAATCTAATGCACTGTCATTCATTTTCATGCAACAAAGCAACAGCAACCTACTGCTTGCTGCTGCATTATATGTGAAATAGTATAGACAAACAAATTGCATTTCTAGTTACAGCAACAACAACAACGACAAAATCTAACAGATAGATAATAGAAATCCCTTTATCATTCTGCTTTAATTATTCCTGCCTCTACTCCTACATTTTCACTACTGGGAAGTACTGGCGATTTGGAGTATGTTCGAATATACATATATGTGTGTGTGTGTGTGCGTGCGTGTTAGGGTATAGAATTATCGATTTTTTGTGTGCGTTTCTAGATGTAAATTTCGTAGTTGATATTGATGTTTTTGCAGTTGCTATATTTCGTGGTTAAGGAGTTTGGGTAATGTTAGGGATTTTGATATAAATTGTTTCTTTTTTAACGAATCTACTCTAATGCTGGCTGAGTGTGAGAAGATAAGAGGATGCGTTCGTTTTTGTAATTAAATAGCATAAACGTACAAATGCTATTTGTTGCCTCTCCTCCCTTACAAAAATATTTTCGGAAATAGTATGAGATATTTTGATGCAATGCTTAGTTGCATTATTTTATTTTACTGCAAATGCGATTGGAGTTTTTATTTTTTAATACTTTAAAATTAAAAAAAAAAACCTCAATAAATTTAGTTTGCTATAATTTTCCATTAATTTGCAATAATACTGTCAATTTGTTAAACTTAAAATAATAGCATTCTTATGTTAGAATAATTTGTTGTTTAAGGCTCAAGCGCATAAAGATAGTCTTTGATCCTAAACGCTTAGATCTTTTATACGAGAAATTATATTTTTATTTGTAAATATAATAAAAACCTTAGAATTAACCTTAGAACTAATATCGCCTTTCACCATGGGAGATATAGTAAAAACATATAAATTAAGATTATAAGTCTTTTATAATTTTATCTTTAACAGACTATAAAAGAAGTGTGGCCAAACCCGTATTGAGTAGCTGATAATTATCTAAAAGTAGGGTAAATTTTGTTTACGAAAAAACACCGATACCAATTTCTTATTTCTCCAGTCGATTATCGCAAAAAATCCACTACACATATCGCTTTTTGTACACGCAAAGAAAAAATATGGTTGAGGTAACCATAATCCAAGAGCAACATAATATGATTGCATTATATGGTTGCTAACATTGTTAAGCATTGTTATATTTTCAACCATATTTTTGTACAAGGTACAAACATAATTATGTTCAAATGTAAACCTTATATGGTTAAATTAAAATATAATAATATGGCTGAAAATGTTATATTATATAACTATATATAATACAGTCCCGTAAGTGCAAGATTTTCCTGATATAAAAAACTGATTTTTGTTTCATTTATTAACGATTTGTCATAAAAATTATTTAAAAAGTTAAATTCATTAAAAAAAATCAATTTTTCACTTAAAATGACAAATAAATGATTTCACAATTACGCTTCAAACACAAAAATAAAGATTTATATGCTTACGATACACACATATATATTTTAACTTTTTTTAAATGTTTTGCTTCTCTTTTTATTTGTTTTCATATTTTACATATTAATTTTAATTATTTATTTTGTACATATTTTATTTTTTTCAATTCCTTTAACAATAAAAAAACAACTTCAAATCTTAGCTACTAGAAAAATTACTAAACTGTCAAGTTCTAGAACAAAATATTTTTAAGCGTAAACATTATTCGCTTGCTTTTAAACATACTTTTATTGATAATAAGATATTATGATTAAATATTTTATATTATTTTTAATAAGCTATAAAACTAACCACATAATCGTTAAAAGTTAACAAAAAATGTTTATTGTGACTAAAGTTTTGGTTAAACAACTATAATTGGTTCTCTGCAACTATACATTGTAACAAAGAACATAATATTGTTATTGTGACTATATAACAACCATGTTTTTTTTTGCGTGTAGGCGTTGGCGGGCGCTCAATAGTTCCTTTTTTTTTTGTGACCCCTCAAGTACACATGGTTGATGTAACTATAGTCTAAAGAAACTTATTATGTTTGAACACACACACACACACACACACATGGAGAACAACATCACCACTGTTGTATCGTTGCATACTATTTTTATAAATAACACAGCTTTACAATGGGACCTCCTGAATACGAAAAACTCTGTAATTATTTTTTTCTAAGTACCAATTTTTACATAATGGTACTTTTCTGTTTTTCGGTGTATGGTCGCGCTCAAACCCTTGTGGAGCCCAACCAAACAGTCCGATTGTAATAAGTGGCACACCGTTGGAAAGGTAATTGAATGCCTTTTCCGTCGATATGCTGCATTTTTTTATCTGCCAAGAAATGGCTGAGTTTAAGGTGCTATACCTTAAATTTTAAAATTTGCCTATTTTTTACGGTTTTTCAAAATTTTTTATTTTTATTTGGTTTTTTTCTACGTTATTTTAAGCATAATTTGAAAAAGAACAGATGAAAAATAAAGTTTTTATTAAGGATTTTGTGGAACGACAATATTTTCATTTTCATTGCCCACACACTATATTCGGGGTTGTTTTAGTAGGTACGATTACTGTTTTTAGTTTTTTTATTGTTTGTAGAATATTCTGTATGACTTCACCTATCCCTTTCATTATTGTATGTATGCACGGAGAGTGAAATATCAAAAATGATCAACTATTCCTCAGGAGAAGATAATACTTTCTCCACTACAAATAAAACATTGTCAAAACGTTGCCTTTTGGCAACCATAAACTACCTTAAACAAAAATTTCCAAAAGCCGCAGCATTTAAAATTGAAGCTGGTATATTTGATGGCCCTTAAATTCGGACTCTGTACGGTGACCAAGCAATAAATGAGTGTTTAGTTCCAGCTCATTTGGAGGCATAGATATAGGGAAGCAGGATATCGTTCACAACTTTTTGGGAAACTACAGAAGTCCTAAGAAGATAGATACATTACTGCAAAAATTTATTGCTATTGGTAAGCGTTGAATGAAAGCATGTACATATATCAAAAAGGCCGTTATCATTTGAAAATATATTCTTCTTAACTTTAAGGTTCAAATATGTCACCTAAATTAAACTTCTTATTCAGTCATTTGGATATTTTTCCCACGAACTTGGGCTCCGAAAGTGATGAACAAGGTGAAAGATTTCACCAGGAAATGTAATGGAATGAACAAATGATGGCGGGCTATTGTTGGTTCCTCATTCGCGAAAATCTATCCGAAAAAAAGCAAAACTGCAAGACGCTCGGCATTTTAATTTAAATTTTTTAAATTCACGCCGAATATAGTGTGAGAGCAATGAAAAGGAAAATTACGCTTAAAATATTGGTAATAAAATATACTATTTGGTAAAAGAATAAAACATTCCAGATCTTTACTATAACGTAAAAAAACCAAATAAAAATAAAAAGTTAAAAAAAAACGTAAAAATAGGAAAATTTTGAACTTTGAGGTGCCATAACTCAGCCATTTCTTGGCAGATAGAAAGTTTCAGCATTGCGACGGAAAAGGCATTCAATTACCTTTCCAACGGAGTGCCATTTATCTCGACCATACACCGAAAAACAGAAAAGTACCCTTATCTAAAAAACGATGCTTAGAAAAATATAATTACAGCGTTTTTCGGGTTCTGGAGTTCTTAATTAACTTATTTAGACATGTGGTGTTCTTGGTAGTTTTTGGCTGTAAACCAGTGTAATAATAGTATTGTCATTCTTTGAATAATATTTTAGTGTTCAAAAATTTAACAATATAAACAAATAATCTATGCATATAAAAGAACAGTAATGGGGTCGTTTCTGTAGATGAAATATTTTTTGAAATATTGATAGTAATCGATATGGAATACGAAAAACCTATTTTTGGAAGTTATAAGAAAATTTTTAATGAAACTTCATAAACAATCGATTATTAATATTTAAGACTATCAAAACGATTAATTATAAAATGATTTAAGCCCATAGTGCGAATTTTCTGTTAGCGTTTTTAATTTAAGCGCTAAAAAGAGCCAGCTGTTTGCATATAGATTATGAATCACTTCATAGAAATAAAAGGCAGCTTAAAATTTTAACTCAATCAAAATAAAATGCTTTCTATAAATGGTTCTGGTCCACTGTTATATTTTCAATAGTTGACCAGGACCCTATTTTGCCATGAAGACAAATATCTACCCGTGTTTCGAAAACTGGTGTGTGGGTTACTAACATGCAATTTTTAAATGGTGACCAAAGAAAATTTGTTTTAAAATCAATAAAGATTATTTCACACCATAACACGTATAAACGTAGTAACACTGAATAAAAAGATGTACTCCTGTCCATACCCTGCGTTAATGATTGGCAAATGTTAAATTTGTTTTTTGTTTTTTTTTTTTTTTTTGTAAGGTGATGCCGACGTAATTATGTAGCCTAACTCCTGTAGAGTCAGTTGTCATTCATTATATTATTAGAAGTTTGCGTTCTCAGGCATCTTTTAGCCAAAAAAAGAAATAGTTCGTAATCAGATAAATCTAAATTCGTTTACAAAAATCATTTGACAAATGATGAAAAATTACAGCCAGTCCCACAAAATCGTACGTTATGGTTCGTAGGCTTTTTGAACGACAATCAGCTGGTTTGCATCCCACTAATAATCTTCAGCACGACAACTGGAACGAAAACCAATTCGAACGATAACGTAATCATTTAATCAAAATCATTCACTTGTGTTTGCATTGTCGTTTAGTTTATACCACAAAGAAAAAATTTATAAATTAAACTTAAAAATGGAAAATAAAAGGTAATATAGAATATAATAATGAAATTTTATTTATATATGTACACATACATATATACATATGTATATATGTATTCCAGCATTAAAAAATCAAATTTGAACAAGCTACATGCGCTAGTTGATTAAATGGAAGAACACCCGGAGTTTGCTAGATGATATGTAACGTTGGGGAGCTCAAAAGTGGTGTTAGAAGAGCAATGGAAAACGCTCGTTACAAAATTGAACTCGATTGAGTCTCTAATAAGTTCCGTTGTTGAGTGGAAAAGGTGCATAATATTTTTGTTTTAGTTATTTTAGAATTATTAATCTTTTTGTAGTCCTGGGCGGTTTTAAAATACCGCACACAGAAGAAAATTGCGGAGAACCAGAAGGGTATGTGCGAAACTGGTGGTGGGCTGTACCGCATGAATCATTTGTCTGAATTACAGAAAACTGTTAATCGAACACTGTTTCCGTCAAAAGCTGCAACATCCAGTGGCAAGGTGTTCGGATTACATTATAATTAAAATTATTTTCATACCACTGTTGTGTTAATACATAAAATATCCCTTCCTGTTATAGTATAAACGCTTGATGTTATTGCCAGGGGACTTTATAAGGATGTGAGTTCCGTCCACGCATCCTATTACACCCGTTAGACCCGTGCGTTCAAAAAAATTTCCTGTTATTTCCAATTCGTCTTCAGGCCGTGCCATTTGTATCCAATGTGGGCAAATTTACTCCTCAAACAGCTCTAGGCATTCGCCTATAATTCTATTTACAGATGACTTCGCTGTAGAAGAAGCACTTTCATTGCACAGAGTTTTTTGGTAGCTTCCAGTAACTGAAAATCGCAAAAATGTTGCCAGTTTTGTATATATGGCCGAATTTGCGTGCTTCGACGTCCTGGTGTCCATGCATCTTTCAAAGTAGTCAACAGCATTGCAAAGGCATCCTTTGAAACACGAAAATTGGCCACAAATCTGACACAAAGCAGATGGTATGTAAATGCACATACATACAAAAGTTTATGTCTATGATGTACTTACTCGTTTGTTGCCATTTGAAAAACATTAGAGGAATCACGCAATTGCGAGAAATCTGCTCTCCCTCCTTGACCTCCTATAAACAGTGGACTGCTACGGATATATTTTTTTTCCACTTTAACAAATTTTTCACTTAAAATAAACTATTTATTGTGCGAATTTTTATTTTTTGTTTGTTTACCTTTTTCTTCTGTTATTTGTAATTAGCACAGTGTTGTAATTTTTATGATACATATTATGCATTTTTGCGTTTTTTTTCTCTTAATATTGCTATGAATTTAGAGTTTTGTTGATATGGTAATATACTAATTTAGCAATGGATAAACGACTTACGTTGTGAACGTAAACCCAAGCGAACGACATGCTGAAAGATAGTGAGACGCTTTTTTAAACGAAAGTGTGTGACTGCTTTTCTTTCGATTGAATTTGCGTTCGATATTGTGGGACTGGCTGTTAATTTTAGGTACTCTATTTTTAATTAGATAATCAAATTTTATAATGAACTTGAGGGTAACTTGGAAGTATTTTTCAATTTCAAGTTCAAATTTCAATTAAAATAAATGCTTTGATGGAAATGAAATGCGAGAAATTACACGGTAGCATATTTTTTAAAATCTAAAAGTTTGTGATACGAGGGCTGCTCTATATATTTCTGGCCTTATAGTGAAAATGCGAATATTTATAATCAAAAATGGTTTCATTGTTTTTCAAAGTATTCTGCAGCATGATTTATACACTTTTGCATGCGCTCAAACCAGTTGTCGAAGCACTTTACCACTCCGATTGAGACACCTCTAAAGCATGGTTTTTGAACACTTCAACAGCTTCTTTTGGAGACGAAAATCGTTGACCACGCATTTTTTTCTTGATGTGCGAAAACAAGAAGAAGTCATTAGGTGCCAAGTCAGGGCTGTACGGCGGATGACCCATTAATTCGACGTTTTGGCCGGTCAAAAACGCTCTGGTTAGAGCCGATATGTGAGAGCTCGCATTATCATGGTGGACAATGATTCGTCTTCTCTTGTTGGTTTTTCGAATTTCTCCGATGACTTCAGGCAAACAAATTGTAGTGTACCACTCAGAAGTGACCGTCCTTCGTTGCTCAAGCAGAACAGTCGCCACATGACCAGTGCTTCTTCCACGAACAACTTTCGTTGGATTTTGCTCGTCTTTGAAGACCCACACGGTCGATTGTTGTTTCGTTTCGGGCTCATACGCATAGATCCATGATTCGTCACCTGTGACGATCTTATAATCGTCTTTTGAAGCACCGCAATCGTATTTTTGTAACATTTCTTTGCACCAATGGACACGAGCCTTTTTTTGAGCCACTTTCAAATTGTGCGGGATCCAACGAGAAAAAACCTTTTTTCCGGCCAGATGTTCATGCAGTATTTAATGTATGCTGGTGGAAGAAATGTCCAAGGATGTCTCTATCTCTCGGTATGTCGCATGTCGATCTTGCATTATGAGTTCACGCACGGCATCAATGTTCTCTGGCACAGCAGCCGTTTTTGGACGACCTTCACGGAATTCGTCTTTGAGCGAGCTTCGGCCACGATTAAATTCATTATACCAATTTTTCACAGTGCTATAGGATGGTGCTTCATCGCATATACAAAGATTTAAGTTCATCAATGCACTCTTGTCGTGATAATCCACGTCGAAAGTTGTGAAAAATGATGGCACAAAAATGTTCACGAATTAATTCCATTTTTTTCTATATTAATTTTTTCAAGTCACTGTAAACAACACAAATAATGGTCGTACGTCAAAACGTTTTGGGTATGATTATGCTTAAAAATGACAAACTTTCCAATGGAAATGTCAGATTGCACTTGGCAGCACTCAGTGTTGCCAGGCCAGAAATATATATAGCAGCCCTCGTAGTAGAAGAAAAATATTAGTCAAACAACAAAACACACTTATTTGAAATATTGCTAAGAACTCGACCAAAAATAGCCAAAAGCAAAACAAATAACTCTTCTTAACAAGCCGATTTTATTTGATGACTCCTTCACAAACTTATAGTCCCACAAATTAATCAAAAAATTTAATATAGGCCAAGAAATTATTGTATGTTTATCCAGATTAAAAATGCTTTGCTTTTCAATTACAAAAAGGATAGGTACAAAATATAAATTAATAATAAAAATGCTTGGGGCCCTCTGCGTTTTTTATTGAAGTTATGTCGCAGCGATATAAGCACCGAGTAAACACCGTCCACATGTCGCAAAGAAATCTGTACGGTGCAAACACCGTCCGTTGAATGACTGTTTGATGCAAAATAACGACATGTCAACAAATTTGCGTTGTTTTGATTGCATGTTCGAATTGAATTAATTTGGGAAATTTAAATATTACAGCATACATTGCAGAAAAAAGTTGATATGGGAAAGTGTTGGAAGCTGAACTTGTTTTGCTACGTTTGTATATTTATGTTCCCACACGTTCAATGAAAACACAAAAAACGAATCTTATAGTTTAATGTAGGAATGGGTACCTCTTATATTATTCTGACCAGTTGGCACGGCCTTATGGAGCACCAGTAATATGGATGGCCCCAAGGGAAAACGATAAAAGCACATGCTACGAATTCATAAATTTGAAAATTGAAATGAATATAAAAATTTTAAAATGGATCTAAAAATAATGTAAAATATTGTGTAGATTCCTGATGCTTATGCTTCTCTCCCGCAAACACATTCATAAACCAATCCACCACTAAGACCATCGAGTCCAGATAGAGCAATTGTATGGACTGCGCTGGCTGATCAACCTTCGAGCCTGAAGAAACAATCAGCGAGCTTTTGAAGATTCCTTTTATTTTTCATTATCAACAATAAAAAAAACTGTTACGAAATCTTACGTTTTTGAGAGTTTTGCTGTTTTAAGTAAGACTTTAGAATCAGTAGATATTTTTTGATAATTGTAATAAAAACCACGCCCCAGTCGAAGACTCAAAAATGAATTTAAAAAACCTTTTATTAGGTAATAATTCAAAACCCAGCTGGGCTTTTCTGCTACCATCATAAGCTTTCAGATTTTATGGATCTAAATTGGATTCAGATTTTAATGCTGCGCTGTGTTATTAATTTTGTTAAACTGCTGATCGTCGAATTTTTTACACGCATTCTTTTGATTTAAGTTTTATTAACACAGTAAATATCTTCAGTACAGTAAATACTTCAGCTGTATACAGATATATACCAGCGAACTGCAAGAGTGTCTGTTTTTAATACTCTAAGTATACTCATCTTAAATGCGGTTGCGGTGTGATCGCCACCGTATTCCTTTTGTGCGAGTATTTACTATACCCATTCCATTTGAATTAAGTGTCTAGCATACTCAAGTGAAATGTTTGCGATGCTGGCTTTACCTTATTCGTACTCGTACACACAACAAACACCAAGAGAGAGATTTTAACGTGTGTAGTGAGAGGAAAACAGACTTATCAGATCAGAATTATTAAATCAAACACAATATCAAAAGTCGCCAATTTCTAAATTAGCTAACATACATACTTCTTTGAAATTATGAAAGTTTATTTATTATATAACAGAAACTAGATTAAATAGAACCCGTAAAATTCGCAATATTTTCATTTATTAAAAACACAACAAAAGTTTACTATTAAGTCAAGAATAGTTTAATGTTTATTATATTACGTTTTTGTTATTCGTTAAGCAAATAGATTTTTAAAATTAATAAATAGGTATAAAAGCAATAATTATATTAACAAAATAAAATATGTAAACTAAAAACTTTATTTTATTTATTATTATTTATGAAGTCTATGTCTATTCAGTCAATGCAATATTACATCTGCGTATATACAGTTTTGTTAAAACTAAAAAAAATTAAGTAATTTTCCTTTTATTCACGGATTCATTTTATCATTGTGTTTTCCTAAATACCGTTAGTAGCACGTTTATGACAACAAGGCGCATAAACTGAAAATAATTGTTCATAAAAAACACCAACAAAATAAGTATACCTGCTTTAAATAGTGTACAAAAGCTGTGCCTTTAAGGGGGTTTTATTGCATTTTATTCATTAAATATGTGTTGTATTTCATACCTATGAAAACGGTTGTTGTCTGTTTTTCTGCTTATAATGTTTAAGCAATAGATTTGATCAAATTTTGTTTTTTTTATTGTTTATAAATAGATCTGCATACAATGCAGTATTTCACAAAACGGCAGTAAAAAAGTTTAATAGGGTAAAAATGTGGCAACGTTGCTTACAAATAAAGAGAATTAAAAAATTCTGGCGTACGAGTATAAAAAATACTTAAAATTCTGATTGCGATATTTTTGATACTCGTTTTTACAAGAATGGGTAAAATAAACACCGCAATAAAAAGTTGCGGTGTTTATTATACTCGAGTATGAAAAGTATAGAGTAAAGGCCCAACTATAATGTGCATATATTAGCTTATGCCAACTTATACAACTGTGCAAATACATTAAATTATATGTGGTAAACTATTATGTGAATAAGATAACTTTTCGTCAAATTTCGTTAAATTTCATTTCTTTATGCAAGGTACGAAACTGATCGCACTTTCCGTACGGAAACAGCTGATTGTGCTTTGGTTTATACATTAATAAAGAAATATTCTAATTAAGACCTAAATTGTTAATTTTTTTAGTTTTTATTTCAATAAAAAATGTTAGAAAAAATAACATTTCTCTTTATGGCTAATTTTTTACAATTATAATATATTTTTAATTAAATTTGTATTTATACACACATATGTATACCATATAAACGATTAACATCGTTGCATTTTTTAGTACGGTTGGCCACAAACACAAAACAGAAAATAATTTGTAATAATTTTTTTTTTTTAAATTTTCTTAGAACATAAACCAAACTATGTAAATGTGTTTGTGAATATTATTAAATATATAAAATATCTGCTTTAAAGCCTTTTCGTTTTAAAATTTTGTTGATTTATATAGAAATTATTTTTGGCAAAAGTACAAAATAAACATAAATGTGCAACTGTGGCAAATAAGTTACTAAATTTATTTAAATACATTGTAGCCACATAAATTTCTTTGATAAGTTACCTAAGCATTTGACAGGCTTTTCGTTGAATTTTTGACATAAGCTAAAGCTAGCTTATGCACATTATAGTTGGGCCTTAAGTATAGAGTAAGTATGCGGTGTACTCATGGGTTGCGGTGTACTCGTGCAGTTCTCTGATATATACCTTAAAATATGAGCTCAAATGATTTAATGTTAAGTACATACTCGTTTGAATATTAACTGCCAGTCCCACGATGTCGCAATCGTTCGTTCGTTCGCATAATTACATGTAAAACAAAAACAATTTTTTAGAATTTGTTTTTGTTTTGAATGTAATTGTGCGAACGAACGAACACTTGCAATATCGTGGGACTGACAGTAAGAATACAAATAAAAGCAATTACTCTGTAATACCCACGCTAGAACTTAGCTGTTGTGATGCAGATATATAATTTATGTCATGCCTTTAGAGATAAAAAAAAAAAAATTTGCAAGCATTTGTCAGTTAAACTTAGAACAGATTTCTTTAGTTATGAGATTACTGCACCTAATATAAATTTTAACACATTTTGCCTAATCCTATTCCTTTTCCTAAGAAAACTTTACATATTTATAATGAGGTTGCTTACATCAGATTATTTACAAGTGTTATTATAAAAATTTAAAAAATCAAATAACATGAAACATTAAAGTTTTTAATCCTGACCAGGACAACAACTTGCCACCCAACACAAGGTACTTGTCGACGGGTATAAAAAATACAACCCCCAAATATTTTGTTTGTGACAATTTTTTTATTTTTTCATAAATTTCCATTAAATTACTGTTGTGATTTACAATCAAAATGCCATTAAATGAATTAATAAGAGCAACAAAATAAATTTACTTTGATGAAGAATAAAAAATATGTCATCTTTTTATAGAAAACTTAGTGAAAATAAAAGAAAATCGTTTCGATTTACACTTTAATTTAACGAGACGTAAAAATTACAACCATTTTGATTGATGTTGGCAAATAAAAAAATTGTCGTTATTTCTTGCAAGTGTCAAGAATTTTTAAGATTAACTTTCAAAGTTATAGAAGTCGTGACATTTGATACTGCAATAAAAAAATTATTCCCGGGCATTAAGTTTTGCTACATGAGGTAACATTGTTTTAAATTCAGCTTCTGATTTGTAATAAAAATTAATTTTTTAAGTAAAATTTTTACTTTTTTCGCTGTTTTTAAATGAAGGAGTTCGTTTGATTGGAAATACTATCACGTCAATTTTTTTTACCTTGTGGATCTGGCCAGATATATTTTTACAATATCTTGTTTACTTAAAATGAGCTTTAATGGACTATCAAATGCTCCTAATACGTTCCTGCCTAACTTCACTTTCCGGAAGGTTTGACCTGCTGTTTTACATTTTTTCGCCTATAAATAGCTCACTCATCTTGTTGCTTAACAAAAAGTCTTTCTCTTTGTAAACAAGGCTTTGTTGGGTTTTGAACTCATTCGCATTCAACAAAACAAAGACATCTCTTTCAACGCAAATAAACTTGTGTTAAGCGGGTGACAAGCCCTTAGATTTTTGAATCAAATTCTGTTAGAATGTTCATATATTTACACATAAATAGTGACTCTAATATTTAAGAAATAAATTAAAAAAGAGGTGTATTGCACCAAATCCACAATTGATGGAAAATATGAAACTCTGAGGAAGCACGATTGAGTGTCAAAAAAAAAAAAAAAAATACACAACGATTTTAGTCTACAGGTGCCATTGGACCATAGTTTTTGAAATCGCTACATATGAACTTTCTGTGTGAAATCCTTAGATTTGATATGACCGGTTCGCTGTCTCAAGGAGATGATGCCACATTGATGCGGCATTCTCAAAAGTGATCGCCTAGATATTTTTTTTGCATTTAGGAGGTTTTAACCTGTTATAGGTTCAAAGCGTTTTTGGGTATGTCAGATTCCGTCCGACTAAATCTTTTTATTCCGTCATTACCAATTCATACGTAACATGCCTGTTACTGCCAGAGCCCTAATGACATGACTCTTCAAGTCGATTAAATTTCTTTATTTCTATAATTATTTCGGTAGTAGTCTGCTGCAAGTAAATTTCTTCCTTATTTTGACTGCTGGTAATTTATTCGTGCCATTTAAATTCCATAAGTTATATGAAGTGTGTTTAAAGTTCGTTCAGCACAATTGCTGGCATTTTTCGATTCGAAATTGGCTTTTTTAATTTCTTTGCAACAATTTTGTTGTGATATTTTGTCATCTTTTATTTTCATACAAGTTTTTACTATTTTCATTTATAAGACTCAAGTTTTGTCATAAAAGTTCTAAAGGAATTACAATGTAACGCAAATAAATGCACAAACATCATCAACAATTTTAATTGTAAATGAACAATTTTCTTTTTAACGCTTCCATAGAAGTTATTGTTAAACATAATTTTGGTACGAGGAACGACAACATTTGTTGTGGTTTAAATGGGATGGACGTAAAACAAATATTTAACGTTTATTTTTTACGATGTATCACAATTTTTATTTAACAAATACTTTTACATTGTTAAAAATATTTGCAATAAAATATTATGTTTTCGGTATTTGTTGCATTAAATTGTGTTTTTTTTTTCTCTAATGCAATGAACTGTACAATTTAATAAAAAAATAAATTTTCTTTGTGCTGATAAGCGATTTTATATGATTTCAACATTTGACTTTATTTCAACGTCAATTATTTTGGACAAATATTTTTTGAAAAACAAATTTTTTTTAAAGAACTTACCCAAGTTAAATTTTTAATAAACTATTAAAATTTCATTTTATAGAATAACAAATTATTTTAAAATTTGTGTCAAATCTATATGAAAATTAGTTTATACAAAGTACAACGCTGGTTAATAAAATCTCTAATATATTCTTCATTATAATTCAGACGTCTCTGTTTTAGGGTTCCATACCCAAAGGAGGAAAAACGTCACCCTATTTGAAAAATGTCATAACATAACAGCCAGATGTATGAAATATTTGTAGAAAATGATGCTACAACAGCAAATAGTTAAGTAAACTTAAAAAATTAAGGGAGTCCTCTTTCAGACAAGATTTTTTTATAATCTTGTCTTTCAGACGTTTAAGCCAGACATTCGAAATTTTTACGGACCATGTACCTCTATGTCCCCTATAATAAAAACATAAAATAAAAAAATTAAATGTTGGCCAATACAAGGCGAGACTTTTATGTAAATAGGCTAATCTTCGTAACCGCAACAGGCAAATCTTAGGCCCCTATATAGAATGTATGAATAAAATTGGGTGTCCTCTTTTAGAACTAACTTTGACGTCTAATATATGGAACCGTAGTATATCGTCACTTTAAATTTTAAACAATACGTCGTTGTGGTCAAATATTTGACCACAATATAAATAACCGCCCTCTAAGAAACAAATCAAAATTGTTTTATTTATTGCCGTAATATATTGTTATGTTTTACCATTTTTAGCAGGCAAACGTACGGATTCTTTTGATTGCAAATACCACTGTGGCTAAATTCTACCTTCGAACTTTATGGCTTTCTCTGGCTATACTTCTCGATCCTACCGGTCTTGTGAACCCTTGGTCTCGTATTTACTAAACATGCGTTATCACCACAAACGCAGCCATCCACGATACACTACTGTGTTACTCCGGCGAGACGTGAACTACTCGATGCCTTGTTTAGTAACCATAACCATCCACCCAGTAGCCACAACACACGTCTGCCATACCTTGCTGTTATACTGTTACACATCCCCGCGCTAACCGCTATTGCTCTTACTTTTTATCATAAAGGGCTTCTTGACAATTATCTGTTACTCCTTTTATTAAGTTAGACGTCTTCACTAAATTGTCTGCCATGGCGCTTCACACAATAATTGCCTTTTGCCTCTCGGGATGTTTGTACTGCTGTTTTGTTAATTTTAATTGCATTATAACAATTATTATTTTTATCGTTGCACGCATGCCCGAATGCGGTATCGAACTCAGGATCCTCTGTTTTGTAGTACGCACCTCTACCAACGCAGCCATTGAGGCTGCTCAGCTTTTGTTGGCTAACTTGTGGTTTTGTTATTCCGTAAACACACCATTGGTTGTTGAATTAACTTTATTCACCACACTCGTATGAAACAACTACAGGGGTTGTCAGATTTTATTATTCGTAACAATATGTTTTCAATTGACATCCAAAATGCAATAAAAAACCAGATTAATATTTTTTGGTAGGTTATTTGCTTTTTTATTTTAGCTTGAGATATAATAAATTGTAGTGCTAGACCACGAAAAGCTGCCGCGTACTATTTAATAAAATTAATTATGAACGAAGACCACAGTACATTTTTTATTTTCGCAAATTATAAATTAGTCTATCATTCACACGCCGCAGAAGAAATGACTTATAAGAAGTTTAAACAAAAGAAAACACCCTGCTTATAGAAGTGATTTTATAGCTGGTCTAGTTAATAGGGGTCCTGACTAGAGGCGACCCTATGGGGGGGGGCTTTCGGGCTGAAGCCACGATATCTTCTCTTCTTTAAGAAAAAAGTGAACAGTGGTAAGAGCAATGAAAATGAAGAGCGCGGCCTTGAAATTCAAGATGGAGCTGCCACCGTCGTTGTTCATGCGTATACTCAGGTGTAGCTTTCACAGGCAGGTAGACACACTAATTTAACCCACTGAAAAAACAGATTTATTAATCTGTTAGCTTTTAAATGATACCCATATTAATATCTAAAAAAATATGGTGCACGATTGTACTTTTCTATGAAAATTTTAGAAGGCCGTAAATATGGGCGAGCGCAAATTTTTTCACTTAATGTTTTTTGTTTTGCTATTTACTTTTTAATTCTCTATCGCCCCATATATTTGTTTTTTTTTTTTTGATTCTAGTTACTTCATTGTTTCAAATGATATGGACAAATTAGAGGCAGGCGTGGTGTTTTGCCAGCTGCCTCGAAGAACATGGACCGATATTGCAGATTTTTTATAGCAACTCTTTCGAAATTATATCTGATATATTTGCGTATTAAACTTTTCTCTGGCTAAACTGGCCCCTTCGCAATGCATAAGAATTTAGAATAAATCGTGCCATAACCGCCAAAATAACGTAACCAACAAAAAAAATTTTACCGGAGAAGGGTTTTTCCGACTTCACTTGAATTTTTTTGGCGAATTTTTTACAAGAGCCTATAAATATCGTTATGCTTATTTTAGATTTATATAGTCATTATTTTCTATCTACAAAAGTTTTTTGATCATCTACAAAAATTTTCCATCACTTACGTTAGTTTGGCGATCATTATTGTAAATAGCTTAAAATTAAATGTGCAACTTACGTTTTATTATTCTAAACTTAAAATTTTATTTTCAACTTGAACATTTTCTTTCTTGAATGTTTGTAATACATACATATGTATATATGTAGTATATATATTTACATACACATATCATCACTTTAAATCGAAATAGCCGTAACTGACAACAAATTTAAAATCTGTTAATTTCTTTTAAAGCTGCATTTTCATTTTGTTATTTTAGGTGATATTAAGCCCTTTGACACAGAAATTAATTTCGGTCCATAAAAAGTTTTATATATGGCTTTTATAGCTTAAAACGGCTTTAAAGAACATGTGAAAAAAATTATGGGGACAAAGTTTTATTCTAAAGTGGGTTTTAAAGATGTACATTTTAATGTAAAGTCTTGTTCAGTCTAAAAACTTTTTCACTTTATTTTGTATTTTATTTGGTTTTAAATTTATTACCATAAATATTTATATAAGACACATTTAAAAATTCATCAAGAAAATAAACGAGGAAATTTATTTTTTAATTTAAAAATAATTTTGCATTGGCTGCGTCGATAATGACTAGACAAAATCTAGAAAACTGATCTGAAGTTGCCTTGAAATTATACAGCATTTTTAGAATTAAAAAAAAACCTCAGAACGAACCTGCAAATTAATTGCATGTATGCTAAAATTTCAACCAGTGACGGGTTGGTAAAATCCACGTACATTATAATGATGCAAAGTGTGGTGGAATACTGATTTTTGACCCATAGCTTTTATATCTTAAAATCATAGCTGTTAAGTAATGATTACTAATCATAATAACTAGTAATTAGATTGTTATTTTTGAAAGTTAAAGTAATGATTATATTCCGATTATTCTCAGATGCGCACGATTACTAATTGATTACGATTACAGATAATCCAAAAATAATCAAGATTAATTAAAATTAGTAGAAAGAAATCAAACATAATAAAAAGTAATCAAAAAATAATTCGCCTACTTTCAAAGATTACTTTTGATTGTTTTTGATAATTTTTTTTATTTGGCGAAATTATGGCAGTACTGTACAAATATATTTTTCTACATGAAAATCTACCATTGTTTAATGTTTGTTATTTTTTTTCGTTATTATTATTGTTGTTCATCGATAATTGAGACCCTTTTTGCATTCTCCAAAATCCTACATTTTTCTTAACCTTTTGACACGAGAAATAACTTCGGCCGCTAAAAAATTCTATATATGGTTTTTACACAGGTATGTTCTACAAATCACTTTTTGTCAAAGTGAATTCAGATCTCGCAAAAGGTGTTCTGCGTACAAAATATACTGAAATCACGTGATTTAAAACGGTTAACTAAATGACCGCCGATTTGAAATCACTTGCTTGTTTTTCTAACTATTTCGTTTAGAATATAAAAATAATGATTTTATATATTTAAAACGATATGTCTCCTATTTATTTTTGCAAAAAATTATTTTTATATGCATAAAAATAAATTATTCATAATTTTTTGAAGACACTGCTTATTTTATAAAAAATTGTCATGCTTTATTTAGTAATGCTCTTGATTTTCTCTTTCTCTGTAGCGGTTAGCTGGTTTGTGTTTTCGAAGATTATTGTAGTGTTGCCAAATTGTCAGAGTACTAAATGTCATTTACGATTTATATTATTTATGCTAATATTTCTAGCATCAAATTTTGCATTAATTTTTACATCTTCAATTTTTATTTGAACCCCAAATTTTAAGCCCTTCGATCAGAAATAAAAATTCACTAATTTGTTTTAGCGCCAGACTTGCTTAAATTACTAATAATATTTTAATTACAAATTTAAAAATAATAATAAAACACAACACAAATTTAAAAAAACAGCCGCATCTTCCTATTTTCGAAAAAATGAAACCACGCCGAAAAATTGAAAATTACTTGATTTTCAGAAGAGCACAAAATCGTCTGCGTGATTTTAAAACCTTTCGTGATTTGAATTCACGTGATTTTCAAACCAGACCTGATAGTTTAAAAATGATTCAAAGAACATGTGTGTAAAATTATGGGAACAAATTTTTATTTTAAAGTGCTTCAACCTAAAATCGTGTCATTGGCTTACAGACAATTTCGAGCGAAAATTGGTAGCTTTGACATTAAGAAGAATTTGATAATGAAAGGTTGTTGCCTACACATCAGATATGTTGCAGCCATACTCTGAATTTGCTTGCCTAGGTGTAGGTTTTGTAAAATAAAACCAAGAATTTTTGCGATGACGAAATTACTTACCAGTTGATTCAGTCATACAATTCATTATTATTTAATTATGATTTTTTTTAAATACAGATCATTGATGTCAAGCCGTAGCACAATTGTGTTAACTAAACTCAGCTACTAAGCACAAGTGCATATCTTGAGCAAATATTTTCAAAGTGCACAGAAAAAAAAGTTTTTTTTTAATATAAAATAATAATAATTTCCAATGTTTAGTATTTTATAAAATAGTTTTGTGAAAAAAGAGCACATATGTATATGGTAAAAATTAAATTTGAGTCATTACAGAAATTAAAAGGATGATTGTTTAAAGAAGAAAATAATGAAATGAAGACAGAAATTTAAGAAAAGGAAAATAAAAGCTTTATATATTCAGATATTATTATTTCCTTTTGTTGTCAGCAGGGCGAATCAACACTAGGGGGTCGCGCTGGCGAATTCCTTAATTCCTGGCCTTAGCGCTAAATGTCAAACACCATATAAAAATATGTATAGTATTTTTTATACATATGTAGAGTTTGACATTTAAAACTTTCAGCGAAAATGAATGGACTCGTTATCGCGACCGCCTGATATTTTTACGCCTTGACTGTCACAGCCTTAAAATTTTTCTATTCAAAATTAAAATATTTTTTTTAATTTTTATAAAAAACTTCGTGCTATTTTTAAATTATCCCGATTAAATTAATTACCGATATTGATTATTGAGGGGGCAAGCAAGTTTCGATGGTCATTTCGCTACCGCTTACTTAGCTCTTCAAGAAACTTCTAACAAATATTTTAAATAAACTAAATATTTTTGTCCAAATAATAATTTTTGTTCTTACATTATTAATAAACACTATAATTTAATCGGTTTAAAAAATTGAATGATAGTTTTAAAAAATTAATTAATTTAATTTTCCGTGGTTTAATTAAAGTAAATTTAACCTTCATAAGGCCTTCGTGTCAAATTTGACCCATTTTGGAAAATAATTTTAATTTTTTTCCGTAAGTAGGGGGCTTAGATTTTAGATATTTTATTTAATTTTAAATGTTAATAACTATTTTTGGTTTTTATGAGAAAATATTGTCCCAGAAAAAAAATTATGCAGTTTTTAGCACTCAAGTTAAAAGAAATGGCAAATGTGTTTTACACCAAAATTAAAAGTCAATATATCTGTCTCCTTTCTTTTCTCCATTCTTGCTGAACATTACTGGTATGAAAAATGGGTCCCCATGTAAAAAGCAAAGCTTAATTTCTTATGCAAAATTGTTTTCAGTCATATAATAAACATGGAACTAATCAAACGTATTAATGTTATAAAGTGTCGTGTCTGTCATTCTTGTCGCAAAATGAATACGAGTGAAATCGAAAATTTGCTAAATGCACTATCGTAAGAGGAGATTTTTTCAGAATATGAAGATAACTTAGAATGCGCGGAGACAACTGACAGTTTTAGTGGAGATGAACTTGATGTAGCAACAACTGCAGCAATGACAACAAAAATTGATGGAATAAGATATTTCAGACAACCTCTTACAAATAGTCAAGGAGGATTCCGGAGCAAGAACATTATTAGCATGACACCAGACGTCACCCGCTACTCTTGTTCGAGAATCAAAATTGTTTTTCCCGCCATCTGTAATGAACATTAGTTTGAAATATACCAATAATGAAAACACGTTAAGTTTTTGATATGGATTGGACTGAAGATGACGACACCGAAATGTTCGCCTTTATGGGTACACTTTTGTTAGCTGCAGTGTAAAGATCAAATATTGAAAGGACGGAAAGTTTGTAGGACTCTGAGAAAGAAAGACGGATTTTTAGATCAATAAGGCCCTTGAAAAGATTCAAAAGTCTTTCTAGAGTATTAAGATTTGACACTAAGGATACTCGCAATTAACGTCGAATTGTAGATAAGTTTGCACCGATACGTGAATTATGGAATATGTGTGTTGAAATATTGCTCAAACTTTACAATCTATCTCAAGATGTAACAGTAGACGAGCAATTGGTCGCATTCAGAGGAAGGTGTCCATTCCGGTAGTATATACCGTCAAAACCAGCTAAGTATGGTATTAAATTTTTGGTACTCTGCGATTCGAGAACCAGTTAAGTGTGGAATATAGAACAGTATACAAGCACAGAAAAATGATTTGGAAATAATCGGTTGATATATTCAAAATTTAACTACTACTATCACAATTTATTTCTTGTTATTAAGAAAATATGATAATGACATACTTTTTATATGAAAAACTAAAAAAATAATATTTATTACTAAAGGTAAGAAGCAACAACTGCTTAAAAAGTTCATCTTACTGATTTATGGCTTTACTGAAATTAATTCTATTAATTGAGAGAGGCAACCAAACTAATTCAGCACATTACTACTGAAAACAGAATTTTGGTAGTCAGAATTACTCGTATATGAATAGTTTGCTTTAATTCTTCAAAATAGTTTTTGACATAATAAAAAAATTATTATAATAAAAAATATAACAAAAAATGTAATGATATTTAGGTTTAAAAAATATAATAATTTAAAGAAAATAGCGCAAAATTCCGCAAGATCCTTAAAAGGTAAGTTTTAAATTGTCTTAAAAAGACTTTTGCAAAAAAAATATGTTTTATTTACTTCGTAGTGACGAGAATTTCAGTATTTGCAAATGAAATGTAAAATAAAAGAAAGTAGGTGGAAAGAAAAAAATCGGCAGAACATAGAGTGGCGTTGTTGATTTGTATTGTTCGAGTCATAAAATTTTACGTTATTTTATATCTGTAACTTATTTTTTTAAATAAAAGTACATATGAAAGTTGTTAAAGTTGTTTTATTCACCACACAATAATATTTAATATCGGCTGTCGAATAAAATTTCGAGAAATTTGTAAGTACCATATTTATTCGGTCATCATAACCGAATTCCAAATAATAATACTCACAACCGCCCAAATTCGATTGGAAACAAATTCGGTTGTCGTTACGAATCAATTTTCTCTGTGCAGGTAAACAATACGTAAAAACAACACTGAATTGACACCCAAACTTTTGTCAGCTAAAGGAAGGCCGGTATTTTTATAATTTTTTTACTTCACCAAGGACACTACTCTCGTTTCATATATTCCAAAGAAAAATAAGTCTATGAATCTTCTTAGCACTTTACATAATAGTCCAGAAATAAGCAATCGTGATGATGAAAAACCGCAAATGATACTAGACTATATTAAATGTAAAGGAGGAGTTGATACTCTGGATAAAGTTGTTTCGTGTAACACTTGCAAAAGGAAAACCAATAAATGGCCTTAAGTTGTACTTAGCAACATTTTAGATATATCAGCTTATAATGCTTTTATATTATTTACATCGCCTAATTATGGATGGAAAGGAAACTGTTTGGCCAAACGTTGTCATTTGTGAGAATATTTAGGATTGAAGCTTGCTACGCCCTATATTAAACAGCGAAATTCGTTGCCAAGAGCAGCATTTTAGGCTGAAGTAAAATATTAAAGTTCGTATTGATTGTTTTCTGATTCAATCAATTCGAAGTCATATTTCCTTATTAGATTTTCAAGGCCGGCGTCATCTAGTAGAGAGTAGTTGGTCTTCATGAATACAAATTTCTTATTGGGTCGATAATAAAGTTTTCTTATGAAAAACGGATAAGATATAAAAAACCTAGTTGATACCTTATCTAAATGTAAAGAGAATTTATAGAAAATACTCTTAAATTTTAAATCGGGTGGTGATTTAAAAATAGCGTCTAAAAAACTGGGGTTGCTATTCAACAAAAATCATCCACCAAAACTAAACAATAGATTATCAAAAGTTCGACAGAGTTGCCAACACTAAGCTTATGGAGAGGCAACAAATTGAGTTTGAATGTATGATATGCGAGCCATTATTTAAACACGTCTAAACAGACTGATATTCACCAGCTAAATAATAGTGCAGCTGGTAATAAATGTTGGCAGCATAAAAGAGACACCTACTACTACAACGAATTACTTACAGCTAAATGTCTAGCACTACTACTGCCACAATAATTGCTGTGTGTTGGTGATGGCTGCTTCAATATGCAAAACTAAAACAATATGGTTTTGTGGCAAAAATTTACAAACAAAAAAAAAGTTCTGATTTTTTTCTTGATATTTGTTTATATGCGCATGACAAGAAATTATTTTATTTTTTTATTCCTATAAATTATAATCCTTGAAAGAAGAATGCAATGCAATTTGCATTTTTTTCCCATTGTTAGCTGTATGTATGTGTATACATGTGTTCTGAATTGTGTTTATTACTATATTGTATGCATTTAGTATGTATTAGAGATGCATGCAAAAATGCAAATATGTACATGCAGGCATGCAGTTGTACATATATGCATAAAAATGCATATTATGTGCATATTTGTTTGCAAAAAATGTTAGCTGCTATATACTAGTATACAGAAACAGCAATTTTGTTTTTATCCAAATGCATATCTATCTATTATTCTAGCTTAATTTTTTTCTATTGAATTTGCAGTTTATTTTTTTACAAATAGAGAAATTTCGCCCGGTATTTGGCTGCATATTGTTATTTCTAAGTAAAGCAACATTTGTACTTTAGTTTTTATTAAAAAAATTTTTTTTTGAAATATTATTGAATGCATAATGTCATATGAATCATTAATCAAATAAATATTTTTGAAAAAAAGAATTCATAATATAATATTTTACTTTGTGGCTATCTCAATAGTTTTGGCAAAAATAGTATACAATTGTGAATAGAAATTTTATATGAAAAAAAAAAAATGAATTAATATTTATAAATTGTACTAAAAAGCTAAAGACCAATCTTGTAATTCTAGTTTAGTTGTTGTTGTGGCTGCCGGCTTTTATTTTAAAATTCAAATAAATCTGTTTTATATAATTCCTTTTTTTTCTCATATTTTCGCCGTATATTAAAATATTGTAGCTTTTGTTTTAAATTAATACAATATTTGAAGTTTTGTGTATTATTTTGCAACTTTCATAAAAACTACATAAAAAAGTAAAAGTAAAAATTTTTACTTTATAAAGTGTTTAATAATTGTTTATTACAAACATAGAATTAATTAGTAGTTGTATAACAAACGTTTTAAAATTAGAATACAATTTCTTCATTTTTTTAATTTGCTATTATATATCTTAAAGCTTATTTTGGGACAAACTCGTATGCAAAAGCTTTTTAACCGGCTTCAAAAAAAGGAGGAGGTTATGAATTCGTCAGAAAATTACATTTTTTAATGTTTCTGCATGCCTAACTCAGTCATTTCTGAATCGATTTTTCTCTATTTGAAAGGTTATGTTTACAGATTGGTCCTCTTTAAAAAAAAATATAATTTTAAAGATTAAATGGTGTCCCCATACAACATATATGTTTAATGTGTATTATGAACCGTAAAGTGCACCACACCAAAATTAAAAAAAAACTGCCTAACACTATAGCTCACAATGGCAAAAAATAATACAAAAGTAAATCTTAAAATTAAAGGAAGTCATCATAGATGATGTCAATTGACCAATATGGGCCTATCTTTTGAACCGTTATAGACAAACGTTTGCAAATTGGTCAAAATGTGTATTACTATGATCGGTATAATAACGAGTATAAATATTTAAAATAATAAATTAAAGGCTGTCTCAATAGTTCATTTAATTTGATGTATAAGGCCATACTATTAGACACACGGTTTGAGTTTACACAGAACTTTTATTGCTCAGTCCACTACAATAACAAGTATAAAATTCGGATTTAGAAATTAAAGGGTATCTCCATAGTGGATGTAATTTAATGTATGTGACCAAACTTTTGAACCGTTTAGATAGACGACTGAAATTTATAAGAAACCTGTATTGCTATAACTAAAATTATACAATTTTAATTTGAAATTTAAAGCTGTTGAACAGTTGTAGACAGACGGTTGAAATTTATGGAGAAACTGTATTGTATAGCAACAAGTATATAATTTGGAATTTTGAAATTAAAGGGTATCCCAATAGTTAGTGTAATTTAATGTATGCGGCCAAAATATTGAACCGTTATAGATGGACAGCTGAAATATGTTTTGAACTCGGTTGTGTTTTCAAGAACTATTGGTATTACATACATATGTATGTCTTTAATTCAATGTTGCTTTATCTAATATTATATTCACCGTCGTTTATAATTATATGCCTAATTTTGCATGTTTTTTAAATCCAATAAGAATTTGGCAGAAAGAAAAGTTCATTAGTATTATTATTCCTTATTTGCGCAATTATATTACGATGGTGATAATAAAGCCAGCACAGAATTTTGGAAATCTTGGTTGCAAATTAAATTGACTTTGAGGAAATACGTTGAATCATACTTCGGATAGGTTGCAAGCAATAATAGAATCAGTTTTTTTATATGAGGACATTAAAGATCATCTTGTAACTTGTTTGTTTTTCGAAAATAGCACTAGTTTTTTCTTTCTTCTAGTTCTATTGTTTGTAAAAATGGTCAGAAAATCATTGACTCAGGATAAACTCTATATATTCAATGTATTCTATTTAGATTGTAACAGGCTGTGTCCTCGGCGAGAGTCGAGACAAGGTTTTCTTTTCTTTTTGATATATGGGCGCCTTTATCATATCGACATAACAATTTGTCTTAATTTCTAGTCAAAACGTCGGAGGGTTTGTATTGCTGTCTTTTATTTCTCCTTTGGATACGTATCTTTAAATGAAAAAAGATTGAAGCACTGTTAATTGTTTTATTTTAAAGTTTTATCCCAAAAAATTTATTTTCCATCGGGTTGCATTTTAGCACTAGTTGTAAGGAATTATGTTAATCGGATAATCGTCATTTAGGGTTTATGATCTCTGCGCCTTACGGAAATTTCCTTAGAACAAAACCTGATAAAAATTTCATACAATTTGTGTAACCAGTTTTAGTATTATTGGAATGCGTAACTGTCATAAAATGCTAATGTCAATGTCACTGCAAGAATTTTATCTCTAACATTTTATAACATGAGTAAACCAGTTGATACGAACCTAGCCGCAAAAGCATCCAACTGTCGACTTTTAGGAGTCGTTTCCACATTGAAACATTTTATTTACCTCACATGTTGAGTTGTACAAGGATATTTAAAATTCGGTTTCATGTATTTTTATTAAAAATAGAGGACTACTTCTATCTGTTTATTTTGTTACTTTATATTTGATTCTCTTACTCGTGCAAGGAGCACAGGGCCACTTCTTGTATTTACGGTTTCAGCAATCTGGTTTGGTTTAAAATGAATGGCTGATTATACCAAAGCATCCAATACCGAAGATGGGGCTGCCAGCAATGAATCAAGGTAGGCAACGGGCAGTGGATTCATTCTCTGCATCCTTAGGGTTATACCGCCGAATTTCAATCGACAAAGCCCCGTTTGTTGTCGGCCACGAGCAGGTGAGGTAGCCTCATAATTACTACTCCTAATAATTTCTACTCGCGCTGTCGTACATATGTAGTTCTATATAGAACATAACGCATTATTTTCAAAATTCGTGTTAAAAAAATTTTCTGTAAAAAAACATAAAACATATGCTGCAGAAGCGCAGCTTTTTTATAATTTCTTAAAACGTTTATAAGGATTGTAGTAAAATGTAGAAACTCTTTTTGTGTTTATATTGATTGTGGGCTTCTTCGTAGTAGTTTTTTAAAAAGATAAAGAGTATTTCGCACACATAGTTTTGAACTGAACTCAAATTTAATTAAACGGTTCATTATCTAGTTAATAAATATTAAATATTAAACAAATAAAGAAAACTTCTTATATCATAATCGGTATGGATTTTCTACTAAATAGTCCAAAGTTTTTGTTTTTAACCATTTTTATTCAGGTCAAAAAGAGTTTTTTTAGTTGAGTCTTTTTTGAACTAGGTGTGCGTTTTGTTGCTAGTCTATGTTTGCCTTCCTTATACCCGCTTATTAGGGAACCATTATAACAACCTATTGAAACAAACAAACTTTTAATATTTAAGCTCTCCAAAATCAACTGGTAGTCTGTATAAAGTACTTAATTTTAATTTAAAAGTTTTAAAATAACTTAAGTATACACGGTATGGATCTAAGCAATTAAAAGCAGTTTCTAAGGTTATTTTGGGCGCTGAATCCGATCTACACTCTGTTTTTCGATATTGGTTTTAGTTTTCGAGATTTGTTATGAAAACATTTTTTAAAATTTTTGGCATTCAATATATATTTTATTCATTAAAAAAGTGTTAAATCGCTTCACTCATTAAAGTCTAACGGTAGTCGCTTATCATGGCCTCATCCCAAAATTCTTGGTATGATTTTGCGATTTTACAAGTTTTCAGGAAAAATTTCGAGATGAGAATGCAGAAAATGTATTTTAAGACACACTCGAGCTCCAATCTTTCAATAATTTTGCAACGAACTGTTGATTATCTACTTGAAGTCTGGGGATTTGCTGATACCGCGAAAGTTGTGAACAACATTTTGAAATGATACCCATGATGCAATTCTGATTTTTGTTTCGAAAAATTCCAATCGTGAACCAAATCATTAAGTTCAATTTGCGAAAATTAATGTTTTTCTCTATGTGAAAATCACTTTCAGTGTTTGTCGGTGATGAACTACTAGTTCATATGCAATTTGCACTCGTACAAATTGGCAAAGGATCATTGCTCGCAAAAGGAATTGGCTTAGACACTGATGGAACTTCAGGGTATTTATATTTTGATATTTTTTTTTGCATTTAGACCGACGACATCCATCAAGCAAAAGTAACAATCTTCTGCATAATTTTTTTTGGTTTTTCAAAAACATTGGCAATGAAAACGAAAAACATAAATTTTTACGGCGCGATCACTTGTATAATGTTGTGCTACACGCGTTGCAAAACAATTTCGGTACCAACGGCTTGAGAGTTTTTGATACAGAGACATCAAGATAAAAATATGCATTTCTAATCACATAAGTAATAACTTTTCTACTTTTTCTTACCATATAATATCCGCAAATATAACAAACACACTTTGTATAAATTTTACAATTCTGTATTTGTATTTTCACATGTTTTGGATTAAATAATAAAACTATAAAAATATAAATTAAATACTGTTTCTAGCGACGAAAACAGCTGACTGTGGTTACGATAGCGCTTTATTGCCAACATGTGCGAACTCACAAGCAATTTTTAAAAAAGAAACCCGGATTTGAATTTAGCACCTCAAAAAACATCAAGATTTTTTCTATATGCTCTGATCTAAAAGTTGACCGGACTTTGTATATTTGTGTAATTTTACATCGAATTGTAGTATTACTACAAATCCGGCTCACGTATATTTTGTTCCTAAATATAACTAAGAAATAAAAATTATTTATAAATTTTTGTATTAATTTTAATGGCAAGTGGTTCAAATAAGATACTTCTAAAATGTAATAAAACATATTCAGGATCGCTAGATCCGTCATAAGCATTTTAAACAGTAATACGAGGTATACGCATTACCCACAGCTTTTATTTTTCGTGGTCTTTATTAATCGTCTCATATATTTATCCGTCGATTGACAAAGAATGCAATATCTTTTTTTTTCATAGTTTTATCTTCTAATCACAGTAAATGCTGTGATGTTTTAACATCAAAGTGATTGTCTTGAAGCAAATAATAGTTCGCGGTGCCTTCTAAATAATTTTTAATCTTAAATTTACAAAGTTCGTAATTTTATTTATAATTGACAAGAATTTTTAAGATAAATTCTTAAGGCATGAAAATGTCAATAACACAAGAGATGATACTTTTACACTAAAATAATTTATTTCTAACAGAATAAATTTCTAACAATAAAAATTAAACCTAAAAACTGTGCCTTCAGAAAAATTGCTCAATGCCAAAATTTTAAGAAAAAAAAGTAATTAAAACTCTTCATTTTTCATTTCCTTTTGATTTACAAAAGAACTTTCTTGGCTCGTGTTGATTCTGACACCAATTATATTCAAATAGGACGCTGTTAACTTTAGAAATTACAAGTATTTTTTACCAGTCTTTCGCTAATAAACCGCAATATGAACTGATAAACCAAAACGATAACCACTTCTTATTATTTAAGTAGTTTAACACGTCGACAAAATTAAAACAAATAATAATTTACATAGAGAATCTGAAGAACGAAAAAAATTTAACATAAAAAAAAACAAACAAATGGGAAAACGGATAAAGAAAATGTACGGTCAGACGAGGCGAATATTTAATAGAATAAAAATTTCATATTGCCAGTGTAACACTCGATGGAGATCTTTTCAGTATTTCAGTATATTTAATTTGAATATATTTTATTTAAAATATAATTGATTTAAAAACATAGATATCAATGATCTGAGCAAGATATGATTGCAACAGGATGTCGCTACGTGCCATACGGCGATCGCATCCATCGACTTATTCAAATCTAAATTCGGCCATAAATTTTTAAAAAATTTATCTGTCAGTTGTCCTCCTGCGTTATGCGATTTACAAGCTTTCTATTATTCTATGTGGGGCTACGTAAAGGCTTAAAGGCCAATATTACTTATGTTATTCGTGTCATGTGTTCTAAAAAATGGCTAAAAACTTGACGTTCAGAATGAGCTTGATGCATACTAAACTTACCTCTGTTGAATAAGAGGAATAATTAAGTATAAAACAAAAAAGATAATTTATTGTTAGAACCAATGTTGATATTGTAACTGTTTATATTGCAACTATTGGACTTTTTGTTCCTCAATATTGGCTTCGTCTGCACTTGCCTTCAGCAAAATTTTAAACACATTTCAACCCTTTTGTTCAAAAATCCTTCAAGATTTTATGGCATTCAAAATAAATCAAATAGCAAAACAACAATAAAAACGGCCTACATAGTAAAAAAGAGTCCAAAAAAGATTTCTGTCTAGTTTTTGATTTTCTTAAAAAACGAAAAAAAAAAATTAAACTCTACAGACTAGAATTTAGAGATAATAAATAAAAGAAAACTTGAAAGGACGAATTTATTTGTTCGTTCTTACTGTTGCAAGATGTAAGTTTTCTTGGTGGTGTTTGAGATTGTCCACAATTTATTAAGTCTGAGAAATAAGTGTCAAATACCTAAAGGAAACTAAAAAAACATTACACACAATCACAATGATTTTAAATTGTTTTCATTCCATAAGCAGTGGACTATAACAATACGAAGAACCAAGCACTTTGTGTATGTATGTGTGTGCAATTTTGTTATTATTGTATTTCAAACTCTTGTATTCAACCCTTTGGCTGGTCTGTCTTTTATGTTTCCTAGGACTTCTTTAAAGAGATTTTTATTTCATGAAACTCGTTGTCTCGCCTGAGCCTTAATGTTGTTGTAAAATAATTGTTGACAATTTTGTTTTTTAATTGAATTCAAGTTTATTTTCTCTTTTAAGTTTATCTGTTGCTTTTTAATAGTTTTACTTGTCTGCTTATGGTTTCCCTGGGTTTTTTAAGTTTTAATTTTTTTTTGCCTATTTTGTTTAGTTTCTTGTTTTTAATACTGAACTCAGCTCAAACTGTGTGGAAGTTGCAAATTGCTTTTTTGTAGATTGATAAACTCCTTAATGTGTCTGGTTATAGCAGTCAATAGGATTTTGTTCATCTATCTTTTGGCTCTTTTTCTAATGTTTATTTTTTATAAGATAAAAAATCAAGGACAAAATTTAGTCAACTTTTTTTTTATTTAACATTTAATGAATTTAAAAAATTTAATCAGTTCGAAAAGGGTAAGATTATTTGAATTTGTGTATATTTTAATTTTGGGAGTAAATTCAAAATGACATTATAGTTGTAACACTGCATTTTAAATGACGGAATAAAATAAGTATAAATCTTATCATACTAGAGATAGTTATAGATCATTATAGATACACCAGCTTAAGACTTTCACCATAAAAGTTCTACAAAATAAGCAGTTGTTAAAGACATGGCAACACAACTATTTTTTCTTTTAATTCAATAACAATAAGCAGATATTGTGAATGTGGTAACAAGCTCAAGCTTAAAGGCCCAACTATAATGTACATAAGATAACTTTTCGTTAAGATTCGTTAAATGTCATTTCTTTAAACAAGGTACGAAACTGATCGCAGTTTCGGTACGGAAACAGCTGATTGTGCTTTGTGTTATACATTTATAAAGAGAAATTGTAATTAAGACCTATAGTGTTAAATTTTTTGTTTTTAATTATTACAATATGTAGCAAAAAAAACCTTTTTTGTTTCTGGCCAATTTTTAATAAATATTATAAATTAAAATTAAATTTTTATTTATTTATTATATAAGCGATGAACACCGTTGCATTTTTTAGTATGATTAACCACAAAAACAAAACCAAGAAATGTAAGTGTACATGTGAATGTTATTAAATATATTAAATATCTTCTTTAAAGCCTTTTCGTTTTAAAATTTTGTTTTTTTATATAGAAATTATTTTTGGCAAAATTGCGGATTAAAGATAAATGTGCAACTGTGGCATCTAAGTTTCTAAATTTATGTAAGTACATTGTAGTCGCCTAAATTTCTTTAATATAGTACCTAAGCATTTGACAGGCTTTTCGTTGCATTTTTGACATACGCTAAAGCTAACTTATGCACATTATAGTTGTGCCTTAAGAAAGAATGTGTGGCCGCGGCGAAAACTTAATATTCAATATTACTCCCTGCTTTTCCCAGGATGGTTTCATATGGTTCAACGTTTACACTGCAGCTGCATAAATCTTTTCACTGCACAGTTACCTACCGGTGAGGATCTTAAATCAGACCAGATCAGACCATCTGCACAAAAAAAAGTAGTTTCACTTATTAAAATTTTGTTTGTTTTCTAATAAAAATTTAATTAAACTATTAATTGATTTAATTATTTATTTAATGGGAAAATTATTCTTTTCCTTGTTGTTCAAATATGTAATTGACACAATTAATTATTTGATTTGTACTTAATTTTTACTGCCAAATTTTAAAGTTTAGTTGAATTTTAATATAAAAATAAATAAAACTTTTGAGGAATGTAAAAATTATTTCTGTATGGATATCCAATATATGAAACTGTGAGCAAAAGATGCAACCTTTATGCTGAAAAAAATTTATTGTAAATTAAATCAATGATATCCGTGAGTGACTGCTTTCACTGGAAAATTTATTATTTGAAATCTTTTATATATTAATTTACTTTACTTGTGCTTGAATCCTTCAAATATAAATATTTCATCATATTCTCATGAAATATTTATTACTTTATACTAAAAATCAAATCAAATGTATTACTGCGCCACATCACATACATATGGCCTTTTCCCGCAGTAATACATTTCGTTTTCATGAGAATATCATGAAATATTTATATTTGAAGGAATCAAGCACAATACGGATCAACTGAAGTGCCAGTGTCAATGATTCTTTCGCATGCCACAACTTGCGGTACTGAATGCAAATTATAATTTAATTTTTGTTTTTGAGTAGAAAGAAGCGTTTAAAAATCATGTTTTACATTTTTCAAACAAACGAAAAAAGTGTCAAATAACCAACTGTTAAAAAATATACTGAGGAACTTTGCCTGGAATTTATAAGACGCTTTGAAGAATTGAGACTTTTTGTAATTTTCGAAACTAAGTCTGTTCAATTGCCGTATCGACATTTTCTCTAGCTCGTCTAGTGCCTTGGCAAAGTTGATTTCAATACAAACACGGAGGGACATAGCTCAATCGAACTCAGAATATATGTTTATACTTTATGGGCTCTGCAATAAATATTCTACAAATTACAAATTTTTTTATTGATGTTCTGTTAATATGTTCATTTCAGATTTGATGGTCATTATTTATGAAACTGAGTGATTTCCTTCATGTTTTCGTGTTGTTTATTTAATTTTTATTTTTGAGTTTGAGATATTCCCTTCTTAAGTCAAAAAGCACGATAGAAGGTTCAAAATATTATTTAGCTCTTAAATACCCTGACCCCAATAATACTTCATATAACTGTTGCTGCGAAGGATTAAATTTTATGGAAATAAAAGATTTTTTATCTTTTTAAGGTCTTAAAAAGATCTTCCAAATGTCTAATTCAGGCCTCAATTGTCTGGTAAATAATAAAATGAAATTAATTCAAACTATCTTCATTAGGCATCAACTATGTTGTCGAAGACAAAAAGCTTTCCTTTGCGTAGTAGAATAAATCTAGAAGATCAAACAACATCAACAAAAAGCGAGATAAAACGCATAGCGGTTTCAAGTAATGTTCAGCCTATTCAAACACACATTAACTCATTCATATACTAAAGATGAAAAATTTTAATAAAAGCGTTTGCTTTCAGCCATAAAATAAATTTCGTAAAACATTCTTTTCAACTTTATAAACACGAATTTAATATAAATTAATATTTCATACAATTAAATTAAACTGAAGTAAATCGAAAAACCAAGAAAAAGGAAAACATGCAAATGTCATTTTAATTTCCACTCAAGTAATTTCTTTATACGAGTGTGCGAGTATCCCTTCCATGTTATTCAATCCCTTGTGGTCTTAGCTTACCTACCCTTATGCAAACAATAAAGATCCAGTATGAATGCTCGTGTAAACAAAATTGTCTATAGTTTGTACAAATACTGTGCCACAGTCATAAACATAAACTATAATTTTTATACTTAAACGTGCAGAAATATTCGTTTTTTTTTCTTCCTTTTTTGTAAAGTTTTTAAACTATTTCTAAATTGTAGATTTACATACACAATAGAATTTCTAAGCACAAGCACTCTGAACATCTAATCTAAAGGAATAAAATCCTAACCCTTATAGATGTAACAGTAAACATTACCTGTCCCTGTCTGTACGACTTTTATCACTCCATACCATACTCAACCCCTTTTTTGTTTAACAAACTAAACAATTGTAATAGAAGTGTTTTTTTTTTTGCAAATGGCAATTTAACTAAAAGACAAAGAACTAAAATGAACTTTTTACTTTGGGTCCTGCATAAGGATACAACAAGAATGCGAGAGTATGAGTAGAAACTAAATATACTCATTTATATAAATATGGCGTCGTCTTTAATATCCCTTCTCATTTGGGATAGTTGCTGCGGGTACTTTGGTAAATGTCCTGTTGCAGAACAACATCTACATAAATGGGGTGTGAGTTTAGTTTGTTTTCAAAATGGTGTTGGTTGGTGGTTGGCTCGATTTTTTTTAAATAGTAAAATAAAAACAAAATTGCAGACTTATTAGTTTTTATATCCCTTGTAGGGTAAATGAACGCAAGGCCATATTAAATAAGTTTTGAATTTATAAAAACGAATGTAATAAAAGTTCTAATTGATTTATAAAAGAAGGATTGGATCTTATATTTGTAGTAGTAAATAAAGTAAACTTTTTTTTTTTTTTTGCTACACTTTAGCATGGCAAACTCTGTCATTAACTAAAGTAAAGTCAGTCTTTCAAGGTCTCACAAAGAACCGTTACTTGGGACTTTATATTAACTACAGTGCATCCTAGATTTTATAGTTAATGTCGACAGCACATGGATATAAGTTCTTTTGAACTTGAACTATGAAATGTTGCTATGAAATTTTCAATTGAGAAATAAAGTAAAACGAAAAACAACTTGGAACACTCAATGTCACCATACGATCGATTACGGCTGTTTGGCATAACCATCAACTCTATACAATATAAAATAAAATTTTCAAATTTACTTAGATGATGTCACTTCTAAGAGGCCTGATGAAATATGATGACAAAATATAAAAAATATTGGAATAAACGAAGGCACATTAATATACTAGGTAGTGGCAGTAGATCAGCTGACTTTCTTGTTTAAGTTTTCAGATGTCAAAATATGTTTACACTTATTATTTTTTTCTGACAAAAATTTTTTTCTTACAGTGTGTGTTGTGGAAATATATTTAAAACTTTTATAAAACAAAAAAGTTTCACACACTTTTTTAAACTGCATTTTATTCAAAAATTGTAGGCCTCGCCTACAGTTTGTGTTTTTCAGTTTGGTACAAAATGTGCTTATAAATATTTTTGGTTTTTACATATAAAATAAGCAAACAAAATCACAACGAGGCGAGGTTTAGGCAGCTCCTCTAGCTTAAATATATGCTAGATATACATGTAAGTAGCATCTAAGGAAACTTTATGACATCTAGAATAATAATATTGTAATTATTTATGTCGCGCTACATTTTCAAAAACTGAAAAAATGATGTTAAAGTGTTTTTTTGAGAAATTAAATATGGAATTAAAATTGCCACAAAATCATAACGCATCGATCTATTCCTACAAAATTTTGAAGTTCTATAGCTAAATGTGTTGTTTATCAAATGGTGAAGTTAAATGTATTTTTTTTCTTTATTTTAACATATAAATTTCCGGAACGGGGAGAAATGTGCGCAAAAATTGCTTTTTTTTACATAAGATAAGCTACCCTGCATTAATTAATCACGGAGCTGTCAAATCCTTTTTGGATTATGTAGCCAAAATCGGGGGACTAAAAAGCCCGTTTACCTTTTTTAAATCGGTGCTCTGCACTTGGAGGAGTATTACAATAATTTTAAAATGTTGTTCCAAATTTGGTAATGTTGGAAAGGGCTGGAGGGGGAACCGTTATAAATGTTGACCTAATTTTTATTTTATTCGGTAAAAAAATTCTTTTATTGGTAAACAAATTTGCTTGTGCTGAAGTAAATTAAAAATTATATAAGCAAAAAAAAAAAGAATACCACCTTTTTGGGGAAAATCCCTCAAAACGGTATTATTTACATATTCTCAATTCACACGTTTGTAACGATCCAACGAAAAGCGCTATCAAAAAAAAAAACTTTAAACTGGTTTATTCTAAATTTTATTAAGAATAAAGCAAATGTCATAAAGTAATAAAATATAAATGAAAATATATTTTACAAAAACAAAATACAAGTTGTTTACTTATTGTTGTAGTTGTTTTAGAACTGCTATTACCTGTAAAATTAATGTGCTTTGGAAATAAACCTTGTGGAAGTAATTCTACATTTTCCGTTGATTGAAAAAATAATTCCTAGATGATTATAAAAAATAAATTTATAGGAAAATGAGTTGGCAGATGCTTACCTTTTACTGCCTTGAATATATTCCGAGTAGAATTCGCTTACTAGTGGCAACATTAACCATAAATCTTATACATTTTCCGGCCGTAGTTCTGCTTAGTGAGCTGAAGTGCTGAGGCCTCACTTCGTTTAACGGAAAGCTCAAATAATGTAAAAGAGCTCGATGACAACTTCGGAGATCAAAAAACTAGAAGTTCAACTATAAAAGAGGAAAGATCGAGGCATAGGGAATCGAAGAAGCACATAATCAGATGTTGGTTTCATCAAACAAAGTAAACATTTGTCATTGTCATAGTAGTAGCTAAGAACATGTAATAGGAGAATTATGATATGCTAAAACTAAGAAAAGGGAAAACTGCTTGCATACCCTTTAAAAAGATATAAAGCGTAAATTTAATAATACTCAATCAGAGTTTCATAGAGAAATTATCTGTCCCACCGTCAGTATATGAAAACTTTAAGCAATAATGAACCTTATGGCCAGCCTGAGAATTACAGTAAGTAACATAGAGAATAAGCGCAACGAAAAGATCACTCCACTCAGCCAAATACTTTGGCTGAAATAAATGTTAGTTTTTTTTTAATTTATTCCATTTGCTCAACTAAAAAATTGTTACAAAAATTATATAGTTTGTGACATATAACGTTATTCACCTCATTTTAATTTTTTCGGTCAAATCTCCATTTAGGTTTTTTGCATAACTCTCTATTAAGACATGAAATAGCAAATGTCTTGTATCCATTAAAAATTGGTTTTTTCACCTAACTACGATGATGAAAGTACAATAATGGTGAATTTTAAACCCGAATTTGACGAACAGAATAACTGTAAAACAAACTGTCATACTGCCTCACAAAGAAACAGGATTGGTAAAAAATCGGTTAGTATATTTAAAATTTAACTATTAATATCATAATTTATTTTTTATTATATATAAAATATAATCTTGACACATTTTTCATATTGAAAACTAACAAGCGATATTGGATATTAAAACTTGGTTGCAATTACTGTTAACAAAGTTTACCTGACAGATTTGTGTATTCACTACAGTATTTTTTGTTAATTGGGTGGTGCAACTGAACTTGTTCATCAAATTTCTGCTAATACCTGAATGTTGGTAGTTAGAATCATAAATTCAACCGTATCACTGAAAATCAAATATTTTAGTTTGAAAATAAAAAATTTTATGGTAGCTACTCGTAAAATTAGCTAATATTTGAAAAGGTTTGAATTATTTAGGATTGTCCAAACATGTATTTTCGGATGAAATGGAAAGTGGATGGTTTTAAGTGAAAAGTAAGAAATCCGGACGAAATAGGGAAGCGCAGTGGTGAGGATGAAGTTTTGTATCATTAAATTTATTAAACATAATCATATTCTTGTAAACTAATTTTTAAATAAATGTTAAATCGAAAACATTTTTTTTTTTAATTCACAATAATATTTTACATTGGTAGTAGTCCTCCTTCTCGAATAATTTTCTAAAACAGTTCGGAGTACCTCATTAATTTAGTCATGTTAACCGAAATCCAATTAATGCTCATAAACCATACGGCGATCGAAATTATCGAAATCAAATTTTGGCAATAATTAATTTAAAAAAAAATGGATATATAAATTGGCTTTCAAGATTTTGCGACTAATATAATAATTTCGTAAGGGCACTGGTTTATGCTGAAAAACTAGAAAAAAATCACGTCTTGCCTGCCAACATAGTACATTTTATTTAAGACATATCGCCAACATTGCGTGATAAAATGGGAAAAATTCGGACGTACTGAATGCGTTTCATCTAGAATGCCTGCAGTGTCCATATGCACGAAAATATTTTCAAACGTTAGTGTCATATATTGATCTCTCGAATAAAATTTTAATTAAAATGGTGTTATTTTTTATAATACAAAATAGTGTTATTCTTTGCAATTTAATGTTCTATCGGACATTTTTACCTATTTTAAACGAAAATATTGTATAAATTTGACGAAACTAAAAAAAGTGAATAAATAGAACGCAAGCAGTTATTCTAGACCACTACTGTTCCGTATAGAGAAAAATCTACTTTTATTCACCTTTAAGGCCCAACTATAATGTGCATAAGCTAGCTTTAGCTAATGTCAAAAATTCAACGAAAAGCCTGTCAAATGCTTAGGTAACTTATTAAAGAAATTTATGTTGCTACAATGTACTTATATAAATTTAGTAACTTATTTGCCACAGTTGCACATTTATATTTAATTCGTTCTTTTGCCAGAAATAATTTCTATATAAATCCACAAAAGTTATATATTTAATAACATTCACACACACATTTACATATTTTGGTTTATGTTTTAAGAAAATGTAAAAAAATATTATTACAAATTATTTCCTGTTTTGTGTTTGTGGCCAACATTTTCTATTGAACTAAAAACTAAAAAATTTAACAGTTTCGGTCTTAATTAAAATTTTTCTTTATCAATGTATAAACCAAAGCACAATCAGCTGTTTCCGTACGGAAAGTGCGATCAATTTCGTACCTTGCATAAAGAAATGAAATTTAACGAAACTTGACGAAAAGTTATCTTATGTACATTATAGTTTACCACATATAATTTAATGTATTTGCACAGTTGCTTAAGTTGGCATAAGCTAGTATATGCACATTATAGTTGGGCCTTTAGATGCCAAATTTAACATTTCTACTTATAATTATTTTTCCTTTTTTTGTTCGACATGCTTTTGTTCATCACCAACAATCCACATTCTAATTAGTTGGGTTTATGAAAAAAGTTTTTTTTTTGTTCGCTTTGTTAACCCATGTTTTTGTTACTTGAGCAAGTTTTTTCTTTTCTTTTGAATTAAAATTCATAAAAAATGAATAAAGACAACATCAACAATTACATGAACTGTAGAAATGCTTATGAATTATTTATAATAATTATAAAAAACCAACTGGTATTTAAAGAAGGTAGAAAACAATTTAAATAACGTAGATTTAATTTTCAGGGATTGAGGAAAGCCAAATAACATTTCCATCGAATAACAAGATGCCTTTTTATAAGTCCTAACGAACTGCGTGTTTTAACATTATTGCCTTTACTGTATAAAACAGTTTAAAATTTAATCTTATTGTCACAGACGTACAATCACCTGACTTAAATGAAAGATGATTCGCTATATACTGGAAGTAAATGCTCGCTACATTGCCTACGCTCGTAGAATAACTACAAAAAAAAAAAAAACACCGAATATCATATAAAAAAATAATCTATTTTCACAATAATAAGTAAATTTGATTATAAAAATTTACAACGATAAGAAAACACTTAACACAGATTATTCTGTATGGTAGATCTAGTACATGATATCTATTAAGCCTTCTAAGTTCCTCTGATTCATCTAATAAATTAATTGCCAAAATACTACCGTGGCGATCCAAGTATCTGTGGCTGAGGCGATCCAAGTATCTGTGGCTAAATCCGTTTATCTTTGCGAATTTGTTTATTTGTAACACACCAAGGCACGTTAGAGATGGTTCTTAATGTTTTAGATTGGTACATTTGTAAAATTTCTGTATTCGAATTGCATGAAGTACCTCATAGTTCGATACCGTTGCTCCATACTGGTTTTAGTATTGCCTTGTAAATTTTTAGTTTGTTTTCTAAACTAAGCTCTGACTTAACTCCAAGCAACCAATACATTTTCTTAGTTCTAATATTTAGGTATTGCCTTTTTCATTTTATGTGACTTTTCCATGTTAACTTTTGTCGAGTTGCCTTCCTAGATATTTGACTGTATCTGATTTAGGTATTGGGGACCCATTCTTTCTTTCTTAGTGTAAATGCTATCTAAGTGAACTTTTCTGTATTTATACTAATTTTCCTTTTCGACAACATTTTTAGCATTTCCTTAAAGATCTTATCAAGAGCTTTTATATGATACCCATATTGATATTTTAAAAAGTTTGAAAATTTACGAGGCCCATAACTCGGAAAATATGGGCGACCGTCAATTTTTTCATGTAATATTTTTTTCTCATTTTTTAATTCTCAATCGCCCCATACATTTGATTTTTTGATTGGAGTTACTTCATTGTTCCAAGCGGTATGAAAAATTACAGGCAATCGTGGTGTTTTGTTCGCTGACTGGAAGGACATGGATCGACTTTCAGTAGCAAAATTTTCAAAATTATGTCTGACAATTATCATATTTAAATTTTCTGTAGTTCATCAAGTGCCTTGTTAAGCTTTATTTCAACACTATTCAGACGGACATCGCTCAATCGACCTTGGTATACATAAGAAGTCAGAATATATATACTTTATAGGGTCGGAAATGGATACTGTAGACATTAGAAACGAAACGACAAATTTAATTGTACCCTTATTTCACTTTTTGTGATGAAAGTTATAAAAACTGCAAATCGATTCTTCGTGTTCAATTCTCATGAGTATTTAAATCAGTACTCAATCCTAATATTCCACGATTGGAAGGTACGTGCTACCGCCATTCAAAAAAGCTAGTTAAGGTCAGAAATATTTCTACTAAATCGGAATAACCATTTTCTTCAGAAGATTGAGCTTCGATGGAATTTACTATTTCAATCGTGTTATAATAATGTTAAAATCATTAATTCGATCCGTATTTGCTTTAAAACTACAACATAAAATTATATAAGTGCCGAATGACTCTTTTAAAATCAAAAATAATAAAAACACTAGAAATTGTTAAATACTACCAAATTGTTTTGTTAAGAAAAACGGTATTCAGAAAGATTTTTATTTAAAATAATAAAACAATTTCAGAAATATTACTTTGTTTCGTGTCTGTACCAAAAGTTACGAATATTTAGCCAAATATAACACAATTGTTATACATGTTACTTGGAGCCCTTAAAAAGTTCCAAAAAATGTAAAAAATGTAACCAAACGTCCACAATTATGGTAACATTCTTTAGAGAATACGTAGCTCAAAATGAGAGAATAAAATAGATTTATATCACGACTGCTGTTTTATCATTTTATTTTAAATTTAAATTCATAAGAATGATTTTGTTAAATTTGTCCATTTTTTGCATAAAAAGGATTAAAAGGGAAAAATAATAAAAGATCCCAAACTTTCTTTTCAAAATAAAACGATTAAAATTGCAGGAAAAGAAAAATATAATAAAATGTAATTTGTTAAAACAACTAAATACTGTATTTGATTATAATGTGGTTGGCCCTACTCGGTGCCACGCAGTGCATGGTTGTAACTGCTGTAAGAAAACCTATTCTGATTGCAAGGATGAGCTTTATTACACAAGTTGTTTAATCTGATTTAGAGGGGAGTTTTAAAACTGCTAAATGAATATTTCTTGCTAGAAGTTTTATTCAAACCAGGTTATCCTTGAGAAACTCCAGAAGAAAAAATTTGCTGAATAGCACGATAGAAAAACTATTGGACACCATAAACGTTTATTGTTGTAGTTATCGTAATTCAGTGATTTTTTTAAATCTTGTTTTTCGGAATTTTAGGTCTATTTTTCCTTGTCATTTTATTTAAATTAACTATTTTTCTTCATGTTGGGCTTTAGTGTACACAATATTGCTAAAAAGTAATATCATAATTAGATCTTAAAAACATTTTTGGAATAAACAAAATCAATAATATTTCAAAGAAGGCAAAAATAAATCGTTGCAAGTAATTAACACGGAATTAATACCATTCTGATCGTAATTTGTGATATGCTTAAGAGAAGCATAATTTCCTAGATATATAAATGTTATGACTTTATTACAGTATATACGAAGTAATGTTGATACGGAAATAATTAAACAAAGCTTTGGCTGATATCACCACTATTTCTCTCAAAGTAAGTTTTTTCAATATCGACTAGAGCTGTTAAGAATTTTACATAAAAACTGAGGCATCTTAGTCTCTTTTGTTCTGGCTTAAATATACTAAACAAATAATTTTTAAAGAAAAGATTATCGTTTTTGTTACGTTTTCTTTTTGCAGAAAAAACTTGTTTTCGTTAAATTTCCTTATAAATTGTTTAAATTTCGTTACAAAATGATTAAATCTACCCTTTCTGCTTTTCCATCCCTCTAAGGACAAAAAAATTAATATATACATGTATTAGTGAATGTCCTCAAGACTTGACAATTAAGTAAAATAAATGAGTTGTAGTTGTCAGGCATAAAAAGTAACGAAAGCAGTGGACAACGAATATACGAATAAATAAATAAATAGCCCTGATGTAACAAAAAGATGTTGAAAAAGTAAGTTAAAGTCCTAAAAAAATCATTAAAATATATAACGCTTAAGTATGAGATTAAACTTTCATTTTGGTAACGGTACGTGCTCACACACCAATTTTTGTACCGAAAATCATTATCAGTAGCAGCTAAGAGAGTGGAGTAGTTAACATGGCGTGTATCATTGTGTTTGCGCCACAACGTTACTGAAAGAAATTTGTTATTTACTTAAAAAAGGAACGACTAAAAGTAAAAGTATAAATAAACATCCACCCACCAAACTCCTTGTGATACACAATCTTATATATTTCAATATGTATAAACATGCATACAAACAAACAAACAAACGAACAAACAAACATACTCTTAATAATTCTGAAATGTGTGCTTTATGTTCCCCCTTTTATAATAAATGTAGATGTCGTTCATATATAATCCCTGACTCCTTTAAAGGATTTTGCTTGTATGTTTAATTTTCTTGGTTCTTTGTAACCATCCAAGTTTTACTTTTGGTGCTGTTGTTGAGGTCATTAATGTCGTAAGATGAATACGAAACGACATACATACATACATTTGGGTACGTATAGATATGAGCAAATAAACCTAATGCAATAAAAAGGGATTTTAAATACAAATTTGTTATGCTGATCCAAAAATTATTGAAATACTTTAATATGAAAATATATATTTTGTCTAAAAATTGGGTTTCTTCTTAAAAATGCTGAGGTTTCAATATATCATTTTGGGTATTGAAACTCATCCCACTCATTTATTTAAATTAAGACTGACTTTCAAACCGTATCAATACTAAATTTGTATGCAGTCGAGCCATCGTGTTTAAATCATGTACGTTTGCAATGCTGCCATACAAAGCATCAACTTTAAATCTGATGCCCTGATTACTTTTTTACTACGTTGCTAATAGAAAGTGTCCGCCGGGAGGGTAAACTACTTTCTTTTCTTATAATTTTCATTTAAATAAAAGAGAACGGATCTTATACTGACAATTATTTTATTTAATGTTCGTAATTAGGCATGGAATACAATATCAGATAAAAGTTCGTGTCTTTTAAAGTTTTACTTTATTTTTTAACAATGAATTTACTTTTACTTATAATACTAATATTCTATTTATGCTAATTTAAAAATACAACGTGAACTGTATTTTATCCTTTTTAAACTTATTTATAAAATTCTTTATAAAACTCGATGCAAATTTAATTATAAGAAAAAGTTTTAACTCTTTTGTCAGGCCTAAACAAATGTCATTAATAAGAAATATTATACTTTCTCAGCAATTGTTAACAAAATTTACATTGAAATATAATACTCTCACACCACTACATATAAGATATTTTGCCTTAAATTAAAACTGCAGACACAAAACACTCCCCCAAAGAATTCTAATGGTTTTAACTAGAAAATAATAAAAAGGGCTTAGATTTTTCTTTTAAAATAGTGGCTGGAGAATTTGAGAGATTTTGATGGAATTAAACAAAAGAAAGAAAAACAAACAATAGCTTTGGGTATTGTTTAAACACGATCTCATTAATTATTTAGATTAAAACTAAAAAATACTTTTGGAGAAGGAAAAAATTATTGTTTAGAATAAAACATTAACAAAATACCAATAGAATACAAACAGTAAGGACATGTATACAACACACACACATACATATGTATACACACAATAAATGGCAGGTCATCAAGGAATTACAAAATTCAAAAATCTACTCGGGTCAAATTTTATTTTGTTGTTTTTAATGGCAAAAAGAAGCAAAAAAAAAGAATGAAAAGGATTTTAATTGTGACGCCATTAAATGTTTGGAGGCAAAATTTAAAAGCCAAGAATGAGGCACATTACAATTTAATGATGAAAAATATTGGAAATTTACGTTAACACCAGAAAAGACAGGAAGAAACATTTTATTAATGTTCCTTTTACAATTAGAAGTATTAAAGGGATTGCAAAAAATGAAGTTATAGTAAAAAGATTGCTCAAAAGTAATTAAAGTTTATTTTTATTTTTTTGTTAGGTTTAACTCATTAAGCACCATGATGGTAAAAATAAAATATTTGTGGTTGGCGGAAATCTCTATTAACCTTGTTTGGATTTCGTTTGGTCCAATTAACACGTTGGTTTGACCATATTTCTTTAAAAATGAAGACGGAGCTTACACTACGTTTGATAGAGATAGTTTCTACTCTGGACGCCATTGGTCCATATGAGTTGGGGCTCTATGTACCATAAGGCAATCATCGGTTTATTGAATTCAAGATTTTTCGAAACTAGATTTTAATTGGCCTCTTAGATTGTTCGAATTAATACCTTGTAGCTATTTTCTGCAGGGACAGGTGAAGCCACTTGTTTGTGCTGATAAAAAAAATAACAATTGACACCATTGAGGTTAATATTTTTTATGATAATCGTGACAATTCTCGTAAAAATTACCGTCCTGAATGTGCTTCGGTGGCCATATGCTAGAAATAATTTTCAAATATTAATGCGATGCAATTAAAATTATTTTTTTTTGTTATCTATACTTTAAATAAAACTGTAGCGGGGTCATTTCAGTACATCAAATATTTTTTGAAAATTTTTTTTTTGATGTAGATTGTAATTGATATGGAATACAAAACACCTTATTTTTGAATTTCTGTCTGTCTGTCTGTCTGTCTGTCTATATGCGTGTGTGTTCGCATCACGAAAAAACTACTGAATAAATTTCAACAAAATTTTGTGAGAAAGTCCCTTAGTACCTTGGTTCAAATATAGAATACTTTTTCTTCTTAAAAATAGGTCATTTAGTAACAAAAAGAGATACAATTGTGTCAGCACCTATTTAACCAGTATATAGGTACTAAAACAGTAGTCAGCACTTTTAATTTTTTGTAACAAGAAAATCTTTAACACTGTCTACAGAATTTTAGAATAATAGTTGAATTTGAATTTAAAGAAAATTTAAAATGAAAAAGGCGAAGTCGTGGGCACTGTTTGCTTATAATATTATAAACTTATATCCTATAACGTTTTCATATTAAAATGCAGATTATTTGTTGTTTGGAAATGCAGGGTATCTATACATAATTCGCCGGTTGCTTAAGTCAGCTCATTATTTTAATTTTACACATAAAATTTATGCACTTGCTTGTGCAATCTGTTGGCATCACTGTTAATTTTTTTTCTTTCTCTCGATAAATTAAAAAAAAAAAATGTTCTTATTTTTGATACTCCTAACGTCAGCATTCAGAATCGAAAAAAAATATAAACCCGGTTTGGTAATTTTTGTTAAAGCCTAAACATTTTTCCATGGGCTTCAATTTTTTTAAGCTTTTACATTTAAAGAAAAATGTTTTTGAATTTTCTAAAAACTTTGATACATATTGATTGCGTATCAATTAATTAAATTTAAAGATTTTTTAATCAAAAGATCTTTTTTCAAAAATTAAGATTGTTTTATTTAGTTGCATGACACTTAATATTGCAACTTCTTTTTAAAATTTATTAAGTATGTCAAAAAGCTTTATTTGTAAACAAATACTCTAAAACAACAAATTCTTTAACTGCCATTAAAGGCCAGGATTCACTAGCATACTCAGTCGTACGATCTGTCAAAAATGGCATGTGTGCTCGAAATGTATGATAGTGCGGATTAAAATTGTGTGTCTCAGATCTGTACGATTTTATAACCTTTTGAAATAATTCATAAAATATTTTCCTTTATGCGATAAGAGTTGATTTTTTTAAGATGAGGATAAAAAAAAAAACAATAAAATATTACAACCAATTGTTTTTTGCATCTTTTTTGTATAATAGTGTGGCACCTACGACACCATTTTGAAACGATTTTTAAAGTAGGAACGAATTCTGTCAGATTTTTCTGTGATTAAATCGCACGATTGTGAATGATAGTAAATCCTGGCCTTAATGGATAAAAATAAAAAATTGATAAATCTGAAAAAATCAGCGGTAAGCGCAGGGAAGTATACTCGTAACAGCTTAACAGCTTAAATACCCTGTACGGTAAACGTGTGTAAAGGGGACAACTGGCTTGGATAAAAGGCGTAGTAGAGTAGTAGTCTGTGGATGGTTAAGGTTACTAAACAAGGAATCGAATAGGTTATGTCTTGTCAAAACAACACAGTAGTGTACCGTGGATGGCTGCGTTTGCAGCAATAACGCATGCTTAGTAAATACGAGACCATAGGATTCACAAGACCGTAGGATCAAGGAGTATATCCAGATAAAGCAAAAAAGCAAAGAATATAGAATTTAAAACTAACCACAGTGGTATTTGCAATCAAAAGAATACTTTCATATATAAAGAGAAAAACGTAAAAATAGAATAAAAGGTCTTATTAAACTTTGCAAAATAATTTTACAAATAAAGTTTGTGTGTTAGTTTTTACGCCTCAAAGCTCTATCGGACTTAAAAATATATGATTAATACATGTAAATAAATCTACAGGTAAAAATTCAAAATTAAAATTTATTTTCTCGTATTCATATTGTGGACAATATTTTCTGCTTCTACTAGTCCTGCTTACGAATCCAAAACTTACGCCTACCTTCATCTCTTCTGTAACAAACTCATTATAAGCTCACCATTTCCCACTGTTTATCGGCCGTCATGAGTTTTTATTATTATCCATTCTGTGTATGTCGCTAAACACTTCATTAGAAGAGAAAAAATCTTTTAATGGAATGGCATGGAATTAATCATCAGTTGCACTTATCGCATACTTTCGATTTTCGTAAAAAAAATTTATTGCAATATTTTTACATGTCTCGGGAATAGCACGTGGCCAAAATCGGATGAAGGCTTGAAAATCGCAACATTTGTATTGAATATAAATTCAAACAATCTAAGAGAGCTTACTCCCCTCAACGGATTATAAAAAGTTATTAAAACAGGAATACACTCATTTCTGCAACCGCACAACTCAAAACTAACCCCAGAGATTGTTCCTATGCACCAAATAGTAAGAGTTTGTTGGCCATTAATAAGAACTTAACTGTCTTCCTAATGATTTATTGTTTTGCTGAAATCAAAAAATAAACAACTACAAAAAGGGAAAATTCTATGGTTGTGTTTTGTTGCACCAAAAAGAAGAAATGATATTTTTCTGCCACCTTCACATACGTGAACAACTACTTTTAGACAGTTTTGAATAATTTGGGGAAGTGTTATTCTTTGGCTTGTCAAGGAGCTTCATTTTTATTTGTAACCTTTTGTGTTAAAAAATGGAAGCAAAAAAAAAAAAAAACAAATGGTTTCTTTACTTATTTGGGTACAAGGTACTTTATTTGAATTATTTTTGTATATATGAGCTTTGTTTAATTTAGTAATGGATTAGCATTGTTGTTAATTTCTAACTTTCCTCTAAAGTCTAAAGTACTTTGACTAATGCTAAGTCATGTGCGTCTAAACAATTGTACAAAACAAAAACCCAAAAAAGAAGCGAAGGAACTGTTTACAAAACATGACGACCGTAAAAGATGAAGATTTATAGTGACACTTTTTTGCTGCCCTCACAAATAAAAATAAATGGATTCCATAAGACATGTACGCAAAGTAAACGTAGAAAGGGTTGTCATTTACTTTATTTAAATTAATGAGTTCTAATGTATAAAGATACCTCATATCCGTTTTAGTGCAGAAATAGAATATAAAATTGTTATATTCACCTCATACTAGGTATGTTAAAAATTTAAATATTATTGATAATTTTTAGAAAATTATCTATTCATTGATCTGTAACACATTTTTACCAGTAAAAATAAAATACATTGGACCTACAACAGTTATTTTCTCTTTTAAATCTCGAAAGTAGTTCATGATAATGATAATATTGTGTTTTTCTAAAGAAGGTTTTTCACCATAATAATTTACTTTTAATCAGTTTGATTGTCTCATTCTTATAACTCCCAATTGTACGAAAATATATTTAACAGTTAAGCGATTTAGGGAGATAGACCTCCTTCAAACTGCAACTCTCTCACATTTTTTACAGCATTTTTTGACAAAATAAAGTGCATTTTAAGCATTTATTCTCATAGTCAAACTTAAATCCTAGAATAGTGTTAATAGTTTAACGAAATTAAAAGTTAAGAAATATAAATGTCCCAGGAAATACTCGGAAAGAGGAATGTAAAATGTGGCGACTTATCATAAAACTATTTGGCGATTAATAAAGAAATTGGCGATTAATTTGCATGTTTTTACAGACAAAAATACTCGTATGTTGAAATCATTTTATTACAATTACTTTAGTGTCAGCATCACAATATGTCAGCTTTTCATTCTTACTTTTTTCATAAACATATTGTTACATCTTTTTCTTTTAGACAAACGTCCAATTTCTTTTGATTGCATGTACCTCTGTGGTAAATTCTGTATTCTTAATTTATGGCTTTTTCTGGCTATATTTCTTGATCCTACCGGTCTTATGAATCCGCAAGGTCTCATATTAAATAAACATGCGTTATTATTACAAACGCAGTCATCCACGCTGTACTACTGTATTACTCCGGCGAGACATTAACTACTCGATGCCTTGTTAGTAACCTTAAACATCCACAGACATCTCCACTACTCCTTTTATCCAAGCCAGTCATCCCCTTTGTCTAATAGCCACCACACACTTCTGCCATACACTGTCGTTCTGCTGTTCTCTGCGCTAATCGCTACCGTTCTTACTTTTTACTATAAAGGGCTTGTTGACAATTATTTGTTACTCCTTTAATAAATTAGACGTCTCCACTAAATTATCTGCCATGGCCTCACACAATAATTGTCTTTTCTCTTCCGGGATGTTTGTACTGATGCTTGTAATTTTTAACTGTCTTACACAACTATTATTTTTCATTAGTCCGAAAGTGGGCTCCAACTCATGTTTTACAGCACGCATCTCTACCAGCGCATCCATTGAGGTTGCTCAGGTCTTGTTAGATAATTGTGGTATTATTCTATACTTACCATTATTGGAAGTAGTTTTATTCACCACTCTCATACTGTTAACAGCAACAGGTGTTGCCAGATCTTACTTTTTCGTAACATTATCTCTCACTCAAGCCTGTTCGTCCCGAATAGGCACAATTTTTTAATTCTTAGGATAATTGCTTGTTCGTTTTTCAAATGTTCACAACTAGTGTACAGCTTTCATTTTGGGGTTAATTTTTGCAATCCCACTTCTGACACCAATGTTAGACACACGTACGGATTAGACACACGTACGGATTCTTTTGATTGCAAATACCAGACACACGTACGGATTCTTTTGATTGCAATTACCAATGTGGCTCATTATGAATTCTGTATTCGTACTTTATGGCTGTCTCTGGCTATACTTCATGATCCTACAAGTCTTGTAAATCCCATGGTCTCGCATTTACTAAACATGCGTTATTAATTCAAACGCATCCATCCACGCTACACTACTGTGTTACTCCAGCGAGACATGAACTACTCGATGCCTTGTTTAGTAACCTTCAGCATCCACAGGCATCTCCCTTCTCCTTTTATCCAACGTAGTTATCCCCTTTAATCCAATAGCTAGAATACATGTCTGCCATACACTGTTGTTATGCAGTTACATTCTCTGCGCTAACAGCTAGAGCTCTTTCTTCTTTTAAAAGTACGTCTGGACAATTATCTGTCTCCACTAAATTATCTGCCATAGCTTCACACAATAATTGTCTTTTTCATCTCGGGAGTTTGTACTGCGCTTCTTAATTGCTCTAACTTATGATCTGCTATTTTATAGTACGCGCCCTTACCAACGCAACCGTTGAGGTTGCTTAGCTTTTGTAAGCCAATTGTGGTATTATTCTATCTATACTCACATCATTATCCATCGTCTATACCTGATATAATTTGTCTTGATACATAACAAAACGTCGGCAGAGCACCTGTCAAGTTTTTGTTCATATCAGTGTGTAGGGGAAGACGTATTTTATTTATTATCATGCCAAATCATAATTGGTTTTTCTTCGTGAATGAAGGTTATTATGCACTGTCGGACTTTTGCCTAAGATTTTCTCCTTTATTATAAAGATTTTCTGCTGTACAATATGTGGAACAAATCCACACTTATGTATGTATGTAAACCTAAGAACCAGAACAATTAACACGAATAATATTTGCCAAAATATAAAAATTACTTTTTGGCGAAATATATTTGTTGAATGAAAAATGTAAATAAAAAGAAATGACATCTAATTGACGTTTATTATCAAGACAAAGTTGTCTGAGGTGGAGGCTTGACAAAATTGTCTTAACGTTGCAATAACACTAATGAGAGGAGTCTTAACCTAATAAATGTTTGTCTTGACAACGATTTGACTTTTATCAAGACAAAAATTTATCAGGCATAGACATAAGATTACCGGAAGTAATTTTATTCACCACTCTCATACTGTTAACAACAACAGGTGTTGCCAGATCTTACTTTTTCGTAACAATATGTATCATAAACACATGTATGAATTGAACAAAAAATCGTCTTCGTAACGGAATGCAGTATGAACTTATGTATATGAATATAAATACCAAATGTTACGTTTTCTTTTTACATTCAGTAAACTTTTTTATTAAAAATATAATTTTCATAATATCCAAGTGATTAAACACAAAAAGGATATTCAACTTCGTCAGAAAACTCTTTTCACACAGCGGCTCGAATAAACTGTATGAGTCCTATGCCACCACTTTTTGTATTTAAATTTTTCTTCAATATTTGATTATAAGTTGAAGTGACACGTCATGGTAAATTATATGTTTACTTACATATTGTGTTAGCTTTTCCTCCTCTTTTAAAATTTTTTGCTGAATTTGACTAAATTATCAGTATTAATTCAAAGAAGTTTTTGGTGATCTCCGCATTCTCCGTCAAAATTTTTTTTGTCGCTCCTTGGCCCTATGTCTATATAACTTTGAAAATTTTCTTGGAATCCACTTTTTTAATTTTGGCGCATAACAGCTTTTTTTTTCAACCAATTCTTTTTTGTGGTTTAGCTGACTGTTACCGTTTTTATTTTTTTTTTATTATAACTCACAAATTAAATTTAATTTTATATCGTATTCTTTCTTCTTTTCTTAACAATCTTACTGACATAAATTCACAAAACTTACCTGATCAAAACAAACAAAAAAAATGCAATAGACTGAGCTAAATCTGATTCTAAAATAATGATAACAAGTAAGAGTGCTATATTCGGGTGTACTTATATACCCTTCACTATATATTTATATCTAGTTTAGTGCAGTAACTCAAGTCACAAAAACAAATATAATTTTACATAAAAATGTCACTAGAACTTAATGGCTTAAGCATTTTTTTAAAGTTTTAGAGTCAAATTCATAAATGTACATTAAGAGTTTATAAGCCTTTAATAAGCAAAAGTTGACAAAAGAGTATTCATAAACGTTAAATAGCCTATTAAACCCTTTATAAACCTTTAATAAATATAAGTTTTTTATTGTAGCCTCTACCCTACTTTAAACAAAAAATTAAATGAATTTTGTTAAGTTTTATTGTTTAAAACTTTATCCTGGAGTAGAAAAAGTAATTTTAAGAAGAAATTGTAAAATCACAAAATCGTCGGTGATCCATATTTTTAAAGTTATGTATCTCTTATGTGTATAGAAATATTTTGTGATATTTTAAACACTTTGTTGCGGAATGGGACACTATAGATATCATATAAGATCTTATCAAAATTCCTTTCAGTCGCCATACACATTGCAAACAAATTTTTAGCCCAATAAGACTCTCAAATGAAAAACTAGCCCTTAGACCTAGTTTTAGCAATTGCCCCAAAAGACATACATACATATGTACGTACATATATAGTTATGTATGTACACATGGCAAAATATTTTTGTTTTAAAAGCACAAATTTATTTAAACAAGGTGAAAATATTCGCAAAATTAATAATAAAAACTTAAACAAAATTTAACTGGTTTGTAGTGGGCTAACAAAATTTTGTAAGGATCCTGATACGTTACTTAAAAAGGTATCCGATGATACCTACATACATATATTGGCCCATTCTCCCTGAGAATATTTGAAATATTGCAAATTTTATATAACGTAACTCAGAAAGTATGAAGTTTCCAAATTAATTTTTCTTCTCAAAACTACTTTTTCTAAACCCCGGACAACTTTTCATTTTATTTGCAGCTACTGGGCCAAAATAGATTTGATGTATAAAATAAAAATAAATTGAAACAAATTTGTTTGAATAGTGAAGTATGTAAAATGTAAACAATTCGATATAGATCTCGTTATTCGAGTACTTTTCATTTTACCTGAGACCAAAATAAACAAAAACATATTTATTTATAAATTTAATTATTACGTTTCTTTTTCGTATATTTTGCAGTAACCAGAACATATATTTATTCTAAAAAGGTTTCTTTTTGGTGTAAAAAAATATAAAGAGAAAACCATATTCGGTTTTCGGGTTAGTTGGGAATTGGTTTTTAAAAGCACTAAGTATAAAATAATAATAGGAGTTGCCAGGTAAAAACGTTAGATTGCTTAAAGTGTTATTGTGTGTTTTTTAATACAAATTTTTATAAATGGTTTATTATACGAAAAGTGTTCAATAACTATTGTAAACTTTAAACCTAAAATAGAAACTTTTTATAAATTAGGCCGTTAGTATTTTCTTAAAGATATCTTCAAAAGCTTTTAAGTGATACCCATCCTAACATCTTAAAAAATGTGGTGCACAATCCTACTTTTCTATGAAAAGTTCAGAGTACCATAACCTGGAAAATATGGGCGAGTGCCAATTTTTTCACTTGATGTTTTTTTTTCTTATTTTTAATTCTCTGTCGGACATCACTCAATTGGACCAATTTCTCTATTGAGATTTGTGACATCTCTTAGTCTCTTGCAAATAAGTAAAATTTATATTTTTGCTTTCTTTTCAAAAACTGATTTAAATAACCACTTTGATCACGCATTGAAAAAGTATTTAACAAGATGTAAACTAGGAAGAATTATTACTTTTTATAATTTCTCAATAATTAAATAAAAATTCAAATACAAGAAAATAAGGCGAGTTAATATGTTTCTAATATTTTTACAAAAAAAAAGTAATAATAATACAACAATAAACAAAATACTAGCTGGCAAATGAAGAATGCTAAATGAAGAATATTTAGCAGTATTCTAAAAATCAGATATTGCAAAAATCTTGCTCACATTTTATGAAAGTAGATTTAAGTAACGAAAACAAGATGATTAATATAAGTTTTGCAATGTAAAAACGTTTCATAAACCACTAAAAATTCATTTTAGTTGGTCTTGGAGCACTCACTTGAATGGCTCATACTCACACATTTATAAATAGATCATTTCTTTAAAAAAAAACCGACTTCAAGAAAGATTTCTTTTTTTTTAAATTAACTATTAAGAAAACCTTTCATTTTCAAATTCAAATTTTATACTCCTTATTATACCGGATTTAGCAATGCAGTTCATTGTAAATTTTAAATGTTTGTCTACAACTGTTCAATAGTTTGGCCACATACATACCTTAAATTACATCAACTATAACGGTACCCTTTAAATTATAATTTTAAATATTTGTATTTGTTATTATATCGTTCATAGTAATCGACATTTTGTGGATTTTTTCGTTTTCTTTAACCGATCAGAAAATTGGGCCATATGCGTATAGTTGTATTTGGGGACACCCTATAATTTTTAGATTTATTTCCGTATTACTTTATGCTATTAGGAGCTAGAGTGATACGCTATTTTTTTAGTTATAAAGTGGCACCGTTTACGATCCATAATACCCGTAAAAACATGTATGTTGTATGGGGACACCCTTTAATTTTTAAAAACATGAACTCTTTTGAAAAGGGTTCAGAAATGACAGGGTAGTGCAGGCACAAACATACAATAGCAACACTTACTTGAATTATAAAATCTCCTTTTTTTTGAAGTTGGTTAAAAACTAAGAACTAACCTTCCAGATGCTTTAGATGCTTTTCATTTAATAGAAATCAGACTTGCGAGTATTAATTTAAATTTTAATGCAGAAATTCTTGTTAAATACTGTTGTCAAAAAAAGTTGTACAAAAAAAAGAAAAAATTAATTTGCTTTTTTTTTGCAATTAAAAGAGAACGGCACAAGTATATAAAGACCTCGTCCACACTTTGCAACGTTAGTTGCGCAATTCTTGACTTATGAGGCTGCCGTAGTCTAAGTGGTAAACACGTTGACTACAAACCAGCTGCCCTGGGTTCAATCCTTGTGGTAAATCAAAAAATAAAAATTTTTTTCTGTTTAATGGTATATATACATATTCAGATCTAAAATTAAAAACATGCAGCCTCCTTCGTCGGTACTTCTCTATAGCATATTCGCCGGCGAAGTAAAATAATTAATAAAGTGGCTATATCTATCTCCTTTCACCACCTTTCTTCTCTCTCATCTATCCCTTTCCTAAAGAATGTAGTACGGTTGCCAACTAAGTAGGTATTGATGCCTGAAGTGCTACTTCTCTTAAAAAAAAAAATTCTTGACTTTGTAGGTACGAGAGGAAAGACGAGTAGATACGGGTGCACTCTTTCATGTACTTGTAATTATCTCTATCAAAATATTAATGTCTGGATACGAATGCAATTTCATAAGAGAATTTAAAAAACTGCAGGAAAAAATTGCATGTCTGGACGGGAGTGAAACCTTTCCAAACATTAATTTTTATTTTTATTTACCTAAATTTAACAATTTTTATCTAATCAGCTTGATTTTCCGTAGAATATATTTTATCCTTAATTAAAAATGAGTAAAAATTTTTAAATTTGCTTCAGTTCGGTTAAAGTTGTCGCTGTGATTCTGTTTTGATTTACGTGTTTATATTGGAGCGTTTTTTAATTTTTGTTCTGATTTTTTTTACCTTAAGTTTGATATTCTTGAGATATTTAGCACTACTTTTGATTTTAAAGTTTCTTAAATGTGCTGTATAGTCAATAGTGTAGTTTTTTGTGTAAGACAAGTGTTAATAAATATTTAAAAAATAGTTTTTAATGCACAAAAGAGACCACTTTGTATTAAACTTTAATTTGGCTTTATTACTAACATACACACGCAGAGATTTTAGTAAACATAAAGATGGTTTTCTGTTACTTTTTAAAACAACTGCTGAACATGAACATGTTAAATAAAGAACTTGAAGAGCCCCGAAGGTGAACAGGAAACTATTGTTTTATTTTAAAACATGCAGGAGTTGTAGCGGCAGATGCTAATGCACAAAAAAACAAAGTTTTAGGTTCCTTGTTTTAATATCCTTACATACACTCACACATAATTATGCAAATAGAAAACTAGAAGTTTTTGCAAAATATTTTGAGGTTTTAATTGTGCGTTACAGTGTAAAAAGAAAAAGAAAAAAAAGCCAAGGAAACACAAAATTTTATGTGTTAAATTAAAATTAAAACATCATGCTACTCTTTGAAGAGGGTGAAGGGGTATAGTTAACAAAAGTGCAGAAAACAAAAGTTTTTAAATGAAACATTAAGCCATCACTACACTTGCCCCCCCAAAAAAGAAGTTAAAGCAAATATATAACCAAAGTAAATCTTTGTACGTGTGTATGAGTGTTAAAAACCACTGGTCGTCTATTTTTAGGAGGAGCTTTACTCTATCTAAGACAAATACCTTTGAAGCCATGGTTGGTCTAAAGTTCTACACAAAATCTAATGTGGTTGAGTATGTAACAAAAGAACAAATAATATTCTAAAATATTTAAAACTAAACGAAACCTCAACATAAAAACTACTTTTAAAGCGAAAACAAAATTTGTGTAGGATCTCTAAAATATTTGTACAAGTATTGGTTGCAATTTCCAAAAGGGAACAGTGTGGTTTCTATGTGAGATTGTGATTATGTATTTTAGTTTTACCTTTCGTATTTGTACAAGGAGCAACTTAAACTAAATAATTATTTTTTCATTTTTATTTTATTTGTTGTAGTAAACTTTCTAACTAAAGAAACAAATTTTCATGCATGTATAAAAATTGATGTTTTGAAAATTAAAATTTAAATAAATATAATTTAGCTTCAAGTCTCGTATGCTAAACGAAATCGTTCATGGACACATGAGTACTGCGTATATTTTTGTTATGTTTTGTATGTACAAAAGATTAGATGATTTCATGTGTGCGTTAACGTACACTCGAAATATATTTAAATGGCAGGCTTTAACTTAAATCATTAAATGTAGACTTTTGATATCTTCTTTTTAGGATTTCGTACCAAAAATATAAAAATAATACGACCATATAGTTTTCGCTACAATTTTCGGCCGACCGGCCGTCTGTCACAGCCCTCCATCTCAGGAATAATCTTAAGCACCCTGTTTAAGTATTAACAGTCTCATTAACAAATATTAAAGGATGTTCCGAAAGTGACTTGACATTTTCTGAAATGTAACAGACATCTCAAGATTACAGCTTGTCCTAATAGTGACGTAAGTTTTATGTGGGTGGTCTTGTTTTTGAACTATAAACTAGTAAACTAGTAAACTAAAACTAAAACAAAAAGGCTGTTTCCTTAGTGAAATGTATTAAGGCTTCAGTTTAAGCAAATATTTGGAATTAGCTTACCATGTGTAGCAATATGCTCGCTATAAGTAAACATAAGTGTAAACAATAAATTTAAAAATGTATGGATGTTTTCATAGAGCTCGTGATTTCGATGAAGAAGGCTATCCCGATAGTAGCGTGCCTTTGACATATAATATCCTATCTTTTAAATAATACAATCAGAGAAAGACTTTTAAAGTTAAGCAACAAATAGTAAAAGGATTAAATTAAATTAAATTATGGCTAATACTTGGTACGGAAGAAACCCTTCGTATGTGAGTCCAACTCGCAATTTTTTTTTTATCAATTCAACGTATTTTTTTATGGCCTTTTATACTTAGCAATTTAAATTTTTCTCTTAAGAAAAATAATGTGGTATTTAAGGTATACTAACTTTCTGAAAAAAAATATTTTAGCTCACATATAAAGGCGATATTTTGGCAATCTTCAAATCGTGATCACTAGACTAATTTTCTGCAAAAAATTCGACTTAATGACAGGACATTTAGGAATATAAAGTTTGCGGCGTGAATCTACAATCGGCCTGCTATCTGTAACCTAAAGGACACTGATGGGACAATCGTTTCTGACAGTACTAAAATGGCTAATCTGTTAGCAACCCGGTTCTTTAAGGTTGGTCATTCTGTTCCGAGTTCGCCTTTAGATTCATTCGGAGCGAATGTGCGGGCGTGGAGATTTCTAGCCATAGCATGGAGATTTCTAGCCATAGTTTTCAACCATTGCTATAATATTGGTTATTTTTCAAAAGCGTGGAAATCGGCTCTCGTTGTTCCTATATTGAAACCCAGGTCGGATCCTGAAGTGTGGAAGCTATAGACCCATTTCCCTGCTATCAGCTTTTGGAAAGCTGGCAAAGATTAATGACGTTGTAATTGACAAGAACATTTTAAAGGACTTTCAATTTGGATTTAGAAGTGGACTTTCGACAACACACGCTCTGACGGTACAGACAGACTTCATTGCCAGGAGATTGAACAGAAGATGCCCCACGATAGCTGTCAGTTTGGCGTTTGCCAAGGCTTTTGACACGGTTTGGCATGATGGGCTTATGTTCAAGATGATAAGTATGGGATTTGGTGTTGGCATTTGCCGTATCGTGGACAGTTTCCTAAGGGACCAATCCTTCAGGGTACGTTTGGGTGATGATAGGTCTGGCGAGGGAGCGATTTCTGCTGGAGTGCCGCAGGGCTCTTTGCTAGGCCCTGTGCTTTACAATATCTTTATGTCCGCAATACCACAGCCGTCACGGGAGGATCTTTTAATTATCTATGCCGATGATATTCTCATTGCCTCTTCAGGTGCTAGAGCAAGGACCACAAACGATTGAATGAACCGATATCTGGCGTTACAGACGGACTATTTTGCAAAATAGGGGTCTTACCTTAAATATTGCGAAGACCGTAGCCGTAATGTTTAAGGGAAGGCGAAAATATATTTACCTAAATTGTAGACAATACATTTCATGTTTGACTATTGGACGAGAACGGATTGGGACTTCGGACATGCTTAAGTACCTAGGTGTCACCTTTCACGATAATTTCGAATTCTATCGACATATTGATGATATTCTCGAAAGAGCCAAGAGAATCTACTCTTCTTACCAGGGCGTATTGAAGCGTACTGGAGGTCTTGACAGGAAAGTGCGTCTTTTGGTATATCGCCAAGTCATTCGCCCTGTCATCTCCTACGCCTTTCCTGCTTGGTTTAGAATTACTTCTCACCAGATGGAGAGGCTTAGGAGATGGAAGAGAAGGGTTTTGGTCGCTTGCCTCGGCTTGAGGCCATATTTAGGACCAAATGGCGAATTTCGCAGGCCATCATGTAGGTCAATCTACAGCGCGATTTATTTTAAGCGCGTAGATGCATACATAGTGAAAATGGCTGTGAAATTTCTAGACGGCGCACAAACCCCGGATAAGTCCCTGGTAAGGGAGTGCTTCTCCAGAGTAGGTGGTTTGGAGACCGTACAAATGTCAAGGTATCTTTCTTCGTAGACCTATTGACACTTAGGGAAGCTGGCCTTCTCTACAAGGATGCAGACCTCATGTTCTACCATAGGAGGCGGCGCTCGTTTGATGTGGGGAGCACTGTTTACAATACTGCTTAATAGTTTATTTTGTATTTATTTATTGTTATGTTTTGTATAATTGTTAATTCATATTTTTTATATTAATATGAATTTGTTTTTTTTTTAATCTTTTTAAATAATTTTTTATATTGATTGTAAATCCACAATTTTTTGTTTAATATGAATTTGTTTTGTTTACTTTGTTTTATTCTTGTTATTATTATTTTTTTTTTGTTCTTTGTTATTGTTATTTAATTATTTAAGTTTTAGTTTGTAAGCATTTTTATTTTTAAGTACATTTTTGAGCGCCTCCTTTTTTAACCCCTTTTTTTTGGAAATTTTGTAAATTGTACTATAATTTTTTGAGAGACGTGCAAAAAAATACGCACTTTTAGTTTAGAAGTAGGAAGTTCTTGAAAAATACCTTAGTATGTAAGAAATTTTGCTCTTTTGATTGTTTATTTTTAATTTAATTGTTAAAATTTGTATTTGTAAATATTTGGGAAAATAAATTTGAAATTTGAAATGGTGAAATTTGACATTTGCAATCTTCAAATGGGGACTTGCGGTAAGCGTTCAAATTCTTGGAATGAAGATTCAATATGATTGTCGGTGGAACAAGAATATTTCTCAAGTCGCCAAAGAAGCATTCAAGTTTTCTGAAAGGGTGTAAAAAATACTTCGTTCCATCTGATCTCCTCGCTGTCTACGTCAACTTTATCAGACCGAAAATAGAATACAACTTGCATGTATGGACCAGTGTTTCCAGGGCTATTTTGGAATTGCTCGAGCGCGTGCAGGAGAGAACGAAGAAGTTCATCAGCAATAGTAGGGTATCCAGCTCTATTGATTTACAAGAGAAACGAGGCAATGTCAGAGCAATTTTTCCTGAAAACCGTAATTTCGCAATGCGCTCAGCATCCACTTGTGGTTGAATGTGCAGTGAATCGCACTACCCATTACAGAGAAAATTCGTATGTGGAAAAAACACACTGCGGAGATCTTTCCTATCACTTTCTGTGTGCAAAGAATCAAATCAAACATTCACAAGTACTACTTCCTCTATCTCTCTTCATATAACCTAATATCCTAGTTCTGGCATAATGCGTTGCGTGTGTAGGGTCATCCCCTGAGTGCTGGGCGTAATAAAAAAATCAAGCTTTTCTCTTAACGAAGTATCGCAGGCAATACTTGAGGTAACAATATTTTAAGAGCAATATATTGTGATTGAAATACATAGTTCTAGAAATATAATAGTATGGTTAAATATAAAAACAATATGGTTGTTAGTGATATCATATTATTGTTTAATGTCATAACATCACTGTTAAATACAACAATAATTATGCTATATCAATTATTTGTTCCCATATTTATAACACTTATTTACTAAATATTATTTAATAGATTGATTTAATTATACCCTTTACCACAAGTGGAAAAGGGTTTATCTAAATTCGTCATTCCGTTTATAATTTCGACCACATTCTGAGTTCTTATTCAAAGCAAAGTCGATTCAGATATGTCCGTCTGTCCGGTCGTTTTCTCATTGCAAAGGTACTAGATGCTGAAATGAAAATTTAAATACGCCAATCCATCAGACATAGTTTCGTAATTTTCGCTATTGAAAAATCAACAAGACACGCCTACGTCGCCTCTAATTTTTTCATTTCTTTTTTCATCTTTCATTTGTATTCATGCACATGGTTGTCTTAATTTAGCACTAATTAGTGAATTAAATAGTAAAGACAACCACCTGAATAAATACAAACAAAAGTTAATGGGTTAACAACCCTGAGCAAAACCTACAATTTTCGACGCTTTTTTTGGAAGTATTCCTCCAATCACAACCCCCGAAACGTATTTGTGAAAAAATTTTTTTTACCAATTTCCTAAAACCATCCATTTTTAATTAGTAAGAGGATATTTTTTATAATTTGTTACTTTGTAATATTTTATTTATCTGAAAATAATTAATTTATTTACAATAATAATTTATTTATGATTGTAACGATAAATTTTATTTAAAATTATTACAATTAATATATTTCTACTTTGCATGGTTCGTTCTCCTTCGTCTGATTCTTCAAATACCGCTTCCGAATGTGAATCCTCTTGAGCGTTAACAAGTGTAAGCCTTAAAGAAATTGCTGCCTTCGTAAAAAGTAATGATATTTTTTTGAAGTGGGTCTTATACTACATAGTAATTAGTGAGTCAGAACTTGGCAGAAGTCTGTTCATAATATCTAAGTTACCTTAAACCCTTGAAAATTTTTTGGCAAAATTCTGCCTGTAAAGCCGGAAATGTTTGTCTCGTGCCTCAGACGCTTCTTCTGATAACAGCCTAATAGACAATAATAATAAAAACTGTATTAAAAGCATAAACATTTTATGAATATAAAAAGGTTTCTTGCTCGTATATACCTATGCAAGATGAGAAAAACCAGAAAAAGGTAAAAAAAACGCATAAAATGGCGCCAAAGCGCGATATCAATTTTTCTACAGTATAAAAGTAGAGATTCTAAATTTTTTAGTGGTATTTAACATTTATAGGATCACAATGGAGATCCCTCTGCAAAACTTTTTTACTTTTTTTGTACAAAAAATTTAACGATAATAATACTTTTTTAATTTCGAACTTATGCGAATTACTCAACTTTCCTGATTTTCACAGTCTCAAAGAACGACAAATTTCAAGCAAAAGCCTTGAAAATTGACTATAAGATGCAGAATTTTGTTATCTGTCAAGCTGCATGCTTAAATTTTTAATTTTCGGAAAAATTATTTTTGGCCTAATATCTGGCTCGATTGGCAAAATACTGCTCTGTGGGTCGGTTAGCTTAGGGCACATTTCTCACTTATTAAAATTTTTCTTTCAGTGTCGGGCAAAAAAAATGTAACTACCTGCTTTCATTTTAATATTTACTATTTAAGGAAAACGTTTAATGTTTTTACAGGGTACTCAGTTTTCATTTATTAGTCGTAAAATACACATGTATTTCTAATATTTGTTTGCTAAAAAAACGAAAAGAATTATAAACGCACAAATGCTAAAACTCAAACACATACATACTTACCAGTATTTCTAAGTTACAAGGATTATTTTATGTTTAATATTCTAGGATCTCTATTTTAATAAAATACGTTAATAAATACATACAAAGATACATATTTAGAGTTAGTTTCATATTCGTCTAATAATGCATATTTGAATATAAATGTAATTATCCTTAACTATACACATGTAGTAGATTGCATTAAAACTCTGAAACTCTACAATTCTGCTAGTGCGTCTTTCTGTTCATTTTATAAAGTTAATTTACGAGAAAATTTACTACCAATTAGTTCAGTTTTCTATTAAAATTTAGCTTAAGGGGTTTATTTTAGTTTAGTATGAAAAAAATACACAAAAAAGCATTTTATTTATTTTATAATTTTTATTAAAATTTTATTAGTTTAATATGAAAGCATTTGCTTAGCCTGAAAATGTTTTCTTAATATTTTCAAAGCATTTAATTAATACTATTTTACAAGTTGCACAAAAGAAAGATGATGGAAAGTTTAAAACACAAATTTAAAAGGAGACACTTAGAGATTGTTTATCATTTGCTTGACTTTTGTAAATTGATTACATGGTACATTATGTCTTCGACACTGTGTTAGACATTACGAAGAAGCACTAAAATATATCAGCAAAAAACCCCATGATTGTCAGTCTTTTGTTAATCTAAACATCGCCATTCAGAAGAAAAATTAATCTTAAATTATGATGTTGATTCACCACATTTTTTAATTACTTATGGTTGCCAAAAATTTCGGATTACTGAATTTACTATTACTCTATATTCAAAATCGTTAACGTTAAATAGTTGAATTTTTTTTATATAAATGACAATAACCGTAAGGCGACCACTTTTCCAAGAAAGTTTTTATTTGATTAGTATGAAAGTTATAACAGGTTTCCTTGCCTATTGTACCTAATGATTCAATACTTATTTATCTTTTAAATATTCATAAAATAGTTTTTTGTTAAAATAGACTCCGCGCATTATTCCTCCTCCCCTACTTGGAACTTATAAATGTTTCTGTTCAAGAACTTTTTTAAAGTCGCTGCGGCCCGTTTTCGTCATAACTAACTAAGACGTTGACCGAATGTGTGCAAACTTTAGATAAACAATAAATTTAATCGAATTCGGTTTGGTGGGTCGTCAGTTAAAAAGTCACAACACACTTGCAACAATTTTTTTTTTATATAAATATCATTGAAGATCATTGAGGATAATAAAACTCAAGGAATGGACACCAGCAAATCTACAACCTTTACGAAAGTATAGATCGATAGGTAGTAAAACAGGCATGTTCTAACACTAACTTGTTTTTGAAAACGCACTTGATTTAAATACGTCAACTTTTATTTTACATGTTCTCAAATGACCAGGATTTACTATCATCCTTAGTCAAAATTTGCATGTCTGATCAAAAACTATGATAGTGTGGACTAAAAATGTACGTGTGTGACAGACCTTTTGAGAGATCTGTATGATTTCATATCTTTGGAAATACCTAATAAAATGTTTTTCTTTATGCGATCATAGTTTTTTAGGAGGAAAAAAAAACAACAAAATATTAAAGCCATATCGCTTATTTACTTCAAGAACGTCATAACTCAATATTTAAAATTTTGGAGTTAATCATACAGAATTGTTCGTCATTTCATATTGTGTATTAGTTTCATCTTTATGTCTTTTGTACTTTCCACGTTTTAACAGAATAAGTCGTTATTTCATTTATGTTTGGAATCTTTGTTTTTCAATAAGAACGACACATTTCGAGTTGTCAAGTAAATTTCATAACGTTAAGATAATATCGCTTTTAAAACATTGTCACATTTTGTTTTGTGGCTGTATATATGAAAAAATGATATTTTCAAAAGGCATCAACTTTTCGCATATAATGTATTTTTTCAATTATGGCTGTGTTGATAAAAAATATTAAATGAAACTCCGATTTTCTTTTCACAAATAACAACATATTTTAGTTTACGATACAGTATCGGATATATTTTTACAGCAGTAATGTCATAATTAAAACATCCCACATAGTTTGTCCAAGACCTCCCCTTTAATATATAATTTTGATGAAAGTTTTCTTAAATGATTTTTAATATTATGAATCATTTTACTATTTATAGTGGGAACTTAACCAGTCTGATATTTTTATCGACAGTGAGAACGAGTCAAAAAATTAAACTGCGATTATTTCGAAATTAATTTTTTTGAGTTACGGCGTTATTGAAGTAAATGAGCGATATGTTTTTGTATCATTTTTGTATAATAATGTTGCACCTACGACTGCATTTCGACATGATTTTTAAAGTAAGACAGAATTCTGTCAGATTTTTGTGTGAATAAATCGTACGATTTTGTATGATAGTCAATCCTGGCCTAAACTCACACGTTTTGGTTGCGATTTTTCCTTTTTTTCAAATTTATGATCGAAAAACAAAAGCATAACATTTTGCGGTGCAAGCATTATAGCAATCAAAAGAAAATTAGAACAAAATGCCTGGTGACTGATGTTGTAAGTAATTAGTAGATTAGATCTATTTTTGTTTATTTTGTTAATTATAACATACACGTTTGTAACTCAGAATATCCTAAAATAAATCTTAATAAATCTTTTAAAATACACTACCTCTTTAATCGCATGTTTAATAAGCCGAATAATTGTTTAAGAATTTAAAACTAAAATAACTGCATATTTTATTTGACTGTACGTTCAACCGCACTACAACTTATATATTTTTGAACATCAAGTAGAACTGCTGTTTTTATAAAATCGGCAGTATGCAAAAAAAAAAAAAAAAATAAATCAAAAAACATTAAAAACAAACAACATATGTATTTTAAATTCATTATTTACGACTTTAATAGCGTAAAAATAAAAATAGTTTTTGCTAAAAATATTTTTTTTTATTTTATTATTTATTTTTCAATTTTATTTTAAGTAAAATACAGTAGTTTTCCTATTTAATAAATACACAAGTTTGCTCCACTGAGTACCTTATATTATAATTTGAACCTATTTTTTATTAAATTTATTTTAGGCTTCATGCTACCAGTGTAATGAAATTTACCTTTTATCATTTTTTTAATTGTAGAGATCTCAAAACATTTCAAAATTAAACGACAAATAATACAGTTCTAGTTATTAATTTATTCATAACATGGGTACTAGATATAAGTATGTTAACGAACAGGACTGATCAAGTACTGGTTCGTCAAACCGGAAAACTACTGTACATAACTTCACATCATTATGTTGTACTAGCGATTGGAAGTAGCCGTATTTCTTGCGATTGTGAACGGCTGGACAACTTGCATGCGATATCAACTCCAGTTTTAAGCGCTTGGAGATTGTCCTTACATGCCTGAAAGGTGAAGGAACTGAGTTGAGAAATAAGCTGGCTATATAACTTTAATTAAGAATAATAAGAATTAAATAAGATTTAACAAACAAAAACAGTGTTCTTGGAATGAGAAGCAAGACTTTTGCTTGTGAAAAAGATTTCTTTATGTTGACACACATACTAAGATACTTCCCTGAAAATTTTATTGAAATTAATCTGCTTGGTGGTTTATATTTTAAATCGATAATAAGCTGCACTATCGAAAAATTAAAAAAAAAATAATTTAATGTACAGAGTCTGTACATAAAATTATTTTTATGTACTACAGACATGTTTTTTTAGAGTTTTGTTATGGACCGAATTGTCCATAAAAAATTATTTTATTAATCCTATTTCATCTCTAGTGATTTTTATTTCTGCTCAAAATGTTAACTATCTATCTATCCGTTGGGAAATATTGCAAGCCCTTTTGAGTGTTGTGCTGGAGAAACTGTGCGTTGGTAAATAAGATTTAAACGAAATGAAGTAACCATCGCGAGTGTTGTACGTATAGAGTTCCTGAGATTTGCTTGCTAGTGGATAATTTTTGTGGTCCTCGCTATCATATGGTGTAGACCTACAAGAGTTTTAGCAATTCACGCACCGGCGTGATGAGAACTGTGCAGCATAAAGTACAATTCGTTTAAAAACTTAAGAAAACGACCTGTAATTTTACTGAAGCTCAAATTGCACATCGAAAAGATACATTATCTTTGCTATCTCGTTGGCCACGTCAAAAAACAAATTTACAAAACGTGCATGTCATCGTCCACAAAGTGTGACAGTGTGTATGAATTTGGAGTGGTTGCCTGAAATGTAAGATATGAACTTTAATAATCTTTGCTTTCATTGAGGTGGCGGGATGTTTCAATCACAAAATTGTTTAATCTTGTTAACAGCCGACTTGTTAATGTAAATTTTTTATCCCGCAACTGTGACTTAGACCTTCTACTATAGGGCGCCATTAACAACTGCTACTATACATATAATCTAGCAACAATCTATACTCTTTAGGTAATTAGAGCCTATTCGTAAATGCATCACTTCGCTGCATACTATAATTATTCTGCACTGACACTGCTAATCTGCTGTTGCGTATGCTTTGTTTTGCTCATTTTAGATTGCATTTACGAAAGAAAAAATACTGGAAAATAGAAAAATTAATAATAAACTCGATTTGTGAACTAGATGATATAAAAATAATTCAAATATGTGTATAATACTAAAAAAAGAAGACTAAAGCATAAAGAACTAAATTTAATTTTATACAAGTTAGTAAACAGAAAAAACGTTCATTACATTGGCCATTTGTATGATTAGTCTTTTGCTTTTATTTTCGCCTAATATTATTCAGTGATGCATTTACGAACAGATGACACTTGCAGTGCTGCCACTTTTTGCATTTACGAACGTACTGCGCATTATATGCAGTGCAGTGATGCATTTACGAACAGGCCCTTATTGTCCGGGACGTCGAAAAAGTCTGGAAAAATTGCACAAAGAGAATAAGTCAATGCAAAGCTAGCCGCTGCAGTCACTGGATAAAATCGTGTTTCATAAACAATTTGTTTTATTATTATTTTTGTTTTTAGTTATTATTATTAAAGCGATAGAATAGCAAAAAAAAAGTTTATTTTATTTAAATTCAAAACAGCTGTATTTGAATAATTTGTTGGATAGGAAAATTAAACTCAACTTATTAAGGATTTTCATTGACTTCATTCAAAACATAATTAAATTTCCTATAGTTTTCTATTATCAAAGTATTATATTCTTGCAGTTCGCGTGGCAAACAAACAAATAAACATTTCTTAATCTTTGACTCTTGAAACCTACTTTTGAAATTTTGTCCTGTGATAAATTAAAAAACAAATCAAATTATGTTACTTAGCTACACCTAAAGTATACAAACAACCCCTTGTTCATTTATAAATACAGGAGACCTTATATCCCATTTAACGATACCTCACACGATTAGCACGTGTCGCTTACACTTTATGATTCAGGCATGTCAAACTTGTTTGTATGTTTGACCCATTTAAGAATACGTGAAGATGGTATCAATTACCACAAGGTGAAGATTACACAGTATTCCGTATTCTTAAACAGGATAACCCGTTGAAATATGACTTTTTATAATTCAGCATATAAAAGACAACAACCCTCTTTTTATAGAATAAATAGAATTTTTAGGGGAAAATTAAACTAAAATTTTTGTTTGAAAAAGAAAAAACGAAATTTAAAATTAAAAGAAAATCTATTTAAAATATTTTCGAAATTTTCTCTTAGTGCTTAAGATTATTTAAATAAATACACTTTTGTAACATGTCTATAAAATAAAACGAATTTTATAATTTTTATCATTTGAAACTAGAAAATCTTCCCTGACCAGCATCTTAAATTCAAAAACTAGTTTAACTTCTTCACATTCCCAGGAAACTACTATTTTTCTACAACTTGCTTTCTCTTTATTTTCTAAGAAAAAAAAAAGAAAGAAATTTATTTAAAAACAACATTCAACTGTATTTTTTGGGAACGGAACAATATTTTCTATATTTTGAAATTAATTTTGTTTTCTTAGGGGTTAAAAAGGGTGAATGTTATGTTGACCATTATAACAATAATGCTGATCATCATCACAATAATAGCGATCATGATCATAGAGAGATCATTTGAACAATTGACTAGACAACTGGTTTCGAAAACAAAACGTTAAAAATAATTTCAATTTTCTATGATAAATTACATAAAAATCACAAAATTGTTAGGGAAATTAGAAACTGGTTGCTTTTCTGTTTGCTACTATTGTGGTATTTCGTGAGTACTAGAACTTTGTAAATCATTTTTTTTAATAATCATTTAGTTTGAATTAAAACGCGTACGTGTTAACATTAGAAAACCGAAAATTGAACGGTTTGATTTTTAAACAAGAGTTTTGCAGGATTTTAGAGGAAATTCAATTTTTACATTTCCAAGACGAATAATGTTGAAATATAAAGACGTGAGTAAAATTTTACTTTTTGAAGTTTACTTTGTATTAAACTAAAAAAATAAAACATTATTAAAATTAAACTTATAAGAAGTGAAGACTTAATGAGTTTACTAAATACATCACAGACGCAATATGAAAAGTTTTCTCTCATATTTAATAAAAAAAAATATGTTATAGTAAAATGGTATAATTTGTTGCTTGCTATTCACGCTCTTGATTACAAGCATTTTAATCATTTTTAAGCTGCAATTTCCTATGTGGAATGCATTCTTGGCCTGAGCCTTTGCTGACATTTTTAGAGTAAGAAAATTCAATTTTTACAAACTCTACAACTCTAACCTGCAGCTGCAGAACTATCGATAGTCGGCACATTCGATAGTTTTGATAGTTGTACTAAAAACTATCGATAGTATGGTTTCAATAGTTTTCTTAAATACTATCGATTATTTGTAAATAAAACTATCGATATTTTCGGTAGTACTATCGATTGTTTTGCAGCTCTACTCTAACCTCCGTCCAATGCCATATTTTTTAGCTTTACTACAATGCATTGCGCGAATAAATTTTATCTTATAGTGCTTATATTATCAACACAAGCAATTAAATTATTCATCCGCTAAGGAGAAAGAATATATTAATTAATATAAGTGATAACAATATAAAGGTACGACTCTCAAAGGCAAAGTAGGATGAGGCAATGCTTTCAATGCATGAAGACTTTCTCCATTGATAGCATTTAGCAATAATAACAGCGCTTTTAAATTTCAAGTTTATAAACAAAAGTAGAAGAAAATTTTGTATTTTTTAAGAAATATTGACATCTCATAAACGTTTGTAATGTTCCACTGCAGAAATTTTGACTATTTTTGATGCCAAAACTAATAACAGGTAAACGACTAGACCAATCCTCGTAGTTATTTTTTCTTTTTTGAGTCAATGTTTGATAGACTTTCTCTACAGGGCTTTACAAATTTTTTTATCACTTATTGTTTAAACACAACTCGGACGAACGACAAATTTCGCACCGTACGACGAACTCGTCAACAAAAATTCGTTGCGTGAATTCGTCGCCTTTGATACAGTTAGGACGAGAAAAATAGTTGTTTGCCACATTTGAAATTATTAATAATTTAGGTTAAAAATATTTAAAAAATATGAACCATAATATTTTGCGATTTGTAAAAATCATCCAAATCATAAACATTATGTTTATGATGGTAGAGGCTTTGGTTTTAGTACGACAGCATTTAAGAAGGTAATGGTGGGTACGTCCCGTGAATACATTGAAAAAAGAGCTCGGTTTTCATTTAATCTGATTTGAATGATGAAATGAAACTAAAAGAAAAGGAACACTTCTTTCAAGCTACAAGAATGACTGTCCACAATTTTAATACTCTCTTAAAATTAATTGAAGAATGGCTTCAAACGTTTTTTAGAAGAGACCCTATTGATGAGGAGACGCACCAATGATTTACCATATTTCTTCTTTGGATATTTTTATATTGTATGCATGGCAGATTATACATTCATTAGTATCCATATATATAAATACATATGTACATGTGTTTGTATGTATCTTTTAAATTTTCAGATTAACAATATCCCTAAATTAATTATTTTAAAAATTAATTTTTGTTTATATATAACAGCTGGTAGTGTGACCATATTTCAACAAAAGAGATGAAATTGTCAAAAACTATTAAATAATGATTGTTTGTTATTCCTAATAGTTGTTATTTAAATTTTATGTTATATATAAACAAAAAATTTATATTTAAAAAAACTAACACAAGTTGCAAAAAGCAAAATAAAAATCGAATAAAAACGGGCACCCTGAACCAATTTAGTCGTCGTTCGTCTGCGTAAGAAATAAATATAAGCCCATCGCAAAGTTCGTTGCGCATGACGAATTTTTTTAAGGCATTGATTTTGCGCATTTTCATATACGCAAATTTATTTTATTTTTTTCGTTGAATATTCGCAACAAAAAAAAAAATAAATGTTCCGTCATGCAGGCTCACGAATTCGTACTATACAATATATGATCATGAACACTCTTTAAGTTTAATACCTGACAATTATAAAATCCTTATGTTTTTTTTTTTTGAGGACACGAGAAAAAACTTATTTTAAAAAGAATTTCTTTTAATTTGATTTTTAAAACACAAAGATTTCCAATTTCTTCATTATGTTTAATACCCCATGTAAATTCATATAGATCAGCTACTTTAAAGTTGCCTAGAAAAATAGGTACTTTTTAAAAATTTGCAGGCATTTACATCTGATATCAAATCAGTATGGACGACAACTGATTGGTCTAGCGAACTATTAAACTTAAATAGCAATCAATTGCAATCATGAGAAATTTTATTCAAAACTAATAAGACCTTGTGAGATGCGGCACATTAACCAATCGTACTAAATGTTTAACAATCTTTGGCAATATATGATATTAACGATAATAAAATTGTTTAACCATTTTGTAAAAAATATGACAAAAACGCTCATGTTACTTTACGTATTTGCCAGAAGCAATTAAAACAAAAATTTATTTGCAGACGTCTTAAGAAATTTCATAAAAATAAAAAATTGTTTAATTTGGAGGATTAACTAGAATAGGATAAAATTATAGTAATATATCAACCGCGAGTGTTTTAATCTGTGTAAATTGTGCTCCTCATATATAGATAATATATGTGTTTAAACAGCTTCAGAGTGTCTTCAATGTAAAATCACGGAAAGAGTATTAACGGTTTAAATAACATTTTGACAACATATACCACCATTAAATAAATTTTTAGTGTAACATTAAAATATATAAAAAATATATATATTTTAAAAGATACTAGTAAACCCCGCGATCTACTCATATACCGAACTTGAAAGTGCTAATATTATCAAATTATAGAAACATAATTTTTAATTGAATTGAATATTTTTTTTCAATGTACCAAAGCTTTGAATCGGTCATATAATGTGATCGTAAATAATAGGGCAAAAAATTGTCTGGCTTATTAATTATATATTCCAATTGGAATAGCTTTAACTTCGTATTAAAAACTTCGATCGATTTTATTTAACCATCTTCATATTCCTACCGATTTTGTTTATTCCTAAAAAATGCTAAATCTCCACTTTTCAATTTGAATGTGGCGATGTTGTGAACACCAAAATAACAATAAAGGTTAATCTAAAAGGTTATGATAATGGCAAATCTAAAAATCTTAATTAACCAGAGAAAATTGAATCCATTTTTTAATTTAAAAGTGGTTTCTTTTTTACTTAATTTTTCGTTTTTGACATATGAACTTGTGGAATTGAACTAGTTTCAATCAGAATTGATGTCTGTGACATGCCTGCTTATTACCGGTTTAAAAAACATTAATTTTATTTTTCTTCTATTTATCGGTTTTTTTTTGTTGTTTTAAATATTTAATACTTTTTAATAAACTCTTTCTGATATTTACTTTTTTTTTTTTTTAGTTTTGTATTTTTATACAATTTAGTGCTGGTAGTCTTAAAAATACATGATCTCATTTATATATAAAATATCATGCATTAAATTTATGGGTTTTTCATTGAAGGCCTCTGCTGTAAATGTGGAAAAGCTGTGATTTCTGGGTTTCTAAAAGAAAATAGCACTACAGTTCGATTTTTTCTTAAATATATTAAAAGAACTATAACATTTTCAGTGCCCCGCTAATGTTGGGTCTTTATCAAATTTGTCTTGAATTCATTTATAAGAAAACAAAAATTACTTTAAAAAAAAAGGAAATAAAAATAGTAACCGTGTAACCCAATCATTAAATAAGTATGTAAATAAATGTATGTGTACATAAAATATATGTATATGTATATGTATATAGGAAATAAAAAATGAAAAAGGTTACAAGGTTAAACAGCTAGAGAACGTCCTTCGCTGATTTATTTTTTTTTCCTCCATATTTTTGTTTATTTTTTTCTATTCTATTTACATACAAATATTTTATATCTTAGTATTCCGAAAAAAATTATAAAAGAATAGTCGACGAAAGTAAAGAACGACACATATAGAAAAAATACATTCAAATATTTCAAACAAAAAATATCCTTCGTCTATATAAAAACATTTTTTTTAGATTTATTCAAATCCTTATCATGTGTTGTTTTGTCTGGGTTAAATAATTTTTTTGTGAATTCTAGTTGTGTTTTCATTTTTTTTTTATTTTTCAATTTTGTTTTTCTAGTCGTTTCGTTTATATTTTCATAGTGTCCTCTTGCCAAAGCTTAGACAGCAAAATTAAAATCAATGTTCTGTTTATATGCGTTTGTGTGTATGTGATAAAAAAAAATACATAAATTCGCTTTTTATTACTGTCTAACAATTAGATATAATTTTTATATAATTGACAAAAAAAAATCAATAAAAATTTGCACAAACATTACTGTGAAATGAAAATTTGTAATACATAAGTGAAAAATAAATTTTTTTTAAGGTCTTTTTACTATATTATCGGTGATTTATGGAGGTATTATGTTTAAACATTTTGCATAAGCTGGAAACATAATTTTTTTTAGCAATCTGCACATGATTAATCCACTACTTTTTCACAGCTATTTACTTCGTATCTATGACAGATATACTTGTAGGGCATAGGGAAAAAGTTACTGAATCTATAGCTTCACAGAAAGCGGTGCTGCTTTTGATAAATAATACATTTTATGTAGTTGCAGCTGCTGATATACTTTTGACGCACCAAGATGACTCAACTGAGACTGTTTGAGCATATAAAGCCTGTAAAGTAGATGAAAATAACCACTTTAGTTGAAATTATTTTTAATTTTAATTGCGAGTACCAACAACAATAAAAAAATCACTTTGTTAATAAATCGTATTGCTTATCATTTAACATTTTAAGAGAATTTTTTAGTTGAAATTAGTTGAAATACATGTTTATTTCACGAAAAAATGAATAAAAATGCGAGTACTAATAACTATAATATAAATTAGAACAGCCTATACCAAAAAAAAATAAAAATTACAATTTAAATTCCACTGTGTTTTCCAGATCACTTAGAGTGAAAAATATATATTTTGATCTAAGTAATTATTAAAATTACTTTATTTAATTTTTATTAGAAACAGGGAATAAAAATACCAGCTGCCGTATTCATAGAATATTAAAATAGATTTAAATTGTATTTAGAACAAATTTGTGTGAAAAATTCAGGATAAAACACATTTCAAAGAAATTTTCTTTTATATAAATATGCCAGAAAATGTTCAAAATATTATTTGTATTTATTTTAAATATTAATAAATATAATTTACTTTAATTGTGCTTGATTTCTTTAAACATAAATATTTCAAGATATTCTCATGAGATATTTATTATCTAAAACTAAAAAATAAAATGTATTACTGCGGGGAAAGCTTTTTCATATGGTCATTTCACTATTGGTCATAGAGATCATCAGTGCATTCTACCCAGTCTTATAAGTCAAGTTGATTAAATGAGAACTTTATTGAGTCAATAAAGCATATGGATATGCTTTTTCCGCACTTATATTCTTTTTTAGATTTTAAATAATAAATATTTCATGGTAGGAGTCATGCACAATTAAACTAAAGTAACATAATAAAGATTCCAAATAATAAATTTTTATATAGATGAATGCACACACTCTTAGGGTTCCGTGCCCAAACTATAAGTACACAAACTATACATCTGCTTATAAGTAGTTAATTGAAATTTTACACAGAAAGTGTATTATTATGGCCACAAAAATAAAATGAGGACTAATTTCGTATACCTGTAGGCAAGTGAAAAGGTTCACTTCACTGGGCACCAAAAGAAAATTAAAAAATTTGGTTTTTATTTTTTATTAATCATTTTATGTTGGTTTCTCTACAGAAACGCATTTAAAAAAATAATAATTAGAAATTTTCTTAATTCAACATGATGTTATATATTTTGTTGTTGCGACATCTCGTAAAATAAAGTTTCTTTAAAATGTCAAAATGGCGATCTTTATTTAACCCCGTCGCTATTAACTATTTTCTTGGTCCTGAATTTCTGCTACAGTTAACTTTTACTACAAGTTATTGTTTTAGAAATAATGAAACAAAAAAACTTTATTTTTGGCTCCTAGATGAACTGAGGGCAAATAAAGACATTCGTTATTAAGTGAAATTAAAATTCTATTAAAATTTCCATCGATACCGAATACCCCTTAATATTTGTTAAGTAGCCTCAATGTTAATGTGAGGTTTATATTTAAGCTTCTAAGGCCTCGAAATATATAAATTTGTATGGCTGTTAAAACAACATCTTAGTGTTTTTTTATCTAAAAATTAAAACTATATTCCAGCAAAACTTCCAGCTTTGTCGATCAAGAAAAATGTTTGTCCGATAATACATATTTGTGCTTAAAAATAACCGAGGCCAAACTCTTGTCCGTCTTTTTTATGATAAAACAAACATTTTCGTAATGCAAAATTATGCAATAGCTTTGTGTCCGGCTTAATAGTCTGTTCATTATTTCATTGATTTCTATCACTGCTAATGTTACTTTTTTGGGTTAAAGGGCTCCTGTGTGGGAAAAAGTTTCCTTTCTATACCACTGAGTACAGGGCAGGACCATGAAGATTTTGCTCGTTGTCCTAATGCACAGTCTTCTTTTGGTAAATTCAAATCAGTATTTCTGATACGCAAAGCTTTTTTGTGTTGAAGGCAACTCTCAAAACTTTTTCTATTCCAGAAAAAGAAAAAAAACGTGTGATTTTGGTTTGTGCAATTTGCTGCAGCCTTATTTATATGGAAAAATATTCCATATGGCTGTTTTAGTGCAAAAGTAGTTTTTTTTATTGTTTGTTCATCTGCTGGTATAATTTTCATCACCTAGAGTTGTTTTTTCAAAGCAAGTTTATATATTCTAGTGTTTTTTTTTTTTTTTTTTTTAAAGAGAAGTAGCACTTCAGGCATCAATACCTACTTAGTTCGCAACCGTGCTACATTCTTTAGGTAAGGGATAGATGAGAGAGAAGAAAGGTGGTGAAAGGAGATAGATATAGCCATTTTATTAATTATTTTACTTCGCCGGCGAATATGCTATAGAGAAGTTCCGACGATTTTTAACCGTTATGGATGTCCACATTTTCCAGTAAAAATCTGAGCCTTTTCCTTTAACAAAAACTAGTTATTGATTACATTGCACTTATTCTTATTTTTATATAAAAGCAGTTCACTTATAAAGTTCTTTACAATTTTTATAATTTTGCCAAAATAATTTAAAAAATATATTTCTATTGCCCTACATTTTTCCAATACATCATGAATAATTTTAACAACTGTGACTTGTACCAATTTCAAAGATAACTGATTATCAAAATTGGTTTAACGGTTATTGTGCCATTAAGTAGCAAACATCTTTCACATGTTAATATATTTAACAATAAAACTTATACTGACTTAAAAAAGTGAATTGTTGATATATGTATGTCTTCATGTATTCAAAATAATTTTTATTTCCATTTCTTTTTTTTTTTTACTTTAATTCTTTTTTTTCAACAAATTAAAATAATAAGCAATTTTTACCGTAATACCTGATCTATTAACGTATATTATTTGCTCTTCTAAATTAGTTTCTTTTATACTAATTTGTTAATATAATCTTCATTTTGCTTTTTCATGAATTATAATTGAATGCTTTAAAAAGTTTTTGAGTTTGATAAAATTCTGCAGTGCATTTTTCCAGGAAATCCTAATGAATATATATTAAAAAAAACCTTCATTAATCTTTGGTAAAACCTTGTTCCTCAAAACTTTTCTTATTAAAATACAATATGCAATTTTAAGATATTAATATTATAAAATAAAATATATAAAAGTTTGCATTTTTAATCCCTTCAAATCCCTACATCCATCAATGACTTAACAAAATTCATGTTCTGATGCAAATACTCCACCCCTACAATCTTTCCATAAGCAAAGAAGCTTAAAACTTAATTTCCGAAGCACAGACACATACACACATACAAGAAATATTAATAGAGAGAAAACAGATAAAAGAAAAAAGAGATATAACAACAACTTTTAACTACGTTTTCTATTGGCTTAAGACTAGAAGATAAAATAAAACTATAGGAAAATAAAAGCTGTTAGTTAAAAAAAAAAAACAATAAAATGAAATGTGCATATAAATGCAATTTTTCCACACTTGGAGAAGATCCAAATACAAAAACTATAAAAAAAGAGTGCATTTTTTTCCTGAAAAACGAGTAAAAAAGTAGAAGAGTTTTTATGCAACAAAAACAAACTGCTGCGTCCTAATCTACGGGCCCACGCAGTAGTGTTCGCATTCTAACTGGGAAGAGAAACAACATTGACAATGCGGTCCAAAATTAGATCTTAGAAGTTAATATTTAGGATTTGAAACAAAGGAACCATTAATAAGCCGTAATCTGATTAAATTATTATTTTTTCAACTTTAATTTTTTGTTTTTGTTATCTAAAGATACACAATCCTCTAATTCCTTATTCTGATAATTTTCTTTCTGTAATTAAAAAAAAGAATAGGGTGTTCTGTTTTTCCCTGTTTGCGTGCCCTCCTAAAGGTAAATGATTGAACAAGCCTAAGTTTTTGTAAATACTTTTTTGTATTTAAGTGACATTTCTATATTCTGTATCGTTTTATTAAATAACATTTTATGCACGTTTTACTGAAATGACTTCGTCCAATTCAAAGGTTGAAGTGCACAAAAACTAACGCAAAACCAGTGTCATGTCATAACCCGCTTTCACGAAAACTTTATTTATTTGTAAGATTAAATTATTGGTTTTGCGGTATAAAGACGCTATATATTCATAAACTGTATAATTAGTGATAAGCTCGGTCATAGAATTTATTCTGAATGGGACATGGAGATTCGTAATCAGTGGCCCTGTGACCTTTTAGAAAGTTTTATCGGCTAACACTGATAATAGTGTTTATCGCTTCTTTATACCCTTGGGCTACAGAAGAATTAAAACATCCATGTCGAGTACGTCAATATTTTTATCTATCTATAGAAATGATATACACTATCCTTTCCAGATTCATATCCAGGATTTACTTAAGATTAAGGAATACACCATTATTTAATATAAATTTTTCACTATTTATAAAACGAAAGGCTGGCTGGATGCCCAGATAACTACCAGCAGCAGTACTGGTATAAATTTTTTTTTGGGAGTCTAACCGACATCCAGATAAGTCTGTGAATGCAGGACATCTCTTAATACAGTAATGAGATATAAAAAATGTATAATCATTGAGTACCACAGTTTTTGGGGGTATCCGGAAGAAACTTGTGTAGGAATCTGCTCCAGTTAATGCTGTCCCTCTTGGTTATTGTAATGAGAATTTTCAGTAGAATTAGTAGGAACAACGTACACCAGAAGCTCCAACAATCTAACCTACATGATATTAAAGTTTTTGATCTCTCAGTATGAGTACAGATATAAGAATAGACGAGGACGCTTTCGATATCCATGATAGGAGGTGTAATCATCCGTATATCGGTATCGGTAGATATTTCCAGGATGTTATGCCTTCAGATCTTGCATATATCTAAAGCTGACAATATTGTAGGATTAATTTATTTATTCCGATACCGTAACGGCTTGCATTTGGATCTGTAGGAAATCTAAGAACTCCTCTGACTGTCTCCTCTCATGCAACACAGAATCATCCTTAGCGCTCAAGTAAGTCTGTCAGGCTACTAAAATTATTAAAAAAAATTGGGTTATTTGTGAACTTCTTCTGGTATGAACCCAGTATGGGGTGACAGAGAATTAAAAAACGTCAATTAAAAAAATAACAAAAAAAATTTACGCCCTATAACTTTACATAAAAATGTCATCGGCTCTTAATGGGTTAAGCACTTTAAAAACATTTTGATTAAAGATCTCTTCAAAAGCTTTTAAGTGATACCCATATTGATATCTTGAAAAGATATTGTGCACAATCGTACTTTTTTAAGTTCAGAGATCCATAAGTTGGAAATTATAGGCGAGCGCGTATTTTGACACTTGATGTTTTTTTTCTTATTTTTTAATTTTCTATCGTCTCAAATATTGTTTTTTTATTTAGAGTTATTTTACTGTTGCAAATAGTATGGAAAAATTAGAGACAGGCTTGTTCTTTTACCCGCTGCCTTGAAGAACATGGACCGATATTGCTGATTCTTAACAGCAACTACATACTTCGCTCGATTTGCGTATTTAAATTTTCTCTAGCTGATCTAGTAGCTTGATATCAACACTAACACGGATGGACAGACAGAATGCGCTAAATTGACTTCGCTATGCATAAGATCTTAGAATATATACACTTTATGGGGTTGGAAAAGGATATTTTAAAAATTACAAGCGGAATGATGAACTTAAATGTATCTTTTTTCCACTTTTGGTAGTGAAGTGTATAAAAGTACGTTGCATATAGTTTTTTCGAGTGAGAAGTATTATTTTTAGAATGGAACGCTGGCTTAAGAGGTGTCTTTCTACAAGGTAGTATCTTGAAATATTTTAGGCACCATGCTCCGTAATCAGCAAGTCATATTTTTCCTTAGAGATGTAATATAAACAACTTTTTGTTGGAGATATTAAGCAATTCTGAAATCAGCGCCCATTTTATGAAACCCTTTTAGTTTTCTATGAAAACTTGACGTTTACTAAAAGTTTGGTTATACCAGATCTAATATCAAATGCATTTGGGTGTGGCATTCTCTATGCCAAAAATATACGTGTATGTGCATTAGTTTTTTGTTAGTTGCATGTATGTCTATGTATGTCTATAGAGGATTATAAGTCTGAAATATATACATAAAAATTTACCTACAGAAGTGCATATACGTATGTGCAAACCCTTGCATATTCTTACATACCAATACAAACTTTTAGTGTCTCTTGACTAGATATATAGAGATATGAAGATGTATGCAGGATAGACTTATGTTCAACTTTACATGCAATCGTAGTTAGATGGATGGTTCAATTTGTACGTACTCAGAAAAAACAGCATACAAAACGATATAGAAGAGTGCATCGTGTGCATCCTGTTTTACGTATGTAAAATAGAGCAAAAAAAGTTAGGAGCACAAAAACTGTCTATTTAGTTTTTGTCCTAAAAAAATGCACACACACACACATATATACAAATATATAGATCCCATTAATAGTTAGAGTTTGAGTAAGAAAATACGAAAACTATAATATTGAAAGGGGAAAAAACAAGTTTCATATCTGCACTGCAAGGAATATCATAAAATACGATTGTATAATTGTGTGTGGTATTGGTGTATTTTATATTCTATACGTACTAGTATTGTTAGGTAACCTCTTTTATATTCACATTCTAACAAAAAATCAAAACGAGCCAAAATAAACACGAAGGCTATCAGTGTATACATTCTGTATACAACAACTACATCAGCAAAAAAAAAAAATACTTATGGCTTTGCAAAAACAATAGCAGCACACTATTCTAACACACGCCCAAATCACGAGGATCAAATTAAAAGTTTTTAAAATCTTATTTAATATGCAAGGCAAGTAGAAAAGGCAGCTCCTGTGTGCCCAGAAAAAAGCTAAATTTTTATAACTTTAACATGTTAACGATGCGTCCCTTCTCCGGCATTAAAAATAGCTTTTAAATATTAAAACGAGAAAAGAAATAAATACGAAACTAGTGGAATTATTATTTAAAATTATTCTTGTTGATCGTGACTGATTTCTCTAAAAACAAAACAATGTTCACAAAAATTATGAAATTAAAGAAGAAAACAAGAAAAATTATGTAGTGTAATGCAGCATTTTCTGGATCTGTGTATTCATCATCAGCATTTTTGCATCCATCTACTTAGCCCTTGTAGACCTTGATGCATCGATTGTGCGGGTTAGTTTCGGTCAAAATATTTTCGCTTTTAAGCGAGCATCAAACAGACCTTCATACATCGATTGCGCAAAGTGTTCCTTATGTTTGTTTTCCACATTATTCCGATGTTCGCTTTAAGGTTACTTGAATTATATTACAAAATTTTGCTCATATTTGAGTTATTTTAAGCCGTAAAAGTAACTTGTGTTTTATATTATAAAATTTTAACTAAAAAAACTTCTAAATTTTAATGTTTCAAGCCAAGTGAAGTCATTTGATTTGTAACAAATGCCTTTTACCTTAAATTGTCACCGAAATGCATCAAAGGTACGTGTTCTAAAAATACTTGAAGAATATAGAGACCATATAACCCAAAAATTAAGAAAAAATTCCTAGTAGTTTAGTGTCAGGTCTGAAAGGGTTACATTGTGTATGTTTTAAACAAATTAAAGAAATTGGAAAACAATGAATAGCTCAAAGTCAACGTCACACACAACCCAAAGATGTTTTTCGTTTTTCTCTTTATTAATCTAAACATAGATTTGTTCCTGCTGTCGAATTATAGTTTTTTCATACAAATAATCTTTGTAAAACACTTGAAATAAATGTTGCTTTTCTACTGTCGCAATAAATAAATAATAGCGCTGTTCAATATAATTTATTTACTACAAGTAATTTAAAATAATTTACATTTATTCAAATTTGCAACAGACTTCATTATTAAAGTAGACAGTAAAAGTATAAAAACCAAAAGGAGTAGGAAATTTAATGCAATTTTAAAGTTAAATCAAATGTCAGAACTTTTATCAGCCACTTTAATAAGAATAATTACGCTGCTCTTTCTTAAAAATATGCTTCAAAATGAGCATCTTTTTTATAGATACTGCATTTAGCTTTTTAGCTCTCTTACAGGTTCAGTAGTTATTAGCTAGATATAGTATTGTCCAACATTTTTTAAGTGCATATTTTTCACTATCTCTAAGGCATAAAGAAGCTTGGTATTATCGTGTAATATATTTTCTTGTTCTGGGATATTAAACTTGAAGCTAACTTGATTTCTTCTAAACTATCTTTTTGTGCAAAAAATGTGTTTGAAGCCGAATATGTTTGAAACCGTTTTGAATGTAGGACTTTGAGGTCGTACCGATCATTGGAATTGCGCGATTTGCTAGTACAACAACAATTTAATCGAAATATCATTAAGTTGGAACTGAATATAATTCTTCTGTAAAAACAGATAACATCAACTAAATGGGCAACCTTTAATTTCCAAATTCAAATTTTATAATTGCTGTTATAGTAGACTTAGCAATCAGGTTGTTAGCAAATCTCAACCGTCCGTCTGTAACAGCCTATAATTATTATACCAAGCAAAGTAGTAGACATTCTGTCTCATTATCAAGTGTTTGTTTATAACAGTTAAGATAGGGCCATATAGGTCAAATTACACTTATTTTGGGAACGCCCTTTAATTTCTAAATTTAAATTATAAACTTGTTATTATAACGGACTTTACATTACGTGTTTCTTATAAGTTTCAGCTGTTTATCTATAACGGTTCAAAAATTGGGCCATATACACAATTTAGGTCAACTATTGGGACACCATTTCAATTCCAAATCCAAATTTTATACTTGTTGATAAAGCGGAGTTAGAAATACAGGTTTGATGTTAATTTCAAGCGTCTGTCTAAGACTGTTCAAAAGTGACTGTTCATATGCATCAAATTAAATTAACTATTAGGGCACCCTTTAATTTATTATTTTGAATATAATAATGCTTGTTACTAGAACGGTCATAACAATCGACATTCTGTCCAATTTGGAAACGTTTGTTTATAACGGCCTATATAGGTCAATTTAAGTCACCTATTTTTGTATTACTTTTTGCTTGGGAGCTATAGCGATACGCAGATTTTTTTTATTTTAAAGTAAAACCATGTATGTTTTATGGGGACACCCTTTCATTTTTAAGATTACGAACTGTTAAATAATAATTATAATTATAATTATTATTAATTATGTTAATTTAAACGGGACCAATCTTGCTAATATTTGAAAATAGATCCAGAAATGACTGAGTTGTTAAGGCACAAACATAAAGAAGGCAATAGGCTGTTGAATTGTTAACCTTCTTCTTTTTTTGAAGTCGGTTAAAAGTAGAAAAAACAAATACATAGTTGTTAATAATGGTTATTTTTTTTTTTTTTTTTTTGTTTATTGATATCACAAAAAAAGTTTTTAAACCTTATAAAAGTTTTAAAATTGATTCAATTGTTTATTTGATTAAAAAATTTTCTATCGACTTTCAATTAAATAAAATTTCATTCTAAAAACATATTAATCCTTTAATTGGAGCAAGAACTTTCGTCTGTGTTACAAAATGCATAGAAAAGCTGTATTTATTAAAAATTACTTTAATTATAAAATTGTTAAAAGTAACCATTATACTGTTTACAATAAAAACATTCTTATAACATTTTATTAATTAATATATTTTGAGATTTTTGATCGGATTCTTATTTGCTTTTATATATTTTACAATTTTTTTTAGATATTAGTTGTTTACAAGTAATTTATTTTGTATTTTTACACTTACCATTTTTAAATGAATTAAGACCAAAAAATTATGTATTTTTAAAACCAAATAATATTTTCTCTATTTTGTCCATCCTTTGATAACATAAGAATAAAATTCTCATAATATTTTTATATATATTTTACAATAGTTATAAATACTATAATTATTGAACTTTGGGCTGAGTTAAAAGTTTAACAAAAATCAAATATTTTGTATTTATATGCATACTGATCATTTCATGATTCAATTTTAATAATAAGTTGTTTAATATTATAATGTCATTGTTACAGTTATTATAATATCTTTTTTGTGACTGTATAAGATGTATTCTATCTATTGGGATGATGTTGGTTTAAGCGCGTAGTATTTAGAACTTAAATAGAAAAATAACTAATTTCTTCAAAGAGTTTTGTAAATCAATTTGAACCTGATTCTCATAGCGATTCGAAGGAGACTGTTATCTCAGCGAGAAAAGACTGTTTTGAAAACATCACCAAACCTGAACGCAGCACTTATATAAATAAACTATAAGAATTTTTTTTCATCAGGGAATACATATTTCAATAAACTAATAATAAGGTTAACATTAATTCCCTTTATAAGTCATATTTCTGTTTTGTTGTTTTAAATGATATGGATTTTTGTTCTACGACATTTTTGAAATTTGTCAAAACACCTCTTCTTTCAATAGCAAATAGTTTTAAATATTCTTAAAGATTTTAAATAACTTTTACGTTTTCCATCATGCTGTATAATAAACTAGAGTTTAATACAACAACAACAAGAATGTCAATAAAAAGTAAATATCCTGAACTGTACTTTAAACTATATGCTGTCTGTAAATTTTTGGTTTCGTTTGGGGACACAAGCTCTCCCTATTTTGAATAGATATAGATATACTCCAATACATGGCCATGCAGCGCACACAAACATACACTTATTAATTTGCATAAAGCCCCCCCCCACACTCTCAAACCCATAAACAAATAAATTACACTTTTTGTGTAGTTTCAAAAAACAAGCAGTAAAACAAAACGAGATGCAAAATACCAAAAAAAAAACTAATGCGCTAGAAAGAGAGACATTCATTAGAATTACGTTGTATATAGTATATAATAAAAAAAAACAAGGACAAAGAAAAACAGAGCAACAACAACCATAGCACCAACAAAAATATTTTAACAGAATTTGTTTTACACAATTTTCTCTGAATATTCTTGTACATTTGGACGAGTAAAAATTTATTCTCATACGAAATTATACTCTTCTCCCTAAACTTTATTCAAAACCAGAACACTTGGTCGTTCATACATATCTATCTAGTGGACATTTGCTTTTCTTTTGTGCGTGTATTTGTTTTATTTTGAGTAACAATTTATATGTTTTGGCTCTATGCAACTCCTGTATCCTGTGTCCTGTGTCCAACGTGTTTTGTATGGCCATATTCGAACTATTAAATGCCGCACATATAGTCGTATTTAGGGTGTTTTGTAGTTTCTGTGTAACGCTTTGACTGCTATTAAATAAGAAACTGTTTCTGCTAAATCATACTCCAAAGATTTTCGCCATAAGATTTGCTTTTTGGGGGAGAAATAAAAACGAGAAATTTTTGAAATGCAAGAAATTAAAACTGTAAAAAGAGCGTTTACAATCGAGAACACGCGCGCGAGTGTGTGTGTGCAAGTTGTGGAGTAAAGTGCAAAGAAATCCACATAAATTAAAGTGCTAAAAAATACTCATAAAATAAATAAAATATGAATGTTATCTACTGGCATTATCTGCAGAGAAAATGAATTCATTCTGAAGCAAAAAAAAAAAAAAAAAACGGCCGCATAAATTAATTTATAATATGATCTCATGATCTTACATTAAAATTTTAAAATGATATATGAGAACACGTCAACGTCTTACTTAAGAGTTTAATAAAGGACATTGAAAAAGGCAGAGATTAGAGAAGAAAGAACAATGCGACAGCATAGAGTTTATGGTTAATGAAAACAAAATTTTTGTTTGTTTCAAATTTTGGGCTGGAGATATCATTGGTGCATATAGTTTTTTTGAAAGCAAGGCTTGTCAATCACTAACTGTTTGTTAGCGGTGTTCAAAATCGTGACATGATGACTGGGTTTTTATCTACCTAAAGTAGAGGTGATTAGATGTGACCAATATGTGGTTTTAATAAGCTGGTGTCACATGCCATAAAATTCGTTACTGTATGAAACAGAACTAACTGGCCCCAAAGATCGTATTATTCAAAACTAATAGATTTCTTCTCATGCAGTTATTTAAATTCAGATGTCTATGTCAATAAGCCATGCATTAAAAGAGAACACTGCATCATTGCAATTTAGCCACAACTATGCAGAAAGATCATATATAATTTTGATATTTCCCCGATTTGCTATTCCATAAAAAACCATATCCTAGGTACTCTATTATTCAATAATAAAACAATAATCTAAGAACTTTGTTTTAGGTTCTTACGTTTATTCTGTGAGATTTTTTATTAAAACATTAAAAGACAATTAATTTTGGATGAAATCCATTTTTAACCGATTTCACAAAAAAAGGAGGTTAACAATTCGACTGAATGAAGCTTTTTTGTATTTGTGCATCTATAACTCAGTCATTTCTGGATCGATTTTAAAAATTAATTTTTATAAATTAATGATAATTAATATATTTTCCGTTTTTTGTTTCATTTTTAATTTAATTTCTAAACATTTTTAGAAAGAAAAATTATTTACAAATGTATGAGGACGTTTTCCAGCGTCTAATTTTTCTTGTTTTCTTTGTAAATAATTTTTATTTCTAAAAATGTTAAGAAATTAAATTAAAAATGAACCAAAAGCCGAAGTCAATTTTTATTAATTTATAAGAAAAATTAAAAATTTATTTTTTATTTGAAAGGTGATGCATACAGATTAGTCTCGTTTTAAAACAAGTTTTTAATCTTAAAAAGAAAAGGGTGTCCCCATACAGCAAACATGTTTTTTACGTGTATTATAACCCACTTTAAAATTAAAAAAACTGCGTATTACTATAACTCCCAATGTCAAAAAACAATGCAAAAATAAATCTAAAAAATAAAGGGTGTCCCTATAGATGAAGTCCATTGCCCATTTGCTTTTGCAAATTGGACAAAATATCTATTACTGCGACCGGTATAAAATAAGTATTAATATAATATATTAAAGGGTACTCCAATAGTTATTTTCATTTGATGTATATGTCCATACTTTTGAACATATGTTCAAGCCCTCATAGACAGCTGGTTGAATGTTACAAAGAACCTGATTGCTACAACAGCAAGTATAAAATTTGAATTTGGAAATTAAACGGTACCAATGTAGTTGATGAATTTTAATGTTTATTGCTAAATTGTTGAACAGTTGTAGACAGACGGTTAAAATTAACAATGAGCTATAGTGCTAAGTCTGCTATAACAAGTATAAAGTTTGGAGATGGAATATACGTGATTATGTACGTGATTATACTTTTAAACCGCTATAGACGGACAGATGAAATCTGTGTTGAAGTCGGTTTTCCTTTCGCAAGAATTATTTTACAAAGTTAAAAATTATGTTAAGACGATATCATGAAGTTTTAGATAAAAGGACATACAGAGCTAAATGAGTGCATAATTTTCACCGCTAACAAATGTGGTAAAATAAAAAAAATAAAAAAGCTAAGGGCTGTGTAGCAGCAGCGTTGACTACATCAATAGACGTCTTTGCATATTTGATTTGGTGGGGATTTTATCACAAGAAACTTGCTGTTGAGTAGCTGCGTTGAAAGGCGAATAAATAGTAAGCAGTAGTTCGAGACTCAAGAGAATCTCCAGTAAAAATTAAAAAGCAATTGCTGCGTAGAAGCGGTAAATGAATTAACGAAGGTGTCTGCAGTTGTGAATAATAATGCGCCTGTATGACACATAAAGGAAATCATTATTGAAGAGCAAATACTGATTATCAACTTTTTTACCACTGAGTAAAAACAATACATCTTAGCATGCTCGAATTGTGAAGCGATATTCCAAGTATCCAGTTTCTAGCGTCGGCAAGACGTTGGCATTAACTGTTGCAATATATAGGACGCCAGCGCCCTGCTCGCGTTTAGGACAAATACCGCACTTCCTATGGTCGTATAATGAAAAAAAGCACTTTTGGTATTTAATTCTATATTCTCGCTATTATTTTTGAAGCGTTTCTGATCTCACAATAAACACTGACAGCAAAGTAATTTTTGGAAGATCTTCAAGACATGCTGCCGTTGAAGAGAAATGCTGTTTATTCGAATTGTAACATTAAACCTCAACTCACGTATTTTTGCAATCTAAGCTGCACAACACTTAACATAATTTAAAAACTACCTGTTTTAAGTAGAGCGTATAGTTGAATGTATCGATCTGATTTCCCTGTCTATAAATTCTTCGCAACCGATTGTTTTAGTTGTACCAACTTAATTATTTTTTGCTTCGTTTTAATAATATTGTGATAAACTAGTGCTTCATGCTTTATGTTTTCTTAAGCTACATTAGTAACACTATCTTACTCGTACAGCTAGAAAACTAATCGTTTGAATTGGATTTTCCTAGATTAAAGTCGATAAGCTGCTTCACACAAATAGTTTTAGTACATTAATTTGTCTTTTATTCAAATAATGGGGCAGTAAGTTCTTCATCTGGATATGTACTTTTATGAAAATAGTAAATGACAATAATAATTTAAAAATTATTAGTATCATTTCACAGAAAAGAGTTTATGCGCCCTTTAACAGTTTTGTTTGTTTTCACATTGACAGTTTTTTAAATTTTTTTATTTATTTAATTAGAAAATTATTTTTCTCTGTTTCCTTAAATATTTAATTTATTCACCCAATTACTTAAAATTGTATATTTTTATTGATCGCGTTATTAACTCAATTAAAAATTTTAATATTTCTTAACCCTAAACAAAAAAAAATCTATTAAAAGATGTAATAATCCTTATCTATACATGCAATTTATCAAATGTCTTTTAAAACTAATCTTTATAGATTTTAATCTATATTATATGAAATTTTTAATATTTGCTAAAAATTATAATCAAGGCATTATTTCTTAACACCTTCTTTCAGAATATAGCCATATGTTACGTATAAACAAGTACTGTCTCTATTTTTCAAACCATCAAACAAAACTCTCTTTCTTTCTCTCAGTAAATTATTGTAAAGTAAGAAAATCAGCCATCATGTTTTATTCTTTTTTCTATACAAATATTCAAAAAAAGAAAAAAAGTTATCTCTACATGTTATTAGCACAAAAAGAAAATAATGTTAAGAGTCAAATAGCTGTGAGTATAAATGCGAATATTAAACCCCACGCATACACGCCTGTATGATACCCCCTCCCCAACTTTTCCATTTTGTTCAATGTTGTTTGTATGTGTAAAGAACTCTCGATTTGATTTTAACATTTGGTTTATTTCAGTGTTAGTGAGTAGTATTCTCTGCTAAATTCTATTGAGAGCAATAATATTAAAAAAAGGACAATTTACTCATCTTTACGAAAAAAAAACTCCAATTTTATTCCTTTTTCTATGAGTTTTGTATTTTAATTTGGTCTTTTGTTTATGGAGAGAACTAGAGGTTTGATGTTGAAGTTAATAATATAGATGTCACTGTGCAGGTGGTTTGTTCGTTTTATACCCTTTACCACATGTGGAAAAGTTAGTCATGCCGTTTGTAATTTCTACAATATCTATTTCCGACCCCATAAGGTGTACCTATTCTGAGTTCTAAGGCATAGGGAAGTCGACTGAGCAATATCTGTCTGTACGTCCGTTTTTTTAAATCAAATTTGTCAAGGCATTAGATGAGCTAGAGAAAATTTATATACGCCAATCGATCAGACATAGTTTCGAAAGTTTTTCTATTGAAAAAAAAGATCGGTCAATGTCCGCCTGCCTCTAATTTTTCCATCTCATTACAAACAAATCTAGCTTAATGAAGTAACTCCAATCAATAAAAAAAAAAAACCAATATGAGGAGATAGAGAATATTTTTGAGTTATGGGCCTTTGAACTTTTCATAGAAAAGTGCGATTGTGCACCATATTTTTTAAGATATCAATATGGGTATCATTTAAAAGCTTTTGAAGAGATCATTCAGGATATAATAAAATTGTTCAAAATACTAAACCCATTTAGGGCCGATAACATTTTTATGTACTTAATTTTTTTTTTATTTTTGTTAATTCTCTGCCACCCCAATATTTGTTTTGATTTTTATCGGAGTTACTTCTTCAAACTAGATTTGCATACATGGTGAAGAGTACATAAGATTCGGCATTGCCGAATATAGCACTCTTACTTGTTTTTTTTTTTTATTTAGTTCAAGGTACATTTATGTTTTTTTTTTATTATATTTATGAGCAGTACATGAGAAGGATCAATGACTAAAATTTCCAAGTTTTACATGTTATGTTTCCGAAGTAAATCTAATAAAATTTGTATTAGTGATTCAAATATATTAAAAAAGAAAAAAATATGATGAGTGATTTGCTTAAATGCTGTATTTCAAATCCTGTTCTGCGTTTTTCTGTTTCAACTGCCAACTTCGAAAGAGTAATTATCATTAATTATCTAATTGGGTGCTATCTTGCCTTTACATTCATTTCTTTTTTTTTAACAAGCCTTGCAATGATGTTTTTTCACTACTTAAAATGCCGAATAACATCTTCCCGCATTTTAAATAAATGTTCATTTTTTCACATTAAAGAATATATTAAGAAATACTTTGAATTTAAAGTTCTGTTTTTCAAATGATCATTTCAAGTGATGTTTGGTTCTGATCAATGCCAAGATTATGTAAATTGATTCGTAATTTTTCTATTCCTTACACCCTGTTCAGACCTTTTTTCTTAATTGAGGTAATTTAATTTTAATTGCGCAATTTAATTTGATATTCACACATGCTCAATTATGCTTATTCAATTAGAGCAAGGCATATTTATTTTACGGGTAGTGTCGTCTGCCCAGCTGATTTCTCTTTTTACAAAAACAACATGGCTTTTTGTTGTTGCTTTGAAGTTGAAAGCTTCAAAAATCATTATCGTATGACCCGCCATTTTTTTATTTGTTTGTTTGCATTTTTTACTTACGGCTTGTTGATTTTATAAATTTTTTCTTCTTACTAAACATTGTTTCCAGAGTAAACATTCTTGTTGGCATCTATTTCAATTAAAGATGCAATTAAGTACTAATTGCTCAATTTATTAATGGACTTCTTATATGGTAAATTCAGCTCAATTAAGGCCTTAATTGCGAAAGTTGCCTAATTGCGCAATTAAAGCGCATGTCTGAACATGGTATTATATTCCTTTTATAAAATGCTACATTTAAGCTACGAGCAAATGTTGATGTCAACCTTATTTCTTTAAAAGATTCTCATGTAGAAAAAAGGTTGTTTTTTTTCTTTAAAAGTGTAGACAAATTTCATGAATCTTACTTCTTTCTATCTTATGCAGTAGGTAATTCTTACCATTTGAATCAAGTTTCTTATAAAATTCAATTTCAAAGAAAGTTAAAAGTAAAATAACGTCTCTACGGAGAGACCAAATATTTCTTGTTTTCTTTAAAAATTAACCCATCATTTACAATAATTTTTCTTTTTTTTTGATTAGTGGTTCTAATTCAAGAATTTTCGTTTTACACTTAAGATCTACAGATTTAATACAACACTTGGTTAATAGTCACTCATTTGCTAAGTGAACAATACCAAACTTTCCGTGCCATATGCGTTACTCGCAGTTATCCCTTTGTTTATTTTCTAATGATACGTATTTTATCAGAATATCGCAGAATCGTTTTTTGTTAGTTGTTAATGAGGTTAGCAGCCAGGGGACTTGCGGCTACTTGCGAAACGGATTTTAGGTTAAAGGAAGGAAAATAGTGCTTGTGGAATTGAATCTCTAAAAGTGACAGGGAAGACTGATGAAATTTCGAGATCTTAAATCCCGCCTTTAGCGAGGTAAAAACAATATTGTCTTGAAACTGAAATTTTAACAGCAAAAAATAAACAACATTAACTTTATATGTTTGCTACAAAAATACAGGGTGTCTGCCGGGAAGGCCAACTACTTTCTTTCGCCGTCATTTTGATAAACATTAGTCTTGAGAGTTAGCATTTGACAGTCGTGAAGTAAACATGAGGCAAATTTATTATGAAAAAATATTTGATAAACCAACGTCGTAAAACACGTCAGGAAAAACATACTAAAAAAACGCACTATGTATCGTGTAAAAAATGATTGCGAAGATAGATATTCTGTAGGTACACAGAGAACAGAAATTCGTTCTGAGAACTGAATTCGTTGCCAATCGAATTTTGTCGGTTGTGTGTATTATATTGAATTCGGTTGTAATAGCAGAATGAATGTGGTACTCACAACTGTTTAAAAAAATGATTCTTGGGTGACTATAAAGTATTATTCTGAATGAAATAAAACAATAAAATATGCTATCATTTACTTTTATTTGAAAAATAAATTGCAGGAATAATATTACACTTTATAAATTTCACGTCTAGAGCCTTCCTTTACATCTGATCCTTCTTTACGACATATGTGTGTAGTTTCTTCAAATTTTCACCCCATACCGCCAGTTTTGCTGCTGCGCAGTGTATTTAAAATTTCAGATTTTTTTTAATTTACAAATAACTTTGTGAGATTGATTTTGGACTTACCTTTCTACAATATTGGACAAATTTTCACCACTAAGAGTATATGTATCTTTGTATTTTTAAACTGAAATATTGATTATTTTTTGTATAATGTTTACAAATTCATTTTTATTATGTCAAACATTTTTCGATTTTAAAAGACATAATTGATTTTTATGATTCTAACTACCAAAATTTGGTTTTCAGTAGTAATGTGCTGAATAAGTTTGGTTGTATTTTCCATTTAATACAATTAATTTTAGTAAATACACAAATCGGTAACGATAACTTTTTTAAGAGCTTTTACAACCAACATTTGGACTCAAATATCATATGTTAGCTTTTAGTGTTAAAAATTAGTCAAAATTATAATTTATTTATATTAAAAATCAAATTATTATATAAGTAATTAAATTTTAAGCATATCAACTGAAGTTTTACCAATCTTTTTTCTGTGTGTAAGAGGCCCAAGCATGGGCCACAACGTACTGTAAGATCGGCTGAAAACATTACTGCTGCTCAAGAAAGTGTTTAAAACAATCATCAATGCCAATTCAATACCATGCTCAGGAGCTTGGTCTTCAGAGAACAACTGTGGCCACAATTTTGCACAAGGATTTGCATTTGTTTTCATTTAAGGGTAAGCTGATACAAGAGCTTCTTCCACAAGACCATTTACGTCGCCGTTCATACGCCAATAGGGTGTTACTGCTGGCCTATACAAATCCCCATTTTCTTGAAAAAATTCATAATGAGTTATGAAAAACATTTTTATTAATTTCAAATGAAAACGGCGTAACGGTAACTATGACATGATAAAAAACGTTTTAACGCCATAACTGCATGCTGTGGGCTTGATTAACATGTAGTTTCAACAAGACGGTGCCACATCGCATAGAGTAAGGTCTACAATAGCATTGCTGCGTGACCTTTTTCATAACAAGTTATTTCAATGCTCCTGACTTCTTTTTGTAGGGATATCTGAAAAGCAAGGTCTATGCAAACAAACCAGAAATGCTTGAGCAACTCAAACAAAATATTCGTGATGACATTAATGAAATACCGCTTGAAATGTGTGAGGATGTATTGAAGAATGTCATCAAGATGGCTTGCACTTGTGAGGCTAACAGCAGCGGACATTTATCTGATATTGTATTTCACACATAATTGCCGACATTAATTAAAATATTAATCAATATAATATCCATTCTCTTTCATTTAATACAAAATTATAAACAAACATAATAGTAGACCTTTCCGGTGGAAGGTCTTTTGTATAAAAACAATTATTTTTTTATTTTATTTTCAATCTCTCGCCACATCATCAGGAAACAGAAAGTAACAAAGCAAATAAAAAATAATAACCTTTGTAACATAAAATTATTAAATAATATTAATGGTTAATAAACTACAATAATAAGACATATTAGATTTTTAATTATATACACATGTAATTCAAAATGAGAAATTTTATAAATTCCAGTAATTCGAAATCAGCACTCTGCAAACCGATTTCGAAACAGACATTTACTTTCAGAATATGAAAAAATTTGCTGTAAATACTAAGCCTTTATAAAAATTTTTAACTAATAAATTTATTTAATATTCATTAATAATTTTAATAATTAAATCGAAAAAGGACAATTTTGAATAAAGTCAATGGAAAGAGTAACCCAATCAACATATTCACAACCTCAAAAGGCAAATTTAGTCAATTGGCCGTATTACAAAGGATGTTCAATAAATTGTTTGTGTTATTTTTTATGGTTTTGTTGTAAAAACTACAAATACAAAAATGCATAAAATTTTTGCATGTTTAATAAAAGTCGCATTTTTATCATTTTTCATTTTTTTTCGTTCGTATTGTTTCTAATACGATTTGCTTGTTTTAGTTGCGTTTGAAATATTTTTGTATATGCCCCCGCAAAGACATGATTTGCATATTGACTCCTGTGTGTAGAAAACAAAATAGCATCAAATAGAAAATGGCGCAAATAAAAAATTGAAAAATATTTGAAAAATAAAAAAAAAACAATTTGAATAACAATGTCCGAACAACGCCCTGAAATCAAACATCGGTTACAAACCGTAAAAAAATAACAACTTTACATGAAAAAAGTAAAATTTATGTGAAAAAGTTGAAAGTGTGCATTCAACCGTGTGGCAGGAGTTTGACAAAACATGCATGCACTTCTTTGTTCTATATTAAAAACAAGTGTACAATTTTTTTTAATATATTTTGAAATATTGTTTTGTCGTTATTTTCTTTATGCTTTTTGTTGTTGCAATTTTTGTTTTAAAAGTTTTGTTAAAAATAAAAAAAAATTTTCATAATCATTGATTTTTTATCTAGCGTTGATAATTGACAGTGAAATTCTTGCAACAAATCAAAGAAAAAACAATAACTATCAAGTAAATGATATTGCGAAGGGATAATTTGTTAACAATTTAAAAACATCAATTTTTGGTATTTAACAGTTTTCAATTAAAGTTAGAATATTTATTTTAATTAGAAAAGAAATTAAATAATAAAGACAAATAAATGTCTTTACACTCACAAATGATTGTAGCGTATTGACAGTAATTCAGCATTTAAGCTTCTTTTTGGTGCAAATAGTAAATAAATCCTGTGATAGATAGAAATACGAGGAGGAAAGCTACACTTGATGACACAGAAATTTATAACATGCTGCATCTCTCCTTTCGCTTGGAGATGAGTTATCGACCATAACATTAAAGATCTGATTTAGACAAGATGGCCTTATGAGACAAAATGTCTGAAATTAGGGATTCTAACCAGAAGTTCTATCGGTAATTCTGAACAATTTGTAAAATTTTTATCAAGCAATGTGGGAAAATAGCTTGTCAAAAAGAGTGACGACTTTTTTTATCCAGGGCATGATGGAATTTTGACAACTCAAATGATTGTTTGACAAGGTATCAGGTAATTTTCAAATTACCCGACATCTCAGCAAAAAAATTAGTAGAAAGAAAATCAGTTAGCTAACATGTTTTGAACAGATGATGTAGTTGCGGCAAATGTGGTACTTTGCGTTGAGTTTAAATCCCAACAGGGACTTGAGTATAAATAAAATTATTGTTGCCAGTGGATAAATTATTTAAAAGAAAATTGTTGGAAACAGCATTAATTCGGCTTAAGTCTACCTTATGTTTAATTTTAAATTAATTAATAAATTAATCAACGAAAAAGGCGTTCGGCTGTGTGAGGAATTCATCTAACCAAATTAGCATTGATTAATTGTAAATATTTCGGTAATTTTTAGTTACAAAATTAATTGGTTTAAAATATGATGTTTACAATGAACACAACCGTAGATATATAGATGCAAAGAATGCTGATGAAAGAAAAAGCAATCCCAAATATGCTACATTCTGCTAGTTACTAATTTTACTTGTTTTCTTAAATAAATAACACAAAAATTTAAAACTAATTTTCTTTTGTAATAAATTTAGAAATAAAAATACTTAAGTTTGTCAATCCGTTTGTAATTTCTAAAATATTCATTTCCGAGCCTATAAAGTATATATATTCTGAGGTCTTATACACAGCGACCGATTCGGGCCGATGAGCCAAAGAAAATTTTAATACTCCAATCAATCAGACAAGATCGGCCCACATCTTTCGATGCAGGAGGCAAAACATCACGTCTGCCTCTAATTTTTCTATATCATTTGGAACAAATCTAGTTTTTAGAGTAACTCCAAGCAAAAAACAAATACATGGGGTGATAGAGAATTAAGAACAAGATATAAAATTGTCACTCGCCCATATTTTTCTAGGAATGGACATGTGAACTTTTTATTGAAAGGTACGATTGTTCACCATATTTTTAAGATATCAATATGGCTATCATATAAAAACTTTTAAACATATCTTTAAGAAATTACTAAAATTGTTTAAAAATGCTTAACCCATTAAGAGCCGATAATATTTTTATATAAAATTATATGTCAATCCAATATTTGTTTTTTTGATTGGAGTTAATTGACTAAAATAGACTTACATACATGGTGAAGGGTATAAAAGTTTCGGCATAGTCAAATATATAGCATTTTTACCTGTTTTAATTATCATCAATGAAGATTTATTAAAATTTTTAATAATTTCAAAAAATTCCGTAACAATTTAAACATTAAATTACGGTTTTTGTTTCTTTTGAAAAAATTAGATAGAATAATGAATTGAACACAAACAGGTAATAACTCCTACATACAATATAAATGTATATGAATTATAGCAAAAACGGTAATTTTAATGAAAATTTTAATTCAGGATAGAAATGCATTTGAAAAAAAATAAAGCACAGCATTTGAAGGGCCAAGCAACAAAATAAGGATGCTCTCTACACACACACGAATACACACACCTTTACACATTCACATAAATACACACAAGGCAAAGACTAAACAAACAAACACCCACAAAAGTCTACACGTATGCAGATGCACCCAAAGCCTTCTAACGGATGTCTGAACAAAAGCAATTTTTGCATATCAAAGTAAATGAAAATTGCATTCATATTTATATTTTTTTTTCGTTTTGCTGACTGGCATGCATGCAGCGGAAAAAGTACAGTGGGTGTTTAACAAAACCAATTGTTTTTTTGAATTATTTTTTAAAAATATAAAAATTTATTTTTGAAGTAATTTCTTTTTACCGTTTTTAATAGTTATTTGCAATCAACAAAGTGAATATAATTTTAAAAGTATAATAATCTGCTTAGTTACACATACAATTTATTACCGTTAACATTACTGGAATTTTAAATGACATTGACTGCTCCTCATTTGAAAGAAAAATTCTACATTGGTGCTATTGTTGTTTTTACAAATAAGTTTTACGTTGGATTATTTAAAAATATAGGAACATAGAAAACTTTAAATCAAGCTTTAGTTCTTAATTTTATTTTTATCTTCAATATTATTACTTAAAACAACTTTTATTTTAATTTAAAATTTATTTGAATTTTTCAATCAATATTCTCTTACAAATGATCATTAACAGACTGGCTCTTTAAAAACGGTATCAAATTATCAGTGGTGCCAGCAAAGGACAGGAAAAAGTTACGCTTTTCCTTCAAAAAAGTTACGTTTTTTAATTACAAGTTACATACATTTTGAAAATTCTTCGTAATAATATAGTAATTTAATGCATTTTATGTAAAATATAGTAAAAAGTTTTATATCATATTTCAGGGAGAATAACAAGGCAACAAATATATTTACTGAACAAAATAATATAAAAAAGAAAAACATATGAAAAAAGTTTCATCCCGATAATACTCATGAGTATTGAAATGAGGACTCAATGCATATATTCCGGGATGGGAAAGTGCATGCTTTCGCCAATCAATAAAATTAGTTACATCAGGATTTTGTTTAATAAATTCGTTTGAAATTTTTCTCTGAAAAATTGAGCTTCTACAAAATTTACTTCTGTCATTAGTTTAAAAATACCGTTATTAAACACAAATTTGAGTCTAAAATATCATCATTAACTTACTAACAATTTTTCCATAAAATAATGCGGCACTTCTTCATGCAAGTTAAAAGACAACTCTCTTCTTAATCGAGATAATATTAATGTGTGCAAGGTGGGACAAAATACATAGTTTTTCGTACGAAATGCAGCTCATATTCTTTGAAAACTGGAAAAAAAGAATTTTTGAAAATGAATTAATATAATTAAAAAAAAAAATCCCGTTGTTTAACATAATTGGGAAAAATTGTTGACAGAATCATTATGCTATTTCAAAGCAAAAAAACATTTCTAATTTCTCACTTAGAGAAAAGAGTAAAACTTCAGCAACGTTATATTTTTGTTTATTCCAGACTAATTTATATTTTGGCAGGTTTTGATGTTAAGAAGGTTCATATGTTAAGGGAGGTTCTTACCTCCAATAATGATTGATATTTCGTGTCTGTACCGAAAATTACGAAAAATTGTTCAAATATAACAAAATTATATATTTTACGTGGAGTCATCAAAAGTTTTATAAAATGTCAAAAATTTAACCAAACGGCAACACTGCAATTACACAAATGTATTGTATAGTAATTAGACTCATTTTTGTCTAAGCGTTTCTTTTTAACAAATTGTAACAATATGAGTCTGGTGTAGTCATGGTAGTAAGCACGTTGACTACAATCTGATGGGTCAAGGTTTAACTCCTGCAACTATAAAAAAAAAATATTTTTTCTGTCTGTTGGTATAAATACAAATTCAGAATTGACATTTCAGAATGCAGCCTCCTTAATATAACTAAACATGTATACCTTACAGCCTTCACTTATTTACAGACGTTTCATACCTACTTCACCGAAGTGGAAGAAACATGCCCATACGTACGAATAAGTAAGTAAAAGTTTTCTTGTCAAACTTAAGCCTGTTATCCGCACGTTCAGCATAATTGAAGCTTTCTTTTTGTTCAATTATTTATTTATTTTTTGGAAAATATGGATGATATTGATTTGTGCGAGATATAATGACAGCAGAATGGCTACCAAAGTCATCGACTTGCTGAAATCAAAATTTGGCAATAACTTGATTTTAAAAAATTGACATACCAATTGTCCTTTAAGGTTATGCGATGTAACAGCTCCCTATTTTTTTCCGTGACTTACTCGGTTGAACTCTCAAGAGCTGGAGTCTTGGTGGCCAAGATTGGGCATGGTATTCTTGACATATTGTAAGCAGTGCTCGACAAAATGGCAAGTGTTATGAGTGTTTAGATAACATTTTATCAAGATCAGCCGTGGTGGCCACATGTCCGAATGGTAATGCCATGTATTGAACTTTTGAACAAAAGATTATTTTGATTAAAATGGTCCGAATGGTAATGCCATGTATTGAACTTTTGAACAAAAGATTATTTTGATTAAAAATAATTTTTTTTGTGCAGTTTTTTTTATCGGGCTTAACAAACACCTTTTACTATTGATCATATTAGGTGCACTCAAAGAATTTACATGGTTGAGGTGACCATAGTTCAAGAAAATGTTTATTTTAATTTAACTAATGTTACGCTCTTTGAATTATATTTTTGAAAAACACAACAATATTATAACTGTTATATAAAATCATAATATTGTCTTAAGTCTCAACGGTTAAATCTAATCATTATATGCTTAAACTCATAATTTTGTAACAACTTAAGTAGTGCGGATTTTACGGATATATTCTGAAGTAACAGGGCTTATTTTTTAATATTTTTTTTAACTAAATGCTTTGTATAAAGCAAAAACTATAATTAAATACATAAACCTGAACAATAATATTTTATGGTTGAAAATACTTTAATTTATTTTCGTAGTAATAACCGTTTGGTTGTAGTTGGGATCTTGGTGCTTATTGTTTAAAAGAAATGTGTGTCAGCATAAGCTTAACAAAGAACATTTTCATTGTTTTATTATAATATTATAATAAATTATTTAAATTTGAAGCTGCGTTTTTAGATTTCAGTTATTTATTACTTTATTTTATGGCTGGGGGATTCTCTATCTGCCAATTGTTCGATTAGATAGAATTATTAATATATATATATATTGTTTCTCGTTATTTTGTTACACACTGTAATTTAAACTGCATTCTTCTCTTTCATTTCTAAAGCAATAGAAACGATGTTGTCTGTGTCTGTATGTATGGACTTTAATAAATATTTGTATTTCTATGGAACATGGTTATTGTGTTGCATACATCTACCATTTTGAAAAATTTTGAAAAATTTTAGGGATTCAATTACATGCACATACACATACACCTTTACTAAAATATACAGTCATGTATCACGTAATAAAACCAAACCATCTTCTATATCCTTGCTCTATGCATGCATTTTTATATAAATGGATTCCGGCTGTTGGTAGAAATTTGTAGAGAATTTCTATTTCTGTGTTTGTATGCGTTTATATGTCTCTACTAAAAACGATTTATTGCAACGTTATCCTGGGTTTTTATAGGTCTGTTTTATTTTTTAGTTTTTTTTTAATTCCAACAAAACGATGCTTGTTGATTTTTTTAGCCATAGAGTTTGTGATGTGCATAAAACTGCATTGCAATATCTCCATCTGATGTAGGCAAGTGCCAAAAAAGAAAAAACATTTTCTAAAAATGCATTTATATTGCAGTTTTTACTTTGCTGTTTTTTTTTTTCATTTTCAGGCATCCTTATTTAGTTTGTTTTTATTTTTTAGTTTAAACATTGGCATTTAGTTTTTGCTTTTTTTTATTGCTTTCATTTAAGTATTCCTGGAACGTTAGTTGCATTTTATGAAATTACAAAATTTTTCTATTTATATGCAGATGCATGCATCGTAGTACATAGTAGACAAAATAAAAAAGAAAATTATAAAAGTTTTATTAAAAATGTCTCATGTGGTGCTGGGATACAAAATAAATAGAAAAATGCAATTAAATAAATATATTTTTATTTAAACTATACTTTAAAAACTGTGCTTGTTTCTATTAGAATTTAATTTTTTTCATAATATTTATTCAACGCATATCCTTTTCTTTTTTATTGTGGATATGAAATCCATTCTAGTACCACTTTTTTATTTCTTCAGGATGGTTTCCTTTATGCCCTTTCGCATGCGTTCAGGTTGCGGACTTGTTTAGCAAGATCTCGATGTTGACTTCTTTGTAATTTATAGCATTATCTAGATCCGTCTTCTTAACCCTTAAAATTTCATAGCAAAAGCTTGATACTGTATTCCACCAACTTTCATACGTCATCATTTTCTGATCCCTGTGGCAATTCCTGAGCTGTCGAGAGGTATGTTTGTAAATTAATGTAACCTCTTTGTCCTTCCGATTTTTATTACCTTAACTGATTATTAAAGATATGTTCGAAAACAACTAGAGTGAGATTGAAGCTACATAGGCCCATTATGCCTATTGTGAAGTTAGATCTTCATCTTTTATTGCATCCCATTGCTTATTTACATTAGAGTCATTAAAAAAGTCATTTTTAAAATCTACACTGAAGATGGGGCATTTTTAACTGTATCAATCTATTTTAAGTAAAGTATAAGAATGACAAAAAATTTATTTTTTGATATGCGCCAAATGCCGTTAATGAGAAATATGAAACGTGCCTTCTTATATTACAAAATTTACACACAGGTTCATCATTACAGCAAAAAAAAAAAAATCCCTGTGCGTATTTTATTTGTTTTTCAGATTTTTAATTATTGTAGTGTTTTGTGATTTTTTATTTCGTATCATATTTCAACTGTATAAAAGAGCGGAAAAAAGTCAGTCGTAGACAGTGGAGAAAGAAAAGTAAACTTTAATTTTTTGTCTTTGCTTTATTGTTTAGACAAAAATCTTTAGTTTATTTAAAATGTTTGTCAGAAGTTTCCTGGAGAGCTAAGTAAGCGGCATCGAAATGGCCATCGAGATGTGCTTTCACCTTCAATAATCAATATCGGTGATTTAATTATTAAATCAGGATAATAAATAAAAATAGTAAGAAAGAAAGATATTTACTTCAATATATTTACATAAAAATATGCGTTTTTTTTTTGCTACAAATATTATTTGAACACACATATTTACACTTACATGTTTATGTGTAAAAAAAACTTCAATATATTCTCTCTATACATTAAGGAAACAATAAATTAAAGTACTAATGTAAAATATATTCAATGATCTACAAGACAAAAATCGCCAATGATAATTTAAACAATTAAAAGTGCTATATTCGGCCATTCCGAATCATATATACACTTCACCATCTATGTAAATCTAGATTAGTGCAGTAAATCCAATCAAAAAACCAAATATTGCGGAGACAGAGAATTAAAAAATAAAAAAAATTGGTACTTTACATATATAATTTTATATAAAAATGACATCGGCTCTCAATGGGTTAAGCATTTTTAAAAATTTAGTATTTGCTTAAAGATCTCTTCAATAGCTTTAAAATGATAATCATATTGATATTTAAAAAAATTTGAAAATTTCAGAGCCTCGCTCGTAACTCGAAAAATGTGGGCAAACGCCGATTTTTTTACTTGTTGTTTTTTCTTATTTCTTATTTCTCTATTAGCCCATATATTTATTTTTTTGATTTAGTTACTTTATTGTTCCAAATAACATGAAAAAATTAGAGGTAGGTGTGGTGTTCCGCCTGTTGCCTCGAAGGAAATGAGCCGATCATGCTGATTTTCAATAGCACCTCTTTCGACAATATATCGGTAAACTTAATTTCCACGCAAACAGGGACTGACAAACGGACATCGCTCAATCGACTTCGCTACGCATAAGAAGTCAGAATATATATACTTGATGGGGTCAGAAATAGATATTGGAGAAATTACACACGGTATGACAAACTTAGTTACGCCCTTCTTCCACAAAATTTTGTAATTAAATAATTAATTGAATCAATTATACATATTTATTTAATAAAGAAGAAAAAAATAATTTCTAGTGATATAAATAATCGAGTTAATTAAAAATTTTAAAAAATTACAATCTGGAGACCCATAAAACATTTAATCGCTGTAAAATAATTCTCTGTATGTTTCTTTATATAGAAAATATGTCGAGATTATTTAACTTTATTTTTTTTAAGTATTTCGTAGAAGGGCAAAGTATGCAGCTGTGATTAATTACTTGTATTTTTTTTAAAGCATGACTGTTGATATATAAGTATAAAAAACCTTCCTTACAAAGCATTTGGAATATCAATCTTCTTAAAGACAACCTTCTCTTAATTCCACAAATTTCTTTAAAGAAGTTACTTTTTTTAATGGAAAGAATGATTAAAATCCTTTTAATCTGCAATACCAAATATTGATAAGATGCGCTTCAATTTTTGGGGAAAAATTATTTTCAAATAAAAGTTTGTATAAATATAACCAAACATTAGTCAATTTCTTTGAAAAAGAAATTTAAAAGAACAAATATTCCTATTAAGGATTCCATAAAACCACAAACTCGTTCTCGTATTTTTAAAAGAATAAAACTTTTGATTATTCGAAATATGAATTTGAAATATGAATACATAACAAAGAATGATGAATAATTAAAAGAACATCTGACCCTTTCTCTATTCTCCCACTCTTATGCAAATAAATGTCTGGCAGCCATCTTTAGATTGTGTGTGTAAAACATGCAACATTAAATTATTCAACAAATCTCCTGTTTTGTTTCATATTGTTGTTGCGTCTTAACACTAAAAGTAATGATGAGTATGAGAAACAAAAACAACACTCAAAAAAAAAACCATAGACATACATAGAGAAGGATTAACATTCAAACATATGCATGTCGAAAACAACTGGACTTAAAATGCACTTTGATGCCACACAGTGGGTGACTTAGGAAAAAAAAAGGAAATGGAATCGAATCACATCAAATCCATAGAATAGGTATAAGTGAAGTTTTACTCGTACGATGACAAATCGTAGGTTAGAAAATTTTATAGTTAAAAAAAAATTAAAAAGCTCTGAAGTTTTGCAGTTACCCAAAAAACATAAAAATTCTATTAAATGTTAAAATGTTGTCAATAATAAAATCGAAAAAAAAAATACTTTGAGATCTTTCCCTTTTTGACAAACTTTTTATAAACATTTCATTTAGTATGACAAATGTTCTTATAATTTGGAAAATTAATAATTGCTTCTCTGGATCTCTGTTTTTTTTTTTTTTGTAGTCAAAAACCAATTTTACTGCTTCCTTTAATACATACAGAAACCGAATCCAAGCGTGTTTTAATGCACAAACACACATCTTAAGTTCTTTAGCACAAGGATGTGTGTAAAGACCCCACAATCTTTTAACGTGATTAAGCAAAACGAAGGTGACGATTATGTTTCTGATGATTGTATTGAACTGTACCGTCTACTTTATTTTTATTCTTATATTGCCTGTCTAAGAGAGTGTGAAGGTATGTCTATGTGTGTATTTGAAATTACAAAACTGTTGTACAAACTTTTATGCAGTTTCTGTCATTCGTCTCTAACCAACACTTTTCACAAATCTTACAACTGCATACACAATTCGAATAAATATGTATATTTATTCATATGCTCAGTTGCCTGTATCGTTTTGTGTGCAGTTCTCATACCAGAAGCATTTTGTATGCCACTTGTTGTTTTTTTGTGTTTGTAAAATTTTTCCAACATATTCTGGTTAAGAATGTCTTTGATTTTTTTGTTTGATTGTTAAAATGCAAAACGAAAACAATAGGAAGAATAAAGCTCCCCTAGCAATACTGCATTTGTATATTGGTCTAGAACTTGCAACTACATAGGAAATGGTAGCCGGTATTTTTTTCTTTCTTTTGTAAAAGGATTTTGTTACTCGAGATATTTTTCCCATTACGTATTTTTGTTTTTGTTGCCTGTAACATGTGTCTTTGTTTTTTATACTTTATTTGAAATTTTTGTTTTAGTTTTATTTGCTGCATTCATATTGCATGCATTTGCGCAGGAAATTTGTCTTGTTTTGTTGAATTAATGTTGGCTTGACTTTTTTTTTTTTACTTAACTTGAGTTTTTGCCAATGAAACAGAGACTTGTATGCAGGAAATTGTATACACAAGGAAAAAGTACAGTAAATGCAAGTCCTTACTTGATCAAGAAATAATAAAACGGAATGCAACAAGATACGAGTAAAGGAAATATTCTGAGGATCCTGAAAACTTTTAAAGAGGGATTGTAATACATAAAAAAATACTAAGACTCCTTTAAGACTTAAAAAAAAGCTTAAGATTGTCCAGATTTGCACTATGCAATTTTTTGAGGCATTTTTCTCAATTTTCTTAAGATTTATGCGTTATCTAAAAGTAAACATTAGCAACAGTAACATCCCCTCAAAACTCCTCCTGCTTCACAAACAAATAATAATTTCATGCTAGTTTCATGAAAAATTGCATAGTGTAAATGCCGTAATTGAAGTTAAGAAAAAATAATTTTTACACCCATTAAAAGTTTTAGTTGTTTTCAGATCGGATTCGAATTAAATTTTAATTCTCTCAATCATACATTTAATCAAAAACTAAAAACAAAATTTTCTAACAAATTTATAAATAAAACAATTACTTCCATAAATTATATACCTAATTTAAAAGGAAGACAACAATTTTTTTTATTAAATAAATAATTATAACAGTTAAAAATTTAATTAGATTTTTACCTAAAAAAAATTTTAACAGGTGCAAACATTTTTTTAAATTGTAAATTTATTTTTCAATGTTTCAAAAATATAACATTCTTCGCCAAATGAATAATAGCTGCCACATCAAGAATGTCTTTCTTTCCTTTATGTCTAGCCTTAAAAATCAAATGTATTTTTTTTTTAATTTTTCATGTTCTTGTTAAACTGCCATCCAAAAAAGAAAAATAAAACTTTGTAAAGTAATAATAACTGCAATAAGAGAAAGTGCAAGTTGTATTTATAAAACAAAAGGAGCAAAAAATCAACGAAATTAAACGGACTTTGAAAAATTGCGCATAAAACTTCAACAATGGCATCACATTTTGTTGCTCCCGCCCAGCATTTTATTTCGAATATTTTATCTTTTTTTTTCAAATGAAAAGAAACAGTTGCAAAATAGACAAATACCAACTTAATCTATTAAGAAAAAATAAGTCCAACCGCCATACACACACACACACACACACTCATTCGAAAATAATGCATTCATGCACATTGTCGTGCGTTTTTTAGGATGCTGTCATTGTTGATTTTGGCATAAGACTTTATGCACGGTTTGTATGGTTCCCCGTTTTTTTTCCTTGATGCTAAATAAATTTTCATAGACCCTGTTGAGGACAGAGGTATGAAGGAGTTTTTTTGTCGTCGCCTAGAAAAAGGACTTGCACGTTTTTTCCTTTATAGCAAAAGCCCCTCAAAGCAAGCAATTTTACATGACCATGAACAGAAAAAATCCATGTAATCTAAGCTAAGATTTTTAACTTTGACAAGCAGGTATTAATACTTTAACATTCCTGTCTGCAGTCCACTTTTTGTGTGTGTGTTTGTGTGTTCATTTATATTTTTTTCACATTTTTATGAATTTCAGTTGCAATTTGAAATTGAAATATGTTTTTTTTACAATAGATGGTCTTGATTGCATAAAAATGGCAGCACAAATAATTTTTGCTGTAAATTTTCAGAAGACTATAGGGAAGAGAACAAGGCAGATTTTGACAAAAACAAAAGAATGTCTTTCGATAAATACAGCTCTTTATGTTTGAAGTTTAATTAAGAAGGCTTTTATTAAGCAACAGCTGTACCCGAAGCGCTTCGCTACCCCTATAATAAAAAATATCTTTTACTTTGCATGTGAAATAACACTCTCAGTGTCCGAACTTTAATATTCCACCTGTTTTGTAATTATACAATAAAAAATGTTCATATTATATAAGAGTCACCATCCAAAATTTTATTTGTTATGCCACGATCACAAGACTCTACTTATGGTAGTTACCTAAGTACATGATAATAGTTTTTCATTTTGTACGGGCGATGCACACGCTTAATGTACCAATTCTGCTCGTTTTCTGCTTGACTATGTAGATTAAAATGGGAGTTTGTTGCATAAAATTTCAAGGTTCTACGAGTTATACTTCTCTATAGACACTATAATAATATTTCACTTTGTATCGGATGTACCACGTCCACTGTTTCAATCCAGCCTATTTTTGTTTTACTACATGCATTAATATTAAAGTTAAGCAGCTATTAGACGATCAAACTTCGCCTGTGAGCACGGCCTGATGAAAGAGACTGTTTTGCTATTACACGATTATGCCAAGTTTGTCAAACATCAGTGCGCAAGCAGATTCTGAATAGTAAAGTTCGTATTTGTGATGACGCATGAGTTAGTTTCAATATGTTAATTTTATTTTCCAACTTTAATTGTTGTATTTGGTTGTACTTTTTTCAGTTTTTCTAAAAGCTTTTTTTAAGACTTTTGTTTTAAACTTCTATTATTATAAACATCACTTTTTATTTGTCATAATTCCGCGAATTAAATAATGTTTTTCAGTTATTTCAAAAAGAAATATATTATTTTATTGTCTATTTGTTTTATTTTTGTTTTTTTATTTAAGATTTTGTTTTGATATTAACAGAAGAAGATAAAACTTAAAGCTAAACTTATAAATTAAATTATGTTTATTTATATTCAAACTTGCACTATTATAAAAAATTCACTAACTTATTGTATTGCATTTTCGTTATAAGAACGGTAATGAAATATAAAAATACGAGTGCAATATCATTTATTTAAAATAAAGCAAGTTTTAAATTGTAATTTTTTTTATTTTACTTTTAACCTAGCAATTAATTAGAATTAAAATGTAATATAATCTACTTAATAATTTCTCAATACATATTATCTTTATTTGTTTTATACATATTTAACTTCTTCACCGTTCGCTTGCAAAAACACAAATGAAATTTACACTGTGTTTGACAAACACGCAATTAAACGAGTATGATGGCATGATGGGAATCAGAAAATATCAAAAATTTTTGATTTTCATCTAGCGCCGCTGACAAACACGAAATTTACCTTATTACACGAGTTTGATGGTTTGTCATCAGACCGTGCACACAGGCGATGTTTGATCGTCTAATAGCCGCTTTACTTAAGGTTGTCACGTGGCCTTGATTGTCTAGTTTTGGTTTGAGTTACCTTTTTACAGTTTAAATAAAAAAATCTTAAATTTTGAAAAAAAAATTTTTTAATTAACTAAATAATATTTTCCAGAGGAAAAAAAATATACTAAAAGGAAAAAAAAAACAAAATACGTTATTACTTATATTATTGTGCTTGCGAATGCATAATCGGATGAGTTCTTCTTCTAACTTTATTCTGAACAAAATTTAAATTTAAAACAATCTTTCTCATGGGACAATTCATCGGACTTTTCAAAAGTTTCAGAAATATCAAATAGACAAGGATATATTGCACGATGACTTATGTTGCCTGCAAGATGCCTTTGATATTTTGCCGAAAGATATTCCAATTGATAAGAAAGAAAAATAGAAAAGATGGATCGTCTTTTCTCGAAAATGCGATGAAAATATAGTAGATAATCTATATGATATGCTATTTGTTCCTTTTTATACCAATTAGCATTGCTTTTTGTGAAAGGAATATTAGTATTTTAAATAATCTAGGCTCTAAGGCTGAAAGACTTAATTATATTTATTAATTAAAAATTTAAATAAAATTTTGATTTTTTCAACTGTAATTATTTTCAAAATTATCCAGTTAATTTTTTTTAAATCTTCACCTGGATATTTCCCAGTGTCCAGTTATTTGACTGTTGGTATCTGGCAAGCCTAAGGTTACTTGTGCAGAATAACACAGTTCCAAAAAAAAGACGACAATACTTTGTATGGGAAGTGCTATAACTCCTTTTAGCTGTTACAGCCGTGTGTCCACCACAAGTTTATTAGCGAAATTAGCTTCGATTTCCGAAAGTCAGGGATTGCAGAAACACGTGTTTTTTGCTTGCTAGAAGTAACTTAAATGACTTGTTGTGAAGGGCAAGTATTTTAAAGACTTGCAGATGAAGTCAGATATACGTCGGGTAAACGTTCCTTTCTTTTAGTTTTTTTTCCAAATTTATAAAAATGTACACGAAAAAAATTCATTTCGAGTAGTGAAAAAACACTTTTGGTAATTAAAAACCAGAAGGTTATCCTGATAATGGGACACGTCCTTAAAAGATTATAAGAGTAAAATTAAAAAGAAAAACAGTTTAACGGCAATAGCCATTGATATAGACGCGCCTGAAGATGAGGTCAAAAAAAATTGCATCTCATCACACAGTTTGGTCAAAAAGTAAACAAAAAAAAAAAAAAAAGGAAAAAGAATGGCAGCTGTCAATCTTCATTTGTCACAAGACTGTTATTCGTAAGAAAAGCAAACTCTACTGCAAGCTGTTCTCACATTATTTGAAAACACGTCTGCAATTTCTTGAAATCTACAAACTACTTCCAGAAGCAGAGTTCCGCCATTTTCGATTGGAATAGAAACTGATATACGCAGCTATAGCTTTTCGACAAGCAAACATATATAAAGAAAACGCCTTTTAAGTCAACCAATTATAAAGAAAATTTAAAAAATATCCTATAAGCAAAAGATTTATTTTTGATCAAGAGATTTTTTGAATTTAAATCTCATATATTAATTTTCGCAAGAAACACATATAAAAAACCTTTTTACTCGTATTTAGATTAGAAAAAATTTAAATGCTTTCAAACATATCCGATAATAATAAAACCCGTTTCGTATTCTAATACAAATCTTAAGGCAAATTTTGAATTATGGAAGTAAGAAATCAAAAGAGAATTATCGCGATTTTCAGAAAATCTAACGTAACATTACATTTGGTTTTTTTTTACTATCACACATCAAGTAAAAGGAAATTTATGAGCAGCAAAACAACTCTGATGGAATGAAAAATCATAGTGTTAAAAAAAATTTCTTAAAATGTCATTGTATTACTTTATTAGGTGGTTGACAAATTTTTATATTCAGTATTTTACTGTGGAACTAGCTTAAGGCAAAACAAAAGTTACAAAGAAATGCGTATTTTAGTAAAATAACAACTTATTTCAAGACAACAAGTAATTAATCGAGCAGATATAATAGGCACTCTAAACTTGGTGGACATAAATTAAAGCCATAAATTAAAGCCATAAATTAAAGCCACTAAATTTGCAATAAACAGAGAAATTATTTTGTTAATAATCTTTTGCGGTGTTTTGAGTTCCAGGTGAAACGATTAGTAGTAAAAACGAGACATTTTTGGCTTTTGGACAATAGTTTACGAATACAAAGATGCATCTGTGTTCAATCTATTAATTATGCCTATAAGTAATGCATTTATAGACAGAATATTTTTATGCATAAACACTACGAAATCTAAACTGAGGAGTATGAAATTTTGGAGTCACTGATAAGAATAAAATCCCATTTAAATAAATAAAGAATGTGCTGATATAAATTTAAAGTTCCTGAAACAATGATAAAAAGTTTTGAATCGACGAAATTTTTTTAATAAAAATGCGTATTTTACGTTGTCTCTTTTTGGCGACAAATTGGGGATTTTTGCTTAGAAATGGGGATTTTTTTTATATCATTGGTCAAATTGGGGACAAAAGATCTGGCAACACTGCACACCACTTTTAACTGCAAAGGGGCTACAGATTCAAATTTTTCTTGAATTTTAAAATGCACTATTTTTCAAGAATAAAGCCGGACTATTGTAAAGAAGCTTTAAGGTGGCATTTATTATAAAAGAAATGCCACAAGAGCATAAGCCGCATGTAGAGTTCAAGTGTAACCGGATATCACGACAATAGGATCGGTATGGGGTTTAGACACATCGCGTTCTTTACCAATAGACGACCTCACAAATTACAGAATAAATGTTTTGTTTTCTTAATAAAATCAGTTTTCTTCTAAACTACATTCTCTGATATTCGAGTTGAAAGTGATGAAAGGGTTTTTTTTTATTAAAGTTTTAAAACTTTGGTTTACTAACAATTCCTGTTTAGTTTTACGGAGATTTTATGTGAGTTGTAATATCTTGAGGATCGACAAATATAGCATGTAATACCTTTTAATAAATATTTATAAACTGTCGACTCCTTTTAGCCTCTTCTTGTACCCTGTCAGCATTTAATTTTATTTTTCTTGCATGTCAGAATTATAATGACAATTTTTTTTTTAATTTTTTTCTATCTTTTTTTTCTTTTGGTGAGAGATGTAAATATGTACTTATTTTTTAGACACCACAATTGTTAAAGCCACGTACTTACGTTTTCCTGACACATCTCAAACGAAGTGTAGTGCGCTTTATAAAGACTTTCTTGATTTTATGAAAATATAAATTTTCACAGAGTGAGTCCAACATTGCAATTATTCTTACAATGATGACGATGATGGTCATGATGATGGCAATGACGATGTCAACAAACACAAAAACTGCATTCATAAAAAACATACATACAAATGCGCACAATGTAAGGGAGTTTTAACTGTTCTGTTATTTGTTTGTTTGCACGAATATTTTTTCTTTTTATTTTGAAGTAGTTAGTGCGCCTTCTCTCCAAATGTCCACCTACATACATGCAGTTCCTATGCACTGTTTTGGGTCTTATAAACATTTCAATGGTTGCAGTTTTTTTTGTTTTCAGAATTACCACTAGTAAAAAAGTATTTTTTATTTTATATGCAAAAACAAAACGATAAAAGAAAAAAATTATTTGAAAAATGTTGATGGAGACTTGTAAAAAAATGAATTTACTTTTTCATATTAGTTTTATTTTTGTTTCTCATCTTTGCAAAAATGCAATTTTATTTTTAGAAAAAAATGGTTGATAAACTTTGGGAGGTTCTGAATACAAAAAATATTTTTTATTTTTAATTTGCTTTTTTAGTGAAAAGAAATATTACTACTCATAAAATGCATATGGATAGAGAGCGCAGTTGAACTTTTTGCTTGATTCTCATCAGGGAAGTTTGGTATGAATTTTGCCAACAAAAATAAGAAAATATTTTTTAATTTTTACGAATCTACGGGTAAGTTATTGTTTGTTGCCAAATAGATGATGGTAAATAAAAGTGTTTGCTGTTTCTTTAAGGCTATTTACCTTTTTAGGTGTGCGGTCATATTTTAAATCTTTTAAAGCATCACCTTATATCTTGTTTGTATAGATAAAAATACACTTTAATATAAAAAAAGAATGCCTCCCAGAATGCAATAAAAATGTAATTAAATTATATTAGTTTAGCCTGTTTTTATTATAGTTTTAAACAGAATTTAAAAGTATATCTTTTGGAATAAGGTCACAGGTTACACATTCTGTTTTTGTATTTTTTTCGGCCTCATATTTGAACCTCTTCTATTAACACCAAAGCTCTAGAATTTCAGGAACTTCCTGAATATAGTTTGATCAAACATTAAAAAAGATTGATAAACGTTATCTCTGTGGGTATTGTGATCGTAAAATATTATACAGTTGGACAAAATTCCTCAAGAAGTTTTATTTAAATATCATCAGTAGGAAAAATATCATGTTTTAATTTTCTTTCACTTCAGATAAATCTGAATTTGTTAAAAGGATATAAATAATTTTCGCATGCGATTCGTTTAACACTTTTCAAGGAATACATAAGTGCATCTAAGAAACTTTACAGCCATGAATTTATTGGCACATACTCCTACATTGCCTTTCTTCGGATCACATTCAACTTAAGAACTCCACTGCCCAATGCATTCCATTGGCTTAATCAATGATTTTTGGGGTATCGTTATACTGTGATCTTAAGAAAAATGAAAAGTCTTTAAAACTTGCTAGTGTCAAGCCATGAAGGGCAAACAATCCTTGGATAGTTAAGCTACTCAATAGAAAAAGTGCAATTAATGTATCTTAAGCTGTCAACCGTAGAGGTGTTAGAATGCAGTGCTAGCAACTTGAACTATCGCTAACGAAAAGTATTCTTACAAAAGCCTCATAGGCTGGCTCACACTGTATGCAGGACCACAAACTGAAATGTAGATAATAACTTCAATGTGAACACGAGTTCAAAGTTTGCTTATACACTCCAGTGAGGTCTTCATGATGGAAAAAAATCAATAACTGCTTTCAAATGGTCAGCCAAGCGACATCCACTAAGAGTTAATTTTTATTCATTCACTTATTACAGAGGCATACATAAGTCAAAGGCTAGTAACGAACCCTGTGGCAAGCTAGCAGAAATCAAACCCTCGGTGGACCGAAAATTATCTACACGTACCCTAAAAGTTCGGTCCCTTAGGAAATCGTCTACTATACGGCAAATACCCACATCAAATCTCATACCAACCATTTTAAACACTAGCCTGTCATATTAAACAGTGTCAAAAGCGTTGGAAAAGTCCAAGCTAGCTCCTATCATAGTGCCTTATATAACTTTAATAGACTGTTTCCTTTTATCCCTTGTCCCAACTAAAACAGATTTACTTTAGCTAGAATTTATCCAAGAGACCTTCGATCAAAAGCGTTTTTTAACTTAAAGCAGCAATACATAAGAATGAGAAAGGAAAATTAACTGACTCCCTTCTCGGAACTTTTACACTCTGAAAAAGTACAAAAAATAATCATTTGTGATCGGAAAACCTTTAGAAATGAGGCCTTCAGGTAGAACATAGTATATCTAAATTTTGTTGTTCCTTTGATAATTTCCGCAATATCCATTTCCGAACCCATCTAGTATATATATTTTGAGTTCTTAGAACAGCGATTAAGCGATTTCCGCCTGTCTGCCTGTGCGTCCGTATTCGTATAAAATTCAACTTTGCCAAACACTAGCTGAGCTAAAGAAAAAAATCGATTAGACATAGTTTCAAAAATTTTGCTATTAAAAATCGATAAGATCGTTTCATGTTCTTCGAGGCAGCGGACAAAACAAGCTTTTAATTTTCCAATTTTTTCAACTATCATTTGTATTCCTGCTTGTTGTTTATCATAGAAAATTCAATTTTACCTGCTACAGCAACCTTTTGATATGCTAGGTTGGGACAACAACTTAAAATTTTCCAAAAAAAAGCATTTCTTGATCAGAAAAACTTTATAGCAGGAAAAAATTTCTTATGCCGATTTTTATTTAAACAATTCAACATGCACTATGGTACATGTGGTTTTACATATAGTATAGTATTCTTACTTGTTACTACCTAACTGGTTCATGCAAAATAGCTCGGAATTTATAACAGAGAAGTTTGTCACTTGGCTAAAGTTCATTTTTTAATTTCTAAAAACATGTTTTAGAAGGAAAAACTGTTTTAAAAATGTATTCGGAAGTTTTCGAATGAAAATAGGTAAAATTATACACTAGAAGAATGTATTGGTGCATTTTCCGGATCGCTACACCCTTGATCGGTATTCTTCGCATCTATCTACCTTACATCCAAAGAGATCAGTTAAGAAATACTTTGGTTTTTGTGTGGATTTTGTATAATTAATTAATATTGATATGAATACTTATCGTAGCTGGTGTGTAATTTTCTTGTTTCTTGGAAAAACGTCCGCACGCATTTGTAAAATATTTTTTCTTTTTTATAAAATTGAACCTTCCTAGGAAAATGCAAACTCGTTTATGAATTATTGTTTTTTAAGCCGCAAATTAAAAGCAGTAAATTTTCACCCAAAAATATTTTTACCCATTAAATTCATAAATTACAAGTTATTAGGAGTTATAACACGGTCAAAACAAAGAGTTCTCCTAAGTAACACTTAATTCTTTGTCTTTTTTCAGCAAAAAAAAAAAAATAGAAATTACCTTAAAAAGTACTTGCCATTTCATGACTTACTTTAGGGTTGCCATATTTTGTTACTCGCTTACAAAACATATTACATTAGTTAAAAAAAAAGGGAATTAGTAATTTAACTAGTTCTTTAAGTTATAAGAAAATACCTTAAATGATCATCATTATTTTCTTTACTAATCAATGTTATCAATTCTTAGTAATTCATTATAATTATTCATTATAATAAAAGTCTCATGCCTTGTCAAAATCATTAGGTTGGTTGTCTAGTTGGGAAGTCCTTCCGCCTAAAATAAATAATTTCACACTCGATAACTTTTCACTGTATTATAAGTCACAGCGTTAGTGATTTAAAGAGTGCTTAAAAAAAGCTTTGTAGCTGGTTCCTTTTATGACGCGTTTTTGAGAAGAAACCAACATTGTGTTCGTATAAAACAATTTTTTAGCTACAGCAAAGATGAAAATCACGCGTCTGCATAGATTCTTATGCAAATTAATTTTATTAAAATTTTTTAATCTTTTAACTTCTGAAAACAACTTCCCTGTTGTTTTTCAAATTTTTAGATTGAAAAACTTCTTCTTCTCCTTTTTCAGTAAATCAAAGCAGTTATTTTTGCACACTTTTTGTTCATTGACATTTGAATAAGTTTTTTATGGTCTTATTTTTCTAACATAAAACTCATTTAAAGCTGTTAGAGATGAAAAATATTTTTTTTGGTTGTTCACAGTTTTATTTGCATTTAAATTATGCTGAATTTCATTTCAATTATTTTAATTGAAAACTTTTATTTGATATTTATTATGTTTTATTTTTAGAGTATTTGAACGTACGAATAACTATTTATAACATTTTGTGGCTTGTTTGTCTAAATGGAAATTATGTAAAAACTAAAACTATAAAAATAAACTTTATTAGTTAATAGTTAAAAGTTTTTTATTGCACATTTGTGACACATTCTGAATGGAGTTTTTATATTTTTCTTCATATCAACCAGAAATGCATGAAGCGAAACACGAGTCAGTGATATTTAAAACAGGTAATTTAATTTATATTGTGGTTTAAAACTTTTAAAAGTTGTTCGGTGTTGCCATAAAGATAAGATTTTCGCGTATATATACTCACATTTTAAACTGATCTTTTCACACATTTAAATTAAAAACATAAAGAGATCTTTCTTGCAAAATAAATCCTCTGGTGCATACAATTTTTTAAATTTTTATAGTAGAAAACACAGTTCAGCAAAATTAAGCAAAAAACCATTTACTGCGATGAGACGAAAAATGCATAACAAAATGAATAAGTTCTATTCGTTGCTAAAATTGTATTTAGACGGCATTTACAAGTCATATGGAATGTCAAAATTGCTATCCATATGTAATTTGGTGTGTATGTCAAAATAAGTGTTTAACATACGGTTTATAACCTTCACGTTCGAAGTAGCATATTATAAGTACATATGACATAACCTCTTGTTGGTGAAAAGAAAATTTAAATGTTTCAATCAGTGTTGTCTACTGTACATTTTTTTAGCAATAAATATTTAGCATTTTCTTATGATTATTAATTATATCAAAAATGCTAAAAGATAAATTTGCGCTTAGGCACTTTGCTGTGTTTGTTATAACGCATCACAAGCTAAAAACTTTTTGTTTAATTCCGGAACTTTGCGTATTTCGCATGAAGTACATGTTAACTAAAATTAATTCGGCACATTTTTTTTGTTTATTTTTACATTTGAAGTCTTGCTTTTTGTACACGCAAAATAATAATATGTATGCAAGTGTTCTTAATGCCTATACATTAGATGATATTAACTATTTGAAAACCTTTATATCTCCAAACTATATACTTGTTCAACTGTTCAAAAGTTTGACAATATACATCAAATTACAGCAACTAAAGGGGCACCTTTTAATTTCCAAATAAAAATTATATACTTGCTGTTGTAGCATATTAAGCAATTAGGTTCTATGTAAATTTCAACGGTCTGGCTATAACAATTCAACAATTTGGCCATATACGTCAGACTAAATGAACAATTGGGGCACCCTTTAATTTATAATTTTAAATATTAAATCGTGTTACTATAACAGCCATAGCAATCGACATTCCATCTTATTTCAAAGCGTTTTTTATAACGGTTCAAAAAATAGGTCGATATAAGTGAATCTACATCATTTATGGGACACCCTTTATTTTCTAAATTCAAATTGTAAGCTCTTTAGACATCCTTTATCTGCCAAATCCAAATTTTATACTTCTAGTTATAGCGGACTTAGTAATACAGGTTTTTTTTAATTTCAAACGTCAGAAATAACTGAGTTCTGCAGGCACAAACATAAAAAAGCAACATTCAGTCGAATTCTTTTTTTAAGTCGGTTAAAAAAGACAAACATTTCAATAATTTCCATTGAATAAAAATTTTTTGGGAGCAAATTTTTTTGTCAACCTTTTGCCAATTGTAATTTAGCCTTTATCTTCAGAAAACGCAAACACGCTGTAAAAATTAAAAGTCTTAAAAACCCACATAAATATATTTATAAAAAACTTATAAAAACTAATTAATTCCACAAAAAATCTTTCAGCTATTTGTAATAAATTTTTTCATTGGAACAGTCACCATTATTATTTATTCTTGTATGTATGTATATACATAAGAATACTTAAAATAGTCTTTAAATACTAGTCGTACGAAAAAAGTCGACTTGATTTTCGAAGTTCACTCCCATTAAGAAAAAAATATGAGTCATAGGATGGTATTAAGAGCAATAATTCTAATTTCAATTCATTTTTACAATCAAATAATTTACCACTGAGTTTAAATGGCAGTATTTGTTTTTTCAAAATGCAGTAACCAGTAATAATCTCGAATTCCTAAATTTTAATAATCATAACATAAATTTAAAAATCATATTAGAAAAAGGTTCAAGGATTTCTTTGCTTTTTTTGTTGTGGTTGACACGTTTATGAAAATGTCCAAATAATATTTTTTAGCATACGATTAATTCATAATATTACCTGCAAAAATTTTTTTTATTTTTAGAAATCTTACGTTAATCGAAAAAATATTTTATTATTTTATTTTAAAAGTGGAAGTTAGCATCACTGAAAACATCTGTTGTCATATAGTTTTACATATCCTAATAGAGCTCTAAATAAAAAAACTAGCACATGTTATAACACATCGGAAAATAAGATATATTATGTTGCACGAGGTTTACATAATATGTATTGATTTACATATGGAAAATCTGATATCCCGTATAACTTATACACTCCGTCTAAACACAGCCTTAAAGGGCGATTAACAGAAAGCAAGAACGACTTTATGAGACGATCAGCAAAGAGAACAAGTAAACAATTTTTGGATTGTTTGTGAACTTCGTCGTGATGGGTTATCCCCTGTCTTATAATTTATTAATAAGTTGGTTAAATAGGTCATCTTCACAGTTTATACACAACCTACGGTAGACAGATGCTAAGAATGCTGCATTAAATTCTCCTAGTTTCTTATTTTTCCTGTTTTCTTTAAAAATTTACACTAGAATTGGTAAAAATATTTTTTCTCTTTCAATAAATTTGAAAAACATTAAGTTATTATGCTAAAATGTTTGATAATATGAAAAAATTAGAGGCAGGCGTGGTGTTTCTCGCCCGCTGCCTCGATGGACATGGACCGATCTGACTGATTTTCAATAGGAAAATTTCCAAAACTATGCTCTGATCGATTGCCGTATATAAGTTCTCTCTAGTTTATCTAGTGGCCGGGCAAAGTTGATTTCAACCCGAACACGGTCGGACAAGCGGATATCGCTCAATCGACTTCGCTATGCAATAGAACTCAGAATATATATACTTTATGGGGTTGGCAATGGATATCGTAGGAATTACAAACGGAATGACAAAGTAAGATATACCATTTTTCCACTTTTTGTGGTAAAGTGTATAACAATACTAAAGATTGTCACGTTCGGTATTAATTTTAATTTCATTCGATTTTTAAAACTTAATCAGCTAAATATAAATTTTGTTGTAAACTTTGTAAAAATACAAAAAAATAGAAAACAGTATAACAAGCCAACAAACACATAGGTAAATGAGTATTGTTTTAAAAGGAAAATTAATATTTTGCCTTTTCCAAGCATTTATATTTTAAGAGATATTTGACATAAATTTGAAATTGAAAGAACGAGATTCATTTAGTTCCTTCAGCCATTTGAAGACTGAGTTCCCCATGGGAGAATATTGAGACGTTTTTTATAGTTGATGCATAGTTTAAATATGCCAGCCTTTCTACGTATTCAAAAAAGTGCCCAAGTAGATTCACAATTCAGAAAAAGTGTTGAAGAAATGTAAAGTAAAAGTTAGGGATCAAAAATATACTCACATAATGTTTACACTACGTGGAGATATCTGTCCTACTAATCGCATAAATAATTAAATGATAACATAGTCGTCGGAGGTTAAAAGCATCTGTATATATCTTGGTCGGTGCTTTATTTAGAAAAAATACTTAGAAACAATGTAAACTTACCCAAATAAAAAGAAAAGAAATATTGGCAAAACCCCCGCACAAAAATAAGTAAGACTGTAAGTTTTGTTGTACAACCTCATCCTCAAACTAATATTATGTTATAGAATTATGACCACTAGCTTAGACAAAATTCGAAACTCCATGAGGCGTTAAAATTACGAAACAAGCTACAAGGCAGCTAATAAAGCGTGAAACTCATTCCAAGCCCATAGTTCGCAACATACTAAACGATCGTGTTTTTGTTATAAAAAAAATAAAAGATATTGTGCGATTGGTCGAATATCAGGTAAATGAAAATTAATAATTGCAGTCACAATCAGAAATAATTACCTTCTCTAGCATTTTTGAAATATATATGGTAAACGTTAGTCTTGACAGTTCATATTTGGCAGTTGTAAAGTAGACACGTGGCTAGTTTTTTATTTAAAAATATTTGACAAGTCAACATATTTTAATCGCTAAAACATTTTATCAGAATCAATCATCGATTGTTTATTTATCCATTGGTAACATTAAAACTCACAATTAGACAAAATAAATATTACAGACTAATCCATATAGTTACGAAAATATACATATATTTAAAATACTAGTAACGAATAATTACTACGAGTATGATACAGTTTATTGACATGTTAGTGGCCCCCCAGTCATTTAAGAAATAAATCTTAATAACAGAGCAATATTTCCCTTAAACCCTAAATTGGGCAGTTTCAACTAAATATTTACTAATCCGCAAATATCCTTTAGCCCGAAGGTAGATTGTTCCAAATCCTAGCCACTGTGACTAATAGAAATTTACGGAAAATTTTTGGAAGAAACAACGTACCAACAAAAAGCACTATTTATTGTGTAGTGAATGATTTTAAAGAAAGATGATCTGTGGATGATAGGTCTCTAAGCATTGACCACAACGTACTGCAAGATCGGCTGAAAATATTACTGCTGCTCAAGAAACTGTTCAAAACAATCTATCTCCCTCAATTTGACGCCGTTCTCAGGAGCTTGGTCTTCAAAGAACAAACTTAGGTACAACTTTGCACAGGGATTTGCATTTGTTTCTATATAGGCTTCAGTTGACACAACAGCTTCTTCCACAAGGCCATTTACGCTGCCGTACATGTGCCAACAGGATGTTACAGCTCGTCCATGAAAGTCTCGATTTTAATGAAAAAATCATAATGAGTGACAAGGCACATTTTGATTGGGTTCTGGGCAATAAAAACCCTCAAATCATTCATCAGTTATGCTCTAAACACATTCGCCACAGCAAGATACACGAACACACGACAGCAAATGACGCTAGCAACATTTGTCGCCTTGTACGCAGCTACATAATTATTTTGAAGGAAGCAGCTACATAATAAAAATACGAATTAACTGTATTTCAGTGATGTTATTTAAGCGATTTTTAAAGAAGCAGCTCCGATTTATAATTAAAAAAATGTTTTAACTGTTTTGTAAGAGGCTATTTAAAAAGTAGAATAATTCGTTTGGATTGTCTTTAAGATTGAAAATATATAGAAGTATTTCTCAGGAACAATAATAAGTGTCCAATATAATAAAAAAAAACTAAAAACAACAGTTTTTGATATCTATTAAAATAAATCGTGTTGTGTACGACAAATTGAAATAAATATAAGTACTTCAACCAGCAAGTACTAAGAGCAGAAGTAAATTTTTAACTAAATGTTGTCCACACAAAAAAGGAATTTTATTTTTATGTACATCTTAATACATTCCTCAGACATTTTTACAATTCTTCTTCGTACACTTTCGCCATGACAATTATTGAAAAGTATGTAAAAAGTGTTAAAATTTTTCTATATACAAGACTAAAATGTGCTGACAATTGTTTAAGTACAATTATACCGGTAAAATTGGGTGATTTTACATTGGTTTCTCTATTTTTCTACGAAAAAAAAATCTCCTCACAAAATTTTACTTAAATCTATCCAGCAGCACTTACGTGAGACAGATAAGAATTCAATAAGTAGGTATTTTGTATTCCAAATTAATTATTATCTTCACCAGCAATACTATTTTCCTTAAATATTTCATGTACAGAAATTATCCTGTTACTGTTTTATTATAGATTTCAACTTAAATCTTTAAATAAATAATTTTTATTTTATATTGTTACTGTTCTTTTGGTTTCTCATAATAAGGGATTTTAAGCACTTATTATTTTACATGTCTTATAGTACTGACATCACTAGACTGTTTATTGTCGCCAATAATTTGTTTATTTTGACTGCAGGGGCGAATTCAGCCGAGTCAACAACCTACCGCCTTATTGCCTTGCTGTCAATAAATTAATCATCTCATATCAATACATGTATTCTAATTCTGACATTTTGCAGTCGGTAGCTGCTGTCTCGAATGTGTTTAGAGCATTAGCTTTGCAACAATTAAAATTGACAGTCTGGTGTGCAATTTGGTCAGAAGAAATCATTGGAGCGTACAGCCGGGATTACCATAGAATTGCTGTGAGACCTCTTTCCACAACTAGTTATTTCAAGAAATGGTGATGTTGATTGGCCTCCACGCTCGCCTGATTTGACTGCTCCGGATTTCTTTTTGTCGGGATTCTTGAAATGTGTGGGAACGTAACGAAATGTGTACTCGCTGTTACTTAGTTGTTTTGATTCCCAGAAATTGATTTTTAGATTCTATAATTAAGTATTTGTTATGGTTTCCAAGCCATTACCTGTTTGCACAATAACAAACATTGAAGTAAATATAAATAATTGGAAAATGATTTCCTTCTAACAAAAAGGTGTTTTATAACAATTTTTTTTATCTATGTATATTTAACCAAAAAAAAAAAAAAAGAAAATGATAAAATCAAAAAATGAAAACAATCCTAAATTAGAGAAAATTAACAAATATTTGCCAATGCATTTAAGCGTGGCATGCACTTCTACCAATATCATCATGGTGCTGAATAAATAAAGTAACCACTCTAAAAAAATACATACAAACATAGACACTTTAATGTTCATTTGAGTTCTTAGCAAACATAAAAAACCTGGAAAATGGAATTTATGCAATTTTTCTATAACTACTAAAAAAGTCTATTAACAAAAAAGAAACATCTAAATGAAAATGTAGTTAAATGTATTTTGTGTATTAGACAACAACAAAGCAACAATGAACATTACAAACAACAGCTTCTAAACTGAAATAACAAAAAGTTTAATTGTACGGAATTTTCTTTATATTCAAATTTATGCATCAAATGCACAATTCATGTTGTTTCTCTATTTGATTTTGCAAGTTTTGCATTTCCCCTCCCCAAAACCTTTACATATTGTCAAAAGAAAAACAAAATAATAATCGTAATGAAAAAGTGTAGGATGGTATCTGGTTTGTTTTTATTATTTTTTGTGTTTTTTAATTTGTGTGTGTATGTGTAAAAATAAACTAATACATGTAGATACTATAGATATTTTAGAGGTGTGTATAACGGTTTTATTAAAAAAACTGCATATACATGAAACGTTGATGCAGTTTTCAAAATCCTTGTATTCAATACTATGGGACCGAAATTTTGCAGGTGCTGTTGACGCACAAAATAATATTTTTTTGGTCGTTTTAGCCATTTACCAGATAGTGTGACATTTATGTCTCTTTATTAACCGACTTCAAAGAAAGAAGAAGGTGGTCAATTCGACTGAATGTTGCTTTTTTATGTTTGTGCCTGCAGAACTCAGTCATTTCTGAACCGATTTTGAAAATTGTTGGTAATATTTATCATATTATAATTAAGCCTACCAATTGGTCCCGTACAACATACAAATTTTTTATTTGTATTATTTACTGTTAAGGGCCTTCTGGAAAATTTAAAATGACTGCGCATTACTACAGCTCCCAATAACAAAAAGTTATACAAAAATAAATCTAAAAAATAATTAATGTAAAAATACTTATATGGGCTTATCTTTTGAACCGTTATAGAAAAACGCTTGCAAATTGCACAGAATATCAATTCCTATGGCCGTTATAGTAACAATTGTTAATATTAAAAAATATAAATCAAAAGGTGCGCCAATAATTCATTTAATTTGATGTACATGGCTATGCTTTTAATAGTTGTAGACAGACGTTAAAAATTTTCAACGAACCTGTATTGCTAAGTCCGCTATAAAAAGAAGTATAAAATCGAATGTAGAAGTTAAAGGGTGTCCCAATAGTTGATGTGATTTTATGCTGAAACTTACAACGGACCTGTGTCGCTAAGTCCGCTATAACAAGAAGCTTATAATTTGAATTTAGAAATTAAACGGTGTTACCGAAGTTAATGTAATTTGACCTATATGACCGTATTTTTTGAGCCGTTATATAAAAACACCTGAATTTTAAACAGAATGTCCACTACTTTTTGTGGTATAATAAGAAGTATAAAAATTTTAAATTATAAATTAAAGGGTTTTACAGTAGTTGATATAATCTGATTTATATGACCAAACTGTTAAACCCTTATAGGCAGACGGTTTAAATTTACACAGAACCTGATTGGTAAATCGACTTCAACAGCAAGCATAAAATTTTAATTATGAAATTAAGGAGAGACTATTGAACAGTTAAATAAGTATAAAGTTTGGAAATATAAGGGTGTCCCCATAGTTAATGGTATCTAATGTATGTGGCATACTCTGAACCGTTATAGGCAGACAGATGAAATCTGATTTGAACTCGGTTTTTTTACAAGTATTATGTTGACTTCTCTAAAAAGCCATATTGAAGGCCTAAAGTGTGTTAAAATAAAATTATATCCCATTTCAAGGGCTATATTTTATAAATTGCGCGTGTAATAATGAACAAGTTGTTTTGATCGAATAAAAATGACTGGGTTAAAGTTAATCGAAAATATATTTTTAGAATATTTTCACAGATTGTTGACATTTCAGAATCTATTTTAAAAAGAAATAATAACACAACTTACAGTTTCGCAATGTTGCCGAGTAGTCTAGTTGGTTCTAAAAAATACCTTTTGCGACGATTTTGTATAAAAAATAAAAATGCTATAATAAAATAAATAAAACACTGTTATCAAATGATGAATTTAATATTTATGTTTTTTTATTTTGCCTATTTTTTATTATGATTGTTTAGAGAATTTTTTATCGAATCAGTATAAATTGGCCATCAATGTAGGCAAAATTTAACAGCCTTTGAAAAGGTATATAATTTATTTTAATGAGATACAACCAGGAGCTTGTATGAAGCTTAAAAAAATATAAGTAGAAACTTTGAAAGCAAAAAAAAAAAAATAGATCTTATGATCAATCATACCTTGAGTTCTACATATATATTAATGTTACTAGCAGTGCCCACGAATTTGTCTGCGTGTCATTTCTAAATTTCTTTAAATTCAAATTTAGAAAAATGTGTTTCGATATTTATTCCGCCGCTTATCGTGTCGGAGATATTGCCGGTGGGCTACGATACAAAGTAACAACTAAATTTACTCTTTACACAGTCGTCGAAAAGTCATAAGTTCCTTTAGGAATGGTCATCTTATTTAATTCGGTTTTTCGATTTTCTACATAAATAATGGTAGTTCTTGGCAACTGCAAAATTTAACTTGTATTCAGAATCTGAAATACTAAAACGAATCCTTCCCATAGTAATATGCTAACCAGATCACGGTAACGGATCCCTTCGATGCCCATAGAATCGGTGACAAGTCATAACGTGCAGGAACATAATATCCATGTCCAGAAAGTGATATAAGGTTGCATTGTAGTGTGACATTATATTCATCAACGTGGACATATAATGTCCATGGATATATACCTATAATATATTTTGTAGTATTCTACATAGGAATACTACAAAATTTTTATAAATTGGCTTCCAGAAAATCGTTGGTAAGTCTTTGGTAAGCAAAGCCGTTGTTGTTTGAAGTGCGGACATAATGACATTAATGAAAGTGTCATTATACTAATGTCCATGAAAAATGTCATAATGTCCATTTATATTATGTCACTTTTAAGGGCAACATAAAGTCCATGGACATTAGTTCGTTAGACACTATGACATGCCACCACAGAATCATATTTGGATAACGACAGAAACTAAGTTAATTCAAAATTTATTCATGGTCGCCAACTTAATTGAAAGAAGAAGAAGAAACAAAATAAAACAATTTCCTTTAGTCCAGTATTATATTGTTTAGAATGCAAATTCGAATTTTAAAAGTTCGAAACGCTCGACCCAATTTTAAAAATGAGCTGCTGAAATAAATAAGGATTGGTCACCTTATTTAAGGAAGTTTTTAGACATTTTGAGAATCAGGCAATAAAATAATAAAGACAAAATGAAAGATATGAATTTATTATTCCGGAGTAATATTATAAAAAATATTCCTAATGTAATATATTAGAAAATATTCCTAAATTACATCTGAGTTTTTTTTTCAAATTTACAAAATAAATAATTAAATTCATTTTGGAAACCTTTTTTTTTATTATTTTTTAATGGCATCGAAACAAGAGGCGATCAATTTATACGATACTAAAAAATGCAAATCAATCATTTTGCCTTTAAACATAAGCTTTGAAAGTTGCCTTTTTACTGGTATTATTCTATAAGTTAAATGACTATTCATATCATTACAATTAGTAATTATCTTCCCATAGTGCTTGTTATGTACTCAACTAAAAATATAAATAATAGTATAACTTGGTCTGACCATTATTCTGGGACTATTAAGTGCACCAGCTGCATTCACTAAAATAAATAAAAATTTTAACTTCGTTATACATTTAACATGAATTCAAAATATTCTTCAGTATTTAAATTCTTTTGTATTTCCTTCTGACAAAAAAATATCAAAATATGAATTGGATTATACTAAGCCAACTTTCGGGGTCTTTATTATATTTCCTAAATATTTCATTAAAATAAAAACCTGTTGTTACATATATAACACTTAAATATAAAACACACAATTTTATTTCTTAACTTCTAAAAGAATTCAAAACGCTCGAGTAATATTAATTACTGTATTTAAGGAAAATGAATTTGAAATTTTAAAAAAATTTTGTTTGCTTTAAATTCTCTAGGATGCGTACATATATCCAACAACTACAAACACGAATACATGTACGTACACATGTATATACACATCAATTGGAATTTGGGTATATATTTAAATTGATCATCACCTCTCTAGGGATGCATCGTTAGAATTTATTTTTGTTAATTTAATTTGCCTCTTGCATGTTCATCTACAAATTTTGGTTGCAGCCATGTTTAAAGTTTGTTGGTACGTATGATTTGAATGTCAGTTCAATTTTTATTTCTCATATTATAGAGTTGCATTCAAAGCGAAACCAAACAAAAAACTATTGCAAAACAAATTGCAGCTGACAAAGCAATTTCATTTTATGTTTTGGTAGGACTCCTTCCTTTTCTATAGTAGAAAAAAAGATACCATTTTTAATTTTGTTTTAATTCTTTAGAGAGAAATGCACCAACAATAGCACTAACAAAAGAAAAAAAGAAAGAATCATCAGTCCTGCACTTATAAAATAAAAGACAAACAACAATTTTGAATTTAGGCTCATTTGTTTGGATTTTGTGCCATTTTTTCAGGTTTATACAGATGAGAACAAAAAAGGGAATAAACTTGCATTTGCATCTCTGTCAAGGTTTATTCATAAAGCACATGGGCTAAATTTCAATATCATTCTACACATGTGTTTTGTTTCCTATAACCGATGCAGGCTATATCTATTAATAGGCAAGTACTGGTAATGTCAGATGCAAATGTTTTTCATATGAAAAGCCTTCTAGTTTGAGGTGTTTTCTTTGCAGTGCACATGAATTTCATTTCAGCAACAATAAAAACGTTTAGTGAAAATCCATAATAGATTATTGTTGCAAAGGGAATTTCGTATGTCTACAATAATGTAACAATAGACATGGCTAATGCTAAAGCTAGGAAAGCAATTTAAAATTTATCTTTTTGTAATTTTAAATAGAAGATATTGTTGTGCCATCCGAACGTATAAAAATGTACACTCAATAAAATCGTTTTATATAGAAATACCCCTATTGCCACCCTGTGTTTTCTAATGGCCTAATATCCAGATTTTTTTAAACACAGTAATAATTTAGAAGATACATAATATATCACAAAAAACTTTACCACACACATATTCATTAGGAGCGTATAATTAATATTAATTTTCTCAGTTATAAACATGAACATTGCGTATGATTGATATTTAATTTCGATATATTATTCTTTTACCGAAAAATTTCTTCATACTTTTTGTCGCAACTATGTTTTTTTTAAACGAAATTTTCCATAACACTGTCATCTATGATAATAAAAATCATACGCTGTAGCTTTCTTCCGCATATCTGGAAAGAGCTTGATTCGAAGCGAAAAGAATATTTTTTAAGGTCAGTAACATTCTAGTCTTTGATTACTTTTGGACAAATAGTTTTTTTTTGTATCATTTGTTGGTAAGACCCGGATCAACTGTTCTGTACACCCAGGATTTTTCATGTTTCACTTACCCAGAATGAAAAATAACTTCATGATTGCACGGAAAGTAAAGCACTACCTTAAAAAAATTGATTAAATTTTGATAGCCAGCTGCGCTTTTAATGTGCAAATTGCGAAGTTCGATGTTTCGAAAAACAGTACCCCACTACTTTAAAATGAAATAAAAAATCCACAAATATATCTTCCATTCTTTTCTAGTAATTGACTTATGTCTGCAGTTTTTCTTATTTGAATTTGTTCAACCTTTTTAAAAAGTCCTAAAACTTTGCATTGAATAGTGCCTTGAAGCTCCAAATTCTCAAAAAGCGGCTGCTGATTGTAAATTTTGTCTAAGGACTTGCTCTGATCACAAATTCAGATCTACTGCCATCGAAATGAGTTACATGTCATTTAAATCGATACGGAATCAAAACACGGAAAAAGTCTTAAGATCTGTTAAAGTTTTATTTGTGTTCTTATTGGGATTTAAATTAATTTTTAATTCTTTTAATTACACATTCAATTAAAAAAATCTGATTAAATAATTAATTACATCAATTATATATTTAATTTAAAAAAAAGAAGTAGATTTTCTAATTAAATAAAAAATTGAATCAATTAAAAATTTTATTAAACTTCTATATTGAAACAAATAATACCTCTTATGGATGCAATGAAATTTTTCTGACTGTTTTCCCAGGAAAGCGGCCAGAACACATCAAGACAAGAAAAGTATTGGTTTGGCTATTACATTTTTATTTTTGTGTAATGTAATTGAATTTTTTTGGTAATCTTAGTCTTTTAAAAAGGTTCTTACTTTTATTTAATACAGTGTGTAGTGCTTTTTCGCATAAAAATGTAAATGTTGCAATAAATATTTTGTGGTATTTTTGGGGATTCAAAATTTTATCAGGGTGTTCTGCTTTTCACGGCATAATAACACACCGACCTATTTTGCGTGCATTGTTATTTTACTTCTATAATTTAATGTAGCCTCAATAAAGACTCATTTTACCTGGCATCCATTCGATATTTATTTTTATTGGAGAACTTTACACAGCAAAAATCAAGTGGTCAAAAATTAATTTAAACAGTCTCTTTTGCCTTTTTAAGTTGTGAATTTTCATACAAATTATTTAAGAAAGTTTTTAAAATTAAAAACTAAATGCCCAACAAAAACAAGGGGATAGCGAAGAGAAAATCCTTCGTAGTATAACTATTTTCGAAATTTTGACACCATAGAAAGAAACTGGTTTTCAATGCCTGGCAGGTAATGGTTTCAACCAGGGGTGCCAGATAATATTAATAAGAAATCACCATAGTTGCAAAAAAATCGCCTTTATCGGCAGTTAATTTATAAAAAATCAGCAAAATAAATTGGAGAATTAAAATATCCATTTCAAAACAAAAAATAAAAACTACTTCAGTATTAAATAATGTTTACAACATATAAAATAGCACAAAGTAAATAGAGATAACCGATTTACAAATAAGTTGCTTCCGTTGTTGGTTTATTCGTCAGATATAATGATATAATCCAATATTTCAATTTATTTCAGTAATGAGAGTCACCTTAAGGAGTTTTTTAAAAACATCTCATAAGGATTGTGTTTCTGGAATCTTTTCCATTGGATTTGGAGATAAATTTTCCAGTGGTGTTTTTCACTCTTCTTGTTATTGAATACATTTTACTGTACTGTTCAGTCAATTCATAATACGAGCAATGGTTAGAACTACATAAGTAATTCCAGTATTTTATTTTTTATTTCTATCAATCCAAAATCAATGTCATAAGATAGAAAGGTACGACTCAATTTTTAAATTTTCTTAGCTTAAACCATTTTCTTAAATGGTTCATTTTTTAAAACTTATTTAGTTGTTGTGTGAATAAAATGATCAGCTCATATTTTTATTTTTACTTATATTATTTTTATTATTAGGGATACAATTTTCCAGGGAACAACGAACTTTCTAATGAAATTTTTTTAATGTAACCTAAAAGTGAAATTAATTACCAATGCAAACAAATTTACCGTCGTTTTAAAAATCATACGATTTCTTCACTTTGATAAATTCAAGGCGAAAAATCGGCAAAATGCTGATAAATCGGCAAATATGACAGGCCTGGTTTCAACGCATTAGAATTTTTTACAGAGCAATGAAAAATCCTCCCTTTTAAGTAAGTAACTCAGCAACTATTTTGAAACGTATCAATCCCAATCCGACATCCATCCTTTTAGCCCTTGAAAATGGAATGTAATATTGCAATGATCTTGAAATAAGCTGGTATATTAAGTGCAGACTCTTTTGACAGATACTGAGTTTCATAGATGATGGCACGCACATTGTCTAGGGATTTCCTGAAGATACCAAACTAAAATATGTTTTCACCAAACAATGAAAAATTACTCTATAAATTAAAAAAAAAAATCTAAAGTATTTCCTAAAATATTTATTTATTTTCAATAAGTCTAAAACATATTTACTCTACATCTATTATAATTTCTCTTATTTTATACTTTAACTGCATCAGAGTATTTGCATTTTCGTCTCTAACAGCCAACAGAATGTATTTTTTTTCATATATGCATAAACAAAAAATATCTATGATTGCAAAAATGCTAAAGCTGTTTGCGTTATTTGGCAGAATTTTTTACCTTAACGTTTTTTGCCATTTGGGCACAAATTGTTTTGAGTATTAAATATTTCGTAAGCAAATAAATGTTGCATTTTATTATTTTTTTTTAAATACTTAAAATTATCACATTTTACGCTTTTGGAAATTTTACTTATTTTTCTGTTTATTTGTATATTGGTCGTTTTTGTAAATTTTTTTAAAATCTGCATCAAAGTTAACTGTATGCCAATATACTTATTTTTTATTCTAAGAACTTGTTATGAATACAGCCGTTGAGTCTTAATCGATAATTAAAAGATAAAAACAAAATGTGATACGAAACACTGTTACCCTTTAAGCGATTTTTTTTAAATAATAACAATTAATGAATTTAATTTATTTATTCATGTTTAATCTACATTAATTGTCCTTGATTTCTTCAAATACGAATAATTCATAACATAAGTTAAACTTATTTAAAAAATTTGATCGGTATTCTAACAAAATAATTTTGTGTGTAACGAGTTGCTGGTAGAAACTAGATGGCTTTCTACTAATTTGATTTTTGAAAAGCTTATTGATAAACATTTTGTTCTTGTGATATGTATGTCGCTTGATAGAAATTTTAATGAGTTCTACTGTGTTTGTGTGTTTGCGATAGCACCAAATATTTAAAAAAAAAAACTTTAAAAGTTTCTACTAGCGCATTTATAAGATGCCGGTGGTTTCTTTATTTAATATTTTTTTCTTAAAATTACTTTCTTTCTATCCCAGGACAAATTTTGATTAAGAAAATATATCTAAATAAAAAAATTAATTTTTAATCTGAAGAAGGTTAAGCTCAAAAATAAAATATTTGATTTAAAAAAAATTTTATTGCCTACTTATGGCTTTTAAACGTTTTCTAAGTTTTTATAAAAACGGCAATAATAATTAATAATGATTATACAAACAATATATTGAATTATTCTTGTTTTTTATGCAAGAACACAAAAGCTATGAAAAGAAAAATATTATTTTTTTTTCTTTATCCCATAATCGATAAACTTTATCACTTTACTTCTGTTTGGTAACATGATCATTATATTCTCAACATTTTATTTTAAATTCTTGCTAAATAATTGCCAAAAAAAATCCACTCACAAAAAAAAGTGAAATTACACAGCTGGAAAGCCATCAGTTATTCAAAAAGTAAAACTACGCACCTAAATCTTGAGTGAATAACCAAATAATTTTCAATAGTTGTGCCATAGCACGCTCAAAATAATCTCATAAATGTTTAAATATTATAAAAAAAATTGCAAATAAGTTAGTGAATAATGGAATTGGTTTCTGGATTCGGTAAAAAAAAAATTTTAAGCAATCCTTTTTTTTAAATAGAACCAGCACTCAGGGGATGACGCGCCTATTTATGCAACGCATTGTGCTAGAACTGGGAAATTGGGTTATGGAATAGAGAGAGCATTGCTTGTGGACATTTGATTTGAATCTTTGACACTGAAAGTGAGAGGAGAGACCTCCGCAAGGAGTTTAATTCACACACGAACTAATCGGCTAAAAACGAATTTTCTTTGTAAATTGTAGTGCGATTCACCGGCCAATCGACCACAAACGAATGCGCTTTAGATGCAGAGAGCGTTGCTCGTACGAAATTATGCAGAAAGAAAAATTAATTTATTTAAATAATGAAAGTAGGAAAAACATTCTATGCACCTGCCTACCTTAGGTAGAGTATTTTGAAAATATAATCTATTTAACTAAAGAATTTAAGCAAATAAAAAGGATATAGATCTTGGTATCATACACTATAAAAATTTACTAAACGAAATTCACTTAAGTATGGAAAGCATTTTTTTCTTTATTTACAGTCAAATGAGTCTTGTTCCAACCATTACTTAACTACAACTGCAGGTTTATTATTTACTGTTTTGTTTATTTGCTGGTACTTAAATTATTTCTATTTTAGTTTGAAAATACAAAAAGACTTTAGTTATTCCCTTTAATATGAAAAAACATTGCATACTGAGAAAAACAGCATTTAATTAATCAATTAATATTAATGCAATAAATTGAAAAAATCTATTTAATCAATTATTCAAATAGTTTATATTTTATTTTTTTGCGTATGTCACTAAATTTAAAATTATGAGACATTTAAAAAATTCAACTTTAAGAATATTTATACAAAGGAAACCAAAAAACTCACTCTGCGAAGAATTGCTTTAATTAATTGTCCGGAACAATATCATAATTATATTTTGCAAAAAAAAAACTTACAACTTGAAAAAGACATCCAGAAAACATAAATAAATTAAGCAGACACTTGAAATGGTCACGTTTCACCCTTAACAAATGCAAATCCACATAGAAAAGTAACCCCAAAATAGGAATAATTTTTGCAAAAACGATAAAATTCTAAGGAGTAGGTTACAGTAGACAGTGTGTGTTTAATTTTATAATTCTTAAACCTTTTGTAATCTTATGTTTGAATAAAATCAAACTTAATATCTATTTGAGTTTTTGAAAAATAGATGTCAAAATCCTCAAATAAATTTAACATCTTATTACTGACCGTTTTATGCATTTGAATAGCAGGGAGCCAACCCCGCTAAGTCTTCGTGTTCCTATCTGTTTACTAAATTAATAATTACTGTTGTAGCGTCACTGTTTCTTATCAAATCGTTATCAGGCTAATCTAGTCTCACTAGGCTTGGCAGATACCAAAAGTCAAATAACTGGAAAATAAAAAAATTCACTTGGATCTTGAAGAAATAGCTTAATAGTTTAAAATTAAAAAAGGCAAAATTTTTTTAAAATTTTTCTTTACAAAAATAAAAAATTATAATATATAAATAATCATTATATTTAAGTCTAACGTCATATTACATGCAATCGCATTAAACGTATTAAAATCTATTTTTGTTCTCAAATATATTTTATATTTTTATTTACAGATTCAGGCAATTTTTTTGCTGTAGTTGTAAGCAAAAATTTTTTGAAAATTTTAACAACTTTCATTTAAATTTACTCTTATTAAAATTTCAGCCTCTATTAGGTCCAAGGAAAATATAGTCCTTTCTAGTGAGCGTAAATTATTTCAAATACTAATAGTCCTTTTACAAAAATCATTCCTAATTGGTACGGAAAGAACAGATGAGACCAACTTATATAGATTTCTACTATATTTTTATCGCTTTTTAAAGAAAAGATGGACCATATTTTATCAATTGGAATATCTTTCGGTAAATTATCAAAGGCTTCTTGCACGCAAGAGAAGTCGTTGTATAATAAATCGTAAAAAATTCGATATTTCTAAAACTTTTTGAAGGTCCGATAAATTTTCAGACTGTTCTAAATTTAAATTTTGTAAAAAATAAAGGTGTTTGGAAAAAAACTCTTCTGATTATACAAAAGAAAGAAACTGTATTAAGCTTTGTGTAAAAAATAAAATTTAATGCGCAAGGAAATTTGAAATGTTGACTGTGGCGTTTGGCCAGTCTACTATGAGCAGAACACAAGTTCAATTGTAGTATAAGGGATTTAAGGAGGGCCGAGAATATGTCAACAACGATGTTCGTCCAGGTCGCCCGAGCACGTCAACAACCGATGAAAGCATAGAAGCAGTGAAGAAAATAGTTTTGGACAATCATCAATTCACTATCAGAGATGTGATGTGATATTGTAAACCTCACGGATGTTTTAGGCATGAAACATGCAGCAGCGAAGATCGTTCCAAAATTGCTAAATTTTGAGCAAAAACAACATCACAGTGACATCATTCAAGAGCTGTTGAACATCGTCAACGACGATCCAGATTTCCTCAAAAAAGTCATAACTGGTGACGAATCATGTGTGTATAACATTGAAACCAAAGCCCAATTATCCCAATTTTTCTGTAGAAAATATTAATATAATTAATTAGAAATTGTATTTAACAATAATTCTTGCAAAAAAACCGACTACAAAACAAACTTCATCGGTTCAAGAGTATGGCTAAATAAATAAGATTACATTAACCATTGGGACACCCTTTTATTCCACCTTCAAACTTTATACTTGTTCAACAAAACAGCAACTAAAAGGTCACTCTTCAATTCCCAAATTATATACTTGCTATCGTAGTAGATTTTGCAATCATTTTCTGTGTAAATTTCAACCGTCCGTCTATAACGGTTCAACTATTGGCTCATATACTTTAGATTACATCAACTATTGAAAAACACTTTAATTTGTAATTTAAAATTTTTATACTTCTTATTATACCAAACAAAGTAGTGGACATTCTGTCTAAAATTCAGGTGCTTGTATTTAACGGTTCAAAAAATACGGCCATATAAAACAAATTACATCAATTATGGGACAACCTTTAATTTCTAAATTCAAATTATAAACTCGTTGATATAGCGGATTTAGCAATACAGGTCTCCTTAAAGTTTCAGCGTTCTGCCTATAACGGTTCAAAATTTGGTCACGTACAAAATATCACACGAACTATTGGAACACCCTTTAACTTCCAAATCCAAATTTTATACTTGTTGTTATAACGGACTTAGCAATACAGGTTCGTTGTAAATTTCAAACGTCTGTCTATAACTGTTTAAAAGTATGGCCATATACATCAAATTTAATAAACTATTGGCGCACCATTTAATTTATAATTTGTAATATAAATACTTGTTACTATAACGGCCATAGCAATCGACATTCTGTCCAATTTGCAAGCGTTTGTTTAAAACGGTTCAAAAGATAGGCTCATATAAGTAAATTAACATCAATTATGGGGGCAACTTTTAATTTTTAGATTTATTTTTGTGTAGTTTTTTATTTTTGGGAGCTATAGTAATACGCAGTCATTTTAAATTTTACAGAATCGCGCTTTACAGTACATAATACACGTAAAAAATCTGTATGTTGTATGGGGACACCCTTTATTTTTAAGATTGTGAACTGTTTTTAAAATGGGACTAATCTGTAAGCATAAGCTATCATATTACCAAAAATTTTCAAAATCGGTTCAGAAATGACTGAGTTCTACAGGCAGTCTATAAGTATTACATAAACTTACAGTCCAAAATTTATTGGCCAATAATAGTTTTGTTTTTAATAATAAAAAAATAAATAATAATAAAAATAAAAAATAATAAGGATAATCAAAAATAAAAGTTGCATTTCGTGGCTATACCCAAGGTTAGTACGAAAACAACAATAAATGTGCTAGACGAGTTACAAAGAGAACGACAAAGAAATGCTTTAAGTTGTGTGAGAACTTCGTCTTACCAAATCAACATTAAGATTAGTTGGTTAAATAGATGATGTTTACGACGTACATAACATAAGGTAGATAGATGCGAAGACTGCTAATGAAGGATGTGGCAAACCAGAAAACGCTGCATTTCATTCTGCTAGCATCTAATTTTTCTTGTTTTTTTTTGAAAACGTCCGCATACATTTGTTAATAATTTTTCTTTCTAAAAATGTTTAGAAATTATATTTAAAAAAAAAACCAAAAAGCAGAAAATAAGTCAAATTTCATTAAGAAATCAAAAAAATTTAAATAAAATTAAAACAAAAATATAGACCGATCTACAGGTAGAAGGATATCAAAACAAAAATCTTAAAGGTAAATCTCTCAATTTTCGAATTAACATGCAGTTTTGTAATATATTCCAATTTTATTACCTTTTTGTTAAAACTAATGCAATTTCATAGTGGAACAACTACTCGTACTAGTTGCACTATGAAATTTACTTTTAGAATATGTAACTTTTAAGAAATTCCAATAAAAATTCTTTACAATTTTACTTGCTACGTGCCCAAGGTATACGATTTCTGTTTAAATAATACAATATTCTAATAAAGCAAAAAACAATCTAAAGTTTTTTGATAAAATTAAAATAAAGCTAAAAAGTTAAAATTCTATTCAAACTGTTTGTCAAAAGAAAACAGTTCATGCAAATAAATTTATATATATAAAAAAAAACACATCTCTAGTACATAAAATAAATATATATACCGGTATTTGTATATGGTCCCTTATATGTATATAAGAAAAGAAAACTAATTTTATTACATTTTATTTAAAAGTTGTAAAATATATGCAAAGCAAAGAAAAGAAAGAAAAAAGGAAATTATAGAAAATGGTATTTTACCCAACATGTCCTAAATGTTAAAGAACAACCATTAAAATTCTCAGTTTCCTTAACCCCTACACCCTCTTTGTCATAAAAATAGTATTTCTGTATTTTAAGGTAGTTGAAAATATGTAAATAGTTGTTTGGTTTTTTTTATCTCGTTACCCTTAAGCAAACTTTGCAACCACCATCAACACACCGCCAACATTAACGTTTTCAACTTTAGACTAGAAATTTTTACTTTCTTTTCTTGCTGTTGGTTTATTTTAAGACTGGCAGAGTGGCAATAGTGACTTTAACGATTTGAACAATTGTCCTTAGACACGTAGTTGTGTTTAAAAATATGTACCTGGTTACATACATATTTATTTGTACAAAAGTCCTTTTCAAATAATATCCTTCATACTTGTAAAATAGTAAAATGCAATTGTTATGGCACCCTTATAAAAACTACTTCCCAGTCTTATCATATTTTATATATTTAACAACAGTCATGGTAAAATTCTTATTGTGTCCTTTACATCTTGTAATATCCTTTTTGTTAAAAATCATCCAACTCAACCTTTTCCTTTTCGTAATATTTTTTTCTTTTTTTTTTTTTCTTATTTCTACAACAATAATTCTATTCCATTTCCTTTTCACTTTGCTCATGCATGCACAAACTCTTGCTCATGACAATAATGGTCTGGTTGTTCTTTCAGTATTTTCCATATTTCAATTGACTTCTTTTTCTAAGGGTTTTGCTTGTTAGATAGTTTCTCATTACAATCTCTCGAACATGTTTAGAATCTTTACAGTGTTCGTTATAATTCTAACTGTTTGTGTATATGTGTGTGCAAAAGTTAAAATCTATTTCGTACAATATGCACGTGTATAGAGCTGTCTGCATGAGTTTATATTGTCCTTTTGAGGTTTGTGTAGTGGGTGTTGGCAACCACAGTTGCTGGCTTATTTTCTATTGTAAATATACTGACGACTTCTTTGTCTCCAAGCCCTTGCCTTACACACTCACTCCTAAGATGTTTGTTTAATTTCATATTTTTTTTTTTAATTTTAGTTAGTTGTCCACAATTGTAACTTTATTTTATATCTTTTTATTTGCCAAATGCAAAAAGAAAATGTCATTAAAAATAATAATAAAGAAATGGAATGCAAACTAAAACTAAAACATGTCATACAAATATTTGTTATTAAGGGTTTTAATATCTCTTCCTCAACTGAACTGAAATTCTTCTGTGTCTGAAAATCATTTAAAATTTTATAACTTTATATGCTGGCTTTGCCATATCCTTTCTAAAGTAAAAACTTTTTTTTATTTGAATAATTTCAATTTTGTTTTTATTTTTTTTAATCATTGTTTGTAGAAATTGATTTAATTTCTTATTCAATTTTTGTCTATCCTTTTTATATGAATTTTTAATGAAATAATTTGAAATTATATAAAGATTGACAAAACTACAATTATGGTTTATTAAATATATAACTATTTGTAGATTTAAAATTTTTCAAGTGAATTATACTAAATTAGTTACAAGCAGAAAAGAATTTCAGCTTCAACTTGATCTCATTTGCGTGTTTTCTTATTTTTATTTTATTCAAATGTAAAAGAAATTCCTCTCAAGTATATAGTTTAGATACACCTGCTATATGGAAACACTTTTTGACATTCAACCCGTATCCTCATTAATTGACTACGTGAGTCTATCAGAACACCAACAACTAAAACATACATTTTTAATAGCCAAATGAAAAAAAAAACACAATTTTGATAGAGATTTGTATAATTTCTTTATATATTTAGACCATGCCTCAGTAACGTACCAATGATTCGCTAATACAAGGTAAAAAAATACACACTTAATTCCTAACTGATGCCTGCTTCAAACTTTTAATATAGATTAGTGTTGGGAAAAAAAATTTTGATAATAATTAATCGATTAATATATATGCAAATAGTTTCAGATTTTAAGAAGCATATAAGACTACTAATGACAAAAACGTTAAAAATTAATCGATTAATATTTAATCGAATAATCGATTAATATTTAATCGAATAATCGATTAATATTTAATCGAATAATCGATTAATATTTAATCGAATAAGCGATTAGTTTAAGGTCGTATCGATTAACTTTGTTTTTAATTATTTACAGTGTTACAAAATTTTTTTCCGTACTCCTAAACAGCGCATTTTGCCAATCTAGCCGTATATTAGGCCTAAAATTAATTTTGAGAACCGTAAAAATTTAAGTACGCAACTGGATAGATAACAAAATTTTGCATCGTTTAATAACTTTTTAAGGCTTTTGCTTGAGATTTGTGGTTTTGGGACTCTGTTAAAGTCATGGAAATTAAAGAAATCGCATACGTTTTTATTGACTTTATACGATTTTGAGAGGTTTACGATATATTTTCTTGTGGCTAAACGAATAAAGATTTTGTATTAATTTTTTTTCTCTGAAAGGATATATTTGCAGCTGCATATATTAATTTTTAGAAAAATTATGTTTTAAATTTTTATGATAAAAATATCCCTCGAAGTTAAAAAAAGGATTTTTTTGTTAAATTTTTTGTAAAAAATAAAATGAAAAGGTTTTTAAAAGTGATCTCCATCGCGATGCTAAAAATGTTATTTATTACTATAAAATCTACGATCTTTACTTTTATACTGTAGAAAAAACGTTGCACGTTTTTGCGCCTAACACACTGTTTACAAGTATTAGACCCACTCCAAAAAAAGTTATTACCTTTCTTTCATGCTTCCACCTTTACTTAACGCTGAAGAGGATTCAGCTTCGGAAGAGGTTTTTGAAAAATTAAACGAAGAAGGACCAAGACACTCATTATTATCCGAGTGCGATGGAGAAATTCTTTTAAATAAATTAATTGTAACAATTTTAAATAAAATTTACCGCTACAATCATAAATATGTTGCATTATGAATAAACTAATTATTTTCATTTTTTTTTTCAGAGGTAATTTTTTCACGTTGCTCCGATTTTTCTTTTTTTTAGATTTTTCTACCAAGTTTCATAAATTTAGTACATTTTTAGAGCCGATATAAACAAAAAAAAACTAATGTCCGGCTAGATTGGCAAAATACCCTCTGTGCGTTTAAATTGGATCAAATTTTAAAACAGTTTCATTTTTATTTACTTGTGACCAGGAAGCAGCAGAATTCAAGACCTCTAAGTCTAGCTAATCGCATCATAAAGCATTTTACCAACATTCAACTGCATATTAAAAAGTTCGCATTTCTGACATAATCGTTAGAACTAAAATGTTTAAGTTTGCCTTTTTTTGAGTATGATTTCCTTGCATCATTGCCTGTCCCTTTGATAGTTAGAAACTCCTCCTTAAGATCATTGTTTTTAAATGATCTTTAAGAATTTAACAGAAGAGCCTGTTCGTTGTTAGAATTTAGCAATAAAGTGCCGATTTGTAGCCTCTAATATACTTTGAGGTGCCATTTTACGTTGCGAAGCGAATAATGAAAACTATTATTTTAACACTTTAATTTATGTGAATAGTTGAACAGTGAACAAATTAATTACGAAATTTACATTTCAAATAATATTTAAATAGTCTAATTACCTTCAAAGCTTTATCCAACTTAAAAATATATTTGAAACTATTTCTAATTTAGTGGTTCATTACAACTTTCACTAAAAATAATCTCTGCAAAACTATAATTTTAAAACTTCAATATTATGTATAATTAAGTAAATATTAAAAATGTTTTGCAGATGTGCAACATTATATTTTATAAATTTTGAAAGTTTGAGGAGCGTCTTCTTCTTTATACCGGCAGCACACCCTACAAACAACGTACCATACCCTACATTTTCAATAAATCCAGCAATGAGCGAAATAAAAACTAAAAATAAAACAATTTCCACACTACTACATATGAGTAAAGCCTTATCAACAAAATAGCAAACAAAAATTATTATAGCTCCTAAATATTCAAAAATATTTTATTTTAATCCATAAAATCCTCAAAATCTCCACTACTACGAAAGGAACACACGCATACATAAACAACTGATTTAGAAAAACAAAAAAAAAACAAAAAACAACTTATAATATTAAACAGGTCAACAGGGAGAGAGTGGCAGAAAGGCAGTCAATGTTTTTATGGTGTGAGTAAAAGTCAATGTAAAAGTGTAAATGTGTTTTTTGGTGGTGCAACTAAAAGAAGATGGTACGATATTTTCTAATTTAAATTATGGCATAAACTCTTGATGCTTAAAACTCTTTTACGATATAAAAAACACCTGAACTCCCACGTACAAGACAAACATGCCTGACATCCTACGCTGACCAAACATACATCATCCAGAAAATGTAAAACAAAAACCCACATACAAACGACAGCCAACTTAAATGACTAGGATTTAATTTATCCTTAAGTTATTTTTTTTTTGCTTTCCTTTTCTGGTTTAGAAGATAGAGTAATAAAGCATATTACAGACGAGTTTATGCAATGTGAGTGTGAAGTTTTTAATAAATATAAAGTGGTACCTTGCAAATATTAAAATTTATGAGTACTAAGAACACATTTGCCATTAAATTGTAGAGGGGCTACTCAAGGATTTTCGCTTGAAGTTCCTTATTTCATGAAAAGCTAATAACATGTATAACGGAAAAATGACAAGTTTAGGGTTGTGATTTTTTAAAAAAAAGAATAATTTTGTGTACATAATTAAAAATACTAAGTTATTAAGCGACTAGCTAGCAAAATAATATTCAAATCTGCTAAATGCCTCATCGTCATACAGGAAGTTACACCGCCCTGTAATACAACAAGTTTTCTCAGTGAAATAATATTTTAAGTTTCCCACTATTGGAATTCTGTGCAAAATTACAAAATTCATTCAAAAGGCTTTGTGTTTTTGTGTGATTTTATAATGACATTTTAAGACTATTAAAACTGTGTTTTATTTGATAATAATATTATAACACAAACGAACTGAATAATAATAAAATATTTTTTCTAACATTTAAAAAATGTAGAGAATACAATTTCAAAACATACTGAAAGTAAAATGTAATATTTGTTTAGGCATGAACAAGTGGAAAACAAAGTATATTTTTAACACTCCTCCTCAATTGTGAATGCCTTTAGATTTGCCTTACTTCGTAATGTTTCTATTTTTAAGTTTGATAAAGGTTTTGTTAACATATCTGCAATCATTTCTTCAGAGGGGCAGTATTTGCATTCGATGATTTTCTTGTCAACATAATCTTTCACAAAATGGAATTTGATGTCAATATGTTTTGATCTATTACTTAGTTTCTCTTCTTTGATTAGATTTAGACAGCTTCTATTGTCTTCAAAAATTACAGTTGGTTCTTCTTGTTTGCAGTTTAAATCATTTAAAACATTTCTAATCCAAACAGCTTCCTTAGCGGCTTCGGATAATGCAATAAATTCTGCTTCGGTTGTCGATAACGAAACAGTTATTTGTTTCCTGCAAGCCCAACTTACTGCACTATTATTAAGTAAGAAAATGTATCCAGAATTTGATTTTCTATCAATTCTGCACTCGGCCCAATTAGCATCAGCATAACCAATAAGGGTATTTTGATTAGCTGTACTTTCATTGAGATTTAAAAACAAAGTTTTTGTTCCCTTTAAATACTTTGCAACACGTTTTAATTCATTCCAATCTTCTTGATTTGGATTACACGTTTTTCTGGCTAGAATCGAAACACTAGCACAAATATCAGGTCGAGAATTGACTGCAATGTAAAGTAGCGAACCTAATAAGCTTTGGTATTCATCATTGCGTAACAAAAGCTCCGAGTCAGTTCTACCATATGATGGTTCAAGTGGATATTTCGATGATTTTGCATCTTGTAAACCAAATTTGATAAGAATTTTCTTAATATACTGCATTTGACGTATTTTAAATTGATTTTTTTTCGATTTTACTATTTCCAGCCCAAGATAATAGGATATTTCACCTAAACTATTAACTTCAAATTGGCTGTTAAGTAGTTTTAGTACATGTTTAATTAAAACTTTATTATTTTTTTGTTTGTTTATTTATGACCAATTACCTTTGTTATAGTGAATTCTATTTTTACGGGCTATTTTTGGTCAGATTTCTTTTCAATGCGAATAAAAAACTTATTCCATTTTTTTCCCAACGTTTCGTTGGTTTTTTTCCGACTTCTTCAGGGGAGTATTTTTATTATTTATTATTAAATTGTTTTAGTTTGCATAATAATAATAAATTATGGACAGCACGACACATTGAAACATTTATATAAATTAGTCAACAAAAATTATAATGGTATCACAGAAAAAAAAATTTCTAGTCAAACAAATAAGTTTTTTATTCGCATTGAAAAGAAATCTGACCAAAAATAGCCCGTAAAAATAGAAAACTTTATTCGTAGTGGCAACTACCAAATCGTCAACATAAATAAGAATATAAATATCATCCCCATTGACGACTTTGCTATACAAACATGGATCTGATTTACTTTGTCTGAATTCACCACTTACAAGAACATCATTTAAAGCTTTGTTCCAAACGTTTGCTGATTGCTTAAGTCCATACAAACCACGTCTTAGCTTGCACACTTTGCTTTCATCACCATCATTAAAACCAGGCGGTTGTTTCATGTATATAATTTCTTTAATGTAGCCATTTAAAAAAGCACACTTTACATCCATGTGTTCCACATGCAATTTTCTAACACTAGAAATTGATAAAAGTATACGAAATGTAGCTTGACGTACCACAGGTGCAAATATCTCATCATAATCACAACCATATTTTTGATTAAAACCTTGAGCAACTAAACGCGCTTTAAAACGTTTAATCTTCCCATTAGCGTCTCGTTTTGCTTTGAATGTCCATTTACAACCAATTACATTAGCACCTGGTGGCGCTGGAACCAAATCCCATGTGTGGTTTTTCGTAAGAGACTCCATCTCCTCCTTCATTGCAGATTCCCATTCATATTTTTCTTTTGATTTTATGGCTTGTTTGTAAGTTTTGGGTTCAATTATGTCAGTCGTCTTTTCAATGTCATTTGAATGAATTAAATGAGCTGAGTATTTTAAAGGAGGCACACCTTTGTTTATTCTTGACGATCTTCGAAGTGTTGGTTCGATTTCTTGAATTTCTATAACAGATGGGTTAGTAGTCGTTTCAGAATTGGTAAAATATTCAAGGTCATCTGTAATACTGCAATAAGAACTATCATCAGATTCATAATTGTTATCAATAGCTTTAGACGACGCGGTAACTTCTAAATATTTATCAGTGTCTAATATTTTGCTATCACTCTTTGAATTACATATTATTTTTGAAGAAACGAATTTAAAATCTCTGCTAATAGTTACTCTGTTGGTACTTGTATCAACAAAACGTAAACCTTTGCTTTCCTCATCACAACCCACGTATGTAAGGAGTCTTGATTTGTTATCAAGTTTCTTTCTACTTGTATCAGGTACTAAGACATAAGCTTTGGATCCAAATATGTGTATATTTTCCACATTAGGTTTTTCTTTTTCCCATCTCTCATATGGAGTACAAGGTATAACACTTGAAATGATTCTATTTTGTAAGTAGTTAGAATGCATAACAGCTTCTCCCCAATAAATTTTCGGTAAATTGGCTTCTTCCAACAAACATACAGCCATTTCAACTAGATAGCGATTCTTTCTTTCAGCTACTCCATTCTGTTGAGGACAATAAGGAACGCTAAATTGAGTCATAATACCATAACATTTTAGAAATTCAACCATCTTTTTCGATTTATATTCCGTTCCTTTCCAAACTTGTTTTTTACCATTTCTATATAATGTCTGGTTTTATCAAAAACCTCGGACTTCTCGCACAGCAAATAAATAACAGTATATCGACTGTAATCATCAATGAACGTTAAAAAAAACCTTTTCTTTCCTGGAGTTATATTTAGCATGGGTCCACAGACATCCGAATGAACAAGCTCAAGAACTGCTTTAGATTTATGCAACGATTTCTTTGGAAACGGATTCATTGTAAGTTTGCATTTAGCACAAACGTCGCAAGTTGTTCGAACGCCACAGTCTATAATTGTAAAATCCTTATTTAGCTTACCAGATTGCATTCCTTTTATGGCGTTAATGTCTCTGTGTCCAAAAAGCTTGTGGTAATAATGTTGACATTTAATGAGATTACATACAACTTTGTTAGCTTCGTCATGCTCTTTAGTTTTTAGTTGATATAAACTGTTGACACACTCAGCAAAACCGACTTCGATATTATTTATATCAAGAATTTTACATATTGTTCCCAAAAACAAAAACTTAAAACCTTTTGCTGATAACTTCTTTACTGACAGTAAGTTTCCTTTAAACGATGGGATATATAGAACATCTTCGACGGTTATAATTTCTTCATCACCTTGTTGATTCAGCATTTTTAACCTGCAGTCGCCTTTTCCATTTGAATAAACTCCATCACCATTTGCAACAGTTACTTTTTCGTGCCATGACTTATCTAGATTTACAAACTCATGTTCGTTGCTACAAATATGACAAGTGGCACCAGAGTCAACTACCCAAATACCATTTTTACCATTAAGAACAAAACACAAATTATTTTCTTCATTTTTAGCAACTTTAGCTTTTTGATGCTTTTCATTTTTAAATTTCCAGCAATCTTTACGTATATGACCTACTCCACGGCAATAGTGGCACACAATAGGTTTGATATTATTCTTTTTAAATTTATTTGTAGTTTTTAATATTGTGTCTTCAACGGAATTTCTCCTCTTGTGCTTTTCAAATTCTTCCAGCAGTTTATTTTCGACAACAGTCATAGTGAGATCCTTCTCATCTCTTACTTCTAATGCTGTTATTAGAATATCGTATAAGGTAGGTAGACTACTAAGTAGCATAGAAATTATCCAAGACTCAGAAATTTGTTCACCAAGTGATTGCAATTTGCAAAACAATAACTTCATTTGCGTAATATGTTTGTCCATATCTTCTCCTGGGTGTAATTTCAATTCACAAATTGATCTCATTAATTTAACTTTGTTGCTAAGTGTTGACTTTTCATGGTATGCTTTAAGAATATTCCAGGCATCTTTAGCATATTTACAGTTGGAAATGCGGAACACTTCTGTTTCATCAACAGCCAAACCAATTAATATAGTTGCCTCATTATCTCGATCCTTCCAATTTTCATTAGGATTTTCAGGGATTTCTTTTTCAATAACTTCCCATACCTTTTCCTTCTTCAGTAATAATTTCATACGATATTTCCATATTTCATAATTTTCGCGATTAAGTTTTGTAATCAGCAATTTGGTGTCAGCCATTCCGCACAAAATCAAAATCTTTCAAGATTTAGAAAAACAAAATCAGTAGCCACGACTTGCTACACAGTGGGTATTCAGGCAAAAGAACTTTTAATCTTTATTTCACACGCGAATCTTACACAAATTTTAACTATAGAAGGCCCATAACCTATTAAAACTGTGTTTTATTTGATAATAATATTATAACACAAACGAACTGAATAATAATAAAATATTTTTTCTAACATGGAAAAAATGTAGAGAATACAATTTCAAAACATACTGAAAGTAAAATGTAATATTTGTTTAGGCATGAACAAGTGGAAAACAAAGTATATTTTTAACAAAGACAACTTTTTATAACGGCCATGTGCCTCAGAAAAACTTGCTGTGAACTTAGCATGGTAGCTTTATAAGTTTATGGAATCCCACCATTGCAAAGTCTTAGCCTTTGTCAGATCAAAAACAAGTTTAATTCTGGCAGCAATATCTGTCTTTTAATTTCGTAACCAAAATCAGATAAGCAAGGTAACCAATTCCAGTTATAGTTTTCGTTCGAATAAGTCTTTATCTTCATTTTTTTTCGAATATTAAGGATTACAAGAGATTAATTGCTCTACTCACAGAAAGGAAGCAATAAGGGATTTTTTTTTAATAACGGATAACACAAAATAACGATCAGCCTTCTTTAGTCTAACATACTAGGGATTTTTTCATTATCATTGAAATTTATTCGGCATTGTTTTAAATAATGACAGTTTAACTACCATTTAATGCTAATGATTTCATTTTAATTATAATTGTTTTTACTTATGGTAGTGAAATGTAAATGCAATCGTTTATTATGAAAACAAGATTTTGAGCGCAGGGACAAAAAAGCATTAAATAATTAAATTTGAACGATCTTGTGGATAGATCTTCATTTTAAAATTTTAATAATTTATCAGTATTAAGTAAATGCCAGCAAACACCCCATATATTCTCATTTCTCATTTTTCCTGAGAAAGTTAAGAAATATAAATTTTACCAAATTTCTGTAATCAAAATGCCATTTTAAATTAATGCTTTAAGTTGTCTATTTAGTGTACAAGGACAAGAAATACATTCACCAATAATAATGCTTCAAAATTATTTAATCATTAATCAATTGTAATGATTTTGTTTTCAACCAATTATCAATGAAATTTTTTTTATGTAAAAACATTACCATTAGTGAAAAAAATGATAATGCTAAAAAATCCTTAGCGTTGTTTATTTATTATATATGAAATCATCAATTTTTTAACCTAATTAATTACTCCCATATATGTCGTCTATAATATCCAACTAGAAAAGGATAGTTGATGGAGTTGATTGAAATCAAATAGTATTTTGAAAATTTGAAATTTAAGGAACTTGTCGGAAGTTTAACTTATTTAAGTCACAATTAATAACGCACTAAATAAGACGGATAGCATAGTTCTGCGGTGCGAACCTAAATTTGAAACTCAGCGCAAACACGAAAGGCAGTAATGAGAGTTGAAGTCATAAACTCATACAGTTCGAACCCTGCAAAGTTACAGAAAACCTAACGTAGCCCAAAAACTGACACAAAAACTGGAACAAAAGTTCCGACAAGAAACTGCCGGCGGTCTCATAATGTTTGGATATCATAAATCTAAAAAACTGGAGGAAATAGCCACATGAAAGTAGGCTCGGTACAAGAAAAAATACTAAGACGTGAACACGCATCGTGTACAAATGTTTGTCACAGGCTGGCATAAAATCAAGAACGACGGACAGGATATGTGATTTAGATTAACGTCTGTACCTGGCGCGAAGCCCTTATCAGACGGTGATCCAACCACTATTCTGTGCAATTTTAAGACCATGGCTTGCAGAATCATGAATCTACCCTTTGCTAAAGGCCCGCAGTCTACCCATAAACTCCTCTGTTTAGAGTACAACAGCACACTTTCATCTATTCCGCGCCAGACCCGGAGATATGTACTTTTATTTAACCACAGCCACCCCGAAGGGACCCCAACAATAAACGCTACAGAGAGGGGCGGCTCTCTGTAAGGGCTACCGGTTCCCGTAGTGCTCTTTTATTTATTTGCTATTATTATTCATTTGTTATTATCATTTAAGGATACTGGTGTATCCTTCGACAGTACCCCACTGTCTATCGAGATTCAATGCCGGCACACTGGGGGACTGGTTCCCCCTATACCCTGAAGATACCTGTGTCAAAGCATATGTTCTCTCAGCTAGACTCGAAGTACCCCCAGGGGGAAAGTTGACCCTGAATGCTAGTCGCTTCGCGAGATTGCATTAAACAAATAAGTCGACACTTATAACTCGACAGCCGACTATCGCTAGTCTGGAGTAAAAACCATTTAAATAATGCGGGAGTTAATGAAGTACTATTTCAGAAGCATTGTTTATGACTCATCACTAAATAACATAAGAAAGTAGAAGTCTGATTCATTATGTTTCCTTTAACGATATGCAATTTTGCAAAAGATAGTACTTTAAAAAATGTCCTTAATACATACGTTTTATTCTAACAATACATTTTCAAGTTTAGATTTTGAGCATCGACTGTTCTATTAGTTTAATATTATAACTGAAATGGTGAATATATATAAATATCAGTGCATAGGTTAGGGTCTTTATGAGAATGTTATATATATATGTTTGTATTTAAAATTATTATGAAACCTTTGCAGGTGTAATTTTCTATTAAATAAAAGTATGCAATTTTTTAAAACTCTTAATATCTCCCCTCAGTGTGTGATGCCTAAACATCTTTTTTTATTAATAAATAAAATAGTGAAAAACTTACCTTAAATAGACAGAATTTTAAATAATGTCAATAAAATCATCAATATTATCTTTGAAGAATATCATCTGAAATTAAAATATTTGTTCATTATTAAATTAAATTGCTTGGTAAACATCATTTAATAGGAAAAACAAACTCGTGAAGTAAATTAAAAATTTTATTTAAATAACAAATTGAAAATGCTAAAACGTATGGAAATAATGAGGTCCTTTAAAAAATTGACAGCATCTAAAAGATCCTTTATTTACATACACACTAACGAATACACACATGCAAACACTCATACACCCTCAACAGCAAATATAAACCCCTTGTCGTAATTATGTAGAAATTGTCTTATTTTAATTATAATAATTTTTCTTTTTTTTTAACTTTTTTCTTTACATTCAAATTATGACTCTGTGTAAAGGAAAAAAATTATACAAATACATACTTTTGCGAGTACGTTAAAATGATTTTAAGTAAATATTACCAGCAAATTTTTAACGTTTTCAAGCGTAACTAATAAATATGCAAATTATTTATTTTGTATATTTTTTTATTGTTGTTTAAAATTTACATTATTTAGCAAAAAAAAAGACATAAAAAATTAAAATGTTATGAAGGTATAGCAAAAGGTTGGAGTAAATTACTTCTTGCTGTTGATTTGTTAAATTCTTAAACGTACGAAAATCTCACACACCCGAAAAAAAACGCCACTAAATCCTAGAAGCGAAAATAAAGTAACCACTACATAGAGAGAGTGTCCCTGAAATTACAGTGCTTCAAAATTAAAATAAATGGTAAAACAAAAAACAAAATAATTAAAACAAAAAATTTAATAAATATTCTTTAGGTCAATAGAAAAAATCAACAACGCCACATACAAAAGGCCAAATAATAAAAAAATCTCTCAGACTTGGAGACCTTCTAAATTGTTTGTTGGATTGTTATAACGCTTCTAATATCAATCATACATTCACCCCTTTATAGAAAACTAGTGCCCAGCGTCAGCGTATCTTTTCTAATTTACTTTAAATTCAAATTTAGAAAAATATGTTTTTAAATATATACTGTAGATTGTTGTAAATAGAGTTAAAAGTTTTCCACCTACAAAAATAAAATGTGCTGACTATTGTTTTAGTACCATTATATCGGTAAAATTGGGTTCTTCAGCATTTGAATCTCCATTTTCTCCTCCAAATCACTTATCTTTACAAAAACCAAACTATTCTATTTTTTAATGAAATATTTAAGGGACGTCCTCCAAAAATTTCATTTAAATCCATACTGCAGTATTTACGTGATGCGAACACAAACATACAGACTGAAAGATAAAAATTCAAAAACAGGTGTTTTTCTATGCCATATTAATTACTTACCATTACACAAACAATAAAATTTCTAAAAAATATTTCATGTACAAAAATTATGTGTGTTACAGTTGTATTATATGTATAGATAGGTGGCATGTCCAAGAACATAATGCCCCTGGGTACAATGTCTCACCAAAAAGTGATATAATGTCCATGGACATAATTTCATACTACGATGCGACATAATTTCCGTCAACGTAGCGTCATAACGTCCATGGATATTAATTAAATTGAAACGTTTTTATAAACTTTCTTGAAGAAAATTTTTGGTAAGCGAAGCCGGTGTTTGTTAAACCATAGAGCAGAAAATCTTTGTGTCCGGGCGTAGGTCGGCTTATGCAAGAAATCTTTGGCAAGCGAAACGACACAATGTCCATTGACAATATGACGTTTTTAAAATTTCATAATGTCCATGGACATTCTGTCATTTTTAAAAAGCGACATTATAGACATTAGTCACTTTTAAATGCGACATAAAGTCCATGGGCGTTTTGTCCTTAGACACTATGACATGCCACCGTATAGATATCATACATGGGAGTATTAATTATTTCTATTTCTAAAGATGAACTTAAGCCGAAAATCAATTTTATTTCACTAATAATATTCATAGTTCAACCCCCGATTTCAGAAAAAATTATTTTTTTTTAATCCCTGCCCTAAAGTGCATAACATAGACATTACAAATCAACTTTTACCGAATACAGTACAAGCAATTAGCTATAAAATGTTACCCTTAAAATCAGCATTATCTATTTCAACATAAAAATCTACACGAATCTAAGCGGCAGTGTTAGTAGTTGTTGAATTTTAACGTAATGCCATATTCCGCACATGTGCAGATAAATATCAACAGTGTATTAAACTATAAGATAATTAGCCGAAGAGTAAGACCAAATTACCCGTTGATTCACAAATAAAAATAATGTACTCCTTCTTTTAAATCTTATACACAAATTGATTTTGCCTGTTTTATATTAACTTGGTCTTAATGAAAAATATTTTGTTGCTTTTCAAACTGAAAATTTTTGGTCTCAGCGACGCGAAAGTGATTACAGCGAGAACACAACAAATATAGTTTTTGTGGTTTAAGCACGCCTGAAATTGCTTTGATCCTCTGTTATATTTAAAGTGCTTCTAGTTAATTAATTTTAATTACAATATTAATTGAGAATTGAAATGAAGACAGTGGACAGTAATATTTTCAGAAATAACAAAATTCTAAGAAACACACATGAATATTGATTAGGATGATCACCTAAAATTTGCACAACTTCTCAGGATTCCTAAAATGTCCAAGGTCCCCCCACAATTTATTTTACTCATTTTATGTATTTAATATTTTTCGTGCATGTGTGGAGAAAATGTACTAAAGTTGCAACATTGCGGTTATTTTTGTGTTGGTCAAAAAACTATTCTCACACACAAAAGTGATAATGCAGACTTATACACACACACACGCATAAGCATACACATTTAAAGACACTTATTGCCACATGCACAGAGAAGAGTGTTTATAAAACTTTTGCATAAACACTTGCATAACCTTCTCCCTGCACATAATAATTTTGTTTTTGTTTTTATATTCTTTTTTTACTTGTTTGATATTTAAAAACTTTTATTTATTCTCCAACCAATGATTTTTATTTTTCTTCTTCTTCCTTTTGCAACTAAAACATTAAAGGTCCCTTATCAAAACTAAAAATTCTCAGATGTGCTTTACACACGTAAACGTACATTAGGGTCGTTCATCTGTGTGTAGAAGAAAGTTAAGATACGAGGTAATATTTGCATTAAAATAAAAATCAAATTCGGTATAAGTTACAGCTGCAGGCTCTTATTACATTATTATTGCCTTAAATTATATTTTATGAGTTTGCTATGAACGTCATACGCCACGACTACAGGGCTGATATAGCTTAGTTACTTAATTAGAGTATTGAATTTTAGCGAAAACAGTGTATATTTCTCTACATCTACGCTTTTTTGTTTTTAAAGTAAAAATTGCTTTATTTTAAATAAGGTAGGTAAATGACTTCAGACAGTCACGTATTGGAAAAGGTTAAGTACAATTTAGTTTTCTCAAACATTTTTAAAAGTTTTTAATAACATTTTTGGACTAAAAGTTATAATTTAATTTTTTATGAAAAAAGGCTTGAAATATTTCAAGACTTAAAAATTTCTTTTAAATTATTTTTATTTAATAATTCTTTTAAGACTTACTTACACTTACAACAGTTACCGAGTTATAAATCTTACAGAGTTTAGTAGTTTTAGCTTTGGACAAAGTAGTAAGCTATAAATCTGTTTGGACAGAGTTTAACCCCTGCGGCAATCATAGCATATTTGCTGGCGAAGTAAAATTACTAATGAAATGGCTATTTGCGTCATAATCAGGCAGGCAGTGCGAAAACAAAAATAAAGCATTTTCTCCTCTATCTTTTTCATTTCTCTACCTGTCTTATCTCGTATCTATCTCTTCCCTAAAAAATTGTTGTATTGTTGTCTAAAAAGAGGCAGTCACGAAATCTAGTGCCGGATCTTTTATGCCCTTCACCAGTTAAGGGTCTCAATTTTCTTTAAATTGTTTAATCGCCGCCTTAGAATATATACCCTGACGATCCTTGCCTGTGATCGTTACCCGCTATGATCTTATACATGTACAGATTAAAGCAACAAAAGCAAAATAAGCTGACAAATCCAAACACAATATCAGCCGCACCCCTATAGACACCAATATCCATTGGGAATTTTATGAGGACCATTAACCTATATATTTGTCGTTAGCTTGTAATCCAATAGATGTTTACCGTTAACGAGTTTCCGTTAAGCCAACTTTATTGCATCGATATTGAAGCAAAAGAAAGAATAAAAACGTGAAAAACAAAGCTATGACTAGTTCCACAGGGGCCCACTACTAGGACTTCTACTAGGCAACACCTAATTAAGAGTCGGCGACCACTGTCCGCTCTCAAGGGTACTCTCGTTTCCTATTGAAAACTATTTCTTTCTCTAATGATATTTCATACATAACAAAGCTCAAGAAAGATTCACAACCTGAAAACCGCAAACTCAATTTAGGCCCTTAAGAAAGTCAGTGTTAGCTTTGTTTCTGACCGCTACTCATACAACTTTCAATGAGGCTTCTTGTATACTCTTTTATTAAACGCAACTATTTTCTACTGCCCGTTATTCAGGAACGATTGTTTTCCCACAGTGGCCTAGTAAACACCCATTAAGCTCCATTACTCTCTTAAAGAGTCCAAAAAAAGCAGCTTACTAAAAGTAATTGAAACTGCAATGCCCTCCACGGGTCTCATTTCCCACGGAGGTACACCATTTAGCCATAAAAAGTATATTTTGTTCCATTGATAATCTGTGGAATGTGTCCCTGTAGGAATGTATGGACAGGCTTGTATATGCAGTTGCCGTTTCATGGGTTTCTTTTTCGGCCATACCTCTACTCCCTCCTCAACTCGCTCCCTTATCTGATACTTTGGAAACTAAACATTAAGGCAACTTATATGGAGTCTTTATCTACGTCAAAAGTATCAGTATCAACAGATAGTCCGACGGACAGGCCTATAACTCTACAAAATAAATTAACTTATAGCGTCGTTATAGAAAAATTTCAGATATCGCAGCCGAATAATGACATTTAGCCAGTGAAGGAAGACGAATACTGCTTGGGAAGTTACATTTTCTTAATTTTTATACCCTGCAACAAAAAAAATATGGAAAAAGGGTATAACTAAATTATATATAATCTGAGTTTTTATGCATAGCGAAGTCGATAGAGCGATGTCCATCTATTCGTCCTTGTTAGTATTAAAATGAAGTTTGCCAAGGTAGCAGACCAGCTACAGAAAATTTAAATATCCTTATCGATCAGACATAGTGTCGACAGAGTTGCTATTGTAATTCAGAAAAGATCGGTCCATGACATCAAAGCAGCTGGCAAAACACCACGCCTACCTCTTATTTTCCACATCATTTGGAAGAATAAAGTAACTCCAATCAAAAAACCAAACACATGCGGCGATAGAGAATTAAAAAATAAGAAAAAAACATCAGGTGAAAAAATTGGCGCTCGCTTATATTTTCCGAGTTACAGGCTTTTGAAATTTACAAATCAATATGTAAATATGGGTATCATTTAAAAACTTTTGAAGAGATCTTTAAGGAAATACTAAAATGGTAATCCATTAATCTGTTAAGAGCCGTTGACATTTTTATGTAAAATTATATACATAATCATATGTACTCTGCCACCCCAATATTTGCTTTTTTGATTGGAGTTACCTTACCAAACTAGATTAACAAAAATGGTGAAGGGTATATAAGATTCTACATAAATTTGTGACAAATATATTTTCCACAATTTTTTATTCTGGAATAGGCTTTTAGCAATAACCGTATAAAACCTCAATGCAATTACAGACATAGAAAGCCTAGAATCTCAGTTGAAAACCGCTTTTTGTTCGGCACAAAATGGTTAAGAACTTTAGAATGGCACGAGAAGATAAACAAGGTTTTGTAGGAGCCACCCTATTGTACCACATGCAAACTTTTCATTCAAATATTTAATGACATTAGAGCATATATTTTTAGAACTATGTACACGTGTGTGCTATCGCTTTTGTATATAGGAACAATACAACAACAAAAGCAAGCGAAAAACTTTTACATAAAACTATAAAAAATTCAAGTGAACAAAAAAGTTGAATTGAGAAAAACTATTAAACATTTTCTATTAAAAACTTTTGCAACAACAAACAAGTACACAACTGTAGAAACAACAACTGCAGGAACAACAACTTGTTATTTTAACCAAGACAACAACAAAATGACGTTGATTATATTATGAAAAAAAATAAATAAATAAATAAAATGATTACAAGGATACAAAGGGAGAAACTTTGTTAGTCTTTAAATTACCTAAGGAACCATGTAAGGATATGAAGAGAATATTTAATAATTGCGAAAAATTCAATTAGACATTGTAACATATAATCTGAAAAGCAAAATGTTTAAAGAAATTTTAAATTAATTTTCTTTTTAAATATATTATCTAAGGTTTATAATTGTTCTTGGCTTTCTCGATCATCTATAATTGCAACTTTCTTTTCTAATTTTTACACTTTTAACAAAAAAATTAATAAAATTATTATTTTTTTATCTTTACAGCTGATCAGAAGCTTCCGCTGCTTTAATCTTTAAATAAATTCATACGTTCTAAAAAATACACTTCCTCCAGAATTATTATGCAGCTGTTGACAAAAGTGGTTCCCATCTTAACGCTGTACTACGCCTTACTAACTGTCTCTTATTATTCTCTAAATTTATAATATCTGTGGCTATGAGGAAAAACAGCTTATATTTTTTAAATAAATTTTAATGTCGAACACTTTAACGCTTTTAAAAAGGATTTTCTGTAAAATTATTTCCATTTTTTCATCTTTCTATTAACAAAAGAAAATATTGTTTAACGTTCAAATAATATTGAAATAAATGGTTGTTCATTTTAAGAAAATTTTCATGCTTAAGTCGACTTAAGCAATTTTTCCTTGTGGGCACAGATATTTCAAAGCTTTACCAATTTTGTAATTAATGTTTTTTGCTTTTATTTATTAAATTGTTGCTTATTGCGCTTATTGACACTTAAATAAAATAATTTTTTATTAATGCTTTCAATACGCTTAGTAGCTTAAATAGAACATGGCTTTTTATTAAGTAGTTTTAGCGCTAATTAAAATATAAAAATAATCTTATTAAATAAACATATTTAATTTTCTTTTTTCTTAATGTGCTTTTATTTTGTTTGGCTTTTATAAAGTTGGGAAAAAACGAGGAGAAATATGATGGATGAAAAACAAAAAAATGGTAATTGTAGGAACAACTATTTGCATTAAGAGTTAACTTATTATTATCAAATGAAGTGCTTTATGTGTAATTCAAGATATTATTTTTATACCCTTCATCAACCAGACATATTTCCAAAAATGTTGCTATTCAAAAGCAGCAAGATCAGTCCATTCCCTTCGAGGCAGCGGGAAAAAACACGCCTGCCTCCAACTTTTTCATACCGTTTGGAACAATGAAGTAATTCCAATTCAATATATATATATATATATATATATATATATATATATATATATATATATATATATATATATGAGGCGATAGCAAATTAAAAATAAAAAAAGCATCAAGTGAAAAAATTGGTACTCGCCCATTTTTTTCGAGTTATAGGCCCCTGAACTTTTCAGAGAAAAATACGACGATCATTAAAAAGCTTTTGAATAGATCTTTCAGGAAGTACTAACATTTTTTTTAGAAATGCTTAACCCATTAAGAGCCAAAAAATTATACATGAGCTATTTTTTGAAAGTGGTACAAGTCCACTTTTTGAAAAAATCGAAGTCAAGGGTAATTTTAATGACATATAGATACTTTCTCTCTACAGTACTATCTTGACAAAAAATAAACAAAAACAATTTTCGGAAAACATCTATCACACTAATTATTCTTTTGAAAGGGGAATAAGTCCATTAACAAGAAGCATTAAAAAAGGAATTGTCCACATTGACCCAGAATATTATAATGCAATATAGGCTTGCCAAAAAAAGTTTTTTTTTTTTGTATGAAATGAAAAGAGACGATAAAAGTTACGGTAAAAAAATTATAAACTATTTTGAAATATATTGGATTAGGTTTAAAAGGAATGCTCCTCACAAAATAAATTTTATAAATATTGTATAGAAGAAAATGCTCGCTTTAAAAATTTTTTTTTTTAAATGGGAAGCAAAATTAATATATTACCACCTTATAAAACTTCAAGGACCATAAGAAGAGAAAAATATAACTATATGATAAGTTTATTACCTTATATACTGCCTACTCACCATAAATACTTTAATATTCTAACTATAAAAGAAAACCAAGTTTAAAATACCTTTCATTATTTGAATACTTTAACGAAGTAATTTTGATTTTAATATTTAAAAAAAGAGAAATAAACTCTTAATAACAAAAGTAATTGTGTTTTTAAATGTCTGCATTATAACTGTTGTTTACGGAGATGTGGATTTAAATTTGCTCCTGTCACTATTTAATGTAACATGTTTTGTTTTTTAAGTGGTATAACTCCATGAGGGGTTAAAAAAATCGTAATTATTATTTTATAATAAAATTTAAAAGGTTTATAGTGTAAAAAACAATTACCCGAATTGTTTAAAGTTGGCCAATATTTTTAAATTGATTTAAACGCAAACTCTTAAAAATAGCGTATAGCAATCGACATTCTGTCCAAGTTGCAAGCGTTTGTCTATAACGGTTAAAAAGATAGGCCCACATAAGTAAATCTACATTAATTAGTGGACAACCTTTAATTTCTAAATTTAAATTATAATCTCATTCATATAGCGGGCTTAGCAATACAAGTCCCTTTTAAGTTTCAGCATTCTGTCTATAACGGTTCAAAAGTTCGGCCACATACTTGAAATTACATCAACCATTGGGACACTCTTTAACTTCCAAATCCAAATTTTATACTTTTTGATTTAGCGGACTTAGCAATACAAGGTCTTTGTAAATTTCAAGCATCTGTCTATAAGGTATGGCCATATACATCAAATTAAATGAACTATTGGCGCACCCTTTAATTTATAATGCATTCATTTTAAATATGTACTTTGTATGAGGACACCCTTTTATTTTTAAGATTATGTACTGTTATTTAAGTTTTATTGAATTATTATTTGAACTGTGAATATTATAAATGAATAGAAATTATTTGGGCTTAAGTTCATTTATTTTTAATAATTAAGCCAAATTAATTTCTATTCATTTATAATATTCACAGTTCAAATAATAATTCAATAAAAATTTAATTATAAGCACGCAAGCCACACCGAGCATTCATGCTTACATCATAACAATCAAAATGATACTGGAACAGCATCTAATAATTCTATTCATTTATTATGTACTGTTTTTAAAACGGGACCAATCTATAAGCATAATCTATCATACTATCAAAATTTTTAAAATCGGTTCAGAAATGACTGGGTTCTGCAGGCACAAACATAGAAAAAGCAACATTCAGTCGAATTGATAACCTCCTTCTTTTTTGAAGTCAGTTAAAAATCAAAATTAAGCAAAACCAACAATAACCAAACAATGATTCTATTTTTCTTTTTCCACTGTATACGGCTGACTTTTTTCGATTCTTTTATACAGTTAAAAAAGATGAAAAATAAAATATCATAAAATACTACGATAATTTATGTCTATTCCGGACACTTTGCAAAAGTGGACAAAAATGTTTAGTTCATTTAAAATGTTTGTGAGAAGTGAGCTTTGACCCACAATAACCAATATCGGTGATTTATTAATTTAATCGGAATAATTTAAAAATTAGCACATCTTTTTTGAAAATTAAAAAGAAAATTAACTATCATGTTGGGGTAGCGAAGCGCACCAGTTACAGCAGTTATGTTATAAATAAAACGATCCGTATTTCATAAAAATGAAATTCCATTGTTTTCATAATTTATTTATATGAAAACTACCACATTTGCCGACAAGGTTGTTACCACATTAAAATTTTTTGTTATGTGTCTTCTTATACACATAAAGACATGAATAAGGGGAAAATAAAATAAGAGTGTATAATCTTTACTATAGTTATCACACCTTTTGACCATAGTGGTAAGGTCATAACATTATCTTCATTAATTGTTAAAAAAAAAAAATACCGCAAGATAGAGCTAGTTCTGTACTTGCTTACCCATGGCAAACGTATTGCATTATTTAAATTCTTAAGGTTAAAACGTTCCCAATTGTAAAACATCATAAAAGCAAAGTGTTTTATATACTACGAGAAATATCAAAATGTCGTAGAACAACTTTTGAGTTCGAGGACCCAAAAAACTATTTTCAACAACTAAATGATATTTTTCGCAAAAAGTCAAGTGCCGGATTGTGCTTAGTATAGATATAGTTTAATGAAAAAAAAAATAAAATCATTAAATGAGGGGAAACTGCTAAGCAAATTTAGGTCAAAGCACAGAAAATTGAAGAGTTAATAAAGCTTCTGTAAATATCCTGAAATAACGTCTTTTACACACACAAAGTTTTAATACAATCGGTTCAAGGATAGATACATCTCTTTTAATTCTTGTTTAAAACAATACGTTTAAAATATTTTACGACATCTTATGGCCTAAAGTTAATTAAGACATGTGGATGAGACGACCTCCACAAATCTAAAAAGATTTGAATTTTAAAGGGTCTTCATTCAAAGTCCTTTTTTTTTGTTTTTTTTTTTTTTTTTTGTTGTGAACACACTGCTTATGCTTTGTCACAGATTAAAATTAGATAATATTCTCCTTAAATCACTAAGAATATGTTTTCCAATTTACCAAAGAAAATATTAGTTTTACACGAGTTACAAAAATGTGTTTCGAGTTTCCCATTAGATATCACTTTGGGTAAATTGTGGCAAAATTATTTAAAACATTTAAGGGATAATGTGAAAAATGTAAACGATAAGCCGGAGAAAAAGTAAGAATATTAATTTTTTTTCCCAATATTAACCTTTATACGCCAAGGGCCCCAATTGAAGTTTTTAAAAGCTGCCTATCTATTTATCTTCATCTTCTTAACCCATATATATAAAGAACAAAATTTGTTTGTTTGTCGTAAAGCTTTAGCTGCTAGTGGACGAACCTTTCTGAAATATCTTCAATAGGTTACTAGTGATCTGATGGCTTAACTAAGCTACATAGTTACCAAAATTTTAATTCGTTAGATTTTCAATAAAAAGAAAAAGTAAATATTTTACATTGTGTAACTTAGTTAATGCATAGTAGAGCACTACCTAATATAGTACTCAAGGTTAACGATAATAATAATACTTCTTGTCCTCTACTCTTCTAATTGATTTAGCTTTTTATTCGACCATGCACTACAGAACATTATACAGGTTATAAAGGAGATATTTTTTAAGCGTTAAAATTTATAATTCTTAGTAAAGAATTTTTGTCTTTGAAACTATTTAAAATAAAAGTAAAAGATCTAAGCAATTCTGCTTTTTTGTGTGCCAATTTCGATCAAACAATGAGTGAGGGGTTAAGGTACTTAACAAAAAGCTGCTTCAGTATTTCTTATTAAGTACTGATGTTTCTAAGGTGCGCGGTAAAAAGCATAACGATTATTTTAAATTTTTTTCGCAATATTTTTTTTTTTTTATTTATTCTCAGTGGTTTCTTAATAATTCAGAGTTAAATGTCGAAACATAAAAACTTGAAAATGGTAAACGCTACTTGTTTTGGGGGGTTATTCATAAAGGAGAATACGTTACGAATAAATGAATATAATTTATTTAAAAAAATTACATATGCCAATATCATTAACAAAATTGCACGTGAATTTTAAGTTCAATTCAATTCTTTATTTATGTAACATTGTTTATAAACATAATTTGTCAGTCTTTTACAAATAGGGGTAGAATCGTTACATCCGTGTTCGTATCGACAATCGTACGAAAAAAAATTACGTGATACGTTAATCGTATGAACTAAATGGAATTATGACATACGATTGTAAACGGATCGTAATTTTTTGAATGATTCACAATAGTTTTGAAATTAAAAAATTCTAGAGCTAAGGAAAGAGTATTCAGGCTGGTCAGTTTTTCAAATTTTGTTGTTTCTAAAGGTCAAAACCGATTTTTCGCCTATAGCGCTCGATTCAAGGACTGGTGCTTCAATTAACACTTCTTCACTTGGCACCAGCAGCTTTTCTTCATAAAGGCCTCCTTCATTCTGGTTTTTCAATTAAAAAAAAAAACTTTTTTCTTTGCTTGATACCTATTTTTGAGCAGCCTTAAGCACAAAATTATAAATAAAAAATTTTCTTGCAAAAATATAAATTGCGAATTTCCTATTTTAAAATTTTAACATCATTAACTGGTGGCACTAGTGCGTTCATACACTTGGAAAGCTCATCCCATAGTCTATTAGCAGTAGATTTTAATATGCCCAATTAGGAAGCATGTTTTTTGCCAAATTTTTGTGTTCATTCATGAATCTTAGATTTAACTTATTGTAATGATAACTTTATCGTAACTAAAATTAAATTTGTTTAATTCGCACTTTTTTTTAGCGAACTTGTTGCATTTTTTATCTTATTCGAACAAAGTTTTGTTAACGTATGACAGTTCGTACAAAATGTACGTTCATGTATACGATAACGTATGTTATAATCTGCGTTATCGTTAATTATCATCCGTTAACGTATGTCATAATCCGAAAAGCGTATTTTTACGATACGTATTGTGCGGAAAAATTTTTGAAAAAACCTTCTAAACAAATTTTTTAGTTTCAGATAAAAAATCACCGTTTTACTTAAATACATGATGGACAAGCTCATTGATATATATGAAATCAGAGTGAAGATATATATTGTCAATCGGTCGATTCTGTGTTTTACAAGTTCAACGTCAGCATGTGTATGTAGTCGTTGAGTAGAATAGTGCCAAGGCAGATTGTAGATCATTTTTAGCAGTTTATTATGCGCAATCTGTAGCTTCTTAATATGACAATGTGCTGATGTAGGCCAGACTGGAGACCCATAAAACATTATTGCCTAAAATATAGCCTTAAATATTAAAATTTTGTTTTTCATGTTAAGTTTGGAGTTTCTGTTCATTAACGGATACAATAACCTGGCTAAATTGTTGACTTTATCAACAATATATGGCACGTGATCCTTAAACTTAATTTTGGGGTCCAATACGATATCTTAGTATTTTACTTTATTCGTGGACGGAATAGTAGTGTTATTAAATGATATAGGGTGTTAATGTAAATTGCAAGACTTCACCCTTCTGGAGAAGAACATAGCTTGAATTTTCTGTGGATTTACAAGAATTTTCCATTTTATAAAGAACAAATGAACTTCAGTCAGTGCATTTTGTAATCTACTTAAAACATCGGTTGCAAGTAATTCTGAACTAAGAATAGACGCATCATCTGCGAATAGATAAGTTAGGCAGTTGTTGGAAAGTCCGCTGTGTAAATGTTATATAATAAGGGTGACAGACACGGGCCCTGCGGATAACCTACTGCTATTTTAGTTTGAATTGAGTGGCTTGAACCAATGATATATACATTTTTCGGATTAATGTTGGTGGAAAACTTTACCTTATCATTTTATAAATTAAACCACTGTGCCCCACAGAATAAAAGCGGCCCTGATATCTAACAAAACCATACCAGTTGATTTGTTTTAGTAAAATACATTCAACTCTTTTACAAACTTCTTTATGATCCTTTGAGGCTAAAAATAAACTTTTCTTCTTGCGTTGTTACTTAACAAGTGTCTCTGAAATTGTACAGTCTTGAAAGAAATTATTCTTGCAAAAAAACAGATTTTATCTTTATCTGTCTGTCTATAACGGTTCAAAAGTATGGCAATATACATTAAATAACATTAACTAGTGGGACTCCCTTACATTCCATCTCCAAGCTTTATACTTGTTATAGCGGACTTAGCCCTACAGCTCCTTGCAAATTTTAACCGTCCATAAATCAAATTACATCCTTTAAAATTTTATATATTTATAGTTTTTATTATACCAATCAACAAAGTGAACATTTTGTATAATTTTCCAGTGTTTTTTATAACGATTCAAAAGATACAGCAATATAGGTCAAATTACCTTAATTTGGGAACACCCTTTAATTTCTAAATTCAACTTATAAATATGTTTAAGCAAACTTATCAATACAGTTCCTTTGTACGTTTTAGCTGTCTGTCTATTACAGTTCTAAAGTTTGGCCACAAACATCAAATTACATCACCAATTTCAACACCCTTTAATTTCTAAATAAAAATTTTACTTTTTTTTTGTAATAGCGGAGTTAGCAATATGGGTTCTCTGTCAATTTCAAGCATCTGCCTACAACTGCTTCAAAGTATCGCAATATACAGCAAATTAAATGAACTATTGGGGCACCCTCTAACTTATAATTTTGAATATTATAACTTTTACTATAACGGTCACAGCAGTGGATATCCCGTCCAATTTTAAAGTTTGTCTATAACGGTTCAAAAGATTAACCCACATAGATCCATTTACGTAACCTTTGTGGACACCTTTTAGTTTTTAAATTTATTTTGGTATTGCGCTTTACAGTAGGAGTTATAATGATTCGCATTTTTTTAAACTTCATCACAGAAAGCGGAAAAAGGGAATGTACTAGTTTGTCATTCCGTGTGTAATTTCTACATTATCCATTTTAAAATATAAGTTAATGTCCCTCACTTAGGCTAAATATTTAATTCATTCAAAGTTCTATTTTTACACAACCTAAAGATTTAAGTAATTTACAATTCTGGATTTTAACACATTTTTTCAGTACGACACTTGGATCGTGTGCAATTGTTTTAATTTGATTGGCTTATTTGCCAGAAATTTTGTGTGTCGATTTTGCTGGTTAAGCAAGGGTTTTGGGTTTCCTACCTTAAGCTTTTTGGTTTTTAAGAAAAATTAAATTGTAAAAAAGTTCAGTTGTAGTATAGCTCACCAGCACACATAGTCGAGCAAGTTTGAATTAGATAATATTTAATTTTAATAAAAATTCAATAGTAGGATTGATCCCTCATTAGTTTAATTTAATTATATTCTGTCTTCTTATGCATAGCAAAGTCGATTGAGTTTTGTCCGTCTGTCCGTCCGTTTTAGTGTTGCTTCGGAAAACTTGATTTCACAAAAAAAATATGCCAATCGATCAGATACAGTGTCGAAAGAGGTGCTATTGGAATCAGCATGATCGGTCCATGTCCTTCGAGGCAGCAGGGAAAACACCACGCCGGCCTCTATTTTGTTCATATCATTTGGAACAATAAAGTAACTCCTATCAAAAAATTAATATATGGAGCGATAGAGAATTAAAAAATACGAGAAAAAAGATCAAGTGAAAAAATTTGTGCTCACCCACATTTTCCGAGCTACGGGCCTCTGATTTTTTAAAATTTTTTTTTAAACATCAATATGGGTATTATTTTAAAGGTTTTGTAAAGATCTTTAAGGAAATACTAAAATTTTCTAAAAATGATTAACCTATTAAGAGCCGATGGCATATTTATGTAAAATTTATATATATGCAGTACCAAATCTTTTTTTTTATATTTTAATTCTCTGTCACCCTAATTTTTGCGTTTTTGATTGAAGTTACTTTACTAAACTAGATTTACATAGATGGTGAAGGGTATATAAGATTGGGCATAGCCGAGTATAGCACTTTTATTTGTTTTTTTTTTAATTTTAAATTGGTTACCTTTACGGTTTATAATGCACGTAAAAACAAAAGCAATTTGTAACGGGAAAACTTTTTAAAACGCTTTGAATAAAAATGGAGAAGGCTTACAAATATTTCATTACATAACATACAAGTCACAAAAAGGAGTAAACTGAGGATAAATTATGCAACTTTTTGATTTATGTATGTATTCTAAGATTTTAGAACGTAATAAAATGCAGCTAATACGAGTATATTGCTTTCCCTTGTACATTATTTTAGTATTCTAGACACGCGTACTGCAGGGCTAATATCTGTATATAAAAAGAAATTTCTTGATACATTTCTTGATACAACAGTCTGCATGAACATATTAAAAAATGCTTCCCACCATCCATGTTCGTCAAACCTCTCTTTAGACAATATAATAATTTCTGACTAGTTAAGATAAAATTTTGGGCGAGAAATTAAGTTTACCCTAATAGAAATTTATCCATATTTTTTAAAAGCGATAAAAACATTAACAAGATAAAATAATTGATTGCTCAATTTTTAAAAGTTATTAATCGATCTTTACAATTTCAGCCTGAAAAAAATACATAGTCTTAGGCAGTCTATTAATTGTTTCAGACATCAAAAATTAAAAATATTAAAACATATTTAAAAAGTACTCAAGTAAATAATTAATGTCCTCTTTCACTCTATACTTAAGATGATGAAGAAATACTATTTATTTGTCACCCAGTGCCACCTTGTGCTCGATAGCGAAACACAACATTTTCAAACAACCCCCTTTTCTAACACTAAAAACAAACAAACAAAAACTTATTAGAAAACTTTAAAAAGCCCTTTCGTATATGTAGCTTTTAAAGCAAAAGCTCTGAGCTTCCTACCACTTACTAATGTCGTAGCTACATATAGAGCAAAGCAAAATTACTTATTAGAAAATTTTTAAGCAAATAATATACCAGACGTTCTCGATTAGGTGATTGACATCATTTTTCCTTCTGCTTTTTAATGACAGTTATTTTATTGCCATTGGGAAGGGAATTTTCTTAAGATAACAAAAATAGCAACAAAGTATTTTAAAGGTTCTGTAAAAAAAATAACAAAAGAAATAATGTCTTTCCGTTCATATTATTGAACCACTTTGCATTTTTTATACAAGCATTAGTCGCAATTAATTTATAGACGTGTTTTTCTTTTTTGAAAGAGAAGAAGTGGCACTTAAGGGAACAATGGCTAATTAAATAGAAACCGTGCTACATTCTTTAGGAAAGCTATATATTAAATTATATAAAATAAAGTAAAAAATTATAACAGAAAATACTTTGCTGATAGTGGAAAATGCGAAAATCGAATTTTTTCGTTGGCAAAGGTATTCATATTGGACATTTGCGCCGATAGTTGGTAGAAGTCTTAAGACTCTGCTTGCAAAGAAAGGATACGAACCTCTTAAAACCATAAAGGTATTACTAAGTTTGGCATAGTGTCTCATAGGCACTATTGAAAATCAGTAAGATTAGTCCATGTCCTTAGAAACAGTGGGCAAAACATCACGCCTACCTCTAATTTTCCGTATTATTTGGAACAATGAAGTAACTACAATCAAAAAACAAATATATGGGGCGATAGAGAATTAAAAAGTAAGAAAAAAACATCAAGTGAAAAAATTGGCGCTCGCCCATGCTTTCCGTGTTACGCGCCTCTGAAATATAAATTTTCTTTTAAGTATCACTATGGGTATCAGTTGAAAACTATTGATGAGATCTTTAATGAAATGCTAAAAAATTTAAAAAATGCTTAACCCATTAAGTGCCGATTCTTAATAGATTGTATGCAGTATTTAATTATTTTCTTATTTTTTAATTCTCTGTCACCTCAATATTTGCTTTGTTGATTGGAGTTACTTCACTTAACTAGATTTACGTAGATGACGAAGGTTATATAATATTCGGCTTACTTGACTTGGCTTACTGACACGAAAATGAATAATTATTAATGTCAGAGAGCAGTAAATGCGGAACAATGAACAATAATCCATTATTATGAAATTTCGACGACATACTAAAAAACAATCATTGCTTTAAATTTTAGAAGCAAGGAATTCCTACATTTTAGTCCTTCTTAGAAATACAAATGTAAATAGTTTTGAATCATGATTTGTACTCCTAAACTTATAAGCCAATGAAGAAATAAATAACTTATAAGTACAGTTGGTCACAAAATATTAAAAGCTTATACTTCATATCTCGCTTTTATATCCTTGACTACGAAGAAGAACCCTCTCTCCTCTAACAAATAAATCATGAATGTTCACAAATGAGACTAAGCGACAAGTATGGCAAAGAACAAAATTTGTACACTGCTCTATAATTTTGTGCATGTGACAAATAAGTAAACAGCAATTGAAGCCATTCATTTTTACATCAATGCAGAAGACTGTGTCAGTAAACGTTTAAATATGAAAAAAGTGAAAGCGTTCCATAGGGAAGTAAACAATTAATAGTATTTAAAATTATGAGACTAATAATTTCATAATAAATTCATAATTATAATATAAAAGGCAGTCAGAACTCAAAATTTAAAATTTTTGATTTGAATATCAAGAAATATTCTCCATTCCTCTGTCTCATCAAATAAAACATGAATTCACCTTCAAGCTTGTGAATTTTAAAGAAATCTCAGTTCTATTTTTTTTTAATATTTCTCTTTGTTTGCATGTTGGCGAGCATAATTTAACTCTACAGATTGTGTTACCGATTAGAATATTTGTTAATAATTTTAATAATTTTAATTTTAATTTTAAAAATCTTACATAAAGAATACAATTTCTCAACAAAAAAATTTATTATTAAAAAGTTTCGGGGGAAAAATTCATGCGTAATAAGAGGAACTATTTTGAGGTTAGCATTTTTTTGGAAATTTATTCCTGATTGAAATTTTAAGAAAAGGAAAAAAATTACGGGGAAAAAATATTAACGACAGGAATAAGAAGAAAATTTCGTCCTCATGGAAACCATTCAAGAACATTACTATTTAAAGCAAAAGTATTTCCATTTTTCTTTATCACGACAACTCCGTGCAACTAATGCAAATAGACTTTGCTCTTCTGCTTATTCACCTTTTGCAAACAAGTGTTTTTTAATCCGACTAAATCGGGCTGAAGACAAATTATGACAACTTTTGCAAAACTCAACTTCAGAAGTAAAACTAAAAGTTTGATATCGCTTTCGATATCAAAAGAAAGAGATTATATCAAACACTTTTATTAAGGAGAATAATGCTTTCAAAGATCCACATTTTAAAGGAAAGATAATGTTACGACAGAGAAAAAATGACTACCTCCAACCATAAAAAATATTTTTCTCCCTTACACCATCGTATACACCTACAAACTAATTGTTCCTAAGTGTCCAGTTTCTGCATTTTTATGGTTTAAAACCATGTTGTACTGAATATCTCTTTATTTATTGTCTTCTCTGCTGATCTGTTCCAAATAAAGCAAAAAAAAAAAAAAATAAATAAATAAAAAAAAAATAATTTTGATGATCAAATATTCAGGTATTTCGTTATGTCTACGAGCAAGTTTCGCATTTAGCTAATCGCACGCATCCCCTTGTAATATTGCTTGTATTTCACTTGTTCTTGCCCTCCTGCTCTCCTTTTGAAATAAGACACTCCCAGCTCCGCCATTTAGATAATGATAAGTCTATAATTTATTATTAATTTTTTTCAACTCTGCGTTTAAATCGCAAAGGCAAACAAATCCGACATGTGCAAATTGGACTCACACATAAAGGGTTAATTTTTAATTTTATTTTTTCATTATTTTTCTTATTCTTTTTATTTTTTATTTTAACGAATTTACCTTTTGTTTTAGCATATAAAAGATGAGTCAATATATATCAATGTCTGACATAGCAGTACATACTTTGAGAAAATTTTAAGCGTATTCCTATAATGTTTTAAAATATTTTAACTCGGAAAATATGGGCGAGCTGAAATTTTTCCACTTGATGTTTTTTATCTTATTTTTTAATTCTCTATCGCATCATATTTTTGTTTTTGTGATTAGAGTTACTTCATTGTTCCGGTGGATTAGAACATTTAAATGAAATTTCATGCCAAGAACATCAAGAGCTTCTATTTCCTTAATACTCATACCACCCATACTTACAGGATAAGTGATTAGATTAACGTATGTACCTGGCAGTAAGCTCTTATCAGACGGTGTTCAAATCACTATTCTGTGCAATTTTAAGAACATGGCTTGCAGGACCATGAATTTCCCCTTTGCCAAAGGGTCGGAGCCTACCCATAAAATTCCTGCGTTGAGAGTTCAACAGCGCACTTCCATTTATTCCACACCAGACTCGCAGAAGTAGACTAATTTAACCACAACCACCACGTGTACCCCGAAGGGATCTCACCAGTAACCGGCTACAGAGATGGGCGGCTCTCTGTATTGGCTACCAGTTCCTGTAGTGCCAGTTTATTTATTGCTATTTTTTCATAAGTTATTTTCATTTGAAGAAACTGGTAAAATCCTTCGACATATACCCCACTGTAATTTCAAAAACACCACTACAGCAAATTGCTATTGTTAAGGGGTCAAATGAAGAAATTCATAAAAAATCTCAAAAAACAATTGTTTTAAATATAAATATAAACAGAAATCATTTACTTTTATTAGGATATCTTCCCCTTAAAGCTTCAAATAAAAACAGTATTTGAATAAAACATTTGTATTATTTTTTTTTAATTTAACTTCATTTTAGCATTTTAACAATGGCATACAATCAAAAGCAGAGTAGACACATATATTTTTGCAAATACTCTTTTATGTTTCGTATTCGATATGTAGGCATGTTTGATTCAAGCCAAAGTATTTATAACGCACCCAAAAATGACAATTTCACTTACACTTAAAGTATTTATAAACACATACATCGCACATTAACGAGAAAACATATCAGCTTTAAGCCAACCACATAGACCTTTCGGCCAGCATATACTTTACTTTCATCTGCTCAAAAGTGCTTCCTTTTAAACTTGATGTTTTAAACTCTTACACTCAAAATTTATTAAGTAATACGAAAGTAAAGCAAATTTTAAATATCATAGTTAAAACAAGCAAAAGCCATATTTCAATCAATGGTACGGATACAAAGCCACAAAATTTTTTAAAAAATTTTACCCCAAAAGGCCAAAGTTTCAATCACTAAAGACGTTATAGATACACTCAAAATATTACGTAGGTAAATTTAAATGAAAAAACACTTTTAACAACTACTTTTTCATTTAAAAAACGGTCCACTTACATTTCATTTAAATTAAATGTAATTCACAATTGTTTTTGAATGTTGATTTTTTAACTAACAAAATATGTAAAAACAAGTATTATTTCTTTGATTTCAACGCACGCAAAAACAACCTATCCGAAGAGTAAAATGTACTGTTTTTTTCATTTATTTCAACTAACAAAAGTAACCTACCAAAACATAAATAATAACTGTTTTTGTATTTATTTTAATTTATAAAATTTAACCTATTAAAACAGTAAAATTAACTGCTTTTTCTTTTATTCCAACTCTCCAAAAAATAATCTACCAAAAAAATAAAAACTACAGATTATTTATTTATTTAAAACATTAAAAGTTATTACTTTATTTACTGCTAATTTATTCTACACATTTTGACACAAAAATTTTTTTCTTCTTATTTTTTTTTCCTTCTTGAAAATCATCGGATTTCAGGATTATCCCATGCTGAAAAAATAATGTAATTTTAAAATATTGTTTATATTTGTGCAACCAATACTTAAAGTACATATCGCTCATTCACTACTAGAACGTCTTAACTCAAAAAATTCATTGCGAGATAATACATTTTAAAAAGATCACCTTTCATACATACAGTCACAAAACGAAATGTCACGATGTTGTAGAAAGCGATGTGATATTTACGTTATGAAGTTTACTCCACAACTGAAATTTGTTGTTCTTATTGGCAAACAAAGTTTCTATACATGAAATGAAATAACGGCCCGTTCTCTTCAAAAGTGAAAAGTATAAAAGGCATAAAAAATGTTGCAAAAAATCTGCATGATTAACACCAAAATTTTAAATTTCCAGTTATGACGTTATATTACTAAATAAGCGATATATCTTTAATTAAAAAATTTAAATTACTGACCTTAATTTGGGACCAACAATAGACCCAAGTAGACTGTGGCACCACGGCTACCTGCCTAAATAGTACAGAATTTATTTTCTTTATCCTCTACCTGCAAAAAGGGAACATATTTTTTTTAATATAATGCAAATTTTAAATACTACATATGTAAAATACTTACCAATATTTTTTTGATATTTTTCTTACATAAATTATTTAGTTCTAATTTTTTTTTGTAACTGACATATTTTCCAACAGTTTATATTTTTTTATTTTATATTTTAAAGCTATTGTAAAAGAGTGATTTTCTACTGACGAACTTTTTTTTTAATTAGTTATTTCATTTTTACTAAAACAAAGTAAAAATTAATTGATAATTTTGACTGCACCGAAAATCAGTATTTTTATGTCGTTTGTTTTTCTACCAACAGTCAAAAAAAGTTAAATAAAAATGTTCTTCCCAAAACAACCATATTTTCATTCATTTTTAACTTTACAAACAGTTAATGTTCAATTTTTTTGAGTGTAAGATTCTTAAACTTCTATTTATCTTTTAGATACATTATTTGTACGAATTCCAAAAAAATATTTGAAATTTAGCCCTAAGACAAGATAATTTTGTTTTTGTTTTTTAAACCCTTCACCACCAAAATGAAAAAAGGATATATCAAAGTTTGTCATTCCATTTGTAATTTCTACAATATCCATTTTCAAAAATATAAAGTATATATATTCTGAGTTCTTGTGCATAGCGAAGTCGATTGAGCGAAATCCGCCTGTCCGTTTGTTCGTTCATGTTAAAAAAATCGGCGCTCGCCCATATTTTCCGATTCACAGGCCGCTGGAATTTTCATATTTTTGTAAATATCAATATGGATTTAAATAAAAAAATAAAGATTTAACAGCTTTTGAAGATATCTTTAAGGAAATACTAAAATTTATTTTAAAAAAATTATTAAGCATTAAGAGTCGATATAGTAGTCCTTAATTTTTTTGTTTTTTATTTTTTATACCTCTGTCACCGTAATAATTATTTTTTGAGTTGAGAGTTACATCACTACGCTTGATATACGTAGATGGAGAGTTGTATACAAGATTCGGCATATGCGAATATAGCACTCTTATTTTTTATTATTCTAGTTGATGTTTTTGAACTGACTGGTTTAGTTCACTTAAGTACAACACATACTGACGAGAAATTTGTCTTTAACAATTCAGAAACTATTATTAGATTTTATTAGGAAACTAACATCATAAAATATCTTATTATCATAAGTTTCTTTCAGATCTTTTCGCTGAAACATATTTTTTTGGTTGTTTCAATACTCTTTTGTTTTCAAAGCAAATTATCTTCTTCCATTGCATCTCTCCTTTTATTAAACATTTGTTTATAGTTTCATATACTAATCCAGTTACGATTATTTTCAACAAACAAATTTTTATATTTCAAAAGTAATGCACCTTTATGGAGATTTTATGTATAAATTAATTATTTTTACGCTTTTTTGTAAAGTTGTTCCCTACTTCTTAAATGGTATTTCAAAATATTACTTGTTAATTTTTGCAATTTATTTATGTTAGTGTAGTCCACTATATAAACGAATCCTTGAGAAGGACGCATTTCCACTCTTCGCCTTAATATAGGTGAATTTTTTCATTCCATAGAATTAAACCGCAGGATAATAAACAGCCACTTTGACAACTCCTGGATTGTGTAACATGTTATATTATTTTGTTAAACCCGCATGTAATGTCGCATCATTAAAAAACAATTTTTTTTAATAGTTTTTTTTTCAGGGTAGGCCTCAGTAATGCCTCGACCATAAAATCCACGCCTTATAGAGAGACGTTGACTTGCATTTGAGTTATGATGGTTTTGGTCTAAAACATTTTTAGAAATATTTCGCTTTTTCAATATTTTCTTTATAAATCAGAGCAAGTAAAAATTTATGTTACAGAATAGTAGGATTGTCAATCGAGCTTTATTTGATCCCATTTCAAGATTATATATTAGGATAAAAAATTGAATTTTTTTCTCATTTTTTATTTTTAAGTTTTCGAAGTTTTGTTTTTTTCAACCAGTTAATCGAGGATTTTAATTCTATCTAGAGGACGAAGACAGCCAGTTCCCCCTATTATTACTAATTTTTAAATTTTTTTACTTTTAATAAATGAAATAAATATTTCTTTTTAGTTTGAGGGCAATATTCATTTCACTGACCTTCTATTTTATTTGTGTGAATTTTTTGTACAATAAAAGGAATAATTTCACAAGCCGTAAGGAGTCTACCCCATCCATCCGCCGCAGCTCTCTTTCTATGGGACCGTAAAAAGTAGAAGTCACAAGTATTCACAATAGGTGTATTACAATTGTCACTATAATAAAAAATATTCAAAGTTAATAGGTGTACTGAAAGTTATGTAATATTGATAAAAATATTGTTATTTTTTGGATTGTGATAAGCAGACTCGCCAAACTTGCACAGTGTCCGAAATCGTAGGTACCCTAAACCAAAAATTACAAAAAATAAAAATTAAAATTAAAAGATCTCCGAAGAGTGACAAACGTACGAAAACGTGGCCTTCTTTTTTAACTGCAATAGGCAGACATAATGTCCGCTATGTGAAGAATTACAAAACATTAAAATTGAATTCGAAGTATAAACGATTTTACTCTAGTGGCATGACTGCTCGCAAAGAAAAAACGTGGTTGCGCTAACTATAATCTAAGAGCATATATTATGGTTGCATTCTATAGTTTCCAAAAAAACAGTATTATTACATTTAATAATAAATCAGCTGGTCTTGCAACCATATTGTTGTCTGGCAAAACCATAACATGTTAAAGTATAAACATAATTATGTTCAAATATAAACTTTAAATGCTTAAATTAAAATATCATAATATAGCTGAAAATTTCATGTTATATAATTGAATTGTAATATAGTCCCGTAAGTGCAAAGATTTCCTAATATAAAACTCCTTGTTATTTATTATTTTATTCATTAATGAATTGTCACAAAATTTATTTAAAAACATAAAATCCCAAAAAAAAAATACACAATTATTTGCATCATACATTTTGAACATCCATTTATAAAGTAAGCTTTACATTGTCATAGAATATATCACACGATACGTAAAGATATTCGGAACTGATTTCACATTAATTCAAAACATCTAACACGTTAATCTGGCAACTGCGGTAGTATAATTTGTTACATAATTTTTGTATAACATGACAGCTTTAATTAAAAAATATGTAAATGATTTTACATTTGTGCTTAAAACACAAAAACAAAGATGTTTATGCTAAATTTAAAATGTTTTGGTTCCCTTTTTATTTGTTTTCATATTTTGTACATTATTTTTAATTATTTATTTTTGGCATATATTTTTATTCTTTTATTTTCTGTAAGAAACAATTTTAATTTAAGGGTTTAAAAAATACTTTGATTAATAATAATATATTAGCTCTATTCACGATCTTGTGCAAATGGTCTTGCATCACAGCATTTGCAAAAGTGTGGAGCATACTTTTAGTTTACACCAACAAAACATATAGTAATGAGTAAAATATGCTACACAATTTTGCAAATGCTATGATGCAAGTCTATTTGCACAAGATCGTGAATAGAGCTATTATATTATTTTTAATAAATTATGTAACTTTGCTTATGGTTCGAGTTTTTTAAGCTTAAACCAACCATGTTGCATTTTCTGTTCATAGTAACCATATAATGGCTAAAAGTTAACAAAAATATGTTTATCGTGACTAAAGTTTTGCTGAAAACAACTATAATCGGTTCTCTGCATTGTTACAAAGAACATAATATAGTTTTTGTGGTCACATCACAACCATGTTTTTTCTTTGGGTGTGCCTAATAACATACATATATTGCATTAGTTTTGTAACAGTAGTGGTCAAACATTTAGAATTTACAAGGACTTTGTACATATATAGCCGCTTAAAAGTAAGTGATGCTAATAAATTTAAAAATTAAAGGGCGTTTCCATAGCAGGATGACCTGATAGCAACGTGATTTTTACATCCTTGACTTTAATTTTTGAACTTGAGACCAGATTTTTTATTAAATTGCTAATTCGCTATAAAAGTAAGTGTAAAAAAGTAAGAGTTCTATATTCGGCTATACCGCATCTTATATACCTACGTCATTATTGAAGTATGAATTGAATGAATAGAAGTAACTCCAATCAAAAAGAATAAAATTGGGGTGACAGAGAATAAAAAAAATAGGTACCATATACAATTTTATATAAAAATGTCATCGGTTCTTAATGGGTTAAACATTTCTTAAACATTTAAGTATATCGTAAATGATCTCTCCAAAAACTTTTAAATGATAAGTATATTGATATCTCAATAAATTATGGTGCACAATCTTACTTTTCTATAAAAAGTTTAGAGCCCAATGACTTGAAAAATATGGGTGAGCGCCAGTTTTTGAAATTGATATTTTTTTCTTATTTTTCAATTATCTATCGCCATATATATTTTGTTTTTTGGCGGATTTATTACAAAATTTTACTGTCGTTTATACATATCATTTTGATTAATATTTGTCATTATTATGTATAAAATATTATTTTTGAATGTAGGCGGTCTTTTGACATAAAGGTTAAAAAATCTGGCAACACTGTTACTTTTCAAAACGAAAATGTAGATGCACATGGGTTGAACCTACTTCTATTGCAGTTATCAGGACAACCGAATTTAAATGTTTTATTTGAGTAGAGATTTAAAATTTGAAGTCCCTAAAAAAATGGAAGTTTATATATTCTGCTTTGTTTCTGCGACATTAACTACACTAAAGCAAACGAATAAAGTTCAAGCTTATCGTATGTGAGTTTTGGTAAATCATACCCTTCATTTCTTGTTCTCTACACAGAGAAAAGAGATTCGTTATGACAACCGAATTTGTTTCCAATCGAAATTTTGTCGGAAGTGGGTATTATTTGAAATTCGGTTGAAATGACTGAATGAATATGGTGCTCGTAACTATTTTATAAAATGATTCGAGAAAGAGGACAGTCAATAGAAAATATTATTGTGAATGAAATAAAACAACTTCATAATTTTTTACAGAACTTTATTTTAAAAGCAATTTAACAGATGAGAACTTAATAAGTGGTGAATACCTCAGCAATACATCTTCCTATTTCTTCATGATTTCTTCCTATTTCCAAATATCTTTCATTTGCCGTACCATCCGAAAATATTGTACATTTTGCCAAAGTGCTAAATAAAATGTTTCAAAATTATTTATATTTACAAATTTCTCTTTTTTTAATCAAGTTGAACTTACCTTTCTACAAAATTGGTTAATTGTTTGCCAATTTCACAGTTACTTGTTTTTTCTTTTGTTTTGTAAAGTAAATAAATAAATAAATGTTTTTATTTTGTATGTTAATTTCATTTTCTTTTTTAGAATGTCAAAAACGATTTTGTTTTCAAAAGTAATATCGATTTTTCAAATATAACTATCACTTTTGAGTATCCGTATAAATGTGCTGAATTACATTCATGATTACAGCAATACAGAAATTGGTCTAGTTAAATTTCTTATCGGTTGTTGCGACCGACAATTATTTACAATTATAATTTTTTTGTTCTACATATAGAAAATATGTCAAGATTATACTTTATTAAGAATAAAAATCAATTAATGATATTAGTGGTTGAATTTTAATAATCTCCAACGTTATTTAACTAATCTGTTTTCTGTGTGTACGTTTAGTCTGGTTATGCTAATTAATGTTCTTGGTTTCAAAGTATATATATATAGTATATATATATTTGTGCAAAAATTTTAAAGTTACAAAATATTTTCTTGAGCGTAAAATTAATTTTTTGCAACTTCGGATTTTAAGGACAAAGTATGAGTCACAATAACCATTTCGTATTGTACGCATCATGAGTCTTAAGGGTTAGAGTTAGGAAGCTTTAAAACTGCCTTCATCTTATTTTTATTTGCATGAATATTTATGTTCTCGTACATGTAAAATGCTTACAACCATAGACTTATACAAAAAGAAATTATATTTACATTTGTCTAGTGGGTACAGGTGAATAGAGTGGAGTGTATTCGTATGTTTGGAAGGATTTTTTTTATTTAATACGAATATTCACTGTTACTTGGGTAACGCAAGTAAATAAATAGAACTTAGTCATTCTTGAACAATTCATGCATACATTAAAGGAAAAACAATTTCAATTTTAAACTTTTTTCTTTCTTTGTTGTTCTCTGTATAAACTTCCCTTGAGTAAATATTTTAAATTCTTTTATTTTTTGGGTAGTGTAAAAGATTTCTTGTTCATGCTTCAAATGCCTGGTAACATAAAAGGTTCTATAAAAAATATATAAAAAAACAAAATGGCAAACATTTTAGAGGATTTTTCAAGGTTATAGAATTACCTTTTTATTTTGATTAGGGGAAGTTTTTGGTTTTATTCTTTTAAATAAAAAGGAGATGTGTTTGGCAGCCATTGTTAAAATTACAATTACCTTTTTAGTGAAAGTAAAAAAAAATGTTTCAAAACACATAAAACTTTTGTAACGATTATTCAAGGGACATAAACAGGGCATTTGAATAATATCTATTCAAGTAATTATTTGGTTTCATATTGAAAATTATCTAAATTTTTAATTAATTCAATTATTTATTTAAATTCGAAATTGTTTATTTATTTTTTAACTAAGTAATATATAAAGACTTGATTAACTTTCAATCTGATTCTAAATAAACTTTTTCTGTTAATTTTATATCAAAGAAATCAAACTTTGTTTCGATGGCTTGACTTGTGCTAACTTTTAGGATGTAGAACGATTTCGACTTATTGACTTTAACCTTAGAGAAGAAAAAGCAAGTAAAATCCTAGCGTTATGAACTCGAATAATGTTAAGCAGCATGATGTCTTGATGTTAGCGCCGAGAAAAGTAATCATACCTTCAGATCTTAAGCGCCTTGCTGCTAAGCCCACATACAACTTTTAATATATTTTGTTCATTTACTTTTCATGCTACGAAATTATTTATTAATGAAATTCTCTTCTGTTTCTATTATTATAAACATGATTTTTTATTTGCCATGATTCCAGCAAATTTTCATATACTTTAATAAATTCTTTTAAAACGCGAATTAAATAACGTTTTTCGTTTATTTCAAAAATAAATATACAATTTTATTGCTTATTTACATATGAATGGTTCCCAATGGGATCCCTTATGTAGAAAAATGAAAGAAAAAATTAAAATAGTTACTAAATGTTTGCTGTGTTTTTGTGTAGAAGATTTTTGTGTTGTTATTGACTTCTGTCTTATTGATTCAATGGAGTTCTCATTTAATCAATTTGACTTTTGATATAAGACTTTCTATTTTTCTATACAAAATTTGTGTAAAATCCACTGATGAGCTATTTGAGCAGTAGTGAAATGGCCATATGGATATGCTTTCCCCGCAGTAATACATTTCATTTTGTAGTTTAGTTTAAAATAATAAATATTTCATGAAAATATCATGAAATATTTAAATTTGAAGGAATCAATCACGAATAAAGTAAATTAATTAAATTCTTATTTGTTTTATTTATTTTTTTTTAAGAATTTGTTTTGATATTTACAGAAGAAGATACAACTTAAAGCTAAACTTACAAATTAAATTATGTTTATTTATATTCAAACTTGCACTATTATAAAAAATTTACTAACTTATTGTATTGCATTTTCGTTATAAGAACGGCAATGAAATTATAAAAATTAGAGTGAAAGATAATTTTCATTTTTATTCCGTTGTTGATTCTTTCTTGTCTTTTGAGATTCGATTTTTGCTTTTGCACTTCTTCTTAAACAAAGTTATTAATTTATCAAAAAATCAACTTCGCATACACAAAACAAAAAATGATAATAAAATACTTTTATATACGCTGGCATAAAAACAGGAATGAAACAAGAACAAGAAAAAAACCCGAAAACATCTTAAGTCGAAGAAGTAACTGCTAAAAGTCTACTACCGCAAACTCATGCTGCTGTAAAATTGAATACAGACAACCAGGATATAAAATTCCTAAAGAGTAGAACGTTATTTTTAATCTGTCCAAAGAAATAAATACCAATTAAGAAAAATTATTAAAGCAAAAAAAGTTTAAATTTTAAAAATTTTTATTTCTTTCCCAAAAAATTACAATGAATAGTACGTAGTCTTAATGAGTCGAACGTCTCAGTATATTACAAATTTTTCTAATCTTTTTAACGCCAATGTACGCTAGATTTAAGCTTATTTTAAGGCCTGTCAAGATTTAATTGAGTTGGAGAAAAGTTCAAGTGATTTTTGAGGGACTTCTGGTTCAGAGGCAGATAGTGTTTACCAGTTCATCTCTTTTTATTTTTTCTTTAAAATCCTGAGTTGCTTTTTCGACTAATTTTAAACCTAATTTTCTTCTAAACAATGAGCGACAATATCTGGTCTCGGAGTTCCATGACATCCTCACATGTGCTTCCAACTACAGTGATTTGTAGCTGCAAAAATAAACTTAAGTCATCAGATGACATCCACATTCAGAATGTCTCAGTATTTATTCGGTACTATAAACAATTAGAAGAAGTACCTTTGGCAGCACTTTTTTTAATTAGCACCAGCACTAAGGTGATGACCCCTACTTATGCTATGCATTGTGCCAGAACTAGGAAATTAGGTTGTGGGAACGGGGATAGAGAGAGTAGTGCTTGTGGACATTTGATTTGAATCTTTGCACATTGAAAGAGGCAGGAAGCACGTCCACAGGGATCTTTTTCCACATACGAACTGTTCGACTATAAAAACGAATTCTCTCTGTAATGCGTGGCAAATCGACCACAAAGGAATGCGCTCTTGATGCAGACCGCGTTGCGCGTATGAAATCTATGTTTTCAGGAACAAGTTTCCTGATTTCATAAGAGCACATTTCGTTGTAGTAACGATAAAACAGTGAAACACACTCCACTATGCGTCGATGCTCCAGTGAATCAATAGATCTGGATACCCTACTGTCACCGATGAGCTTCTCCGCTCTTTCCTGCACGCGGTCGAGTAACTCCAAAATAGACTTTGAAGCACCGGCCCATACATGAGAGTTGGATTCCATTTTTGGTCTGATAGAGGTGACATAGATAGTAAGGCGATCAGATGGAGAGAAGTGTTTCTTACACCGTTTCAGACAACCTAGGCACTTGAATGCTGCTTTTGCGACATTAAAAATATGCCGGTTCCAACGAACATCACATTGAATTTTCATGCCAAGAACATCGAGAGCTTCTGATTCCTTAATATATTTATCACCCATAATTAGAAATGAGGTAGCATATTTAGCCGTACGCCTGTGCGAAAGCACACAGCACTGGATTTTATGAGCGTTAAATTGAACCCTATTCGCAAGGCCCCATTCAGAGATTACCAAAAGGTCGCGATTAAGGTTATCATCCATGTGCCTTCTCACAGCCTTATTTTCCCGAAGGCTTGGTCTATTGCGAAATAAAAATGAGTGGCATATGCTACTGTCACCTTCGAAAGAATATCTAGAGTTGGAATTCTGACGTAAAATATGCTTGTCTAAAAAATTTATATGGAAATAACTCAAAACAGACAGAGTGCTCTTCATACATATTTTTCAGACGATTTGATAGCTTGTAATACAGAAACAGCACTTAAGTAAATTTTCATTCATTTATAAGATCGATGGTTCAAATCCTGATTAAAATTAAAAAATATATTTTTTTTTTATTTATTATTGTGTTTGAAGAAACTTAATATTTATATTTTTGTTTCCTAAAGAATATTAATCAATCATTTTAAAAACTGACCTATACCTTAATAAACAACATATTAAACTTTTTATAATTTTTGTTTTTTTTTTATGGAAAAAATTTATGTGCTGTTTCTGTATTAAAGGCGATCAACTCGTCTGAAAAATTTATATGAAAAGCACTCAGTTTTTTTTAGTTATTTCCATATAAATTTTTTAGACGAGTTCATCGCCTGTAATAGAAACAGCAAATAAATATTTTATTTAAATGCACTTGATGTTGTGCTACACTTACATGGAGCCTTGTTTTTAAGCTTTCAAATACATAATTTGTATGTGAGAGTGTATTAGTAAAAATTTTACTGCTTTTAACTCGAAAACTATTGAACCGATTTGAATAAATTATAAACTATGCACATTTATCAATAAAATAAATATTCTAAAAATTTTATAAATTTCATCAAAATGGATGGGTGACATCAATATTTTAACTGTTGTCTACAGCAAGACGTATTCACACATTCCAGAGACAGACAGATTGTAGCAATAATAATAAGCTAAAATTGTTTTCTTTAAGTACGGAAATGTACAAATTAGACTTCTTACTCTCAAATATGTTTCTGAATGTTGCTCTTTACAATGGGGTGGCCAAAAAAAAAAAAAATAAACAGAACTTTTCTAAATATTAATAAGTTTTCTAAGAGAGTTTTTGAGCTTCTTTTAGGCTTGAAAAATTAGAATTGTGAGAGGGGAAAGAGGACAAAATAATACCACAACTAATTTTTGAGTATTTGTTTAAGCTTTGAAGTCTTATATTTGATTTCTTAAGTTAATTCTCATTTGGTCAAGAAATTTTTTATGTACGATATATTATTACTGCAGCTTTTTCGTTTGAAATATCTTCAAACAAAAACCATTTGAAAATACTTTTCAAATGCAAAGGGCTTCTAAATAACTGAGAACAGAAAAAATAATCTCTTTCAAAAATATTTATAATGAATTTAACAAAAAATAACTATCGGGAATTATTAAAAGTCTAAAAACATAATTTCAAAACTTCTTCATGTTTTTGAAAAAAACGAAAAGAATAAGAAATAAAGTTATTAAGTACAGTTATCAAATAAAGCAGCTAATATATTAAAACGATATGTATAACAGACTCTATATGAATGATGCATGAAATATGTTTATTAATTTATACCAAACTAATGAGCCATTTTTAACGAAATTAAAATAAAGATTAGAAAGGTTGCCGTCAAAGAAAACATGATAAAGGTACAAAATGTATTATTAATTCCAATTGAACTGACAGGATAATAAAGCAAAAAAAAATTTTTACTCAAAACAGCGAATGTTGCTTTTATCAAATACAAACAAAAAAAAAAAATAGCATAAAGAAAAGCTTAACTAATTATTAAAGTTATTTTTAAATTTCAAAACGAAAGGCCATGAAAATAAGATTTTTCCAATTAACAAACAAAAGGTTAAGGGTAGTATGACCACAACAACATTAATGTAAACTTTGGTAAATCTCTCACCTTTTGTTGTTCAAATGTTGAAAAATTTCAAGCTTAAAACAAAAGCTGAAAAAAGGTGAACAAGCGAGCACATGTGTCAAAAAGCATTTGTTTATATTGCTGCTGCAGTGAAAATGGAATCTTTTTTAATGCTGCCACCTTTCACTCACCTTTACAACAAAAACAAAAAAGCTGAATAAATGAGTTTTAAAAAAGGAGCATGAAAAGTTTTATAGAAAAAAATTCGAACCCTTTTTTTGGCAGCACTAATGTTTAGTTTTATTTTATTCATTCATTATTTTCTGGCATTTTAGAAAATGTCTACAAAGAGATTAATAATGAATGATGATTCCTTAAAACGCATGTGGCATAAGTATGGAAACAAATAATTTTTTCTTCCCTGTGGAAGGACAAATATGGCGTCTACCCTTGTCCAAGCTAAATTAAGCAACACACAAAAGTAAGACCAACAACAACTTTGGTACCCAAAAAAGGAAACAATGGCAGCCATGATTTTGTCTAAATCACAAATGAAATAACAAAAACAAAAAAAAATAAACACATTTATACAGTCTACATTGAAAATGCAAAAAAAGAAGTCCTTTTTCTTATTGTTTCATAAGGCTTAAATATACATTTTAACACACATACATATATACAAGGCAAATTTAATGTGTCCTCTTATTCCAGAAAAAACAACCCCCTTCAAACTCATTTTTCTGGTTGTTTTTTATACACAAAATTAAAATTCATTTGAAAAACCATCTACAAATGTATGCATGAAACACCACTCACTCACACTGTCACACATTAACTTAAACATGCCAATTCTATAGCTGGATCTTGCTTAGACTTCAAGTCAACCAATACAATAAAGTTTGAATGGTGTGATTGCTGTAGGTAGTTGAGCTCAAACCAATGCCATCCCTTTGATTTTCTTTTTGTGTTTCCACAGAAAAGTAACACAATTTTTCAACCCCTTTTTTAAAATTTTTGCCAAATGCTAAAAATGCTTGCAAATATAAAAATACTAAATGTTAAGGAATGCTCATCTTTGTTTCCAATTTTTTTAATTTTTCTTATCACCTGGCGTTTTTTTCTAAAATAGTAGCAGCAGTAGTTTTTGAAAATAAGGCGCGAGAATAAAAGCACAAGGAATGAAAAAATTGATTTTTCTGATAACTATTTTTGTACAGTTGTGAAAAAAATGGAAATATGGGTTATGATATTAAAGACGACCAATTTAACTCGTTTCTTATCTTTTTTATAATCGTACAATAAGGTAAGTAAGTATTTCTTGCGAAAAAAAACCGACTTCAAAACAGATTTCTTCTGACTGTCTATAATGGTTTAAAAGTATGACTACAAATATTATATTACATTAACTATTGGGACCCCCTTATTTTCCAGCTCCTTGTTAACTTCAACCGTCTGTCTACAACTTTTAAACAGTTTGACAAAATAAACCAAATTACAGCAACTATTTAGGTACCCTAGCAGTTTAGCCATATACAAGCACTATAACTCTTGTAACACCCTTTAATTTATAATATAAAATATTTATACTTTTCCTTATACCAAACAAAGTAGTGGACATTCTGTATAATTTTCAATTGTTTGTATATAACGGTTCAAAAGATAGGGCCATATAAGTCAAATTACACTAATTTTGGAAACACCCTTTAAATTATAAATTGAGTATATAAGTTTTAGCTGTCTGTCAGTCTGTAAGGGCTCAAAAGTTTGACCACATAAATTAAATTCCATCAACTATTGGGACACCCTCTAATTACCAAATTCAAATTGAATAATTGTTGTTATAGCGGAGTTAGCACTACAGGTTCTTTGTAAATTGCAAGCGTCTGTGTATAACTGTTTAAAAGTATGGCCATATACATCAAGTTAAATGAATATTGGCGCACCCTTTAATTTATAATTTTGAATATTAATAATTGTTACTATAACGGCCATAACAATCGACATTCTGTCCAATTTTCAAGCATTTGTCTATAACGGGTCCAAAGTTAGGCCCATATAAGTAAATCTACATCAATTACGGGACACCCTTTAATTTCTAAATTCTAATTATAAACTCGTTGACATAGCGAGCTTAGCAATGCAGATCCCTTTAAATTTTCAGCATTCTGTCAATAAAGGTTCAAAAGTTTGGTAACATACTTGAAATTTTATCAGCTATTGGGACACCCTTTAACTTCCAAATCCAAATTTTATACTTTTTGTTATAGCAGACTACGTAATACTGGTTCATTTTAAACTTGAAGCTTCTGTCTACAACTGTTCAAAAGTATGGCCAACAACAACAAATTAAATGAACTATTGGCGCACCTTTTAATTTATAATTTTTAATATTAATACTTGTTACCATAACGGTCGTAGCAATCGACATTTTGCCTAATTTGCAAGGGTTTTTCTATAATGGCTCAAATCATACTATCGTAAATGTCAACTTTCATCAGCTATAGGGACACCCTTTAATTTAAAATTAATTTTTTTAGAACTTTTTGCCATTGGGGGTTATAGTGATACAAAGTTTTTTTTTTAATATTCAAGTGGTGCTCCTTACCGTTCATAATACACGAAAAAAATATGTATGTTGTATGGGGGCAACCTTTAATTTTTAAGATTATGAACTGTTTGTAGAACAGGACCAATCTGTAAACATCATCTTTCAAATAAAAAAGTCATTTTCAATATCTATCCAGAATAACGGAGTTATAGAGGCACCAATATAAAATAAAGCAAAATTCTGTCGAATTGATAATCTCCGTCTTTTTTAAATACGGTTAAAAAAAATTACTTCTCCATAAAAAAAATTCTTAACTTCGATTAACCTAAAAACCGTTAATTCACAAAACAAACAATTCACGAATAATACAGCGGAAAGTAAAAAGATATATATATATATATATATATATATATATATATATATATATATATATATATATTTCTTTAATTATGCTTAAATTACAAACTATAAAATTTCCTTTTATTCCAAAAAATATAAATATTATTTAAACACTAATTGATTTTGTATTATTACACTGTTATTTCAAATTGAAAATTGTTTTTATTGCTTTACAATATCAATGAACTTTGGTCACATGGTGTTTTATTACGTTACATTAAGTCTCCCCAAAAATATTTAAACATTAAAAACAATCAAAATTTGTAGTTTTTATTAAATAATTTCTTTTTTTAATACGAGTAATTAAAAATATTTAAAATATTCATGCTTCCACTTTTATCCAAAATAAAATCCAGATTTTTTTATTTAGTTTTATCAGTGTGTGTTTCTTTCTACCTGTGCAGTATAGAGATTTAACTAATATGCAGTGGCTATAAATTAGTGTAAAAACATAATTTTATTAAAACAAATATTAATAGCAATAAAAAAATTTCTAATAAACAGCATATATGTTGTACAAGCATACACGTGTACTTGTACAAAAACATGTATTTAAATATTAATTTCATTTACAGTACTGTGCAGTAACAAAAACATTTAACAAAATATTTTTTAAGCAAAGAAACATTAAGACATTTTTAACTGACTTTAAAAAAAGAAGGAGGTTATTAATTCGTCAGACTGTTGCTTTTTTCAACTCAGCCATTTCTGAACCGATTTAGAAAATTTTTTCTTTATAAGAGAGGTAATGCTTACAGATTGGTTCCATTTTAAATAGAGGTCATAATTTAAGAAAAGATAAGAAATGTATAGCGAGTATGAAAACGCGATTTTTAGGGACAATATAAAGCTATAGCCTGAAATCAAATCGAGCAAAAGGAGTCAAAAAGCAGGCCGCTTCGGTATTCTCCCCAGCATTGATAATAATATTTAAAAATAATGAAAAGCTGAAAATCGCAATCCATGAAATTTCGCTTTTTTAAGTCGTGTCATTAATGAGGTAAAAACTAAAACTTAAAATTGAAGTTTTTACAGCAAAACAACGGACAATATACGCGTTTATATTTTTGCTACAGAAATACCTTGTATTTCAAAAAAGAAAGGGAACACGTCCCGGCTGGTAGCACTTTAGACCATATTAGTAACTAAAAACTTAAAGTGATACAAAAGTTGAAAAAATTTGTTAATTTTTGTTCCATTAAAAAAATGACACGGCTTCTACAAAGAAATTTCATAAGATTTTTTTATTGGCTTTACTTTTACCGTTTTTATTCCACACAGTACTGTTTTAGTTTGAGTAATAAATTCATTGTAATGTGCACCAACAACTTTACATAATATTCTCTAAACAAATTTGTTTTTGCAAGTAAACAAAAAACTTTATATAATTGCAATTAATAATTATCAGTCTGAAGCTTTACAAATATTTTAAATGTAATAAGGGGTTTTTAATTTTTTAATTTAATTAAATTAAATATTAAAATAAATATCGTGCTATTTTTTATCTTGAATAAATTATTAAATAACCGATATTGATTATTGACGGTTAAAGCACATCTCGATGGGCATTTCGCTACCGCATTCTTAGCTCTTCAGGAAACTTCTCAGAAATAGTTTAAATAAACTAAAGATTTCTGTCCAAACAATAAAGTAAAGACAAAAATCAAGAAAGAAAAAAAGCAAACAATAACACAATTTTTCTTTCTCCACTGTATACGGCTGAGTTTTTTTGGCTCTTTTATACAGTTAAAAGAGGATGAAAAATAAAATATCAAAAAACACTACGATAATTTATTTCTATGTACAGGCACTTTGCAAATTATTAAATTAAAGACACGGGAATATTTTTAAAGTATTTAATTTTCAAAAAAACTTTGTGGTTATTTTTTTAAAGCACGTCTGGATGGCCATTTCGGTACCGCGTTTGTTTTTTATTAATTAAGAAAATATCGTTTTATTCATTTAACTCTTCAGGAAACTTCTCACAAAAATTTTAAATAAACTAAAGATTTTTGTCAAAACAATAAAGCAATAACGAAAATTTAAGCTTATGCAAAAAACAGCTATTATCAAAAATAATTTTATTTTTTTTTTTCTTTATCCTTAATTAAATCAAATATTCCCGTGGTTTAATTTAATAATTTGCAAGTACACAGGCATGTGAAAAACAAATAAATTATTGTCGCGTTTTGTGGTACTTTATTTCTCTTCATCTTTTAACTGTACAAAAGAGCCAAAAAAGAGACTGTACACAGGATGAAGAAAACTAAAATCATTATTGATTATTGTTGCTTTTTGCTTGAACTTTGATTTTTGCCTTTAATTTGTTAATTGGGCAAAAATCTTTAGTTTATTTAAAATGTTTGTGAGAAGTTTCCTGAAGAGCTAAATGAATAAAACGATATTTTTTTTAATTAATAAAACAAGTATTATTTATCACCTTTCAATTTCACTTGAGGTAGTTATCAAAAAGTTTTATGTTAAATGTCATTGGTTTGAAAACTATTCCTGTTTTTTTATGGCTTGTAATTAAAATATGTAAAAAAATGTCTATGTTTGTTTAACAACATCAAAGGCTTTAAATTGTACAAAGTGTAAATTTTTTCTTTATCATATAACGTTCCCTATTATTATTTTTAATTTTTTTTTAATAAATCATATAAATTTAACAAAAAGACTATTTAAGTCAACAAGTCTTTATTTAGTTTGCAAGACAAAATTCATTTTTACTGAATAAAATTTGTTAAGTTGTACTACATTTTATAATGTCTTGTCTAGTAAAAAACTAAAACATTGTTAAATAAAGTAAAATGTAGTCAAAGCAGCGATAAAATATTCAATTTAACTTCCTTTTAGAATGTAAATTTAACTAAAATTATGTGCTGATTTTATAAATATGTGTAACTTCTATTTTATTTAAAACTTTCTTAACTTAATAAAATTTTTCTTAATTCTTTAATTTTTTTTTAGCCAAATGAACAGATTTTACTTAAAAATATTTTTTACACAATTAAATTAAATAAAAATTAAAATTAATAATTTTAATACATTGTTCCTAGATTTTAACAAAAAAATATTTTATAATTATTTTTACACATGTTTTTCATTTCGTTTGTAATTTCTACAATATGTATTTCAGACCCCATAATATATATATATATATATATATATATGTCCATCTGTCTGCAATGGTGTTGAAAGCAGTGTTGCAACGGCATTAGATGAGCTACAGAAAATTATTGACTACTATTCTCTAAGACATGGTTTCGAAAGAGGAGCTTGTGAAATTTAGAACCACCGGTCAATAAACCGTGGAAATGTGTTCAAAAAAGGCAAGCGATATAATTTTCCTTAAGTTTTGCATATTCAATTGTATTTTTGTGTTAGTTACTGATGCTTTTTGCTTTGTTTTATTGCAGACTGAATTTTAGAAAACCTTTCACAAACCCTTTGAAATTTCACTAAAGATCGGGAGTTTTTTAAGCCCGATAATACCTGAAAATTACCCAAAAAAAAATTAAACTTTAATGAAGATTTTTTTTATACGAAAGATCAAAGTGTGGCATTAATATTTATAAACAAAATCGGGCATATGGCCACCTTAAATGCTAATGATAAAGGGTCTGTACGGTATGCTGCGGATTGGTCTCTCTCCATATGCTACAATTTTACTTATTAACAAACCCGTTAAGCCAAAAATGAGCCTCACCGCTGAATACAATTTTGAGGTAAAACAATGGGTCAGTTACTAACTGCTTTAGAGCTTAATAGGTGAAAGAATGACGCGTGGTCTTGTGGCTTTAATTCCTGCACTAGGTGGATCTTATATGGGTATAGGGCAAGATCTTTGCCTTTTTCTGGATCTTGATCTTTTTCCACACTTTCGTTTATAGAGCGATAATCCCTTTAGTATATACATTGATTCAACGTGTTGTTTTTATTGCATCTCCTAGAGAGTATGTGGTACGACAGATGGCTTGCTCAGACGGACGATTATGGTACACATAATCAAAAAATCACGAAGTCGTCTATAAGTTGCTCGAATTAATGACTGATTTACAAAGCAAATTTGGATGATTTGATATAGTTGTTTAAGAATGAGTCTATTCAGGATGATTTGCCAGAGTTTACTGAAAATAATAAGAAAAGATTTTTCATCAAAATTTAATTATTAGTATTTATTTTTTATAATTTTATTTCAACAAAATTAACAAACTTTGATAAAAAAAAAAAGTACTTTTAAAATAAAAAATTTAAAATTCCATTAAAAACCTTTAACCTTTTTTCGAAAGCTCGGCTTAGTAGAGTCTTGCCTTTCTCGCTTATATTTCAAGAAAAGTACAGAGCAAAACCCAAAGTGACAAATGAAAAACTCAAGTTGAGCTCAAATATCTTTATTATATCAAAAATATACATATTCCGCTAAATTGCTTCGCTAAAAGAAATGTCCAGATCTTGTAAAGTAGACGTTAAAACCTGAGGTGGAAACGTTACATCCGTGAATATAAAACACCTATCGTAAAAATACCTTTTTTGGATTATGACATACATACGTTAACTGATGATAATTCACATTATTCGAGATTATAACAGTCGCTATCGTACGCTTTTTACGAATTGTCATCTGTTAACAAAACTTAGTTCAAAAAAATTTTAAAATATCAAATTTACCAAACATAAATGTAAGTTAACAAAATTAGTTTTAGTAAATGAATTTTTAAAATAAAATTTTTTTTAAGAACTAATTACAATAAGTTAAATCTCATGTTAATGATGTAAAGATTTGAAAAAAAGTAATTAGCAATTTATAAAAAAAAAACTTCTTTTAGTAAATATTTGAAAAATTATACCAAATAAAGCCCTTATAAAGAAAAGCTGCGGATGCCCAGTGAGAACTGTGAATTGAAGTATCGGTCCTTGAATCAAGCATTACAGGCAAAAAAATTTTTTTTGATCAGCCTAATTACGTAAACTCTATGTATAGTATTTTGTAATTTGAAAAATATTGTAAATCAAAGAAAATATTACGATCCGTTTGCAATCGTATGTAATGATGCCATTTAGTAATTTTTCAAGTCGATCATGGACGTAACGATTTCATTAATGCAATGGAAATATTTTTATAATAATTTAATATTAAAATTGATTTTTATCATAGAAAGGAAAAAAAATATACTCACAGAAAAAGGATTGGTAAAAATTCGATTGATATGTTCAAAATTTAATAACTAATATAATTATTTAATTTTTAATATAAATAAATTATAATTTTGACTTATTTTTAGTATTAAAAGCTAAAAAATGATACTTTCGTCCAAATGTTGGTTGTAAAACCTCTTAAAAAATTATCCTTGCCGATTTGTATCTTTACTAAAATCAATTCTATTAAATGGAAGATGCAACTAAACTTATTCGGCACATTACTACTAAAAACCAAATTTTGGTTGTTAGAATCATAAAAATCGATTGTGTCTTTTTAAATCAAAAAATGTTTGACATTATAAAAATTAATTTGTACACATTACAAAAAAAAAAAAAAAAATATCAATACTTGAGTTAGAAAATACAAAGATATATTGCTAGTGGTGTAAAGTTCTCCAATATTGTTGAGAGGTAAATTCAAAATCAATCTGAGAAGACGTATGTAAATAAAAAAATCTAATATGTTTAATACACAGCAAAACCTGCGGTATAAGATGGAACGTTGAAGAAACTATGTGGAAAAGAAGAATTATGATGTAAAGAAAGGAGTAGCCTGAATACGATGGGTCGAGACATAAAAATTATGATGTATAAACTTATTTCTATAATTATTTTTAAAATAAAAGTAAAAATTAAAATATTTTACTGTTTTTTTTATTCACAATAATACTTTATATTCACCCAAGAATTATTTTTTTTAATTGTTGTGACTGCTATATGTATTCAGTTATTACAACCGAATTCAAGATAAAACACAACCGACAAAATTCGATTGGCAACAAATTCGGTTCTTATAACGAATTTCTTTTCTCTGTGTAGAAAATATTTTAGTAAAAAACTAAAAAGAAGAAAGGTATGTAAACGTAGTCAATTCAAAAAATTAGTTTTCTAGAATCATAATTTAATTTTAATATCTGAGGTTTCTTAATACGTCAATATATATTATGTATTAAGTTCTTTTAAACAACAATCATAAAAGAAACTAAAACTAAACAAAAAACACTTGTATTAAACAGCCAAAATCATTTTTATATTTAATAACAAATATTTTTAATCAATCTCATTAAAACAAAACTTAATTCTAGTCTTATTGAAAATATAATCCACTATTTTACTCACTTACGCACTACAAAAAAAAAATATTAATAATAATTTCCTACGCTTCACAAAAAAAAAAAACTTATAGTCTTTATATTATTTAGTTTTCCTGCAAAGCAAATAGAAAACCAAATATTTACTCTTCTCTAGCAACAGCATCATAAATAAATAAATGTAGAAGTAGCTGTGTGTGACTGTTGGGGCCACCTCAACTCAAAAGTTATGTACTTTAGTACAACTACAAAACAAAATAATGATAAATGTATGTTTAAATGTATGTATATATGTATGTACAGAAGTGCGAATACAATAACAACAAAATCAACAACACAAAAATAAAAACAATTTTGACGAGTTGAAGGAATGATGATGAAGTTAGTGAATTTTGTTTGTGTAGATATTGTAGAGGATCTAGAGACACATTAAAACAGTGGAACGAAAAAAAATATTATGATTAAAGATTATCAATTCCAAACAAATAATTAGAATGACGGAAAAATCTACACTATTTATTCGAAGTGCGTGCTTTAATTAATTGTAACTTTTTAGCCTAGTTCTTTTTAAAATCACATTAAATCATCTAGTGATTATGTGTGTTTTAAAAAAAAATATCGTGTAGCCGAGTGCTTATAATATACAGATTGATAAAGATATCAAGCATTTATAAAAAGATCTACAATATACAATTCTTTATAATAAAGTTTAATTCCCTCCTTAAATTATTTTATAGATATCGCCCTTTTACTAACATGACTGCCCTAAGATTTGACCTGAAATTATAGACCGTCCAAGGCTTAGCCTCTATTTGGCTAAAATTAAAAATTCGAATTTACGACCTTTGATTATCAAATGCAAGAAAAAAAAGAAAATAGCAAGAAACGGTAAAAGAAGAGCTAAGTAAGTGGTAGCGAAAAGGCCATCGAGACGTGTTTTGACCCTCAATAATCAATATCGGTAATTAATTCAATCAGGTTAATTTAAAAAAATAGCACAAAGTTTTTTTAAAATTAAATTATTTAATAATATTCCCGTGTCTTTAATTTGAAATCATTTTGGCTTAAGATTATTTTTTAATTTTTAAATACCTTTTTTTAGAAAGAAATATTATTTTACAAAAGTATGCGGACGTTTTCCGTTTTGTGTTTTCTTTTTTATTAAATTTTTCTTGTGTTCTTCGGAAAAAGTCACCACACATTTGTAAAATAATTTTCTTAAATTTCTTCCTAAAAAAAGGTTTTTAGAAATTTAAAATTTAATTGATATTTTCTATAATTTTTTACAGCAACGGCAATGGAAGAGCATTATCTTTAGCGACGAATCCAAGTTTTATGTATGTGTTAGTGATACAAAAAAAAGAGTAATACGTAAAAGTACCTAAGCATACAACAAAGACCGCTTAAATCAAGCCAAGTTTTCAGCTAGCGTTATGGTATGAGGATGTATAACCTCACAAGGTGTCGATCAGCTCCATTTCGTAGATGGGATCGTAAATGCAGACAAATATGAAAAGTCCTGCAGGAAAATCTGACACCATCGGTATCGAAATTAAAAGAGTGCGGGAAATACATATTCCAACAGGATAGTGCTTCTTCCTATACTGCTAAAAAATCGAAAAAGTGGCTTAAAGAAAACGAAATCGAGGTCCTGGATTGGCCTAATTCTAGTCCATACGAGGTCTGATCAAAAAATAACCGTTATTTTCAAATTTACACATGTCTGTTATATATGTTGGCAATATCAGCGATTTTGGACTGTCAGTTTGTTTTTGATAGATAAAAAGGTTAGTCGTTTTTGGTGTGCTCTTCGATTTTTTACTATACGAAAAAATGGATCAAAGAAACTTTATTAAGATTTGTGTAAAAAATGAAATTAAATGCGCGAGGACATTTAAAATGTTGACTGTGTAGTAATGACGACGCTCGTCCTGGTCGCCCGAGCACGGCAGTGAAGAAAATGATTTTGGATAATCGTCGAATCACTATCAGAGAGGTTGCTGATGATGTTGCATTTCATTCAGCTTATGCCAAACAATTTTTACGGATGTTTTATGCACGTAGCATAATCCGATAGAAATTTTGTGAGTTATTATAAAAAGAAAACTTCGAAATGAACCCCAATGGACTGTTGACGGGTAAAGATTTAAAATTCAGGAAATTTGGGAATCGATAACCCCAGAAGACTGCCAAAAACTAGTCAATACCGTGCCAAAGCGGGTCGAGACCATTAAAAAAAAGGTGGCGTAACGCAATTCTAACTATGAAAATTGGCGACTGTATGTATTAATACAATTTACAATATATTTTTTTTTTAAACAATGAACTTTATTAATATGTAACTTTTTTAAGTTAGACATCACAATTTAATGATATTTACGAAAAGTATAAAATTTTTTGTGTAGTCAATATTGTTTCAAATATATACATTTTTTAAAAGCACATTGATGGAAAATGCTCTGTGTACGAATTAATAATGGTTAGGGCTGGTATAATAATATACTTTTCTTTCAGCGTATTTAACAACAGTAGCAGAGACATTGCAAAAACATACTAAACCAGCCAAGTCAGAATTAGACTCCCGCATAAATGTTTTTGTATCATGTATGGGGCCCCTTTCAGTTTATTATTTTATGTCTTTATTATTTCTTTTTATCTCTCTATTACGATTTAGAAGATAAGGAAATATTTGTTTTAATCAGGTTTTTTAAGGGAGTATTTCAATTATAAATGTCTGCTTATAACAATTAAAAATGTAGAATCATCTACGTGAAATCTTATCTAAATAGTACTGCTATTAATTATTTACTCCTTTTTTCCAATTGCTGTCATGGTAGCAGTAATAATTTCAAGTGACGAATGCACATTGTAATAAAAACAATAATAATCACTATAAAAACAAACAATATTTCCACTTCATCTTTGTAGTACAACCATGTTATCTTATCTTAATATCCCCTTGTTTATTGAGATATTGACATAAGCTGTCATAATTTGCACTAGTCGGGTCAGTCTATCGTATTCTTAACATCAAAACTTTCTTCCTGGGATATTCCCTCTACTTATTTGTATCCTTTTCTAAGAGTTTTAGTAACATTTTAACTTAGGAGTAATTCCTCGTTCTATCATCTACAAACCTTGCAGACTTTCTTCTTATATCTTCAGTAGGAGCATCGTCAAGCTAACAACTCGATTTCCGAAAACGTCTGATATTAACTCTTCACATCGCCAAAACTTAAGTTCCAAAACACCGAATTTCCAAATGTATATAATGCGATCTACTTTCACTAGAAGCTCCTCCACTGGAGTAGCACACGATGATCTGTGGTAACTGATCACCAAGCTGTTCAAAATTTCGATTTTAACTATTCTGTAATATTTATATTTATATAATTCTCTTTTGAGACTACTTGAGATAACTTATAATTTAGCAGCAATTTTATGGTCATCAAATTTTATCCAAAACCCTTTACAAATTATAACCCTCGTGGTCTCTGAAGCCTTATGTGATTGTTCATCAATTTAGATGAGTTTCTCAGAAATAATCAATGACAAGAGCAAATCATTTCTTTTCATACCATTGGTCTATATGGTAGCATATCCAGAAATCTTAAAAGCATATTTAATATCAAACCACTAAGAACACATTTTAAAGCAACCTTACATTTCATTATTGAAATTTTTACAACAAATAATCTGGTTTACTTGGTTCCTCTAAAATACCACTGTACTAATTTTCGTAGTCATAGCTCTAGTACTTATCACAGCCACAGATAGCAACAGCTAAAATTTTATAAATAATGGGTCTCTCTTGGAGAGTTTGAAAGCACAGACATACTTTTATACTTTTCAGCCTTTTCATGTTGTAGGAATAACAACTACAAAAAAATAAATAAATGAATTGTGTATAGAAAAACATTAAAAAAAAAGGCGAAAATGTTGGCAATTGTTGTTGATGTTGTTGTTAATGCTGTTGCAATGTTAGTGAAATTTTTCCTTTTTTTTTGTGCTTTGAATTATTCTTGTAGTTGTTGTTTTTATGTTTTTATTTATATTTTTCTGCCAAACAAGTGTGTATAGTGTGTGTGTGCGTGTGTATGTTAACAAATACATACTAAATTTTTTTGTGGAGAAAAATAAAACGCTAAAAATAACGTTAAAAAGAAACGAGAATTTTCACGTTTTTTTGCGTTTTTTTTAAGCTCCACCTACTTTTACTGCCAGCGGATTGGTTAAAAATATAGAAGTTTGAGTTCTAACATGAGGAATTTCGCCCCAACTCCCCACCAAATTCATTTCATTTAAATGTCGGCTCATTTGTTTGGCGGTGTAGGCAACTTGAAGTTTCAGTTATTCACTTTGTTTTGTTAACAACAACAAAAACAAAAAAGAAACAAAATGTAGAAAATTTTATGAAAAAAAGAGAAGAAAATTAAAATATTTATTTTGTTAAAATTCCATAGCAAGACAAGGGTAAAGAGGGTAATGCGCTGTTTTGAAAGGATATTGTAAATAAAATGAAAAATAAAAATGTTAAAGCGAACTTTGAAAAATATAATTTTTCAAGAGTGCAGAAATTATGTTTATGTGTTAGTAAAAGTTTTCACATTTAAACATGACAATAGATGGGTGACAGTGAGTGATGGTGTAGGTGGCTTAATGTAACGTGTGCGATTTGCGTATTTCATACCCTACATTTGAAAAACTATGAAATATTTTTTCACAAAGGACTTTGCTAAAAAAGATTTAAGAAAAATTTATCAAACTTCCTTCAAAGCAATGCGCAACTTTTTCACACGCAGTGAAAATATAGCATAATAATTACAAAATTAAAGTAATTTCTGCCAAGCATATCAGTGACCCAGCAACGCCCGAGAAATGCTTTTTATACAACTTAAAAGACATAAGACTGTTTACTGGTTATTTAGTTCTGATTAGCTAATGTCAGTTCACAATTGTACTGTTGGTGCTAGATTCGGTTATGAGATTTTCCAGTGACGTTCATTGCAGATGGCGTTGTACACAATAATTTCTTTAAGAAAGATATCAACATTTTGACTGATAATTCTCTTATAGTCAATAGAGTAGAGAAGAATAAGATGTCTTCTTAGCTGATCTAGTCCTGTCCTGCAGTCTACTTCTGGGGAGTATATCTCCGTATATCAGGAAGAAATAGCAGAGTTGTTACATAAGTTTAACAACCTTTGCAAAACATGATACAAGGAGAAAGGGTTCATATCGAAAACAAAAATCAACCCAAATGGAAAAGCATGGACACGGATCGCTTAAGACGAAATGGACCTGTCTATTTTAGTTGTAGATGTGTTATCAAACCTTAAAGAGCTTATTATGTACTGTAGATTTAACATCCTAAAAATTATAATATTTGATGCAAATCAGTGCATAAAATGTTCAACAAGTGGTCGATATCGTGACATTCAGTAAAAGTAAAGAAGTCATATTTTAACCAACAGGTGCTGGACTCATTGTGAATCTAATGCATAAGGATCTTTTTATATATATTTTTTTTGATACTATAACAATTCTTACTATTCACCTTGGCTCCTCCCTAAATCACATTTCGATATTTGCACCTTTCGATATTATTACCTCCTTAGGAAAAGTGATTCGAGAAATGCAAAATTGCTACGTATAACATTCTCATTGAGCTGAAGTTAATACCGTCATATACGAATTAATATCCAAATGGTGTCCCAATTAACAGAAATTATTTAACTCGGCACACGGAGTGATAGGTGCTAAACTTTAAAAAGCCTCATGAATGGTAGCAAAGCTAAGGCAAACGAAATTATAATACGGGGAATTATATCGCGCTAGGATTAATGCCATTTTCAAACCAGTATATTGTTATGAGTTCTGCTGCGCGGTTATGAGACAATATCTTTAAATCTAACCCGTTAGCACGTAATATTTTAAACGATACCGAAAGCAGATATGTTGTTTCCCTTATTAAATAACAGAGAGATGAATAAAATTGTTAGATTTAGCATAAGAATGATAATTGTTAGTTTGAAGAAAAAACTACTAAATGTTTGCTTGTTAGCGTAAGATCATACAGGTGAATTAAAGTGAAGCCTTAGCTATTTTTATTGAAAGCTATTGCCACAATAATAAATTTTTTAAACTGTTTCGATTTGTTGGTCGTAAGAAAAATACAACACGTATAAATAAGCAGCCGCTACAAATTCCATTGTTTAGCCTACCGAAAGCATGGTAGAGATAACAATGGGACTCACAGCTAATTCGCAAACAAAAGAGATGTATGGATAAAGAACATTTAGTTTGTGGTTTAATATTCGCCTTTAACCAAATCATTCACCAAGGCTATATAACAAGCAATATATTTTGTTTTTAAGCCTGGGGACCGATCTTCTTCTTTATTAGTTGCAGCGATATTCGGTATTTAAAACAAAATATAACCATCCCCTCTAAACTGAAGCCATTCTATATTGCTTACCCCTCTTGCTTCAGTATTAAGCAAAAATTTCATGCTAAATTTTTTTAGAAGATTATTATATTTTCGGCTATGCCGAATCTTATATACCGTTCCAAAAAAAAAAAAAAAAAAAAAAAAAAAAAAACATATGGAGGTGACAGAGAATATAAATAAAATTAAAAAAAGAATTAAGTTCTATATATAGTTTTACATAAAAAAGCCATTAAATGATACCCAATCGTACTTTTATATGAAAAGTTCAGAGGCCATAACTTTGAAAATATGGACGAGCGCCATATTCTTCACTTGATGTTTTTTTTCTTCTGATTTTTAAATTCTTTATCGCCCCATATACCTATTTTTTATTGGAATTAACTCACTACACTAGATTTGTGCCGAATGATGCGGAAAAATTATAGCCAGGCGTGTTGTTTTGCCCGCTGCCTCGAAAGAGTTGTACTGATCTTCCTGATTCTCAATAAAGAAATTTTCGAAACTAAGTTTGATCAAATAGCGCATTTAAATTTTCTCTAGCTCATCTAGTGCCTTGGCAAATTTTATTCCAACCTGAAAATTTGGACGGACAGACAGACATCGCTCAATCGACTTCGCTGTGCATAAGGATTCGGAATATATATACTTTGTGGCGTCGCAAATGGATATTTTAGAAATTACAAATGGCGTGACAAACTTAGATGTACCCTTTTTTCACCTGTGTTGAAGGGTATAGAAAGCTCATGTATTGGTTAATGTGATTTTGACAAAAATCAAAATATTTTTTATTTTCACTACCTTTTATGCAAAGATTTGAAGCTTAGTTGATGTATTGACGTATAAGGTCGTTAATACGATTTACATACTTCTTTTTGATTGAGTGTGTTAGTGCAATGATAATGCCACAATCATCTACTTCATTTAGAAAGAAACTTAAAGAATATTTAAATAATATTAGACCAACAAATCATACGTTCTTTCCTCTTTAAAATGAAGTTTGATGTTTTTCTGTGATCATCAAAAAAAAACTAACCAATACACATATAAAATTTGATGTAGCAGTTTTTTGTGTGGCCATCGGATTAAGACACAAACCAATTTTTTAAAACAGACAACAATAATACAAGCTTACAAGCTTAATAAGCTTACATATAATTTGATTTCCAAATTTTTGTTAAGAATTAAAAATAATTTTTGCAAAATTTAGATACTAGAAAATCTAATCTAGGAATTTCTGGATCGTTACAAATTTGATCAGCATTCTTCGCGTATATCTACTTCAGGTTGTGTTCACTGTAAACATCATTTATTTAGCTAACTAATTTTTTAACTGAGTTTACGAGGAATATTCATAATCAATTAATATTAAATTGATTAGATGATGTCTACATACAACCCAAAGCTTTTTTCGTTGTTTGCTTTATGCATTATCACACATATTTTTTCTTGTTTTCTGCTTATGTTTTTTCATAATTTTATTTTTTTGTGACTACTGATTCTATCCCAGTATCCTACTGATTATTGTGTAGGAAGTAGAAATACAAACTGTTCGATTTATAATTAATTGCAAAAGATTGATGGCCAATAAATGTACCCAATGAAACATAAATATATTCTAATTTCGAGCGGACTTGTTTAAAGTATTTTTAACTTATGTTGTTGGGCTTACGAGCATTACAAATTTAACTATTTAACATATTTAGCGGATTACAATATAAAAAAAATCTTTTATGGAATACAGGCGGGGAAGTGATTTAGAGAGAAGTGACTTCCATTGTTCTTTAAGGATCCTGCACCATTATTTCAATGCATCATTTTTCTTTTTTGTCTGATTTTAGTTCTGATTTTCTGTCAAAAAGCCAAGCTTTATATTAAGAAATAAACAAAAAATGCAAAGCCTTCAAAAACTGATGAGTGTGAAATAAGTCGCAACAAAAATGAAATAACTTCCAAATTTAAAAAAAAAAACGAAAAAACTCCCAACGCCAAAATGAAATAAGACCCAAAAACATAACCGTTAATTCAAAATAAAAATATTTTTCCAAGAAAAAAAAAAATGAAATATTTCCCAAATGAAATTAGTCCCAACAAATATGAATTATATTTGCACCCAGGCAATGTTTAACTGTTTTAACCTCTGTGGTATAACAGGTACCTCCCGATGATAGAGGTCCTTAACTTTGATAAGATACCATAGAGACAACATTTTGTTAGCAAAGCCACTGTTCTATATAACACACAGAGATCCGTGAGCCATCCCGGCCTATATAGGCGGCCTTCGGCCAGATGGAGTAGTTTAACCTCTATAGTGTAACAAACCTCGGCTTCGCTCACCAAAAGTCACCTGCATAGCCGGCTTTCGGCCGAGCGGAAGGATTATATTCTCTATGATATAGCAAACACCGGCTTCGCTGACTAAAAGTTTTCTCTGTAGCCAGAATAATGGAATAATTCCTAATTAAATAGCTTCCATTAGGTGACTCCTGATAATAGCTCCTTATTTAATTAAAATTAAATAAATTCTATACCATACCTGAATGTTGAAAGATGAAATTATTTTGTTAGCGAAGCCGGTGTTGGAAATACCATATAAAAGAAAATCTTTAAGCACGTCCGAAGGCCGGCTATATAAAAAAGTTGGTAAGCTAAACCGATGTAAAAGTGAATTCAATGACTTTTAAATGAAATAACTCCCAGTAAAAATGAAATAACTCCCAATTATCAAAATATATGAAAAAACTCCCAACAGAATCCAGTTAGGAGTTATTTCATTTGGGAGTTATTTCATTATAGGATATTTGAATTTTTTGTTGGGAGTTATTTCATTTTTTTTTTTGAGATATTTCACGGTACTTGTCTCGAGTAAAATAAGTCAACATTAAATTTGTGTTATAAATTTCATCGTAAATTACATTTTCATTAATTTTACACATCATAAAGTGAAACTTAGTCAACCTAAGCTTGCTCCTCTTACACTTGCTTAGATCTCCCCTAATTTTCTATGCGTGTAAATGTCCATTTCCGTACGGTAGTTTGCTTGTAAAAAAAAGAGGGATAAAAGAAATAAAAGTAAAATAACACCTCAAAAATTATGCACACATCATCATTAAAATCACTAACAACTGAATTTGCCTTTTTGTGTTTGATGGTTTTTTCTCTTTTTTTTTTGCTTTTTTGTTAGCAAGTATTAGTGTATGGCAGAGTATTTAATAATGATTATAATTTTTAGTATGAAAACATAACCAAAAAGGAAAAAACGAAAAAATCTGCAACTACTATTAACTAAAAATAGAAAAATCATATTCATAGACGCGTCTGTGGTTTGGGTTCAGCCAAAAAAAAAATCATGCATGGGAGTAGTATTTAGTGGTTCTGGGGCTTTTATAAAATCGTCATTATTATAATGATTATTGTGACCAGAGTCAGAATATTGTAATTTTTGCTTTCTTTTTTTTTTTTTATTACCACATTTTCAAATATAATTATTTTATATATTTATTGTATTGATAAATAATTTTAGCATCAAAATGAGCAGAGGTGTTGCAAAAAACGCCTTTTTGTGGCAACGCCATTTATGCCTGTCTCCTTTTTAGTGTTTGATTTTTTTATTATTATTTATACTCTACCTTTATTAGTGACATGTTGTGGCCTTTTTTCCAACTGATTTCCGGCTGCCGGTTTTAGTCATGGTACACACTACGGCGTCATTTATTTGCATTAACGCAACCACATAAAAATGGTTTGCGTTGACTTATAATTTGCACACGTATACCAGCGCGTTTATATAGAACACATATGTCTGTGTTCTTTCTGTTTTTTTTTTTCAATATTCCATTATATTGTTAAATTTAAAACCTTTTTTATGTTTTCTGTTATTTAAGTAATAATGAAACTTGTTTAATATAATTTCTAATTTCCTGTCAAAAGTACGCCCAGACATATAAATGTTAACCTCAGGAGTGACGTTTTTATTTTCGTCTAGTGAATCTTGAGAAGTTATTTTAACAAACATTTGCTATATTGTGTTTATTTGATTAAACTATAGACATCCCAGAAAATCTCTTTCAAGTCACCTTGCCTTTTCCAAAAACCATCAAATATACAAATATATCATAGTAATATGTTTAGTTCATATTTGCTTCATCTTTTTTTGTGAGAAAATAACAAGTTGAACATATTTTAGATATAAGAAATTTCATTTTATTTACGATAAAAAGGCAGGGCAATATGAAATTTACCCTTACCATCTATCTACACAGCCATAATTTAACCGAATCCGGTTTGACCGTTCTTGAGTTATAAAGTCACAACAAACATGCAACAATTTTATATATATATATAAAATAGATAACTATTAGCTTTCTAGAGGCTATGGTTTCTACTTTCTGCAAATCCATGCAGTTTTTTAAATATCAAAATTTGTTAACAATGCAAAAAGAAATTAAAATTTTTGTAAAAGAGTATGTTACAAATTTATTTTTTATTGCATTTAACTTTTTCCAATAATTTTCAACTTTTATACACTATAATATAAAAAGTACAAGAAATATTTAAAAAATTTCTAAAAATTGGATTTTAAGATTTTATCTTGAAATTAAAAAAAAATTGTATTAAGGGGTAATTAAAAACTTAATTAAACTTTAAACTGGCCTCAATTTGTAGTAGGATTGATTTTTAGGTGTTGGCATTTTCAAGTAAAAATTTTTTTTCGAATTCTAAAAAAGAAGAACAAGAAAAACTAAATCATTGTTGATTATTGTTGTTTTTTGCTTAAACTTTGAATTTTGTCTTTAACTTACTGTTTGGTCTAGAATCTTTAGCAGTAGCGAAATGGCCAGCAAGACATGCTTTCACCCTCAATAATCAATATCGATTGTTTAATCGGGATAAAAAAATCGGGATAAAAAAAGCATGTTATATTTTGTAACTCAATTAATATAATTCTATATTCTCGTGGTTTAATTTAATTTTCTACCATTTGATATAATTTATTTATTTTATATTTTTGCTTAAAGCTTATAAAATTAAAAATAAAAGATGTAGTTTTTTTCTTATTCCCACATATGTCCCATATACGTAGCACCGTGTTTTGCGCTACTCGACTATATTTAAGAATAGGTTAAATATTTTCATCGGCATACGTTTGTAATGCAAAGATTAAAATGTTCAAGTTTAAAATTTTAGCACGACTAATCCAAATATTTAGTCATGTTTCAGTTAACTTCTCCTCTGTGATATAGTGGCACTGTGAACAGATAAAAAAAATTTTTTGGCGCTAAATTGGCACCAAAAAGTACTAAAAAGTGCTAAAAAAAATTTTAAGTACTAAAACATAGTGCCAAACTTTAAATGTCTTAGTTTTAAGCAAATATTTTCTTGGAGAGTTTATAGTTTTGTAATTTATGCTTATGTTGCCTTAGAAATATTTATTTTCATTAAAAAAAATGTTTCTTAAAACAATAAATTATTTATCAAACATAAAAAGTCTTAAAAACACATTAAAAATAGTAATACATTCTTTAAATTAAATATCACATACACCGATCGTTATTTTAAATGGAAATGTAATTGCTTAACTGTTGTTGTTATTGTTTTTGTTACTCCATTAAATGGTGTTTTTTTAAGCAACAGCAAAAGAAGAAACAATCAACAACTTATTGCTGAAGCAACAGCAAACGTTTTCAAAATAAATGCTTTGCTGATTGCTTAGCTGCAGAAAGAAATACATAGTCAGTTTAAGCATATGCATTTCTTTCTCTTTTTTGCCTTTGCTTTGTTTCGTTTATAATGATATGTTTTGTAAATGCTGAGACATTTAGCAAAGATTAGCTTAGTACTATTGCTATTTGTAATCAAGCAATTTAAACCCTAACTTACACATATGTACATACATACGCATATATTATTTCAGAGATATCTAAAAATGATTAAAGAGGTTAAACAAAAATTATAAAATTATGTTGCCAGACTTACGTTGCTATTATTGCAATTGTTATACGCGAAAAGTAGTGTTTTGCATAAAAGTGCATTTCATATTTTTAAGAACATTTAATAAATTAATTAATTAAAAGTGCTAAAAAATGCTAAAAGAAGAGTTGGAAAAAAGTGCAAAAGTGCTAGGAGCTTAATCGGTAAATTTGCTGCTAAATCAACAAAAGAAGTGCTTAATCTAGCACCGAAAGTGCTAAAATGGGTACGCTGTATAGTGGTCGTATTACATTTCCTCATTCTATTTTTAGACTGAGGCGTAAGACTAGCTTTACAATTGAAAATATTTGAGTTTATTAGACGTTCTATACTTTGGCCAAAGCCAAGACAAATTTATGTTACAGACCACAATTAAACAGCTAACTATTTTTTTGTGTTAGTTATGTATGATTTTTTTTTTTCTTATGGTAAGTACAATTTTCGAAAATCGCGTTCGGCAACAATATAACCCATTTAAAAAAAATTAGTCTGTAAAAAAAAATATGTATACAAAATTTCAACACATTGAATTTAAGTAAACTTGCTTATGCCATTTTCAATTAATGAAAGTTTTTGTTTTGCCGTTTTAATTTGTCAAAGCATTTAATTGTAATAGTGTTATTTTCGTGTTTCATTTCCACATTTTATTTTCTTTTTTTTTAATTTTAAAATTTTTACCAATTAAAGTTATTTATTTATATATTTCTGCATCAAAATCCTAACTGATTGCCGCTCGTTGCCGCACGAAGCTTACATTGTCCTTTCACTATTATATACAATATTTTTTTATTTAAATTTCTAACTTAATTTTTTTTTGTATTTGTGTTAAAACTTGCCCTTAAAATAATATTGCGAAAAAAAATTTAGGAATAAATTAGGTATAAATTTTCAAATATGTATCACCAGCATACTGAATGGGATTTCTTTTCAAAAATAATTAGTATACATTTATTTATACTTCGCAATTTCCCTTTTTTTATCGTTCATTTTTTTCTTCCACCTTTACTGTCAACATAGAGTGTTTTGTAATTGTTCGCATTTATCGAAGGTAAAGACCGCCCCAATATAACATCTACAGACATTTTAAAGCATGTATCTGCCCGTATTCCTAAATCTATTGTGAGCAAGTGCTGGTCCTGCATGTACGATATGTTTTACCAAATCAGCCTCTTCTAGGTCCCGTCGATGGTATTTAAAAAATATATAGATTATCGGTAACTGTTTAAAGTTTTCAAAATACTATAAATGAATAGAAATTATTTTGGCTTAAGTTTATTTATTTGTAATTTCTAAAAATATTTTTTAAAAAGAAAATTTATTTTTACAAATGTGTGCGCACGTTTTCTAAAGAAAACATGAAAAATTAGACGCTATCAGAATGAAATGCTGCATTTTCTGGACCGCTACGACCTTCATCAGCACTCTTCGCATCTATCTACCTTAGTTGTGTATTTTTATACACATCATCTATTTAACCAACTAACTTTGTTTGTTTTTTTTTTTCAAAATACAATACAGGTATGGAAAGATTCTATTTTTATTTTTGCAAGCATTTTTATTACTACTTCTTCAACTAATCATTCACAGAAGAACAATAAATATGGTTCATCATACTGGATGATAAATCTAATTTTAATAGAATTAGTAATCTATAGAGGTCTCAGTTATTTTATATAGCTTCGGCCTAAATTGTATTCTAAGTATAACTTACATAGATTTTAAATATTTAAACTGAGCCGTTAATAGTTTAAAAGAAAAAAATTCAGTATCGTAACAAAATATAATCTTTTAATGACTGCTGCAAATAAAACTCCCCTCCATGTGCTTGTGTTTTTAAGAAACGATATAAGAATAAAAATAAAACAAAATGGCGACTTATTTTCTCATTTTTTATGTCCATTTTTTATGTGTCCTAGTCTAAAACAAGTCCTTTTTTAAAATGATATAATTGCAGACACGCAGGCTTCTACCACATATGCAACACAATCACATATGAAAAAATTAAACACAGAAATGTATCCGCAAGCAAACGATAAAACTCTAAAAAGAAGATAAAAAGGATGACTTGTGGTGTTATAAACAACAAACATTCACTCGCATTCACACTCACACATGCAAACACAAGAATAATTTTTTGCAAGAAAAGTACAAATAAAAAACAAATTTCGTTGTAAAAGCAAAGAGAAAAAATGAGAAAAAACAATAAAAACAACACTAAAGTCGTGTTAAAAAATACAAAAAAGAGCGGTTTAAGAAGTTCAGCTGAGTAACTAAACAAACAAAACGAAAGCAAGTACGTGTTAAATGTAAAAAATAAAAGAGAAAATAATAAAAAAAAAATCTCGAACGCTCACACAGCAACTCACAAGATGTAGGAGAAGAAAAAAAGGAAAACGGTTTTTGCAACAAACAAACATAAAAAGGACAGCCAGGAAAAGCTCATGATTTATAGTCTTAAAATAAACGACATTTGCTGGCGTCATATAAGTAATCGCACACTTACACACATAATACAGTGAAATATTTATACACACACTGTTACAATCATTTAAACATCCTTGTTTTATTATTTGTAAATTGTTGTAGTAGTCATTATTTTCCTATCAAGCGATTGTGTATGTATGCGACTTTTAAGATGACACATAAGAAGCTATTGATAAGGAGCCGGAGGTGTTAAATGCATGAGTATAAATTACTTCAAAAACTATTTTTTAAGAAAATACTCGTACGTAAAAATAAAATCCACTGCAATTACAACATAAGAAATTAATGCAATGTTTCTGTAAGTTTTTGCAAGTGTGTTGTGACTTTATAACTCACGGATTGTCAAATCGAATTTGAATAAATTCAATTATCTGAAGTTTGCACGAATTCAGTCGACACGTTCGTAAGTTATAACTAAAATGGGCATTTACGCCGGCATAGACATAGATATTAATTTTAAAGTTCTTATAGGGTATGTTAAGTGGGAAAGAGGAAAAATGAGCCGAATCGATTTTAACCTGATTCATAAGGTCCAATAGGTAGAAGGAAATCTGTTCTAACTTCAAATAAAAAACTTGCTTATAAAAGTGGTCGTGGTTGGCTTATCCTCACTGAGGTAGCAAAGCGCCCCGAAAACAGCTAGTATTTATATTTTAAATCTCTTTGAAAGTTTGCTTGTTTATTTGGTTGTTTGTGCGTTCGTCAATACTGCGATCTATCAAAGCATAATTTGTTGCAAACGTTTTCATCGTAAATATCAATAAATAAAATACACCCGATAATATTGCTGCTGTGGCAGAAAGTGTGCGTGAAACGCCATCAACATTAGTTAACATCAACATCATTGAGACGAATTTTGCCTAAAGTATGACGACATACAAAGTCCAATTAGCTCAGAAGTTGAAGCCAACTGACCATCCAATGCATTTTCGCTTCGCTAAGTGGTGCGGGTTTTGGTCCAAAGGCATAATTCTGCCACTTTTCTTCGAAAATGAGCAAGGAGTGGCCGTTGCAGTCAATAGCGATCGTTATCGGGCCATGTTGAACGAATTTTTGTTCACAAAAATTGAAGAGGATGATATTGAAAACATTTGGTTTCAAGCTACACTCGATGTTTGGCGTCCTGTTTTTGAAGATCGCATTATCAGCCGTAGAGCTGATGTTGTTTAGCCACCTTGGAGCTGCGATTTGATACCGTTGGACTATTATTTGTGGGATTCCGTCAAAAATAAGTGTAACGCCGACAAGCCAGAGACAATTGAAGCAAAGCCGCGAATAACGTTGTAAAAGACAAATTTTGCAAAACCTGTTTTTTTGCAGATTACCGTTAATTTTACTCTCTTACATATGTTCCAACAAGAAAACATTAAAATTATGCATTGTATCACCGTCAAAACGCAATTACAATGAGTCAGTCAGTGGAGATAATCATACAATTTAAAAACGTTTTTTTGCTCTCCTGAAAAATTATTATTTTGTCATTTGCAACGTTATTCGCGGCGATCCTTCAATTGACGCTTTAAAGGACAATATTCTTGAAGCCATTGGTGAAATACAGCTGCACACAATTGATAATGTGCTTGGAAATTGGACCGATCGTGTAGGCTACTGCATGGCCAGCCGAGGCAACCAAATTAATGAAATAATTTTCCATTATTAACCAGAAGGATTGCACTTTCAAATAAATAAGAAATTCGAGAAAATATTCAGTAGTTCTTTTTATAGCATTTTCAAAAAAAGTTATTTGGCCGACCCTTTATATCTTCACGACATTTCTTGGAGTTATTTAAATTTATATTAAAGACTTAAAATATTCAGTACTTTAAAAAGAAGAAGAAATACAACACTCATTCTAAAATTTATTAAACATTATGACCTGCATAAATATAATATCAGATAACTGAAGTAAAATCCTAGATATACTATTCAGGGGGGTGACAGTAAATTGTGTGAATTACTAAATATTTTATAATAAGTTCATATTGGTATGTGGCGTTGCAAAATGATATTTCTCTAAAAATTAGTTAAAATTATTTTTGGTATGGACAAAATCACACGTTGTCATGAAAATTTATAATTCACTCGTCTACTGATTTCGTATAAATTTTAAATAAACCATCTACACAACCATACGAACAAATCTTACTTGCCATTAAAATGGCATATATTTTTTAAGGTAATGTCTAGTTTTTTTTGCTGGGATGCTCTTGTCTACATAAAAATTGGGCAGAATCCACTGATGAGCTATAGGAGCAGTAACGAAATGGCCATACTGATATATTTTTCCTGCACTAATACATTTTTAGCTTAAAATAATAAATTTCATAAGAATATTATGAAATGTTTATATTTGAAAGAGTTCAGCACACCAACGTAGATTAACATAAAAAAGATCCAAAAAATAACCGAAACCCAACAAATTCTTATTTTTTTTCAGTAAACCTGTTTACTTTAATCTTACGAGAAAGCAGCTAATACTACAAAAATTATGAGTTTAAATTCACAATTATACTGCCTAAGAAGCAACTTTGTATCCTCCTGCTCCTCCCTTATAAACATAGACATCACTGATGCCCCCTTTTTACTTCAAAACTAATATAAATCAATTCTCTTCTAAATAATTGAACGTTAAATTAAATTCATATGACTTTACGAAGAATGTAATTAGCATTAAAGCCAAATAGTTTAGTAGTATTGGTTCTTCTTTTATATGCAATGTTGTGTTTTCAATTATGTCGATTTCATTTTAGTAGAAAATTTTCCTATATCAAAAGCAACAACAACAATAGCTATAATGCAAAATTGGCAATATTGTGTAACAAACCATAAAACCAAATTGTAACAACTGCCTCGTAAATACTGTACAGTTTCTCTGAAATTGCGTCTGTTTAAAAAGTCACTCACACATCAAAAAAAGGCAAAAGTTTTGTTACACATACGACAGACCAACAAACCAGAATGAAATGAAATGGCTTTTGATGGTCAATTAAAATTATTGCATATCACCTAGGGCTGATAATTATTTGAATTGACATTAAAGTTTATAATTTAGTTTTTATAAAAGTTATTGCATAAATTTCTTTTTTCGTTAATAAAAACGTTTTGTGGCTTTTTCTTTAAAAAGTCATGATTGTTGTATTAAAAATATAAGAAGTGTTCGTTTAATCAGAAATTAGCAATGCCTTTTGTCGATAGAAATATAAATCATGAATATACAAGGTTGAAAATATTGCTATTACAAAAAAACTTTTTCAAAGATCTATTTCACATCACAAAGTGTTTTGATAAAAAAAAATATTGTTCAACTGACGGGTTCATACACCTTTCTCGATCATATAGCGACATATTTAATTATTGGCAGAAAATATGTGGCTCCAAATGAATGAATTTTTGTTTTATAAAATTTTTGTTAAACGCAAACTTTTAAAAGGCAATTACTTAATTGCAACGATAAAAAACCGGTGACGAAATTCACGTAGCACAGTGGCTAAGCATATGAATCGATAAACGATTCCATCAGCAGACGAGCATTTAAGTTTTAGCTTTCATATTATACAAATTCGAAATTTAAAATTTTATTCTACACCTTCTTTAATGTACTCGTAGAACAAAGAAGCATTAAAAAAATTAAAATTCTGTTTTTTCTAAAATCTTTATTCAAAATATTGTAAAATATTGAACGCCGTTTTAAATACTTTTTCATAAATTTATTTATCTACATTTCTAGAGAAATTGCTAGAAAAAATCCTGTCCAATATTACTAGTGGAAAGGCAAATAAGAGATTTTTAATTTGAAATTTGAAATATTTAAAACAAAAAAATTAATGAACCTAATTACCTTTTCTAAATGGTAATTAATATTCCTGAGATAATTGCTACAAAAAACGTAACGTTACATGTTACGTACTCGTAATATTATTTAATGAAATTTAATTAAATTTGAAGTCGCATAATCCCAAAGCAGGAATTAGAAACCTACATCGGTTTTAAAGGGCATTTTCAAAATATTTAATGGCCTTAGAGCCATATATGGCTTTTGTGGGCAAAAGTCTAACAAATTAAAATTTTTGTCATGTTCAATTTTTAGTCATGATTTGAGAAATATTGGATTCGGTGAATTTAAATCCACAATTTTTTTCACGTTCTAAATTTCACTTGAATTTCTTAGCAAATAAACATAAATGTTTAAAATATATGCGTAGTATATTTGATAGTTCGAATTTTAAGTAAGAATTTCGATTATTTTCTAAAATTGGGTAAAAATTTCCCTATTTTTTTTATAAATGAATGAAATTTGTCTTTTTGATTTTTTTTATTTTAATTTTTAAACATTTTTAAAAAGAAAAATTATTTACAAATGTATGCGGACGTTTTCCAAAGAAAACAAGAAAAATTAGACGCTAGCAGAATGAAATGCAGCATTTTCTGGACCGCCACATCCTTCATCAGCATTCTTTGCATCTATCTGCCTTATGTTATGTACGCCGTAAACATCATATTTTTAATCAACTTATCTTAATGTTAATTTGGTGAGACGAAGTTCACACACAACTTAAAGCATTTCTTTGTCGTTCTCTTTGTAACTCGTCTTGTACATTTGTTGTTGCTTTTTGAAAATAAGGCAAATTTCATTAATTTATAAGATCGATGGTTCAAATCCTGGTTGGGAATTAAATTAAAAACTAAAAGATTTTTTTATCTTTCTTGCATAGAATATATATCAACTTATCATACACAAGTTTATATACAATATCTAATGTTAAGCATGATATTATGATCATCATTTCGTGCGATGTATTGAGAAAAGTATAAAAAAGTTCGTGACTAACATAGAATTAAAATAAAATTAGTCGTGATATAGCTTTTTTTAATATTACTCTTTATAGAAGCAAATATAATAAACAATTAGAGAGAGTTAAAAAATAGTTTAAAATCCAAAAGAGATAACATGCAGCCCATAACGTCTTTCTTCTTTTAGAAACGGATAGAGCAGTGAACCTTGTTATTCTCTTAAAAAAAGTGTCTATAAAAAATTAATTTTAATTATCATTAAAACATACTTAACCCTTTGAAATTTAAATAATAAATAAATTTCAAACATTTTTGCTCAAAAAAATTTTAAACAAGTTTAACAAATTTCAAGACACCAAATTTGTCATTGGTTATTACTATCTACAAATATAATTTCTGAATAATTTATTATCAACTTCTTATATTCAATCAAGATTGATTTTAGGAAAATACGAAGAATAAAATATAATATTAAAGTACACATTAGTATTTTTAGGAACATGGTCATTTGTTTACAGATTACCAGCAGTTCCCACCAAGCAAACAATTAAACATTATCTTAAAAGGTACTTGCCATCAGAGTTCAAAAAGTACAATCATTCTACACACAATGTTCTGTTTAAAACCAACCCGTACATATTTTTTTCATAACAATTATGTATGTTACTAAATTTTAAAATTTTCTTTTCTGAAAATAGAGTACTCAAACAATACTTACAGTTGTACAAATTATTTTATGTGTAGTTCTAATAATAAATAATAATGACTAAAACGCACTACGTATCGCTTATTCAATTATTTATTGAGTATAACGTTTTATTAATAATATTGTACAAAAATAATTCACTTATATTCTAGTTACTCAATACCAATAATCTTATAATTTTAACGCTGTTATAATTCAATTAGTTTTAATATCCTTATAATAAATTCAGTTTCTAATCGTCAACTATTTATTTGTTAAATGTTTAGGGTTTAATGTTTCTTCACTTATGATTTAATTTCACGGCACCTATAATGATTTTTTGTTTATATAATTTCAGGTTACTAAACCTTTTATTGTTTCACCTTAATTTTCAATTTTCAATATTGGACATTAACTTCTATGAGTTATCGTATTATATGTTACCCACTATGTAGGCTGAGTACTGATTTGCGACTGACTTATTATTATAAAATAGCTAAAGAAATCAAGAACTTCGATTGCCCGACTCTCTTCGAAAAGGTGATAAGCAAATTAGTCATTGAACAATGCTAAAGCATTGGCAATGACAGCAATTTTTCATGCTACAAAGCGTACCTTAACTTACATTCACGTTTGTGTACGCAAATTAATAATTTAATAAAATACATTCGTGGATGTGTACGGAAAATTTCAAAATTTAGTAAGACACACAATTGTTATGGAAAAAATGTGCGCGTTGGTTTTAGTTGTGTGTTTTTAAATTATGTACGAGAATTTTGTACAGTGTATTTTTCTGAACTCTGCTTGCCATACAATGACTTATTTTGTAATTGCATTATTTTGTTACTCGCCTACAAAACACTTTACAAAAAAAGAAAAAGCAGTAAGTACCTTTAAATACCTAAATATCATCATTATTTTCTACAATAATCAATGTAATCAATTCTCTATAATTGATTATAAAAGACGTATGCTTTGTTAAAATCATAAGGTTGATAATCTAGTTGGAAAGACCTTTCGCCAAAAATTATTAGATTACCTTTTCTACAAATTTTTTTAATATTTATTGTAGAGTTCTCTAAACCGTGGTAAAAATTTTAAATCTACAACAATAAAATATGCAGACAACTATTTTAGTGCCACTAGTTACTTGTTTTTACGACAAAAAGTATTTTACGTTCCAATCAAGGTTCTAAGGGACCTCATCACAACAGTTTATTCAAATCCATCCAGCAGTTTTTACGTGATGCGAACACAGACAGTCAGTCAGTCAGACAGACATACAAAGATCCCTAAAAAACGTTGTGTTTTGTAAATCATATTGATTACTATCTACACCAAGAATTAAATTTTCAAAAAAAATTTTAATGTTCAGAAATAATACTGTTACAGTTTTATTATATGTATAGATTAAGTTGCTAAAATAGCCTTGCTCCAATAGAATAATTTTTGATTAAAAACTGCATTTGCTGGGTTATTTCATCAGTAAATCTAATTTTTAATCAAGTTCAAAAGAGAAGGATGTTATACAATTCGTCTGAATGTTGCTTTTTTATGTTTGCGCCTGCAGAACTGTCATCTCTGAACCGATTTTAAAAATTCCTGGTAATATGATAGATTATGCCTACAGATTGGTCCTGTTTTAAAAACAGCTTATAATCTTAAAAATTAAAGTGTGCCCCCATACAACATACAAAATTTTTACGTGTATTCTGAATTGTAAAGGGCACTTCTGTAAAATTTAAAATGACGTATTACTATAGCTCCCAATAACAAAATGTTATTCAAAAATAAATTTAAAAATTAAATGGTGCCCCCATAACTGATGTAAATTTCCTTATATGGGCCTATCTTTTGAATCTTTATAGACAAGTGCTCGCAAATTGGGCTGAATGTCGATTGCTATGGGCATTATTGTAACAAGTATTAATATAAAGAATTATAAATTAAAGGGTGCGCTAATAATTCGTTTATTTTGATGTATGGCCATATACCTTTGAACAGTTGCAGACAGTTGCTTGAAATTTACAACGAGCCTGTATTGCTAAGTCCGCTATAACAACAAGCAAAAATTTGGAGTTGGACAGACAGCTGAAACTTACAAGGGACCTGTATTGCTAAGTCCGATATAACAAGAAACTTAAAATTTGAATTTAGAAATTAAAGAATGTTCCCAAAATTAATGTAATTTGCTTTATATGGCCGTATTTTTCGAACCGGTATACACAAACACCTGAATTTTAGACAGAATGTCCATTATTTTGTTTGGTATAATAATAAATATAAAAATTTCAAATTATAAATTAAGGGTCATACAATAGTTGATATTATCTGATGTATATGGCCAAACTGTTGAACCGTTATAGACAGATGGTTGAAATTTCCAGGAACCTGAAAGCTAAATCTACTACAACAGCAAGTAAGCAAGTATATAATTTAAATTTGTAAATTAAAGGTTGTCCCTATAGTTGCTGTAATTTGATGTATATTGTCAATTAAAAAAACTGTTGAACAAGTATAAAGTTTGGAGATATAAGGCTGTCCCAGTACTTAATGTAATCTAATGTATGTGGCCATACTCTTGAACTGTTATAGGCAGACATAAAAATCTGTTTTAAAGACAGTTTTTTTTGCAAGAATTATTATTTCATTTGTGCTAAGTTTTATTACTATTTTAATTAGTTTTATTATTGCTGCTGTCAAGTTTTTTATTTTATTTCATTGTTTTTTTTTTCTAATAAAATTTGCGAATTTGCGTGTTTAACTTTACTAATTGTGTGATACGTCGTTTATTAATAAAAAAAAGTTATTTGAGTTTATGAATTTAGTAATTGAATACGATTATGATTTTTTCAAGTTTAATTCACGAGACTAATTTTAAAGCTCAAATATTAGTACAACATAACTTTGCATTATATTGTGGGCAACTCTAAAAAATTACGAATTTAACAGCTGATATATCAGTGTTAGTGAACGAAAAGCTAATGAATTATATCGCCAAAAGGGTGGGTATGTACCGACAAAGCCATGGAGGCCATTTGTCCGATGTGTTATTCCACAAACCCATTTTTCATGTACTTTGGAATGTAAAATAATTCATGTTTAAGGTTTTTAATAAAACAGACACATTTTCGTTTTCGAATGTCTTGATACAGGGATGGACATCCTTTTCGTAATGCGGGCCAAAATTGAGAAACAACCAAACTTAAGTGGGCTATTCATTAACATTGCTTTTGCAGGCAAATGAAAATTATGTTTTCAGAAAAAGTGTAGAAAATTTTAAGAATTTGAACAAAAATAAAATATTTCTGCTAATATATTTATAATCCTTTTTGTTACTGCACTATAACATTACAAAAAATTAATAATAAGTTAAATAATTACATTAATGTGACACTTGCCAATGCTTATTTATGGATTAGGTACTTGCGTCTGGTTCAATTTTGAGAAGTGGGAACTACTAAGCTACTTTCTAGATTCTCGTCTGTAATTCGCGATAAAAAAGTCATTTAAAAAAATTAGTTCGCATGTGCGTTACAATCAATGCCTTATTAATTAATTGCGAAAATATTTATGTACAGTTCTTAACTTTTGTAGAATCTCGAAAATTTCGGTCACATCTGTTAACAAAAATGGAATTGACGCAAGACGCAAGCACCTTATCCATAAATAAGCATTGGCAAGTGTCACATTAATGTAATTATTTAACTTATTATTAATTTTTTGTAATGTTATAGCATTCTTTATTGCTGAAACCCATAAAACTGTCTTCAAATTCTTGATTCAAAGCAAATTAAATATTAACATTTTTGGTTTTCATAAATATTTTTAAAGTAACTTTTTTCGTTATGATTTTCAGAGATTGTTTAATGTTTTTGTTTTATATATTCGTTCGAATACAAGACAAAAGAATATAATTTTTTTCTTTGTTTTGTATTGTTGCCTATCATAGCTTTAGGGCCGGCCACCATTTAAATTTTAAATATGTTCGCGGGCCGCAGTTTATGTGCACGTGGGCCGCAGTTGGCCCGCGAACCACAGTTTGCCCACCCCTGTCTTGAAAACTTATCCGTCAGTTCTAAAGTGCCATATATACCTTAAGATTATAAAGACAGTCACAAATGTCATTTCGCTGTTCCTTGTACTAAAAATCTTAACTTTGAACTCATTCTCCTTTTTTACAAAGTTCATTTATCTTTTATATTCCTAAATCTTTGGTTACTTTAGTACTTCTCAATGAACATTCTTATATACAAAAAGCTTTATGTTTTACGAGATGTAGAGATATAGGCACGAATTTTGTGCACCCACTTGGTGAAACAGAGCTGGAAAAAAGTAATATACCCTGACCCTCTTTGCTCGTATGCAGGCAAAAGTGCTGCAGCCATTAAAATTAAAATAATTAGAATACAATAAATATCCTTCGTCGTTTTCTAAATGGTAGATTAGTAAAATGTGAATATCATGGGATTTTTTTTGAGGAGCTTTTCTTGACTGTCACTCTCGACTTTATTTTAGCGTACTTTGCATATTTGGTAATTTTTTTTAAATTATGGGTTATATCAGTCAGCAGATGTAAAAATTAACAAAATATTTTTATATCCTGTTTTCTTTTTTTGAAAGATAATTTTTTTTTTCAATTTATTTATTTTTAAAATTTTCATATAACAAATAAACAAAAAATCAAATATTTTAAACAAAATTCTTGTTTTTTTTTTTAATCTATAATTTAAACACGTACTTATTTAAATAATTATATATATACATACGTGTAAATAAAGTCGAGTGAGTGTATGCAGTGGAGACTACAATAAACTCATAAAGGCGAAACCATAAGTAGCATTATAAATTACACGTTAATATAGGCCCACAAGCATTATATACTTAAATAACACATGAACACTTGCTAACAAACATTTACGCAATGGCATAAAACTTTGTTTGTATATAACGTTTATAAGGATGGCCCAAAAATAAATGAAACTTTTTAATTCCATTTAACTTTTAATAATTTTTTTCTTAAAAGGAGACTTCAAACAATTTCTATATTTAATACACAATGTTTCCTTTTGTCTGCCGATTTCTGTGGATATAAAGTTTCCATATTTTAAACCAAAATGTAGGAAAATATGGCAACTTTCCAGAAATGGATATAAAATACTTATCATTTATAAATCTAATATTTAAAATTTTCACTACAAAAAGTGCAAGTCTGTCATTCCTTTAAGTTTGTCATTCCGTTTGTAATTTCAGCCCCCATAAAATATATATATATATATCCTATGCATAGCGAAGTCGATTGAGCGATGTCGGTCTGCTCCGTCTGTCCGGCTGTGTTATTAAGTTTGCCAAGGACCTAGATCAGCTAGAGAAAATTTAAATACGCCAATCGATCGCCCATATTTTAGGCCTCTGAATTTTCATAGAAAAGTACGATTGTGCCCAAATTTTTTTTAAGATATAAATATTGGTAACATTTAAAAGCTTTTAAAGAGATCTTTCAAAATGTAATAAAATTTTATAAAAATTTTATAAAATTCTATGTAAAATTACGTACAGTATGTACTTATTTTTTGTTTTCTTATTTCTTAAAACTCTGCCACCCCAATATTATTAGTTTAAATGGAGTTAATTCACTAAACTGGATTTACTTTAACGGTGAAGGATATATAAGATTTGGAAGAGACAAATATAGTACACTAAATTGTTAATACTCGTATTTAATTATAAATATTTATTATAAACGAACGAATACATACGAAGAAGGATTAAGTTCACATAGATTTTAATTTTATACATTTATTAAAAAAAATAACAATTATTTATGAAATTGTGTGTTAATTTTTAAAGAAAACAACAAGAACTTGACACTAGCAAATTATAATGCAGTATTTTTGAATCACTACCACTGTCGTTCTTATTAAATAAGGAAATTATAATTTTTGTGAACTAAAGGCCGAAGTATTCATTTTGTATTTGTGAATGCAGAACTCAGTCATTTTTAAATCTGTTTTGAATTTTTTACTAAAGTTTGGGCTTATAAATTTGTAAAGTATATAATATTAAAAACTAAAGCGTAAACCCCAACGGACACACATATAATATTATATCAAATTTGGTTTTACTATGGCTCACAATACCAAAAAATAAAAAGTAGGTAATGTTAAATATCAAAGAGTATCCCCATTGATGACATAGTTTGACTTCTGCGGCTCTTTCTTTTAAATCGTAATATAAAAAACTCCTAAAAAACGTGTTTTTCTAAGTCTTCTAAAACAAGTAGAAAATCGAAAATTAAAGGGCGTTCCCATAGGTGATTTTATTTTGTATATAATGCCTTATCTTTTAAACTATTATAGACAGGCAGTTAAAATTTACACAGAACAAGTATTGTTAAATAACAATCAGTAAAAAAGTTTAAATTTAAAATAAAGGGTACCGATATAGGTGCAGACTTTGAAATTGAAACAAAGTGTATAGTCCAACGCTCACAGCAGATATAATTTTAGTTATATGGTCCTATCATTTAAACCGTTATAGGTTAACAGTTGAAAATTATACAGAATGAACTTCTATGTCTGCTATAAGAACAAGAATAAAAATTATAAATTTTAAATTAAAGGGTGACCTCATAGGTAAAGCAGTTTGATATATATGGGCTTATTTTTGTAAACCTTTATAGATGGACAATTAAAAACTACACAAAATATATATAACAAATTTTATTTCATATTCGATGACCTCTGCCAGTCTGTCTGTTTTGAACTCGGTTTTTTAGTTTTGCAAGAAATATCATGTAGTGGTCTTTTTAACCTACTTCAAAAAAAGAAGGAGGTTATTAGTTCTACTGAACTCTGCTTTTTTTGTTCCCATTTTAAAAACAATTCATAATCCTAAAATTTAAAAGGTTGTACCCAACCAACATACATGTTTTTTGTGTGTATTATGAACCGCAAAGGGTACGTCTATAAAATTAATAAAATGCATATCACTGTATAAATCTAAAAATTACAGGGTGTCTCACAGGTGACTTAAATTGACCAATATAGCCCTATCTTTTGAACCATTATAGGCAAACGCTTAGAATTTTGATTGCTATGACCTTGAGAGAAATAAGTATTAATATTAAAAATTATAAATTAAAGGTTGCCCCAATAGTTAATTTAATGTATATGGCTATACTTTCAAATAGTTGTAGACTGCCGCTTTAAATTAACCAATGAACCTGTATTGCTAACTCCGCTATAACAAAAAGCATTAAATTTGGATTTGAAAATTAAAGAATGTCTCAATAGTTGATGTAATTTGATGTATATGACCATGCTTTTGAACCGTTATAGACAAACAGTTGAAACTTTCAAGGGACCTGTATTGCTTAGCTGGAGATATCAGCGAACTTGTAATTTGACTTTAAAAACTAAAGGGTGTTCCCATATTTAATATAAATTAATCTATATGGGCGGGCTTATTTTATGAACCGATAAAGACAAACGCTTGCAAATTGGAAAGAATTTCAACTGCTATGACTGCTACTACCAATATTCAAAATTATAAATTAAAGGGTGCCCAAAATTCATTTTATTTTATGAATTTGGCAATACCTTTAAGATAGATACCTTTAAGATAGACGCTAGAAATTACAAGGAACCTGTAGGGCTAACTCCGCTACAAAACCAAGTTTATAATTTGAATTTAGAATTGAAAGGCTATTATTAACAAACACCTGAAAAATAGACAGAATGTCACTACTGTGTTTAGTATAAGAAGAAGTATAAATATTTTAAATTATAAATTAAAGGGTGTTACAATAGTTGATGTAATTTGGTGTATATGGCCAAACAGTTGCGCCGTTAAAGATCTGATTGCTAAGACTACTACAACAGCAATTATAAAATTTTAATTTGGAAATTAAAGAGTGCCCCTATAGTTGCTGTTAGTTGTTGTATATTACCAATTTCTTGAAGTTGCAGACATACGGTTGAAATTAACAAGGAGATGTAGTGCTACCCCTGCTATAACAAATATAAAGTATGAAGATGGAATATAAGGGGCGCCAATAGTAAATTTAATTTAATGTATGTGGCCACACTTTTGAATTGTTATAGACAAACAGATGAAATCTGTTTAGTTATTTAATAATAATAAAAATCGCAACTTTTATTTTGATACAATCCTAATGCTCATTCATACACATGAAAACAAATAAATTCCCCACTTACAAAAAAAACCAACCAACATCAACATTAATACAACTCGCACATATATTTATCTGTATTAAATAAAAAAAGTCTATGTATAAACATAACAAAAAATTTAATGATATATTTAATATATACATACATACATACTTGCGCATACATTAATTTAAGTATATGTCTATGTTGGTTAGTATATAATAAAAAGATATACAACAAATAACGGAATTTATATTACCACACATCCAACAAAAAATACGTACGCATAGACTCATTTAGCAACACATTGTAATAAAACGAGAACAAAAAAATGTTACGAGTAATTTGCGTGTACACGCAATACACATGTGTACCAAATACAACCACTGGCACTTTTCAACATCTACTGTTTTGTTAAGCTGCTGCTGAACACTCACGATGGTGATAATGCAGCTGGCAGCTTTTTTTTGTGTATAAAACAAAAACTGGAAAGATGGCAAAAAAAAAAACAAGAACTGTGAGAAGGAAGACAACATTTATAGTAAAATGCTGAAGGCATGAGTTGATAAAACGATGGAGGAATAATAATGATTATGGTAATAGTAGGTAAGCATTACATAAGCAAACAAACTCACGCAGACATGAACACAAACGTACACAATAGCACTTGCAAAACAAAATGAAAAAATTTTGTAAAAATAAATAAAATTTTGAAACAAAAACTAAAGGAAAGGATGTAGAAGAAAATGGAATAAATAGCATAAAAAATTTAACTACAGTGTGTTGTAAAAAGAAAAAAGCAACAGATAATAATGATAAGAAGTTATATTAAACAACGGGAATTTTTTTTATTATTATATCAATTAATTTTGAAAAAATCTTTTTTGTGCTATTTTCCCGATTAATTATTTAAACCACCGATATTAATTATTGAGGGTCGAAGCATGTCCCGATGGTCATTTCATTAACGCTTACTTAATTCTTCAGGAAACTTCTGAAAAACATTTTAAATAAACTAAAGATTTTTGTCCAAACAATAAAGCAAAGACAAAAATCAAAGTTTAAGCAAAAACAACAATAACTAACAGTAATTCTATTTTTCTTTCTCCGCCGTATACGGCTGAATTTTTTTCGGCTCTTTTATACAGTTGAAAGAGGATGAAAAATAAAAAATCACAAAACACTACGATAATTTCTTTCATGCACAGGCACTTTGCAAATATGAAATTATATTAAACAATGGGAATTTTTTCTTTGAATTGTATAATTAAGCGGAAAAATAGCACAAAAAAAGATTTTTTGAAAATGATAAGAAGTATTTCTTGTGAAAAACAGAAATTGGAAACATATTTGAATAAATACAGAAGTCATTTAATTTGGCATTAATCTTCTACTTAGACTCACTTTCAACTAGACTGTCGAGCCATAAGAAAATACTTAATAGCAGAAGCTCTCCATGTTAGACAAATAACACTGTCCAACAGCATTTTTGAAACAGAATAGCGACCCTATACTTCTGGAAGGGTTTGTTGAGTAGATCATTTTTGTAGAACTAACTTATGGTCCAGCACGTCTGAGTTTTTTTTTTTTTTTGCAGTGGGTCAAAGTTTTCATTTTTTGGTCGAAGCGAGCATTATACTGTATGAAAAAAATGCTGTAAGTTAATGTCTGAGAGAATTCTTATGGTCTGAGTTACATTGTGGAATTGTATGAGGATTACTTTTGTGGAAGATCTTAACCCTCTAACTGGTCAGTGGGGGTCACCAAAGACACCATTGTTGTAAAAGAAGCTTTTTACGATTAATTGGCAAAATTACAAGGCAACTTCTATAAAAAAATTATAGTTTTGTTTTAATAGTGGTTTATTTAGTATGTAAATATTTATTTTTTTTTTTCTTCAAAATTGAATCTTTCTTTCTTTGAATCTTTCTTCCAATACCTTTATATCCTGATGAAACCTTTTATCGTGTTCATCTGAAACCCCTCCAAGGTTTTCTTTAAAAAAAATTGAGATGAGAGTGCAGAAAATGCAGCTTTTGTGACATCTTAGCGCCAATATTGTTAAAACCGATTAGCATGCATTCAATATTTTCTGCACAGTTTTGAGCTTTAGAGTTTCCAAGGAATTCTGATATAACCAACTGCATAAAGTCAAATGCTGTCTTTTGCATATCTGACAGATGACCATAAAATTCTTCATCTTGTAATAATTTTCTTATATCGGGTCCAACGAGCATTCCTAGAAAAGGTAATTTACACTAAATGAAATAAATTATTTCTTAAAACCGTATTTTACCTTCTTTTAATTTTGCTGCAGATAATCTGGGGAAAATTGTTTGAATGCGTTTGTTAGCATTTCCTTGTGTATTTAAGCTTTTAATAAAACTTTTCACCACGCCCAAATTAATATGCAGCGGTGGGAGTATGACCTTATCTTTTGGGACAAGGGATTCATGAATTACATTTAAGTCACCAATAATATTTTCTTTACGTTCTTCGAAATATTTAATATGATAATGGCTGCTGGTAGCACGTGCATCCCATTTACAAAGAAAGCATATATATTTTATGTATCCTGTTTGCATTCCAGTCAATATTGCAATCATTTGAAGTCTGCGCATACTTCCCATTTATATTTATAGTATTCAATTTTATTTAAGAGATTTGAAATATTTGCGTATGTTTCCTCCTTTTTTGTGGAATACGCAACCGGTATTGATGGATGCTGATTTCCATTGTGCAGTAAAACTGCTTTTAAGCTGTGTTTTGAACTATCTATAAATAGTCGCCAAGCGGAAGAGTCCAGTGGAAGCTTTAGATATTTTAGAACCTCTTCAATACTGCAACTGTATACGAGTTCTTCTGATTTTTTAAAATAACTTTCCAGATCAGCGTGTCTTTTTCTTGGAAATGTAACTTTTACATCAGCTTTTATCAAATTCCTGTTTTTCAATCTGGAACATAATATTTCAGCTCTCTTTTGTTAGTCCTAAATCTCTTACAAGATCTTTAAAACAAGCTTGGTCTATCAAATTAGGATATTTGTTTAAACCATCAAGAGGCAAGTAACTTATATCTGTCGCCGCTGTTATTTCTGTATTGGCATATGCCATATTGGCCGAAAATATATGTGTAGGCGGTTGAGGCACCGGAACACCTTTACAGCGCACTTCTGGTAAAATGACATTTTTTGTTGCTTCGTATCTCATTATCGCGTAGTGCCTTTGGCTTCTACCAAATTTGTAATTTACGCAGAAATAGCATGTATCTGATTTGTGATCTTCAGGTTCAATCCATGTCATAGGCGCAGAAAATGGCCTTACATTTCTACCTTACACCGAAACATGAATGCTATTTTGAAATATGCATTTGAATATAGCCTCCCTCTAGGTTAGAAGTGGAGCCAATCGAAACTCTATTCCACATTGAGTTTGCACTCTACGCGCGATTTGGGTTCAAACCGCAGCCATCGCGATACTTGGAATACAGACCAACGGTCTCACCTCTTTTCCTCAACTGCAGTTGTTAGACTTAGAAATGTGAATAAAGTGCGAAGCACCAGTTTACCCGATTGCCTCTTTCTTGACAATCCTCCATTTAAATGCAACATTTTACGGAGGAAGAATTATTTAGTTTTTAAGATGGCTTAGGACTACATTAAGCAAATATATGCTTAAAAACTTTTTCCTTTTCTCGAATAATAATAAAAATGGTTTTAAAAAATACCCAAGTGAGTCTATCTACATTCACTGGAAACTTCATATTTGCAGTCGTATTATTGTTTCAATATTTTGAGCCGAAAAAAGTAAAATTTTAAATCTTTTTTAGAAAACTTCTTTGTGAACAATTAAATGGGTATTCTATCTACGGAGGCGCTCAAGAAATTTCAGGAGCTTCTGGTCACCGAATTTCGTTTTTTTTTTTCAAAAGTATTTTGTATTTATTTTCAAGATTATATGTATGAATTAATTTTAGAATAGACAGGAAGGTTGTGCGCACTAAGAATGTGAACTACCGTTCCTCATATCTTAAGGATACTACCAATGAAATACAGAGAGTCAGGAAATGAACTTAAGGTTTTGTAAAGATCTAGTAGACCTGAGCGGACGTAGGTTGAATTTTTTAGGTTGTTGTGCGGTATTTGGCTTTGGCATGTAGGAGGGTTATTATTCGCAGTAGTCAATGCCACTAACTTTGAAGTAAATTGGAACCAGGGGGAAAATAAACTAGCACAGATATAAACCATAAGGAATACCTAAATGTTTATAAAGAATACATTAAATTACCTCATTAGTATCGACTATAAGAGATATCAAATGTAAAAATTTTACGTTTAGCTATCAAGATTAGATAATTTGCTTTAGGGATATGTCTAGTCATTTTTAGACTTTGAAAGAGTAGTGATTAAACACAACATACGACGAGTTATTGGCTAAACTATAATACTGCTTTGATTGATAGATTTAATAAATTTCCTTTCCAACTATTGTTCAAATTTTTTCTTTAAAACGTTTTAATGAACTGTTTTTTTTTTTTTTCAAAGAACTAAGTCAACAGTAATTTTAATCAGATATAGACTCCTTCTCTCCATAGTTACAATTAAAATTTTAATAGAGCTATATCTTGACCCGAAATAGACAAAAATAGTTCTGCTGTATAATTCTCTCGCGCAAATATTTCTTTTGAAAGTGAAATAAGTCCATTTTTAATAAGCTTAATTAAAACAACTTCCATTCATTTCTTCCAAACTACAAATTTTTTGCAGTTGTGAAAACAGCAGTAGAGAAAAGAAAAACCACTTCATTTTACATTTTGTGCGAAATAAAAAGAAAAGACGTTGTCTCAACTAAATCTCTACAAGACGCAATTTTAAACAGAAAAAATATGTACAGAGAAATTTAAAACTGCCTTAAAATATGTTGGAAGGAGTTTAAAAAGAATGAACCTTAAAGAATTTTTTACAAAATTAGTGTGCAGGAAATGCTCCATTCAAAACAATTTTTTTGTTTGGAAAAATAGAAAGACCAAAAAAAAACCTTAGCAAAATTAATATGTTACCACTTTATAAAACTTCATGGAGCATAACAAAAGAAAAACATAACGGTATAAGTTTATTACCTTATATACCGCCTATTCACTATAAATATTTCAATATGCTAATATTAAAGAAAATAAGGTATAAAATATCATTTTCAAATTTAAAGACGAAGTGTGTGTCTTTATTTTAACTGTCAATAAATAAAAATATACACTTAAATTTACTTCTGTTTATATTTCTTCTAAAATGTTATTTTTGAAAGTGGTAGAAGCTCATGTGGAGCCAAAGAAATCGATTATTTTTTCAAATAATTTTAGTAGTTATTAAAAAATATAATTTAATCTATAAGTCGGTGTTGAAAGCCTAAGTTGCATTTACTCCTTTTGATTTTTAAGTTGCAATAGTTGCATTTTCTAATTAACATTAAATTAAATAAATAAATATTTCACAATAAAAATTAAAAGGTGTATTAAAGTTGGCCAATATTATTAATAAATTCAAACATAAATCCATAAAGATCTCCATATATAAAAGAATCGACCTATAGCACTTTCAAAAAAACCAGCTCAAATTTTACTTCTTTAAATTGGGAATTCCTTTTTTTATCTATTATATCTATTAAAAGACAATGTTAAATGGTTTTAGTAAAATAAAAAAAAAATATAAAAATCTTTATTTAATTCTTTTTTACTATAAGTTTAGAAGGGCGGTGTGCTGGTTGATGTAATATAGCTTTTCTAAAAGGGATATTATCATTTGTTTATTTATTACCTGTACGCACTACATCTAACCTTGTGTATAAGTGCCGTACATTCCTTAACGGGATGGCGAAGGTTCGACAGTCACTCTAATGCTCTAAACACATTCGCCACAGCAAGATACACGAACACACGACAGCAAATGACGCTAGCAACATTTGTCGCCTTATACGCAGCTACATTATTATTTTGAAGGCAGCAGCTACATAATAAAAATACGAATTAACTGTATTTCAGTGATGTTATTTAAGCGATTTTTAAAGAAGCAGCTCCGATTTATAATTAAAAAAATGTTTTAACTATTTTGTAAGAGGCTATTCAAAGATTATAATAATTCGTTTGGATTGAAAATATATGAAGGTATTTCTCAGAAGCAAAATTAAAAACAGTAGTGTGTGTCACGTAGTTTCTTGTACACTAAAATAAAAAATACTAAAAACAAGTAGTAAGTATTTACAGATATCCCATACCACAATTGAAATTAATATAAGTACTTCAACCAGCACGTACTAAGAACAGAAGTAAATTTTTAACTAAATGTTGTCCACACAAAAAAGGAATTTAAGTTTTATGTACATCTCAATACATTCCTCAGAAATTTTTACAATTATTCTTCGTACACTTTCGCCATGACAATTGTAGTTTTTTAATTCGTCGGTGTGGCATTTCTAGTTTTTTTTTTAAATTCAAATTTCGAAAAATATGTTTTAAGAAATTATTGAAAAGTATGTAAAAAGTGTTAAAATTCTTCTATATACAAAACTAAAATGTGCTGACAACTGTTTAAGTATGATTATACCGGTAAAATTGGGTGATTTTACATTGGTTTCTCTATTTTTCTACCAATAAAAAAAATTCGTGTTTGAACCAAGGTTCTAAATGATCTCCTCACACAATTTTACTCAAATCTGTCCAGCACCACTTAAGTGATACAGATAAGAATTCTATAAATAGGTATTTTGTATTCCAAATCAATTATTGTCTTCACCAATAACAATATTTTCCTAAAATATTTCATTTACTGAAAATATCCTGTTACAAGCTTATTATAGATTTACACTTAAATCTTTAAATAAATAATTTTTATTTTATATTTTTATTGTTCTTTTCGTTATGAAAATAAGAGATTTTAAGCACTTATTATTTTACATGTCTTATAGTATTGACATCACTAAACTGTTTATTGTCGCCAATAAAAATAGAAATTAGTTTAATTTGACTGCAGCGGCGAATTCAGCCCAGACAACAACCTGCCGCCTTGTTGCCTTGCTGTCACAAATTAATCATTCTCATATAAACACATGCATTCTAATTCTGACATTTTGCAGTCGGTAGCTGCTGTCTCGAATGTGTTTAGAGCATAAAGTGGAACACGGGACCGTTTTGGGCAACCTCGTTGCCGATGAACTGCCGAAAAAGGAAACAATGCTTGCCATAGACATCTTCTGTGACATACCCCTCTCTGCTTGTGGACAGCGCGTCGATCCTGCTCTCTATGAACTGGCCCAGACCAGATGGTCTAACGAGTCGACGTGTTCGACTGCTAGAACAATCTGGCCCTCTTTCGATCGGGGTAGGGCGGCTGCACTACTGCAGCTACCAAGGGTTCGACTGCGTAACTTGGTGGCTGCGTTCACTGTGCACTGTCTATTCGCTAACCATGCTAGGAGATGGGATCTCTTTTAACGACTTCTGCAGAAGTTTGCACGACGACAACACCTCCTCTGTCAATGCCTCGCGCTGGTGTGTATACTGCTGAGATATCTTGGTAAACGGTACTATGATGGCCCAGCTGATACATCGTCAATGGGTCCAGGTAGGATTAGTTCCATCTTAAGGTACAGTGGGTGATTTACTAGCCCAAAACTGGATATCGTGACTCATTCAGGGGGATGAGCACACACTTTGGTCGACTGGCCTCACGTAGCGGATTCTTTTCTACATTTTGCTCGGATTTTCACCGTGTTCTCATATCCGCGGTCCTTTCTGTCTTTCTCTCTCTCTGTCTTTCTCATCTTTTCATGCCTATTTCTTTTTCTAATTCCTGCCTTAATATCCTCTCTCATTTTTTTCTTCTAAAAAGCAATTGAATTTAATATATTCTTACTTGTAAAAATAAGCTCACATTTTTTTCTTTTATGCTTTTTGCTCATAGCAGGTAGAATTCCTTAAATTTACCGAAATGTTTTGTACAAAAAAAAAAATACGCCAAATGTTAGCACATTCGATTCAACGTACGTCTTAGCATTTTCCACACTGTGATGCTAATTTCCCAATAAATTAAATAACAAAATACACATCGGGAAAAAGGTATCTAAAAAATATATTTATGTGAAAAAACATTTTTTAGAACCTAACACGACCTTTGTCATAACTTAAATATATTTATTTTTTAAAGTGTTGCAAAGATCAAAATCAAAGCCATTTGTTAAAACATTTACACCCACTTGCCCCACAGTACAAAGAAGCGTTTTGTTATATACAATATTTTTTATTATAAACGCAAAAATTATATATACAATTTAAAACAAGTATTTTATTAAAGGTTTAAATCGTTGTATATTTAGGTGTATACGAACTCATTAACGAAACTTCCGTTACAAACAGATGATGGCGAACATAAAGGCAGCCTTTATTATGTGTTTTTTTTTACTTCCAAAGTATTTTATTATTTTCAAATGATGAAGAACGGGAAGAAAATTAAGTTTGTAAATTCTGTTTTTTTTTTATTTTCTATATACAACTCAGCATAATAAAAACAAAATGGTAAAACTCACATCATTTATTTAACATTATTTATGGTACATGGAGTTTAAAATACAGCAAATAATACGCAGTCCTGTCCTTACTTAAAAAAACATCCCTGACAGTAGTAATTTATTTAAATATTTTAGTAAACAGATCCGTCCTAAAAACAAATATATAAAAAATAAAGCAAAAATTTTGAGGCAACCTTTTTTAAGTTTAAAAAGAAAAATTCCTGTTATTTTGTTTTTGTTTTAAATTTTTTTATTTCTGGTTATTTAAAAAATAAAACATTTTGAATTTCAATGGTGAGAGCCATCGTTTATCAAATTTAAACATTTACAAAAAACGAATTGTTCAGTATCCTTCTTTACTTTAGGCTTGATAAATGAATTTTTGTTCTTCCTAGTTTTGAAAAATGTGTTCATTTAAATAAATAATAACAAATAAAGAAATTACAGCGTGCACTTGAGGGCGTATAACTAATATTTTTTATAATAATTTTTTTATATAACTCATACGTCTTATGCTTTTATTCTAGAATTTCTTAACGCAATAATTACACAAGTATACATGGTTTTGGATCTAGGCAACCGAAAGCTGTTTCTTAAGTTATTTGGAACGCTGAATCCGAATCTGCACTTCTTTTTTTATTGGTTCTGGTTTTCGAAATAATGAGCATTTCATGCTTTTTGCTACAAACCTTGTTTTTTGAAATATTTTGTTGAATAGTGTCAAGTAATGCTGGAATATCTTCAATATTCTGAAGGTTTTGTAATCTCCAGAAGTTGTGCTTTCCTTAAGTATAACAACCATTTGCTATCTATATGGATACTATTGGAATTCAGCATCAAACACAAAATTTCTCATTTCTCAGTTTTGACCGCATAGTCTCCACAACAATAACTTGATTTAACTTTTATTTTGTAAAGCATAAACTAAACACTTTAGTATTTAAAATAAGCTATTAAAGTTCTAAACCCTTGACCACTTCCAGAAATATTAAAAAAAAGGACCGAAATTTTTTATAAAAATTTTATAAATTTTTATATGAAATACGAGTAATTACACAAGTATATATGGTTTTTAGAAATGAACTGAGTCGCTTGTACTTTTTGGGATCTGTTTTACGCATTAAAAATCAAAAGTAGTCGCTCATAATGCCTCCGTCCCAAAATCCTTGGTATCGTTTTCGATTTTCGCCAAATCTTGGTGTAGTCGCTCTCCTTGCTCGTCGCTTGTATCATCCAAGTTTTCAGGAAAAAAATCGATATGAGAATCCAGAAAATGTATTTTGAATGAGAATCGATCTCTAATCTTGCAATAATTTTGTAAAGTTTCTATCGGCCATTAATTTTTGAATATTAGGTCCGACAAATATTCCGTCTTTGATTTTGGCGACCGACAATTTGGGAAACACTCAAAACCCGGTCCAGGAACAGCAAACTAGAACCAATTTGGAAAAAATAAACCCGGATTTGAATTCAACGCCTCAAATAACATCAAGATTAGTTCTCATCTTTTCTGATTCAAAAGTTGACCTGGATTTGTAAACTTGTGTTATTAAATCGAGCCTTAGCTAAATGGCCAGTTTTTCTTGTATTTGGATTCACATTTTTACTATTTTACTGTTTTTAATTTTTTTTAAGAAAACACATTGCAAGCGAGCAAATCCATGGTCAGCGCGAGCGATACTATTTTTAAGCTTTTTGTTTTTGTTTTGGTTTTTTTTCTCTTTTATTTATTATTACCCATAAATTATTATATTCTTTCCACTTATCTTCTTTAGCTTAATCAATGGTATCTTCGTTAAAACAATTTTTTGGTTTAAAGTAGTTCAAAGTAGAAAAGGATAATGAAAAAGATTTAGCGGTTCAGACAATGCACTTCATTATTTAGTGTATAAAATATTTGTTATTTCTTTTAAAAATCAGATGCGTTAATTGAAACATATATTCTTTCTCTAAATAATTAAATAATTCAATATAATGCAAATAATTTTTTAAATAATTAAAGCGCCGACTGTCCATTTTGGTTTTAAATACGGTGTCACTCCTTAAATTTAAATTTTATATTTTTTACAGTCTGTTATAGTTGGGGTCTTCCATATTATGTTGAAAGGCCTGGTTTTTTTAATTTAAAAGCTAATGGCGTTTTCTTTTCTGAAAGTAAATGTTACCCAAAAATCACATAAAATGTTTTGCATGTTGCCTAAACCCCGAAAAATGCTACACATTTTATAGCCACAATAGAACAAAAATTGTTATTGAATTTTTCTAACTACCTTTACATGTCAGTAATGTTAAATTAGCGTTTCAAACATACAGTAATATGACACTGGGTTAAGCAACAAAAGCAAACAGCACTTATCAAGAGTAAGAATTACTGAAAAAAGTGTAGCATACTTACCCTTACATAAATTTGAGTGTAAAAAATGTAACATATCTTACACTTTTTCGTGCAACATATTTTCAAAAGAACATACTTTTTATTTACACTATCGAACATTTTTTTAGAAAAGAACACAAAGGTGTAAAAAGTGTAAAACATATGCAACATTTTTGTCAGAAAAAAAACGCCATAAGTCTATACATGCAGGTCACCCTTTAATTTTTAACTTTATTTATTATAACATTTCTTTGTGGCTGCCGTAATAATAAAACTTTCGAGAATATTTTAAATGTTTACTATTACTGTTCTTGAGAAAGAAGTCAATGGCAGAGCGGCTAGGTATGAAGCCCTGAAAAATTAATTTTCTGTAATAAAAATTTTCGATTTTTTTTTTTCAAAAATTTTGTTTGTTTCATCTATCTAGCAAAAGACGAATTCGCTTAAAAAATTGCTTGTCTTTTAAATCCACAAAGAAAGCAGGGCCTTTTTTAAATACCTTTCATGAAAGTAAAGTGCTCTGAAGTGATAATATTTGACACTTTTTAAATAGTGTAAATTTCAATTTTATTTTTATATTAATTATGTCTGAAAATTTGCAAAGTTTGCCTTTTATAGCTCAAAAGATTTCATTATACATAAAAATCAGGTTCTTTAGGTATACATTTTCATTTAATTTTATTTTATTTCAAATTTTTTTTTTTTTTTTTTTGCCTTTGTACAATTCACGATAAGTAGCAAATGTACTGATAACCGTTTAGAAGACAAGACTGCACCCTTAAATTTATATATTTTAGCCTTGCCCTTACAGCAAACAGTGCTGCTTGCTTTGTGTAGATTTCAGTAAATTTTCTATAACGATTTAAAACTTATGAACACATTTGTGAAAATCCAGTCCTTACGGGGACAAGTTTTAGTTTTTTTAATTTTAATTAAAGCGGTTATTTTACTACATACTTTGTGTAAATTTGAAGTTTTTACATCAAACAGTTAAAAGATAAGACAATATCACGAAAATCGCAACCTCTAAAGAAACACCATTTAATTTTAAATTTATTAAACGGACATTATTGTACATATTCTAAACGTCTGTCCAATACGATTGAAGAGCTAAAGTCATATACATTACACGTCACTATAGGAATACAGTATTCAATAGAAAAAAAAACAATTTTATTTTTAACTGCCGCAGTGGTTAAACCCCGGCTAACCAGATTTGTAATCAAAGTGCTTACCCCCATGACTACAGCAGCCTCACACATGATAAATAATTTGTGAGTTCTGGGTTTCGGTTTGTAAAAATCTGAATTTTTTTGTCCGTCCACTTAAATTGACCAAATACAAAAATGGACAAAATTTCATTTAAACATTTTTTGACAATTTTTTTATTTACTTATTCCAGTTTAATACCAGAAATCAAAAAGAATTTTTCATAATTAATCGAATTCCTGTCACTAAATATTGATTATTGTTTTATTTGAAATTATTTTCACGATAATGTGTATCTGCGCGAGTGTACAGTGCCATTCCTCTAGGGATTGGGGAGAGTCGAATTAAAATTTCAACTTAAATACTAAGCTGCTACACTCACATCATGATTTCACTGTGTTGCGATTTCATACAACGGGTGGCCAAAAATGGAAGATGCTAGGGTAAGGAGGTGAAATATGGCATGAATGTTTTTCATACACGCAAAGAAAAAATATGGTTGAGGTAACCATAATCTAAGAGCAACATACTATGGTTGCTAACAAAACATAATATTGTTACATTTGCAACCATATTGTTGTCCCAAGTATAAACATAATTATGTTCAAATATAAACATTAAATGGTTAAATTAAAATATAATAGTATGGCTGAAAATGTCATGTTATATAAATGAATTATAATATAGTCTCGCAAGTGCAAAATTTTCCTGATATAAAAAACTGATTATTGTTTTATTTATTAAAAATTTGTCTTAAAAAATATTTAAAATAATAAATTAATAAAAAAATCAATTATTTGCTAAAAATAACAAATAAATGATTTCACAATTATGTATGCTTCAAACACAAAAATAAAGATTTATATGCTTACAATACATACATATTTACTTCAACTTTTTTAAATGTTTTGGTTCCCTTTTTGTTTACATTTTTTGCACAATATTTTTAATTATATATTTTGTACATATATTTTTATTATTTTCAATTTTTTAAACAATAAAAAAAAATTACTAAACTGTCAAGTGCTAGAACATAACATTTTTAAGCGTAAACATTATTCTGTTGCTTTCAACCATACTTTGATTAATAATAATATATTATGGTTAAATATTTTATATTATTTATAACAAGTTATAAAACTATGGTTGTGGTTGAAATTTTTTTAAGTTAAAACCAACCATGTTGCATTTTTTGTGCACAGTAACCATATAATCGTTAAAAGTTAACAAAAAATGTTTAGCGTGACTAAAGTTTCGGTGAAAACAACTATAATTGGTTCTCCGCAACTATACATTGTTACAAAGAACATAATATGGTTATTGTGACCATATAACAACCATGTTTTTTCTGCGTGTAGGTAAAGAAGTATTTAAGAAAAATTTCAAGAAAATCTAACAAGTGCCACGCTCACCTTCCATACAAACTGAAATTAACAATTGTAATAATTTAGAAATAATCAATCCGATAAGATCGAATATATTAAGTAATATTGTAAGATATGTCCAAATAAAAATATCGGTCAAATTCCACGCCCACCTCTCATACAACAAAACTGAAAAATTGTAATAACTTTAAAATTAATAGACAGATAAGTGCATCAGTTTAATTTCTAACACTGACTTCAACCATTAGGCCACTATCGTCACACAGTGCCGCATCCTTTTTTTCAGTTATTTACAAGTTTCCGATTATTATCTATAAAAATACAGATTCCGTCCCAACATGTGTAGCAAAGTATAGCTAAGATTACTTTTTCATTCTCTGATTAATGTTTTCTGATGTTATCGTTGCTTGTTTGTTCTAAATCAAATAAATGAAAATTAGATCCTTAATATAAAAGGCTTTTCTTGTAAAACTCTTGACAAAACTAAGGACTGCCAAAGTATTTCAATTTCAATACAAAAATTTCATTTTCGCTACAAAAATTTACTATAGAAAACAAAACACAAATTTTGCAAAGAAAAATTTAAAAGAAGGAAATATAAAGAAAAGAAAATTTAAAAAAAAATATTTCTTCCAGAGCATTTTTATTAAAAACAAATAGACCTTAGTTTTTCTTAAATGGTGTTTAGCAAAAAAAATATTTATGAGACTATCTTTAAATTTATTATATTTTCCATATTATAGTTGTGCAAATAGTGAAATTTGAAAACAAAATGGTAAAATCAGAAAATAAATAAAATAGAAATTTATAAAAATCTCCATAACGGTAAAAACATACCAAAAGTCTTAGCAGGATCAAACATTCTCAAAGCAATCAGTGCTTAAATAATTATTATATCCACTAATTTCTAAGTTCCAAATCTATTTTACTTTAAAATTTTCTTATCATTAAAGAGATTTACTTACGCTGCATCGAACAGTCTCTAGAATAATAAGTTAAACTTACAATTATTATCTAGATATTGCAAAAATGCCAAAATGAACTAAGTATCGATTTCACCGACATCATTTTTTACTTTTTAAAGAAAACCCCTAAAGCAAAATTTACAAACTCTTACAGTACCGTAGATTCCATGACAACCACACATATACACAATTAGACATACTCGTGTGTACCTACAATACAGATACATACCACAAAAAAAAAAAACGAAACATGAAAATGAACGTGTCCTTCACCTAGAATTAAAATTGTTCACATTTTTTTTTTCATTTTTTATTATTGTTTTTTTTTTTAGTGTTTTTTATATAATATGCAGTTTATAATATTATTTCTCTTTTTCTGAGGCCACAGACATCAAAAGACAACAATACAATATACAAAAAATAAATCAAATAACAACAGCATCACTTTCACCCAAAAATAAAAAACAGACAACAAAAATATGATTAAAAAAGAAAAAGTTACAGCTTAAATCAGAACATTAAAACCCCCGAAAAAATAAATTAAAAAAAATTTCTCCAAAAAAAGCGCATGTGAAGCCGGCATAAAACTGCATACAGGACTGTTTAACAAACAAGAGCAACAATAAAAATACGCACATAACGACTTGAACGCATTTATAAACTTTTTTAATGCACGCAAACACACACACACACACATTAATATAAATCAGCTGAAAAATGCACCGTAAAAAACAAACAACGGCAATGAAAAGAATAAAAAACGACTCCCAAAAGTATGCTGCATTTATAAGTTTTTTTTCGTAGGCTACTTCCATGCAATTGATATGAATAACTGCACGTGTACTTTTAAACATGTGTATATTAACGCACATGCTTACAGCCATACACACACGCTTATGCAACACGCATATATCCACACGCTCAAAATTGCATCACATTTCATTCATACTTTTAACACAACCATACGCACTCATTTATACCTTTTACTCATTCCTCTCTTTTGGAAAAGAACAAAAAAAATTCACATTCATTCATTAACTACAAAAATGCAACCAAAAATAAAAAATAAAATTAAAACTAAAAAACCAAATAAAAAATAAAAATTGGGGCCGGTATAATTTCCAAACATAAAAAGTAGACACAAAAATGACAACAACATGCTGCAAAAATAAATAATACGAAAAAAAACAACAAAAATTAATCACATCGATTTGACTTAATTCATATTTAACTGCAGCTCTTTAGTGAAAACTCATCGATATAGAGGCAGAGTCTTAATAGAATAAAAACTAACAGTTTTCTTCGTTTCCTTGTCTAATGAGAAATAACAATTTAAAATTATTTTATATTTACTAATGAAGACATATGAAAATAAAAATGTTTTCTTTAAATGGCATATTATATTATTTTAAGAAAAGGCAAAACTTATAGCTCTTGATTATCACTGTAATTGGTGGCATGATAAATTTTGGCTAGTTGATCGTTTTCAAGATAATGACAAAAAACCAAGGCATTCGCATACCCCAAAAACAGAAGCCACTTTAAAGACGAATAGTTCAATTACTTATTTCAGCGAAGCCTGATGGAATATTTTAATGTGGCTAATTTGATTCAATAATATTAAGTAGCTTATTTTTTAATTACTGGCGCATGCGAGATTTTTTTTCATCAAACTTTTGCTTGTTTTTTATTATTTATTTGATAAGACATGATAAATAAATTGAAATTTCTAAAAACTTTTTTTTTAGAAACAAAAATTATTTTAGGTTTTTCAAAGAAAACAAGAAAAATAACACACCAGCAGAATATAGTGCTACATTTTCTGGATCGCTACATCCTTTGTCAGCATTCTTCGCATCTATTTACCTTAGTTGTGTAATTTTAAATATCATCTTTTTAACCAACTAAATTTGTAATTTAGAATACGAGGAGTATTCGTATCAATATAAATTTGGTTAGACGAGCTCAACACACAAAGCAAAGTATTTCTTTTTCTTCACTATTCTCTCTGTGACTCGTTTTGTAATTTTTTTTTTTTTTTGCTTTGTACCAACCGGCACTTGGTCACGAATGCAATTTTTACTTTTAATAATTTTTACTAGTTTCTTCACAGCACTATAGATTCTGTTTCAGTATTATATTGATTGTTATGGGTTAAGCATGAATGTACATGCGCTATGCCATACATTTTTTAATTTAATTTTATATTAAATAAGAATTTGAACTGTGGATACTATACATGAATTGAAATTGATTTTTGGTTAAGTTCATTTTTTTAATTCCTAAAACCCCTTTTTTAGAAAGAAAAATTATTTTACAAATGTATGCGGACGTTTTCCAAAGAAAACAAGAATAATTAGACACCAGCAGAATGTAATGCTGCATCTTCTAGATAGCTACATCCTTCATCATAATTCTCCTTTAATCATGTATAAAATATTCTATATATTCATAATTCAATATATGTCCTGGTTTTTTTTTTAATTTATAGTTTTATAATTTTTTTTTAATCATCCTTTAACCTTTAGTGTGACAAAATTATTTACTTCATACAAATTCAATAGATTTCAATAAAACATTTTAAAACTGTGCCACCAATACGGCGGACAATTTTTAAAAAATTGATTTTTTAAGGTCGCTGATTGCGAATCTGAATTTAGTTTTTAAAAATTTAAAACAGCAGATCCAAAATGGCGCACATTTTTTAAAATTTATAAAAATAGAAATAGAAAAAATGTATACTAAATTTTTGCCTTATATAAGTACAAAAAGCAAAGCGCTGATTATTTTCCACCAATTTTTTTTTGAATTTAATTTGCAATAAAAATATCTATTTGTTATTAATATTTAATGCCTAACATTGGCATTACCTTAAGCACTCTCTTAAATTTTTAATAATTCGGCCTCTAACTCATCTTAAACTGTATACGTGTAAATCAAGACCAAAGACTGAATATAGTAATAGGGAATGTAATCGAAAGTCGGCAAGTTAGAAGAAGTGCAGAAAGTACCCTTAAGGAAGACATAATTGCGATGATACGTGACAAACAACTGATCCCCTTAGGATCAAAATGATTTCTTTCTCTTTCAAATATAGCCGGATTTGTGATCGTAAGAGACACTTGACGAATGTTATATTTCACCACTGTATATCTGCTTAAAAGAGCTGGAATTCTAATATAAACGTATAAGGAAAGTAAAGGTCCAAGAATTGATAAGAGAAGTACCAGGTGTTTTTTAAGCCCAATAGAATTTTAAAATGTAAAAAAATACAAAAAAATTAAATTGTAATGAAGAATTTTTTTTGTACGAAAGATCAGAATATGGCATTATATTTAAAAACGATTTAAGGCATATAGCCAACGCGGCTGCTCATGACGAAACACATTCTGGACGTCCAATTTTGGGTCACTTTCTCAAGTACTGTTGGCCGTATATCAAGAATAACACCAACAATGTTGGTCTCCAAAGCGTCAGTTGTTGCTGATTTATCAGCATAAGCCAGTGACTTCACGATGATGCCACCAGCATGCAAACCACATTAAACGATGCATTTTTCCGGATGCAATGGTGTCTATAAAGTATGTTGTGGATTAGTCTCACTCCATATGCACCAATTTTGGTTATTAACAGACCCGTTAAGCCAAAAATGAGCATCATCGCTGAATACAATTTGGCGTAAAAACAACGGGTCAATTACTTACTGCTCTAGAGCCCAATCGGCGAAAGAACGACCCATATAATGGTTACGTGGCTTTAATTCATGCAGTAGCTGGATCTTATACGGGTACAGATGACATTATCTTTTGTAGGCGCATTCCTTTGACGTATTTGTGTTACTGCATCCTTTTCTCGAGAGTATGAGGTACGAAATCTATACACAGTTCGACGAATGTCTTGCTAAGACGGGCGATTATGTGCACCATAAAAATCACGAAGTCATCTATAAGTTGCTTGAATTGATGACTGATTTTCAAAATAAACTTAGACGATTTGCTAGTGTTGTTCAAGCGTAAGTCTATTTATAATAATTTGCCAGAGTTTACTGAAAATTATAAGAAATTATATTCCATCATAATTTAATTTAAAGTGTTATTTTTTATAATTTTAAGTTCTATCATGCTTAAAATTGTATTTTTTGTAATTTACCACAATTATAATTTAGCAAACGATATCATTCTTTTCCTTTTCTGCATTCTCTCGTGTTGTGATTTTTATTATTTACCAAGTTTTTGCCGGCCTTTTTTGGCAATATTTTTTTCCAGTATATGTGAGTGTGTGTATTTACAGTCTGTTTTATAACCAGAAATGCAACAGTTGTTTGCCCAACCGGCTTTAGTTTTTTTCAGTTTTTTATCATTTTTTTTTTTTTGTTTTCCTTGTGTCATTTGCATCATTATTTCGAACACCAACTCACACACTGGTCACTGGTAATATAATAACTGCCTTCAGCAGTATCATCGTATTCATTTAACTTATTAATAAATCATTTCATTTGATTAATTTAAAATACAAATGAAATGTTATTTTATGGAAACTACAATTTATTAGTAATTTATTTAATAAACAGTTTGATTTAAAATTACAAACAATAGCGGCAAGTAAATTTTATTTAAATGTAAAACTTTTAAGTTTAAAAACCTTCAAGTTTTTTTTTAATATTTCACCAGTATCTAGATTGTCAGTGTTCGTTAAACCACAAGAAATAATAACTTATTATAGATTTTCTTAGACAAATTCAATACATTGTATTGAATTTGGATTCAGAATTATATGAAATTAAAACTACTTGGCTACTGAAAGTTTGTTCCTTTAAGCTTAATAGAACTTATGAAAGACTATCACATTTTGCTTACTTTTTTAACCGACTGAAAGAAGAAGGAGGTTATTATTTCGACTGAATGTTGCTTTTTTCATGTTTGTACCTGTAAAAATTAAACAAATTGTTGTACATGCATTTCTTTTTTGAACCGCTAAAGAAAAACGCTTAAAAATTAAACAAAATGCCGATTACTATGACCGCCATAAAACAAGTATTATTTTTTTAAATTATAAATTATAGGGTTCTTCAATAGTTAATTTAATTCAATGTTGTATATGTCCAGCTATAGACAGATGGTTGAAATTTACAAAGTAACTGTTTTGCTAACTCCGCTTTAACAACAGGTATAAAATTTGTATTTAGAAATCAAAGGCTGCCCCCTATAATTTCATGTATTTGGACAACAGTTGTAGAGTAACGGTTTAAGTTTACAAGGAGCTGTTTGGCTAAGAGTCATGCAACAAGTATAACATTTGGATATGGAAATAAAGAGTTTCCCAATAGTTAATTTAATTTGGTGCATGTTGCCAAATTTTAAAGCCGTTTTAAATAGACGTTTTTTTTTTGCAAGAATTATTATATTTGTATGCAGTATACACTGACAAATCATTATAAATGGATTGATGTTTGAATAAAGCTTTCGAATTAATTAGATGTACTTTCAACATCTTTGCGCAAAACTTATAGATCACTTCGTGATTTATTGGCTCACATAATTGTCTATCTGAGCAATCTAGTCGTCAAATTGCGGATAGATTTTTTACTGCCTGCTCTCTAAATGATGCAATAACATAAATGCGTAGAAGAAAGTTGAGTACTGAAGAGAATTTCGGCACTGTAAACAACAGTGCGGAATAACATTCAAATTTATTGACTCGTCGCTAGTCGCTGAAATTGAAACATTGTCTGTGAACTACGTTGAAAAGCTAGGGCAAAACTCTTTCCCTACATCTGTATAAGATTCAGCTGGTGTAGTAATCGGAAACTGAGCCGATGTTTTGTAGCAAAAATGAGTTCCCATACGAGATTTTTAGTAAAAAAAATAACCGCATGTAGAGTTCAACCAATGTACAAAAGATTCTACTGGTTTCATTACATCCAGAACAATTTATCCACCGGACTATGGTACCTAAAATCCGTGAAAAAAATACAAAGTTTGATGCCAAAATTGTATGAAATGAACGAACACATATTATAAAGAGCTTCTTAGTGATCCCAAATAATTATATTTAATTGGATAACAATTATAGCTGCTAGAGCTGCTCAAAGTCGACAGTTTTTGGAAAGTAAAATTTAGGTGATTCATGAAAAAAATGAACTGAAGTGTCAAATCTAGTGTTGTTTTAAAGGTACGGACATTCTATATTTATGTAAGTTTTACAAATAAAATAGAGCATATCTAAAAATTGCCAAAAATGGTCTTGTTCGTGTTTTTTATCATATTTACCACAAAGTGCTTTAAATAATTTAATTAAATATGGTAACAAAAAATAAAAGGTTTTCTTGAAATATGAAGAAAGCTGTAACAGTCTCATAACGAAAACGATAATAATTTTTTTTTTGCAATTTTAAAAGCATGTAACAAAAATGTAATCAAAATGTAGAAAGAAAATAACAGACTATAAAATTGTTTTCCCTGCAGCAATCTTAATGTTATTTGCTAGATATTTTTTAAAGCTTTAATTTTAAAATATGAAAAACATCATTTCGGACAAGATGTAGTTTCAACAAGGTGGCGTTAAAGTGCCATATTGCGACTGCAGCCGTCGTCATGTTTAAATAAAATTAGGCGTTAAGTGGACCTGTTAGTTGGCCTCCAGGATTATGCCATTTGTCACCTCGCGTTTATTTCCTATGGGACTACGTGAAGTCACAGGTTTACGGTGATATGTCAGCAAATAATTACGCCTTGAAGGCCAACATTGTTCATGATAGTCGGGTCATAAAGTCATACAAAGCCTATGAATTAACCTTTTAAATAAAAAATTTTTTTCAATTTTTATTAAATTATTATTTGAACTGTGAATCATCGATTGAACACGAATGCAAATTTTGTTTTAGTCATTCTTACTTGTTTACTCACAACATTATAGATGCTGTTCCAGTATCATTTTGATTGTGATGAAGTAAGCATGAATGCTCGCTGTGCCTTGAGTGCTTATAATTTAATTTTTATTAAATTATTATTTGAACTGCGAATATAATAAATGAATAGAAATTATTTTGGCTTAAGCAAACAAAGCATAAACAAATGTACAAGACGAAATACAGAGAGAACAGTAAAGAAATACGTTGGTTTGTGTGTACATTTCGTCTAACCAAATTAATGTTGATATGAATATTCTCGTATTCTTATTTACAAAGTTAGTTGGTTAAATAGATGATGTTTATAAAAATACACAACTAAGGTAGATAGATGCGAAGAATGCTGATGAAGGTCGTAGCGCTCCAGGAAATGCAGCTTTTCATTCTGCTAGCGTCTAATTTTTCTTGTTTTCTTTGGAAAACGTCCGCATACATTTGTAAAATTAATTTTCTTTCTAAAAAAGATTTTTAGAAATTAAAAATAAATGAACTTAAGCCAAAATAATTTCTATTCATTTAAAAAAAGTTTTTGATTAAATTTTTGTTGTGCTATTTATTACAATTTAAAGTTATTCAGGCTAAAAAATCCAAATCTAAATTAAATCTGTATCTGAAAGAATTAACTCAACAACTGGGCGAACAAATCTTACACGAATTTGAATAGGGACAATTATGCCAAATTAGTGCTAGGCACTGCCCTCTTAAAAATTAAATATTAATTGAATATTTAAAAACTTCCACCTTTCTTTCAGCTTGCGAACCAAAAACGCTGAGCCGCATACGTATCATTTTGTAAACTCCGTTAAATAATGAAAGGCCATGACCTCAAGATAGCAAAAGATAAGCTATGCGTATAGGCACTGCCTTAACTCCACTTTCTTTGGGAGTCTTCAGCGCTGACATTGACACCCTTAAATTATGGTGCTTACATTCGCAATATATTGCAAACTTTCAATATTAAATTTTTTAAAATTTATTTATTTTAATTAAAAATAACTTAGTTCATTATTTAAGTAGAACAAAATATTTTAAATCAAAAATTATAAAATCGTATATCTACAAAAGTACTCAACCTCTTAATTTCCTACGAGTATTGACAAATAAATTAATGTATTCCAATACTTCAATGACAAATCAATTTTCATTTACAATAATAATGCACACAAAAAAAGGAAAAAAACCGAAGAGTAATTAGTGAAGTATTTTTCAATTTCAAATTTGCAAACCTAACGAACAGAAAAAGAAGTAGAGAATGAAGGAAAGAAAAATATAAATTTTGTTTTGTATAATATTTGCTTCTAAAAAAAATTAAATACTGAAACTAAAAAAAAAATCAGCCATTAGACCAGCAACTGAAGAATACCCCATTTGCCCATCAACCAAATACCACAATTTATTTAAATGCAAAAGTTATTTGTTTCAGTTGTTTTAAATTGAGTATTTTGTTTTTTATTTATTTTTTCTTTCTTTCATTTTCTATGCAATTTTAATAAGCAAAAGGCATTTATCTTCTTTTTTGCAAGAACAAAAGCAAGTAAAACATTCAAGATTCTGCACTCGATATTAAATTGATGGTGGTTGTTCGAAGTTGATCTTGGCATGAGTTGCTTGAATAACATGGAGTTAAATCTTTTATTTTGCGAGGCACGTAGCTTTGGCTAAAGGGCTCTCTAAAGAAAATAATTTTTCTTTTTTTCTTTTCATTTAAAATGGCAAAACGGGAAACAAATAAAATAAATTTAGCACAGAAGATAGAATATAAAACGTAGAAAGATGTGCATATCAATGTGTTGGTTTATTTAAATATGTGCTGGTGTGCAAATTATACAAATCGAACTGAATCTTACTTTAAGGGTTGTTGTTAAAAAAAAACTTTAGGAAAAAAAATTAATGTTGCCAACAAGAATAAAAGAAAAATACTTTTTCTTTTTATCTTAATGCCACTCCATGACAAAGCTGATTTTTTTATTTTAACTGCCAAAAAAATACACAGGAATTAAAATTAAGTTAATGGCTTAAACACTGAACTAAATAATTTATCCTTTCCATATAAGAGATTTTTAATTTGAATTTGACTTACATTAAAAGCTTTGAGTAACAAAATACAATAAAAATCCTGAGTTTTTCGGAATTAAGAAATCCAGGGCAATTCTGGTGTTTAAAATCGTTTAAGCTTTTACGTATAAAAAAGAATTTATAAACCAATAATTTTATTATTATTTTTTTAGTACTTAAATAATGTTAATTAAAACAAGTAAGAGTGCTATAATCGGCCATGCCGAATATTATATACCCTTCACCATCTATGTAAATATTGTTTAGTGAAGTAACTCCAATCAAAAAAACAAATATTGGCTGTGACAGACAATTAAAAAATAAAAAAAATTTTGGTACTGCATATAAATACTTTCACATAATAATACATCGGCTCTTAATGGGTTAAGCATTTTTTTAAAGTTTTAACTTTTCCTTAAAGATCTCTTCTAAAGCTTTTTAATGTTAACGATATTGATATTTAAAAAAATTTTTAAATTTCAGAGCTCGCTAGGTCGGAAAATGTGGGCGAGCGACAGTTTCTTATTTTTTCTGATTTTTTAATTCTCTATCGCCCCATATATTTATTTTTTTGATTGTAGTTACTTTATTGTTCCAAATGACATGAAAAAATAATAGGTAGGCGTGGTGTTTTGCCTGCTGCCCCGAAGGACATGGAACGATGATGCTGATTTCCAATAGCACATCTAGGTCTTTGATTTTCCAATTTTTTTTTTTAAATATTAATGTCGGTATAATTTTAATGCTTTTGAAGAGATCTTTAAGGAAATACAAAAATTTTTTAAAAATGCTTAACCCATTAAGAACAGATGCTATTTTTATATAAAATTATATATACGCAGTACAATATTTGCTTTTTTAATTGGAGTTCGTTCACTAAACTAGATTTACATAGATGATGAAGTGTACATAAGATTCAGCATAGCCGAATATAGCACTCTTACTCGTTTTTTTTTTCCTTTTGTATTTTTTAAAAAAAATCTTAATTTATCTATACTGTTTTTAATATGATTGCAAATCTTATAATGATTTTTGAATTAATTAAATTTTATTTTCTTTCAGTGTTCTTAAACAGCTCCTTGATTTTACTCGAAAAAACTCCCTTTAAATAAAATAAGTTCTTTTTTAGTTTTTTGTACCAAAACCCAAAGAGTTTGAGGGAGGTGTAATGATAACTAAATATAAAATAAAGGGTTACTTTCTACTGTTACTAAGATAAAGTTGTATGAAATTTATGTTTTTCTTTTTTTAAAGAAAAAAAACTTTTTCTGCCAACTGTAACAAAAAATTAAATTTGCATTTTCATTTCTAAAATAAAAGCAAGCGAATACATTAGTTATGCTTAAGGAAAATCTAGTAGGATGACGACAGTAACGTAGCAGTCTTTTGTGGCTGCATGGCTGTACCTTAAGTAAACCACAGTGGGTCAGAAAAATATTAAACGATTTAAAAATGATTATTATATTATTTATCTGGAAGCATTATTTGTCAAATCTACTTAGCTTTAGTTAGAAAAGATACACCAACATATTTGCAATACTTTTATATTGAACGATATTTCCGTAGTGGCGCTTTTGGAAAGCAATTTAGTTTAGAAAATCCGAAATGCAGCTTTAAAAATAAATTTTTTAAATCTGTTTAAAAAATCAAGCAAAATTTTTATAAATTTTTTAGAATCTTTGTACTTTTTCGAAAAAAAAACGTGATGGCAGCACTGTTTGCTACAGACATCACATAATTTAGAAAAGTTTGGGTCATTTTTTGCATTTTCGTGTGATAGAAATATGTCGCTGTAAAAAGTCCGACATCAAAAACAGCTCTCTCTAAAATCTTTAAAAATGTCAAATATATTCTCGCTCTTTAAGACACACTTTTTTATATATATTTAAAAAAAAAAAAAAAACTACCGTTTTTTACCAGGATTTATAAAACCAATATCAGTAAAGATTGAGCAATAAATTTTTTTGCATAAATATTTTTTCATTAGGTAACCTGCCTGTAATATTTACGAAGAGTATAAGAAAACATCCGAACAACTTCGTTAGATGAGTAATATGTATGAGGACCACTGATCTACCACTGCTTTACAATTAACTACATTCAATAAGGAACCTAAACCTAACTGAAATTTTTTATCTTAAAGAGTTCATTATTAAAGAAAAAATTTCATAGTTGCTTCCAACAAATATATACAAATACACATTACATTTATAGACCTCATATTAACTTATATTCATATAACGGGAATATAAGTTTCGCATTATTATGAGGAGCTTTTAGGATGTACTTTTTATCAGTACGTTCGTTTGAGGCAAATTATATTTTTTTATAAAATTATTAAATTTGGTGCACCAAGTTAGTTACTGAATAAATTCAATTTCTCAATATCCAATAGAACACACTCTTTAATTTGTCCTATGCATTCTTTCTTGGTAATGCACAGGTCGTTTGGCGTTAACATACCTCGTTTATGGAATAACACAATTTCCTATCAGGAGAGGAGATTTTCTAATACAGTTTCAACATTTAAAGGCATATTTTCAACAAATTAGCAAGGCTTTGATGATTTTGTTTTGTTCAGTAAAGATTAACTGTAATTATATATTGATGCTTAAAATTATCTTTGTTAACTGTTCCTGCCATTTTTCCTGATTTTCCTATACAATCCATCAATAAATGTGTGCAAACTTTATATTTTTCCCTGTAGATAAGATATTATTAAATTGTTATAATTAGTATAAGTCATATTTTTGTATTGTAGTCTAGCCAATTAGGCCCTATGGGCTTGCGGCATCTTTTATTGAAATAAATAAATAAATAAAAAAAATCAAATTTTTCATATTGGTGCTTTACAAAGAAATTGACAAAAAAAATCATAAAGTAATATCCTTTTTAGGAAACTTCTCAAAAACATTTTAAATAAACTAAACTGTATAAAAGAGCCAAAAAAAAGTCAGCCGTATACACACTGTAGGAAGGAAAAATAGAATCATTTTTGATTAAAGTTTGATTTTTGTCTTTACTTTATTGTTTTGGCAAAAATCTTCATGTTTGTGAGAAGTTTCCTTACGATCAAGTAAGCGGTAGCGAAATGGCATCGACTGGTGCTTCTATCTTACATTTTGCATTTGGCAAGTCCGTGACCAAAATCTTTTCAAAAGCAATCATTATTTGTTTACATTTAATCATGTTTTGATTAGCAATAATATATTATGGTTAAATATATTATATTATTTTTAGTACTTTATACATCTTTGCTTGTGGTTCGAACTTTTTTTTTTTTTTTGCTTAAAAGCAAAATTTTTGGTGCTTCGCTATCATAAAATGGATTAATGTTAACAACAAAATGTGTATCGTGACCTAAGTATTGTTGAAAAAAACTTTATTTTGTTTTGGCCCAACTATACATTGTTTTAAAGCACACGATATGGTTATTATGACCATACCACACCAACCATGCCAGCAATGTGTAACCGCATCAAATCGTGAATTTTTATAGCTTTAATGGAATTAAAGATTTTGTTTTGTATGTATGTTTTTGAATGTATGCATATGTAATTACATTAAACATCGAATCAATTTTCAGCTTGCGTAGAGCGTAGTTTGTGAAATAACAACAGATATGATAGTCTCGAGGTACCTGCAATATTGCATCATTTAGAGATTTAAATATAGTATGAAATTTACTTACAGCTTGATTATTTGTTATTTTAGGATATTTTAGTTTTTTTTCAGATATTTTAAAAAAGTATAAAATGTTAAGCCTGAATATATTTAAGTGTTTCCAAAGATCAAGAGGGACTATGGTCGCCAAAAATTTAGACATTTGTTTTCTCATTACATTTTTTTTTACTCTAAAGTCTATCTTATAACAGAATAAATCTTTCTTGAAAAATTATTTCTCTACTTGCACCCACTGTGTTCGCTCTGTAGAAGTGCTTTTCACTTTTCTTGTCCGTTTTTTTTTTTTTTCTTATTTTTTATGTTTTATAATGTGAATAATGTTAAAAAATAAAGTTTTAAACCAAAAATAAAAAAAAGAGAACCCCAAAGTGAAACAAACTCAGAAGTTTTACATGAATTTGGGAATATAAACTAAGCAACAACAACAACAACAACGACAGCCATTCATATCTAAAAAAGATAAAGTTTTATTTTATTAATTTCATTTTGTTTTGCACATTTTATAGAAAACTTTTATGCAACGAGTATAATATTAATATCCTTGGAGATTTAAGACACCCTGTCATTTGCTAACGTAAGTAAGAATGGCACGTTTTTAGTCTGTGCCACATCAAGAACGCTTATGGTGGACTGTATTATTTTTTTGGTTCTGCTGTGCTGTGCCATAAGAAGATGAAGAGTTAAAAAAAGTATGTAGTAGCAAAAGAAGAAGAATAAGTAAGTGGCAGCTAGAGATATTCAAGGGTTGTATACGTGTGTTATTTTGTTCGTCTTTTAATGGGCAAAGACCAACAAAAATAATATAAAAAATAAAGGGTTGTTAAATTAAACAAAAATGGCGTCCTTTTCACAAGATGATAAATTAATGTTGTTGTATATTTGCATAAAATTGGATTAAGAGTTAGAGATAAAGAAGGAAATTTATTTTAAAAGCTTTTTCTATTTTTGTTTTTTCTTCTTTGGTTTTTTCTTTGGCTCAGAGCATTAATATTGAATTTAAACTTAAAATTAGTGATAAAAAAATTACATAGCATAAGATGTCTTTAATGGTCCTAACAAAAATCAGTCAAATAATGTTCACGTTTTTAATTGCACACAAAAAAGTCTTTGCACTGGTTAAAGGTTTAATTGTTTACAAATTAAAATTTTATTAAATTTTTAATTGTTTCAATTATTTGTGTTGTCGGTTTTTGCTACCTGTTTTTTTTTTAATTTTTAATTAAATTTGTATATGTATATATATAATTGATGTAATTAATTATTTAATTAGAAAATATTGTATTTTTATTTTAATTTAACAAATAATTGAGCTAATTAAATTTATTGTTATTAAATTAAAAAACAAGAAGAGATTTATTAAACAAATTAATGTTTAAAAATTTTATTTTGTCCATCATCTTTTAATTTTTAAAACTATAGATCAATTTTAAAGATTCAAACGTTATAATAGATACAAAGTAAATCGATATGTCTTCACAAAGACACTTTCAAAGATGTTTCGAAGGTTCCTCAGCTTACGAAAGTTGATAATTTCATAAAATTGTTGATTTAGCTACTTTGATTATTCTGCAGCTTTTTAAGATTTTCTCTGTAACATTATTAATAAACATAGTCATAAAAATGTACTGTAGAAACAAACATACACTGCAGTACAATAAAATGACATAATGACCAACCCATTTTATTTTACCATAATTCCCGAGAAATATTTTACGATTGTATTATATGGCTGTAAGCACGAGCATTGTTACATTTAATAATAATATAGTTGACCTTGGAATCATATTGTTGTCTAGGATGACAATAACATAGTAAAGTACAATCATAATTATGTTATTTCAAAACATAATATCATAAGCAGATCAATTATTTATTTTAATTACTTTAATATTTTATATTTATATACAAAATATTAAAGTATTATTATTTTTTTCTCTCATATCCTAAAACAATAAAGAACTATTTCAACTTGAAGTGTTTTTACATAAACCGATAGGTAACAAACAAATCACTAAACTGATAGAAAGGCATTCTGTCTGGTCCTAGAAAAATACTTTTAAAAGCAACTACTTTTTATTTGCTTTAAATCTTTCTTTGTTTAATATTAATATGTTATAGTTGAATGTGTTATATTATTTCTAATAAATTATGAAACATTAGTTCGTGGTTCGAAATTTAATTAATACCAACCATATTGCATTTTTTGTGCATATTAAACATATAATGATTAAGTGTTAACAAAAAAATGTTTTTCCTGACTGAAATGCTGTTGAAACAACCCTGTACATTGTTAAAGAGAACATAATATGTGATCATAGTACAACCTTGATTTTCCTGCGTATTAAAACATTATGTAATAAATCTTTATATACCAAAAGTGACAACTGTCTTATTTTTTTCTGTATTGTTTTTAAGTGTAAAAATTTTAACAGTTCCACGGGTCTTTTTATGATATAATCTCTTTAGAAGCTAATGCTGGAAATTCTGCTCTAATCTTAGGGAAAATTAAAAATATTTTTAATCTACTAAATAAAACTGTACCCCATCATATAGACCAACATTTGTTGTGGAAGTAAACAAAGGTGTTTAATTCCTAAATTATACAAAAAGATGCTCCAACCATTTACAACAACACTTTTTGTTCTTATTTGCTCTTCTTTCCTTTTCTTTCTGTTAAACATTTGCAAATTATTTGCACAATTATGCAAATGTATCTAAAACATTAAAAAAAAATTAAACAAGTTTAAGTCAAATTTATGGCTGACTTAACAAAATTACGTTTTTTTCCCTAAATTACACATAAAAAAAAAAAAAACAAGTAGCAAGAAAAATAAATAAGGAAAAAAATCAAAGGACAATGAAAATGAAGAAGAAACATAAAAAAAAAAAATATTTTACAAACTCATGAACAGACAGAAAAAAAGTTATTACTGCCAAAAGCAAACGAATGCAAATTAAAATTGCCTCAATTTCACAGCAGTCGCCAGCCGGCCGATGATTGTCTGAATCTACTAAAAATCATCTATTAAAATAATGGGAGATGATAGCACAGGATGAGAGAAAAACATTAAGGCCTGTTTGTCAAAAGCAAGAAAAAATTATAAAAAATTATTTAAAGAGAAAAAGAGCTCAAAGAAGTTCAAACAGAAAAAATTAAATTGAATTTTTTTTAATAAAGACAGGGTGACAAGTTTAAGGCATAATATGGACTATTTAAATCAAGAGAAAATAGATAATGATGATGAGCTATATATGAGCAGTAGCGAAATGGCCATATGGATATGCTTTCCCCGCAGTAATACATTTCATTTTTAGTTTAGTTTAAAAAAAATAAATATTTCATGAGAATATCATGAAATATTTATATTTAAAGGAATCAAGCACAATTAAAGTAAATTATTATATTTAGTAATTACAATTTCTTAAAATTATTTATTGAATTAAGAACTATAGGCATTTAATTTTTCTTGTGTCCTGAGTAGACATTTAAATTTGCGATATTTAGGTCGGTTAAGCCGTTGCAATAATTATTCTTTATCGTCTTTTTAAGATTTTGGAAAAAAAATATAAAATAAATTTTTAATATAAAATTTTTTAATAAAAAAGTTGATAACGTTTTCGTTATCGCAAAAACTTTTTTTTTGCCAAGGAACGAGATGAGCTAAAGAGTAATTAAATACGCCAATCGATCGACATTATTTACTATTGAAAATCAGCAAAATCAGCCTTTGAGGCAGCGAGCAAAACACCAAGCCTGCTTCTATCTTGTCAATTTCTTTTTATCAATTTTCCTTTGCAGGTAGTTGTCTTTATTACTTATTTATCTCTTACCTTTGGAAAACAATCCTAAGCAACACTTACAAATTCGCCGCTTCTTCTAAACAGAAAAACTTAATGGTAGAAAAGATTTTTTTATACCGATTTATACGTAAATGTGGTTGTACATACATTTATTTAGAAGTGTATATAAGATTTTGTATAGTCGAATATAGCACTCTTAATTGTTTTCTTTCATATTGTTTTTCAGAAAATTTAAAACAAATCGCATTTAAAAACCAGTATCGAACAAATCTAAACATAGGAGCCTAATGTTAAAACAACTGTATTCAACACACGGCAATCTTAATAAATTCTCAGCAAATGAAGAAATTATGAACATAAATATTAATATAGGAAATGATCATATATTTTTCGTTAAGAGTTTTTTAGCAATTAGTAACGAAATTCAAGACCACTTCTCCTTAATCAAATTCCAGTCAATTTAGTAAAACCTGTTTAAAACATTGCTGCTGGTCGTAAAATTATGCAACAGTCATTTCGTTTTGCGTACAAGAAAAGTGCTAATAAATCAAGGCCGTGACCCATCAATGACATTAGCCATAGTGACGATCGCCTCAGAATCGTGCCAACTTGTACATTTTAAACAATAGATTAGTTAAAGTTAGTTAGTCAATGTAATAGTTTCACCCAAATTTATTATTTAAAATTTCTTTATAAACAACATAATGATGACTCAGCGAGTTCTTGATCAGTTTCGTTAGTAATTACTACACGGCCCGATATTCGGCTAGTTGTCACATGCTTTTCCTTTATCACATTTTTCTTTCTTCCCCTCGTACATCCTTATTGCATTCACTGTACTACGTAAACCCACTTTATTTTATTATTAAAAATTAGAAACCCGCATAAATGTAACTTTCAATAACTTACCTTTTATCCCAACTCTAAAGTGAGTCCAATAGTTTGCCTAGAAACTGAAAATGGTAATCAGAAAATTGTTATTCTGTTTTAAATAAAATAAATTGTAACTTTTATGTATCCCTACGTATTCTTAATATCCTTCGACTTTATCCTTTATCCAACATAAATACAACACTTAATACGTGTTACAGTAAATGTCTGAGAATATTGTCTGCTTTTGTTGTTTTTATCGTTTGTTGCTGTTAACAATGAAGTAGCTTTTGCTGACGACTATCTGGGGAATAGTTATTGAATTGAGAATTTTTTTAATACTTGGTTACAGAATGGCATAATAACTAAAAAAAAAGAAGAAAATAATTCACTTCAAAAAAATGAAAAGAAAAATAAATTAAAGCAAAACTGTTAACTTTTTGAAGAAGCAAAGAATATGTAAACAAAAGTGCCAAAATCACTTCCTGTATTCGTACTCATTTATACAATTGTTAATATGTACTAAAGCACAGCCTGGCACAAATATTTGCCAATATTAAGAAAGTCCCTCATGTAAAGCATTTTTAAAACAAATAAGAGTTAACTTTTTATTGAAAAATGTTTTCTATTAGAATTGATGTTCCTATCCTTAAGATTGAAATATATATTTGTTGAATTTGTTTTTAATAACGATTTGAATAAAAAGCCAGTCGCACAAGCAGCCCAACAAGTTTGTTCTACTTGCGGGGGCTCAAAACCTGTTTGAAAGCCGGATTATATTCGAATTAAACTTTTCCAAAAGAGTCAATGTTGAAAAACTACTATAAATTATTAGTGACCTCCAAAAGAATAAATATTTTTTGTGTATAAATATAGATTTATATATAATTTGTTGCATATAGTATAGAGCTCATAAATTGACATCGCATAACCATAGTCCTAAGGAGATCAATTTATTTTTTCCATCTTTTTGTAGTAACCATTGGATTTTAGATGTGATATAATTATTAAATTCCTTAAAAGCAGAGAGCTCCTCGTCTCCAACGGTATCTGGTTATTACAGCTATGGGCACAAAACAAGCGCACTAACTATGTGCAATGAATTATTTGACGTTCAATTAAAGATATAAATATAATAATTTATCCTTATTATTTTGAGATTTTTTCTAATCTCTTTGGGCTATTTTGGTCAGTTATCTGTTTCCAAATATCAATAAAAATCAAAACATTTTATTGTATTTTTCCCAACGTTTCGTTTGTTTTTTTTCAAACTTTATCAGGGGATCTTTATTTAAAAATCTAGCAACATAAAATAACAAATGTTTTTATAAATATGGTTAAAGCTGCACTAATATTTTTACAGGTTTTTACTCACGTTTACTTTATTAATATTACATAAAAAAAAATTTTATATTAAATTATTAAATATTAAAATACTAGACTTTCACAACACCGAAAATTAATTAATAAATTTATAAAATAATTAAAAAATTTATAATTATAATTTTTATTTATAATTTATATTCTAGTGCTTTTCAATGGTCACGTTTCTCTTCCCTCACGATTGTCAGATATTAATTTTTTATTTGTTTGATTACAATTTAAGGCGGTTACAGTTTTAGGCCCATTTGGGTAAATAATACATCTTAGGCTGTACGTTAAACGTAAATTGAACGGCAAGTCAAGGGATTAAATTAATATGTAAAATGGTCTACAAAGTCTTAACTTTAATCACAGACAAATTATAATAATGGGCCTTGGTATTAAAAAATTGTGTAATATTTGCTTAATTAAACTTAGAAAAAACTAAATTAAGTAGAGGACTCACAACAACACCTTGCAAAAGGGTTAGGGAAGGATTCCTGACATCACCACTTCTATTCCTTGCTGTGATCGATGATGTAACTAAATGCATCTAACAAAAACATAAAAATCTCTTTAACCCTTTCGGGACGGAGTTTTATTTTGCAAACCAAATTATGTATGGTAAAATTTTTTTCATATTCTAAAAGGTATGATAAAAGTATTATGTTCTCCATACTTAAAAATTTTAAATTCGTCCTTTTATCCTGGGACATATAATCCCAACAAGTGTTTTCATCGGGCATAAAATTGCAATCAGTGTTCTCGAAGAGCGATTCGAAATTAAAAAAAACAACTAAAATATATATATTATTAGATTGAGAAAAAAGTTTACATTTATTTTTAACATTTTAGGAATGTAATTAAGTATTTATTTGTGGAATGGCCCAAAACACTTTTAACATAAGGCGTTGTTACAATCTGAGCATATCATCTTTGTTCGCTTTTCTATGCCAAGTAAAGAACAGCGGACACAGCGACAACGCTTCTCTTGCTCTACTGGCAAGTGGTCTCCAATATTGATGCTATCCGTTTTTGGACGTTTGGCAGTTCTACCTCCCTGGCGATTGCGTTGAAAATAAAGAAAAAACACAGTTTGAAAATTGCTGGGACGTATTATCCCAGTAGTCCCGAAAGGGTTAAAGAATGAAACAAAGCAGGCCTGAGAATTAACACGGCTAAGATAAACGAAGTTAATTTCACATTCACATTTCCCCTAAAATGTCTTGATGCAACACGTCGAAGAACTAGAGATATTTATTCGAAGTAGGTAGTGAAAAGGAAACCATTGTGAGCCGAGTCTGAAAAAGCCTAGGTCCATTTAAACAACTCTGTAATGTGTGGAACTACAAAGCGCCGAAACTAAAACTAAAATTTTTAAAACTGGCTGGATTGACTTTAGCCTTTATTATATAACTCACAAGAAAGTAAAAAATAGAAAGGCCGAAAAATACTTAAAAAACGTCAACATTGTCGGAAATAAATTCGATGTCATATAATTTGGGCAGAGCCTGCAATATAGTGACAGCTCTTAGTATATAAAAGACGAGCAAGGCTTTATTTCTAAATACTAAGATAACGGAAAGGCTTATAACAAATGTTCTGCATTACAAAAAGTGCTTCTATAGACTGTGCAAAGATTGAAAAGAAAATAATGATTAATAAATACGCCAAGCGGGTGTAGGGCTCACACATTAAGGATCCCGTATCATGCAGGGGCCACTATTTTATTTTTTTAACTTGTTACAGTGGACATAGTAATACATTATTTAAGTATATATAACATTACTATTGATTTAATTAATTTATACACACGCCTTCGAAGCGAACTAGCAATACATAACCTACTCAAATTTATAGTCTCAGATTCAAAAAATAAGTCCATTTTTGTGAAAGACACGTCGCTATTGAAAAACCTTAAAAAATCTTTTAATTTTTTAATTAATTGTTTACAATTAATTTTTATAGCTTATAACTTTATTTTTATTTATAATTTATAATTTTTTTTAACTTAGAATTTTGTATTATATATAATATTTTTTATTTTATATTATTGCGGTTCAAAAAAAAGTACGTACGTAAAAATTACGCTACTATTGGGTTGCCCTTTACTTTAAAATTTTATTTTTTACTTATTGCTAAAACACATATAGTTTTGCTGACACTGTGCAAATTTCACGTGTCTGCCTAACACAGTTAAAACAAGTAAGATAAACTATATTCGGCTATGCCAAATCCTATATACTCTTCACCGTACAGGTAAATCTAACTTACTATATAAAGTTTTACATAAAAATGTCATCAGCTCTTAATGGGTTAACCATTTTGAAAAGATTTCAAAAGCTTTAAAATGATACCCATATTGATACTTTAAAAAAATTAAAAATTTCACAAGCCTCCTAACTCCGACTATATGGGCGAGCCCCAATTTTTCACTAAATTTATTTTTTATTATTTCTTGGTTCTCTACATGAAGCAAGTATTTGTTTTTTTTATTGGAGTTACTGTATTGTTCCAAGTGATATGAAAAAACTAGAAGCAGACAAAGTGTTTTGGTCGCTGGCTCGAAGGACATGTACCGATCTTGCTAATTTTCAATAGACAACTTTTCGAAACTATTCAATTGGCGTTTTTTAATATTCTGTAGCTGATATAGTGCCTTGGCAAAGTTTCAACCGAAACACGGACGGAGAGATGGACATGGCTCAATCGACTTCGCTATTCATAAGAATTCAGAATATATATACTTTATACGATTTATGGGAAATTACACACGGAATGACAAACTTATATATCCCCTTTTGCACTTTTTGTGGTAAAGAGTATTAAAATGCTAACTTTTAATAAATACAATATCAGTTAAGGAACACCCTTTAATTTTAGTATTTATCGTTATAGCGGCTATTAGACCTTCTGTGAAAATTTTAAGAGGCTACGTGTTACGGTTTCAGAGATAAAAAGCTGGCAGATATACATTGTAGCTAAAGCAATAGCGTTAAATTTTTACACTTTGTGTACGGAACCCTAAAAGTAACTCCAAGTATTTTTTATTTTTGAAAAACTTATTGACTTCTCCCTTAAAATCAATATACTTGTTTGACTAAGAATCAATATAATTGTTTGACTTGTAGCTAGTATTTATATTCCTTCCTTATTTTAGGTGCCATTGACCAACACTGTAACATGCTGACACAAGTAAAAACAATCAGAAATTTTTACTTCCTCCTTTGTACAAACAAATTTTTTTTTTTATTTTCTTATCTCAATATAGTTTTCCAAAATAAAATACGTTGTTACCAGTGTATGTGTGTTTGTGGTTTTGTGTTATTAAAAGGACCTATTTGTAGGTGTTTTAATTCTTTCTCACTATCTCTGAGTATGTTGCTGTTAGGAATAAATGTCAGTATTCAAAATTTGCTACTGAAGGCTTAAAGTTCACAACCATTATGTTTTATTGAAGACATTCGATTATATTCTTATGGCCTAAAACTTCTATAACAATGGTTAGCAGTATTTTTTTTTTTATTTTGTTAAATCTTTTGCTTTTTATAGTCACTCTTGTTAACTTTCCATTTTTTTTTTTTTTTTTGCTATTCAAACTAAATTGTATTTTACGATATGTGTTAGTCCCTGAACACAGTTAAAAAATAGAAAAGAACTGTGAAGGAAACTATCACTGAATTCATGTTCAATTTTAGTTGGATTGATATTTAAGAAATACTGATTGCACTGACTTAACAGATGGAAATAAAAAAACATTTTAAATCGAATAGGAAAATTCACATTTTAATATCATTTGCCTTGATAGCTTGAAGCCATTACACACTATGCGAATAACTGTGTAATAGTACTAACACTAATACAATCATTTTAATGACATTTTGTTTTCAGTAACGTTTTTTCTTCAGATTAAAATTTAAATTGTAAAAGTTGAGTTGACTTTCTCTCATCTCACGAACACTGCCAGTGGGTTTTTTGTTTCTTTCTTTTTGCATACTTCACTGGAAATTAGGGATCTTAGTTCCAAATAACAAGCAATAGAATAGTTTATATTTAATATTAAAAAACCAGTATTTGAGGACCTAAGAACATAATTTTTCAAATTCTTTCAAAGCTTTAACGTTCCAAACGAATAACATGAATTTAATAATAAACTTTACTAAATTAAAAAGTATATTTTAAAAATTAAATTATTAAAAACAATAAAAATTTAATTAAGTTCATGAATATTTTAAAATAAAAATTTATTAAAAACAAACATTATTTAAAAATGTTTGTGCTGATTTTTAAAGAAAATAGGAAAATTTATACGCAGAATTTTCTGGATCGGGACATCCTTCATTGGAATTGTTTGCATTTACATACAAAGAAATTTGAGATATAGATTATATTTTATTTTAAGATAAAATAATCTTCTACCGGAGCAAAATTCCTTCCAATTTTCGTAAAAATAATATTCTTTAAGATTGACAGCAAGTTTTCTAATTCAAATTATATTGTAATTATGAAAAAGATTTTAACAAATTCTAAGCGTATTATGCCCTACGCTGTATAGTTTGTTTACCGCAGATATGCCAACAAACGAAAACGTTTTGATTGCAACGTATGCCGATGATACTGCGATATAAACTACCAGTGAATTTTATACAAACTCAGCTTGATGTAACAAGCAATTGGTTCAAAAATTGGAATATACAAGTAAATGCAGAAAAGTCCAAATACGTCACATTCACATTTAAGGGTGGGGAATGTCCCCCTGTTTACTTTGATGGCGTTGTTATACCTAAGTCCGAGCATGTAAAGTATTCAGGACTTACAATAGATAGACGCTTGATTTAGAGAGACCACTTAAAACTAAAAAGAAAACAACTTGACAACAAAATACAGTGATGCATCATATTCAAATGTTAACATAATTCAAAAATATCAGTCTAAAACAATAAGACTTATAACGAATGCACCTAGGTTTGTTAGAAATAATACAATTCACCGTGATCTTGATATACAGTTTATTAGAGATGAAACAAAAAATTATAGTACTAACCACCAAAATTTACTTGCAATATCATTGTTGGAGGATAGTAATGAATGTAACTTTCAAAATGGGAAATATTTAATGTAAAAAAAAATAAAATAATTTAATTTCTATTTTATTTTAATATTAATACACTGTAAATATATAACAGTTAGATTCATAGGAACCTAACACTTTGTTAGATTGTTTAAGTAGGTATTAATTTTTTTTCTTTGTAAATAAATTGCAAAAATAAAAAAATTTAAAAACAAATTAAAAAAAAATCTAAGGAAAATCTTATACGAAAAAAGATTAAAATTTTACATACAAAAAATGTGTATGCAAAATATTACACAAACAAGGAAATGAAACATTCATACTTATACCCTGTTCAGACATACGTTTTAATTTATACAATTAAAATTTTAATTGAGTAATTAATTTTGGTGTTCACACATATCCAATTTAATTTACTTAATTAAAATTTGACAATAGAATATAGTTCTGTTCAATAACAAGAAGTTGTTACTAATTGTTATTGGAAAGTGTTTACTTCAGTACCTCAAAAGAAGCAGCGAAAGAGTAAAAAAGAGTAGAAGATGTGAATGTTAATAAATTTGTTACTACTTTTGTTACTGTCAAGAACAAAACATCTGATTCTTGTTCTGTTTTACAAAATAAGTTAATGAATATTAAATACTTTGACATGAAAGTGTTTATTAGCACTCTCCACAAAAATATTTACATCACATCGTTGTGGCTTTTTTGCCATAATTTATATGGTGATTTTAAAATCGAATATCTACGCTGAAATTTTTTACAACCACACAGCAAAAAATACACATAACATTTATAGTTTTCGGTTTTAAATATAAAATATTTGAATTGAAGCTAATGTTTGTATAATAGTTAGAAGACAGCTGAGGAAACTATGTACAAGTAAACGCCAGGTTAATAAAACAATAACCAAAAGAAATAGAATAAAATAAACTAAGAGTTTTACAAAAAAGACAGAAAATTTGCAAACAATCGATGACAAAGCTCTTGCAAATGCTAACTGTTGCAATACAAAATGATTTAGATACAAATTTTTTTTATGGTTTTTTGTTATTATGGTAAGTTCGGCTTTACTTTGTTATTTTTTTCCAAAAATGCGTTTATTCCGTTTTTTTTTTTTTTTATTTGGAATAGTAATGTTGTAAATTTTTATTTTACTCTATCGTTGCTAGTTTCTGCCGGAAATGTATTGAACAGACCTAATTTTTACATTAGAAATTTGTGTTGGTAAATTTGGAAGAATGAAGAGAAGTTCGGCTTTCAAAGAAAGTTTGCTTGTTTTTATTTGAAATACGGAACTCCTCCAGTCAGTACGATCAAGTTCTGACTGCACGCTAGCTTTGAATTTCCATAAAATTTTCAAAAACTTTTCATTTCATATAATTTGAAAATATTTTATTTTTCATTTTTATGGCATTTACTTTTGTCATTGTATAAAATTTTCTCTAACTGAACACACTTCACAAGGGTTGTTGGAGTAAACCTAATCAATTATCGACTTAATTAAGTGCTAATTGAAAAATTTTTTAATTAATTTCTTATATGATAAATTAAATTCAATTAGGGACTTAATTGCGTAAATTCCTTTATTGCGCAATTAAAACGTATGTCTGAACAGTGTATTACTTCATAACAATCAAATTGATACTGAAACAGTGTCTATAATGTTGTGAATAAACAAGTAAGAATGACTAAAACAAATTTGAATTCGTGTTCAATGGATGATAGAAACAAAGCAAAAACAAATGTTCCAGACGAAATACAGATAGAACAGTAAAGAAATACGTTGGTTTGTGTGTAAATTTCGTCTAACCAAATTAATGTTAATATGAATATGAATATTCTCGTATTCTTATTTACAAAGTTAGTTGGTTAAATAGATGATGTTTTTAAAATACACAACTAAGGTAGATAGATTTGAGGAATGCTGATGAAGGACGTAGCGGTCCAGAAATTGCAACATTTCATTCTGCTAGCGTCTAATTTTTCTTGTTTTCTTTGAAAAACATCCGCATACATTTGTTAAAATAAATGTTCTTTCCAAAAAAAGATTTTTAGAAATTAAAACTAAATGAGCCAAAATAATTTCTATTCATTTATATAATAATCAAATAAGTTAATATAAATTAAAATATAATATTAATTTTAATTTTTTAATTTATTATTATTTATATGTATAATATAACTTCCGAGATGGTAAAGTTTTTGTCAAAAATTAATTTTATACCACATATTCTCTCATGGATTAAATGAAACCAGAAGACTAAAATCTGGTTTAAGGGCTCTTATTGTGCCATTAAAATATGTTCTTGGTGTTTTTATTCTAAATACTGTTCAATTTTTACTTTTATTTATTCTTTAAAATTTGACACAAAAATTTTTATATATTTTTTTTCCTAAAAATTTAGATATTAAAAGATACCAGAATTTAAGCCGAATAAAAATGGCTTATTTTATAACCTATATGTTCATAATTTTTTTTTCGAGCTAAACAAGAGTTGTGAACAAATTTTAGCAACGGTGTTCATTTTTCACACGCCCGAACTACGTTAACTTTAAAGCCCCCCGAAGACTTGTCCATAAATTTTATAAGATCAATATTTCAAATTAGAAATCGACTACACCTCAAGTATAGTCGTATGACGTTCCAATGCCTTTTAGCCTTTTAGATATTTAAGAATTGTTTCAAGTTTTTTTTTTAATTCCCATTGTGCAACAGGTCATCTTAAATTTCCAAAACTTAAATAACATGGCAAGCCATCCATTTTACATACACTTATAGAATCTTTTAACACATGAATTTGTTCTGTTCATCTTTAAATTTACAAAGAGTGTGGAAGAGTGAAGGACCAGGTGTCTAAACAAATATTAGACATTAAAAAAATTATTAAGAATATTTATAATTTTCAAATCAATGCCATGAAATGTAACATAACTAATTATAAACACAAAGCAAAATCAATGTTGAGTAGCACACACTGTAAATTTAGTACTTTCCAATTGTCAAATAAAAATATCTTCGTTTATTCTTTAAAAGATAAACCGAGGGTTTATGAAAACAAAATGACTTTACTTCCTTTTTACTACTTACCTTTTCAACAGCTCGTGTAGCAACTCAACATTGGTTCTGCTTACATATTTTGTTCCTGAAAAATTCAACACTTATACATTTTTTACAAAAATCTACATCCAACAAATCTACACATTTATTATCTGAAAATTGCACTTAGCTTGGTAAGCAACCAAATTTCTGAATTGTACAATAAATTTACATAATTACATATGTACATACATATATTAAAAAGAAAACTAATTGCCTTTCTATTTTATCTTTACCCAAAACTATAATAATTAATCAACATTGAATAATTATTGTTCTACTTTTCAACCCTAATTATGGAAGATTTTTTTCTAAGAACTTTCGAACAACCATCGGATTTGCAAGAAAGAGTCTCTGGTGTCCACCATATACCAGCCCTAATACAAATCTCTCAGTAATTCCCAATTTTATACACCAGGTGAGAGCTTATATTTAAAATTAAAATATATGTCCCATGAAGACGTTATGTTTACAAATATTTTTCAAAACGTTGTAGGCAGCAAACTGAAACTTACACATGATACTGCACACCACTACCCGTTCAATGACAAGTTATAACAAATTTTTATAAAAGAGGTAACTCCGTAAACATATACCTATTATAAGTAAAACCAACATAAAATTTTAGAACTAAAAGTTGGCCAATAAGTAACTATTTATCTTTGAGTGGTTTATTATCATTAAATAACTAATTCAAATTGTACGCTTGAAGTTTAAGGTGACTTGCATTCGACGTTTATCTACAGTTTAACGTTGCATTCGTTAGTACAGACTATAAGGATTCACCTTCTATATAAATATTTCTTCTATTTTTTTTATTTTGTGTTAATATTAGATTTCATTTCCTTTTATGGGAAAAAAAAGCATCAGCTACACTTCAGCAAACTTTTTACATCCTCAATAGAACGTCGACAGGGTTATGAAGCACAAGGAGAAGGCATCTTAATGTTATTTTTTTAACACAAATTTTCTTTTTCTTTAGTCTGAATATATTTTAATCAAAAACACATATACATTCAAGCACACATACATACATACTTTCATTAATATACACTGTAAATATATACAATTTAATCTTATTTTAAAAAGGGGCGGAGTTGAATTTTTTTTCTTTATTTTTTTTTTTTTAATAAAGAAATACAAATTCAAAATGTGTTTTTTAGTTTTTGTATTTTATTTTTTTCCAAAGTAAAAAATCGTTAGAAATTCTTATTTTTCTTTACTCTTATACATTTTTTTCTTAGTTTGAGCTTAAATGTATTCCTATGTATGTGTGTGTATGTGTTTGTTTTTATATGCAATTCATTTGAAACTAAAATTGTTTTAATCCTTTTCTCTATTTTATTTTAATAGTATTTTCTTTTATTTCTTACTTATTTTCTAATGGGTTTTCTTTTTTTTCTACATTTGTAGTATACTCTACACCGCCTTCTAAAAGTTAAAGAGGATTTGCAATAGCAGTTCCATTCTTTAGTTGACTGTTTTACGTTTGGTTGGTTTGACTTGAGGTTACTTGGCTATAGTCCAGCTTCTTTACCAATAACATTAAAAGTATATCGCTGTTTCCTTATGTTTGCAGTTGAGTTCCATGTTCTTCTTAACAACCCAGTTGGCTTATTGGGCGGTTAACAAAAAGGGGTGGCAGGGTTAAGTTATATAGTTTATATAACTTAAGATAGAGTTTGAGATGTTGCTGTCAGCTTTTTACGTTTCATTATCCTTGCTGCTTGTGCTCACCATATTTACTTACTCGTACAGAGTCCTTCCTGTTTAATTTAATTAAATATACATAAGTAGTGAATAAAATAAAATATTTAACATGAAAAACTTTACTTACAATTTTATGCTGACTAGCAGAAAAAGTTTTTAAAAGAATAAAACATTATAAATTACGTTGACATAATGGAAACGAAGGAGACTCTAAGTGGTTTTCCGTGAGCTAAAGTCATTTCCTCTCATTAACAGATTTAAATTAAATTAGCAAAAAATAACGGTAAAATATCCGCTCATTATTTAAGTGCATTATTGGTTCAAGGTATTAGAATATTATTCTGAAATTTTTTTTAATCAGACCCTTTGTTAAAAAAAATTATTATTTTTTAATTAATTGAAATAAAACACATTCTATTCAAATTAGGATTTTTTGTGAAATACGATTTTTTCATTAGAATTTAAATATTTTCATACTGTTTTTCAGAACATTTGCTTATCGCTATTAATTATAATAATTGGTTGACACCCACAAACACACAACGTATAAATATACTCTAGTATCACAATTTATATTTTTCTATTAGCAAAGCTAGCAAGCAATTATATTTCTCTATCGAATTATATTTACTTTGTGTTTAGTTATGCAGAATGGTGACGAAGTTTGTAGCGAACTAAAAAGACCATTTCAATCTGCTAACAGTTTGATATTTTAATAAAACGTTATTTTTATAAGAAATTAAAAAAAACATCGATTTTTCGAGAGCTCGTAATGTTGTTATTTAATTTTTGTTAATTGTCATGACTTCTTGTCTCAATAATGAAATTTAAATTATTACTTAAGCCGGTATTTAGTGAGGTTTTTTTCAAATTGTGACTTGCCTACAAATAACGTACAAATACAACATATAAATACATATGCATACACATGCATATGTACGTAAATTTATTTAATTTTTGGTTATATTTTTTTTATTTTAATTTTAACCCGAATTTAAAACAAGTAAATTCACTATATTCCGCTATGCCAAATCTTATGTACTCTTCACCATACTATAAACAACAAATATTGCGGTGACAAAGAATTAAAAAATAAAAAAAATTAGTGCTGTATATATATTTAATTTTACATAAAAATGAAATCGGCTTTTAATGGGTTAAGCAATTTTTTAAAATTTTAGTATTTCTTTAAAGATGTCCTTAAAAGCTTTAAAATGATACCTTGTCAAATTTAATTTAAAAAAATAATAATAATAAATATGTCCATCGAACTGATATAGTGTCGAAAGAGGTGCTTTTGGATTGGTCCATGACCTTCGAGGCAGCAACCAAAACACCTGTCACCCCAATATTTGCAATAAATTTACGTAGATGGTAAAGGGTATATAAGACTCAGCATAGTCGAATAAAGCCCTCTTGTTTTTATTGGAGTTACTTCACTAAACTAGATCTGATCCAAATGATATGAAATAATTAGAGGCAGGCGTTTTGCAAGCTGCCTCGAAGGACACGGACCGATCTTCATGATTTTCAATAGCTACTCATGTCTGATCGATTGCCATATTTAAATTTTCTCTAGCTGATCTAGTGCTTTGTTAAAATTCATTTGAACACTAACGCGAACAGAAAGACGAACAAATGGACATCACTCAATCGACTTCGCTATGCGTAAGAACTCAGAATATACATATACTGAATGGGGTCGGAAATGGATATTGTAGAAATTACAAACGGAATGATAAACTTTTTTATACACTTTTTTCCCATTTTTGGAGTGAAGGGTATAAAAACTGCATATGCCCATATCACCCAATATCATTAATTAAAACAAAAATAAAAATTAAAGAGCGTCCCCATAGTTAACGGCAATTGACCTATATGGACCTAGCTTTATAGACAAACGCTTGAAAATTAGACAAAATGTCGATTGCCACGACCATTATGACAACAAATATAAAAAGTCAAAATTATAAATTAAAGGGTGCCACAATAGTTCATTTAATTTAATATATATGGCCATTCTTCTAAACAGTTGTAGACAGACAGTTGAAATTTACAAAGAATCTGAGTTGCTAAATTTGGGTTCGGAAAATAACGGGTCTCTCAATTGTTTATGGAATTTGATGATGATGATGATTTGATGTAAGCAGGTGGCAAAACCGTAAAACCGTTATAGACAGACAGTTGAAACTTACAAAAAAAAACCTGCAGTGCTAAGTCCCCTACAACAGCATTTATAAATTATTAATTTGAAAATTAAAGAGGTCCCTATAGGTGATTTATCTGTTTTGTATTCGTTTTTTTTTTTCTTTTTTGTTTTTGTTTTTTTTTTTTTTTTTTTTTTGTTGCAAGAATTATTTATTTTTGTTTGCTTTGCTATATACAATTTTTTGGAAAAACTTTTTAAAACCTAAGACCCCTTAATTAGTAAATGTGTGGTTTTTTGTAAATTTTAATTTATTGTAAATTTTCGACTTTCCAAACAAAAGCAAAACAAATTTTAAAAATTTTGTGTATCCCAATAATCGAGTAGGACCGGTCTAGAATACATATAATATGCAAGATTGTAATTAAATGCTATAGAGTTTCAAGTTTAAGGATAATCTAACAATTGCCGTTGTTACATGAGCCAAGTTTTCTCTTCAAATAATTACGCTGTTTTTGAAAAATATCTCAAATTTAATTAAAATCGATTAAGCCATTTAGCCGTGATTGACACATTCAAAAACAAGCAAACAAACTTACAAAGATATTTATAATATCAATACATTAAATTCCACGGGTTAACAAAATGAATTAAAGGTCTTCACTTGCAATACGCTTTATTACGAACGGAAAAATATGCAACTAAATTATTTCTACACCGAATATTGGAGTGGCAGAGAATTAAAAATAAGAAAAACACTTAAGTACAACATATACATAATTATACATATGTCATCGGCTCTTAATGGGTTAAACAGTTATAAAAAAAATTTAGTATTTCCTTTAAGATCTCATCAAAAGCTTTTAAATGATCCCAATATTGACATTTAAAAAATTTTTAAATTTCAGAAGTCAGTAACTCGGAAAATATGGGCGAGCGCCAATTTTTTCACGGGATTTTTTTTTTTTCTTTTTGTTAATTCTATATCGCCTCATATATTTGTTTTTTTTGTATTGGAGTTATATCATTGTTCCAAATAATATAGAAAAATTAAAGGTAGGCATGGTGCTTTTCCCGCTGCGTCTAAGGACATGGGCCTTTCTTGCTGATTTCCGTAGCACCTCTTGCGACACTATATCTAATCGAAGGCGTATTTTAATACAAGTACAGACGGTCAGACTTACATCGCTCAATCGACTTCGCTATGCATAAGAAGTCAGAATATATACACTTTATGTGGTCGGAAATAAATATTGTAGAAATTACAAACGGAATGACCACTTTTGTGGTGAAGGGGATAAAAATATTTAAGCTCCAGTTTTTTTGAGGCAGTTTACCTTAAATGATAAAAGCTATAAAGCATCAAAAAAAATCCATTTTTAATACTGGCAATTTATCTAAGCTACAAATATCAAATTCTTCTTTAATAATTGCTACCATCAGTTTACATAAGTTTTAAAAGTAAAATATTTGCAGTACACCCTGTTTGTAATCGAATAAGAAAAATTATTTTTGTTTTTAACTTTAACTTTTTTATCCGCATTTTAATTAAATTGTTTTGTTAATTTGTCTGGACACGTTAAAGAGAACAAAAAAAAACATCCCCAAAATTGTATTCAAATTGTGTTATTTTTTCTCTTTACAGGATAACGGATAACATTTAACTGCATTATCATCCTTCTTAAGGTGACATCTGTGTGTTAGTAGATGAACTAAAAACAAAAGTTTGCTTTTCATGAAGAGGGTTGTTTATATTTAATCAACAAATTGCATACAACATTCAAAGTGTGTGTGTAACGAATATTTTTTTTTTTTTAATTGTAATTTTAAAAATATATGTAATAAAATTTTTATTTGACCTTTTAAATTAATCATATTTTAAAATATTTAAAGTGAGTAACTTTTCTCTATGTTATAAATTAAAATAAACTGTGAATATTTTTTTACGAGTAATTATATTAGTTTTATTTAGAGTTTAAAGCAAAATTGTTATATATAATCTTGTTTAATAATATTTGAAACCAATTAACAATAAAGAATGTAAACTTAAAAAAAAAAACATTAAGAAAATCTTTTATTTTAAGGATCTTATTTCCTTTTATTTTATTTAAAACGCACAAACAACGATAACATCAGAAAACCATTAATTAGGACAAAATGATTCATAGAATGAATGATTAATCTTAGCTATACATTGCTACACATGTTGGAACGGAGTCCTTATTAACCGACTTTGAAAAAGAAGGATGGTATCAATTCGGCTGAATGTTGCTTTTTTATGTTTGTGCCTGCAGAACTTAGTCAGTCATTTCTGTTCCGATTTTGAAAATTTTTAGTAATAAGATAGATTATGCTTGCTATAGATTGGTCCCGTTTTTAAAACAGTTCATAATCTAAAAAATGAAAGGGTGTCACCATTATGAATTGTAAAGGGCACTTCTGTAAATTTTAAAATGACTGCGTATTACTATAGCTCCCAATAACAAAAAGTTATTTAAAAATAAATCTAAAAATTAAAGGGTGCCCCCATAATTGCTGTAAATTTATTTATATGGGCCTATCCTTTGAACCATTATAGACAAATGCTTGCAAATTGGACAGAATGTCAATTGCTATGGCCGCTATTGTAACAAGTATTAAAAACTATAAAATAAAGGTTGCGCCAATGGTTTATTTAATTTGATGTATATGGCAATACTTTTAAGCAGTTGTAGACAGACGATTGAAATTTACAAAGAACCTGTATTACCAACAAGTATTTAATTTGATTTTGAAATAAAAGGGTGTCCCAATAGTTGATGTAATTTGGTGTATATGGCCGAACTTTTGAACCGTTGTAGACAGACAGCAGAAATTTACAAGGGACCTGTTTTGCTAAGTCCGCCATAACAAGAAGCTTATAATTTGAATTTAGAAACTAAAGGGTGTCCCAAAAATAATGTAATTTGTTCCATATGGCCGTATTTTTTTAACCGTTGGATACAAACACCTAAATTTTAGACAGAATGTCCAATTCTTTGTTTGGTATAATAACAAGTATAAAAATTTTAAATTATAGATTAAAGGGTCTTACAACAGTTGATATAATCTGATGTATATGGGCAAACCGTTTTACCGTTATAAACAGACGGTTGAAATTTACACAGAACCTGATTGTTAAATCTACTACAACAGCAAGTATATAATTTGGAAGTTAAAGGGTGACCTTTTAGTTGCTGATATTTCATATATATTGCCAAATTATTCAACAGTTCTAAATAACTGAAGAAAACAAGGCTGCCGCCCTGTGTCACGAGAGTGGCCAAACATGGTTAAAGTCAATGTTAGAGTTTTGAACATAATTTCAAAGTTATAAAATTTTGGAGGTGGGCATAGCGTTTGACCTATTTTTTTTTTAATTGGCAATATATTATAATAACACGAAATATATATATATATATATATATATATATATTCACTGAAGCTCTTATCTGATTACTAACAATTTTTGTTGAATGGAAAATGGGCGTGCCACTTGTTAGATTTTTTTAAATTTCGTTCAAATACACTAATGCCAAATTTCGTCTCCTTACTGTAACTTCTTGTATTTTTGGCCACCAGTTGTATGAAATCGCGACATATTGACATCATGACGTGAGAGTAGCAGGTTGGTATTTTAGTTGAAATTTTGATGCGAATCTCCCCAATCCTCTTAGGAATTGCACTGCACAGTCGAGCAGAAAATACTTATTTATTTCTGGTATTTAACTGAAATAAGTTAATAAAATAATTGTCAATAAAATTATTCAAATGAAATTTTGTGCATTTGTGTATTTGATCAATTTAAGTAGACGGATTCCAAATCATGTTTCAAGTATCACAAATTTAATTTTTAGATCGAATCAATTCTTAAAATAATTATAAGCTACGACGATATCCGTCTATCTGTCTGTCCGTCCGTTTTAGTGATCAGCTAGAGAAAATTTAAATATGCCAATCGATCAGAAATATTTTCGAAAGAGGTACCATTGGAAATCAGCGATATCGGTCCATGTTTTTCGAGGTAAAGGACAAAATACCATGCCTGGCTCTAATTTTTTCATATCTCTTAAGGTGCGTTTAGACTGTGCTAATATTTGTGCAAAATCATAAAAATTTTGTTTGTCCTAGTGTAAACACTCGAATTTGTTAGCCACCAAATATTTTTCGACTGTTTGTTGGCTAAAAAAATCTTTGTTTGTGAATAAAGCTTTGCATAATGTAAACACTTTGTCAGCACGTCGTTACAAATATTTGGCTCGATATTTTGTTTGTTCTCGCAATATTTTTGGCGAAACAAATAGCGACAAATAATTGTAGAAACGTGGGCTGCCAACAGTTATTTTTGACAGAGCTTAACATATAAAAAATGAAATAAATTGAAATGGCAATATTGGTCAATTCGTTTGACAGATTATTAACTAAAAAGCGCTTTTTTGTAATTCTTTATGATAAAGCATATTTTTCTGAAAGAAAATGGACAACATTGGAGTGAAGAAAATATATTTAAATTGATCGGCGAAGTGGAATTCCATCCTTGCATTTGGATGCATCAAGTGCTGACTACCATTAAAAACCCATGCGGGATAGCGCATGGACTGAAATTGGCGATATGCTTAATGTTACAGCGGAGGAAGTTTTCACAAAATGGTCGAATTTGAAGATTCAGTACCGGAGCTACATAAACAAAAAAAAAAAAAAAAAGAAAACAAATCTGGACAAGGTGCAAACAATGCATCAAAGTGTAAATATTTCGACTCCATTGCTTTTGTTGGACGCGCGGAGGTTAGCCAGCAGCAACCAATAACAACAAATTTAGATATTTTATCTGAAAGCGAAGGTATCAAGTAATAGAAGTCATTAATGCAGCGAAGGTTCTTCAAAACTTAGTTCCTTCAGAAGTTTTTTGCAACATCCTTCCATTTTACGACGCTGCACCTACGCTCGAACCCACATTCTTCTGGATTTTTTTTTTTTCTTTTTGCTGGGTTTTTGAAAGTGCCATAGCTCCAGCAGTTATTAATAATTAATCTTCAATATCACTGTCACTAAACATTTTAATTTTTCACGTTGCTTTACAAACACAATTTGATACTATTTAGCAGATGGATTTCATAAACATAACAACAATTATTTAACAGATGTTTGTTCATACACACCGCCGGACAAATAAAATTATTTGTGCAGTGTAAAAGGGTATACAAATATTTGTACCAAACATGGCTGACACAAAATCTTCTGTTGTTTGTGCAAATAAAATTCAAACAAATATTAGTGCAATCTAAACGCATGCCCAAATATTAGTCACAATACCATACTATTAGCCCAAACCATTTGTTGTGTTTGGACAAATATTAGCATAGTCTAAACGTACCTTTAGAACAAAACAAAAAACAAATATATGGAGCGATAGAGAATTAAGCGATAATAAAAAAAATCAAGTGAATAAATTTATATTTTCCAAGTTACGGGCCTCTGAAATTTTCCAATGTTTTAAAATACCAATATGGGTATCATTTAAAAGCTTTTGAAGCGCTATTTAAAGAAACACAAAAATTTTTTTATATATTAATTTTTTTCTTATTCTCTGTGTGTCCAATATTTGCTCTTTTTATTGGAGTTACTTCACTAAACTAGATTTACATAGGTATATGGTGAAGGGTTTTAAATTCAAGTTTTTAAAATTTTTAAGGTTCTCACGACTTAGATCGTGCTTTCTCAGAGATCACACTGCACGAATTGTTATAGATGGGATCTCATCGAACGAGTTCTTGGTTAATTCAGGGGTACCGCAGGATCCGTCCTTTCTCCTACCCTATTTCTTATTTTTCTTAACCAACCTCTTCGTCGTACTTCAAACCCTAATTATTCTTTCGCAGATTACAGTAGCATATACCATTCATATTCATTTCCCAATAGACCAAGCATTCCGGAAATTGGGGCTATTCGAAAGCACATGGACAACCAACTGAATCGTGATCTTTTGCAATGCTCGTAAAACCCAGTGCTGTGTGCTTTTGCGCACGCGTAAGGTTGAATGTGCCACCTCATCTGTAGTTATAAGTGATATAGATATAAAGGAATCAGAAGCTCTCGATCTTCTTGGTATAAAGATTCAATGTGATGTTCGATGAGACGAGAATATTTTTAAGTGCCTAGGTTTTTTTGAAACGGTTTAAGAAATACTTTACTACGTCTGATCTCCTGATTAATGTTACCTTTGGCAGACCGAAAATGGAATACAACTCTCATGTATAGGCCAGTGCTTCGAAGACTTTTTTGGAGTTACTCGACCACGTGCAAGAGAAAGCGAAAAAATCTCATCGGTGACAAGAGGGTATTAAGCTCTATTAATTCACTGCACCAGTAAAACACAATGTGTTTCACTTTTTTATTGTTACTACAACGGAATATGCTCTTATGAATTCGGCGAACTTGTTCCTGAAAACCGCACTGCATCAAGAGCGCATATCTTCGTGGTCGATTGGCCAGTGAATCGCACTACGCATTACAGAGAAAAAATCGTTTTTTAGCTGAACAGTTCGTATGTAGAATAAACTCCCTGCGGACGTCTTTCCCGTGACTTCCAGTGGGCAAAACTAGAAATCAAATGACCACAAGCACTGCTCCCTCTACCTCCCTTCCCATAACCTAATTTTCTAGTTCTGGCACAATGCGTTGAATGACTGGGGGTAATTCCCGGAGTGCCGGTCCGAATTAAAAAAAATTACTTAAATTGTTTATTTAATTTGAGATTTCATTGTTTTTTCTTATTTAATTTAGTAAATAATTGCTTCAATTAAATATTTAATTAAAAAATTTTGTATTTATTTTTTAATTATACATTTTATTGAGCTAATTAAAATTTTGAATCGATTTTTATCTGAAAACAAACTAAATTTTTAATGGAAGCAAAAACTGTTTTCCGTGATTAATTATTTATATTTTACTAGCAACATACTATAATATTTTTCATTACAAGAAACTTTTAGAAAATAATTATGATGTATCGGAGAGTGTACTTACATATTTTTAAAGTCATTATATTTATATTCTATAAACTACGAATATTTAAAATGATAAACACAATGCAAATTAACAATTTTTTTTTTTTAAACAAAAATAATATGCAAGTAAGAGTGCTTTACTCGGCTATGCCGAATCTTATATACCCTTCAACATCTATCTAAATCTAGCTTAGTGAAGTAACAGCAATCAACAATGCAAGTATTGGGGTGACAGATAATTTAAAAACAAAAAAAGATTTGGTACTGCATACATATACTTTTACATAAAATTACCATCGGATTTTAATGGGTTAAGCATTTTTTAAAAATTTGGTATTTCTTAAAAGATCTCTTCAAAACCTTTAAAATGATATCCATACTGATATTTTAAAAAAATTTTAAATTTTAGAGCCCGCAACTCGGAAAACATTGGGACAGAAATGGATATTGTGGAAATTACAAAAGGAATAAGAAATTACAAAAAGGGTTCATATGTTTCTTGTTAACACGATGAATAACCAAAAGATCTTTTTCATGACATTTAAAATATTTGTTTTACAAAATGCGTATACATCAGAATATGTCATGTCCGATAAAATTTTTGAAGATCAGAAAAAAATACTTCTTCATCGCAAAGGTAAGACTTAGAATGCTGTCTCTAACTAAGATGTATCTAACATCATCAAATCTACTAATAAAAGGACAAAACCAGTTCTGTGCTAAGTAGCAGCACAGGAAGCAAAATATCCTTCACGATTTCATTGACTTATTTATAGAAAGAAATACGTTATATTTTAAACACAAATATAATTTACCAACATTGAAAATTTTCTCACAAAAAAAAGGGTTTATATACGCTGCGATATTTTTTAATCCTTTACTAGTATCCTGTCCAGCATCTTGTCCAATCAACTTTGAACTACAACCTTAAAGTTCATTTACTTCAGCCAAAAGATAAGCAAAATAATTGAAGAAAACTTGTTTATATAAAATATACCCATATTTGAAAGATGCTAAGAAAACATTAGTTTTTTAATCAAAAAAATTCACACAGATATTTTCTAAAATAAAAACTTCTTAAAAACTGGACGCAACAAAAATATGTCTAAAGGATGCTGTCGTAGCCAAGTGTATGAGAAGAAAAGGGTTGAATTGGTCTAAAGAAAAACTTGTTTTTTATTTTGTCCCATGACACTATAGACATGAGAACAAGAACAACAACATATTTATTTAATCGTTATAAGGGTTGGTAAATTTATTTTCTATCATGAAAGAAGCTTTTTTTGTGTAATTTTAACTTTAAAGTTTTTTTTTATAGTTTACGTTTCTTCTCAAATCACGTGTAAATTTGTAATATCAACACGTTCTTAATTATTATTCCACTTCATTTGTCTTTGAATTTTAGTAAAAAAAATTATTTTTAAATAAAAACTCTAAATTACCTTTGGGTTTTCAGGAATAAAAAACCAACTAATGAAACGTTTATGCAAGTCTTTTCAGTTTCCTCGTTGCTTTCATTTGTCTGTATTGGTTTGGGGAGAACACAATGAATTAGAAATACCGTACATCTAAAGTAAAATGAATATTTTTCGGAGCAAGTTAAGATAATGAAAAATATGTGGAGTTAAATTACGGGAAAACTAAGACTCCCTTTAGAATCATTGCAAAAATATTTTCCGACAGGCTGGAAAAAAATTTTTTTTCTTTTTAACCTCCATCTCCTATTCCTGAGAGACATTAGAGCTACCAATGTCAGGCTCCATGGTGGCACACTTAGCCCAGCAGGTCAAAAAAGTCAAATTGAGGAGTTGGAACGTCCTTATTCCTAAATTTCAGATCAGAATGAGGTTTACTTTGCAAAACCAAGGCAGCGTTGCACAGACTGATATTTCAGCCGAGGCACTGGCTGCGATTCCATAAATAGATATGGACGAAAAGCAAAACTGCATTTTATATATTGAGAGTTGGGTTCACAACATTCACATTGGTTTATGAATTCTTCACTTTTGAAAATCAAATGGTGAGTTTTCATAACCTGGTACGATTATGTGTTCCCGGTGCCTTCAAACAGGAGTGTCGCCGACTTTCTGTGAGGAGAAATTTAGCAAAAGTAATCAACCGACATTAAGTTAATGGTAAAAAGGTTTTTAAGGGCGCAGTATGACTGCAGGAGAACTAAAAAATCTCCTGCGGGCCCCTCGAGCACAAACGGTCATGCTGATAGCTGTACCAACAAGCCGCTGTCGAATGCTCGCTGGTTAAACCTTCCATATAGTGACTTCTGTGAAAGTTGCTACAATGAGAAGCAGGCGAAAGCGGAGCATCTCTTCTGCAATTATCTGACTCAGCCTTCAGAAATTAGCGGACCTTTCGAGTCGGGAAAATGTTGAGATAAGCTCATTTATCCAGACTTGGGATGGTTTGTCACAAGGTCTAGCATCGCTGTAAACAAATCACAGGAATCTCCTCCCCCTTCCCTTTTCCAAAATCAAAACGGGAATAAAAAAGAATGTGGATCATTATGTCTCTTATAACATAGCGATAAAAAATAGACCAGGAAATTAAAGGGTGTGCCTACAGAAATAGGATTTCGACATATTATGATTTATCTTTTATTATTGGAGCCACTTTCATCAATCCGAAAATATAACAGGACTCTCATATATGTGTCTTAAAGGCCAATTTGGAATTATACAACCGCGTGCAGAAGAGAGCGCAGAGGCTTATCGGTGATAGAAGGGTATCCAGCTCTATTGATTCAGTGTAGCATCTTCACAACATGGAATTGTTGCAGTGTTTAATTGTTACTACAGTGGTCTGATGTAATCAGAGTAGAAGTAGAAATCGAGAAATGTACCTGTCAATTGACATTTAACACCTTTGTTTTATTTTCTGTAGAGTCAAAGTTACTGATCGATGATGATAAAACAGCAGAAATTAATACATTGCAGGTCAACAGTGTTCGTGTTATTCGTAAAACGGCCGTGTTTGAAAGGTGGCAAAAAATTGGAGGTCCAGATTTATCCGTGGCCATATGTCTGCAATCGTTTTGAAATTAACATTTCTAATTTTTTTTTTTAATTAAAATTAATTTTTTGTTTGATTTTCTACAATTTCAAGAAAACATGTAATTTTTCGTTGAAACGCAAGGATAAAAATTTTAACACCACGACTTTTTGGTTTTAAAACTTTTTTCCTATTTGAAATCATATTTACACGCAAAAATTTGTGTTTCAAATATATAAGACAAGCAAACAAAGCTTCCGATATTTTATAGTACTCGTAAAAGCTAATAACAACATCACCTTAAATAAAATTTGTGGTCACTTCATCCAAATCTACCAACAAGACACATAAACATTTATGCACATATTTACACTCCCACTCACTCCTCATTTTAATAACCAAATAGTGTTTTATTTTCTTTAGTTTAATTTTTTATCGTTATAAAAGAGTAAATGAACCTGCATTCACTAAAACTTTGTTGTAAGTCTCATGAAATAAATAACTATGGGATATCCGAGTATATATTTCGACAAGTACGTGTAATTGTAAGGAATAATGTATGACGCTGTAGGAAGCGGCTCGTTGTTTTTAGTCTTTATGCTCTAAGAATATTTTATAAATTTATGGTGATTTGGTAAAGTCTTGTTGGTATGTATGGGTATGCTGCTTAAATTAAATCAATAAAAAATATACATTTATAAACCTGGAGAAAACAAACTGTGGTGCGGTGATAGATAATAGAAAATATTTGCTTAAATGAAAAATACTTGGAGAGAAATTAATTTATTAAATAAAGTACACAATCACGACTAATAATTAAGTAAGTTTTATTCCGCTTTTCGCGAAGTAATGAATAAAAATCAATGTTTGTAAAAGTTATAAATAACTTAAGAATTACTTTTGGTTATGTAATTGCGCCATAAACAAAGTTTCATTATCTGCGATTAACAAATATCTCAATATTCCTTAAATAATTCTTGCAAAAAACACCGATTTCAAAACAAGTTTATTCTGTCTGTCTATAACGATTCAAAAGTGTGGCAACATATATTAAATTACATTAACTATTGGGACACCCTTATATTCCGCCTCCAAACTTTACAATTGTTATAGAGGACTTAGCAATGCAGCTCTTCGTTTATTTCAACCATCGGTCTAAAACTATTCAAAAGTTTGGCAATACACATCAAATTACATCAACTATAGAGGTACCCTTTAGTTTTCAAATTCAAATTTTATACTTGTTGCTGTAGCGGACTTAACAATACAGGTCTGTAACGATTCAACAGTTTGGACAAGTATATAAAATTACATCAACTATTGAAACACCCTTTAGTTTATTATTTTAAATGTAGCAGTAGACATTCTTCCTAATTTTCAAGTGATTGTACATAACGGTTCAAAAATGCTTCTTGTCATGTCATGCGTATACGGCAAATAAAAAACTGTGTGATCCCGGCTTTATTCGTCTAAAGCGAGCTTATGAAATATCCTTTCTTATATTCCTTCCTCCTATTTCGCTTTTAGCTTTTTTTTCATGTTATGCTGCTTGGCAACATCGACATAAAATTAGGCCAAAACTTTATAATTACACCAGAACAAAAAACAGAAAAGGCATGATTTCATTACAAGTAGATTGATTATTGCTCTTCATATTATATTATGCAATAAACTATTTTGTTAAATTGAGGAAAAGCGCAGAAAATGAAATGCACCTAATTCTGTTTTTACACAATCTTTTTATACCCTTCACAACAAAAAGTGGAATGTCTACACTATCCATTTCCGATCTCTGTTGGCTGTTGCGATAACTGTGTTCTTACGCAAACCAAGTCGTAAATTTCGAGTCATATTTTTCTATTTTAAAGCTTATTTTAAACCAATGAAGAATTTTATTAACAAGAAGGTTAGCTTTTAATAATCGTATTTATTTGATTGAACTAAAGAAAAAAACAGAAAAACAAAATATACATCTAATAAAAAACTAAAAAATACACATTCAAATGTATGTTAATTTGTACTGATGGTTGTTATCGAGTTACTACGCACAAAATATTTGTTATTCTTAAGGTACGGTCACATATGACAAACATTTGCCTAAAATTTGTTTGCTCTTGTTTGGCCTAAATTTTTTCAAAACAATACAAAATTTGTTTTGTGGTCACACTACGCACATTTATTTGCCTATTTTTATTTGTTGAAACAGCTATGAAGCAATGTCAAATAAAATACAGGCAAACATGTTTTATGTGCGGTCACATTTAAAATAATATTTGCCTTAAAAATATATTTGATGAAACAGAAAAAAAAACATAAATTTATTTGCTCACAAACTGCTGCGCATGGGATGTCTTCACTGCCATTCAATTTCTTCGGCATTATTTCAAGGTTATTGCAAAGAAAACGTGTAAAATATTATTAAACGCTTATTACAAATGATGAAAAATAGTTGCTGGTCTTAATAATAATTAATTACTATTTAATTGCAGTACAATATACATACATAAGTTCAAAACAAACAAAGAATAACCATTTGTAGTCGGAGCAAAAATATACAACTGTCGAAAAAAATTTTCCATCTAGGCAGACCCTGGTCGCATCTTTTTAAAAGTCTCAAATAAAGTTTTTATTCTCTTCCTATAATATACTTTTCCTATACCTTGTACGAGAAATGAAATCCCAGTTTTTAATATATCCACCGCTGATAGCCCTAAACTATAAAAGTTGGTCAAATAATGGTGGCTAATATTATATTTATGCACCCGCATGTATTATTTATAGAGATTCCTTTAAAATAACTATTACTCATAACGGCAATGTTAGAAGAAAGTTTATAATGAATAACTCCCATGTATGAAAGTTCCAAATAAACAAAGCCAAGCAACAATATCAAATTTTTCATATTCTATGCTATAAAGAAGCTCGAAAAGGTGTTCTAAGGAAGGAGTACAATAAGAGGATGAAGCTAAATAGGAATTAAATTCTACTTCTGAACAATAAATTTTAATATTCATTCATTACATTTTTTTGATTAAAATTTCTAAAAAGTTTTAATTTATTTCATATATTTTTCAAACTACAGCTGTTTATTTGTTTACTTGATATAAGTGTAGACAAATAACATGTTGAAATAAAAAGTCGCTTAAATTAAAAAGCCAATTTCACAAAGAATTAAACTACAAATATGCAAAATTTTTATTGGGATACAAAATTCTACAATTTTTAAGAAATATTAATGTTTCAGATTTCGGGAAATAGCGGAAAAACTCTTGTACATATAGTTTTTAAAAATTGTTGTTTTTATGTTATAAACATACCGTCAAACGAATATATTTATATTAAAAAAATCTGTTTACATTAATTGCAAAAATAATCTTTCAGCTTAGTACTTATAGAATATATATCTTTTGATTGCAAATCGAAACTTATGCAGGAACAGTTTAAGTGATTGAAATGGATATTCACTAATGACTCTCAGCTCTATTCCTACGCTTCGAGTAGGGCGGAAAAATTATTTTGGTTTTGTTCTGCACATAGCCGACTTTTTACGTCTCTTTAAACAGTTAAAATGCGTGGGCACTGTGCAAATCTTAATTAAAGTTTAATTTATGTTGGTTAAATTAAAGCGTGCTTAATTCTTGTTTAATATAAATTAATCGATATTGATTCTTAAAGTGAAAGCATGTTGCTTGTTGTCATATAAAACTTCATTTAAAAGTTATATATAAGCATTTTAAAACAAAATACATATCAACCTTATCATAGGTTTATGTGCAGATATATAACAGTATATAATTTACAATTTTAAACTTTAATATGACTTTAATTTAGCGGCAACGCAAATTTTCAAGTATATAATTTCTTGCGACTTTACTTTAAACTAATACTTTACTAAGAATTTATAAACGAATATTTAATAATCCCCAATGCCACATCTTTTTTTACATACAACTTTTAAACTTTTCACCACTCTGAGGCGAAAATGTCGAAATATACCAAATTATATATAAAATACTTTGATGATATATAACTCGAAAAATATTTGGCCCGACAAGTTTTTTAATTTACTATTTCTTCCGAAAATTGCACTTTATTATTTTTTATCTATAATTTTATTTTTAATTGCTTACAGTATTTTGTTTTTATTTAATACACATATAAGTTTAAAATTATCAGCGTGTTTTTCCGAAACCTAATAATTTAGTTTAAATACTGGGCAACATTGTTGATACAGCTGTTATTTGTCTCTGTTTGTTCTTACAAAAACTTTGTAAGAACAAATATTTATTTGCCTAAAAATGAGTCAAATATTTGCCGTCGAGTGGTCACACTATGTTCACATTAGAAACATTTTTGTTTACTGGCAAATAATTTTATTTGCCCAAAATCAGCTGTGATGTTATTTGCTTCTAATAAATATTTTATGGTCAGACTACGGCAAATAAATATTTGCCGATTTCAGTCAAATGTTTGACTAATGTGACCGTACCTTTAGAATAGCGGTAAATCAAAAATAGTATTGCACTTAAGCATAAGATTTTATATATACACGTTTTAGTTGTGAATTTATTTATCAAAAACCAAACTAAAAAAAAAACAAAAAAAGCATTACCATTTTGGCCAAGTTGCGTTAATTGAGGCCTTTTTTGAAAAAGTCACGTTAACAGAGTCACTAATGTTAAAAAATTGGGTGTTGCGTTAAGCGAGGGTTGCGATTAACGAAGCTATACTATACATATGTATTCTGAATTCTTATGCATACTGAAGTCGATTGTGCGATGTCCGTCTGTACGTCCGTTTAAAAAAATTTGTCAATTGATCAGATATAGTGACAAAAAGGGAGCTATTGAAAATCAGAATGTTCGTTCTATGTCCTTCGAGGCAGCAAGCAAAACACCACGCCTACCTTAAATTTGTTCATGTCGTTTGGAACAATAAAGTTACACCAATCAAAAAAATAAATATGTTATGGGGCGATAAAGAATTAAAAAATAATAAAAAAAACATCGAGTGAAGAAATTGGCATTCGCCCATATTTTTCGAGTTACGAGGCTCTGATATTTTCAAATTATTTTAAATATCATTTGAATGCTTATGAAGAAGTTTTTAAAGAAATACTAAAATTTTTAAAAAATGCTTAACCCGTTAAGCATTTTGTGTAAAATAAAATATATGCAGTACCAAATTTTTTTTATTTTTTTAATCCTCCGTAACCCCAACATTTGCTTTTTTGATTGGACAAACTTCACTAAACTAAAGTTTCATCATAGCCGAAAATAGCACACTTACCTGTTTTACACGGTTTTGATTTAACACGGTTTAGAAAATGAAAATTTTGAATCTTTCACGAGAATTTTTTCTATTTAGCACGATTCAAAATTTTTTGTCTTAAATTTGTTTCGCCAAATTTAGTTTTTGCGATATATTATGTTCATATCATAAAATTAGGAGAATTTCCCTTTTGTGGATACGAGCAACTTTATTGCTTAGATCAATTTTAAATAGCTCAACTTCAGGGGAATTCCCTTTCTGTAAGTAAAACCAAATTTATGTTCAGATCAACTGAACAGAATTAACATTTCGGGAAGTACCAATGCAATCGGATGTGTATAGAAGAGATTTTTATTTAATTTTTTGTTTGCTTCCTTAAAACATACATAGCTATTTAATATTATTGCTTTTAGTTCCTGAACTTGTCATATATTTAATATGCATAACAATTAAGCTTGGAGTGCAGACAAACATAATATATGTATGTAATTTAGTAAAATAAAAATATATACTTGTTATTCTTGAATTTTATTAGGTTTTAGAATCAAGGAACCAATCATATATTTTTGCACACGATCAATGTCTTTTTTTACACGGTTTTTTTTTTGCAGGGTTTTTTCTCGAACCAATCTACCTACCGTGTAAAAACGGAATTGAGTGTAGTTAAAAATAATCTCCTCAATTATAAACTTACAATAACATAAATTTTGCTTTAATTTATAAACCGACTCATGATACTAAATAACAATTATTTGCCATTGCCACCATTGTTCACTGTTTTTAATTTTTTATATTTTGAGCCTTAAAAAGCCTAAACAAGCAAATCAATCAGAAAGTACCATCATCAGCGAATTCTAAAAGGAATTGAAATGGAGTCAGCTAGCATTAGTATAATGTTATTGCTGGTTTTGTGCAGTGGCATAAAAAACTTGACCATCCCTGTTGTTTAATACGAGCGTTAAAGTTTATGTAACCCATATACAGCTAATTTAACTAAAATACTGTAGTTGTTGCTGTTAGCTTGTATCACATTTAATATTTATAGCTTTTAATGTTAGTTAATGCAAAATATCCAATACATGTACACACACAGCCACACACACTAACTTGTAACAGTATCTACGCCAGTAACAAAATAACAATTTACTAAAAAGCTGTAGATTTGCAGCCAGTAGAAAAGGTCCAAAGGCTAGAAGTTGTTGTTTCTTTAGTTGTTTTTTTTTTTTTTTGTTTTTGCTATATGGACTAAGAAACCTAAAGCAACACAAAAAAACACAGACTTTATCATAATTTCGCACAACATCAGTACAAATTTTTTCATTCTTTTTATAACCTTCTTCACAAAAAGTAGAAAAAGGGTATATCGAAGTTTGTCACTCCATGTGTGATTTCTTCAATATCAATTTCCGACCCCATAAAATTTATATACTTCTTGAGATCTTATGTATAGTAAAGTCGATTGAGCAATGTCCGTCTGACCGTCCGCGTTCAGGTTGAAATCAACTTTGTCAAGGAACTAGATGGGCTAAAGAAAATTTAAATACGCCAATCGATCAGATAGAGTATCGAAATCTTGCCTGCTTCATTTGGAACAAATCTAGTTTAGTTAAGTTGTTGCGATAAAAAAAAACAAATCTTTTAGAGCTCGCCTATATTTTCCGAGTTATGGGCCCCTGTATTGTTCATAGAAAGGTACGATTGTGCACCATACAAGATATAAATATGGATATCATTTTAAAGCTTTGAAGAGATCTTGCAGAAAATACTAAAAATTTTTAAAAAATGCTTAACCCATTAAGAGCTGCTGTAGTTTTTATAAAAATTTTACCTAGCACTTAATTTTATTTTTTTTTTTTTAGTTACTCCACTTATCTAGAGTTACATATGTGAAGGGTATATAAGATTTGGCATAGCCGATTATAGCACTCTTGCATGTTTTATATTTTTTTTTTTTGTTTTTTATTTATTCATTTTACCACAAGTTATTGTTGTTGTTTTTGTTGTTGATGAAGTATGCAAATAAGTTAATAGTAAAGATGAGTTAAGAAAAACCTAAATATTGAACTACCATATTTTCTAATAAATTGTTGTAAACAAATACGTGCTTGCACAATCATGTTTATTAAGTTTACTGGTATTTTTTTCATTATTAAAAAGAGATGGTGAAACTTGTGCTTCAAAACCAAAAAAAGAGTAAACTTTTTGGCCTCATAACTCATTACTTGGTTTATTAACTTTGTCGTTTCTCTAAAGTGTTTTACATGCTGGTAATTATGATTTTTTTTTCAATTTTTTTTGTGTTTTTTTACTGGATGGTGTTGTTGTTGATGATGTTGTTCTATCTTCATGTTGATCTTGTATAACACTTTACATGAAATTTAATTATTTTTAAAATAATTGTAATGTTTGAAACATGATTATATTATACAGTGCATAATGCTGGCCAGATTTTTATTTCAGTTCTTAATGACCTCTTTTATTTTGATCTGAAGTTTTTTTTTTTGGTATTTGATAAACACAGTTATCTAGTTATCCATCCGCATGGAAGCCAATGAATTTATTTGGATTCATATGTTTCCTTAGAGCTGGAAAAACTTACTTTCTTTCACTTTCCGAATATTAAATTTTTGATAAATTTACAGTCTGCTAAAGGTGTGCTTTACATTTGCAAATATGCCTATTTCGCTTCTTCCACAATGGACAAAAGTTGTTGCATCTTTTAAAGATTTTACGTGTCTTTAGATTAAAAGAGAAATAAACTTTTAGATGATTCAATTAATTATTTAATTAGACAATTTAGAATTTTTTTTTTGTAATTAAGTATACAATTGACACAAATAAATTTTTTAACTATATATTAATCTGAAAAGAAATTAAACCCTTAATATGTGAAAAATATTTTTCTTGAAACGCAGAAATAAACTTTATCTCTGAAGTAATTTCAGTGAAATCGGGCTTAAAGTTGGCGGAATAGAAATCATATTGAAAATTCGATAAGGGCAAGACAAGATGATGTTCACCCTTTTATAATTTTATAAAAAAAAAATTACTATCTCTACTCACACTTTGTAAAAAACGATAAAGAAGATGACCCTAACATCTCCATGTGAGAAATTTCTCATTTATGTTACAGAAACGAGGCACTGGACCTAAAACAAGCCGAAATAGTATAAAGACATATATACATCAATGGCCAACGTTTTCACAAACTCATAAAAATATATTTGGACAAAATTAACTAAAGGGGAAAAAATTAGATCACGCGAAATAAATTGTAGGACACAAAAATTTTAACTTGACTTAAAACAGCACTCCCTCCACTCAATTGTTATGATTATATTTGATAAAGACTAGCGTTTAATGATTTCGTTGCCTATTTACTTCTGTTTTTATTATATCAAATGCATTTTATTTTTGTTTTTCCCCCTTAAAATCAACAAAAAAACTTTGCATCATTAAAGAAAATTATGCATGAGAAATAAGGCAGAGTTGTGGTGAAGATGAAACAAAATTTAAAAAATAAAAAAAAATATCAGAAGAAAAACTAAAGTTTTTACATAATTGCTAATACTTTATGAATTTAAATTAAAGTTTATACAAACAACAGACAAAGCCAAATAAATGAAGACAATTAAAAAATATTTAATAATAAATAAATCAGGATATTACGAAATGATTTCTAATGGAAAATAAAATAAATTTCAATAATGATTTCATATTAGTTTGGGATTTATAATATGACTCCTAACAGTATTCGGTAATTTTTAATTTTTTATATTTTTTTTTTTTTTTTTGTTATAAAATAATTCATAACTAAAAAAAATACAATAAAACAAAACAAAATAAATAGAAGATATTTATTTCTTTAGCGTCAGTTAGCGTTATATTTTCTTGGTTAAAGATTTTTGTAAGAACAGAAGCATTTTTTTGCTCGCAAGTTATTTTATTTTTAAGCGACTTAGTCTGACTTAAAGCAGGATGTCATCAATTCGACTGAATGTTGCTTTTTTATATTTGTGCTTTCATAACTGTCATTTCTGAATCGATATTGAATTTTTTTTTTATTTGAAAAATGATGCTTACAGATTGGTTCCGCTTTAAAAACAATTCATAATCTTTATAATTAAAGGGTGTCCCCATACAAAATATATGTTTTTTACGTGTATCATGAACAGTAGAGGGCACCACTTTGAAATAGAAGAAAATAGCTTATCACCCAATGGCAATAAGTAACACAAAAATAAATATAAGAAATAAAGGGTGTCCCCATAGGTGACGTAAATTGACCTATATTGGCCTATCTTTTGAACTGTTATAGACAAATGCCTGCAAATAAGACAGAACGTCGTTAGCAATGACCGTTATAGTAAAAAGTATTAATATCAAAAATTATAAATTAGAGGGTGCCCCGATAGTTCATTAATTTTGATGTAAATAAATGGCCATACTTTTGAGCAGTTTTCAGACATACACCGGAAATTTCCAAATAATCTGTGTTGCCAATTCGGCTATAACAACAAGTTAATATTTTGATTTTAGAAATTAAAGGGTGCTCCCAAAATTAATGTAATTTGACCTATATGACCGTATCTTTTGAACCATTATAGAAAAACACTTGAAAATTATATAGAATGTCTACTACTTTGCTTGGGATAGTAAGAATGATAAAGGGTGTTAAAATAGTTGATTTAATTTTATGTATATGGCCAAAATGTTGAACCGTAATAGACAGACGGTTGAAACTTACAACAAAACTGATGGATAAGTCTACTACAACAGCAAATATAAAATTTTAATTTGGAAATTGAAGGGTGTCCCTATAGTTGCTGTAATCTGATGTATGTTGCCAAACTGTTAAACAGTTGTAGGTACACGGTTGAAATTAACAAGGTACTGTAGTGCTAAGTCTGCTAAAACAAGTATAAAGTTTAGAGACGGAATATAAGGGTGTCCCAATAGTAATTGTAATTTCATGTATGTGGCCATACTTTTGAACTGTTGTAAACAGACAGATAAAATATGTTTTGAAGTCGTTTTTTTTTTTTTGTTATTTTTGCCAGAATTATTTTGCAAAATAATTTTACTTCGGTTTAAATCTTAATTAAAAAGGTATTTGGCCAAACGTGTAAGGAATTTCTCTATAGATTTTTTAATTGCAAAATTTTGATTTTTTATATTGTAAATTATGCCTTGAAAAGTGTAATAATCCACCTAAAAAGTTTAATGACTTTCTTTTGTGATTGCCTTATTTTGTTACTCGCTTACAAAAGACATTACATTAGTTCGCAAAAAAGGAAGTACTAATTGAACTAGTTCTTTAAGTTAAAAGATAAAACCTTAAAATACATACCAATGGTACCCATTATTTCCTACAATAATTAATGTAATCGATTCTCAGTAATTGATTATAAAAGTCTCATGCCTTGTTAAAATCATTAAGTTGGCAATCTAGTTGGGAAGTATTTCTACCAAAAATGCTTAACTCCACACTCGATTACTTTTTCAAAAATTGTTTGCTGGGAACTCATAATTTTTTTTAAGAAAATTGGTATCTAATCAATTTAAATATTCACTAGAGCTTTGTCTTCTCTTAAAAAAAATAATTATTTAAATGTTTCTGTCGTGAAAGTATATCAACCTAAAAAAATCTTTTGAGTCTATTAAAAATTTCTTAACTTTCAGTTAACTATTGTTGGCCAAGTGCAATGTGCAAAACTTTGTTCCCCGTCAAAGTATTCCATCAACGCTTTATTATTCTGCCTTGACTGTTATTTTTGATTGCTTTATTACAGTCTAGTTGCAAACAAAGTTCTACTTGATTTTTCCCAATTTTTTATATGTTTTTGTATGTTGCATTGCTTTTCATCTACATGTTACTACAAGTTGAAAGTTAACTATGAAAACCAAAGGAAGTTAACTACCGAAATTAGTTAAAGTGTACAAAAGTTGATTAAAATTGCTACAGAGTCCAGAGGCGTATATCATTTGGCAAATGTTAAACAAAAAAATAATTACAAAAAAGGGATTTGATATTTTTGCAATTCTAACACTATTGTATTGGAATTTATTGACGTTTAAGATCAATGCGTACACGTTGAGATATAAGAATAGATGAATTCTAATTTTAGTCTTGTATTTTAGAAATATATAGAGAGCTAAAATTTATAATTAACCTGTATTGCTAACTCCGCTATAACAACATATATAAAATTTAGTTTAATTTGATTAAGTGTAGTTTGATGTATGTGGCCTTTTAATCTTTTACAACATTACAAACCGATAGCTAAAATCTGTTTTGAATTCGTTTTTTTTTTTATTGCAAGAATAATAATTAAAGCCACTTTAAAGATAAAAACGTAAATTTGTTATAAATTTCTTGCAACAATTTTTTTCTCACAACTTTTAATCAAATATAGGAATAATTCAGTTTATTATTTCACAACTTTTAAGAAGGTAATTCGAGTTTTTATATAATTCAGTAGAAATCCTGCAAGTTTTGACTAATAACATCTTGCGCATTAGTTTTCCAATCAACGCCTATTCTTTTAACTATCTTTAAAATGGTGCCATAGAAATTTTGTATTTTATATGTTTTAACAACGTCACTGCCCTTCAACTTAGAATCTACCAACACAGACCAAAATAATTTCTTTGCATCCCACATACCACATTAATGATTCACAAGAAAAAACTTTTTATAATTCCTTGATCAAGTTGCATCCAGAAATTTGTATTTTTGTTGTTGTGTTTTCTACAAGGAAATAAAGTTCATTTATATTTTTGTCAGAAAAATCCGATTGAACTTATATAATAAACTATGAACGAATAACAACAAGGGTTTGTAAATTCAAATTCATTTGATAGGTAATAACGCTATAAATAAAGCAGTTAAATATATGAATATCAACTAAGTAAATAAATAATAAAATGAAATTCAATTAAATCAAAAGGCATATTTAGTAAACGAATTCTTGTTAAGAAACGCTAAATATTTGATCGAAGAAAAACTTTTGATTGACCATTTATCGAATTAAATTTTTTTCATCATTCTTCGCTTGGTAGACAATAACCCACAATAACTTTGAAACTATTCTGCATTAATAAAAATATATTAAACCTTTAACATTTTTGTATTAAGCATCATGAAGAAGGAGTTTTCTTAAAACTTCAATCAGCTGTTTTCTTTTTAATGTTGTGAAGATTTACTTTAGGGCCTCAATATTGACAGGCAATATATTACAAAAAAAAAATGTCATCAATAACTTCATCAGAGGTATGTTTTAAGTGCCTTTATATTTCAAGCTTTCAATTTCAGCGCTTAATCCTTTTTATAAAATAAAAGATAAGCAATAGTTTAGAAATAGTTGGTCTTTATTCATTCAAACATAAGAACAGAAATTTATTTTACTAAAACTGCTTTCCGATGAATTGTCAGTTTGAAAGTACACATTTAATTTCGCATGTTTGTCAAAATTGTTTATTTAAAGATGACTTTTAATTTTTGCTTTCAAACATACATGTAGTGACACTTACATCTGGCGTAACTTTTTATTGAAACAACTGATGTCAGCTGGTTTGCTAGATCATAATGGAACACACTGTAATTGACAAAAACATCTGACTTTCCCTTTCAAGCAATGTTTAAATTTAATCACAAGGCATGTGTACGTGTGTTGCAGTGTAAATATTTTAAAAAAGATTCCGTCTAAAAGCAGCTTAAATAAGCAATCGCGCTTTCAAAACTGAACATCGGTTACCAGTTTTTATACGAAGATGAATGGGGAAGATCTGACGTAATGCTGGTAGTTTAACCAGTCGCATTTAATTGAACATATAATCGACTAAAGACAGCGATAAAATAATAAAATATCAGCATAATAAATTACTGGGCGGTTACTATGCAACTCGATTTGATAGTTAAATATTACAGACACGGATTTTTCCTATCACCTAACTCGAATTCGTAAATACATTTGCTACTTTCGGGTAACCGTATCTGACTATCGGATACTCGTACTCTACTTTCGGATGTGCTTCACTATGTACTTCGAATTTAGATGTTAAAGTCATTCGAATAGATAAGAATTAATACAAGACTTTTTCAATAGGGAAATGCTCCGAAAAAGATTAAAAGTAAGCAAAGGCAATTTGAAATTATGCTCAACAAAAACAAGTGCTCGTTTTTAGATCACAGGACTATTTGGATGTGAGTACCATAAACAGGTTTTATTATCCCTGGAATTCCAGACGTGGCACAAAAGAAATATTTGGCAGCTCGACAAAACACACAACACCTTCTCTATAACATTGCTAACTTCTTTGATGCCATTTGACACACTTTGTTGTGCCAAGCCGGAAAATCGTTCTTGACCGATTTGATGTTGGTACCACTCTTTTCCAAGGCACTTAAGTGTAGCACTTAGTTTGATTGATGGTGTTACAGAAGAAGATCTCAGTCTTATTGGCACTAATGCTCTCCAACACATATTTAAAAGCTTCCTTCGCACAAACCTACAAATAAAAATATTTAGTTACATACAACATATTTAATAAATTGTTACTTACATTATATCTGTAACTGCATAAAATTTACACTATCGCGTAGGATTTTACGTTCCAATCGCCCGCCTTTTTTTCCCATCCAAAGGGCAACCGCATCTATTTTTATAACGAACAAATATTTCTTGATTACTTTTTTATTTTAATTTTCATATTTTGCTGCTATTGTTGAATAAATATATTCGAAAGTAGTGACAAAATTATTTTAATTAGTTGCAGCACTTTTCGCTCGATTCGAAACTGTTACAAGGTAAGGGCTTAAATTCGGATCGAATAAAACTTTCGATCTATTCATACTCTCGAATCGAGGTACATAGTAACTCCCTGGAAAACATTGCCGCAGGAAAACACAAGACTTAAATTCATCACTACAAAATCAAAACTACAAAATTTAAAAAATTTTAAAAATCCCTTACTTAAATTAAATGAAATTATTATTGTTAAACTAATAAAATATTTACCTTGTCTGTAAAATAAATATATGTACAGATTTGTATTAATTTTAAAAATAAAATACAATTGTTTCATGTCAATCTTAAATTTCAAATTTACAACTTGAAAAATGTCTTAAAAGCTTTCAAGAAGTACAAAAATTTTAATTAAAAACTTTAATTTACACATAGAGTAAAATAAATAAAATATGTATGTACAAGACAGAAGCAGACACACAAAAAATAGTATAAAAAGAAAAAGACATTTCTAGTTAAATTGAAAGTAAAAATTAAATACACTGTAACATAAAATATAGGAAACAGAAGTTCCCTTTTGGGAAGTAAGCATGCCGTTCGCCTTAACGAGGATTTGATTTTACGGACATTTTGTACGAATGGCTCAAATGTTCCTTATATTTGCTTGAACTGCTGTGCTATAGTGTAAAATGAGCCTCATGTGATTTCATCATTTTAGCTGCTGCATACTAGAGAATGTATTCGAAAAAATTTAAAAAAATGTAGCGTTTCAACGTAAGGCCTAATATCACCGAAATATTGCAATGCTATAGTCCATTTTAATTTTTTTTTTTACATTAAAACCACTAGTATGTGTTGTATGTGTATGTATCCTTTTTTAATTGCGACTCTGGAAACTTTTAACAGCTGTTTTCCATTTATTTGCCTTTTAAATATTTTAATAACCTCCGCTACTCAACAACAGTTATTACTCTTCATATTAAAGCAGCTGTTGGGATTTGAACTCATGGCTCGTAAATAAAACTGAAGGATTTAAGATCTAATGTTGACCAAAAAAGCAGACATCATTACTTGTTTAGTTTTCGAGGCTGATCTTTTTATTCAAATCACAGCCCTGGTTTTTTGGAGCAACAACTTTTTAACTGATTTAACATGGACTAATAGCAAAAATATTCGATTTTGTTCTTACAGAAATACCAAAGATTGCCAAATCTTATTTACGTAACAAAACAAAACAAAATAGACCTTTTCTCTGTAAATAATGTATAATACAGCAAAAAAATTAAAAAATCCCAGTTTTGGGAATTAAAAAATAATTTTAATTTTAAATTTTACATCATCAATCTTATGTTTTAAGGTAATTTTATATTAAAAATTTTACCAAGAAAAAATATAAAATTTTTTCATTAAAGTTTTAATATGTCTTTTAAATCAAAATATTCATAACTATTATAACTACAATGTAGTTGAAATTTTTCACTTCAGTTTCTGCATGTTACATGTTTCTTATAAGACCATTCAATTATGAACATATATGAAATTTTACATAAATGATGTTTCTAAGATTTTTTTTATTTTCACGTTCATATACATTTAATCTATGATGAGGGATGAATACGTTCATTCTCATTAATGCTGCTATATATAAACGAATACGTATTTTTTTCAACGTTGAAAAGATTTCTAAAATTTTGTATGTCTTTTTCGGTCATTAATAAACAACAACTAAATTTTCAGCCTACGATCGCACATAAATGTGTGTATTAGCAGTCATATATATAAGGGTGATAAACAACGAAAATCTGTATTATCAAAGGCAATATTATAATTAGACTAGGTAAAATCTCTAAGATATTAACAATAAAAATTGAATGTTTTGTTCTAATTCATAGAAGAAAATAAGAAAGCGTCCACCCATAAGCAACAACACACATATAAGTCACACATGTATGTATGTACACTTTAAATCTTTCAGTAATTTAATATTGTATCGATATTTTGGTTTCATATGTTTTTAAACCGTTCAAATAAAGTTATGAAAAATGGTAATTAAATTATCATATTTAAAGTTAACAATATGTTAAGCAGGTAACACAAATAGACCAATCATTGGACCCAAGTGGGCTGTGGCAACGCGGCTGTCTGCCAGACCTAACCTAACCTAACAATATGTTAAATTTTTGTTTATAACATAAACATTAGAAATAAATAAACATAACAAAGTAAAAATACAAAATATTTGATTTTAAAATAACTATTGGAGAAAACTTTGGTTTATTATAAAGGTCACCAAAGAATGTAATAAACCATAATAGCACAAAAGTAAAAAATATTACATTCACAAATTCTTCAAACCAAATAAAAAAATATACATATGTTCACATACGTGAACGCTTAATGCAAATTTTTTTCTTCGACCTTTTCACTTATGAAAAACTATAAAAATTGAAAATTCTCATAAATAAGCACTTGCGTGAAAAAAATATTTTCTCATATTTTCACTTTTGAATAAAAAGAAAAAGACAAACCATCACATTCATAAATGAAAAATTTTCTATCCTCTCACACGTTTATAAGAAACAGAAAGAACTAAAATATATACATGATCGCACATGTGTAAGCAGTAAGAGACAATTTCGGTACTCTGCATTTAACACAAATCTGAAAAGATCCATTTCCAATTTCGACCTATTTTAAATTTTTCTATTCACTTAATCAAGTCCTTTAAAACTTTGAAAATTAAAAATTTTAATTATGTTTACTGGAAATTATTTTAAAAAAAGTTTACCGAGTTAATACTCGTAACACAATTTATATTTAACATATTAATAGAATCAGAAAATTCAAGTAATCTTGTACTTTGCTTACTTCGTTCTTGACAGATAAGTCAGGATATTAAATAATGTTACAAGCAAAGTTTAAGAAAAGGAATCCACAGAAGTATTTTACTTAAAAAAATTTTTTGTAAGAAAAATTCATTTCTCTCTGTATATCTAAACAACTATATTCAAACAAAAGCAAAAAAGAAAGAAGGAAACTTGTCTCCAACATTCTTGTTTTAAAATGAACATAAACCAAAGATTCTTGTTGTTTTTCTTCCTTTTTTCCTAAAGTTCTTAAAATATTTGAATTAATATCTTGTGTTGTTGCTATTGTTAACTGGAAACCCTTTTAAATATAAAACAAGAAAAAGGAATACAACAAGATTCCAGACTTAAATATTTACTAAGGCAGTAAATAGAGAGACGATAAAAGACAAATATTAAATATTATGAATTTAAGACGAAATTGAAACACCTTAAAATTATGTTAATATCCTTGTTAAATGGACAGTAACTTCTTTCTATATTCAGAATTGATATTAATCAACACTTTTACTTAAAAAACCATAAAGGACTTAATAAATGACTGTAGGCTCTTCTTACGCATCATCTCAATTAAGCCAGAAAAACTCATTGCCTAACGTACTTTTATTTATTGACTTGACCAAAAATAAACATGTGGAATCTATCACGTACGATGTAGCTGTCAGCGTCTTAGAAGCAGCCTTCGACCTCTTGTTTATAAATAAACATACACTGCTAAATATGCTGCACAGTAAGAAATATTCTGATCAACCTGAGAGTAAATCTAAAGAAGACACAGCACGGTGGGGCATATTTAAAATATTTTGGAAATAACTCACCCATTTGAAAAAGGCTAACAGATTGATCCGAAATTTGGCACGAGCATAGCAGAGGAGTATTTGAGCTTTAGTTTTGAAGTTGGGTACCATCTACTTTCCACGGATGGCGCTACGTGGTCTCAAGGTTGGGTACCTCGCAGCTGGAAATTTTTCTAACGCTTGGTATTTCTTCAATTTTTGTCTGATTTTTAAAAATTATACAAGATCCTAAAGGCCTCCTCAATACCTACAAAATGGTGCTTTTATCTACATGTTTATGTTTAAATATTTTGGAGTTATAAACATTTAAAAATTAAAATTTTTAATTTTTCGAATATGTTTTTCAGCGAATATGTTTGAATTTTTTACAGTAATTAACAAGCAAAATTTAAAATATTCTGAAAAATTTGTGCGCAGTTAATAAAACCGCTATTGATTACGTTAGAAGTTTGTTTTGATGAGATGTATTGTTATCAAACTCAACCCTCTGTTTACAAAAATATGTTTAAAAAAATTGGTTATAATATAATCACACTCTTTACATATATTTGCGATAAACAAATTATAATTGTTTTTCAAAATACTATAGCATCGATAAACAAGTCCTTTTTTAAAATTTGATTATTAAATAAAAATAATAAGGCACAAAAGAGCAACAATTTTGGTATAAATTCTAACCCCACTAAGTATTTAGTAACTATTCCATATTAATAAGACATTTAAAACATAATACATAATTACGAAAATAAGATTTAGTACTCCTAAGACAACCTGCAATAACAAAAGCAAATGCTATCCTTTAACATATTGGATTATTATTTTAGCTAAGGAAGAACATATCTGACAAAGTTTTTACTTACACCACTAATAAGTGTGGTTGTTCTGGGTTAACATAAAAGAGAAGGATAGATAACAGCTTTTGATCAACCGCGGTTCCTCATTGGTAGAAGTATTTACTGGTTGAAGAAAAAGATGATCACAGTCATAAGTTCATATCCCATCAGCTTTGTTTAAAAGGCGAATAATTGTAAAACAGCAGTTCAAACCTCCCGGTTTTTCGATAAGAAAAAGAAACATAACTCTTGTGTAGTAAATTAGTTGGCGAAGTCGCCTGTACGTTAGAAGAGCAGATGTAGACACATGTAAATTTAGGAAGGATATCGCCATCCAAACCTTCATGTAATATTATTTGATGAGGAAAGTAACAACGTTTAAACAGTACATGGGAATAGCGGTTAAAAGGACAGTGGACTCTCAAAACAAGACATCACAGTTTTGTAGCATGGAGGCTTAGATCATGGCAACAAATCTAACCGGAGCCACAAAGTAGCAAACACATGTATGGGGCACCGTATAATTTTTAATTTTATTTTTTATACTTATTACAGCGGACATAGTAAAACATATTTTGGATATATTAAAAATAAGTTCCTATGAAAATTACGCTATAGTAGACGCTCAAAAATTCGAACTCTTAGGAATTCGAATTTGCAGAAATTCGAATCAGTAATTTCATTACATTTGATGCTCTAAAATTAGAATCCAAAATTTTAATTACCGATAGGATTTTTCTTTTTATTGCAAACACGGTTGCTGGAAGGAGATCAGGACTTTAGTGACGTTATCCAAATCAAAATCTTTGACGCAAATTGATCTAAATAATTTTATATCTGTAAGAGAAATCGAAAGATGGAATGAAAATGCCTTTGAAAATGCACCTTTCCATATATTTGACAGCGAAATTTTGTCTTTAGACACAGATGAAGATAGCGATGTTGACATTTCACTTAATATTTCTTATTCCGAAGCTAGTGCAAGTGTAAATAATTTAATACAGTGGTGCAAAAGCAGTGAGTTATTTTTTACTTAGCACTTGTCTAATTTTTGGATCTCCGTAATGATATTGTTTTGTCGAAAATACAAAAACCAAAAAAAAAAAAACTGAAAAAAAATGAACTGAATTGCTATTTTTTTTTTCAAATTTATATAAATTACATTTCAAACTAATTTTATTTTCTATGAATAAGGCCATACATGTGAAAATCAAGCTACTATCGGGATACCATTCATTTCATTTAATGTTTTCTAATAATGCTTATAGTACACGCATAGAAAAAACATAGTTGAGGTAACCATAATATAAGATCAATATATTAGAGTTGTATTATATGGTTATTAACAAAACATAGTATTGTTACATTTAATAATAAAATAGTTGGTCTTGCAACCATATTATTGTCTAGCGTAACAACAACGTGGTTAAATTTTTAATATAATTATGTTATTTTTTTATGTTTTTATTTTTTAATTTATTATTCAAGCACAAGGTCTTTTATTTTTTATTTTTTCAATATTTCGCTACTCCCTTGTGTAGCATCATCAGGACAAAGAAATATTTATTTGAACACAAAAAAAAAAAAAAAAAAAAAGTTAAAAAAAAAATTTATAACTTTATAGACTAAATTCCTTGTAACGGAAAAGACAACGAGATTTGCAACAAAAATAGAACTAGAATTGCTGGTCAGAAATCTGATCAAAGATATAGAAATATTAATTCACAAAAAACTGCATTATCATCTCATTGTGCTAGATTAAATCACTACCCTAATTTTGAAAATGTTTCAGTAATAAACACAGAAAATAATTATAAACGGCGGTATATGTTAGAAATGTTACATATAATTAATACACCAATAGTACACAGAATTTATTTTAAGGCAGACACTGATAATGTAGCTCAAATTTACAGACACTTGATAAATAAGAAATAATATTGTACTTTGTTTTTTGTTACAAAAATTTTTTATATGACAAAATAATTTTATGTTTTTTGTTTTATGTTAGTTTGAAAAAAATTTTTATAAATTTTTTGTTGTTTTTTTTTGTGTTCAAATAAATATTTCTTTGTCCTGACAAGGGAGTAGCGAAAAATTGAAAAAATAAAAGACCTTGTGCTTGAATAACAAATTAAAAAATAAATAATTAAAAAGATCAAATAAAAAACTATATTAAACATTAAATGGTTAAAATAAAATGTAAAGTTATAATATAGTCTCGTAAGTGCAAATAAATTCTGATATAAAAGACTTACTTATTTTTTGTTTTATTTATTATTCAAAAACATAAATTTACAAAAAAAATTCTTCGCTTATTATACATATTTAAAATTACAGTTTATAAGCCCAAATAACGACATGTTTTCTTCATACATTCCTACGTGAATATCCATTTATGGAGTAAACATGATATTTTCATGTTGAGGATATACGGGTCGTTTCGGTAATTCGGAACTGACTACACATTTATCTAAGACTTCTAACATGCTAATCTAGCATATGCGGTGATATATTTTCTTACATAGTAGCAATTATTGTTGGTGTATAATATGACAGCTTTAAAAATATGTAAATGGTTTAACAATAGAGCTCAAAACACCAAACATATATATATATACATACATATTTTCAACTATTTATGAAATGTTTTGTTTTTTCATATTTTGTATTTATTTGTTTTCATATTTTGTATATTATCCTTAATTGTTTATTTTGTTCATTCTGTCAGGAGCTAGAACATAATATTTTTAAGCGCACATACTATTTTGTTTGCTTATAATCACAATATGATTAATAAAACTATATTATGGAAAAATACATTACATTATTTTTAATAAGTCATAAAATTTTGGTTGTGGTTTAATTTTTTTTTTTTTAATATGATTTAAAGTTTTTTTTTTTTTTTACTTGTTTGCATATCACTGTTCAAAAAATAACAACTTTTTAATGCATACCATGTCATTTTCGAAGCCCTTTAATTTTCAGTATTTTTAGTTATAGCACCTATATTAATAGATCTTCTGTGTAAGAAAAAGGGGTGTGACGAACGGACAAACGGACCGAAATTATATCGAAAACACTAATGCTGTTTTATATCTTGCATTAATTTTGCAATATCCTTTTATTTCTACAAAAGTTAAACTCTAAATGATATTTGTAACAAAAATGATATGCAACCATTCTAACCCGCCTTAAACAAAGTAGGGCTTCTATTAAAGAAAAAAAACTAAATAAGCTTATTGGACTGCCAAGGATATGAACAATGTCTGCAAAGGACATCTTGTGTTTAAATATTTACGAGCTTGTGCTGTACTGTACATAAAATATTACGAGCTAACACATGTATGCATATAAGTAAATACTTGAATGCATATAAATACATTTTTAAGTTTTTATGCAAATGCAAATGTATGTGTGTATATACACATATAGAAATACTAGAATACATTTTAATGTCTATTGTTTCCTTGTCGTTTGTCTCTGGTCTTTTTTTTTACAAATTTTTCTTTTATTTTGTCACTTATTTCTTTTGTTTTGTGAGTGTCTCTATGGCAAATAATTTCTGCTTTTTGAAAGTGTTGATGTTTCTTGTTCAATGCTCTTTTTCTTAACTATGGTTTAATTTTAAGATTTGTTATTATTGCAATAATAAATATAATAAGCAATTGGATACTTTAAAAAAAGAGCAAAAAAGGAAAACTTTCAAAATTATATTTTATTTTTAAGATAAGTTATTCTTTATAAGTACGTTGTGCTAGCGTAAATCATTAAAATTAATTAATTGTAACTCTCTGGATTATTAATTTTTGATCAAATGTAATATTAGTGTATTAAATAAATTTATTTTAACACAGCTTTAAAAACATAATTAAACAAGTAGCAAAAGTTATCAAAACGCTCAACCAAAGTCCTTATTGTATTCTATTTTTAAAACTACTGCAACTATTTCTAATTTAAAAACTAATTAAGTCGAACATCACAAATCACAATTGATGCTGTTCTAGTTTCATACTGATTGCTGTTTAGCAGAAATCACAATTATTCAAAACAAATATATGTGACGTCTAATAAATGGACCCACAAAAAAAGTTTTGGGTTGTGTTTGGACTTCGTCAAACGAAATTATTATTAATTGATTATGAATATTCCTCGTACTGTAACTTTTTGAATTAGTTGATTAAATAGATGGCGTTTACAATGAGACGACTGTAGCGTTGCAGGAAATGCACTACATTTTACTTGTGTATACTTTTTTCAATTTTTTTTTACATTCACAAAACAATTTATTTAATTATTTTTCATTCGCCGTAAATTTTGAAATAAAAAAAAAACGATTATAATTTAAAAAAATTTAGAAACCAACTGAGAATTATTAAACGAAATAAAAATGTAAAACGATGTGCAACATAAATTATTGGATATTTTTAAAAAGATTAAGACCCTAAAATAAAAATATAAGAAAAATAAACGTAATAAAAATGAAATTGGCTTTCTACGAAAGAAAATTTTATTATGTTAATGTTGGAATATGATTTTGTCAATGTGGAAGCCGCGAATGCCACATAGAAGGAGCAATCTAAATGTCCAACTTACACACCATTTCATAGCCATTGCAGCTGTATTCCGATAATAATTCGCCGAATGTTACTTTCGAAACTTTCAAATCGTTCCAAGCTTTTGGCTGCACATATTCACCTCAAAAAAGAAACTTATTATGTAAAACCCCAAGATTGTGATGGCTAAATTACAAGGCCAGTACATAAAATTATTCGTAGCTGAAATATTTCTTGGAAAAGATTTATTTTATCCCCATCCTATTGGAATCACACCTCAGCATGATTAATGCGAGATAAGTAGCACATGATGTTAGTAATTATGTCCTTATTAAAAGTTGACTGTATCACTCGTGTCATCATCTATTCCAATTCTGAAATTACTTTCATTGAAATGTGACAGTTCTGTTTATACACGAACTCATTTAAGTTAAGAGTTAGCTTTATTGTAAAATAAAGGAAGGAAGGAAAAACCCGAAAGGAAAATATCAATTTCGAATTTTAAGAGTTTACAACTGTCAATCTGCTTCACCAAACAACTGTCAGCTAATAAAATCGGTTGTCAAACAAAACAGTATTGTCCACTCAAAGATGTAAATGTCTGTACAGCATTCAATAACAATATAGTATGTCGAATGCAAGAAGAAGAAAAATGCTGGCCAGTCGCCTCCCAGAATGGAAGTACCAATATCACGATCTTAAATAGAAAAATTATATTTTGGATAATATCCCATTTAGTTTTTTATATAATGCTCCAATGTGACTTAGACTCACGAACGCCTATTTTTTTAACTCAGCCACGACTGATAAAAGCAGCTATTATGTGGTTACTTTTCTCAATTTTCTTACTGCTGTTCTGATATACAGCATCTTTATCCTTTTCCTCATAGAGACTCCGGAAGCTTTAAACTGCTGTTCAATTTATTTTCCTTTTCAAGCAAATCACTCACAGCGATTACTTACCAAAAATTATTTTTTTTGTTCTTTTTACTCAAGTCGCTGACGCTGGTCATGACTTGTCTTTTTAACACTTAGGCAGAAACCCTAACTGATGCAGGTACATCAGCTCCTTTATTATATTCTTTTTATTGTATTCAAACAAACACCACACTTTGTTAGTGGTGGAAGTAACAACTTATTTATTATTTATATGGACGAAACTAACATTAGCTTTTGCATTAGAATAATTGTCTCCATGTGTTTACTTAAACAAAAGCACTGTCGTAAGTTTTAACCCTTTCAGTGCCATACATATTTCACCAATATATGCAAAAAATGCCAGTAAAAAGTGCATACTTCACATACTGCATACTGTATATACTTTAAGAAATGCATTCTGAGTTTGTTGTGTAAACATGGCATTTGATGATATCTCCATAAATTGAGCGTTTGATTGAGTCGTATTTTGTATATTAATGTCACTATCTGTACTGTCACAAATAACACTCAACCTCCGATTAACAGGAACAACAATATCACTTCCGCTATCGCTCTTATAATTACTAACGCAGTTTTCAAATTATTCTATCACTTCTACAAATTAATTTGTGTCCGACATTTTGAAATCAAATTTAGAAATATTAAAAAATACTAATCATGATGTTTATGTAAAAATATGCGATCGAAAATAAATAGAATGCAATATAATTAATAAAAATACGAATGTGGTGATACGACAGTCAATTGTGCGCGCCAAAAGTGAACTGCTAAAAGACGTGCTGGCGCGACGCTGACATTTTCTGGAACTATGATAGCAACGCAACGGCGTCCCGTAGCACTAAAACGGTTAATGACTATTTTGCTTGGTTATTACTATGGTAATAGGATAATATCGTATACCGTTATATAGCTCTACCGCATATTGCTGAACCACATGATTAAGGAAATAACGAAACGACCTAGAACTAGAAACTGTCGCAAGCCATTTTTTATGGGTTTGAAACCCAACCCAACTTATTGAAGTCAGAAATAAAACTTTTAGTTTGGGTACGAACAGCTCTATAAGAATGATATTAACTGCAAAAAAATACACTAATTGGTTTTCGAAGCGAAATAGTCCAAAAAATCTTTCTCCTTTTCACCCTTCATCACAGGTGGAAAGGGGCATCAAAGGCCGTAGTGCCGTTTGTCATTTCTACAATATCCATTTCCGACCCCATAAAGTGTATATATTCTGAGTTCTTATGCACAGCGAAGTAGATTGTCAGTCCGTGTTCGTGTTTAAATCAACTTTGCCAAGGCAGTAAATGAGTCAGAGAAAATTTAAGTACGCCAATCGAGGTGCTATTGGAAATCAGCAAGATCGCTCCATATCCTTCGAGGCAGGATGCCACGTCTGCCTCTAAATTTTTAAATATCATTTGGAAGAATAAAGTGACCAATAAAAAAAACAAATATAGAGAATTCAAAAACAAGAAAAAAACATCAAGTGAAAGAATTGGCGCTCGTCCATATTTTCTGAGTTCATAGAAAAGTTCTATTGTGCACCATATTTTCTAAGTTTTCAACATAGGTATCAGGTAGAAGTTTTTGCAGAGAGCTTTTAGGAAATTCTAAAATTTTTTAAAAATGTTTAACCCATTGTGAGCCGATAAATTAATTATGTATATGTAGTATTTTTTTTTTAATTTTTAATTCTTTGTCGCCCCAACATTTGTTTTCATTTTTTTTTTTCTTGGAATTACTTCACTAAACTAGATTTACATGTATGATGAAGGATATATAAGATTCGGCATAGCCTAATATAACACTCTTACTTGTTTTTCGATGATCTTGTGTTGTTCCGTGGAACATCAAATGAGTCAATACCAATGCTTAAGCAGGCCATAATGGCTAAGGACATTTTTTAGTTTAATGAAACATTTATTTTTCTAATCCAAAGCTGTCAGTTGTCAAAATGTTTTTTTTCTTTAATTTGCAAAAATGTTGCCTTAATTTTAAGGCTTCTTTTAGATTTCAAAGATTTAATTCAATTTAAACCAATTTAAATTAAACATTAACCGAACATTTAAGTGTGAAAGGTTTTTTTGCTCATAAAAAAGAAACGAAAAACGTTTTATGTCTCAAATTAATACCATTATTTCTTTTTATTCAAAATAAAATAATAAAATAAACTTTTAGTTGTAATTAATTTTCATTATAATTTCTGACTTGTATTTCTTGTGATGGTTGTTGTATTTTTTGTAATTCATTTTTAGTTTTTGCTTGGTCACTTAACAAGAGCAAAACCTCATTTTTGAAACTGGTTTTTTGTTTAAGTCTTGGCAATTTATTTTATAAATTAGCGTATTCATCAATTTTAATAACATTTTCCAGCCATAAAACCACAACGCAATACTAAAACAACACCACAGCTTCTGACCCGTTGCACACATTTTCACAAGTTACACAAGAAACAGCACAAAGATGAAGGAACAAAGGGATTTTTATTTAGATCAAAAATAAATGTAGTAAATGACTTGGAGTAGTTCTAGTTTTAAATTAACACAAAAAAAACACTTTAAGAAAAAAGGAAAAATTAAATTTTGTTTACAACTTTTTATAAATCATCTACGTCTTTTTCTTTCTCTAATCTGTAAGTTTTTGTATAAATACAAAGAAGTCATATTTCAAAAGAACATTAAAAAATCGGTCAAAAATAAACGAATGGTCCTTCTCATATCCAGAGCTGAAAGTGCTAAGTTTTAGTTTTCTGTCATTTTTATTGCTTTGTATGCTACAGGGAGCAAACTATATACACACAAATAAACAATTAAAAGTATAAATGAAACAAATTATGAACAACCATATTTTTTGGGAAATCACTCGTCATCACTTCTTTTCTTGTAACCAAAAAAAAAAATAAAAAACCAAAATAAAATGAATGAATTGTATTCAAGCTTGCAAATTAAAAGACCTTTCAGAAAATTAAGAAATAAACATGAATATTGTCTTTATACAATTTTAACTTAAATTAGGTTGTATAACAAGAAAATGTATTTGATAACAAGAAAATAAAACAAAATCGTAACTTAAAAAGAACCAAAAAAAAAAACGGCAGCATAAAAAACCAAACGCTTGCAAAAGAAAAAGAAAACATGGCCGCTTTTAAACAAAGAATATTTGAACATACACATGCACACATACATTCAAAAACACACAATCTACTCCTGCATTATATGTAGATGTGTTTGTTATCAAGAAACAAGGAAAGAGGGTGTTGGATAGTTGGAGTGGCCTTATGGACAGGGTGATGATATCATTGTAGTTGTTTATAACATAAACTGGTGTTTAAAGTGTTGCTTTGTTGTTGGTGTTAGCAACACATCTAAAGAGGGTTGGTAGATGTTATTAGATATAGTTTTATTTAGTTTGGCTTTTAGTTGTGGGTATTTTTTTTTTCTTCTCAAAAATTCTTTTAACAATGTTTAAGGATTATTTCGTCTCGACCGAACATGCAATTAATTATAAGCTTAAGGCCTTGAAACCCTTTTCCCAAATGTTTCGCCCAACAACATAACAACAAGAAAAACAACTTTACTAAAGTTCTAATAAAAAACAAAAACAAAAAAAAACTAAAAGCCCAATATAACTTGTACGTACAACTATTCGTTTTAAGATTTAAAAGCTTTGAAATTTATACCACATACTCCACTCCAACTTACATCCGTTTGAATATTATATCTTGGGCAAAAAAAAAATAATTTAAGCCCATTAATAGTATTTAACAGTTACTTGTATTCATTGGTAGTCAGTTATTTTGACACTAAATTGTTAATCCATTTAAATTTCCGTTTGCATGACGTAAAAAAAACACATTTTTAGTTATTCTTTGTCCTTAGAAACCCAGAATTTCGAATACACCTACATTTCAATTTTTTCTCGTTAAATATTGTTCGGACTTGTAGGGATATAATAAAAACTTTCGCCATCACTTTATTTAAATATAAAAAGTAGAAAAAAATTTGTCAGAGTTGGAACATCTATTCTACACATTTCAACCCATTTAACCGAATATTTCAGGCAATTATATAAGACCCTTCACCATCGAAAGTAAAAAAAGGGTATATCTTAGTTTATCATTCCATGTGTAATTTCTACAATATCAACTTCCGACCTCATAAAGTATATTTATTCTGACTTCATATGCATAGCGAAGTCGTCTGAGCGATGTCCGTCTGTCCGTCCGTGTAAGTGTTGAAATCAAGACTTAACAAAAAAAAATAAATCTGCCAATCGATCAGATATAGTGTCGAAAGAGGTGCTATTGATAATCAGCGTGATCGGTCTATGTCCTTCGAGGAAGCAGGCAAAACACCACGCCTACCTCTAATTTTTTCTTGTAATTTGGAACAGTAAAGTAACTACAATCAAAAATATATGGAGCAATAGGGAATTAAAAAAAAAAACATTTAGTGAAAAAATTGGCGCTCGCCCCTATTTTCCGAGTTACGAAAATTTCAAATTTTTTAAAACATCATTATGGGTATCATTTTAAAGGTTGTGAAGGGATATTTAAATAAATACTACAATTCTTAACCCATTAAGAGCCGGTGCCAATTTTATATAAAATTATATATATACAGTACCAAACATTTTTTTATTTTTGTTGAAACTTTTGAAGTTTTCTTTTTTTTTTCTTTTGCTAATAAATTCGTATTATTAAAGTTAAGAATATTGATTAGAGTAGAAATACAAGTTTACGGCCAGCGTTACCGCTTTGGTCCAATCGGACCAAACTTGGTAGTTTTTGTTTTTAAAAAAACAGTTTGGTAGTTTGATTGGTTTGTTTAATTTTTTTAAATTTTTGGTAGGTTTTCCTCCTGTAGCAATTTTTTAGCATAGTAAATTTTTCATCTTAAAAATTCAGAACATAAAATAAAAAAAATGTAACTTTTAATAAAATAAACAATAACTTTGATAGTGTTACCACTATTTTCAAAAACTGTTTTGGGTGTACTTAAAAACATCTCTGCTTTTTTGCATAGAGATCTTTAAAGCTATAACCATCTCTGGTTTAAGAAACGCGAACTATTTTATGAAATTGAAATTAACAATATTTTTAAGTGAAGGTTTATTTTCAAGTGTATGTATTAAAAAACTAATAGACAAAATGGAAAAGTAATTAAACTTTATTAATTCTAAATATGTATCTATTAATTACATAAATATTTACTAATATTGCATGTATTTTTTCAGATTTTTATCAAAAACTCCAAAATTAAATGAAAATAATATAATAATATAATTTCAGAAACGACATTCCATCAACCAGGTAGATCCACCCTTAATATTTTTGTTTTAAAACATTTTTAAATAATATAATACTTTTAGTGAACATTGTAAAGAAACAGTCAAAAGAAAATTTAGAACCGAATGGTTGAGCGAATTTGATCGGCTCCAGGAAAGGGATGGGTGTTAATTCTGCATAGTATGCTCTAAAACTATTTTGAAACCAATGAATTATATGTGATATTTTTTGTATTTTAAATTCCTTTTGTTTTTTTATCTGTATACATTTTGTATACACATACATACATCCGTTATTTTAAATGAAATATTGCCTTTATGTTGTTGTTTTATGTATATTTTTATGTTTTTTATAAAAACTGTAATTTTTTATTATATTACTATATGAGCCAAAATAAAAATTTTGATTTTATTGAAGAATTGCATTTTAAAATTTTTGGTAGGATGTTAACGATTTTGGCAGGATTTTTGAAAATTATTGGTAGGAAGTAAATTCCTTGTGTGGCAACGCTGTTCACGGCTGCGGATGCGGTTTTTTTATATATGACGTTTTGACAACATAAAACGTTCAACGAATCCGCATGAAATTATAATCTATTTTAATTTGAGTGCGTTTTCTCTCAAGCTCTCAATTTTGATTTTTTTCTCTATCAGCATGTTGCCACAGTTATAATATTTTTCTAACAAAAAATACCATTTGTTAATATTTTTGTGAATGACTACGAAAAAAGAAGAGAAATAAAATGTAAAAAGTCTTTGAAAATAAACAACAATTTTGAAATATTGCAATTTATTGCTTATTTACATTTGAAAAAAATTTAATTATATTTCAATAAAAAAGAATAAATAAACAAATAAACAAATAAACAAGTAAACAAATAATAAAAAATGACAATAAAATCTGCATCCGTCGCCGCAACTCATTTTATTTGTTTTTTTTTCTGACATGCGGAATCCGTCGCCGCAACCGTAAGGTTGTAATTCTACTCTTATTCAGAGTTTTTTATGTTTATGTACTTTTATCGTGTTTAATTTCTTTAAATGCATAAAAATAAAAATATTTATTGAATCTTTGTTGTGTTTTATATATATGAGCAGTAGCAAAATGGTCATATGGATATGCCTTTCCTGCCCGCCGTCTCAAAGTACAGGGACCGATCTTGCTCATTTTCAATAACAAAATTTTCGAAACTAACCCGAACACGGACGGGCAGACTTCGCTATGGATACCTAATGAGGATATTGTAAAAATGACAAACGGTGTCAGTATAAAGGTGAGGGTATAAAAACGATTTATAACTACAATAATTTCAACAACTCTTTTAAAGTAAAAGATTTAAGATTGATTACCAGCACATTATCTCGAAATCTTAAAAAAGGTAAAACTATACATCCACATTATTCAACAGTATAGTCTGTCAAAAGTCGCGTAATTTTTGTAATCATATAGTTTTTATTATTTTCGATATTTTGCTATTTTATCGACATAACACTAATAATTATTTAATATAAAGAGGGAACATTAAACATATCACATTCGATAATCTTTTCGATTTAATATTGTATCGAGTGTTTTTCCATCCCCTTAGAAGTTGAGGAACCATCACAGTACACTCGCTTGACATTTATGTTTTTATGTTTTTTGTTTAGTTTTTCTAATGAACAAAATTGCCACATATGGAATAAAACCAATCTATAAAAAAGTCCATCAGCGGACCTAATTTCTTAAAAAAATTATGGCCGAGCTTCCGTTCCATCGGCGTGTTGAGATTAAAATCTGGCGATAAGTTAATTTCAAGAAATGCACCTGCTAGTTAACTTCAGAGGTCGTGCGGCAACTTGACAACTCTTAATTATTTCCTGTGGGCCACATGCAATCACTGATAAACCAGCAACAATTAATGCCTTGAAGGCCAGCATTGTTCATGCTATTCATGACATATGGCCAGTAATGCACAAAGTTAGTCATCCAGAATACTTTTCGTCAAGAACAACCACTAAAGCAGTATGTCTGAAGTCACTTTCAAATATGAATGCCATATATTGATCTTTGGAATAAAGCAATATTTTTGCGTTTTTTTGTTATTGTGGTGGTTTCTTTTATTATTATTATTTTTTTTTGTGTGTTGTTGATGCCATTTGTTCAAAGTAAACCAACAAGTTTCCGTGGTGTAGTGGTTATCACATCCGCCTAACACGCGGAAGGCCCCCGGTTCGATCCCGGGCGGAAACACTTTTAGTTTAAATGTTTTACAATTAATTTTTATTTGTTTATGTTCGTATTCCTGTCATTTTTTTTAGTTCGTATTCTTAAACAATCGGGTATGTGATGAAAATCGATTTCAATATAAAATCAAGTAGAATAAGGTAAAAGGTGTGATGTGGTTATTTTTTCGTTTTTATGTTCTCGATTTCAAATTTCATTTTGTTCTATGAAAATGTAATCGTTTTGCCATGTGATAAAAATCGTTATTATTACTTTAAACTCGTTTTTAATTCACATAAGCATTGCATTGATAATTTTGTTATTCACATTAAAAACGTAAAGAAAAATGTAAGTTGAATTTATTTAAGCATAAAAATAAAAATAATTTTTTGTTGTAGATTTTTAAGGGGAAAACACAAGAATTTATGGCAAGAGGATGCCTTCATAAATTTTAATAAAAAGTTTGAATTAAGTTTTTGCGTTCATTTCGAAGTAAAAATCGAATTTCCAGCTACGTCATTTCTTATAGTTACAGCATCTTTTAAAGGGCAGATCCGATGGGGACTTTGTCATCTATTTTATAGCTTTCATTGCTGATTGATTTTAGAGAGTTGCATAGATTATGCAAAGCACAACAAATATTTATAACTTGAACTGCTTTCCACGGTTTATACTACAAGGTTCTAAACAAACACCTAAACCGACTTTTCAGAACCCCAGTTGTCCTCTCTACAATATTTCTGCCTGACTGGGTGTATAGACAGTACACACGGTCCTATAGCGCCAAGTAAACCATATTTTTCAAAAAGAAATTGTTTAGATTTTCTTAAATTTTCTTCGCTGGATTCTAATTTTATGAATACTAGGCAAATTTTTCTTTCCAGGCAGTTTAACATTTTTTTCAATGATTTTGATACTGATGTACGATGCATTGATATGTTGCGTTTGAAGGCATGGTTGGAGTTTTGGTTAAAACACCATGGAATTAAAGCAAAAATGGAAAATGAAATCGATCGAAATTCATCACACTCTTATCGATTTGGAAACTCGATTTACTTTTCAAGTCGATCGAAATTCATCACATACCTGAATAACAGAAACTATCTCTAAAACCAGTTGATAACATTTTTTAAAGACTATGATCTCCTTTTCCATGTAACCTAGACCAAATTCCAACCAGTACTGGACATTCATATCCAATGTGCAATTAAGTCTCAGCATCTTCCTCATCGTTTTCTCTGATATAATTCTTGATAATACTTAAAACTTTAATGATCTATTACCAATGATATTATTCAACCCCAGCCACCTCTGTTGTGGCCAAGTATTTTTTCGACTTCCTGCAGAAGGGTTCATCAACAGTGATGAACCCAACTAGCTGCAGCGAGTATGAAAATATGTATTCCATTACAAATATTACGAATAATCGAATACATGGAATGCCAAAATTACTGACACAATTTTTAAGTAATAAATGCCGAAACGGAATTTCCTATCATCTCAATAGGAAAACTACACAATATTGAACACACAGCAGACTACAGGCCCTCACACAATAACATACACTTACATTCAAACACCCAATACTTTCCCAAAAAAAAAACAAATGGAAGGAGCACTTTTTAAAGATAATAACAACTAGCTCTCACACACAAAAATATAAATGGAAACCAAAGGATGCTTAAGAAATCTACAGAAGAATAAGTAAAAACTATTATTTATTCCCAAAAGTTTAAGGCAACATCATTATCTTTTATGTACATAAAAATATAAAATTTAGGCATAAACACACACACATGTGTAAATAAATATTCTAAACTAAAATCGCCTCTAGAGAGGATGTTTAATGATAACAATCCTTTTCTTTATTTTTAACATAAATACGCACACACATATACACACACATATTCCATATCACATAAGTATGCATGTGTTTGTTTAGTTGTGTTTCAAAACTCTTAGTTTGTTTCTTTAGAAAATGTCCATATTTTACATATGCCAGGATATTTAAATCCTTATTCCCCCCACTCCGAATTCTATAAAAGTTTTTACACCCTTTTCATTTGAATTTTCAAAAAGTTCTTCTAATTTATTTTAGATTTCTATTTTGCCAGTTATGCAAATATTCTTCTTAGTTTTTTATGCTCAACTTAACCCTTATGAAAGTATAAACTTTATATTTGAAACTTTATTTTTGGAGCATGAGTTTGATTTTAAGATGGAAGTATTCTTGAAACAGACACCCTATTCATTCTATGAATTTTGTACTTTTTTCAACTTGCAATGTCTGCAAGTAATTTTGATATTCTAAGATTTGTGTTGTAAATTGTAAAATTGTTTTATATTTTTATAAATGTCCCAATAACCTTTTAAAAGGAAAAAAAAATTGTTTAAGTAAATTCTTAGAAATAAATCATTTAAATTTTAAATAAAAGCAAAAATATGAGATATTTGTTTGACTTCGGCAGATCTCTCCCAAGGGCTACATTTCCTAAATCTTTTACTTTATAACATCAGATAATTCGAGAAAATACGTCCTTAAAGTTCACTCTTATTTCTATTAGAAAAATCTGATTCAGCGATTCCCTAACGTTTTAAAAAAACCTTAAAATATATAAACTTTTTTAAGTAAAAAAAACGTGATTAAAATCAAAGGTCAAAAATTAGGTGGCCGTGGCTACAATTCGAAACGCAATCGTTTTTTTTGGCATCAAATTTGGACAAGAATGTACCTGAGCATTATTTTCAATAATTCTTGCGGTCAACAAATATTAAAAAAAATTGTAATACACACATTTTTTAATTTTATACGTATAATGGTTTAAAAGGTAAGTGCATACACATCAGTTACATAACCTATGCGGAAACCGATTAATTTTTATTTCCAACCGACTTCAAAAGAATAAGGCGGTTAACAATTCAACTGAAAGTTGTTTTTTTTTGTTTGTGCCTGCATAACTCAGTCATTTCTAAACTGAATTTGAAATTTGTTTCTTTATTTGAAAAGCTATGCTTAGAGATTGGTCTCGTTTTAAAATCAGCTCACAATTTAAAAAATTAAAGGGTGTCCCCATACAAAATACATGTTCTTTAAGTGTATTATTAACCGTAAAGGGCACCACTCTAAAATGAAACACGCTGATTATCACTTTACCTCCCAATATCAAAAATTAATTTAAAAATATATCTAAAGATTAAACGGTGTCCCCATACGTGACGGCAAATTGACTTATATAGGCCTATGTTTTGAACCGCTATAGAAAAACGCCTGAAAATTAGACAAAAAGACTATTCTGTGACCGTTGTAATATCAGGTATAAGTTTGCAAAATTCGAAATTAAAGGGTTCCCCAATAGATAATTTAATTCTTTGTATATAGCCAGTTCTAGACAGATGGTTGAAATTTACAAAGTCCGGTGTAACAACAAGTATAAAGTTTGGATTTGGAAATTAAAAGTGTGCCAATAGTTCATATTATTTGATGTATGTGAACAAATTTTTGAACCGTAGAAGAGTCGAAGTTAACTTCATGTCTGTGTTTAACAGTTCTAGACAAACGGTTAAAATTTACGAAGTCCGCTATAATATCGAAATTAAAGGCTGTTCCGAAATTTATGTAATTTGACCCATCCTCTGAACCGTTATATACAATTACTTGAAAATCGAAAAAAATGTTCACTACTTCGTCTGGTATAATAAAATATATATAAATACTTAAATTAATAAATTAAAGGGTGTTACATTAGTTGATGCAATTTGATGTACGAGGGCTGCTCTATATATTTCTGGCCTAATAGTGAAAATGCGAATATTTATAATCAAAAATTGTTTTATTGTTTTTCAAAGTATTCTCCAGCATGATTTATACACTTTTGCATGCGCTCAAACCAGTTGTCGAAGCACTTCTTCCACTCCGATTGAGACATCTCTAAAACATGGTTTTTGAACACTTCAACAGCTTCTTCTGGCGACGAAAATCGTTGACCACGCATTTTTGCTTGATGTGCGGAAACAAGAAGAAGTCATTAGGTGTGTCGACGTTTTGGCGGGTCGAAAACGCTCTGGTTTGAGCCGATGTGTGAGAGCTCGCATTGTCATGGTGAACAATGATTCGTCTTCTCTTGTTGGTTTTTCGAATTTCTCCGATGACTGCAGGCAAACAAATTGTAGTATACCACTCAGAAGTGACCGTCCTACGTTGCTCAAGCGGAACAGTCGCCACATGACCAGTTTTGCCGAAGAAACAGGCGACCATTTGCTTCGAGGTCCTTCTTCCACGAACAATTTTCGTTGGATTTTGTTCGTCTTTGAAGACCCACACGGTCGATTGTTGTTTCGTTTCGGACTCATACGCATAGATCCATGATTTGTCACCTGTGGCGATCTTACAAACGACTTTTGAAGCACCGCAATCGTATTTTTCCAACATTTCTTTGCACACGAGAATTTTTTTGAGCGACTTTCAAATCGTGCGGGATCAAACGAGAGCAAACCTTTTTTATGGCCAGGTGTTCATGCAGTATCGAATGTATGCTGGTGGAAGAAATGTCCAAGGATGTCTCTATCTCTCGGCATGTCGCATGTCGATCTTGCATTATGAGTTCACGCACGGCATCAAAGTTCTCTGGCACAACAGCCGTTTTTGGACGACCTTCGTCTTTGAGCGAGCTTCGGCCACGATTAAATTCATTATACCAATTTTTCACAGTGCTATAGGATGGTGTTTCATCGCCATACAAAGATTTAAGTTCATCAATGCACTCTTGTCGTGATAATGCACGTCGAAAGTTGTGAAAAATGATGGCACGAAAATGTTCACGAGTTAATTCCATTTTTTTCTATATTAATTTTTTCAAGTCACTGTAAACAACACAAATAATGGTCGTACGTCAAAACGTTTTGAGTACGATTATGCTTAAAAATGACAAACTTTCCAATGGAAATGTCAGATTGCACTTGGCAGCACTCAATGTTGCCAGGTCAGAAATATATATAGCAGCCCTCGTATATGGCCAAACTGTTGAACAATTGTAGACAGACGGTTGAAATGTACAAAGAAACTATGTTGTTAAGTTCGCTATAACAACAAGTATAAAATTTGGATTGGAAAGTTAAAGGGTGTCTCAATAGTTAACATAATTTGATGCATATCGCCAAATTTTTAGACCATTATAGATATACAGCTAATATCGTTTTTTTTTCTAGAATTATTAAATGTTTTATTGGACATAGTAATCGACGTTCTGTTTAAATTTAAGTGTTTGTTACTTTAAAGGCTTAAAATACAAGGCAATATATGTAAAATTACATCAGCTTTGAAGACATCCTTTAGTTTCGCGCAAATAAGTTTTGTGCAAATTCAAGCAGTTTACTTAAGCGGTTCAAAATATATGGCTATATATATTAAGTTGTATCACCTTTGGGGACACCCTTTGTTTGAAATATTTAAAGTTTTTTGTATAGCGGACTTAGAAGTACGCATTCTATTTTACTTTCAAATGTTTGACTGGAACGTATTGTTATTGTTAAATTTTCGTCTATAACGATTCAAAAGGCTATTTATATAAAATTAGATCATCTACGGGCACACCCTTTATTTTATAACGTTATAAATATTGTCAAAAGAGATATAGAAGAACATATTCTCTGACATTTTTAAATGTTTTACTAGAACGGTTCATAAGATAATGACATATAAATGAAATTCCGTTACCTATGACGATACCCTCTAACTTTTTATACATGTCATTGTGGTTATTGTATCATACACCCTGTTTAAACTCCAACTGTATGTCCATAAGAATTAAAAGAAAATACTTTATACCAACAATAAATTCACCTATAGGGACACCCTTTATTTACCAATTCTCAATTTTATAATTTTTTTAATGTTATAGTGGTTCTAAAGAACATATATGTAAATTTTAACTGTCTATCTATAAGGAATCAAAAGATAAGTCCATTTATATCTAATTTATTCGTGTATAGGCACACCCTTTAATTTATAATTTTGTATATGTTGTTCAAGCAGACATAGAAGTACATAATATGTGTAATTTTCAAGTGTTTGACTTCAACGATTAAACGAATATGGCCGTATAAGTCTAATTGGATCAACTTTGAGAACACCCTTTAATATTTAAGTTAATTTTTTTTCCTGTTATTGTTTGATACCAACTTGGTTAAATTTGTATATGGGTGTCTGTTACTATTCTGTAGATATATAAACATCATGTGTGTTGTATGGTGGCACCCCTTCCTTCTAAATATTATTACCTTTTTTAAATAGGACCATTTTGTAACTGTTACCTTTCACTTAAAATAATAGTTTGGTTCAAAACTAGTAAAGTACTGGGGCAAAAAATAACAAAAAAAATTACACACGAATTAAATTGGATCTGAAAACAACATTTTTTTCTTTTTAAACTTTAAATATTTAATTACGAAATTTTTTAATTTTTCATTATTAATCAGGCATTTAATTAAATATGAACCTGAAACCAAATATAATTTCTAATAGGTGCAAGAAATATTTTCAGTGATTCTACATTTATTAATAACCTCTTGCTATTCTTGCCTTTTTTCCTTCTCCTTCTGAATCCCGTATCTTTTCGTAGATAAATTCCCAAAAGCATCCAATTAATATTCTCATGGCATGTTTAGCATAAAATAACTTCTTTTAAGTAATATATTTTCTTAAAAAACACAAAATTTTTAACCCTTTATTAAGAAACAAAAAAAGTATCAACTGGACATTTCCACCCCTTTTCTTACACCTCTTAAAGAGATAATAAAGTAGTCCTGCAACGTATAATAAAAAGAAGCTGCAGCATCTTTTGACCAAAAAAAGGGTGTCTTTAAATACATCAAACAGCTATTGGTCAGAGGTCAAATTTTAAGAAAAATTCTCACAGTTTTTTGAAGAAATTTCAACTAATTTGGAATTAAATTCTTATGATGGGAAAAATCCAAAAAAATCTATATTGAGATAAATTTTTGTTATAATTATAAAAAGTAAGAAACAGGACAAGCCTGTTTGCCTTAAAGATATTTAAGGAAACATAAATATTTTATAAAATCGTTTTTTTTTATTGTAACAGAAGTATTAAGAAATAAAATCAAAAATTCCTAACTCTGTTATAGAGTTTTTTCTTAAACGCCACTCAACTATTCTGATAATTGCAATGAAATGGTCAACTTAAATATTTGTCAGTGTGTTTTTGTATTTGCAACTACAACTATCGAACGCTCCGTGAGTGGTTTATTAAAAAATCCATTAACTTTAACATTTATAAAGCTGCGAGATCACATAAAAACTTCTTAAAACTTTTTAATCCATAAACAGCTGATTGAATTTAATAAAAAAGGAATGTAAAATTAACAGAAGCGTTTTCGTTTTGTCCATACTTTTGTATAAGCTATATTTTAGCCCAAAAGAACTAATGAAAAGGTTTGTTGTCCACTGAATTGTCATACTTCTCATTTATAATCAGCGTACTTTGTCAAATCATCATGATAAGACTGATACTTGAACATCGTTACCAAATATATTTTGGAAAAATGTCACGATTTTTATGGCACTGTTCATCTGAGCAAGCCATCCCTCGAACTGCGGACAGATTTCGTACGACATAATCTTCCTACATGATTAAATTACATCAACATATCGCACACCTAGTTCAAAAATGACTCAACTGAAAATTTTAACTTTTCAGAAATCGAAAAAAAAAACTATTTGTCCTAAATAAAAATGGTAACTTTGGACAATTTAGTAGAAAATCCATACTGATTATGATATAAAAAGTTCTCTTTATTTGTTTTATATTTCAACACTAGATAATGACCAATTTAATTAAATTTTGACTTGAGTCACTTTTGAGCTATGTGTGCGATATCGAAGGAATATGCGTACTGAAGAACATATCGCAGCTATAAACGGAAGTTATATCTTCATCTTAATTTCTCATTTCGTCTTCAGCCTAAGTAGAAATTTTGGCAAAAATCCAGAGTTGCAAAACAATCGATAGTACTATCGATAATATCGACAGTTTTATTTTTGGCTAATTATTGATATTTGTTACGATACCTATAGTATCGGAAAGCGATCGTTGCCAGAATTACGACTTAAAAATATCGATAGTTTTTAGAAATCAATCAAAACTGTGCTATCGATAGCTTTTAAGCAAAATATCAAAAATATCGAATGTTCCGACTGTCGATTTTTTGACAGCTCTACGAAGATCTTGGCCTACACCCATTAAAGACTTATCTCTGGCAGGAATTAATGTCACGAGACCACCATAAGCGTTGTTCTTACAGCTATTTTACTCTGAAGCAGTTAGAAATTGAACCGATGTCTTATCGTAAAATTGCATTCGGCGATGAGGCTCAGTTTTGGCTTAATATGTGTGTCAAAAAACAAAGTTGTCGCATATAGAGTAAGAACAATTCACAACGTTCACTAGAGTCGCTCCTACATCCACCAAAACATTTGACTTTTTTTTTAAAGGAGGTTTCCATACAGTGACATGATTGACATGATGACGCTGTGTGCCATAAGGCGCCCTAGACCATCGACTTGTCAAAATCAAAATTTAACACTAAATTGATTTCAAACACGTCTCGATTATTTCCTGTACAGCCACATAAATTTACTGAGTTATGTTGAGAAAACATGAACAATTGACGCCTGGAAGGCAGGCCATCATTGTTTGTGTTATTCGTGACAAAGTCCAGCAATTATTGAAAAAAATTTCAAATGTTTATTTAAATCTTTCAATAGAAAAACCTTTTTGATTAAAAATTTATTTTTTTGTATTATTTTTCACAATTTTAGGTTCTAACGGCCTAAAAAAACACCTGTTTTTCCTTTTGTTGGAAGTATAGATACTGGCAACACGTACATATACATCTGCGTTTATATATATTTATTTTGTGACTTTTAAGGCTGCTATTTTATAATTTCTATCATAGGCTGACCTTAGAAAAATACCTGCTGGAATGTATTGTATGTTGATCATATTAATTGACAAAAAATATGGTAAACTATTAATCAAACAATTATCAATTGAAATAATTAGTTAATCGATTAATCGAGTAAAAGTAATGTTATAGTATTTTTCAGATATATACGAATTAATACAGTAAATTAAGAAATTTAGAAATTAAGAAAATAAAACCATTGACTAACGCAAATTTTACAATTCCCCGAAAAGATCTAAAAATTTCCAAAATGGTTTTTTTATGTTTTTCTTTGCTAATAGTGAAAATGCGAATATTTATAATCAAAAATGGTTTTATTGTTTTTCAAAGTATTCTCCAGCATGATTTATACACTTTTGCATGCGCTTAAACCAGTTGTCGAAGCACTTTTTCCACTCCGATTGAGACACCTCTAAAACATGGTTTTTGAACACTTCAACAGCTTCTTCTGGCGACGAAAATCGTTGACCACGCATTTTTTTCTTGATGTGCGGAAACAAGAAGAAGTCATTAGTGGCCAAGTCAGGGCTGTACGGCGGATGATCCATTAATTCGACGTTTTGGCCGGTCAAGAACGCTCTGGTTTGAGCCGATGTGTGAGAGCTCGCATTGTCATGGTGAACAATGATTCGTCTTCTCTTGTTTGTTTTTCGAATTTCTCCGAAGACTTCAGGCAAACAAATTGTAGTGTACCACTCAGAAGTGACCGTCCTACGTTGCTCAAGCGGAACAGTCGCCACAGTACCAGTTTTTCCGAAGAAACAGGCGACCATTTGCTTCGAGGTGCTTCTTCCACGAACAACTTTCGTTAGATTTTGCTCGTCTTTGAAGACCCACACGGTCGATTGTTGTTTCGTTTCGGGCTCATACGCATAGATCCATGATTCGTCACCTATGGCGATCTTATAAACGTCTTTTGAAGCACCGCAATCGTATTTTTGCAACATTTCTTTGCACCAATCGACACGAGCCTTTTTTTGAGCGACTTTCAAATTGTGCGGGATCCGACGAGAACAAACCTTTTTTACGGCCAGGTGTTCATGCAGTATCGAATGTATGCTGGTGGATGAAATGTCCAAGGATGTCTCTATCTCTCGGTATGTCGCATGTCAATCTTGCATTATGAGTTCACGCACGGCATTAATGTTCTCTGGCACAACAGCCGTTTTTGGACGACCTTCACGGAATTCGTCTTTGAGCGAGCTTCGACCACGATTAAATTCATTATACCAATTTTTCACAATGCTATAGGATGGTGCTTCATCGCCATATAAAGTTTTAAGTTAATCATTCTTGTCGTGATAATCCACGTCGAAAGTTGTGAAAAATGATGGCACGAAAATGTTCACGAGTTAATTCCATTTTTTTCTATATTCATTTTTTTAAGTCACTGTAACAACACAAATAATGGTCGTACGTCAAAACGGTTTGAGTACGATTATGCTTAAAATGACAAACTTTCCAATGGATATGTCAGATTGCACTTGGCAGCACTCAGTGTTGCCAGGCCAGAAATATAAATAGCAGCCCTCGTATATAATAAATAAAAATTATAAATTTTTTTACATAATAGTTTCTATCAAATAGCTTTCAAGGCAGTATTAAAATATTATACATTTGGCAATAACTTTTGAATAACTAACAAAGAATTGATTCCCCGTTTTTACTAAAAATTATAAAAAATCTAAACTTCCGATTCCTTAAACAATATACTGTTCAAATTTAAAACTCAAACTTGCTTACAGCTAAGCTAGAATCGTGTGAAGATTCGTCAAATTCGTTTAGAAACTATGGAATTGTTTAAATTTCTTACTTAATCCCCCACTGTTGGTCGTCATTTCTACACTTGTTTCTTAAGCAAAAGATTGCAGTGAACAAAAAAAGTTATTATCAACTTTAAGATTGAAAATTTATTAAATTTTAAACTGATTAAATTGTTTACTTGTTAAAAAAATTTTTGTTTCTTTTTGTATGGATGATTCCATTAATTATACAATTAAAATTTGTTTGTTTTTCAATTAAGTATATAATTACGCCGATTACCAATTTAATTCAATTTTAACCTGAAAACACATGAAATTTTTAATAGGAGCTTCAACTTTTTCTGCGACCTCACAACATCAACATTAATTTCATTTTCTATTTTTAGATAAAGCTGAGTTCTGTCATGAGAACGGAGTTTCGTTATAAGAAAGACAATCAATAAATAGCAGTCAACAAATACTGAAAAATGTTTTTTTTAATTAAATTAAAAATACGGGAAAAACTTTAATAAAACAATTAATTTCCAAAAAAAACATTGTGCTATCTTCTATATTATCCAGATTTAAATTATAAATTACCGATATTGATTATTGAGGGTGAAAGAACCTCTCTATAGCCATTTCGCTACCGCTTACTTAGCTATTCAGCAAACTTCTTACAAATATTTTAAATAAACTAAAGATTTTTGTCCAAGCAATAAAGTGAAGCAAAAACAACAATAACCAACAATGATTATGTTTTTCTTTGTATTTTCTACTGTATACGACCGACTTTTGTTCGGCTCTCTTATATATATTAAAGATAGTTTATTTAATATGTTTGTGTAAAGTTTCCTGAAAAGCAAAGTTAGCGGTAGCGAAATGGCCATAGAGAGGTTCTTTCACCCTCAATAATCAATATCTGTGATTTATAATTAAAATCTGGATAATATAGAAGATAGCACAATGATTTTTTTGGAAATTACTATATTCTTTTTTTTAATTTCATATGATCCTGATGCCGTAATGGTCTGCTTTATTATACTCCTTCACATTTACTTTTACCGCAAGTGCCTTAATTATTATAACATTTGAAAATAACATTTCGAATCTTGTATTAAATATGAGATAATTAAATTTTCTAATAATTTTTTAAATTATGCACTTTTTGTAAAGTTTTCAAAAAAAAAAATTGTCAAAAAAAAACCAACTAGAAACAAAGGGATGAATATAAAATATTAAAATCAATTTACACAAATTTTACAAAAGTCTTAATGTACAGCTTCAAGCAATTTCTTATATTTTCAATGAGAAACTAAAATCCTTGAAATAAAGGACTCACTACTACATGCAAAATTATATAAAAATATATGTTGACACACACACATACATATATATATATATATATATATATATATATTTACATACATACACACATGTATTAACAACAAGTTATTTGCTAACTTCTTTTTACTTTTTAATGGAAAACTGTTTAAATAAATGTTAAAGTATATTTGTATGAATTGTGTGTGTATGAGAATAGAAACTAACTTCTTTAAAATTCCTAATGAATTTCCTACCAACATAAAAAGGAACTAAATAAGTAACTTTAGATAAAACTTTATCATTCCTCTAGATTTTCATAAAATGTTTGCAAGGCAGAAAGAGTTGGAGGCATGAAGCCAAAGTCTTATTAATATTATATACATCTTAGTTTGTGCATGTGAGCATGTGTGTGCGTTAAAGTATGTATTTTTCTAAAAGTAGTTAAACACTTTATGTAGTCAAGGATTCCATTTTGTAACTCGAATCCTTAATAAAGTACAGACAGAATGGTACTCTTAAAGGCAGAGAAACTTTTCTTATCATCATTTTTAGTTTATTTTTTTTTTTCTTATTGTTCTGTTGAACTTTTCTATGCAAACTACTAGAGCATGAGGTTTTAGTTTTTCAACTTTATTTTATTTTTAAAGGAAAACAAAAAAATCCCATTTATTTTAGAAGCAGATATTTCTTCTCTTTCGTTTTTTTTTTACTTCTTTATTTAGAAAATTCCTTCTGCAAATAAGTTAAAGTTCTTCGTTTTTTGTTTAGCTGATGCTTGTGTGTTGAAATTTCAACAGAACAAAACTAAAATGAATAAAAATAAAAAATAACAAAACCTTGTAAAAGAAATAAATGATGTCAACATTTGCTGTTGGTGGTATTGGCTAAAAATAATGTCATAAGTTTAGAAAAATATTCTGTGGAAATTTTGCAACACGAATATTTTCTATTGTCATAATGAAACTCTTTGATTTGTTATTTCTTTTATTTGAAAGTTTTTGTGTCTTTCATAGAAGGTTATGGTAATTTATGATCATCTTAAAGACAATGTGACAAACAGCTTTTGTAGGAAAGATGTCCACGTTAATTTTGCGCTCAAATTTCATTTGTACAAAGATTGAAGATATTTTAGACATAGCGGTTCACTACCTTATTTTTACAACATGCAGTAAGGAATATGGGAAGTATCACGTTTTTTTTTTTAATACAAAAAATTAAATATTTACGAGAATTTTTGAAACTCACTTTGTGCATCTAATGAAAAGCAAATTTGAACAAAGAAACGAAACTTTACATTAATGAACTGATTGGTATTGAACTGGTTGGTATTGACAAATCCCGAGTCCAGGGATTAATAAAATAAAACCCAGTTTTTTGGGATTGAAATTTTTTTTAACTTTTACGTATTAAGAAAAATCTATTAATTGAATATTTTTATTAATATTTGAAAATAATAAGAAGTTTCTTATTTAAAAAACTGTCTCTTGGAAAAGCCTATAAAAAAATATTGAATTATATCTTAAGCATAACTAACTTTTCTAATTGTTTTCTGTAAATAAAATGACAGCGAGAAATAAGCCATCGTTCATTTCTATAATAAGTTTTAAGCATCAGTATTAAAAAATTTAAATAATGATAGCAAAGTCTAAATAAAAAGTGTAAGTCACGTTATTGTAGGAATGTCGGTTAAAAGTGACTTTAAAGAGAAGTTTTCTCTTTTTCGATATAGAATAAATTTTTAATCCATTAAATAGAATGATGTTCACAAACTAAAAATATTGTAAAATAAATAAACAGAATTATTCCGAAATACCTAAAAATCCTCGAAATTACACGAGGAACAATCGCAAAAAATCGCAATATTTCGGTACTGATATTAACAAAACCACAAATCCAGGGATTTATAAAATTAATTCCGATTGGCATCCCTTCTCATAGTACACGTCAATAATCTTAATTTTGTGACCACTTCACTTGGAGATGCTTAATAGCAATTGGGCGCTGCGTCTTATAGCAAGACACCAGAAAGCAAAAAAGGCTGCCAAAAGAGTAAATTAGTGTAACTAAAGATATGTTTGTTTAACACTATGGGGACTTTGTACTAGCAATTTAAATGGCACAAAAAACATGGTTCACTGCAGGTTCAGGCCTTTAAAAAAAGTTGTTTAATCAGATGTTGTGCCGCTATTTCTTACTTTATGTAGTTGCAGTTATTGTGATATTTTCTGCAATGAGACATTGATGTTTCATATGACATTAGAAAAAAAGTGGCGGTGTACTTTTACTTAAAAAAAAAAAAACTAACGTGGGTTGACCTTTACATAAAACAAAAATAGCAAGATTTTTTGAAGAAAAGAGTTCGCATAGATATAATGGAAATTAATGAAATTCCTTGTCTTTAAACTTAAAGAAAATTTTGTGGCCGACAAACAAAATTGATTATGTGAAAGTAAAATGTTTAAAAATGTTCCTTGATACATTTTAAGCTCGTTTCATACTTTTATACTGAGCATTAAGATTTTTCATATACCTAAGTATTATGAAAGAGTGTAATAGTGTGAAAGCAAATATAATTTATATGTCAAGTAATACGAAAAGGAATTTGACGTTCCATAATACAAATTCATTTTTAGAAATTTTTCTAAATACTACGATTATTCATTTTATCAGAGTTGTTTTGCTGCTTCTAACCCAGCCAACTATTAATTGAGCACTCCTAAAAAAGACTTTTAGAAGAACCCACCTAGGGAGATATTTCTGAGCATGCATAAAAATGGCTCACTTTATGACTCCTATATGACACCCAAAAATTTATGCATCTTTAGAGCTCTTTAAGAGACAAAATATATATCAAAAAAATAAATTAAGCTGAACCAGTTTAGTAGGATAAAATCCATAATTTCTGCAAGTATATTCGCATTCTTATGGTTTGCTGGGTATTTTCATTTTACCTGAAGTGTGATAGTGTAGAACCAATATGGATTTTTTGACAATCACAACAATTCTCATTAGATTTATAATAATATTGCCGTAAGACTTGGGCCTTTATCGACACAAACGAAAAATATCTTGAGAAGTGAAATATTTTTGTTAAACAAATATTTAGCTAAATCACTTCTGCTCTTTCTACAATTTATTTTTGGACTGACAAATTAAAAACAAAAATAAAAATAATCATTTTTTTCGTTGACGTCCATTTTTTTGTCTGTTATTAAGAAGTTGTTATAAAAAAAGTGTTTACATTTTTCTAAAAAAGTAATTTTATACAAAATAATATACGAGTATAAGAAAACTAAAGTCAAATTTGTGTTTTTACTGAAAGAATTGGAGAACCCAATTTTTGAAAATTTTATAAACTTTTTTAGTAATTGTGGGTTTTACATTAAACAGTCTTATACTTTTATTTAGTGTATAAAAATAAAATAAACACTTTTTAAGGTCTATACGCTGTGAAGTTCTAATGCATTTAAGCCAGTCGTCTAGAAACTATGCACTCTAATGAAGGAATCATATTTTTATTTGATGATAATTATTAAAGAAAAAAATATGTATCTTATGTTTTTTTGAACCTTTTAGAAATTGCCAAAGGGTTTACTGTCAGACGATCTATTATATTTCGTTTACTTTTTAACGTTTATGATCAGTATATTCTGGTAAATCGTCACGTATAGATTTTCGTATGAAGAGTGCTGTAAATTGTTCAGATTTACTTTGAAAACAATCATCAATCTGCGCAGCTTATAAAAGCTATATAAGCTATCTGTCGTGCACGTACTTTCTAAATGATGCAATAACACCAACACGAAGGAAAATGGGTATTGTAGAGAATTTTACCCTTGTAATTGATTTTATATCGATACATCGTCGGTCGTATGCATTGAGACTCTGTTTTTTTCCTGCGTAGAAATTCTGCGCAAAAATCTTATCCTTCATCCGTCGACGAGACCTGATATACGACGTTATTATGCAGATTGAGCTCTAAAGAAGATATAAATTGATCCAATGTTTTGTCGTTAATTGTGTTCAGCGATGTGGCTTATTTTTGCTTAAGGGTTTAAAAAATAAACCAACAGACCCTACAGGCTCCAGTTAATTGAATAAAAAATGCACGCCTTGGTTAAATTTATTTCTTCAAAGTGAAAACGGAACTGGAATTACGATCAATAGAGACAACTAACTCAACATGGATCTGACAATTGGCCTCCAAGGCCATGCAGTCTGACACCTCTCGAATAATTACTGTGAGGCCACGTGAATCACTGGTTTTTCCTGATAAATCAACAAAAATTAACACTAACATTGCCTTGCTGGAAAGGAGCGAGTTTATAAAATTAAAATTAAAAGATTTTAATAACTAAATTACAAAAGCCGAAATAGATTTAAATTAAGAGGACAGCTAAAAAGGGTTTCTTACGCAAGGCACACAAACTTTAGCAATAAAATTAATCAATAATTTAAAAATTCTTGACTCGATTTGAAATACAAAACAAGAATTTTAATAAAACTTAAACTTAACCCTTGTCAAAGTCATTTACTTGTAAGAAAAGTGTAAAAGTTTGCACAGGTTTACAAAGCACATGCTAAACTCCAATCAAAATAAATTTAAATAAAAACATTCTTATGTCCTTTAACTTTAACAAATGTTCTCGAAAATCCTTTTTTTTTTTTTTTTTTTTTTTTTTGAACAAAAGACTAGAGAAAAAAAGAAAAAAATCGATATTTAGAGAAAATCCATATAAAAGCTCTTTATGTGTGCTGAACGTATTCCTCAAAGACTGCAAGCAACATCTTACAAAAGCAAAAGTACAGTACACACACAAACTTAAACACCATTTAAAAAAAGGACACAAAAGGCAAGAACTAAAATTGAAAGCAAAATGGAACTTGTTAACGAAACTTTTCAACAAATTTATTTTTAGAAAAATATACATAAATATTTTCAAACATATAAACAAAACAAAAAGGAAGGACTGTAATGTAAAATATCCTTATGACTAAAGATACAAGGCGTGGTTGTTAATAATACAACAAACATACACACAAGCAAGCACACAAAACCTACAGGCAAGCAGGCATTTATTAGGTAAAGGTTTTGCAAAGAATACAAAATAAAACTCACCCTTAAATTTTTTTATTTAGTGTTGTTTTAGAAATAAGAACAATAACATGAACATCTAAAAGAACATTAACAAGACGATAAAAGAAAATTCTAATAAGAAAAATGCCACCATTTTAAATTGTGCTGCCTTAAAAATACAAAAAGGATGAACTGGTTTGCTTCTCAACTCACCCCTGTTTGCAAACTAAGCTTGCTTTAAAATAATTTTTTTAATATTTATAGCATGCTATAAAAAAATTGTTCTTTATTTTAATAAAATATTTTTTTACGTCAACTTTTAATCAAAACCAAAAATATTTGACCTTAATATAACCTTTCTCTTTGTAAACGTCTATTCTTTTACCACCTCATTATTTTATTTTGATTATGTGTAAACTTATCAAGTGTTTGCGTTTTCTTTATGGATGCGTATTACTCGTATTAGGGTATTCAGATTAATGTACGAGCAGAAAGACATATCACCAGTTTTATTGTATTTATTTTTTTTTGCGATACCTATTGGAAACTTTTTTAATTTTATGATAGCCGGTCAACCTGCGAATAATTTTGTAAGCTCTTAAGCCTTAATTTCATTACATTAATGTAATACCTATAATTAATGTATGCAAAATTGTTGAAAGTGTGTTGTGACTTTATAACTCACGATCGGTCAAACCGATTTCTATGAAAGTTTGCATGAAATCGGTCGCGTTCGTGAGTTATGACTTTTCAAGGCAACATGCGATTTGTGTGACTTTTCCATATAGAAAAAAAACAACCAATACGTTGGAGCCTGTGAGAGTATGCGGTTGTTTGCTGACTTCATACATTATCACGGCTAATTGACAACCGATTTTAATGAAATTTGAAAAACATATAGATATTTGTGCTCCTGGTAAAATTGAGTATTTATATTTTTAAATAGCGGACCAGGAGGAACCGAGAAGCGGACATTTTATGCTTTTAAATTAATTTTAACAAAGTCTCGACCAATCGACTTCAATGAAATTCAAAACAAAGATACGTTCTCATCTATATCTCCTTCAAAGCTATGATCTAAAAAAAAAGATGAAAATTAAATATTTAAGTAAAGGGCAGAATATTCTATGTTTATTTTGAAAAAACAGGAAATGGGGAGGGGACTAGGGAAGATTACAATTGCGCAGTTTTATGAATCTTAACCGATGATAACAAAATCAGATTTTAAAGATATTTAAATTATACAAACAAGTCTATAATATATTATACAGTGCTTAGAATAGATAAGACTTAGATAACGCCTGTACAATATAAATTTCTTTCCAAGTTTGTTTTTTGTTGGCGCTTCAATAACGGTAAAAGGGTTTAACCGATTTTAATAAAATTTTAAACACCGGTAGATATTTTTCTAGGCGCTGTAATAGATAATTTGTATCTTCAAACAGCAGGTCAGTATCTAAATTAATTTTTCCAAAGCCTCGACTAATCGATTTTAAGAAAACTGGAAACATAGATAGCTACAATACTCATCAGTTTCCAGAGCCTAGATTAGGGAAAGAAGGGTAACATGGGCATTTACGGCTGCAATGATTTTGATAGAATTTTACTCTTACTATAACTTTTGATAATAAAGTATTACTTGTGATGTATTTTGAGTCGAGCCCCATAGTAAACAAGACACAAAGGCTAGAAAGGTCCTAAAACTAGATCTAGACAACGCCGGTTATAATAAGCTAGTAACTTTATAAAGAAGTTATGTCCGAAACTTCATGTTCGATTTCGACAAAAGTAAGTTACTTCTCGAGGTCTTTGTTTATCTACCACATTTTTACTTGGATCAACTTTTCCTTATTTTGGGTCTAACTTAATGAGCGGTATGCAATTATTTCTTGAGTTTCGTAATGAAAAGCTTAAATACAAAAGCATTAAACAAGGAGTTTACACGGATGGAGTTTTATTCTCCACCGCCTTTAATTATTTAATCACCAATCTACTATCACTACAATTATAAGCTTAAATATAATATCATATGCAGATGGTTGTACAGTTCTAGCCTTTCTGCGAGAAAATCATCTGAAAATATTTCAGTTACTCATTTGAAAATGCTCGGAGTCACTCTGCATTTATTTGCTGACAAACTCGCCCCACATAAAACTAATCTGTGATAAAATAACGAATTACAATAAAATTCTGAAAGCGTTATCAGGCAGTGAGCAGGAAAAAGGCAAGTACACTTTATCTATAACCTACATAGCAATTTACAATAACTTATTGTCCCACTATTTAAAATCAAACTCTGTGCAATACTTAAAAAAATACCCCCAAGGTTATGAAAATGCTATGCTATGCTTTTGAAAATATTATTATTACATAGGACCTTCAAAGAGGATTTTTTTGCAAATTTGACCTTCTATCATACAAATATTTTTCGTCTCATTAATAAGCTGCACTAAAAAGGAAATTCTAAAAATTGCCATATTAGGGGTTAGAAAATCTTAAAATATCTAAAAAATACCGAAATATAAAAAAAATCATCCACCAGCGGACAGATTTTTGGTAGTTTTTAACCGATTTCAAAAAAGAAGGAGGTTATGCAATTCGACTGAATGCTGCTTTTTTATGTTTGTGCCTGCAGAACTCAGTCAGTCCTGAACCGATTTTGAAAATTTTTGGTAATATAATAGATTATGGTCCCGTTTAGATAACAGTTCATAATCTTAAAAATTAAAGGGTGTTCCCATACAACATAAGAAATTTTTACGTGCATTATGAACTGTAAAGGGCGATTCTGTAAAATTATAAATGACTGCGTATTACTATAGCTCCCAGCAACAAAAAGTTATACAACAACAAATCTAAATATTAAAGGGTGCCCCCATAATTGATGTAAAGTAACATACATGTGCCTACCTTTTAAACCGTTACAGACAAACGCTTGCAAATTGGACAGAATGTCGATTGCTATGGCCGTTATAGTAACAAGTATTAATACTAAAAATTATAAAAAAAAGGGTGCGCCTATAGTTTGTTTAATTTGATGTATATGGCCATACTTTTGAAGATTTGTAGACAGACGCTTGAAATTTAAAACGAACCTGTATTGTTAAGTCCGCTATAACAACAAGTATAAAATTTGATTTTTCAAGTTAAAGGGTGTCCCAATAGTTGATGTAATTTCAAGTATGTGACCAAATTTTTGAACCGTTATAGACAGAACGCTGAAGCCTAAAAGGGACCTAAATTTCTAATCCCGTTATATCAACGAGTTTATAATTTGAATTTAGAAATAAAAGGGTGTCCCATAATTGATGTAGATTTACTTATGTGTGTCTATCTTTTGAACCGTTATAGGCATATTGGACAGAATGTAATTTTTATGGCCGTTATAGTAACAAGTACTAATATCTAAAGTTAAAGGGTGACCCAATAGTTCATTTAATTATGTTATGTATATGGCCATAATTTTAAACAGTTGTAGATAGACGATTGAAATTTACAAAGAACCTGTATTACTAACTCCTCTACAACAACAAGTATAAAATTGGTTTTGGAAATAAACGGGTGTCCCAATAGTTGATGTAATTTGGTGTATGTGGCCGAACCTTTGAACCGTCATAGACAGACAACTGAAATTTATAAGGGACCTGTTTTACTAAGTCCGCTATAACAAGAAGCTTAGAATTTAAATTTATATACAAACACCTGAACTTTAGACAGAATTCCACTACTTTGTTTCTTATAATAAGAAGTATAAAATCTTTAAATTATTAATAAAGGGTTTTACAATAGTTTATATAATCTGATGTATATGACCAAACCGTTGAACCGTTATAGACAGACTGTTAAAAGTAAACAAGTATATAATTTGAGTATGCAAATTAAAGGGTGACCCTATAGTTGCTGCAATTTAATATATATTGCCAAACTATTGAACAGTTGAACAAGTATAAAGTTTGGAGATATAATGGCGTCCCAATAGGTAATGTAATATAATTTATGTGTGCATACTGTGCTTAAATCTTTTTTGAAGTCGTTTTTTTGCAAATATTGTTTAATAATTGTGTCCTTAAGCAATAAAAGTTAGAAAATACAAAAATTTACAGTGCTTTTCTCGTATTCATGCAAATTATCTTTTAACTGTTGTTGTTGTAACATTTCTTGTCAGTAGAATTTTATTTACCTTTTCTGGAATTTCTGTAGCTTTTTTTTCACCAAAAATTTTAAATAAATCAAAGATTTTTGTCCAAACAATAAAGTAAAGACAAAAGTCAAAGTTAAAACTAATAAAGACAATAATCAACAATTTTTTATACAATTAAAAGATGGTGTAAAATTTATTTTTGTTCTTAGCAAAGTATTAAATTCAGTTAAAACACAGTCTTTTTGAGTTTTTAATTGCCTTTTGAAATAATGAAGTTCTCATTTAATCAATTTGGCTTTTGATATAAAACTCTAAGGAGCAGTAGCGAAATAGCCATTTGGATATGCTTTCCCCGCAGTTATATATTTTATTTTTTAGTTTAAAAAAATAAATATTTTATAAGCATATCAAGAAGGAATCAAGCAAAATTAAAGTAAAAGATTAAATTAAAAGATTTCCACACTTCACTAAAAAGGTTTCAATCGATATTTCACCAATATATCAAAGGACTCCCAAGGCAAAAACTAACTGACACAAGTACACCAAGAGCATCGTCATTATATCAAAGAAATATGTTTTGAGAGAAAAATTTTTAGTTTTTGCTCCTATTAAAGGTTTTATTTGTAATTTAATTAAGTTTTTTATTTATTCATTTATATAAGTTGATTTACAAAATGAAAAGTATTACTGCGGGAAAAGCGTATCCATATGGCCATTACGCTACTGCTTATATAGCTCATATGTGTATTATACCCAAATTTTGTAAAGAAAAACTAAGAGTCTTATATCAAAAGCCAAATTAAATAAATGAGAACTCCATTGAATCAATAAAGCAAAAAGACAATTTAAACTGAAAAATGTTCTATACAAAAACCCAGCAAACATTCAGTAACCAATTTTTTTTTAATTTTCATATTGATTCAGTTATACATTTAATTAAAAGAATATGTTTACTTTTTTAATTAATTCTGTTATATTTTTAAGTAAAATCGAAAAAAATATACATTAATAAATAATTAAATTAATTAAATATTTAGCGCTTTTTTTGTTTCTAAATAATTTCAAAAACTTTTAAGCCCTTATTAAAAATTTCGTTTTTATAACAGGTAATTGTTGTAACATATTTTTTTATAGCCCCAACAATCAGCTGGAAGGATCATATAAATAATCAATTGATATAGAAATTCAATAAATCATATTCAGCCCAATTATGAATATTCTCACGGAATTTCTTTACCACGGGAATAAAATTATTTAAAAAAGTGGCATCATCGTAATTTAAAGGGAGTTTTTTTTTTGTTTATTTTCATATAATTTTTATTTTATAATTTATAATACCTACTTTTTTCCCCCGAATTTTTTTCACTTTTCACAGTCAATCAAAAGGGGAAAAAATTTATAATGGGAGAAAAAAGAAAAGTGAAAAAACTTGCACGGCTGACTAAATTTTTTCTGATTATTTAGAGCGTGGACATAAAGAGGCGTTAAGGTGAAAATTATCAACATAAAGCTTTCTGAGCTTATGTGAATAGATATATATGTTTAGATTAAATCACATCTCCTTTAAATAAAATTTCAACAGAACGATTGTTATAATATTAAGTCTCGATAAAAGTGTAAAAGGAGAACCGAGAAATTAAATACTCGGTTTTAAGTGTTGGATTTCATGCTACAATTTCTTTTCGTTTGGTCACCAAACAGTGAATAAAATTTTTTCTTATCCAGTACGCAGCTTTATGCGGCTTAACCCGTTTTAGTGTAATGCGAATCACAGTAGATCCTTTCTAAGACATAGTATGTAATCCGTAGGATATAAATAAAATAAAATATAAAAAAAAAATAAAAATAAAACAACACAAAATGTTTTATTTATCTTTTTTTTTGTCGGCTGTTTGTTCATGAGCCACCCTTAAATTGTCATCAATCCTTTTTCACTACTGTTGTCTTTTAAAATTTTTAAATATCTAGTGTTGCTGACATTAAATAAAAATTCTTGTTTATTTTTAGCCAGTTTTCCTTTTCAAAAGGATTTGAGCCCATTTGTTTTTAATATCTTTTGTTTCTGTTCAGTTCGAATAGATTATAAATATACATATGTACGAACAAAACCTCTTTTCAAGGCATATTTTTTTCAAAAGCAATACAATTATGTCATATTTAAATTACATAATAATCAAAAGCTATTAAAGAAAAATTTTTAAAAATTAATCAATACAACAGTTGTGTTTTTTTGTCTTTAGATTTGATATCCTGACGCACCACCAAATAATGAAACGCTTTGGACGTAGTGGCCCTTATATTTTGAATTTTATATTCGAAGTTTGTTGGCAACTCGCAATATTATTTTAACACTTGGACCCACAATCAACAAGTGATCAGCTGATGTTGGAAAAATACCAGCTTTTATAAAATGTTGCCAGACATATTTCATATGTTTTTTTTTTACTACGAAAACATTTTTGTAAGATTTTTTTGACGTAAATTAACAGAATGTTGCCTAAAAAACTAAACAGATTCGATGTTTAGGATTGCTGGCGTAAATTTGAAACCCACTTTATTAATTTGCAACTAATTTTTATATTCAAAAATATTTAATTTTACAGTTAATTTAGAACATAATGCTCGATTTAGAGAACATCAAGATGACAAACTTTTATATTTGGAAATTATACATTTTTTAAAGGACGACAATTTATAAACAAAACAAAACAAAAAAATGGCAATTATCTAGTGGTGACAAATTAATTTTTGTCTCTTCTTTTAAAACTTACATTTTTTCCATTTTATTTTGAAACTTTTCGGACACAACAAAAATAACTCAAAAATTCCGCACGCAAAAAGTGCTGCTCAAGGCCAGGGTTCACTATCATACACAATGGCATCTTAGGTGCTACACTATTATACAAGAAAGATTTAAAAATATATAGGGCTAATATTTTGTTTTTTTTTTTTTTTTTTTTTGTCATCTTAAAAAAATCAACTCTGATTTTTGGTGTTGAATAAAATGAAGTAAAATTGAAACAGCTGTTGTTAATACAATAATAGTTTACAAAAATATTTGTGATGCCAACTGAGTCTATTTTACACTATATTCAGCGGGTTTTGTGCTATTAATAAAAAAAAATGCAACCCTGATCAAATGAAGTAGAATAGTTTTTGAAAAATGTTAAAAAATAAAGAGAGCCGGACAGATGTCGGACAGTTTTATTACGTATTATGTTTAGGCGATACTACTTGTACTCTTCTACACAAAAATTTAACATGTGGTATTACTTGTAGTATAATGTAAACCGCCCTTTAATCCACACTATCATACTTTTTGAGCTCATATGCATTTTTTGACAGATCATGCGACTGAATGTGACAGTTAATCCCGGCCTTTATGTTATTTCGCAGTTGAAAAAAAATGTTGCCAGAAATACTTTATAGTTTGAAAAACATGCTGCGAGAAACATTTCACGACTTTTTCAAAAATAAGTAGAGTACTACTATAGCAACATTATTTATATTTATTCCGCAATAATTTTTTTTATATGGACTTTTGACAATGCAATGCAATTATATATTTTGATAAGCGTTGCTTGTAGCGCTCCTGCTACTATCTTTTATTTAATAGACTACTTTAAATTTTTTGTTTATAGATATTTATTTACCATATATATATACAAATTATTTTAAAAGTGTTGTGACTTTAGCGGGCATTTACGGCTGCACCGATTTAAAAATAAACTGAACACAGAGATATTTATAAGTTTAACAAGAAGTAATTTTAAGAATATTTGAAAGATAAATAACTTAAACACTTATATTAATCAAATAAAAAACTTGCTTAGAGAGGTCGCGGTACAATTAAATTGGAGTAGCCAAGCACACCGGGAATAACTTGTAGCTTATAAAATATTTTGCAATTAATTCTATTTCATTAATGAAGCACAATTTTTATTAAATTCATTGTAAAAAATTAATGGATTTTAAGAAATTTTGGTAGTTTTTCGACAAAAAAAAACAGTTCCATTGCTGTCTTCTAAGACATAGGTACTTTCGGTAATTTTTGTCATTTTTTCCATTAATAGTGTGATAGAAATTTTCTTATACACACTGACCGGTACTTTGGACATTCATGACGGTCAAATAATCGGCAAAATGACCGACCGAAAATAAACTCAGGCGAATAAAAACAGTGCAATGGGATTTTGCTTTTTTAATATTAATTAATTTAAAAGCAATATTGTTGAACAAGCGGTAAAAATCTAAAGTATGCTTTTTTTTATTACATTTCTTGCCCCAGCTTTATTTTAATTCTTGAGATTTTGTAGAGTCATTTTCTTTTATTTCTATACCCTTCACCACAAAAAGTGGAAAATGGGTGTATATCAGATATAGTGTCCATGTTCTTCGTGGCAGCAGGCAAGATACCACGCCTACCTTTAATTTTTTATGTCATTTGAAGCAATAAAGTAACTCCAATCAAAAAAATAAATATATGGGGAATTAAAAAATAAGAAAAAAACATCAAGTGAAAAAATTGGCACTTGCCCATATTTTCCAAATTACGATGCTCCGGAATTTTCCAATTTTTTTTTTTAATATCAATGTGGGTATCATTTTAAAGCTTTTAAAGAGATCTTTAAGGATATACTAAAATTTAGAAAAAAATACTTATATATACGCAGTACCAAATTTTTTTTATTTTTAATTCTCTGTCACCACAATATTTGCTTTTTTTTAATGGACTTACTTCACTTAACTAGATTGTTTTGTTTATGGCCGTTTATGCTTAAATAAGTTTTAAAATAAGTAATTAGAAGACGTGTCGCTCCCACTCCGAGTAAACCATCTGAAAAGGTACAGTTTTTATGTTGTGTTTGAATTAATCTAAAATATTTGGAAACAGATTTTCTAAAATATTTATGCAGTAAATTTGAAAAGACCATCATGGTTAAATATCATACCCAGTTGTTAGATTTGTCAAAAAGTTATGTGTCCCCAAAAAGTATAATATTGAGGATTAGACGAGCATGGGTGTGTGCGAGACAGACTTTCTGACACGTCTGTACGATTTACTAGTCTTTTGAAAAAGCTTATAAAGTACAGTGCAAGCTCGGTATTCGCGACGGTACGGTTATCGCGACTGCTTAATTTTTTAACATTGAAGGTTCCTTAATCGCGACAGTTTACAAAAAAAGAGGTTCTATTATCGCGACTGTTATTTTTTTCTTAAATTTGAAAAATCTTTATCCAAAAAAGGGAAATCCCCGTCTTTTGGAATATTAATCTTTTAAGATAATTTTTGTCTTCTATTTTGTCAGTTTCTTCGGGTCATTTTTTGTGTAAACATATCTCTTAGTTCGGGAAAGTTCGACGTATTTTAAAACTAACAATTTCTCAAAAAATAGAGTTAAAAAAAATTAAAGTGGAGATTCCATAAATTCAACTCAAAATCTTAAATTTCCTTAAAAACGTGTAAAATGAAAATATATCAATAAAGATAAATCTAATTTAAAAAATTACACAAAATTTTCCAATTTTAGGTTATCGCGAAAATTCAGTTCTCGCGACAGGTCTGGTTTTTAATTTGTCGCGAAAATCGATCTTGTACTGTAATAGGTTTTATATGATCAGAGTTGCAGTCAGAATTTCATGGATCGGTGTTGAATGACTCAAAATATTTATTTTAAATTCATTCACTCCCAGAGGTTAATAATTCTTTAGCATTATTTTTGCTGTAAAAATTTAATCTTTAAATCATAATTTATGTTTAAATACACAGAAATATTTTAGCATAAAGAAAACAAAACTGTTTCACCAGAAAATTAATATTCTGTAAAGATTCGTTTTATAACGATATTAATCAAACAAGAATCACGAAATAAATAAAGTTTAAAATAAATAATCGATTATCATAAGTCCTTAGAATACTTTTGCCATCACTAATCATCAGAGTTATTTAAATAAAACAAATCAACTATTTTCTTTGTTGCTAGCTACTGTAAGTGTAAAATAAAAAACTCCTAATCAGTTTGATATTGTTTAAAAAAGGCAAAAAAGGAAAAAGATTATAATTCATAATTGCTAAAATATTATGACGCTTCTCTTAAACTGTGATAATTTAATTAAAAACTATAAAATTTTATAATTAAAAGTCTACATGGCAAATTACTTAGAATGATAAACTTCATATCCTTTATTCATAAAAGAAAATCACTCTCACCATTTTATTATATTAAATAGTCCTTAGACAAGCATCCCACAATAGTAACAGCCCCATAAATTAAAAAATGGAAGTGTCAATAATAACATTAAAATTGATTATACATATTTTGGCATAAAAAGTAAAGCAAAGCAATAAGGAAGCAAATGTAAAACTATATTAAGCATCAAAGGATTTTAACACAAACAGGAGTTTGTTGTTCGGGATCTGCGAGTAAAGAATCACACTTGAATAAATAAATACAAAAGAATAGTACACAATATTTTGTTTTGCATCATAATTTTATACATACTCGTATAAATAAAGGGTGTCTAAAAATTCAATAAAATTTTAATTTTTTTAGTAAACCCTTTCTATAAATATATCTATATCTATACATCTATTAATCTATACCTATATCTATTTTACATTAACGTTACCATATTCGAGAGAACTCTGTGATTGCAAAATGCATACCGCGCCACTCCTTCGAGCAGAATTTTAAGTTGGTGCCATTATTTTCAGCACTGGCTGTTAAAAGAGCTCAGTATCGTAACATGATAACCGATTTGTTTTTGCCTTAAGCAGTCTTGATGTTCATTGACATATGCAGAGAACCAAAATGCTCTCTCACTTCTCATACATGAGAGACCAGTAAGATATTTCAGATCTTGTTTTTTTTTTCATAAATTTGTGAGTGGCTAGGTTTTTCATTTATGAATGTTAAAAATTATTTTTTTTTTCTACTCAAATGAGATAATATTTGTTTTCACGCAAGTGCTCATTTATGAGAATTTGCAATTTTAATAGTTTTTCATAAGTAAAAAGATCGTAAAAAAGTTTTTCATTAGGCGTATGCGTGTGTGGACATACGCATCTCTTTTATGTTATGCTGCCGCCGTACGCCTGTGTTACACATTGTTTATTTTTTTTTGTGTTTTGGAGTATATTCAAATGTAAAATTTGTACTTCTGAGCTATAATGCCTTACTATATATATAAAACATTACTCTATTAGTTATTTTAAAACCATATACATAATTTGTATAATTATTTATTTCTAATGTATTCGTTAAAGTCAGTATTTCGTACTAGGAATAGGAGCTTAATAAATGTTTATAACTTAGTGATTCCTCATTTGAATTATTTTTCGATTTGTTTAAATTTTCATATGCATGAACCAAATTATCCTAAAAAAAATATTGTTAAAATTTTTATACATTTTAAATATAGTTACAAACATAGTACTGTTTCAACTAAATAACAGAATTAAAACAAATACGTATGTATGTATGCATGTGTGTATATTAATCTACTAATATTACACTGCCATTCATGTGGAATCGCAGGCAGAAAATTTTCTTGTTTTTAATTTATGACCGCGAAAAAGAAAACATTTTTTTATTTATGAGAACTTTCATGTTTGAATACTTATAAATGAAAAGTATTCAACGCTAAAAAATTCGCAGCATTCTTTTATGAAAAGCAGCATTAATGAGAATGATGTTATTTATTTCTTATCATAAATGAATGCTTAAAACCGAAAGAGACGCACTCATTCATGTGTGATCGTAGTAAGAAAATTTTTTGATGGTCGTTTATGAACGTGAAAAATAAAAAAATTGCAGAAATCTCTGAAAAATGTCATAAATGTTTATAATTGAATGCTTATAAATAATAAATTTTGAACTGTGGATCTATGCGATGCAGCCTGTAAAACAATTAATTATATTATTGTATGAAGCATTTCCTAAGTACCATTTTTCTGCAATTAAAATTACAGACTTTTAACTTTTTTATGATGATCAAAATTTTTTTTCCTAAATTCGTCGACTGAAAGCCCTTAGGAGCGACAAAATTATTTATAAAATAATTATTAACTATATATATATTAAATCTGTAACGGGGTTATTTCTATACATAAAATATTTTTTTCAAACTTTTAGGGTTTTTGTCTGCCTGTCTCTCTGTCTGTGTTCGAATCACGTAAAAACTGCTGGATGAATTTAAATTAAACTTTGTGAAGAGCTCCCTTAAATCCTTGGTTTAAAAACAGAAGACCTTTTTTTCGTAAAAATATGTCATTTCGTAGAGAAACTGCACCATTTTCATTAAAATTGAGAAAATTTCAAATCAAATTTAGATAATTCTAAATGAAAATGAAAAATTCGATTTTAAGTTGAGAAAACTCTAAATGAAAATGCGAATTTCTATTTGAGAAAATTTCATATGAAAATGGTATTTAAATTAAAATTAAGAAAACTCCAAATGAAATTTTATTAAAATATATTTTAATGTAATTTTAATGTAATTTTTTATAATTCCTATAAAAAACTTTGAATCTTTTGCACATCTACGTTTAAGCACAGTGACGAAAAATATTTTAGGTAATGCGGGATCACCAGTTCTCACTTTAATAATGATGGCTAAAAAAAAATGAATACCTGGCAATTTTAAGTCACATTTTATAAAACTATTCTAATTCTTTTAACCACACAAGAAACCCTGTTTTGTTTTAATTTTATTTTAAAAATTTGATTTCGAAGTTCCAGACTTTTAACGTATTAAAAAAAGATGATTTAAAAACACCATTATCATTCATTTTCGCAGTATGTTTAACTTGCCATTTAAATAGATATAAATTTATCTTTTTGTAGCTTGCAGCCGAAATACAATACTTAAGAAGAAAACTGCTTCACCTGGCGAACTGTTAAAGTTTCAATTCAATTACAATCATTTTTACTGGCCTCAAAATTAAAATTCTATTACATAATAATTCTCCTTCGTCTCTTTTAGGTCACTTAAAATTTTCCGATTGGAAATGAAGGAATGTGACGGTATTTGTTTTTTTCAACCTTAAATTTAATAACTTTTTCTCCAATTCAATTTTAAATTACTTGCACTCAATCGCTTTTGCAAACTCATTAAGAAACCACATATTTTTAGATTTATACTAAAAAAAAAATTTCAAGGTTTCAAGAATTTTTTTTGTTTACTTTTGGCCAAGAGAAAGGAATATTATAATAACAAATAAAACTTAATAAATATGAATAAATAATATGTAAAATTTCTAAAGCAAGCAGCTCAAAAAATCATTAAAACGGAAGGTCCTAGATAAAAAAATAATAGGAATATGCCAGAATGTAATAAAATCTGTTTAAAATATAAACAAAGTTATATCTTTAACACAAACACACACACACTCACACAAACATACATGCACATACGTGTACATAAAAACGTATAGAAATTTTATAAAATGTCCTTTTCTATGGAAAAAGCCAAGAAGCCTTAGAAATTTATATCAGTGACAGCAACAACAACAAAAAAAACAAGAAAAGAAGAAAGAAATAAATATTTTCGGAGTACTTGATTTAAACTGGTCATCTTTTATAACTTTGTTATGTTGTTGTTGTCTTTTTTCCTATTTTGTCATGTTCTAGGCATGTTTGGTAGACACATAAGTAAAGTAGGATCCACAAATAATAAATATGACCAAAATGTAACAGCCCCAAAAATTTACCCAAAAAGAAAAAAGAACTCAACCAAACAAACATACACCCATTCATCACAAATAGAACTTTTTATACTTAACTACACAGATATTAACACACAAACAAAAGCATCATGTTAAGATAGATAAATGTATGAGTGTGTACGTGTGTGCTTGTGTGGAAAAACTTGTTTAAACACAAAAGTATACCCTCACTTTTAAAATCATTTTTCTTTTTCTAGTCATAAAATACACAACAACAACAATAATGTGTACGGGAAAGAACAAGAAGAAATTGTTAAACTTGTAGGAGAACTAGATCGTCAATCAGGGAATAAGAAAATGTGTTAAGAGGCCTCAATAATTTATTTCAGATAGAAAAAAAATATACACTGGTTTTTTATAGTTCGTCAGTTTATCATTCTTTATCTGTCTGCTTGCAACCGGCAGTCTTCAATTGAAAGGTACAAGGCAAATTTTACCTTTAGAGACACAGGATGTCCGCTGGGAAGGAATACTAATTTGTTTTGCCGCCATTTTGGTAAACATTAGTCTTGACAGTTCATATTTGGCAGTCGTGAAGTAGACATGTGTCAAATCTATAATGGAAAAATATTCGAAAAACCAATGTATTTTAATCGTTAAAATATTTTATCAAAATCAATCATCGATTACTGTATGCAATTGATGGGTAGATGGATGGATAAAAAAGTCGGTTCTGGGCAATAGAAACCCCTTAAATTATACATCAGTCACATTTGCATCAGTGGACCTTACTTCTTTGAAAATGGAAACGGCGTAACGGTAACTATAAATGGGGAGCGATATCGTGATATATTTGAAAACTTTTTAACGCCAAAACTGCATGCTTTGGGCTTGATTAACATGTGGTATCAACAAGATGGTGCCACATCGCATACAGTCAGGATTACAATGGAACTGCTGCGAGACCTCTTTCCACAACAAGTTAATTCAAGAAATGGTGATATTTATTGTCATCTACGCTCGGCAGATTTTACTGCTCCGGACTTCTTTTTGTCGAGATATCTGAAAATCAAGGTCTAATACTGCGTGAAATTTGTGAGGCTAACAGGGGCGGACATTTATCTGATATTGTATTCCATACATAATAGCCGTCATTAAAAAAAACTTTTTGTAATATAAGATCGATTCTCTTTCATTAATCAAAAATTATAAATAAACAAAAAAGTATATGATGCCATAATTTTACTTCATGTCACTGTTTCAAGCCAATTTTGGGTCATTTTCAATTGGCAGCTCAGGCACTGACTGTTACTCAGTGTTTAAATTGCTTGCTTAAAAATAGCCACAACACTTAAAACTTTGCTTTACTTACATGTTTTTCAGCAATTAAAAAAACTAATTGTTTTAGCATTGACAAAACATTTCATTATAAACGAAGCAACAGCAAAAATCAAATGCAAAAGAAAGAGAAAGGGAAAGAAACGCATTTGCTTCAGCTGACTATGTATTTCTTTCTGCAGAAAAGCAATCAGCAAAGCATTTATTTTGAAAACGTTTGCTGTTGCTTAAGCAATAAGTTGATGTTTGTTTCTTCTTTCGCTGTTGCTTTTTAAGAAAAAGCAAACCATTTAATGGTGTAATAAAAAAAACGTTTGTATTTATCTTGTATGGTTTTTCTTACGTGTTGTAAGTAAAAAATACATATATACGTTTCCAATATTAAAAGGGATGAAAAGCATCGAGCTACAGCAAGAATCAGCAATCATAGTCAGCCGCAACTTCATAGTAAAGAGTTAAGCAAAAGCAAAAATAAAAATAAAGAAAAACTGCTTGCTCAAGCAACAGCAAACATTTTCAAAGTAATTGCTTTGCTGATTGCTTTGCTGCAGAAAAAAACACATAGTCAGCTGAAGCAAATGAATTTCTTTCTTTTTTTACGTTTGCTTATTGCTTTTGCTGCACATTTTTCCACAGCAACAGTTAAGCAACTACATATGCATTGAAAATAGTCAAGCATTTTTAAATACTGGTGTTACTGATCTTTGATCATAATCATAACTTACGTTTTGCTTCACCCGCAGGATAACCCTGATGAGACTATACGATGGGGCAGAAAAAAAAATGTAATCTTTTTCTACGAATCTAAACAGATTAAGACAAACCGAAACCCGAAATCGCCAAACCGTGCATCGATAATCCAACCTTTCAACCTTTGGAAATTTTTAAAATAAAAAGTGATATTTAGGACTTCTTTAAACCAGGTTTTAGATTTTCTATCTCGGCTTTGTAATTTTAGATAAATTAATTACTAAGGAATGCAGGGGTTTAACATTATTTAATTTACTACAATTTTCTATGCAGCAAAAATTTCTAAATTGTATCGTCCCAGAAAGTAAAAAGTTTCATAGGTCCGTTAAGCTTTTTTTTTTCTTTTTATAGAAATATATATATCTTTTATAAAAAATTATGTAAAATGTGTTATTTTACAAATTTAAAATTAAACTTAAAATCTTATATTTTTTAACATCGGCTAGGATAAAGTAGCAAATTTTTATTAGGAAGTTAAAAAAATATTTTTAAAAATTCAGTTTTTTCGTGCTTTTAAAACTTTTTAGCTTGGCAATTCAAGAGAATAACTTTAGAGTTTATATTTTATTTGAAGGGCTTTTAAAATATATTTCACAAGAATATTAAGGTTTAACGTGCTCTTTATTGGGTTCCTATTAGGCCGTCTTGAAACTTCAAATTTTAAACTAAAGCTCCAGACTCCTAGGTTTGTACTCAAATACCTTGATCAGACGCACTATTGCCAGGCCGAGACGCGCTATTAGTGGTATACATATTTCTAACACCTTTTTAGTTTCAATTCATGAGACGACAGTTGTAAAGTACGGTGATGATCAGACGCACTATTACCAGACTCTACTAAAAAACCGAGATGCGCTACCAGTGTTATGCTTTTTTAGTTTCAATTCATGAGACGACAGTTGTAAAATACGGTGATGAAAATGTAGTCAACTTGGTTGTTTATGTAATGTAAGCGATCAACGCATCTGAAGAATTTCTATTAAAAGCACTCAGTTATTTGAGTTAGTTTAGAGGAGTTGATCGCTTAAAATGGCTTCACTTGTTATAAAAATGTTTAACCAAAAAATTTGGATATTAAATATAATATTTTCCTGATCCTGTTTGCAATGAATTTAATTTCTTTCCAAAAGAAAAAAACAGACGATTATAGTACTGTGTAATATTCCAAAACTTATTATAATTTCTTAGCCTCCCACGGCCATTTTAAAGACATTAAAAAGTTAAGTTTTCAATTTAAACCTTATAGCGCTAAAGGAGATAGCTCTGCAATACTTTAAAGTAGCACACGTCGGGTTTATATAAGATTAAATCATTTTTTAAACTCTTTTTTTTACTTTGATTTTGAAAATTTTAAATTCTGGTGATAGCTGTGGTCGAGAAAACTGCTAAACATATGAATTTGTTATAGTTTAGAAGACATTCGGCTTTTAAAATTAAATATTTTATTTTTTAGCTATCTTTGATCAAAAGCCAAATTGATTAAATGAGAACTCCATTGAATCAATAAGACAGAAGACAATAACAACTCAAAAATGTTCTACACAAGCACGAATAAAGTAAATTAATTAAATTTTTAAAAGATTCCAAATAATAAATTTTTCATTTTGATATATTTGCATGTGCACATTGCTTACTAATAAAAATTGTTTTTCAATTTTTATTTTTATTTTTTCATTGAATCTTTCAAATATGTATGAATGGTTCCCAATGGGATCCCTTATATAGAAAAATGAAAGAAAAAATAAAAATAGTTACTAAATGTTTGCTGTGTTTTTGTGTAGAACATTTTTGAGTTGTTATTGTCTTCTGTCTTATTGATTCAATGGAGTTCTCATTTAATCAATTTGGCTTTTGATATGAGACTTTCTGTTTTTCTATACAAAATTTGGGTAAAATCCACTGATGAGCTATTTGAGCAGTAGTGAAATGGCCATATGGATATGCTTTCCCCGCAGTAATACATTTCATTTTGTAGTTTAGTTTAAAATAATAAATATTTCATGAGAATATCATGAAATATTTATATTTGAAGGAATCAAGCTTGAATAAAGTAAATTAATTAAAAAATATTTATTTATATTTTTGATAACTTTTATTTTTTTTATTAATGAAGTCTCATTTTATTCCCCAAAGAAATGCAAATTAAAAAATCACTAACGATCTAGCAGCCGCTAGAACTGTTTAAAATGTCATTTTTATGATAAGAATTTTTTTGCCACTTTACACTTTTTGTCGACAACAAGGCGAATCAATTACCAGGTGACAGCGTAGGCAAATTTATTAATTTTCGCCGTGCACACTACTGTCAAACTCCATATATATAAAAAATATGTGTATAATTTTTTTTTTATATGAAGTTTGACAGTACTTTTACCAGCAAAAAAAATTAATTCGCCTCCGCTGCCACCTGGTAATTGATTCGCCTTGGTCGACAACAACGACAAGATATGAAAAAAATAGGTATCATTACGGCTTAAGGAATATTTCAAACCGTCACCTGATACTTTTTAAAAAAGTTTTGATTCATAAAAAATTATTTTCTTTTGATATGCATTCTTATATAAAATTTCTCCTAAAATAGATACTAAATCAAGCATTTTTTAGAAAAAGGAGTTATAAAATTTTTTAAAATACTTTAAAAGGGCCTGTGACGACTACTGGCCCACGCCATTTTCTTGCACAATCAATTTCTTTTTAAGGTCTTGACAAATGCACATTCTTTCTTTACATACACATGTGTGCATAAGCTTAATCACACACACACACACACTTATGTATACATCCCTACAAATAGACACAACCGAAATAACCCGCATAAGAAGACCACACTATAACTTTAACGAAGAATACACATGACTGTTACTATTTTGGTTTAAGTTCTTACAGCATAAACCCAGATACACACACACATCCACTCATATTTATCTTTGTATTCATAAACATATTGTATTTATGTATTGGTGAATAAATATTATAAGGGAAGTTTTTTTATATGTCCTGTGTAAGTGTATTTGTATTTAAAATTTATGTAGGGAGTTTATGAATAATTTTATTTATACTTTGCTTGTATATTTTCGTACCTAAACAAAATGTCTTTGTGTGTATGAATGTTGTAGGTGTAATTTGGACAAAAATAAAATATAAGAATAACCAAAACAACATGAACTTATCATGACTACATATAAAACTTAATAAACGTGCAATATATTTTTGGTTGAAAGAAAAATTTTTGATTAAGTTTATAAACATTTGTAAATGTATTGGTAGAAATAAATTTACAAACATATAAACATTTATTCATATTTGTATATGTGTATGTATTATTACTATATGTGTATGTATTATTACTATATGTACTATAACAAAAAACAAAATATGTCTTTTCAATTAAATATATAACACTAGGGCGCTCTGCAGGACTTTGCCTTCCTTATAAAAAAAAAAATACAGAAAGTAGCTGCAAAGAAACTAAGATCAAAGTTAGTGAAGTTATGATACTTTACATACAATTTTTCGGATTTGTTGGTTTTTTCGATTTAAGCGTTTTTTTTTTAATTTCCGCTTTTTTTGTTTTTTGTTTAGTTTTATTTTAAGACCCCATATACAAAAATTAGGGACATTTTGTCATGAGTAGGTATAACTCATGAACAAATCCTAATAATTTGACCGGTTTAAACGTTGGGAAAATTGTAACAATTTGTTATACATATATAGACTTACATACTCAACTTAAAGGGTGACCCATACATGATACGAAAGAATTCTTGTGTGAATCATGTTCACACTTAGCGAGTTTGCTATTTCTTTTTTGCCAATATTGACTTGCTTCTCATTACAGTGCGTCCTACCGATTTTTTACAGTACTTATTGAGGACCCCTAATCCGATAAATAAAAGCTTTTCGGTAAATGAAACAAATATATTCGATAGACTCAATGATCCTCTTCACTACGATTTTGCTATTAAAAATTTCCCATGTTGTTTATTTTAACTTTAATTAAACCACCCATCAGCTGTCATTTATATAACATCGCAGTATTTTGTCAATATTTTGACTTTTACCTTCTATTAGATGTGACTAAAAGCAGACGCCTGGCAATAGATGCTGACTAAAAATGTTTTATGGAGACAAACAAACACTTTAATATAATAACCTGACTTATAAAATAGTATGCTGCAAAAAATGTACTTGGCAGTTAATAGAGAGAAAATGCAATAATAAAGCTCTGGACAGAACTTTATTTCTCCTCGTACAAATGAAGGGAATAAAATCTAGTTCTTAAATAATTTAAGGGGATGAGTGCAAACAAAATAGACAGCTCTGCTCAGAAAGGCATCATTTAATTTAACTGAACACCAACCATTTCCAGTTATATGGTAAGACCTCTACAAGGAAAAGGGAATCGGAAAAGAGAATCTTAAAATGTCCCGACGAGAAATAGCCATTCGTAGTTTAATCGAAGTTGGATTTAGTCGTAAAAGAAAATGCGACGAAAATTACCACTTCCTTTTGCCCAAAAGCCACTTAGATATCTTGTTGAACGTAGAATCTTTTGTTAATTAATCTTACTGACTACACGATGAAAAGTATTAGCTGCGATCCTTTTGCAGTAGTAGACTTTATCAAGAAGGCTGTGTAAACGGTCGTTCATTTAACTCTTTAAATTAATCGTATTTTCCAAATTATAAAAATTTGTTGCGGTATCGAAAATATTTAATTCTGTTGTTTCCTCAAAACATAAATTTACCTTAAAAACATGAAACTGTAGACCCGGGGTGAATGGTCGAATATTTAATAATTCTGAGATACATATATCTGCTTTTTATGCAATTTCAAAATATAGCAGAACTTAATAAAAAGTTTTAACAGTTTTTTATTTCTTTATTTCTTTTTTTTTTATTTGTCTCTACAAAATTTTTAAAATTTATTTTCTTTTTATTAGACAAGTCATACACAAAATAACGAAAACTATTTGCTAATAAATGTAAATTTTAAGTATTTCCTCTTCGTTAGAAACTCGAAAAGTTTTCTGTACGTACACATATATAGATATACGTATACAAGCACACATACACAAGTATATTTATATAAGTGTATTTTTAAATAAAAGTTTTAATAAAAAATAAAGAGCAACAAAAAAACACAAAATTTTGGAGAAAAATTAACAGAAATATGCAAATTAAGAACAAGAAGTCAACAGTGGTGGGCAAACTAAAGAGATAGCGCTGCTATATAAAAGTTAAATAGTCTAACAAAAACTGTTATTAACTTCTTGAACTCTGTAAAAGATAAAATCAACTTTTCTGTAAATATAGAAACATGCCTACATATATATATATTTAGTTATTGTATCATTAGAACTGTTTTAATCCCTAGTAAGATTTTTTAAAAAACGTAATAATAATTTTAATGCAATTATACGTATAAGATTTATAAATTTTTGTAAAAGAATTTAGTTTTATATATTAAACTTCAATAAAACATATCCAAACAATTAAAAATATTGATCATGTTTAGAAACGATAATTTTATTTTTTAATTTTAATAAACCAATGCATATGTACGTATGAATGGATATTAATTCGCAGCACACAATAAATACTTATGGTACAACCATCAATATCTGTTTATATCCATTTGTGCGAAACATAGGAGAACAGATATGTTACTCTCATTCTCTCTTTACTCATTCGCATCCATCCAATGAGAAATGGTAACAATATCAACTTATATCAGAAACACATAAGTACTCATCTATACGCACTCATAAGAGTAGACGCACAAAAACTGATATAAACAGATATATCTGTGCAAGTCTTTAATTTGAAACTGAGTTGAGTCACTGGCTATATAGCAAATTATTTAGCAAATTCATTTGTATTGTAAGATTCCATATAAAGTTTTGGTTTTGCAATAAAACTAAATTGTTTTATACTACATTAGGAAGCAAATGCAAGTGGCAGATGGGCGTGATTTTTCAGAAAATTGGTCATATTTTACAATATAACGAAATATACTGACATGCACAATTGCTAATTTCTAAATTATTACAATTTTTAAATTGGGCGTGTCACTTGTTAGATTTTCTCGAAATTTCGCATAACTCTTTTCTTTCCTAAGAAAAGCATTCATTCCAAATTTCACGTCCTTACTATAGCTGCTTCTATTTTTGGCCACCCTTTGTATGAAATCGCGACACAGTGCGGTCCTTATATGACCTTATCTTTTAAACCACTATACGCAGGAAATAAATGATGTTCTAATAGTCCTTATCTTTTAAACCTACTTATATAATTTTACAACATGAAAAAATCAAATTAAGAATGAAAGTGAAATACAAGACAGAAATGCCCTTGCATCGCACGAAAACCTACGTGTATGGATCCAACTTGCACTTGACGAGTTTTTTTGTGCATAGCACATGAGGGTTATTATGCCGCTAATAAAGCAGTTTGTTTAATGATTTGCAGCATGTCGTCGCTCTAACTTAGTTCAACGCGACAACTCTTATTTCAGTTTTTTTCAATTTCAAAGAAGTTTCTTCACTAAATAAGAACAAGTATTTTAAAAGTAAAAAAAGGCTAGAAGGCATTTGTTATGAATATAGACTTTTAAAATTAAAATGGAAAACCCTTTTAGGATAAGCCATCATAAGCCACTAAAGTTAAGCTTAGACAGGAGTACCCTCTCGGCCATATTAGCCAGTGTGTTTACAGTATGAACGTGTACAGTCCTTTATAGGGAAAACTCCTAACCTTTGTATTTATTAGCACTCAAAAGAGAGAAACTATTTACGCAATTTTGGCAGCATTTACCGACTGACAACATCAAAGAGAATAAAGTACAAATCCCGTTTGCAATGTGACATGAAGCAAAACTAAAAAAAAAACATTTTGAGTCACCTGTTGCACTATGTTTCAAAGACCTACTTTTTCCGTGCGAAATTAATATCTTTTAAAATATTAAACTTTTTAGAGCAAAATTGAAAGCGGAGCTAAAGCAGGCATTTTTAAATAAATCTAAAAAAAAATTAACCCATTGGTGACCAATAAGATGCAAAAAAAAAACAGTAATAAATAATTTATTTTATTATTTTTTTTTTATAAAAAAATTGTTTTATTTTAGTTTTGGATAAATCTAATCATTGGTGGCCAATTATATGTAAAAAAAATATTTATTTTATTTTTTGTTTTTTATTAAAAAACATATTTTACTTTAGTTTTCAGTTAAATTGATTGTATCAGTTAACTGCAATTCGTTTGGAAGACACATTTGACTCAAAAGATTTATTGAAGTAGCGGGTAAAAATTCTCCTTGTTCGTAGTGGTTTCCTTCGTCTACATTTGCATTTATAACATTGGAACTTAGAAGCTCTACAACTTCACGTGGAAGGTTTAAAGGCTTATGTTGTTGCATGCGCCTGCTTAAGTATTTTGTCGAAATTATTGGATCGGATGTATCTAAGGCTCTGTTGAAAACATCTTGAAGATTGTTTGTTCTGCTGTTTTTCCGAGCATGATGCAATATGTCGGATTTATAAATCTTATGGCGCGATTCAGCTGCCGATTCACTAAAAACACCAATCGGCAAAATAGTGTTCTCTATAACTTGCTTGGAATGAATTAAAACCTTGTGAACAGTGGAGGTCATTGGAAGCCAACGATATAAATCTTGTATCATCTTTGCTGTTTGGAAGCAGTATGTTTCAAACTTGTTTGGATTTATGGGAAAGCTACACGACAAACAGATCAATATAATTTTTTAAACGAAAAATTAGATCATGATTAACACCTGTGATTTGAGCGAAAATTGCATCATTAGAGCAAGCTCGACGGGCAGTATTTCCGTCGTTTGTGCTTCCAAAGCCACCAATTTTAGGCATATCTACACGAAGACCCAGTTCCCGCCAAAAAGCTCTTTGAATTTCTGCTTTTCTCTTCAAAACTTTAAGTTTGTGATCCTCTGACCGTATTTGCCATTTTTCTACTTTACATTTGTAGCCTAAATGTAAAATGAACTCAAAAAAACGGATCCAACAATGTAAGGGACTTAGCCCAAATTTGATGTTAGACTCTTTTGCACGAAATCTTTCACATGAATAGTCCGTTATATTAAGGAAGTCCGTTGGCGTCGCACCACAGATAGGACAAGCTTGAGTTGATTTAGTCCTCGTCAAAATATTTAAAACTTTTCCATCTATTAATGTTAGATATAACTTGAACGATATTTGTACCGTTTTTCCATTGCCAATATCTTAAATAAATTTTGTAAAGCATCAATTTCTTTTCTTAAGTTCATTTCTTCTTTCAAAATAGATCCCCTCGTTTCCTTAACGAATTCCAACTTAGTTGGTCGACAAAACCTTGTTGACTAGGGCGTATTATTATTCCAAATAGTTGTTCCAGAGGAGAGTATGAGCCTCAGTGGTATAATTGTCGTAGCTAGAAGCGAAGCGTCAGAATTATTAGAAGAGTCTGTTGTGTGAAACATCTGCTTATATTGCGCTTGGCCTGTGCTACTGTCAAATCCATAGCTAAAAATTAATTCACATTTTAAATTATCAGAATTTTCAGATTCCATTACGGTTTCAAAAACCTCTTTTTGCATTTCAACAATTCTATTGGCAGTATGTAACACAACAGATTCTAAAGAAACTCTTGCTATAGTCTCGGTTACATTGATATCTTTTGGTCGGCATTTTGACTTCGCACCTAGAATTTGATTATAGTGGGGATATATGTTGCAGTTTCTCGATTTACTTTCACGACGTATTGCGTTATACTGTGCCGTTGTGAAATTGTTTTCTATGAAGAAAGCTAACACTTCATCTGCAGAAAGAGGTATTGGCTTAGGTTTACTTTCTGAGTACCTCTTTTTAATCTTGGAAGGTCTTGTTGGACTTGCTATGGTTTCCTTAAGAACTGCAGCTAAATTAGCATTTCCTTCCTTCCTAGCTGAGGTTGCTGCTGCTTGTACCAGTAAACCAGTTTGACCTAAAACAGCCGTCGAAAGCTCCGCTGCTGCTCTCCTTTGCCCATACTCCGACTTTTTGCAAAATGGAACCTCTGGACGCCCCACAGTGGAAGAAGTAGTTTTGAAAGCTTCTTTTTTAATTTTGAAATCTCGCTATTTAGCCATGAAAAGTTTTTATTTCGAAAGTGATCTTCTCTTCTTCTACTTTTTGCCCATTTTGTTTCTAGATACTTGCAGAAAAGACGTACCTTCTCCACCAAAATTTTTTCGCAATCATCGTCCATCTCAGACGCATCAACTTTATTTAAGACATACTGGACAACTATATCATTTTTTGAGTTTTTTGAGGGTTCTTTTAACCAAATTTCAAAAAGTTCGATTTTTTTCAAAGTATAAGAATCTACAAAAAGTGATATTATTCGGATAGTGCAACTTTGAGCAATATGAGATAAATCCTAGTAAATGAACCAAACTTTAGTCTATTCAAATATGTTTACATTTGGTTTGCCAAACGTTAACATTTTTTTAAAAGGTTACATGAAATTAAAATTTTGAAAAAAACTCATTTGCTTAAAGGTTATTTTAAAAAATTAATTTTTCAAAATCAAATTTTATATATTTTCAAAAATTTATGAGAAAAAACTTAAGTACTTACATGACAGATTATTCTCCATTAAAAATTATTTATAAAATTTTAACACAATTTTCACAATAAATGCTCAAACTTTTGATTTAAAATTAATATTTTACAAAAATGTTTCAACACGTATGGGAACAATGACTTTGACTGCGCGCTGTCCAATAGTGTTTTGTATTTAAAAAAAAAAATTGTCAATTTATTTGAATTGGAGTGTTAGAAACTGCTTGGCAAAAAAAAACAAAGCTATATTGATAGTTTTGAAATTTGAATTTCGCACGGAAAAAGTAGGTTTTTGAAACACAGTGTGTTGGCAGGATTATGTCCTGATAGTATTTTCTGTAGTAAACAGAAATAAACTTTAGAATCCTTTAACAATAATCCTGCTCAATTCCTTCAAAATGTTTATTTGCTAACAACATCTATTTCCGTTATATTCTTACAAAATATACGTGGTCAGATAATAAAAGGCACAGCACTTTACAGTTCTCCATTGTGCTGTTTATTTACTGATGACGTACATTTTGTAAGAATATCACGAAATTGTTTGTTATTAGGAATTAGACATTAACAAAGAATCAATCGCGACTAAAGGTGACGCGCCAGATAAGTCAAATATTTGACAAAAAAAAAAGCAGAACCACTTTATTTACAAATGTTTATTCAATCTTTCCTAACACGTGTCGAATGACGATTTTTAATATAATAAATGTGATGTCCTAACTTTTGTAGCCGACTTCAATTCGACTGAATTTTGCATTTTTTTATGTTTGTGACCGCAGAACTCAGTAATTTCAGAACTAGTTTTGAAAAATTTTGCTTTATTGGAAATGTAGTGTTTAGAAACTGATCCCATTTTAAGAACACTTCATAATCAGAGGCAAAAAGTAATATAGAAATATATTAAAGGGTGTCCCCATAGGTGACGTAAATTGACCTATATGGGCCTATGTTTTGAACCGATATAGACAAACCTTTAAAAATTGGACAAAATGTCGATTGCTGTATTCATATATATAATTGTAAATTTAAGGATGCCCCAATAGTTCCTTTAATTCGATGTGTACGGCCATACTTTTGAACAGTTGTAGACAGATGGTTAAAATGTGCAAAGAACCTGTATTTCTTACTCCTCTATAACAGCAAGTATAAAATTTGGATTTGGAAAATAAAGGGTGAGCCAATAGCTGATGTAATTTAATGTATGCGGCCAAACTTTGAAACTGTTATACACAGACATCTGAAACTTACAAGGGACTTGTGTAGCTAAGTCTGCTATAACAATAAGTATACAATTTAGAAATTAAAAGGTGTTCCTTTTATCTATCTGGACCTATCTTTTGAACCGTTGTATACAACCACTTGAAAATTGGACATAGAGTCCACTACTTTGTTTAGTATAAGAAGAAGTATAAATATTTTAAACTAGAAATTAAAGGGTGTTACTGTAGTTAATGTAATTTGATATATATTGTCAAAGTATTGAACCGTTATGGACAGACAGTTGAAATTTACAAAGAATCTGATTGCCAAGTCTACTACAACAGCAAGTAAAATTTTTTTTATTTGGAAATTAAAGGGTGCTCTTCTATTTGATGTAATTTTATGTATATTGCCAAACTGATTAACGGTTGTAGATAGACGAACATAGGAGTATTTTGCCAATCTAGTCGGGCATTACTTATTTAAGCTTATATTGGCTCTAGATTAATGAAGCTTGCCAGAAATATCTGTTATGGTCATAGGCTGTTAAAGCTAGAAAAAATAGAAAAATCGGACCAAGGAGAAAAAGCTCAACATAGAAGAGCTAATCCTGTCTTTGAACATTGTTTTTTTTTTAATTTTCAGGTCATATTGTTAAGTAATTACAACTTTTAAGGTTAAAGAATGTTAAAGTTGGGCTCAAAAGATTCTAAAATGCCATTTTACCCCGCCCCTTTTATGGGCGGTGAAAAAATATTAATTCGAAAAAGTTTGTAATGATTAACTTAAATTGAATAATATGCCTTAAAACCATAGAAATTAATTTATATGTGCACGGGGAGGTACCCCTCCAATCCCACCGCCAAAAACTTCGCTTTAAAAAAAATAGTTTTTAATTTTTTTTTTGCCCATTTCCTAAAAAAATCATTTTAAAGCTTTCAATGCCTAACCAAGCCCTGCCTCCTAAGAATACTAATAAAATGATACTTTAATTGTAATTTGTTACTTTATAGTATTTTATTTATCTAAAATTTAAAAAAATGTATTCATTGTAGTACCTTATTTATGATTGTAACGGTTAATTCTATTTTAAATTATAACAATTAATTTATTTAAAACAACTACTCCTGTACAATAAGTTGGTAATGAGTGTCATTGTCCTTCTTTGTATGATTCTTCAAAGACCTCTTCCGAATCTGAATCCTCTTCAGCGTTAAGTACAGCTGGAAGCATGAAAGAAAGATAATAACATTTTTTTTAATGGGTCTTATACTAGTTTTAGTGGGTTAGGGGCAAATACGTTTTTCTCTACAGTATAAAAGTAGAGATCGTAAATTTTATAGTGACATATAACATTTTTAGGACCGCGATCACTCCTTCAAAAAACCTTTTCATTTTTTTTTTACTAAAAGTTTAACAAAAATAAAATCCTTTTTAATTTCGAACGAAATTTTTTATCATAAAAATTTAGAACAAAATTTTTCAAAAAATTAATATAAGTAGCTACAAATATAGACTTTCAAAGGAAAAAATCAATACAATATCTTTATTCGTTTTGCCACAAAAAATATATTGCAAACCTTTCAAAATCGTATAAAGTCAATAATAACTGTCCTGATTCTAACAGTTTCTGAAAATGACACGTCTCAAGCACAAGCCTTAAAAATTCACTATAAGATGCAGAATTTTGTTATGTGTCCAGCTGTACACTTAAATTTTAACATTTTTCAAAATTAATTTTTGGCCTAATATCCGGCTAGATTGGCAAAATTCCCTTATGTAAGATGGTTGAAATTAACAAGGAGATGTAGTGCCAAGTCCGCTAAAATAATTAAAAAGTTTGGAGATGTCCCAATAGTTAAAGTAATTTGTTGTATGTCGCCTTACATTTGAACGGTTAATGGCAGACAGATGAAATCTGTTTTGAAGGGGTTTTTTTGCCCGAATTTTATGATTAATATAATTTTATATTTTTTAATAGGTACTTGAGCAGGACAAAAACTTTAATGGTCATACATTTGACATATCTGACAGTACCTTAACACTTACAATTATAATTTCTTTAGGTAGCAGTAATTTAACATCGAATTGTTTAAGAAAACTGCTATTGTTTCCAACACAAATGCTTTATTTATTCTTTAATTGTATACAACTACTTCTTCTAGTAACTTCCGATTGCCAACAACAAAACTATAACTTCTTGCCTTTTATCCCCCAAAAAGGCAACAAAAAATCACCACTAAGTTAAACTTTTACATACAGTCAACTTAAATTGCCAGGAATATATATGATAATATAACAGCAACATCAATAGCATACTGGGTAGGCTCTTTAATAACCCTTTTCAAAGGCAATTTTTTTCAAACTTGTTATACTTTTAGTAATAGGAACCATGGTCCTTTACACTTTTTAAAGAGGAAGGGGAGGAAAAAAACTTACCATCTTAACTCACTATAGTATATTCAATACAGTTATCTAAATATACTTGTATAATATGTTACATCATGTTCATATGAAATTTAATAAGGATGGATGTATATTTATAAAGAAAACAGGACACCCCAATTATATAGAAGTTTGTATGTTTTGTATATAGAAGTTTTATATGTTAAATTATATAAAAAGGAAGATGTGAAAAATATAATAATAAAAAAAGACTGCAAATATACACACATTCGGACACAGTAGCAAAATGTTTTGAATTTATGAAAATTGCTTCCAAAAATTAAATGAAAATAAAAAACAAAAACTTAAAGAAAAAGAAGAAGCGACAAAAGAAAAACAAATTTAACACTAACTAACCCAACTAATAAAATACTCATGCCTGCATTAGTTTATGGACTAAACACACAGTCATACATGCACAGCCACATGCACTTCTTCTTCATACTGGTATGTTTAATTTGATCCTGCAATAGACACAATTTGCATTTATGGATGAATATACGATTGTGTAAAAATGGAAAATTTTTAACTATTTAAACATTCACAAAAAATCATAAATGAACTGACGAGTAAATATAAAAACATATTCTTAAAGTCATGGGAATTAAATTGACTTTTATTTGATGTAAACACCAGATAGCCTTGTGGAAAGTGTGAGAGTTAGGTAATAAAGAAGAATTTTAAACTGGAAAAAGTCAATCTGCCCTCGGAAAACCAAGTTCTTGCCGGACTGTTAACATTTAGAATCCTGTTGAATTTATTTAATTTTGAATTGCCTTCAAAGAAAGTTTCAGAAATCACTAATAAATCGCAAAACGTTATCAAAAATTCGATCATTCGAGCTGCAAATCGATTATTTACAAAATATTTGTTTGCCAGTGAAAAAATTTCATCTTCTTATTTTTCTTACGTTTTTTCCATATTACAAAGCAGATTATACTAAGTGCAGACACTGCATAGCGGGTGACTTATTAGAAAAGTTGAAGTAAATCTGCATTTTCTAAAGAGGTACATCGGGTTTACTTAATGTTTGAAAGGCTTGAGACAAATTGTAGGCGATCACAAGTTCGAAGTTACCAGAAATATGTTTTACCAACTTCATGTTGTGTTCTTAAATTTATACAGACTTTAAGAGGTTAAAGTTTGAATTCAAATTTACTCAGGGAAAAGATTAGACAGCCAGACTTATTATATACCAAATTTTAGGAAAATTTGTCGATTTTTCAACTGTGTACACAAAATTTAAATTTTATAAACCTTTAAAGAGGTTTTTTTGAAAATTTATTTTTTTTAACCGACTTCAAAACAAGTTAGAGTGCTACATTCGGCTATTCTGAAACTTATATACCATTCAACATCAGTTAAGTGAAGTAACTCCAATCAAAAAAGCAAATATTGGGATGACAGAAAATTAAAAAAAAATTGGTATTTGTATAATTTTACATAAACATGACATCGGCTGTTAATGGGTTAAGGATTTTTATAAAGTTTTAGTATATTCTTAAAGATCTCTTCAAAAGCTTTAAAATGATACCCATATCGAAATTTAAAAAAAAATTTGAATATTTCAGTAGCCCGTAATTCGAAAATATGAGCAAATGCGTTTTTTTTTTTACTAGATGTTTTTTCTTATTTTTTAATTCTCTATCACCCCATATATTTATTTCTTTGACTGGGGTTACTTAAATATTCCATATGACATGAAAATATTAGAGGTAGGCGTGGTGTTTTTCTGCTGCCTCGATGGTCATGGAACGGTTATGCTGATTCCCAGTAGCAGCTCTTTCGACCTATATCTGATCGATTGAAATTTTTTGTGACGAACACGGACGGACAGCGCTCAATCGACTTCGCTATGCATAAGAAGTCAGAATATATGTACTTTATGGGGTCGGAAATGGATATTGTAGAAATTACACACGGAAAGGCAAACTTCGATATACCATTTTTCCACTTTTAGTCTTGAAGGGTATAAAAAAAAGGAGGTTAACAATTCGACTGAATGTTGATTTTTTTATATTTGTGGCTTCATAAGTCATCCATTTCTGGATCGATTTTAAAAATTTCTTTTTTTACGTATTATGACGCATACAGATTGCTCCCATTTTAAAAACAGTTCATAATCTTAAAAATAAAAGAATGTCCCCATACAACATGCATCGTTTTTGCGTGCATTATGAACCGTAAAGGGCACCATTCTAAACTTAAAAAAACTGCTTATCAGTATAGCTCGCAATGACAAAAAGTAATAAATCTAAAAATTAAAGGGTGTCCTCATAGGTGACGTAAATTTACCTATCCTTTGAACGTTATTAACAAATGCTTGCAAATTGGACAGAGCGTCGATTGATATGACCGTTATAGTAACAAGTATTAATATTAAAAATTATAAATTAAAGGATGCCCCATTAGTCTATATAATTTGATTTATATGGCCATATACAACAATCTTGTATTGCCAAATTTCTGAACTATTATAGACAGACAGCTGAATCTTTTAGGTGACCCTTATTAGTAAGCAGGCTTTATTAACAAGCTTATAATTTATATTTAAAAGTTAAAGAGTGTTCCCATAATTGATGTTAATTTACCCATGTGGGCTTATCTTTTGAACTGTTACAGACAAGCGCTTGCAAATTAGACAGAATGTCCACCACTTTGTTTGGTACAAGAATTAATTATAAATATTTTATATTATAAATTAAAGGGTGTTACAAAGGTTGATGTATTTGGCTATACTGTTGAACCGTTTTAAATTTACAAAAAACCTGCATTCTAAGTCTACTACAACAACAAGTATAAAATTTGAATTTGGAAATTAATTAATTCACTATAGTTGCTGTAATTTAAAGAATATTACAAAACTGTTGAGTAGTTTTAGACAGGTGGTTGAAATAAACAAGGAGCTGTTGCGCTAAGTCTGCTATAACAAGTATAAAGTTAATGTAAATTGATGTATGTAGCCATACTTTTGAACCGTTATAGCCAGCCAAATGAAAACTGTTTTGAAGTCTGTCTGCAAGAATTATTTGATTTTATACAATCGAAAGTTTGGTTAAGATGTAAAATTTTAAATTGTTATTATTTTTAAATACAGTTTTTAAATCTCATAGCAATAAGGTAAAAAAAATATAATTCCCAAAAATGTTTTTAAGAATCCCAAAAGTGGGATTTTTTAATCAATTTACCATATACGCTAGGCAGAATGAAATGTTGCACTTTCTGGATCGCTACGACCTTCATCAGCATTCTTCGCATTTATCTACCTTAGTTGTGTATTTTTATAAACATCATCTATTTAACCAACTAACTTTGTAAATAAGAATACGAGAATACTCATAACTCATATCAACACATTAATTTGGTTGGACGAAATTTACACACAAACCAACGTGTTTCTTTACTGTCCTCTCTATATTTCGTCTTGTACATTTGTTTTGCTTTGTTTCAATCATCGATTGAACACGAATGCAAATTTGTTTTTAATCATTCTTAAGGCCCAACTATAATGTGCATAAAATAGCTTATGCCAACTTATACAACTGTGCAAATACATTAAATTATATGTGGTAAACTATAATGTGATTAAGATAACTTTTCGTCAAGTTTCGTTAAATTTCATTTCTTTATGCAAGGTACGAAACTGATTGCACTTTCCGTACGGAAACAGCTGATTGTGCTTTGGTTTATACATTAATAAAGAAATTTTCTAATTAAGACCTAAATTGTTAAATTTTTTAGTTTTAAATTCAATAAAAAATGTAGAAAAAACTACATATGTATTTCTTTATGGCCAATTTTTTACAATTATAATATAATTAAATTAAATTTGTATTTATACACACATATGTATACCATATAAACGATGAACATCGGTGCATTTTTTAGTACGGTTGACCACAAACACAAAACAGAAAATAATTTGTAAAAATTTTTTTTTACATTTTCTTAGAACATAAACCAAAATATGTAAATGTGTTTGTGAATGTTATTAAATATATAAAATATTTTCTTTAAAGCCTTTTAGTTTTAAAATTTTGTTGATTTATATAGAAATTATTTTTGGCAAAAGTACGAAATAAACATAAATATGCAACTGTGGCAAATAAGTTACTAAATTTATATATGTACATTGTAGCCACATAAATTTCTTTGATAAGTTACCTAAGCATTTGACAGGCTTTTCGTTGAATTTTTGACATAAGCTAAAGCTAGCTTATGCACATTATAGTTGGGCCTTTACTTGTTTACTCATAACATTATAGATGCTGTTCCAGTATCATTCTGATTGTTATGAAGTAAGTATGAGTGCTCGCTGTGCCTTGCGTGCGTATAATTTAATTTTATTAATAAAATGAAATTAAGCCAAAATAATTTCTATTCATTTATAACATTCACAGTTCAAATAATTAATAAAAATTAAATTTAAAAAAAAAATTCTTTATAGAGCTACGTAAAATACATAAGGTCACCACAGAAACTGCTTAGAGGTTTTTGCGAGTTGATATTTTGCTAATAACAAAAAAATGGCTCCAATTAAATGGCCCTGCTTCTAGTAGTAACAAAATTTAATTGTGTAACCTAAAACATTTATTTAACAAATTTTATTTTAACTTTAACAAAATATCGCCATATTTTTCTCTCAAATATGCGTAAAAAATTTAGATTTACCTTCGAGATGCTGAAAAGGTAAAATTTACTCTAGGAAGGCCTCGTTGCTGATAAAGCACAAACTAGCAAGGTAGTTGTTTAACTAACAACCCTCTTCAAAAATGTGATTTAATTATTTTTTTTTTTTTTGTAGCAGTAGGTCAGTTTTAAAAATAAATTAATTGTTTTTTTTTATTTTTTTGGATGTTTTGCCCCACCGTTGGGTGGCATAAGTTTTTTTTTTTTTCAACATAATAATAAATTGAGAAAATTTTATATAATTAATAAATTTCATTTGTTCTTGAAAATTTACCCTGAAGCCGCATCTGGAACTAACTAGTTCAATAACTAGTGAAAAGTACACGTATAATTTAGTTCAAGTAAAAAGCCTTTAAAAGAAAAGCTTTCCTAAAACTTCTAGCACTAACTACTTTATGGTACCCGACATTGCTGGAGCTAATTTTTAGAAATTTTCTGAATATTGGTGAAATGAAAAACTTCTTATCTATTTTGTAGCTCCACTCCAAATACGCAGAAACAATTTGGAGCACAATGAGTATTTAGGATTGAAAATATTAAGGATTTCAAAAGAAGCGCTACTTATTGGGCCCAGTCTATCAAGTCTGCGTGTGTGTGTATAAAGAAAATTAGCACTTAAAGAAAATAAGCACTTGCTCGTTTCCCCCTTTTTTCTCTGGCACATCTAAAATCTGAAAAGTTTGATTAAACTACGTTGATCCGCTTGAAATTGACATAATTTATATGTTCATAGCCAGTTAAAACCAGAATTTCTTATAAAACAGTTTCTTGAGACGCAACCTATATTTTTCCTAAGTTTCATAATAGCCACGCAAGTTTGCTTATGTTGATACCATTTTATAAATAAAATTTTATTGGTGATGTAGCCCTTGGTATAAATTAACAGCGTCTTGCTTTGAAAGCGGCAAAACCAGACATTCACTCAGGGAAAATAAATAGATGTCTTTTATTCGCAATAACCAACTTTGCAGCTATTATTGCACGGAAAGGTTTTGTTAACCCGTAGTCCATGGTTCAAAACTATAAAGTTAATAGAAATAAACTTAAAAATCTTTTATACTGAAATTTTTATTTATTAATTTTTTATATACTTTTTGATGACTATATGATCCTATTATTCTTTTTGACTACAATTTTCAATTTTAAATCCTTTTATCGTTTCTTTATTATTAATGCAACAAAATTATATTTTGTTCTTTTCACAACATTGCAAACTTTTTTAAACGTTTTCATGACTCTTAATAGTGTTGTAGATGGAAGAGCCAAAGACTTAACATTTAACATGGTCAGAATATTAGCCAAATACAAGGACGGGTTAAAAATAGTTCATATAAATGCCCAAAGTATAAACAACAAACTTGATGAACTTAAATTAGTGTTCGAAAACTCTGATATCGATATTATCTGTGTTTCACAAACTTGGTTGATGGCAACTACATCCGATAGCCTTATTTGCCCTTATGGTTATAAAGTTTTTAGATGTGATAGAGGAGGACATGGCGGTGGTGTTGCCATATTTCTGAAAAGTAATATTTCTCGCAAATTTTACTTGAAATCTCCCAATGCCAATAACTTAATTGAACAGTGTATTGAGTTGATTTTTATTGAAATTTCTTTTTATGGCAAAAAGTTAATGGTGGGTTGCGTTTACAGGCCCAACAAGAGAATACCCTTTACAACTCTATTTACTACACTCGAAAGTATTACCGCAGAGTATAATGATATAATTTTTACAACCGACTTCAACTCAAACTTATTAACAAAGGTCACTCTTTCGGAAAATATGTCAACTTTTGGCCTTTTTCCAGCCAACAAAATACATCCAACGCATCACACATCCACAACCAGCACGCTCATAGACCTTTTTTTTCGTATCCAACATTAGTGGCATAGTTTTGTATGATCATATATCGGCATCATGTTTTTCTAAACATAATTTAATTTTTTTAACCTACAACTTTCACTCTGAACAAGCCGAAAAATGTATCACCTATCGAAAGTTTAAGCAAATTGATACAAATCATCTCAGTCAATACTCTCCGCTTATTGCTTGGAGTAACATTTTCTTATTGGCTTCTGTTGATGAACAATCTATATTTTTAGAGCGTAACATTCAGAACCTTTTTGATTTAATTGTTCCATTAAAACAGAAAAAGATCAAACCCACACAAAAACCATGGTTTTAAAATATTATAAAGGATGCTATACACCAAAGGGACTCAGCATATGCAAGGTGGAAGAGCTCTACTTAGAATTTTCTACTGCCAGAAAAAAAGTTACCAAGCTGATAAAAAATGCAAAAACTGAGTATTATTATAGCTGTTTTAATAATGCTATTAATTCTCATTAATCATGGCATACTATACCAGAAATAGGAATTGGCAATGCGAAAAACAGTGTGGACTGCCAAGTGGATACAAACATGCTTAACAAAACTTTCACTAACATTCCTGTAGTTAAAGCAAATTTTAATTACTTTGATTTTCCTTCTGATACTCTAAATCTTAATGATGAGTTAACAAACGGCTATTTTACTTTTTCCTGTGTAACACAATATGACGTAATGTTAACATGTTCCTTGTTAAAATCAAATGCAGTTGGAAGTGACAACATGCACCCAAAATTCATACGTCTACTTTTGCACATAATTACCCCCTATGTAACACATTTGTTTAATTCAATCATAACGTCAGGTACATATCCATCTAACTGGAAACATGCTAAAATTTTACCATTACCCAAGGCCAATGGAGAATACAGACCCATTGCCATATTATGCTTTCAGTCAAAACTTTTAGAAAAGCTATTATATCAGCAAATTACTACATACTTAAATACCCATAGTCTGCTTACTGACAACCAATCTGGTTTTCGTCAGAACCACAACTGCGTTACTGCTCTTATTAAAGTAAGTGAGAATATACGCCAAGGTTTAGAAAACAAGGATATCAACTTTTTAGTGCTTCTGGACCATTCCAAAGCATTTGATACAGTTGACCATGTTATACTCACAAATAAACTGAAACACTTTTTTAAATTTTCAAACATGTCAGTTAAACTTTTATCATCATATCTTTCAAATCGCACACAATCGATAGTTGTTAACAATACTTGGTCTGACAGTTTAAATAGTAATAGGGGGTTCCTCAAGGCTCAATCTTAGGTTCACTCTTATTTTCGCTTTATGTCAATGATCTGCCAAAGCAACTATCATATTGCAAAATCCATATTTGTACAGATGACGTCCAACTTACTTTGAGCATACCCAGCTAAAGATATTTCATCAGGTATAGCTCATCTAAATAATAATTTGCAACAAGTCCACGTTTGGGCTTGCGCTAACGGTCTCTGCTTAAATCCAGGTAAATCTAAATGCCCTATAACATGTAAAAAAAGATTAGTTCCATTTGTTAGCGAGGACATCTTCCTAAATGGCGAAAATATTGAAGTTGTTAACTCAGCGAAAAACCTTGGTATTATTTTTAACAGCAACCTGACGTGGACAGATCATATAAATTCTCTGGTTGGTCAAACTTATGTTAAGTTAAGAGCTCTTTGGTCCACTCAGCATTTCACCCCTTTTAGAATAAGGTTACTACTTGCCAAGAGATATCTGATTCCATCTCTTCATTATGGATGTGAATTATTTGGAAACTGCGACACTGTTAGCAAAAGAAAGCTAAATGTCATATATAATAATATATCAACATACGTATATAATTTAAAAAGATTTGACCAAGTGTCATCCGTTGCCAACAATCTCTTTGGAGTTTCTCTTGAAAGCTTGTTAAAAATTCGTATTCTTATTTTTTTACACAAAATTACTAACGCTCAAACCCCCAAATACATATTTGAGAAAATACGCTTTTTCCAATCGCAGCGAAATCGAAACATAGTAATACCTCGACATCAGTGTCTTGTTTCTGAATGGCAGTTTTATGTGTTCGCCGCTCTTCTTTGGAACAATCTTCCATTAAGTCAGCAACTTAATAGCAGTTTCAGAAAATTTTTATTTGAACACTTTGCCTAATTTCTAGAATAATAATTTTGTTGTAAAGACTGCTATATTTTATTATTGGTTTATCATTTATTTCATTTTCTTATTTTTTTTATATACAATGTATTATTTCTTAGCAATAAAATTTTTTGTAATGCATAACGTTGCTGTCTGTACTCTAAATATAAGACTAAATCTTGTACAGGAAATAAACAAATAAATAAATAAAAAAAAATCTAATATTCCACACAGTTGGTGAAAGAGCAGACGTTTTCACTTCAAGATTCATTACCAAGAAGTGGCATTACCAGATTGATTGTTCTGTGCAGAACTACCAGTTGGTAAAGCGCCATTACTGCCTTTATTAAATGACAAAAACAAAACCTACAAAATGTTCAGACTGTATGTTTCTATTTATTTACTAAAAAATCTTTTCCAAATTTGTTTCGCTTTAAAAAAACTCGTCGAACTAAAAAACTCGAAAGCAACAGCTGCTTGTTTACTCTTAACAAGATTTCAAAACTTATCTACTTTACCTTTCATAACTAGAATGTTAAGTCTTAATGAATTCATGGCAACCCTATTTTTTTATTCATCACTATAATTCACAATAAGAAATCTTTTAAATATAACCGCCAATTAATAATGGTTAAATGATTGTGAATTATAAACTATCCCGTTTAGGAATAACAACCCTTAATTTAATGTTTTTTCTCTTGCTTTTTTGGCTGCTAAATAAATATTTGCCGAATGTCAAAGCATTTTGTATTTGACCCCACCTCTAACCCGCAGTTAAACTTCAAATCACAATAACTTTAAGGGTTAATAGCACTTCATTGTTGTTGCAATTGTGTGTTTTTTTTTTGTTTTTTTTTTTTTTTGTTTACAAAAACCAACTCCAACCTTGACTATATTAGCTTAAGTTTTCTATATGTGTCTGTCCTTGCCTGTCTATAATGTTGCACAACGAAATGAATGCCACAAAAAAGTGGCTGCAACAACCCTTAACTTGTTGAATTCCTCATTTTAAAGCAAAAAACGAAAAGAAATTATATGAATATGCGGAGAAAAAAAGTTAAACAAATCAAAAGGTATGTTTGGGTTTAGTTTTTTTTCTTTTTTGCACACATTAGCGCTTAAAAATTTTGGTAACGATATTTTTTTTACGTGACCTTTTTTCTCAAGGTCATGTTTGTTTTGATGGGATAGTTGGCATTTTTTGGGAGCTTTAATATTTTAACATTTAAACTAATTTATAGGACATATGGATTTGAAAAGTGTCAGCAGAAATATGTGGGTTAATCAAGGCTTGCTTAAATATTGAAAGGAAATAGACTGCGCGTCAATAATACTATTGTATTTTAAATTTAAAATTCTTTATCAAAGGTATTTATTTTTGATTTATTCTTCTTTTACAGCATTTAGTATGATATGAGACACCATCTACTGTGATGTTAGAAGAACAGTATGAAAAATAAAAATTTCATTTATTGTTGAGCCGACGGTTAGTAGAATAAAGAGAACAACCAAAAAATTATTAATTGATTTTGAGTATCCCTTGTATTCCTATTTCTTAAATAACTAAATTGATAAAATTCACAACCAAAGGTAGACAGATTGGAAAAAATGCTGATGACGTATGTTGCGACCCAGAAAATGGGGCAGTACATTCTGCTAGAGTCTAACTTTTTCCTGTTTTCTATAAATATTATCACAACCATTTCCAATTTTTTTTTTATTAATCTCCATATAAATAAAACAATTTAATTGTGTACCTTAGCGCATATAAGACATTAGAGAGGTTAGGTGGCACAGTAAACAATAAAAAATTCTTATGGTTTCAGACGTTTGATATATAAAGGTGGAAGAGTATGAGAATTAAAAACAACGATATGTGTTATGAGTAAATATAAAAAGCATAAATATTTGTTAAAATTCTGTTAAATTTCTTTTCAAAAAATCCTTAAGTAATTTTTAAAATCCTGGAAATGTAGTGTAGGGATGCTAAATTTTAAAGGCCCATGCTGATCTTAAATAACACACAAATTATATAGGAAATTTTTGCCATTTCTTTTTATTTTAAAAATATTATGCATGGAACGAAATATCGGCCAAATTGCCGCCGCGTTCTCAGCCCCACACCTCCATCCGATGCTCCAAATTTTCAAAGACGCTAAGGCATAATTGAGTTTCTATGCATTTAATGTTCTGAATTATCTCATCCTTTAGCTCCTAAATTGTTGCTGATTTATCGGCGTACACCTTTTCTTTTAAATTTCTCTAAAGAAATATGTCCAACGGTGTCAAATCACATGATATTGGCCGCCAATTGACATCGCCACCATGAGAGAATACACTGCTATTGAACTTGTCGCGCAACAGAGCCATGGTTTCGTTAGCTGTGTGGCAAGTGGCACCGTCCTGTTGAAATCACACATCGTCCACATCCATATGTTCATCAGCAACGAGAGTGAAAGGTGCAATTGTTGGGCGTGACGGCCAGTTGAGGTGGACGGCTCTTCAGTCACACTATCGCGAACAGCAGAAATATTTTCTTCAGTACGAGCTGCACGAGCATGCATGCATGGACCCGGTTTTCTCAAATTTTTACACGATTTTTCCGATTGTACGCACATTTGGACGATTAAATTGACAGAAAAAATCACAGAGTGCACGATATGCATTTTGATTTGAACGTATATTTTCATAATAAGCTTGAATAACTTTAACGCGTTGTATGGTTCAAGTTGAGTTAGTCTGAAATTGGCATATGTCAAATTAAATGCTAAAAAAGACTTGACGTTAAGGTGTGGTTAACATTCAACACCGGCCCTTAAAATTTACCCACACGATACATATCTTTATATTGTTGTTAAACTCTTTACTATTCGTTCTCTTCGTTGTGTTGTTGTCTCTGTACGACAAAATGCCTATGTGATGACCTATATGATATAGACATTTATATACATATAAAAGGATTTGCAATTTGTAAATGCCACGAATTTGTAAGATTAAAGAAAAACGATCAGAATACAAGGAGTTTGTTGAGTATGTTATTGGTAGATTTCCTACTGTTTTTAGGGCTTTATTTTGAAATCTTTGCAGAGATTTTAATTCTGCAGTTTTTTTTTTTTAGCATAAGTCAATGCTTAACAATTAATATGACTTTGGATTACATTTTCAAATACAAGCAGTCTTGTATTGACATTTGATTTATGTTTAAACTTCAATAAAAGCCCAATAACTGGTGCGATTTTTGATTTCAGGTAATTTATGTGCTGATGCCATGACAAATTTGATTGCAGATGAAGTTCCAAGTATTTAAAGAAAGATAATTCTTGAAACAATTGTCCATCACCATATATAGTCAAACTTGATTTCTAAGGATATTTTAAACCAAATTTTATATGTTTTTTTATCTTCTCTTTGAGTTGATAAACAACTTGTTTAACGGCATATATTCAGATATTATTGCTGGATCATGTTTAATGTAGGGTTTACTAGCTTCGTCACACCTGTATGGATACAAAATTGATATATTATCAGCATATATAAACACTTTCCCTGATAGTGGTAAGTTTAAGTAAATAAATTTGGTTCCAAAACGCTACCTTGAGTAACTCCATACTTTACTTAGCCAAAGCTACTATTGCTTTTATGAATTTGGACAAATTATTTTCTATTTTGTGAGTATGATCTAAAACCTTAAATTTCACTGCCACGAACACCACAAACTGAAGCTTAGAAAATAAAACCTCAGATACACGCAAAACTTTTGCTGCTTTCATCTAAGATTTTACAAATGTAATTTTTAACGATTATTGCTGCTTCTTCTGTGCCACATCCTTTTCGAAATCCACACTGGCAAGGATTCAGTAAATTGTTTTCATTTTAGCACGCTTATAATTGAGCGTATAGGATTTTTTAAAAATATTTTTTTTTATGGGCAACGTGGATAATGGACGCAATTGTGCAGCTATATTTTCATTATTTTGGTTTGGTATTGGTATTAATTTATGTATTTTTAGAACATCTGAAAATATTTTTGAATTTATCATTTTATTAAAGATTTATATGAAACGCAGTGCAATGATATCACAAAATTCCTTGTAAAATTTAGCCGGGATGTTGTCATGCCCATAACTTTTATTTGACAGTACGTTTGCAATTATATTTTGAATTTCAGTAAAATTTGTATTGGTGAACACAAAATTGTTGCTACTACGTTGTAGGGTTCCATAAAAATTATAAATATCGCTAAGTTGTATATCAATGTTTTGCTTAAGATCTTTAATCAATCTTAGAAAGTTAATGTTTAATAAATTTGTGCCGTTTAGTACATTTAGGTGATCGCTCATTTTAGTTCAAACTTTAAAAAAGAACTAGTTCAATTTTTAGTACAACATGTCTTTTTAGTTCAAAGCTCGTTTAGTTCAAATGATCTATTAGTTCAAAATGGTATTATAGTACAAGGCTCGTTCAGTTCAAATGTTTTTTCGCAGTTTTGTTCAAATCTAAACAAAAATTAATAAAATTGTAGCTTCTGGTCTTTTAACATTATAGTTTACGTACAACTGCTGCAGCGAATTATATTCTATTTATTTTACGAGCAACACAACGATTACCGATAGCATAATAAAAACACATTTCTTTAATTTCTAACATATTTTTTCTTTATATCAGATATACAGACAAAAAATAACTAACGTTATAAATTATATTTAAATTTGTTTCATTAAGAGTGTCAGAAACAGTGTACAAGTTCAAAAACAGTGTGCAGTTCAAAAACAAAGCATAGTTCAAAATTGAACTAGCTAGACGTACAAATTTGAACTAGTTCAATTAGTTCAAGAAATGGATTAGTTCAATTAACCTAGTTCCTTTATGAGCTACTCAAGTTTAATCCTGGATATTTTTGAAAGGGTGATGTAGCTTAGATGATTGGCAAGTTGACTACTAAGTTATTATTGATTCGATGGCCTGTGTTCGTAACCCAGCCACGGTAAGTTTAACAACTTAAACTTCTTTAAAGGAAGTTTAAAAATATATAAAACGGCTGTACCGGATTCAAAAAATAATGCAACATTGTTTTAAAAATAAACATAAATTGCAATTACAATGTTGTGAAAAAGAAAATGAAGCATTTCATCTATTAGCCTTCTTCACCACCTTTATTCTCTACATTATCTCTTTCCAAGGAAGAAAACACCATTTATTAGTAGGGATTATTGCCTAAGTGTTACCTTTCTTACAAAAAGAAGAACAATTTCTTTTTAGGATCTTCTGTCAAGAATTTCGTTCAAAAATTACCATGTTATTTTATTTAATATTATTTTTAATGTTTGTCAGGTTACTCGTATATTAATTGTTCATAGAGTCTTTCATGGATTTTCTTATAAACTTTATTTATTATCTTTAATATGTTTTATTTCTTAATAAATTTAGAAAATTATAAATATGTAGCTGAACTTAAGCCAAATTTAAATTGTTCCCTGTGTTAGTTTTAATTAAATAATAATTTTTATCAAAATTAAAAAGCGCTCGAGACAAATTCTATTTGTTATGTTAGGAATGACTTATTCAGTCATATCATAGAGCTAAATTTTATTCCTATTGCGACTATACCAATGATCCTTTGCAAAAGTTCATCTAATTGATTTTCAACACATTCAATAGTTATTTTTATTAGCCATAACTGAAAGTTTATCTTAACTATAGATAAAACAGATTTTAATGTTGACGGTAAACGCTGAAACCACAAGGATTTAAACATCATCATACCGGATGATAATTGTCTAATTTCTCCGCACAATGCAAATTGAAGTTTCTTTCTTGTTTCTTACACGCAGATGTTCTGATTTGGTCACAATAACCATATAAAATTCTTTCTAACAATGTATAGTTGCGTAGAACAAATTATAGTTGTTTTCAACTATACTATAATCATGATAAACATTTTTTTTAATTTAACCATTATACGGTTACTGTACAAAAAGTATGGAACATGGTTGGCTTTTACAAAATAAATAATAAGAAATAATATATAAAATATAAAAACCAATAAAACAGTAAGAAAAACATTTCAAAAGTAGTTGAAATGAATATTTATGTAGGCATATAAATCTTTATTTTTGTGTTTTAAGCACAAACGTGAAACCATTAAATATATCTCAGTTAAAGCTGTCATAATATACATCAACGATATTTGCTATTCTACAACAAAATAGATCACCGCAGATGCCAGATTTACGTGTTAGAAGTTTTGGATAAATGTGGAGTCAGTTCCAAATTACCGTTACGTATCGTATGATATCTTAAATACGAGAATGTTTACTCCATAAATGATTGTTCACGTAGGAATGTATGAAGATAAGACGCCGCTATTTGGGCTTATTAACTATATTTTTTATTTTTTTTTTTTTTATAAATGGTTCTTATAGACCATGTGTCAAAAACTTTTAACTATTGCTCACATAAATTAAGCAAAAAATTGATTTCTTGTATGTTTTTAAATAATTTTTGTGACAAATCATTAATAAATAATACAATAAATATTATTACTCTTGTACTACTCTACTCTTGTTATTACTCTTGTGTATTAAGAAATCTTTGCACTTACGAAACAATACTATAATTCAATTATATAACGACATTTTCAACCAGATTATCAAATATTAATTTAACCATTTAATGTTTACATTTGAACATAATTATGTTTATACTTTACCATGTTATTGTTATGCTAGACAACAATACGGTTGTAGGACCAGCTATTTTATTATTACTTGTAACAATACAATGTTTTGCTACGACTATGTAATACGACCATAATATGTTGCTCTTAGATTATGGTTACCTCAACCATGTTTTTTCTTTGCGTGTAAATGTACTTTATCCATTAACTTTTGCAACCTCTTTTTTACAAAATCTTCAAATTCAAAGCCCTATAGAACAGCAATTGAAAGACTTGCATGATTTAGAATGCCAATATCCATAGAGAAAACAAAAATTATTCCATTATTAAAAAAAAATTGACTTTTACTTTAGCTAAACCATAATATTGGCGTGACTTTTCAAAATAATCAAATTTTAAGGGGATGCATGGGAATTAACGGGAGTTAGAGATAATGGTAACGAAACAAATTCTCTAATTTTGATGACATATCCAAAAAAGCACAAAACTGTGACACAATGAAAAACGAAAATTATTGCTAAATTCTTTCATACTTAAGCTGAGTTCGCGTTTTGTAAAAATTAAAGTTAATTTTATTTTTTTTTTCTGGATGTACTTAGCATTAAAACAAATCGATTAATCAAACACTTTTTAAAGTTTTGTTCTATTATTTAGAAAATTTTTATTTTATAAGTAACTATCTACCTAGCTTTCTAACACTTGCACGGAAGATATAGTCCAGTTGCGCACTTTCTTGGGTTTAATTTTTAAAAATTAAAAAAAAATTGTGTAGCCCTGTGTATGGTTTTAGATACATAGTAATAAAATGGACATAATATGAACAAACTTATTCTCATACTAAATTTGTACAACATTTTCTATTACACGTATTACACGCATATAGCCTTCAAGTTTCAACTGTAGCCACTTAGTTAAAGTGCATCGCATTGCTTAGTAGCTGGATATTAGAAGGAAGTTCATTCCAGAGACAAATGCATTCACGTAATAGTTTCGTTCGCTTACGGTACAGGATAGAATTTATTTTATAATCTTAATTGGATATTAAAAACTGAATCCTCTTGATAAGATAATCAAGCTGCTTAGTGAAGTAGTATTTTAGAAGATTTCCGCAAGATAAGTTGTAGATTTGATAAGAAAACTCAGATATCTCATAAGTCCATAAGTTTTTGTACGTAACATTGAGCTTCTAGGCTGCAAGTCCTTTGAGTAATTTATACATAATAGAGGACACAAAATTAAACCCGATGCTACAACTCTTGTTTTAAAGCAACTATTTGATTTCTCATTTCGAGCGAGCGGGAAAAAAACATTTGCACTTGTAGTTGGTCTGGTACACATATGTATATAAAATAAATATTTGTTGAGGCAAAAGCAGATACTGAAGGGTATAATTTTTCCCGTTCAAAAAATAATGTTAAATTTCTAATTTTTTTTCCAATCAGGATTTGAACCATCGATTTTAAAAATGAATGAAAATTGACTTATTTTTGGCTTTTGGTTCATTTTAGATAGATGCGAAGAATGCTGATGAAGGATCTGCCGGTCCAGAAAATGCTGCATTTCATTCTGCTAGCGTCTAATTTTCTTGTTTTCGTTGGATAACGTCCGCATACATTTGTAAATAATTTTTGTTACTTTACAATAAATACAATAAAGTTGATGAGCTAAGTAAGCGGTAGCAAAATGGTCATCGGGACGTGTTTTCACCTTCAATAATCAATACCGGGAAAGTAGCGCGATAAGTTTAGAGTTAAATTTATTTAATTTAATATTCTCGTGTTTCTACTTTTTATTCGTTTAACTTTGTTTAAAGACTCAGTTATTCGCATAAAGCCTAATTGTTAAATTCTAAACGATTTAAATAGGAACAAGTAAGAGTGATATATTCGGCAATGTCGAATTTTGTGTACCCTTCACCATATATGCATAATCACGTGTACTATACTACAGATTCTTTATTGAGTAGTTTAAATAAAGATCGGCATAAGAAATTCTTTCCTACCATAAAGTTTATCTGCTCAAAAAATTTTTTTTTCATTGTAAGTTTTGCTTAGGGTTGTTGTCCCAAATTAGTAAATGAAAAGGTTGCTGTATTAAGTGAAAACTCAATTAGTTTTTTTACCTTTTCCGGAACTTAAGTATAAAGCAAGACGAACACATGAAGCGGGCTTTTTGCATTTCCTACTTTTGTTTTTTTAAAACCGACTATTTGTGGGACTTCAATTATTTTAAACGAACTTTTGCACCAATTTGGGAAATTCTCAGCGGTAACACTGACCGAGATACAATAAAATTTGCTCAGAAACGATATGAGATAAATATCTGAAGCTGAAAAAGCTATCGCACCGAATTATAATTTTTTTAAATGTGTGATACACGTGAAAATAACTTTGTCACGATATTGTATCGATTTGCTTTAGCTCGTACTGCTTCTGTATATATGGGCTACCCTGTAATTTTGTATGTTATATTTTTACTGCTAAACAAATAAAAAAATGACGTCAAAATTAGGTATTCTATTGGGACACTATTCTAGTTATATTTTTAATTTTTCTTGTTACACATTAAAACTGACACACTCTGTGGGATTTCAAGTGTCTGCCTTAAAGTGATTACTGAAAAAAACAAGGCGCATCAAAATTAACATAGATTTTAAGTCGTTGCATATTTTATGATCGTTTTTAGTTCTCACAACCCAAACAAAAAACATAACTGCCAAAACAACGCTCTATTATCTTTTAAAACCTTTTAAGACTTTTTTTTGCTAAAGTTTTGAATTTTTTATGATGCTTTTTGCAAATTTGAAAATAATTTGAGGTTAGTTAGCATTAAATTGCAATTCTAATACAATATTACAAGATGTTAAAAACCTCAAAAAAATAAAAAATAAAAAATTTTGAATATTAAGGGTCATTGTATACATTTATCACAAACTCCAATAAACAAAAGCAACAGTACTCTATTGAAACATGTTTTTGTCATGTTCAACTTATTTTTATCATATTTTTTAAATCATTTAATTTTAAATTAAAAAAAAACGAACTGACAAATTTGAAAGATAATGCACCCATTTTTTAGTAAAAAAAAAAGCAACAATTTTTTCTAAAAAAAAAATTGACATAAACAAAAACCCCTTAACAGAATACAATGGACAAAAATGCGCAGACGCTTTAGATTTTAATGCTTTTGTTTAGTTCAATGGTCAAGGATATTAAAAAAGCGGAAGCTGTATTATCCGTTACCCTAAACGGAAAACAAAAATTGTATACAAAAATTAAAGGCGACTAAAAACTAGTTTCATTTAACAATGATGCTAAATTCATTGAAATGGTCCAGCAGCTTGTCTTACTGGACCAGGTGTACTCATGCGTACATGATTATTTTCTGAAAATAAAAAATAATAAACAAGAGAAAAAACTACCACCAAAAAAAAATCGAAAAGAATAAAGCAAAAAGCACCCAAAATTTTAAAGTTTTATTTTTTCAATTGAAAAATTGCAACAAGCTTTATGAGAAATCCTTGTGTGTGCATGCGATAGATGTCCTTTTTTTCTACAGACAATAAAGTAGAAATTCTAGTTTTTAAATGAATTCAATATAAAGAAATTTATAGTTAAACATATATTTTTTTATTTTTATTATAACAATTTGATATCATACAAACTTAAACAATATCCTTTGTCCTTAAAATATAAAACTTGTGAAAAAATACGTTTACACTTTTAAAGATTCCTTTGTTAGGTTTTTGTATAAAATGTTAAGCTTTTGCGCCGACTCATTTAGTTTCATTTCAATCATCAAACACAGCACTTCAACGGATCTCAATAGACAGCAGCAGTTAAACGCGACTATGGATCCTTAGGGATCAAAGTTTTTTTTTTTTTTTTTTGTAAAAAACCTCCGCTTAGTGATGTTTTGGATTTAAATATTTGTTAAACATTTTCGATAAAAAAGCAATAAATTTTGAATATTTAAAATTAAACCAAAAGCCGCTAAAATAGTGTTTAAAAAAATCATGAACAAAAGTCAGATCCATTTTAATTAATTATTAATAACTCTTAAACAATAAAAATATGTTGTTGAATAAACAGCATAAATAAACCTCAAATTAATAAAATTAAAACAATAAAAATAACATAAAACAACAAAAAAAAAACAATCATGGAACAGTGTTTCAATTCAATAAATTGTGTTTTTTCTAAGTGCCCTCACTAATATAAACTTTTTTTCTTTATTTCTCAACAGGTAAGAGAAATTATTTGAAATAAATAAAAAATAAATAAAAATTGCTTAATTTAAAAATAAGTAGAATTTAGTTAATAATTTGGCCTGATGTTTTTATTAATTTTTAAATTTATATTGAGTAAAAAAAAGAATTTTTATTTCTGCTTAAATAGGATTTTAGTTAAAAAATTTACAGAGGAAACAGTTAAAAATAATTCATAAATTTATTATAACAATAAAAATAGTTCTTTTTGGGTAAAAGTTTGCAAATTAGCTTTCTCGTTAAAGACGCAAATTAAAAGAAACCGGTGTTCATTTGACTTAGACTAAAATGTTGGTACAGTTTCCTCCGTATTAGTTTTTAGCAAAATATTTTAGCAAATTATCAATTTCAAATCATTAAATTTAGTTATTATTAATAATTTGCACAATGGGTCAGAAATGTAATATTTTAGAAATAAATCTTGTCTATACCTATAACTTTTAGGAGCGTCCCAAATTAGGTCCCAAATTAAGACAGCTCTAAAGCTGGCAATTTTTTTTTACTTTTCAGAAGATTTAAGAAAATGTTTCCAAACTTTTTATGCTTAACTGAAAGATATCCTCTTCTAATTGACCAATTTACTTAAAACTCTTTTCGATCTTCTGGGACCGCATAAATTTTAATAAAAATAATTACACATTAAAATTAATTATTGCTCAAACTCTTTTCGTGGTTTAACCCAATGATTAATATTCTTTAATGATTTCTCTTAATTGACTTAAAAATTTAAATATAAATGATCTTAAGCCAGATTAAGATACTTAAGTAAGAGTGCTATATTCGGCTATGCAGAATCTTATATATCCTTCGCCATCTATGTAAATTTAGTTTAGTAAAGTAAATCCGATGAAGAAAGCAAGTATTGGGGTGACAGAGAATTGAAAAATAAAAAAAAATTTGGTACTGCATATATATAAGCATTTTTAAAAAATTTTGGTATTTCCTCAAAGATCTCTTCAAAAGCTTTAAAGTGATACCCATATTGAAATTTAAGAAAATTTTTAAATTTCAGAGCTCCGTAACTCGGAAAATATGGGCAAGCGCCAATTGATGTTTTTTTTCTTATTTCTCTATCACCCCATATATTTATATTTTTGATTGGAGTTACTTTATTGTTCCAAATGACATGAAAAAATTAGAGGTAGGCGTGCTATTTTCCCTGTTGTCTCGAAGGACATTGACCGATCATGCTGATTTCCAATAGCACCTCTTTCGCACTATATCTGATCGATTCGCATATTAATTTTTTTTATGAAATCAAGTTTGCCTCGGATTTCAACACTAACATGGAAGGACAGACGGATATCGCTCAATCGACATGTACTCACATTGAAGTCGAAGTTTTTTGTGACCGTTCTGCAGAAGTGTGGCTCAACTTCGTTGATGCCGCTCTAAAAGTATTTCTTAAATTCAAGATTGAAGGCGATCATCACATGATTTAAAGAAGCGATTCAGATGATAGTTGCTATATATGAGTACAATAAAAAATGAGAAATTCGTACTCTATAAATACCAGAGTACGATTAGTGAGAGTCATCTTAAATCAAGTACAAACTCTTTATCCAAGAATGGTCTTGAAAAAAACTAAACTTTAAATTTTACGGTTTAAGTAAAACTGCTTAAAAACTCAATAATTTTTATATGCCCTTAAAAAATTCATGGATTTTTTTCAAAAACATTCTCATATATCATGGAATATTATATTTTCGATTTGCTAGTCTTTTAAAAATTTTCAAAAAAAAAGTATTTTCTTTACGGTTAGAAATGCATCAATTTGTTTGACAGTGTAGCAACTAAAAAATTACTTTCTAGCGATTTATCTGAGTTGGACAATATTCTATTCGATTTACTTGTGAATGAATCCTTTAATTATATAGGCGTTTGAATTTTAAAAAAGACCATTAAAATAAATCTAATACTGTGAAATAACGTAGTCTTGGAAGCCAGTTCTAATCATCAAAATAAAAAAGTATACTTTTGAAGATTATCTATGATTCGTGTATTTAGCGCTTTGTTAAAATTTCAAGTACTTGTTATAAGGAAAATATTAAATCATTCAAGCTGGATTTTTAATTTTTTCCCAGAAACAGAGATTCCATTTCTGGTCACATTGTCTCTAGCAAAAATTTAAATTTTGAATTTCTTTTTCTGGATAAAATATAATATTTCACCACCCTTTAGATTTATAATTATAATTTTAAATTATAAGTTTTTGAGTAAAAATACTGGGTGATATTCCCTTTGCCGAAATTTAATTTTTATGTAAAATGATTCGATCTAAGCAAATCTTTTCTTTTCGAAGATTTTCTGCTGTAAAAAGTAATAAAGTTTAATCGAATATTTCCCTTTAATCGTAACACTAATAACAATTTGTCAGTCAAAATTTAAATTTTGTGGGATTTATGGAATCTTTTTGTCATATATTTTTTATACATATGTTCTCAATTTTTCGTACTCTTATTGTTTTCCTTAAAAAACTATGAAAAAATTTTTGTAAAAAATTTGTGTTAAGTGGACAAAATCTAAAATGAGAAGATATGTTGTTATATTCGAACATAGAAAAGTACCAAATATTTGTATATATTTTTCTGAAAAAAGAAAAAATCCATTTTCATTTGGTTACCACCTTTATGACTGTTGGAGATAAATTCGTCAGCAGAAAGTAATATATTTAAGATTTCGCACCTAAGAATTTGTTGATAGATCTAATCGTCGGGCGAGAAACCACTAGTTTTAGGAGTTTAGACAGCACGAAAATGGGTCAGCCAGTAGGTCACTAAATATATTTTCGCAGAAAAGATTTTTGTTTATTATTCTTTCTAAAAATTACACACTTAAACAGCGAGTTGCACTTTCCAGATGCAATTTAATGTTAAGGACTTTAACGCACTCAGCAGAACGTCAATCCTAAAATTAATTAAATTATACTACCTGTTTTAAACAACTTTTTATTCAATAATAAAAATTACAATTTTTCATATTTTATATTATTTTTAAGAATTATAATGCTTTTTACGAAAAAAAGAAAAAAAATTATTTTCTATTAACATTTTAATTTAAAATTTACTAGTTTTTGAAATGCCAATTAATTCGTTTTTGTTATAATTTTTATTTTAGGATACCTCAATACACTTTTATAGGATTTACTACTGGATACCTTAAGCGACATCACACCAAATCATCCAAAATAACCAACAATGAGATGAAACTCAAAGAAACCTGATTTAAAAAAAAACACAAAATTCATTATTTCTTTAAAATAAACCCAATTTCGAAGCAAAATGTGATAAAAAATTTACAAAATTTATTTTTTTAAGAAAACAACCGACAAGAAACTATCGAAAGAATAGAAAAAATCTAATGTCAAAAGCAAAATCAGCTAAAAATATTTCTGCAAAATTATAATTAAGAAATACGCCATTTTATATAAAAAAACAAAATCATTAAAATTCTATTTAGCAAAACCAACTCAAAATAGAGAACCAACTCAAAGAAAAAGTTTTAAGAAACAAGCAACTTAACAAAAAACGTACAATCAAACAAATCTATAAGAATATAAAAGAGTCTAGTAAAAGTTTAAATATCTAAATACAACTAATGCTCTTAATTTGAAAACAGCATCAACATAGAAAGGAGAATAATACAAAAGCTTAACAGTTATCTAAGAATAAAATATTTCAACTACAGGAGAAAGTTAAGGCGAATATTTGACTACAAAGGAGAAATTGTATAAGAAATTTCAATTAAGATAAATTTATCTAAAATTATCCCTTAACAACAGCAGCAATAGTAACAGCAGCAGCAGCAACAGCAGTTATCAAACCCTTAACATCAAATCTGGCTCAAAACAAAAAACGTTCACTCAACTCAATAAGAGTCTGAGCTCAACAGCAGCAATTTACCACCCTAAAAATAAGTCACAGTTCTTATCAACATCATCATCAGGATAAGCAACAAAAACAACAACAGTAATATCTACATCATCATCATCGTCCTTTTAACACCCCTTTAAACGAAAGCGAATTTTGTGTGTAAGAAATTCAAGGGATTTAATTTTTATTTTTCTCTAACGCTTGTGTTTCCTACTTCAACTGAGCAAATGATTCCAAAATGATGCTCTTGGCTTTTGAGGATTTAAGGTATAAATGGTTAAATGAATGTATGAATGAATATGTGTTCCTTTTTTTTTTTTTGTAACTGGTAACTTTCATTTGAAAAAAATTAGTTTTTTGTTTAAGAAATTTTCTAAGATGGTGGTTCATTTCAAGAACAAAATTTAACTCTACCCGCTTTTTAAAACCTTTAAACAAAAGCAAATGTTTTTTTTTCATGATTTCTTTTTTTTATAAAAATTACTTTTAAAGGGCAAATGATTTTTGCTTAACTTTGGCAAAATGATGCCTTTTGATTTTGAGGATTTAAGGTGAAGGGAATATTCTCAAGAACCTTTAAACAAAATCAAATGTTTTTTTTTTTATTTGTGTTTTTTCTTTGTATTTTGAAAAAATTAATTAGCAAAATTTCTTCTTTAAAAGAAATAGAACAAAAAAAATGAGCAAATGATTTGTTTAAATGATGCTCTTTGCTTTTGAGGATTTAAGGATAAAGGCAGAGGATAAATATTTGAAATGAAAAAAAAACTGAAAATTACTAGAACATATTTTTATTTAAATCGAAAAGCTGGTAAAAACAGGCTTTAAAATAATTTTAAAACTTAAAAAAATGGCTACAAAAAATTATCTGTTGTACAGGGTTAATTGAGGGATCAGTTTTGTAAATTAGCAGTTTTTTTCTGATTTTAATTTTCTATTGTACATTTGAAATCATCAACGATTTCAAAAGATCCAAAAATATTCTTCTTCTTTTAAAATAATAATTTCATGAAACTAAATTAAAATCTAAGCTACTTTCAAAAATAGCACTTTAAAATAATCTAGGAAGCAAGCATTATAATAATCTATGTCTAAAAGAATTTAATAGACTTTAAATTGAAAACCTTTTAAATATTTCAAAATAGCAATTTTAACAATTTGAAAGAGAGAAATCTTGTAGTAATCCCTAAAAGCTCTCGTGAGTTAAATAAAAAAACCCCTAAAAAATCTCCGTTTATATTTTATTTTTATTATCTCGGGTACATACCGAATCGCCAACTTAAACTCAATTTTTTTAGTTTCGTTTTTGCAAAATTATACTTAAAATTTTCAACCAAATTGGTGAAAAAACTATTGATTTAAAACGTAATTATTTATCCAAGCATAAATTTTTTCAAATTGCTTAATTTTTGAGATTATAAATTAAGCAGAAAAAAAAACAAAAAATATTGAAAAAAATTTACCAATCAAAAGTTATTTTGAAATACTAAAAAAATGAAACTAACTTTATATGAAAATACAAATTTGTGTTGGGAACACTAATCTAAAATATAGCAAAATGGTTTTACATCCATTTACTTGAGTTCAAACCTCTTTCGAAAAAAATCAGTTCTTAAATATTCCGAAATATAAAGAATAATACTAGCATACTGCTATGTAGCCTATCGACAATTTTCAAATTGATTTATACCACAAACTTAATGAAACAAAAAATAATAACAAAAAAACTTAATATAAAAAATTTCAAATATTTGAGTTACCAACTTTTTAGTCGTTATATGCTACGTCTACGTTTGAACGCAAAGTTTAAACAGTTTTCGACAAGCCTTAACAAAATATTTAAAAACTAAAATTACAAAAAAAAATATTTTAATCTGCGGAAAAAAATATTTGGAAAAAATTAAAACTTAAATTTCACATTAAAACTAATTTCTGTTTTATCTAAATTCTATTTATAATTATTTTAATAGCAAAGAGCTTTCGTATGGCGAACTAAAATGCAGCAAAAAAATTACAAAATGCTATCTGAGTACTTAGGGAACTATAAAATTAAAACCTCGTAAGTCTTTCGCAGAAGTTATAAAATATAAAGTAATTTAAATTTTACAAAAAAGAATAATAATTTAAACAAAATATAAAAAAGTTGATTAGTTATTTCTACAAAAACTAACTTTTTATCATCATATTTTTAGAAGTTTTTAAAATACGTAAACGACCTAATTACCAGTTGGCAACACTTTTTATATATTATCATAAATTCCAAATTTTCAGCATTTATTTACTATTTTTCTTAACAACGAATAAAGTAAAATAATTCATACAACAAATTGAAATAAAAATGTAAATAAAAAAAATAGTTGGCAACACTCGCTTTTTTAATGAAATTCGAAAATTAAGATTTCAAGAAAACATTATAAAATACGAGATATTTTCACACAATTGCAATTTAAAAACAATGAAAAAAAAGTTTAAAAATAATATTAAAGGCAAATTGGTAACGCATACTTTTTATTTAATATTGAAAAAATAACAAAATTTAATATATAAAAAATTTTTTAAACTAAATTAACAACACAAATTAGCTATTCGAAAAGTTAAAAAAATTAATTGTTAAAAAATTATTGTGTTTGAAATATCTCGATTTGAATTATAAATCACCGATATTGACTTTTGAAGGTGAAAGAACGTTTACTGCTACTTAGCTCGTCTACCGCTTACTTAGCTCGTCATTAAACTTTTCACAATTTTTTTTTTTTTTAGTAATCAGAAACTTAAAAATTTATAAAATTTAATGAACTAGGCAACGCAAATAGCAATTCGTTTAAAAAAATAACATTATTTGAAGGAACTTTTAGTAAAAGATGCCCACCAAAATAATTTTTGTTTTATAACCGGTTAAAGAAATATTTTTGTAAATTACTACTTTGACACTAAAAATAAACTTTAAAAAGTTGGCAACATAAATTTTATTCAAACAAAAAATTAAATACTTCGTTAATAAACTCGTAAGCTTTTATGCTAATGGCAATAAAATTAAAAAAAAAATTATCGTATAAAACATTTTTTTCGCAGAAAATAGTGAGAAACTTCAAATACGTGGGCAAATCCCAAATTTTAATTTTTATAAAAAATTGCACTCATCAAATAAAGAATTTATTTATTTAAAGAAGAATGTCCCAGGTTTAAAAAAAACACATTTTTTGATCAATTGGAAGTTTTCAAGCAATTTCAAATTTTCATAAGCTAAATTGAATAATAGTTGGAAATTTCGAATTATTTTAAAACAATATTGGCAACGATGGCTGCATACTTAATTATTATTAAAAATCAAACATTTTTGCCTTGGGCAAGTTATTTATGCTTAATTTTAAATAGCGCGTAAATGTAAGGAAAATAGTAAAATAAACGCAAATGTACCAAATTGCCAACCTTAAGAAAAAGTGGATTTTTTACGAGACCCAAAGCGCTATGCAACGAAAAATAGTCTACGAAATTAATTTCAGTTAAAACGAACAGTTAAAGAAAACCTTAAAAATTTTGTTTAATGTATTTAAAAAAAAATTGGCTACTCGTTAATTGACAAGTAAACGAAATTAAATGGATAAATAAAATAAAAATTCTGGTAAATTTCTTTAATGTGAACATCAAAAATAACTATTTTACAAAATGCCGCTAGAGGGCGCTTTAAAAATTAAATAAATTAATAAATTTTACAAATTAGTTAAAGGTAAAATTCAACTTTTATTTACATCACTTTTTTAAAGCAAATAAACCAAATTCCGTTTTTTTCACTTCTTTTTTTCATGATCCCTTTCTTCTACGCCATCTGAGAAGTGAAACGGTTGCCAATTATAATTCTTTTCATTTTAAGAAAATTCATTCCATGCAAAAAAAAAAGTTTAAGAAAAAATTTATTTAAACAACCCTTCTTTTCAAAGATGAACCAAACCCATAACCACCCTCTTAACAATGAAAAAAAATGGCGGCCAAATTATAGAAACTTTTCAGATGCCTTAGAAGAAAACAACAAAAATGCCATAAACTAAAAATGATTTTTTATTTCTAATATTCTTTTCATAAAAATCGAAAATAGTTATGAATTGTTTTATAAAAATCTTGTTTTGATAATTTAAAATTATTTTCTTATATTTTTGTAAAAAAAAGCATGAGAAGTGCAGCATTATTTAAAGTATTTTCTTCAAAAATATAAGAGGATAATTTTAAATATCAAGAATTGTATTTAATATTAAAACAAAAAAAAATTTAATGCAGAACATTTACCTCTATGACTGCCTGCCTGTGAAGGCTTTTAAATGTGAAAATCCATTGAAACTAGTTTACTTGACCTTTAAAGTATTTAATGTAACTTGCTGTTGTTTGAATTGTTTCTTTAAAGTTGCAAAGTTTACACAACAAATTCAACTCTTTGTGGATTTTTTTAAGCAATAAACGAGTAGGATGTATTGTATGAATATGAAGGATGAATTAAGTTTAACTACAAAATAAAAGTTAAAAAATATTTTTATTTAAAATAATTTTAATTTCATATTGAAACCGTTTATACTTTTTCAAACCTTAAATTATACTGAGAATATTTAAATTATTGTAGACTCGTCAAAATTAGCCAAATGTTTGTTTTAAAATATAGCGGGACTTTTGTTACAAATTATTTTTGAAACATTTGCACGGACCCCATTTTGATTAGAATCTATTTTCCTTTAAACAAAACGTACAAGTTCATGCTTGCTTAAGTTGTTAGAAAATACAGGGAACTTTTTTAGAGTAAAATTAACTTTTTAACAATCTCCTAAAAATAAAATTAAATGCAGGAAATAATAATAATTTTTTATCAAAATAAAAGCGGGACTTTTAAGCTTCAAAAATATAAAAACACGAGTTCCTTTCGAAATAGTCCAAAAACAAAAATTTTGCTTTTAACATAAAATTTTGAGAATTATATACATATGTAAATTATATTTTTATTTTGTTAAATTTATTTTAAACTTCAAGAGATTAATGGCCTGAATATCCAAAACGTAACTTTTATAAAGATTTGAAATTTATTTGCTTGAAAAAAATTCGGGAAATTGTTGATGTTTTAGTTTTCCAACACCAATATCGTGAAACAAGGCATAAAAATATGAATACATCGAACAAAACAGTTGTAAAAGACTCTTCGCTTAACAAATTAAAGAAACAACAATTCCAAATCGTTTATTATTTTGACAACTTAAAAAATATTTTGAAAAAAAATATCCAGGATTATTAGATACTAAAACAACAAAAATCCTAATTTATTCACAAAAAAAATATTACGGGGTAACTAAATGGCTGATTTTAAAAAATAGCGTTTTTGAAATTTTGAAAATCTAAAATTTGTTTTAAATTTCTAATAAATTTTTTATTCACACAATTTTTTATTATTAGTATATGAACCCATGAACTCAAACTAAAACAATAAAAATTTGTTTGTTTGAATGTAATACGGCTAAACTTACAAATTCTAGTAGTTTTTTTAAACATGTATTTTTCCGTAAAACAATCATTTGATGTGTAAATTTAAAACAAGAGATTTGTAAAAATTATCTTTAATTAATCTTTTAAAAACCTGAAATTTTTTACTTCATTAAATCAGACTCTAAAGGTCCTAAAAATTTAATCTTTATTGAAAAAGAAAAAAAAAATAAATGTTCCCAAATAAAATTTCAATTAACAAAATCAATATAAATATTTCTACTTTCTTGCAAAAATACATAAAATACCAAAACAATATTAAATGTTAAATTCTATTTTTTCTATAATTGTTAAACGAATTCTTTTATTTAAAAGTTTCGGTTTTATAAACGGAATTACACAATATCGGTATTTTTTGAATTTTAAATTAAAATTTTTAATTTAGTCATGCAAATTTGTTTCAAAAAAAGTAGGCCCTAAATTAAGCAGAAGCAGAAAATTTTTGCAATTAAATTTCCCAATTTCAATTCAAAATGTATAGATTTCACATCTTCAAATTTTTAAACTGGGAGATTTTTAATATTTTGAGTTCAAAAATTCAAAAGCTACAAAATCTTGGAAAATTAAGGATTTAACAATAAATTCTAACAAAAATAAAAAATTTGCCTAAAATTAAATTATAAAAGCGAAAATTTTCTACTTTCAATTAACGAAATACTTAAAATACTGGGAATTTTATATTAATAAATTTGGTATTCTAGGAGAAATATATGGAAAATTTTAATATTTTTTTCCACAAAAATTGGTACTGCTGTTTGATTAAAACTTATATTTAATAAAATTCGGAATGACCTTAAGCCGAACAGCTAATAATCCGGCCTTTTGAAATTTCTATAAAAAACTATTGGGTAATTTTTTTGAATGTGGAAATTTAACCTTTTAGTTGCATACCTTTACAACAGTTCACTTTTGCTTTTAAAAATTAAGGCTTCAATATAAATATTTTCTGTTTAAAATTAAAAACTATTATTTGTAAAAACACCATTAATTAAAAAAAAATATTATTTGTAAAAACGTTATAATTAAAAAAATGCGATTTTAGCGTTATCCTGCTTTCGTTAATATTTCTTAAAAAAAGTAATAGTGTTATTTGTTTTCTTTTAACCGGCAGTAAATTTAAAACTTGAAAAGCGCTTTCATAAAAATCTTTCATTGAAATTACGATTGGTAGCTCTTTAACCTTTGAAGATATATAAAAAACAACATGCGTCATAATAAAATTTATAATGTATTTAAGAACAAAAAAAATTTCTTGAAACAAATTGTGCAGAAAAAAATATACGGAAAATCTCAAAATATTTAGGGCAATAAAAATTCTAAAAATTTTAAAATTTTAAAATCTTTGTTTCATTTTTTTACCACCCTTAGCAGAAAGTACTATTTCATTTAAAAGAACAAATTCTAAAAATAAAAAAAATCATTAAAAAAAACCACCAAAATTGTTTATTCAGTTGAAAATTGTCCAAAAAAGAAAATTATTAAAGACAACAGAATTAAAATAAAGACTGACTAAACCGCAAAAAATATTTAGCAATTAAAAATAAAAGCAATGACGTCAATAAAAATATTTAAAAATTAATATTATGATTTGAAATTGAAATCAAAAATTTAAATTATTTTTTATCAAAAAACTGCTATGTAAAAACAATTTGAATTTAAAGCAGTAAAATAAAACTCTGGCAAAATCACTAAAGTTAAACTTAAAAAAATAGCCAAAATTACAATTTTAATACTTAAAACAGAAATTTACAAAAATATTTTATAAAACATATAAAGATTTCAATTTACTTTTTTGAATACACCAAATTGTACAATTTAGATGAAATAATAAAAAGAAACTTTTTTTAAATACTGTCAAAATAAAAATTTTTTTGCTAAAAAACTATAAAATTATTGCCGTTTTTATTTTTAATTTGGATTAAAATTTTTTGAGTTAAAAAAAATATTTTTTCATGTAATCATTTTTTAAACGTTAAAATAAATTTTTTTTAAAGGAACTTGTTTGGAAAATATTTTTTTAAGCAGAAATCATTGTTTTAACATTCGTTTTTTAAACCGGTCCAATGTTTACTCCTGGGCGATTAAATAAAATATTTGTAATAACAATGGAAAATTCGCTATTATCTCCTCGAAATATTGGCTTTATTTATTCAAAATGCAAGTAACTATTTATTGGCATTTTTTTACTAATAAATAGATTTCGTGCTCTAAACAGGACCCTCATAACCAACCAACCAAAAGGAATTCCTTCTGAGCTATATCATGTATCACTGGTTTTAACAAGTAGTTTTCAGAAAGAGAAGTTTTTCAACTCAAATATTTCTAAATATATTTTAATAAGTACCTGTGATGATACGTTATCATCAATCCTATATGGTCTTCAAATGCTTCTCCAGAGTACTCATTTTATATACACTTAATTCATACAAAAAAATGTCGCACCTATTTTAAATTTTTTTCGACTGTATATTATAATTTAATCAAATTTTTTTTAATTATTTAATAAGTTAGAAAATTTTTTTAATAAAAATATAGTTGAATCAATTAAAAAATTAATCAAATTTTAATCTTTAATTTTGTTTTGAATTTCTAGTAATCTTTCCTTCATATTGTCTAAATTTCATTTCGAGTTATTATTTTATATAATTTGTAAAATTTATAAAAAACATTTTCAAAAACATTAAAAAAATCCAACGAATTTTTTTTTACTTTGAAAATATTTAAAATTTTTCATTAAATAAAAAAAGTAATGACAACGTGGAACTAGAATGAACTATGTATATGGAATTTGGAACATTTATTTTAAACAGTTTATGGAATTTGAATATTTTAATGAGCGACATTTTAATAAAAAGAAATTTATACTTTTTAATATTTCTAAAATAATTTTTTTTAATCTTAAAAAAAGCAATTAATCTAATTATTCAATTATCATTTTTCTGGGAAACTATGACTGCCATTTTTGGACTATTTTTAAATTAATTCTAGCAATTACCAACTAATTTTGCACAAGTTTTCTTCTTTTTACAGAATTTAAAAAAAAATCAAAGTTTTAAATTAAAAGAATTGCTAAATCAAAATTGTAATATTTGCCATTAAAAAAAAGTTCTACAGTTTAGAAACTCATATAAGAACTGAAATAAAATTCTGATGTTCTTTACTTAATATTTTAATTTGCAAAAATATTTAGAAGAAAATTCCCTAAAGTTTCATTATACTAAATTTGATTTTACAAATTTTTTTAATTTAAATTTTTTTATTTCAAATTAAGGCGACAGATAGTTGTGGCCTGCTCGAAAGCTTGTCACATTTATTTGCCGATTCTTCTAAATTTTTTTTTCGTTTTTCAAACATTTTTATTTATGTAATTATTTCTTTTTTCTTTTCTTTAAAGCAGGTGTACTAGATACATTACAACAACAAAAAATAACTAAAATATCGTTTACAATATTTGGCTGATGGCACTGGCTCTAAAACTTTAATTCATATTCTGGTAATTTAAAAAAAAAACTAAACACGATTAAAACAAAATGCAAAAATTTATTTTAAAAAATCAATATAAAATATTTTTAAATTTAAATAATTTAACCAAATTCAAAAACTATAAACAACTACAAAAATATATCATTTATTTAAAGAACAAATTAAAAAAGAAAGCATTTGTAACGTTTCCCTAAATTCAACATTAAAATACTAAGCAGAGTTAGTTATTATTTGTAGCATATCTTTAGGAGACTACAAACAATTAAAAGTTTCCAAAAAAATACTAGGATTATTGTAAAACTTAGAACAAGCAAAACAAGAAACTTGGCTAAAACGAAAACTATAATTCTTCTGAAAAAATTAATGAAATCTTATGACTACATTAAAGTTTATGTGAAACTACATGAGAGTTAAGATCTAAAACAGCAAAATTATTTTTAATCAATTGATCAAAATTGTTAACTAAGCTTAAAAAAGATGTATTTAAAATTTTACAAATTTAAAAGTTTTTTAAACGCCAAATATTTTATTTATTATAATATGCAAGATCGAAAGAAATATATTCCTAAAAAAAAGTTCTAAACTTTAGTATATTTCGGATGTAACAATTAAAGAACTTAAAGTATTTGAATATGTTATTGAAAATTAAAAAAAAATCCTTTAATTAATATTCCAAAATGTATACGATTTTGTGAGTTTTAAACACCCTTTTTGTGACAAAAATAAAAAAAAAATTCTCTAAATTTCTCGTAACTTAGAACTTAACTCTGCAAAGAATTTTGATAATTTCTACATTATATTTTTTCTCGCTCAACAGCCCTTACTAAGTAATGCTCTTATGTATAGCAAAACAATATTAAAATTTTTACGAATTTGAACCGAAATTAGGAAAGAAAATTAATTTATTTTTCATTCATTTTTAACAATTTTAAAATTACTCATCACAAAAAATAATAAAAATTCTTAAAAATTTCAAATTCTCCTTCACCACAAACAAATGTAAAGCCTCCCTAAAATAGGGGAAATCATGGACTGTTTAGCTTTAATTTCCCAGATACTTGTGAAAATTTATCGAAAGAACTATATGTTATATACATGTGTTATATGTTATATACACTATCAAAAACCAAAAATTTTTTTAAATATCTGAAAATTTTTTTCTGTTCCTCTTGATAAAAATTAGACTTATAATTCAAAATTAGAAATTTTCAAATTTTATTTTACTCACAATCATATTGTTAAACAAAAATGCTAAGAAAACCTCTTATTATATAAAAAAAATGTTTTAAAATATGCTTTTCTTTTTTGTTTGCTTTCCTCTCTTTATAAATCCCCTTATAGTAGGCTTCAACTTTTCGTATATTGATTCCACAATATTTTGTAAAAAAAAAACGAAAGTGTTTTTTACAAAAAACTTAAAACCTTAAGGAATCTGGTAATTATTACTTCTATTTTCCTTATAACCGACATAAAACCAAAATTATAACAAAAAATATTCCGTTATTTTTCACTAGTTTTAAAAGATTAAAATTTTCATATCAAAATCTTAAAGAAACTGATTTTTTCTGTTGTGGTAAAAATAAAATAAAAATCTAAAATTAAAAAAAAAAATTTTAACTAATTTTACAAAGTTTTCAGAGTAACCCGGTCTTTATCTCTCACTCCCTTTTCTTTTATGGCACTGCTTTGACCGCCTTTAAGTAGGCAATAGCTTAAAATTTGTGAATTAACTTCTTGAAGGACACAATTAAATTTGAAACAAAACTTCAGACTCTAAAATGTATTTATTTGTTAAAATACATGCAACATAGTTTGCAGTAAATATTCAAATTAATTAATTGACAAAAAACTTTATTGAAAAAAAAAAATAAAATAAAATTTTCGAGCCGACAAGCAGATAATCTCAAAAAATATTCTCGCTGGATTATTATTAATTTTATTTTGTGTTCCGAAATTAAATTAAAAATTTTATGGTTTGAATTTAATTTAAAACTTATTTAATGTCAAAGACTTTTTGTCTATCCTTCCCCTCTTATACTCATCAAACGGTCTTAAATTATGCTATAGCTTTACTTCTAAAGTTACTTGTGAACTTAAGCATAAGCATACCGGATTGCTATTTCTATCATATGTTTAAACTTTTTAATGTAGTATGTACCCTGTTAAAAAGTCTACACTCTTTTTTTAAATTTGGTCAACCGTGTGAATTTGCACTCAGAAACTTACAATAATAATAACCCATTCTTTAGTTATATCCTTAAAATAATTTTAAATATCAACAGGAAAGCTTAAAAGCAATACCAACAAAAAAAAATATAATTAGCGCAAAGACAGACTTGCAACCGAAGGGTTCCGTGCCATTAAACAATGTTAAGCACTACATTTAAAACAACTTTACTTTTTTTTATCTGGCAACACGGATATTTTAAAACTAGTTGAAAAATAAATCATTAGTTACAGGCTATTTTAATGCATTTAAATTATTCGCATGGACTATAAATACAGAATCTAGAAAAAACTCGTTTCTTCCTTTTGTGATCCTACTGTAAATTTCTAAAGATACCTTTTGGCAACAAACAGGCTTTGGCAATCCTTTGAAAAGAATCCCTGAAAATTAAATTTAATCACTATTATATTTTCCACCAAAAAGCATAGTTAGTTAAACATCCTAATTTAGCTCTTCGCTGTCTGCAGTTAAGACATACTGTCAAACTCAAAAAGTATTAAAGAAATTTGAAATTTTTTGAATTTATAAATTACCTCTAAATCTGTTGAATCAAAATATTTTTTATTCTATCGTAAATAAAACTTACGCTTCAGTCTCGAATGGTAAAATTTAATATAAAAACATTCAATAAATAAACATTCAATAATAAATATTCATAAATTTTTCTTTACTCAGAACAGTTTTAACAAAGTCAATTTGAAGCAAAATTATTAAGATCTAAAAATTAAAATCTAGAAAAGACATACCTAAAAAGGCTGAAAGAAAATGTATTTTGAACATTTTTTACCTTGAATAAATTTAAATGCTTCAATTAAAGCAACAAGCTGACAAAAAGTAAATTTTCAAAAAATAAAATGCCAAAAATATCTCCGCATGAAATTTGAAAGGGAGACTTTTTTAAAGCAAGCGGAAAGGATAGCACTTTTTAACGATACTGATCACTTTAAAACAACTTTCTTCATATTTCTTAAAATATTCTTTAGATATACAAATGCTTTTCTGTTACAGCAAACAAATTTTTTTAATGAAAACTTGTATCAAAATATTAAAAACAGGCATTTTAAAATTTTCACTTGCAAGCTATAGATTTAAACAATCCAAATATAACGTTTTGAAAAAGAAATATGTATCGCTAATGTAATAAAATGTCTAAATCAACTTAAAAATTCCAAATTATATTTATTAAAAAAGTATAAAATTCAAAATTTTTTCTCTTTTAGTTAAAAGATCTATTTTAACCTAAAAAGCATGGGAATTCTAAAAATCTTATTATAAGAAAATATTCAGTGTGAACTGAATCTAAGTAAATTATGTTTCTTAACATTATCAGACTCAGAATGAATTTTATATTCATCGAAAAATTTCCTAAAATTATGCTTCACTTTTATTCTTTTTTTAATTAAAAAAAAATTGCACATTTAATTAAATTTTACTTCTCTATTAAGAATATCATTTCTTATAATTTTATATGAGTTGTATATGATTCTAAAACATTATCTTGCCTTCATTTGACATTTTTTAAATTCAAATATGTATGCTTTTTTTAAAATTTAGTCAAATGCCTTAAACTATGCTTTAATTTTTCATCTTTTGATTTTTAGTTTTTATACTATGCTTTTTGATTTTTTAATTTTTTGCCGAATTCGCAAAGAATGAATTTTTAATTAATTTCTTTTAATCTACAATTTTAATGTTTCCTAAAATTTAAAATTGAGCCATTAAATATCTTGAAATATTATTAAAAATTAGACTAAATTCTCACACACGTTTCATTTTACCGAACATAAAATTTCATTTAAATTTTAGTTATAGTCCCAAAAGCTTACTTCACTTGTTTCTTTAAACAAACTCTTGATTTTTTGAGAGTGCGCTGCATTTTACACTAAAAATATTTTGAAACTATAAGGTATAAAAAAATATCATATTATAATCCCGACTTAAATAATTACGTTTTTCTTAGTTATTTTCTGTTTTGTAACATAAATAACATTTTTTTTTTTCTAAATATCCCTACCTGTAACTATACTCTACTTTTTATTTCTTTGTTAAAAAAAATTAAATTTCGTTTAATTACATACTTAATCCTTGATTAAATTATCTTTATGCCCAATTTAACCCCTCCACTTCTGGCCGCCATTTCAGTCATTTCATCCAGCGCATAAACTGAATTATAAATTTAAATTTTACTTCTTCTCCATTGCACCATTAGGTCTTAGTGATGTTCCTTTCTCTCTATTTTACTTTGTCTAATAACAAGTACCAAGAAAAAGAAAAGTCATTATAAAATAATTCTACTAGTCTAGAGTTAATAAATTATCAACATTATTATTAAAAGATGAACAAAAACGAACGCACACAAACAAACAAAAATCACCAAAAACGGAAGTCATAATGCGCCATTGTAAAACTCTTGTAGAGACACTGAAGTAAAGAAAAAAATAAATAAGAAATATTACAAGCGATTAAGAAGTGTATAATAAAGCTAAAAGATGAAATGTAAAAAAAAATAATTGGCAAAATAACAAAAATTTACCACAAACTAAAACCGTAACAAATAAAGAATATCTTAAAGAATTAAGACATTAAGAGAGGGGGGAAGGCAGGCAAACAAAAAACAAAGCCATAAAAATGATAAATAACTATAAGTGGGAATAATAGCAGAAATTAAATATAAAACGCAAAAAACTAGACAATTTTTATACATTTTTATACAATTGCTTTACAACTTTTAGCTCCTTAGAACGTCTTATTAAAAATAAGCAATTTCAACTAAAATTTTTTTAATCTTTATAAAAATGTCCATGAAAATATAATTAAAAATTACAAAACTACCAGTTTAGCTTGATTAACGATCTAAAATTAAATGACTAATAATTAATATTAATAATTTATAAATATCAAAAATCGTATATTTTAGTATATCTCATGCTATAATTTCAAATACGCCCTGAAATATGCTTTATTTTTTACAATAACTTTCTGCTACACATCGTCTCTCTTTCTCTTATAAAACACGTTTATGAGTAAAAAAAACTATTTCCCAATATTTACGCGACTGATTGTTTTCCAATTAAAGTTAAAGAAACTTTTTTATATATAGAACTCAAAATATGCAACTTATTAAAATATAATTTTTGATAAATATTTTATGTGATTCAGTTTTTTATTTCAGTTTTAATTTTGTCGTTTATGGGACAAATTATTTTCCACTGAAAAAAGTTAAAAAACCGGTTTATAAGTGACCAGCAATTTGAAATAGCAAACCGTAAAGTAAATTTTAAGAGTTCTACAACATAGTTTTTGTAAAAGTATACTTTTTTATTTAAAAAATAATCTCAAGTCTTTTAATAAAAATCTTTTGATTTTACCAAAAAAAAACAGGAAATTATTTACTGTGTACAGCATTAAATTATAAAGCTTCTTTTGAAGTGCTACAACCCTTGTCCAAACTCTTTGCAACTTTCAACAATTTTTTATTATTTTGTATAAAGGAAATAATGATAAAATTTAAAGGATAATGCCTTGATAAAAAAAATAATTGAAATAAGCTAATTCAAATATAACGAAACATTTTTTTATAATTAAATAGTCTGATAAAGAAGTATCATTAATTTTCTGTTTCCTACAGACAATGTAAAACTGACCTTTAGCACGAAAACTTGTTTTTCCTTAAAAGCAATTGTAACTTTTCATATTAAATTTATCTCAGAAAATTTTTTCTACCAGTTTTTCGTTCAAAATATATTTTTAAATAAAAGAAAATGAATTAAAATTAATTTTTAATTATGAAAATTAATTAATTTTTTTAACGAATTTCATTATCAGAAATGTGTAACTCTTTACTTTATTGTGTACAAACTTCTACTACAATATTAAGCTTGTAATTATGTTTTAAAAACAAACAAAAAAAATGGTAAAAAAAAATTAAAAGTCTTTTAAAAACCGTCAACAATCTGTTTATTTTTATTATTCACTCCACACAACTGAAATTTTTTAAATTGTTTTTTCCAATCCTTAAACATTTATAAGCTAACGTTTTTTATTATTGTCCATATTCTGGAATTTTCTTTTATAATAAAAAATCGTATCTTTAAATCTTAAAAATTACTAATTTTTTGGGTAAAAGTTTCTACTTTAAGATCGAAGATTTTCATCCCCGATGTCAACCGGTTTATGTCTTTGCTAAGTTGTTTTTATATAAATCATATTTTTTTTAAATATCCTTGCGAAAGAAGAAAAAAAACTCATTATTTTTTGGCTGAGTCTCAAAACTTATTTCGGTAAAATTAAAATACTTTACTAATTTGACGCAAAATAAATTATTTTTTATTCTCAAAAGAAAAATCAAATTACATTAATCATTAAAGGCCAAATTACAAAAATTTATCATTATATTATGATTGTTGTATTGAACATTGCTTGAGATTCAACTGTTATAATTTAAAAATGCAAAAATTCAAAAACAAATCAATTCATAATACATAAGACGTATCTTAATATCCACTCCATGAAGAAATATATATAAATTTAAAATTGAACGTTATTTAGTATCTTTTAAATAATTTTACCTAAAAATGTAAAAAACTTATTTATAATTAAACGGTTTAGTTCTTACTTTCAAATTAATTCTATCCTTCAAATTAATTTTTTTTAGCAAATTTTCATTTCAAACAGTTCGAAATGATTAAGACCCGACCAGTTATTTACTAGAATTTCCATCTATGAAAAGTAAACGCCCTGATTTATAAATTAATCTCTTTTCTAAGTAAAAATTTTTAGCCCAGATTTAAACTAAGTATACTTTTCCAAAAAAAAAATATAAAAAGAAAATGTACTCCAAATAAAAAATTCATATTCATAAATAGCGATAATATAATGAAAAAATATTTTCACTCACTCCAAAACAAAATCAGTAATCCTTTGCATTATTATGAACAGCCATTTTAACTTATCGCAGAACTCACATGATAGTCTTCATCTTGGAGCTTTTTGTTTTTTTTTTTTTTAAAAAAAAGTATTTAATTTAAAAAATTTAAATATTATTAAAATTACTCTAAATTCAGAAAAAATATTTTAATTACTAGGAAAGTGGAGCAAATTTAACAGCAACAAACATTCACAATTAATTTTGTGAAAAGTATGAATAACTCTGCTAAAACAATGATTAATTTTGGTATTTCCAATCAAAAAACTAAAATACATATCGCTTAAAATTTTTGTTAAATAAATTAATGTTTCTTACGAATTATGTATAAGTGCTAGGAAAATAATCTAGAAATTAAAATAAAATTATTAAATTTTTTATTGAGTCAATTAAAAAAATATTTAATTTGACTAATTAATTATTCCTTACTTCACTTTTATATAAAATTATTATTTCCATATTTAACTCCAATCCGATTATAATAGCTTTTTGGCTTTGGCGTAATAACCGATTTAATTAAAGCAAATTATTCTTGTGCTAAAATAGCGTATAATTTCATAAAGTGATTATTCCAAACTTCTTATAATTTCCAAATATTATCTGATCTTGGTTCTTATAAAAATTGTGTCTTCTTTATATAAAGTTATTTGAAGAGCTACAGCTACAAATATTATAAAACTTACCTCACTTAATTAATTTTATTTTAGAAAGCATTTCAATAATCTGATCACATTAAATTCAAATTCCATATTTGATGTATTTTAATTAGTTTCCACAAATTTATTGATTGATTTTTTGTTTTAAAAACGAGTGTAATTGCGGAATTGGATTGCCACGTAGGATTTAATTAAAGCAGTGAAAATTTTTGCTAAAAATAAACCTTTGAATTTTTTAAATATGATTGAATTTTAGTTCATCAAATTAAGTAAAACCCAATAAAAGATTATAAAACAAAATTAAATTTCTTAACATACGGAAACAATCTTCGTTCGAATTTTAATAATAATTTTTCAACAAAAAGTTTCTTCTGTTCAAATAAACTGCTAAAGGATTAAAATAAATTTAAAAAAAAAAATTATCGAATATTCCTTCAATTTTTTATGACTGCAATTTTTATTAACTCATTTTTGGAGATACACCTTGTTAAGCTTTGGGAAGTATTCTGAAGCTTAAGTTTTACATCCATATCATTTGCTTAATGTTTGCAATCACCAATTTTAGTTAAACATCGTGGAGCCGATGCAAAGTTGGAAAAAAAGCAAAACAAGTCTATCTAGCATACAGACACTTAAGTCTTTTAAGCAAAAGAAACTGAAAACGTTCACTCGTGCTATGAAATTAATACTACATGTGTTCAAGTTTTATTTAAATCTTTAAACTTTATAAAAATTAGTTACTTTCACATTTAGACAATAACAAAGCTTTTAGAACAACGGAGAAATATAATTCTGCTAAAAATAAAAAATTTTCTCTTAGTTTTGATGTAATTTTTTTAAAACAACATTTTAAAATTTTTCCTTTTTTTTTAGTTAAGGCACTAATTTAATTGATTTTATGCAAAAAACAGACAAAACCATTCGTTCCAAAAATATTTTTTTTTATTAAATTTTAAAATTTCTTATTTTTATAAAAATATTCACAAAGTTTGGAAAGTTTCTAAGAAGACTTTAAGGTAACAAATAAAAACGCAATTTCACTACGGAACCTTGGATCTTTCAAATGTTTGGTTCGGATTTTTATTTAAAAAAATATTTCTTGGGTTTCTACTTTAGTGAAAGGTGCTTAAAAAGTGTTTAAATAACTTACCTCTTCCTTGACAGTTTCCTGTTAAAGGGACGGGTTCCTTTCATTTAAAGTATTTTTTAAATATTCGATATAAAATAAATTTTCTTTTTATTTAAATTCATGTTGAAAGCTGTGTAAAAAGTGTTTATTTAAGCTTACCCTTCCTTTGATCAAATATCAGGCTACAAAGTGATGGGTTGCTTTCACATGGATTGTTAAAAAAAGTAAAGAAATGCCCACCTTAAATTTTTTTTTGCACTTTCAAAGCATTTAAATTAATAATTTTTTTTTAATATTTGAAAATATTGTGTTGTTGTTAAAACAGCAAAATTTTTATTAAAAATACTTTTTTTCCTTAATTAGAAAAAAATGGAAACATTTTTCATACAAATTTGTCATAAAAAATATATCAAAGTTATTTTAATTTCTATGAATACGGCAGTTAAAATTTAATTAATGACTTGTTCAACGTTATTTATAGCTTCTGAGAGTCCATTATTTTGTGGTTAAAAGCAATAGTTAAGGCACAAGTGCATCATGCTATCAATGGCACGTTTTAAATGTCTAGAGCCACGATGTTACTTTCAATTAAATAGTTAACTGGAAAATAAACTTTCAGTCATTTAGTTAACTTTACTCTACACGCTACTTTACATCTACAAAACAACAAATAATTAAATCCTAAAAAATATATTTCTACTTTCAACAATAACTTTAAAAATCTAACTAAAAACCTTAATTGTATGCAAGGCGAATTACAAGGTAGAGGCACTAACATAACAAATACAACAATAGAATCTCTTTGACAATTTGCTGGTACAAACAGAACACAATGCACTTTTGACAAGATGCTTGTTAGAATAAAGGCAAATCAATTACTAGGTGGCAGCGTAGGCGAATTCATTATTTTTTTCTGGTAAAACTTACTGTCAAACTTCATACATAAAAAATATACACAGATTTATTATATACGGAGTTTGACAATAGTTTTCACGGCGAAAATTAATGAATTCGCTTACGCTGCCACCTGGTAGTTGATTCGCGTTAGAATAAAGAGAGCTATTAATTTAAAGCCGTCTGCTAAAGTTAATTCGGTTTGGTTGTATCAACGAAATTATTGTTAAGGCAAAATCAAAAACGGTTTGTAATATTTAGTTTAAATTATTTAAATAACATCAAATAAAATATTCAGAGTTTTATATTAAAATCGAAATCTTTTACTTGAGCCTAACAACTATTTCGTTAAGGCAATTAAATTTCTTGTTCAAGTTAACAAAATTTTGTTTATTTAAATAAAATACTTTTTACAAAGATTTACAAATTTAACCAAAACTGCTTAAATAGCTACAGCTTTTGCTGGTTTTTGCAACTTTTACAATGTTTCATTATATTCCAGAACAAATAAATTTTAGCAGTGATAGTAAGGTTTTTGTTAAGACAATTAAAATTATTTCTTTAACAAAATTGTTTAAAAATATATATAAAATGAGTAGGTAAAAACAAATATTAACTAAAAATATATTAATAAAAACCTAAATTTTTTTCATCAAAAACCCCATTTTGTTCTTTAATTAAACATAATTATATAAGTTTAAACACAAAAATATTTAAAAAAGCATTGTCAACCAAGTTCTACATTTAATTTTTTTAATTAAATTGTCTTTGTCATGTTGAAATAATACAGGTGGTCTCGCTGGTGAATTCAACAATTTTTGCTGTAAAAAAAATATACATATTTTTTATATATGGAGTTTGACATTTAACGTTTACGGCGAAATTAATGAATTCGCTATTGCGACCACCTAGTATTATTTTGCCATTATTTTTGTTAACAAACAAACCCAAAAGCAAAATTAATACCAAGGCGAATTGAAAATTAGGTGGTCGCAGAGCTACAAAAACCAATTTAATTTTTCAATTTAAGCTTCTATCATCAGTTGGCACTTTAAATGAAGTTGTACTAGTTGGTTTTGTTCTCCTCATGCAGCAATAATTTATGTTTAATTTTTTTTTTTTTGAGATTTAATTTTATAAAATTCACATTTTTTTCTTTTTCAAATTATTTGAAATTTGAATTTGAGATGAACATAAACAAAAATCAGCTGGTTTCTTAAGACCACCTGTAAATTAATTTGCCTTGATAAATACCATTTAAAAAATTAGTTGATTTAAGATAAACAAAATATTAAGAAAGACTTGGATTAATTGGATTTTAGACACTAATCATTAGTTTTATTGTGTATGATTAATACTAAGGCTGGCCTATTTTTTGGGTTCTTTTTCAAACTCCGCTACAGATATCAGTGTTGAGCCGAAATTGGTACCAACTAACTCCATATTTCCGCTAATCCTCAAGTATGGCGCAACTCATCCGGATTTTACTATAAACTATTGTTCATCCGCCACTAAGAATTGTCAATTGTCACCTTAATTTTTCATCACAAAGTTTAGTTTAATTTCTAGCATTTGCTTAGACTGAGATACCGAATATTACTCACATCTAGCATGCTACTGCCTATCATTCTCCTTGTAATACTTGGCAGCCAATGCTTGATATTCCCACACGATAAGCGTTCCATTCTTAACCTACAAATATCATCTACCTCGATTTTCATTTAAGCCCATATTACAGCTAAAGTTTCCATGCGCATTGCTAATAATTTAACTCAGGGTGCTTCACCTGAAACCACGTCTACAGCTTATACGTTTTTCTAATAACGATCTTTTAACCCAAAATTATGCCAAGTCCTTTTCAACGTGGCAATCCTAACACTGCTTTCATCGCTTTTTTTTCTTTGGATTCCTTTGGCTCCGCTAACGTTTATACAAGCAATTCTCTGAAGCCCTTTTCAATCTCCACATGACTCTTTTTTAAGAGGTCTGATGTTTGACATTGCAGGTATCAAGTACCAAATTTCACATACATGGATACATACATACACACACACACATACATACATACATATATAGATAGATAATATTGAGCTTTGCCAATGCAATTACCTGGTTTATTCTGTCCCTTAATAATCATCAAAACAAAATGTTTTCAATTACCAAAAAATTTCACATTGGTAAATAGATTTACTTGTTCAATAAAAAACAGTGTGTTGAAAAAAGTTAAGTTTTCCAAAAAAAAAAAACACTTTAAACAAAACATATCAATACCACTCATCCTTATTACTCCTTTCAATAACCTCAAAAGCAAAAATATTAACATTTCATTATAATAAAAAATACTAAGATAAAGAAATGGGTAAAATATCTTTAAAATCTCTTCAACTGTGGTTAAAACCTGTTTTACCAAACTTTTGTTTTGTGACAAATAACAACGACAATAAAAAAAACAGTCTGTCTGCAACATCTTAAAAAAGCCAACATAAAAAGAAAACTCTAACCCTTATATAATTGAATATAAATCTATGTTTGTTAAAGTATAAAAGTAATAGCTGCCATTTAACAAATTCATTCAAGTGGACAATATTTTGAAAAGATAATTGCTATCAATATTTTACCAAATACCAGATACATCCATCATTTTTGTAGATATTTACATACAAACATATTTACATAAGTCTGTACAAAGACGTAGAAAACCAAAAAAGTAATTGAAGTTAAAACTTCTTTTGCCAGCCAACCGCCATAATTTGTATGGCAAAGTAACCCAAGAAAATATATGAGAAACTCAATCAGCAGTAGCCGGTCTTCTAATACAATAAACCACATTTACTGACCATCTGTCCTCAAACTCTTTGTAACACAAACTATTCTTGTGAAAGGGAATAATTGGAAATTTCTTTCTTAAAAACGTGAATAGGAAATTGATTATAGTTAAGGGATTCATGTCAAAAAAGAATTTTTAGAAAATATTAATGTCTAAAATTAAAGTAATGAAAAGTTAGCTATTTTTTTCTTAAAATTTTTAAATTAAAAATAAATTTAAATAGTGGAAATATGAACTTAAATTAGCTGCTATGCTTTCTTTAAACTTAAAAATTTGTGAACCAAATTTATCCCAAAAAATTCTCAAAGTCAAATTGGAGACTAAAAAGCTTTTGAAAAAGCTTTTACAAAAACGAAAAATAAAAAATAAAAAAAACTAATTTATATTTAAAGAAGTAAAACGACTGGTTAATTAAGATTAGATCGTTATACTTTAGAATTTTGATTTGAATCTAACTTAGTTTGCAAGGGAAAGCTGTAACTACGCAAGTATTTGTGGAAACTAAAGCTGATATTTTCAAAAAACTTAAATCAATTTCTTGAAATTAAGTTTAGATATTTCTTGAGAAAAATCTTTATCAACGTAGGTTGCAGTATTAGGGCGCTACACATCAGAATTATAACTCCTCTTTTCTTGTATTGGGGTCTAAAGGCCGCTAATCAGCATTATCTTCTAGTACCATGAAATCAATATAATCATTAAATAATTCAACTTTTAATAAGCCTTGTAGATTAATGAAACCGTTTTTATCGCCTTCTTTTAATATGCTTCATTTACAATATTAAAAAAAACTCTCGTTTTAGTTAAGCGTATTGTTTGGACAAAATTGTCTCTGTAATAGGCGATGAGAATAACATTTAGTCAAAAAAAAAGCAAAACATATAAAAACCAAACCTCTCAACAAAGAACACAGTAACCATAAAAAATTTTGCTATATTTTTTGACTGAATGTAATTCTCATTTAGTCAATTAAGCCAAATATTTTTCAAATAAGCTCTTTTTTACCGCCTTCTCGACGCGTTTTGCCTTAAAAAAGTTAGCGTCCTTGAAGATCAGCATTTATTCAAGACCATTAAAATCAACTTCTGCTGGTTGTTTATTTTTTCGAACGATTCTGAAAGTATAATCAGACAACACTATTCTATTATTTTATATTTAATCATGAAATTAAAAAAAAAATATTAAAGTGTTTCATCAAAAGCACTTTTTATACATCCTGGCACTATCTTTTAAATTTAAACTTTTGGTATCTTCAATTATTTTGCATTTAAAAAAGGCTTTTTAGTAAAATTTAAAGAAAAATAAATCCAGCTTTATTTCGAAATAGATATTTTTGATTCTTTATATATATTTAAAAATATTTAAAAAATAACTAAAATCATATTAGAATGACAAATTACAAAAGAAAATATAAATTATTCACTAAAAACTTGATCACATTGCAAAAGAAACAAAATATCAAAAAATATTTCTCTATCATTGAAAGGAACTTTACCAAATTAAAATTTTCAAAACGTCAATATTAATTATTGGCTTTATTCGTTACTTTCAATATGCTATAGCATTTAAAACCTTATAAAGAAATATAATCAAAGAAGAAAGAAATAATAAAGAACTACATGTGTAATTTGAAATTTTTCTATCTGAACCCATTTTATTTTTCAAATATTTTGTTCGTAAACCAAATCTTTTATTTAACTATATTCTGAACAATCTCATTTTATATATGAATATCTGACTGTAAATCAAGTCGTACCATTGGAAATACTGGCGGCAAAAAATTTTCAATTAAATAACTTTGAATAATTAATGCAAAAAAGCCCATTGGCCATATAAACAACAAATCTTCTTTTATATATCACAGGAAACGTTATAAATACAAAATTTAGTATTGTTATAAAATACACATGACATTCTTTTTTCTCTTCAGATATATTTTAATTTTTGAAATATCATTGGAAAATATAAGTATAATATAAAACAAATAACGTCATATTCTAAATATCAAAGGTTTTCTGTCTAAAACTTATTCTTTATATCACAGGAAACGTTGTAAATTGGACATTTAATTCCTAATAATTACCTTAAAAAATCTTTGCAAATCAAAAATCAGTTCTCATTAAAATTATAATAAGCAAGTACTCACTAAAGTTAAAAACCAATTTCTCAAGAAAAAAAAGTTTAAGTTATTCGTCAAATATCTATTTTATATATCGTGAGAAACGTTATAAATCTTTTGAAGTGCACTTTTGAATATTAAAAATGTTGTTTAAAGATAAATAATTCGACCCTTTTGATTGACTACAAATTACATAATTTGATAATTTTGTATTTGTTATTTGGTGTATCAACGAAAACATAACGAACAAACGAAATCAAACGAAAATAGAATAATAAACTATTCAAAGTAATAAAAATCAACTTAATTATCTCTTAATTCACAAATTATACTGAAATATAAATATAAAAAATAATATAAGAAAAATTTATGTTTTATATCATGAGAAACTTTAAATTTAGTAAAGCTTTTAAAATTTCATTAAATGATGAATTGAACGAGTTTATTTGAAAATACCACTTTATTTATTTGATATATCGTCAGAAATCCTATTAAAAAAACTAAAATGAAAACGTTAACGGAAACGGAAAGGCAAATTGTAAAAAAAAATAAAAGTTAATCACTAGAAATAAAAGAATTTGATCTCTTGCCAAAAAATAAAAAAGTTTTAAATTTTTAAATAAATAAACAAAAAAATAAAATAAATATCTAAAATTATACATTTTTCTATTTACACTAAATCGCTGTAAACACTTTATAGTTCAGTTATCATGATGAAACGAAAAATTTTTTTAAATCTTTGGTGTAAAATATATTTTATATGTCATGGGAGACGTTATATAATAACAAATTTTTAAAGTTTTTTTTTCTATTTAATATTCTTGCAAAAGGTTACAAAAAATTAACTTAAACTAAAATAAAATGAAAAATATTAAAAAATTTACAATTAGAGTCTTTGAATATATTTGGGGTTTTAATTATTCCTATAAAATTCATTTATATATTGTGGGAAACGTTATCAATTTCAATTCTGACCATATTTCGTTTAAAAAAATTATAAAAATTATTTCTAATATTTTATTCTTTTGTATTCATTATAAATTTAATAAATTAAAATTAATAAACCCTTAAATTATTAAACAAAATAAAAATTAATTATTGGAGAGAAATAATATCAACAAAATCCAAAATATCTTAATATCTTTTCATATATATTATTTAAAATTTTTTTTTTAAATTCCTTTTTTAACCCCTTAAAGATCCTCATTTTTTCAAGTTAAGAATTTAATTTTTTTTTATACATATATATCATTGGAAATATTACAAAAAAATTAACTAAAGCGAAATACTATAAATAATTAGTTTCAATTATCTATTTAAAAAAATGTTCATTTATCACGAAAAAAAATCTATCTTTCATTAAAAATATATTTTTTAGCAACTTTGTCAAATTAAACTCTTAAATGCTTAAAATGTGTTACAATAAATAAAGTCACTTACTTAAAAAAAGCTAAAAAGCTGTAAAGCCTAATATCTGAAATTATTATTTTAAAAAGTAAATAATTTGGTTCTTTTTGATATCTTATATCATTGAAAAGCTTATTTGAAAGTAAATTTAAATTAAATTTAAGTCTGACAACAATTAATCTATAAATTATTCATCCGAAATTGCGAAAATTTATCATGAGAAGTAACTTGCCATAAATAGCTTTAAGAAAGTCGAAAAGAACACGTTTATAAAATATAGAAATAGTTCACAAAATAAAAATCAATAATTTAAATTAAAGATTTTAATAAAAAAAAATGATAAAACACAATTACAGATTTTAATGAATGTAAATATTTTTTGTTCTGGGAAACACAAGAAATTTCTTACATACAAATTAGACGATAATGAAATTTTCTCTTTTTATTTAAATTATTTTTGGTATGTTCTTGAAAAATATTTTAAAGAAATAAATCCAAAGATTTTAACTATGGGTTAAAAGCTTAAAAATTTGTAACTTTCTTTTTATAAATCTATTTTATATATCATTGGAAATTCTATTGCCTAAAATTTTTAATATGTAAATGTTCTTCAAATTTCTAAAATTCGGATTTTCTGGAATTTACAAATTAACTCCCAGATAATGCAAATGGTGATTTTGTTTATTTTTCCTTTATCCTAAATTTTTAAACTTAAAAAATTTAACATTGGTTTCGTTACATAAAATTTGACAATTAGGTCGAAATTTTATAAATTTGCCATTGTTATCACCTGGTACTTGATTTCGCCAAGTGTAGTATAAAAATAAGCTGAATCTAAATGACTAAAAAATGTTCATTTTATAAAATATTTTAATGGTCTGATTAATAATTAATTTCAAGTTAAATACTAAAAATATTTTTTAATATTCTTTATGTGGATGTGTAAGATTTGATAACAAATTGTATCAAAATTTTTAAGCGATCTGTCTGTCCTAGATACATTGAGGTAAAACTTATTCAACAAAATCAAGATGAGCCATAAAATTAAATTGCATTAAAAATAATTTTGCAGTGTTAAGTAACGTTTATTTTGTAAGATCATGATATACATATTTTTGAAGGAATCAGGCTTAAATAACGTAGATTTAACTGTTTGAACTGTTTTGAACCGAAATTTCGCCTCTATATACCATTTATCTGCGCTCTATATTATGTTCTTAAAAAAAGATAATAATTTAGTTTTAGAAGAAATAATTCAATATTGCGCTCTTTTTTAATTTGAAGCTATTTTATTTATCATTAAATATTATTTTAAAAAATCATATTATTTGAACACTGAAAAAAAAAATTTCATTAATATTGTTAGAAATTTTATAAGAAAATAAAATTTTCAAACTCATTTAATTAAAATTCTGGTAAATTGATTTATAAAATAGACTTTCGCTAATAACTAAAGATTCACCTTTTTTACGTTTTACCTGATTTTTATATGATTAAAGAACTCAACAATAAAAACAAGTTTGATTTTAAGAAAAGCTCTTTCTAGCCTAAAAGATCTTTTGTTCCATTTTTTTAACAAAAATAAATATTAATAAATAACTTGAAAAATTATTTTTAATATTAAACAATTCCAGACATCAAAAATCTTAAAATCATATAAAAATCTTTTTAATCATACATAATAAGTCATAATAAAACTGAAACCGAAAAAATGTGTTTAAAATAAAATATTAAAAGCCTGTCAAAAATTAATATTTATTTTTAATATATCATACGCAACCTTTAAATGCTTTTTTAATTATAATAAGAAAACAACGAATTTACTTGATTTAAAAACTTAAACATAGCTTTAGTTACAAAAATTAATAAATTAAAAGCTTTTGAAGTTTCATATCTCTTTAAGAATCTTACCAAAATCAACCATTAAATTACATTAAAAATATTTAAGTCTTATTAAAAAATGGACTTGATAATAACAACAAAGTTCAAAGAGTTCACATCTAAAAATAAAATAAAAGCTTTCTTTATATATATCTTTTACTTCAAAGAAAAGCTTGTAATGCAGTCAATTCTTAAAGCAAGCTTAGAAAGCTTTTAAAATATATAATAAAGTCAAACTATTTTGATGAAAAATTTGCTTAACAAAAAGCAGAAAAGGCTACAAAAACCACTACAAATTGTTCCATTTACTTTAAACCCCAGCTACAGTATAATATGGCCAACATAAGTATTCTATATCAAGGTGAATTAATTTCATTAGGTGGCATCATTGCGGCAGCTAACTATTTTGCTTAGTTTTGTTATGTGTAGAGTAGCTGTCAAAAGTGTATCATTTTAAATTACAAAAGTTCATTATTAATATTCTTGAAAATGAAATTGTAACAAGAGTTTTAAATTAATTTAAAAAACAAAGTTAGAAAATTTTATTAAAAAGGTTAAGATAAGTGTGCAGAAATAAATTGTGCTTTGAAGTTTACCATTAATTTTTTATTTTTGTAGCGGCGCTGGCACCTGCTTTAATTTCGCCTTGTTCTATATAAAAGGAAATCAGGTAGTGCAGTTAATGCAAACTGAACTATAAGATATTTTAAGGCACATAATCCGAGAGTGTCCTGCCTTAAGGTTTCGTAGAATGAAATCCTTTAATTAACCAAATTCATTCATTCGTTGTGTAGGCCTTATGCAGTAATCATAACAGTTATATAAAAGATCCTACAAGTCATGCTACTTTCAATTTTATTACTTTAAATTATATTAACGTTAAAAGCTTGTAATGAACTAGTCTTTGAGTTGCCGTAACGGAAAACATTCTAAGTCATAAACCGTAAAGAGCTTATTTTAGCCAAAAATATGTTACAAAAAGAAAACTTTCAAATAATTTATATAATGGTTGGAAAGCTTTTAAAATATGTCTTAAAACCACAAATAGAATTTATAAGAAATGTATGCATTAATCAATATAAAAAATAAAATAAGTAAAAAAGCAATCGTTCCTACTAAATTTACGAACAACATATTAAAAGAAATAGTTTTTATATTTGCATACTATACATTTATGGAAAGCTTTTAAACAATTTAAGTCTAATATTATAGTTGACAAAAACTCTGCTCGAATTAAAAACCAAATTTTAAAAATGCCAGATTTCAAATGACAATATATCATTGGAAATAATATATCATTGCAAAAAAATATATATTTAAACGCAGAGATAATTTAATATTTTTTAAACTTTTTTACATTTTATTAAATTAAAAAGAAATATCGAAAAAACATTTTTTATTTTCTACTTCTCTTTTTGGGCAAATAGTTAATGGTACAATTACCATAAATTGCTGTCAAGAATTTTTAGAAACAAAGTTAAAAAAATTGTCTGCTAATTTCCAAAACAAAAATGATCTTTAAGGAGATTGTGCTTTTTGGGAGGTCATACTTCCCACAAAAAAAAAATAATATCTTAAGCACTTGTTAGAAAACAAGTTTCCTTTTCTTTTTGGTGTAACACTAGCTTATCCAGCTCCTTTGCAACATTGGTTACAAAAAAGGGGATACCCAGTGTAATTGCTAGTGTCTTACAAAGTATCACAAACACACAGAAAGAGCAAGTAATAAGGGTTAAATAAATAAAAATTACAGAAAACCCTTAACTTTTTACCCTTAAACCTAAAGAAATTGGAAATATTTATAAGAAACTATATTTAAAATCAATCATATGGAAAATAGCATGTTAAAGCAATAAATTAAAATAAACTATATGTGATGATGAAAAAAAAAACAAAATCGTACTCTTCTTAGCCTTAAAATTACATAATTATAAACAAATTATAAAGAAAAAAAATTTTAATTTAAATAAAACAAATAAAAACCAAAGTATTGTATTTTATAATTAAGAAAAAACAATGTTTTAAAATACTGTAATTGCACTCTGTATCTCCTTTTAATTATAAGTTTATTACATTAAGTAAAAATAAATTGTAAATTTTTCCCCCCCAAAAAAACGGCAATCGTTAAATAAAATCGCCTAAATGCCATTTCTTTCATTTGAGATATGGTTTTAATTAGTTATAGATAAAAGAAAAAAGTGTTTAAAAAAATTTTACCCATATTTTAAATGAGACAATTGTGGCATTTTATTTTAATTTTTTAAATATACTAAAAATGCTGTATTTATTTTGAATTGTATTTAATTTCTCTGATCAATAATTTGCTTTAAATTTAAGTTCAATCTCTTTACTAAGATCTTATTAATAAAAAGTAATTTGTATTTATTTAAAATAATTCCTTTATATCTAAAGTATAAAAATTGTAATTCATGTACCAAAACTGTAAAAATATTTAATTTAATTTAATAAAAATTGTACAAACCATTTTGCAAAACAATACAAATGTTCATGTTTTAATTAAAATACTTGTAGATGTATAAAGGTGCGGTTAGATTAGACAAATATTTGACCAAAGAGACGTAACCACTATATTATGAAAAAAAAAATGCTTGCTCGTCTCAAATACTTATTACGAAATATAAGATCCTACTCAATAAAAAAGCTAAGATATCATATTTTGTACATTATAAATCATCATTCGTAAAGATACGTGTCAGAAAAGATTAAATAAACATTAGTAAAAATAGTTGTTACGATTTTTGGTCAAATATTTGAATAATCTTACTGCACCCAAAGGAATCGCTGATTCTACTGGTGAGGTATGTATTATAAATTGCAAAAAAAAAAAACAACCATGTAATTGATAACATGCCTGTCTTTTGCTTACAGTGGTACACAAATTTTTTCTGTGGCTTCAAAATAAAATTTTTCATTTTTTACAATTAGAAAACTAAGCATAATATCAATTATTCTTGCAAAAAAAACAGACTTTAAAACAGTTTTCATTTTTCATTCTATAACGGTTCAAGAGTACGGCCACATACATCAAATTGGGACACCCTTATATTGTTCAACATGTTCAACTGTTTAACAATTTTGCAATATACATCAAATTAGAGCAACTATAGCGCCACCCTTTAATTTCAACTTAGTAACAGTTAGTAACAGTTCAACAGTTTTGCCATAAACATTAGATTACATCAACTGTTGCAAAACTCTTTATACATCTCGTTATACCAAACAAAGTAGTTGACATTCTGTTTAATTATCAAGTGTTTGTATATAACTGTTCAAAAGATACGCCCATATGGGTCAAATTATATAAATTTTGAGAACAGCCTTTAATTTTTAAATTCAAATTATAAACTTGCTGATACAGGTCCGGTTTTAAGTTTCAGCATTCTGTCTATAACGGTTCAAAAGTTTGGCCACATATTTCAAATAACATTAACTATTCGAACACTTTTTAACTTCTAATTGTAAATGTTTGTACTTGTTATTATAACGTTCAGAGCAATCGACTTACTGTCCAATTTGCAAGCATTTGTCTATAACGATTTAAAAGATAGGCCCACATAAGTTAATTTACATCAATCATGGGAACACTTTTAATTTCTAAATTCAAATTATAAGCTTCTTAAAATAGCGGGCTTTGCAATACAGGTACCTTTTAAGTTTCAGCGTATAACAGTTCAAAATTTCGGCCACATACATCAATATTTACAAGACATTCTCATGAAATATTTATTATTTAAGACTAAATAATTCTTGCTAAAAAACCGACTTCAAAACTGATTTCATCTGTCGGCCTATAACGGTTCAAAAGTATGGCCACATACATCATATTACATTAACTATTAGGACACCCTTATATTCCATCTCTAAACTTTATACTTGTTCAACTGATTAACAGTTTAATTTCAAATTCAAATTATATACTTGGTGTTGTAGTAGGCTTAAATTTCAAAGACAATAAAACTCAAAAAATTTTTAACAAAAAAACAGTAACCATTGAGTAACTATTTTTATACCGTTCACATAGGGTCACCCAAATCAGTTTTTTTTTTACAGTGTAGCTTCGACTGTATGGCACGTAGCGCCGTCCTGTTGAAACCAAATGTTGCCAATATCCTCCTCTTCAATTTTTGAGAACAAAAATTCGTTCAATATGGCCCTATAATGATCGCAATTGACTGTAACTGCCACTCCTCATTGTCGAAGAAAAATGGCCCAATTATGCCTCTGAACCAAAATCCGCACCAAACAGTGACTCGTTTTGGGTGAACCGACTTTTCAATGTATGCAGGTTTTCTGTGAACCAAATGCGATAATTTTGCGTGTTTACATACCCGCCAAAATCAAAATGAGCTTCATCTGAAAAGATGATTTTTTTTTTGGCAAAATCTGCGTACACAGAACCATATTCGTTCAGCGGAAGGATAAAACTAATTATCTGTCAAATCAGATATGAGCTAAGTGTTTACCATTCACGAAATAAGCACCAGTTGAAAAAATACGTTAGATGGCGGACCCGTTATTAGTCTATCATTCCTGTGTAATTTCTACAATATCTATTTCCGACCCCATAAAGTCCATAAAGTATATACATATATTCTGACTTCTTATGCATAGCGAAATCGATTGAGCGATGTCCGTCTGTCCCTCCGTGTTAATGTTGAAATCAAGTTTGCCGAGGCAAATAAATATGTCAATCGATTAGATATTGTATCGAAAGAGGTGCTATTGGAAATCAGCATGACCGGTCCATGTTTATTTTATTTGAGAACAATAAAAAAAAATAAAGAAAAAAAACACATCAAATGAAAAAATTGGCGCTTGCCCATATTTTCCGCGTTACGGTGCTCTGAAATTTTTAAATTTTTTTAAATGTCAATATGGGTACCATTTTAAAGTTCAAAGATATTTTTAAGGAAATATTTAAATTTTTTAAAAATGCTTAACACATTAAGAGCCGATGTCATTTTTATGTAAAATTGTATATATGCAGTATCATGTTTTTTTATTTTTTAATTCTCTGCCATCCCAGTATTTGCTTTTTGATTGGAGTTACTTCACCAAACTAGATATACATAGATGATGAAGGGTATATAAGATTCGATATAGCCGATTATAGCACTCTTACTTGTTTTTTATTTCACTATCTACATAAGGGATTCCATTGGGATTGTTATTATAACGGTCATAGTAATCGAATTCTCCTATGGGGACACCCTTTAAGTTTTAGATTTATTTTTGTATTACTTTTTATTATTGAAGTCGGTTAAAAAGATTTGAGTGTCCAATTTTTATTTACTTCGATTAAAGGATATTTTCCAAAATGGTTGAAATAGAGGAACAATAAACGTTTAGTAACTATGTACGTAATATTTTTTCTAGTCTATTCTAAAAATCCCATACTGTTCGACGTTAATATTCGGAAAAAATATAAAATAAATGAAGATACACTTACTTCCTTAAAGAAAAGTTTCACTACAGCCAAACTTAAATTAGGGGTCTAAACCATAGATTAAAAAATTGGTTCTGAAATTGATGGGTTAAGCATTTTTTAAAATTTTAGTATTTCTTTAAAGATCTCTTTAAAAGCTTTAAAATGATACCCATAATGATATTTTAAAAAATTTATAAATTTAAAAGCTCCGTATCTCGAAAATTATGGGCGAACGCCAACTTTTTCACGGATGTTTTTTTCTTATTTTATAATTCTCTATCGCCCCATGTAACAATTTTTTTTACTGAAGTTACTTTATTATTCCAAATGACATGCAAGGATTAGGCGTGGCATTTTGCCTGCAGCCTATACATATACATATATACTTTATTGGGTCGAAAATGGCTATTGTTGAAATTACACACGGAATGACAAACACTTTTTCCACTTTTTGTGGTGAAAGGTATAAAAATAAGAAAAGAAACATCAAGTAAAAAAATTTGCGCTCGCCCAAGTTTGCCTCGGCAAACATGATGTACACACTGACCCGGACGGTATAAGAAGTTAGAATATATATAATTTATGGAGTCGGAAATAGATATTGTAGAAATTGCACACGGAATGACGAACTTATATATACCCTTTTTCCACTTTTTGTGGTACAGGGTAAAATTATCTTCTAACCGCTGTACGAGTATTGTTATCAAATATTTCAAGCGAAATAATGCATGTTGCTTATTGCGGAAAAATTGTCAGTAATTTAATTTTTAAAATAATTAAAGTAGTAAATTCTATCGAAGCTCACTCTTTCAAAGAAAAAGGTCAAAGGGATGTATTAAAGACATACTCTAATTAATTTTATTGAACACTATTTTCCACCCCAGAATATAAGTATGAATTCAATACTCATTAGTATCATCCAGCTGAATTTTTTTATTTTTATATTCGTTCTGTTTTGTTTTTTCCCTGAATTATAAAATAAAAGTTTATATTGTAATTTATATAAATTACAATTTATTTAACGAAAATTTTAAAATGTAACTGTTTAAGTTACTTTAAACATATCTTTTTATACTCCTTTTTTTTCTTTAAATTTAGAAGTTGTTTTTTCCAGCTCTGTAAATTATATTATTGTGAATTATTTAGTACATCTCTAGTTGGCGGGTCTTCGGAATGACAAGGCCATGCTTAATGCGCGGTATTCGTTTTTAAGATCGATCTCGTCCCTTTTGTTATTCAACCGTCATCGGCTTAACATCCATTTTTATTCTTTGTGAAAGCAGAAGTTATTAAGCACCAACTATCAACCCGAAGATTTCCCCACACAACTCTAATCATTTTATATTGAATAAAACAAGTAATGTAAGTTCCCATTTAAATTTACCTAGTTTTATTTAAATCTAAAACACAGGATTTTCATCCTCAAAAGACTCGTAAGTTGCTTCATCCCAGTGCAATATCTCTTGGGAGAGCAATAAGCTAAATCCAATTGTCCAGTTAGACAACCCCTTTCTAGAACCTAATAAATAAATCTCTTTCTTTAATAGGTTCCCACCTCTTTGTATTTTTCTTTTCAATTTGTAGTAATTTACTTAAAACTTCTTAAAAAGCCACTACGAATATGAACAGTAACTTTTAATGAACTGTTTTTTTTTTTTTGGATAGGCGCGACTTGAACTGCAAAACCAAGTCGGCGTCGAATCTTTGCCAACTTTGGTTCAAGTTCTTTTGGTGCAACTGTCGGCTAGCTGCGTCGCCGATGAAGTATTGTTGGTCGCACCGCCGTCAAATTGGACGGCTTATGAACGGTTTAATTAGCAGCCGTTTATCTCGGCTATTCAATTTCTTATCAGGGATTTGCTTGTTGAATTTAAAAGAGAAAAGAAGAACTGGGTATGGATGACTATATTCTGAAAAATTTGTTCATTGGTGCGAACATTCCAAATTTCTCCATATTTATTTATAATAACTACGAAGCAAAACAATTTTTTTGCTGTGAATAATAATGAATGTTTAAATTGTTTTTATTTTGAAATCGAATGCAAACACCTGAAGTTTCCCTTCGGCGCTTGCCTTCATGTAGCAGTCTAATAAAATTGCATATTTTTCTTTGCACTATTAGGTTCACTTTTTAGGTTCACCGAAGTTCATGCAGTGACAATTAAACTTCGATAAATTCCAAGATTTATTTTTGATATGAGTATTGAGTTTATTTTCAAGCAAATACAAAGTTTTCATTTTAGAAGATGTTTCAAGCTGTGCGGTTGTCAAAATTGTCGGAAAAAAGGAAAAATCTAGGAATTTATGGAAGAGTACCAGTCATAGCATGCAATTTGAAACGTAACAAGTGCCGAATCTATGTAGTAAATTTCATTTAACAGAAAAACAAAATGCAGTTTTATTAGAATACAAAAAATAAAAAAACAACCTCTGGAGGAAAACTCTATGATTTAATAAAAATAATTTATTTTAAGAATGAGAATAAAAGGACGAACTATTTTTTATTACTTTTGAATTCATGAACTATTTTTCCAGTGATTTTTATTTTCTTTCCCTTTGTTTTGTAAATAATAACTCTGTTTGTTTGTATGTATGCATATTGTTTTTTGCTGATGTTATTTTCGCAATAGTCAAAGCGCAATGTAGACACCACAAAATTAAACTAAGAATGAAAGAAGGCAGCAAACGTATACGACTTTGACACCCAACGATTAATATATTTTCACAAATAATACCATAATGCTTGTTGAGTATTTTGATCGTGTATAGACCGCTTAGCACGTAACGCGCAATCTATCTGTCAAAACTTTTCATGTACATACAAATAATCATGTTCATGTAATAATAGCGCGGCGTCAAAGTTTAGCAATTAGAAAATCCAATTTTGCCAGTGCGTTAGGAAGTGTAGTTGGCTGCTTGTTGATTTGTTTTGTTTTGGTTTAAAAGTAATGACAATTTAGTTATTTTCAAGGCAATCTAGCGGTTTTATCTCTTCCTTATTCTTATACAGCGGGTTTTATAAAATAAAATGATTTACCATTACTGTAAACAACACAAAGTTTACGTTCTTATTAATGGCTGACATTGCAGCGCAAAAGCTATGCATCATATTGCCTTGCGTCTTATGCGCTAATTTAGGTTTGGCTCAGGGCTAATTTATAACAGGTGGCCTTAACACCCCAGGTGACTATTGTGATTTTTTCTTCTTTGAGCGTAAAAATGTATAATCTCCTTTGCTTTTGACAGCCGAAAACTATTTGTACAAAAACAAAATGTACATGTTTCTATCACAGTGTGATATTTCATAAATTCGCCTTGGGTTTGGCTGTTAACCTCACGTTTACATTAGACAATGCTGTCATGACAATAAACTATTACGCTTTAGTTGCAAAAAATGCTGACAATTGCTTCTGTAGTGTAGGCGTCCAGACAATAATTATGGCAATGTATTATGAGCACGCATTGTTATATGCAAAGAAAAATTTTAGTAATTAAAATAATAATTTAATTAAAATTTCATTTAGATAAAGCAGTTATAAAAAAATTTGTCGGCACACGTGAATTCACTGTCTTATTTAAAGTCTTCAAAATATTCAAGACAGTAATTCAGACAATTAAAATGTGTACATGGAATAGTGAAAAACTGTGCATCTATTGTTATTGACATGACAACATTGTCTAATGTAAACAGGGAGTATCATTTGACTCAGCCGTAAAATACTCGGCGCAAGCGGCTTAGCCGCCGTTGCCAGCTAAAAGTACTATTTCAGACGACGCCGAAGCATATCAATCGGCTTGCTTCTCAGTAGCCTTTTAGCCAGAGAAACAAGCCGATCGGCTCACAGCTGACGTCTCGCCGCCGCCGCCGTTTTGAATGGCTTGCTTCGGCTCAGAAACAGCCGCCGTTTGTGGCGGCTTATAAAAATTCACCGCCAAATGTTTTAGTGCTTAAGGCCAGCATTCACTATCATACATAATCGTACGCTTTAATCACAAAAAAATCTAACAGAATTCTGGCCTACTTCAAAAATTATTACAAAATGGCTTCGTAGATGCCACACTATTTCCATAAACATATGGTGCTGATATTTTGTTGTTTTTTCTCCTCATTAAAAAAAAACAACTTTGATCGCATAGAGAAAACTATATTATGAATTATTTCAAAAGATTAGAAAATCGTACAGATCTGTCAAAAAGTCTGTCACACAATCACTCTTTTAATCCACACTATCACACAGATCGTACGACTGAGTATGACAGTGAATCCTGGCCTTTATCAGCAATGCAAACTTTAGTATTAATTTAAAAATAAATGAAAAATTACTTATTTTCGGCTTTTTGGTTCATTTTTTTTACTTTCTAAACACTTTTCAGAAAATAAATTATTTACGTATGCGAACTTTTTATAAAGTAAAAAGATTTTTCTCGTTTTTTATACATATTTTAGAATTTTATGAATTTTACTATAATCTCGTTTTTTCAAAATTTTTGTATTTTAGTATAACTTGGAATTTTACTGAATTTTCGATTTTTGGTAAATCTTACGATTTCATGAATTTTACTAAAAATTAATTTTTTGCCTAATTTTTGTCTTAATATAATTGAAATTTAAACAAAATTTTTTGGTTTTGACTCTGTTTTCTAATTTTAGTAAAATTTCGATTGAAAAGAAATTTTGGATTTCTATTAAAATTTTAAAAAATTTTCTAAAACTTCTCTAAAAAACTTTTTTTTTATTTTTACTTAATTTTCGGTTTTTACTCAAATATTCTAATTTAAGCAAAATTTCCAAAATTTCATTTAAAAAAAATTCAACCCGAAAAGTCAGCCGCCGCCGTTTTTTTATAAAAGCTGCCGCCGCCGGTTAGAGACTACCCAGCCGCCGCCGCCGAAAATTTTAGCACGGCTTGTTTCACTGGTTGTAGCTTGTGTTTTTTTTGTTGGTTAGTAAAGTTTTTCACAAATAAGGAATTTAATATCATGAAAACGAAGTATAGTCCAATTTGGCTACATTTTGATGACGAAGATGGAAAAAGAGCGAAATGCAACCATTGTAATGCATCCATAAGTTTTTTTGGTGGCTGTCATGGCAATTTAAGACGCCACTTAAAATCTAAACATTCTATAATTCATTTAAATGAAGAGGAGAAAAAAGTGTCGACATCTGAGGAAGATACTACTTTCGAAGAGACTATCGACGAACTACTAACAAAGGAACACTTCGATGAACTACCATCAACCAGTAGTCAAGCTACAACAGTAACGCGAGAACTAGAAGAAAGTGTTAATATTAAACCGAAGAGGAAATATAGTGTTATTTGGTTACATTTTAAAGACATAGGTGGCCAAAGAGCGAAGTGCAATTATTGCAATGCATCCATAAGCTTTTTTGGCGGCTGTCATGGCAATTTAAAACGCCACTTAAAATTAAAACATTCTCTAACGCAATTAAATTTAGAGTGGAAAAAAGTGACAACATCTGAGGAAGAGACAAATTTCGCTATCGAAGGACTGGCAAAGGAACATTTCGACGAACTACCATCAACCAGCACTGAAGTCACAACAGAACCGAAAGATAATCAGTTGCAAAAATACATAAAATTTCGATCTCGTCATCCGACGAAAAGGAAATATAGTCCAGTTTGGTTACACTTTGAGGAGAAAGGCGGCCAAAGAGCAAAATGCAATATATGCAAGGCAACTTTAAGTATTTCTGGTGGCAGTCACGGCAATTTAAGGCGCCATTTAAAGTTAAAACATTCTCTATCACCTTTTAATGTGAAGAGGCAAAAAATTTTGGCATCTGAGGAAGAAACAAATTTTGAGGAAACTATCGACGAACTACCAGCAAAGGAGCATTTCGACGAACTACCAACAACCAGCACTGAAGTAACGACAGAAACGCAAGAAAATCAATTAGAAGAATATATTACATTTCGATCTCGTGATACGTCGAAAAGGAAAGTCAGTGCAGTTTGGTTACACTTTGAAGAGAAAGATGGACAAAGAGCGAAGTGCAACATTTGCAATGCGACTTTAAGTATTGCTGGTGGCTGTCATGGAAACTTAAGACGCCATTTAAAATTGAAACATTCCCTAACGTTTTTAAATCTAGAGAAGAAAAAATTGCTGGCAATAAAAACCGAAATGAATTCTGAGGAGACTATCGACGAATGGCCAGTAGAGGAAGATTTTAAAGAATTACCATCAACTAGCACGCAAGAAAATCAAATAGAAGAATACTTAATTGGACCATCTCCAATTTGCGAAGTGGAACAAATAGACAGGCAAGTTTTAAAGATGTTAGTAAAAGGTCACCACTCATTTCGGCTGGTGGAAGATCCAGAGTTTAAAAAATTAATTAATGACGTATCCAACTGTTCGGGTTATACGCTGCCTACAAAAGAAGTCCTTTCACATAGTTTGTTTCCACGTATTTATCTGGAACTGTTGGAAGAAATTAAAGGAAAACTGCAGGTTGCCACAGCGGTATGTCTTACAACTGATGGATGGACATCTAAAACAAATGTCAATTATTTGGCAGTAACCGCCCATTATATTAATACTGATACAGAACATACATCACATTTATTAGCCTGTGGAGAGTTTAAAAATGAACAAACGGCACACAATTTCTTCAATTTTCTTAATAAAGTTGTTTATGATTTTAAAATAAATGACAAAATTACCGCTGTTGTAAACAATAACTCGCCAAGTATAACGGATGCAATTCGTCAGGGAGAATGGCAAGAAATTCGTTGTTTTGCCAATTCTTTGAATTTAATAATTCAAGCTGCAATTAATGAAATAGCTGACACTACTAACAAAGTTAAAGAAATTATTGAGCATTTGCAGAAAAGTGATGATGCTTTTAAAAAATTACTAACTGCTGAAAAAGCTACGAAACTTTCTGAGCCAAAATTGAAGCATGATAACTCAGCAAAATGGAATTCAATATTCGAAATGCTGCTAACAATTAATCGAATGAGAGATGTAGTTACGATAACACTACCATCAAATCGTCCGGAACTTATGCTGACTGTTGCAGACTGGGAAATTATTGAAGAAGCCATACCAATTCTAAAGCCATTTTACGAAACGGCAACTGAGATTTCAAGAGAGAAAAATGTAACACTTGGAAAGGTTTTAGTTATGTTCAACCTTTTAGAAAGCTGCATTTTCGAATGTGTCCCATTTAATGAAAAAGTTACTACCATGGTAACAAATCTTCAAAGCGGCCTAGCATCTCGCCTTGAAAATTTAGAGAAGGTAAGCCTATACGCAGAAAGTATCATTCTAGATCCACGTTTTAAGCGCAAAGGCTTCAAAAGTGATGCTTCGTACGAAGAAGCTGTATGGAATCTAAGAAATAAAATATGCAACATAACATTACCTAATAGTGAAGAGGTAACTTCTACAACATTGAATTTAAATGCCGAGCGTGAAAGTATTTGGGATGCATTCGACTTGGAGTTAAATATGTCATTGAGATCAGAAAGCAATGCTTCTGCCTGCATGCGTGAATTTGATAAATACATTGATGAAGACTATTTGGATCGGAAATGTGATCCACTCATATGGTGGAAAAAACGACAACATATTTATCCACGATTATATTCGTATGCCCTTAAATGTCTTTGTGTTGTGGCTTCTTCAACTCCATGTGAGCAAATATTTACAACAACTGGCCAAATGATTAGCGAGAGACGCGCCTTTTCGAAAACAAATAAATTTGGAAAGCTTCTCTTTTTATATCATAATATGTAATTCTAAAATATGTCTTTAATTTAATTTTAATAACTACCAAAAAATTTCCTAACCTATTAAAACATGTTATGAATTTTTTAAAATTCTTTTAAAAACAATAAAGTTTGCTTTCTAGAGTTTAAGTTAATTTTGAACTTTAACGAAATTCATTTCGCATTATATTAAATACGAATCTACATTGGAAGTAATTTAATTTTTAAAAATAGACAGAATATGGTAACGGGTCACGACTTCACTCTACAACAATTTTTCAAATCAAGCTATATAACTTAGCATGTCAATTTCATGATAAGTTATTGGTAAGCATACTGTCGTAAATTACCAGTCAAAGAGTATTACGAACGACGAAACAAGATCACATGCAATCAACTAAGTAAAGACGAAAGAAACTAGCGCACCCCCGTAGACTCAATACTTTAAATTATAATTGAGTAATTTTTTACTAATTATGTATCCTTAGAGGTTCGATCTGTACAGAAATGTAGAGTTTAATACCCTGTTCAGACATACGTTTCAATTGCGCAATAAAGAAATTTACGCAATTAAGTCCCTAATTAAATTTAATTTACCATATAAAAAATTAATTAATAAATTTTTCATATTATTATTATTCATATTTTGTATTTAAAACTAAAAACTATAATGTTATGTATATTTTGTGCTGTAGATATTCGGTTTTGAAATCGCCATACAAATTATGGCGAAAAAGCCACACCATTTTAGTCCAGCAACGATGTGATGTAAATATTTTCGTGGAAAGTGTTAAAAACACTTTCAGTTCAAAGTATTTAATATTTATTAACTTATTTTGTAAAACAGAACAAGAATCAGCTGTTCTGTTCTTGCCAGTAAGAAAAGTTGTAACAAATTTATTAACATTCACATCTTATACTCTTTTTTACTCTTTCGCTGCTTCTTTTAGAGGCACTGAAGTAAACACTTTCCAATAACAATTAGTAACAACTTCTTGTTATTGAACAGAACTATATTCTACTGTCAAATTTTAATTAAGTAAATTAAATTGGATATGTGTGAACACCAAAATTAATTACTCAATTAAAATTTTAATTGTCTAAATTAAAACTTATGTCTGAACAGGGTATAATAGTTCACAAATAATTATAATTTAAGTCAAGTTGGAGTTTAAGCTAATGTCAGGTCTTTACATTGTTTTCTTTTTTACTTGAACGAGCCCAAATGAAAACATACATTTTTGCATTGTTTTAAGACAATATTGTTATTATTCGCTTTTATGGTTTATCCTTTTGTTTAAATAAATTAAAATAAATCATTACATAAAAATAGAAGAATAATAAAAATGATTGTGGCGGCAAAAGCAATTAATCTTTCAGCTGTAATTTACAAAGTTTATTCTTTAAAAAATGTTATTTTTTAATTTATATTTTTATTTACGAAAAAAAAGTAAGTAGACATACTTTTCACATTTAAGCTGTTTTAAAAACTTTGTGAGTTTGTGTGTGTGTGTGAACAAAACTACTGCAAACATGAAGGAGTTTTGGCTCATTGTTTTACAAAGATATTATTGCTTTTAAGTTAGGAGAAAATTTACAATCCAGCAATAACAATTTTAGGATCTTCAACGGCAGCCTTAATTTTACGCAAAAACATAACAGCTTCACGACCATCAATCAATCGATGATCGTAAGTAAGTGCTACATACATCATTGGGCGGATAACAACCTGTATTGAAATAAGAGAGGAAAAAAATCATTAATAAATTTTTCAATTATTGCAAATTTTGTGGGTGCCATTTATTACCTGTCCCTTTACAGCAACGGGTCTCTCAAATATACCATGCATGCCCAATATAGCACTTTGTGGTGGATTAATAATAGGTGTACCCAACAGGGATCCGAATACACCACCGTTACTGATGGTAAAGGTACCACCATCCATGTCTTCAACAGTTATAGCACCTTTGCGAGCCTTGTCGCCCAAAGCAGCCATAGCGATTTCAATATCAGCATAGTTCATGGATTCAACGTTTCTAATGACTGGTACTACTAAACCCTTAGGTGTAGCAACAGCTACAGATATATCAACATAATCACGATAAACAATTTCCTGGGGGGAAAAATAAATATCAATAGCTTTTATTTAAACTTACGTTGCAAATATTTGCTAGTAAAAATTTCATTAAATTTGAGAGAATAATTACAAAAAAAATTGTTTTGCTCTCTCGTTGCCAGTAAAGTTATTAAATAGACCTATTATTTTAATATATATGATAATAATAAATCAAAACATAAAATATGATGGTACTCGTCATGTTAGTATGCTTCTCTCTTTGGACTTGTCTAGAGCATTTGATTGTGTTAACCATGCCAAATTAGTAACGAAATTAAAAGATAAATTTTAATTTTCTAAAACCGTTTGCAAGCTTATTTATTCCTACTTAACTTAGCGTTTACAGTTTGTAGACATTGACGCGTGTTTTTCTGATATACGTGGTGTTAATATGGGTGTACCACAGGGCTCAGTTTTGGGGCCGATTTTGTTTGTCTTATATTTAAATGATGTTGTAGATGCTGTAAGGGAGGTTAATGGATGCAGGGTTTTCATGTTTGCGGATGACTAACATGTTGTTTAAAGTAATAATAGGCAGGATCTGGATGTTTTGGAAGCGAGTCCGAATTGGTGTTTGGATAGCATTTCATCATGGATGGTTGATAATGAATTTTTGATTAATTTAAATAAAACGAGGTACATGGTGTACGGTAATAATATGGATTATAACTTTAATATTTTTTTTTAAATGGCTGTAGTGTACAAAGGGTAAACACTTTAAAATGTTTTAGAGTGATTATTGGTGAGAAACTTGATTTTAGCTACCATATTAACACTCTCACAAGAAAGATCTTTTTTATTTTGCACAGACAGTATAACTCGGATATGTTCTTAACGTATTACGTGAGAAATAGGGTACCATTGATGTCACAGATGTGTTATGGTATTGAAATTATCTCTGGAGTAATGCAACAAGTTTTCATAGATTGGAAAAAGTTAAAAAGTTAAAGTTGTTCGTTTTATCTTTAGAGTCAGGCTAAGAGAGCATATAACGCCGTATATAGTGAAGTTTTTTGGATCCAGTTTTCGTAAATTTGTTGACTACAGATTGATTTTCTTCTTTTAAAAAATAATTTGTAATTCTGATCCACATAACCTACGCCTTAATTTTAATTTTTCGAGATCAGTAAGGCACCTAAAAATAAAAAAAAAATGTTATACCTTGTAATAGATCATCAGATCAGGCCTTGGAACAACCTACCTTCGGGCTTAAGGGTATTTGCGGATTCAGTAAATTTTTATAAAATTAAACTTATGTTATTAATGTGTTAGTCTACCTGAAAACTTGCAACATACGAGTTCAGAGTGCCCAATTTATGGTTTAAAGAAATATTACTTTGTTAATGAGATTTATTGCTCTACTTTTAATGTAAATGATTGTATTGTTTTATTTATTCTCAAATGATATGTCACTATTGGACCTAGTGCGAATTTAAAAAAATTGGCTGACCTATTGTGGCTTTTAATGTTACTAATATATAAATAAATAAAAATAATAAATAATTTATTTTAAAAATGTTTGAACTTCATATAATTTAAAATTTATGAGCCCCTTAATATTTCCAATTCGTTTACCGTTTACTTATTAAATTCTAGTTAGCACTTGGAAGATTGTTTCAACAAAAATCAACAAAGTGAATCTTTTAAGACTAACCAAGATAACTTAAAACTGATTAATCAGTTGTTTTTCTAAAAAGAGATTCGAATAATTATCCGACAAATGCATATTTAGCGTAGCCTAACGGTGAAAAAATGATTCAAATATTTTATTGTTTAGTTTTCGTTACAATATGTCATTTCGTATAAAAATAGAGATATAAATGCGAAAGTCAACGCATTTTACATTTGATACTCGCAAACAGCTAGTAATAAGATAAGTACGATTGAAAACAGTATCGACAAGGAGTAAAAATTGTGTGTTTTTTTTTGTACTGCAAATTATGCTGTAGAGTTAAAATTTTCATCAAAATTTTAACAAACTTATGCCGAACCTTGAGTAAAAGAGTTTGGCCCAAATGCATTTTGGAGAAATTGTTGGTTGTCAAAATATTAATAAAAAAGTTTTTATAGATTTATAGCTCGGCTAATTCGAAATAAAATTTTTTACTAATAAAAAATGCTCCTAAACTTCTTAAAAATTAGAAAAATAATAATAAGATTTCTACTTACAGCACCATCAATAACCGCATTAACAACGGGTTGATCTTGCAAGGCATAGGCAGCTGCTTTAGTAAAAATGGACATGAAACCAAACTTAATGCCATATTTCTTTTGGAAGGATTCCAAATTTGCCTTGCGGAAAGCCATAGCATCACTAAACAGTTGAACAAGAAAATTCAGATAAATATAAAGGAAAGAAGTACCACTCTAACCCATACTAGGCAGCATTCACTTAAGCTACACTTCAAGTAAAACTTTTTTAAGTACATTTTTTTTTCTTTTTAACGATTTTCAATAGAATCAGTAATTTATACAAAATTGTTCAAATTTTCTGAAATTGCAAATATCCTTTCTCAGTGTCGCTTCTGCCTAGGGGTTAGTGTAAACTGATGTTTCTTACCTCATATCTATTTCATTGAATGTGGTTAACATGGCATTGGTATTTTGGGCATCCTTCAAGCGAGCGGCAATTTTTTGACGCATACGATTCATTTTAACACGTTGTTCAGTACGAGTACCAGTAATTTGACGTGAGTAATCGGCTGGTGGTACTTTTACCTGTGGTGGCACTACACCAGGAGCACGTGGAACAGATGTTGATGGCATAGAGGAAGATGGCGCAGTTGGTGGTGGTGGTGGAGGACGTGGTGCTGCGGGTTTTGGTGGTGGTGGTTTAGGAGCAGCAGCAGCAGCAGCAGGTTTAGCAGCTGGTGGAGGAGGGGCAGCAGCTGCCGGTTTCGCAGCAGGAGCTGGTGGCGGTGGTGTATCCGCTTTCGGAGCTGCTGCAGGTGCAGCACCAGCATCTGATTTTTCCAGTTTAAACAATGGCTGACCAGCCTTCACTGTATCACCATCGCTGACCATAATTTCCCTAATAATACCTCCAAAGGGTGCTGGCACACCCACTGTGGTCTTATCAGTTTCGATTTCCATAACATTCTGATCGATCTTGACATAGTCGCCGACTTTGCAAGTAAATCTGAAATAATAAAACAAAAGCGAAATTAGGAACTTTAAAATGTAACAGATACACACATGTACGAGTAATGTTCGATATGCTTAAATGGCTAAATATAAAACAAAGACTGCAACTAAATACACTGCGCTTTCTTCATAAAATTAAACATGGTAATGCACCCGAATACCTATTTGACCAAATAAAATATGCCGGCGAAGTACAACCATATGGATTAAGAAATTATGATAACTTTGGGCTAAGGAAGGCTACTACATCATTCATGCAAAGATCGCTATTCCGTAAAGGACTGAAATTATTCAATTCTCTTGCAAACAATTCGAAACTAGAAACCAGTATTAATATATTTAAAAGGGAATGTGTAAATTTTTCTAAAAATAATTGAAATGTTTAATTTTTTTTTCTAATGTTACAATTTCGATATTTCTATATATTTAAAATTAAATTATAATTAATGTATTTAAGCAACATTAACGTTAACTGTTGTGTAGCGATTAAAAAAAATTATAAGCTTAATTTTAAATTATTTTTGATTTTATAAATACATTTTAATTAAAAAAAATATGTTGTATTGGAAAGTAATTTTACCATAATTTTATTTACTTAATATCTATTAACGTATTCCTCAAATTATAGAAGTAAATAAAAAAAAATTGTTGACGTTGAAATTTTTAAAAGTAATTTTATTTCGAAACATGAAAAAAAATTAATTTGTGAATTGATTATACCATAGACCATATCAATTCTTAGCTTACTTTTTTCTATTTTTACGATCTAGTTTCTAGTAGCTTTTAAAAACAGGTCCCAGTGTGTTTTTAAAATACCAAATTTCTTTTTTTTTCAGTACTTAAGAATTTCCCAAACAAACATTATCAGGCATGTCACAGAACTCAATTCCGATCGAAAGTGGTTTCAACGAAAAATTTTTCGGAATGAAACCACTTTTGAATTTCAAAGTGGAATTTAATTTCTTTGAAATTATGTTATTTGCGGTTTTTAAATTTACTTTTATTTATCCTTATTTAGATTAGCTTTGTTATTTACTTTGGTGTGCGAAATATTGCCATATTTAAATAAAAAGGTAAAGATTAAGCACTTTTTAGAAATAAGCAAAATCGATCGGAATCTGAAGAAGGTAAAACTAAATCGATCGGAATTGTTAATACGGAATTCAAACCATTCCGATCGGAACATGCGACATGCCTGTATATTAAAATTTTTGATTTGTACTTATACAGGCATGTTCTGAATTCTACACAAAATTTTCACTTTAAATTTTTCAAAACATTGTTATTGTAAAAAATAATTTTATAGCAACAAGCTTTGAAAAACTTAAAGTGAACATTTCGTGTGGAATTCCGAATATGTCTGAAAATGAATTTAGACTACTAAGTAGTAAAAAATGTTAAAAGCAGTTTCATAAACCTAGAATTTTCATATTATTTCGCTTATTAATATTTATTATTAAATTAATAAGATAAAATCAAAACATAGAAAAATTGTAATACTCAGCAATGTATGTAATCTTGAAAAAGAAAATATGAAAATTTATTATTTGGAATATTTTAAAGTTAATCTGCTTCGTTATTTTTTAAAACAAAAAATTAAATGTATTATTGCGGGGAAAGCTAGTGTTGTCGGATTTTATTATAAATAGGGGATGAAAATTTCAGTTTGGGGATTGAGGATTTCTTTGAAGATATGTTTTGCATTTTTTTACGGATTTTTTTTTTTTAAATTATGTTATTGTGAAACTTTTATTCCATCTTAAGACGTGCTCAAATGTTTAACCCCAAAAATTGCTTTAGACAACAAGATAGGACATTTTTTTTAGAACTTTTCGATCTTGATAACCGATCATAATAATATATATACACATAATAAAACTTTAGTAGGATCATTTCTGTACAGGAAAGATTTTTTGTAAATTTTGTTGCTGATGTAGATACTAAGATTTTGTCTGTCTGTCCATCTGTTTGCCTGTTTTCGGGTCAAGCAAAAACTGCTAGATAGATTTGAATAATTTTATAGCGAGGTCCCTTAAAAACTTGGTTCAAAACTAAGACACTTTTTTTCGTAAATATATGTTATTTTATAAAAAAAAAATAGAGCACAATTTATTTTTGTAGATGTCCAGCTTTTAAAACTGTTACAGAACTCTAAAATTTTGTATTTTTTTATATCTGAATTTTAAGAAAACTAGAAATGACACGCTGACGCAGTCGTGGGCACTACTAGCATATAATATATAAATAGCTTGTACAAATACTAAGTTATAAAACGTATGTATATTAATACTTGAATTAAATTATTTGTAGTAGGGATTTTGGGGGATATTTTAAATTGACTTTTGAGGAGTTGTGGGGATAAAATTTATCTGATTGGGTATACAACTCATCAACTTAGCTAACGTTAAAGTATATCAGCAGAATGTTCGGGCAATAACATCTAGAATATGTTAAAGAGGGCTTACAAATTATTAAGGAGGATTCTTAAAGTATGCCTTTTTGAAGCATAAAATAATCAGCCCAATTATAAACAAAAATTCCGTGCGAGTTCTTTCACTCTCTCTTTTCTCGAACTATAAATTGTTTTCTGTATTTGTATGTTAACAATATGTGTTTTGTTGTTGTATAAAAGAAATAACATCGATTTACCCCATATACTAAATTCATTTATTATCAATCACCCTTATTCTGTTTGGCGTTGTCAACATCGTCGTCAATTTTGAGACAACATCAACTTAACACAACATCAATACTAATTTGGTATTCCCTAACAAACCAATGACGACGTTGACGATTTATCGATAATATAAAAAAATAAAACACACATATCTAATATTTGAGACAGTTGATTCAATTTGTTTTCTATTGTGTTAAGGTCTTATCAATGGTGTTAAGTGTTGTGGAAAATTTAAATTTTGTAAAAAAATAAAATACCTATAAACAATAAAATAAGCAAAACCATTAAAAACAATTAAAATAAATAGTCAAAGGGCCATTACTACAACTTGTCGTTAGTTAAAGGTAGGATTTTGCCTGCCTAATAAATAGCTTTGTAATATTAAAACTTTCAATTTTTATTGATATTCTTATTAATAATAATAAATAAAATATTAAAAAAATAATAAGTGAAGTTTTTATAATGCAAATTCACTTGTCTGTCCGATAAAATCCTGCCTTTACTAACTGCCTTTTTTCATTGGGATGGATTCTTTGTAACTCTTCCACTAATTTTTCAAATTGGCAGAAGTTGGTAATTTTAGTTTTTCCACTTCTTTTTTGTTATGTTTTATATTTCTTACTTTGTTATTTTAACATTGCTGTATACTTTTTCATTTTTTTTTTTGAATTTTCCTTTGCACACAACACAACTCAACATCAAAAATGGCGACGACAAACTAAACTGCAACATCAACATCAATTGTTCTTAGAAAATACCAAACATATGGCGACAATCATCGATTAATGACAATATTGACAACGGGAATACCGATTTACAACAAAACGAAGAAAAACGACGTTGTTTTGTGTTGATGTTGCCAAACAGAATAAGGGTGAATATGAAAATTTATTATTCGTAACCTTTTCGATTTTAATTTACTTTACTTTTTTAGTTTCTGAATGTTTGCTGTGTTTTTGTATACTGTCTTTTTGTTCCTGTCCTTTTCTTGATTCAATAGAGTTCTTATTTAATCAATTTGGCTTTTGATATAAGACTTTTAAGTTTTCTATACAAAATTTGGGTAAAATCCACTAATGAGCTAAAATAGCAGTAGTGAAATGGCCATATGAATATACTTTATATAGTAATTATAAAATGTATAGTAATGCCAATTTCTGGAACATTTTTTGTCAGTTGTTCGTATTTTCAAGTAGAAGGTTTTTACGGAAGAAAATTTTTGAAAATCCCTCCAGAAAAGTCGGAAAATTTGAAAAATTAAAAAATTGGTGATTTTAATAATTTGTTCGGGATAATTAGCACAATATTTTTTAAAGATAATAAATTTAATTTAAAATTCCCGTAATTTAATTTTAATTATTAACTTGCAAGTGCCCATATAAAAGGCATAAATAAATTATCGTGGTGTGTTGTGATATTTCATTTGTTGTCTTAATTTTCTTTTTCATCATCTTTTAAATGGATAGAAGAGCCGAAAAAAGTCAGTATTATAGAGTATATAAAGAAAAATAAAATCAGGTGGCAAATTACGACACTCGATATCGATCGAAATTTCAACAGAATTTAAATGTAAATTTCGATCGATTGCATGCCGTAATTTGACCCCAGTGTTGATAATTGTTGTTTTTGCTTAAACTTTGATTTTTGTATTTACTTTATTGTTTGAACAAAAAAATTTAGTTTATTTAAAATGTGTGTGAGAAGTTTCCTGAAGAGCTAAGTAAACGGTAGCGAAATGGCCATCGAGAAGTGCTTTTACCTTCAATAATCAAAATCGGTGATTTTAATAATTTGTTCAGAATAATAATATTTTTAAGATTAAAATAAATTTTTTTGTACGAATTTTCGTGTGAAATTATTTCTTAATGGCTTTCCAAATGAAAAATAGAAAGTTCTTGGTGTAAAACATGGAAAATTGCGAAAAAAAAGCGATATTTCAACGATTTTCTTGCTAAAAACAGCAGCTAAAAATAATAAAATATATATTTTAGAAGCAATGTGCATAATGTACTAAAATGATTATGTCTGGTTTTACGAGAATAACTCTTGTTACATAAACCGGTTGGAAGTTCCGAATTTGCTTATACTTATGTTGCTAAGAAAGCATTGCTCATGGGAAACACATGAGTGTAAAGTAACAAGTACTGGGAAAGTCAAAATTTTAAAGCGCCAGTGATTTATTTTGTTTGGCAATTTTAATTTATAAATTTAGCTATTAAATTTATATTGAGGTTTATATAGTGATTTTTATATATATTATACCTATATGCAGGTTAAATAAACTTAACAAAAAATTTAATAATAAATATACATAATTAAGTACCTTATTTTATTACCATTGTTTGAAATTTCTTAAAAAACATATTAAGTATCCACAAGAATAAATGCTAAGAAAATTACTGCGTAATTTAGGGTATGATTAGTTCGGTGCGATTATGCATATTTCTAAAAATACACAAATAAAAATATATAGTTACCCTACAATAACAAGAGCAGTCATATAGTTTCGTTTTCAATCTTATTTTACAAACAATTTTTAAATAAGCAGGAAAAATAGAATTCAGAAATAAAATTTTATGAAGCACATTCTTCTTTATATGTAGATATGAAATTATGTATGTACGTTTCTATATGTTAAATGTGTGTTTTTGTCTCTCAATACTTTCCCTTAACAAAACATTTCTTATGAACATCCACACACATTTTTAAACGCATGTGTGTATGAATCTGTCTTGTTTGAGTGGTTTTACATTAAGGGCATTGTAGCTGACTCTTTTATTGTTTTCTATTTTGGAGCATCTCCGTAAGTCATCAAGCGTTTACATTATGACTCTTTTGTAGCAAGTGAGAGAATTTTATGATGTTTTATCCATCAATTTTTCAAGTGTTGCCATAAACTAAATGCATAAATTTTTCAAAAATTTTTGAACAACATAGAAAGAAAAACAGCTCTTTGGTAACACCGCTCAATCATAGAACTGCAAAAAACGAAAGAGAGAAACAGGAATGAGAGAAAAATGAGAGAAAAAACTGAAAAGAGTCATGAATATTCATTCATCTCTACACCTCTTGCCGACAAACTTCTGCATCATGACTTTTGTAGCTGATACAATGCCCATAATGTAAACTCCCTCTATCAGCTACAAAAGTCATGATGCAGAAGTTTGTTGGAAAGAGGTGTAGAGAAGCTTACGGGGTAACAAAAGTAGCGCGAAATGAATTTTCATGACTCTTTAGTGTTTTCTCTCATATTTTTCTCATTCCTGTTTCTTTCTCTCGCTTTTTGCAGTTATATGCTTAAGCGGTGTTACCAAATGGCTGTTTTTTTCCTATAATATTCAAAAATTGTTGAAAAATTAATACGTTTAGTTTATGGCAACACTTGAAAGATTCATAAAATTCTCTCACTTGCTACAAAAGAGTCATAATATAAACGCGTGATGACTTACGGAGATTCACCAAAAGAGAAAACAATATAAAAGTCAGCTACAATGCCCTTAATCTAAACTGGCTCATACAATGCCCATAATGTAAACACCCTCTTTACAAACTAATATTGTGCTCTCTTGAGTTTTGGTTGCGCTCACAGAAATTTTTTCCCTCTTATCTCTTACCCCAGCTACCATGAAACTGCGCATAATTTTTGATTTTTTAAATGTTCAAAGTGCAACATCTTTATAAATTTATTGTCTTTGCTGCAAATGTTATGATTTGCGTTTTTCATTAAGTGGTGTTATTTAAACAACTGTCTTTCCTGTATTAATGTTTTTGATTATTTATACCGCATTCTGATACTGAGATTTTGAAATCAGTTGTTTTTTTTTTTTCAAATAAAAACTATCAAATTACGAATTCTCTAGGCGTTTATATTAAAAGGAATTTAAATAATAGCCTTCCTGATTAAATAAAAAAAATTCTTTATTCAAGTGACACACGAATTAATACCACAAAAATACAGGTCTTAAAAAATGCATCATTTTCGTATAATAAAAATATGTATACATTTCTAATTTCTTCAGTCAACATCTTGAAATTTTATTGTGCAAAATATTATTTTTTTTAGAACTTTAGTTTAGGACAGTGATTCTTAACCTTTTTTTTTTTTTTTTTGCTTCTGCACACTTTACACGATTTCAAAATTTGTCGGCACAGAAAGAAAACGATAAGTCTCAAAATTATTCACTTACCACCTATAACACAATGCGTATAATAGTTTATGATAACAATGTGTAAGTAAAATAATGTGTAAAAATAAAGTACGTTTTAAAGGGATTAACTAAAAGTAAATAGTAAAATTTCATTTAATGTGAAATTTGAGCTTAATGTTTTTTTTTTTATAATTTCTGTTATATTCGGTCGTAAAAATAATAATGCCACTATGTTCTTCTGCATTTAATAATCTTCTTCAGTTTTAATTTTGGTTAATAATACAAATCCAAATTCACACAAATTCCATGTAGAAAATTGTAATATGGCTATTTTTCTAAATGTTTTGAAATTAAATCTCGAATTTTGGAAAACAAAGTGATACTAAGTAACGTACACAAACTTACATTAACAATTACAGCTGACACAGCTTCTGTTTGAATACAGCAGCTCTTTTACTTCGCCGTTTTTACATTACAAACAAGTCATTCGGTTGCAAAATAGCTTTATGTCGCTATAAATTATTGACAAGCAAGTTTTTGTAGTTCATATTATTAATAATTTAAAAATTTTTATATATCAAAAATTTGGCGTCACACTTTTAAAATTTCGTGACACACAAATGTGTGAGAACCACTGGTTTAGGAGATATACTTAAATAAATTAGAAAAAATGTCATTCCTTATTCAAGTGACAGACTGTGTATACGTATTTTGTTATTTGATTAAAAGCATGTGTAGCCATTCACACAAAACATTTAATAACAGCTGTTTAAGCCAATGACCTACATACATAGAAGACCTTGGCAAGTAAAAAACAATATTCGTTAAAAGGAAACTGTTTAGTATTAAATATATTAAAAAAACTTTGGTATAAAAGTAGATAAAAATGATCATCAACTCACTTTACATCACCTTCCGAAACAGAATCTGCAAAAGCTGGTACATTAACTGTTTTAATTTCCCACAAGCTTACTGAAGTATGGAAACTTTGAACGTTTATGACTCTAAAAGTTTTTAAAATTTAGAAAAAAATATATATATTAGAAGGAATAAAAAACATATGAAAAATTACCTGCTGGTAGCAACTCCAGTCTGGAATACATTAAAAAGTTTAGCCTGAACAGTGGCTAATCTGGCATATTTACGTACAACATTGGCACTTTGTATCTGTAAAACAAGCAACAACAAAATTATACACTCAGTATATGGCAGAAATTTTAAAGCAAATAAATTAATGATAAATATTTTGTGCAGCTCACAGATAAAATAAGAGAAAATCAATGATTGCACAACACCTTAAATTTAACGAAAAGTATACTTTTAAATTGGGGAACAGTCTATTTTTGTAAGAGGTAGTCACTTGAGTCATAATATGTTTGCTTCACCTAAATAACAACCCATAGATACGTCCATTCCTTTATTTTAACACTACCATTCCACATTACATAATCCACTAAATGCTCTGATTTTTTTTCTAACACTTTTCACAATTTTTTATGGGCGACAACATAACCCCACCTTGCATTGATTCCTAATTCATATATTCTTGTAAGACCATGTACAAAAGTCCAGCCAGTTAATCGTGTGGCCATTTATAAAACCGTTTACTTACTTCTTGACTACGAGCCGCTTGCATTCCCAACCTGACCACATTACGCGGTAATCGTCGCGACGTCATCGATATTATTCCGGACATTTTATCTTGATATTTCTAATTCGTTCGTTTCTCCAATCTATTGCTTTTCAATAAACAAATTTAGTAACTATTTAAAAATGTCAAATTCTTCCACTTATTTCTTTAGGTCGGCACGGGACCTGACAGCAGCACCAAGCAACGTTCTGAAAAGCGGCGTGAGAGTAATGTGAAGTTTATTACATTTTGATTTTTTTCTTGCTGTCAAAATAACAAAACTTCAAATAAGACAATTCCGGAGAGCGCATGCATTAAAATTGTTTAAGGGCCAGTAGGAAAAATATAAAACGTTGGCAACAAGGCGAATTAATACCAGGTGGCAGCGCCGCTACAACAATACAACAACAAAAAGAAAACAAGGCACTCAAATGTATGGGAAACTTCAACACATAATTAATTATTTCACTTTTTTCTTACCCTTTTCAATACCGTATTCAAAGAGATTTGCTTTTTAAATTGAGTTAAAACATTCTTTTTTAAATTCACATAGAACATAAAAAAGAACTTTTGTAATATAAAATAATACACTTTTGACAGCTGCTTTAAGCCTGGTACTCTGTTCAGCTTTTCATGCGGAATGCTGTCAAATCACATATATAAAAAATTTGTATGAAAAAGTCATGAAAAAATGTTGCAGAAGTAGTACTCTGTTTTTACTGTGGAAAAACATATGAAATGTTTCTGGCAACATTTTATCCAAGCTGTGAAATAAAGCAAGTAGGCATTGTTTCATGCGGAATTTTTCATACAACAGCTGATCGTATGTCTTCTACTTACGTTTTTAAAACAATGATACCACACTTTAAATGTCAAATATTCCACATGAAATAATCAATGTTGCTCAACAATTTTCACAAATTTGAACAGAGTACCGGGCTTTACACATAAGAAAATTAACAAAAAATAGTCAGCTGCCCCAACGATGCCACCTGATAAAATTAATTCGCCTTGGTTGGCAATGAAAGAACTCGTAGACTATAGCAAATATTTAAGACTCTATCTAGAGATAAGTGTAATCAATCAACATTAAACTTATTGAACTTTTAATTCAATTTATATTTCATTCTTATTTCAATAGATTAACGCCATTACATTTTACATGCAAGTTGTGTCAGTTTTCTTTCACAAAACTCAAATTTGTGTTGCCCAATTCTTTACGAATATTTAAAAGGCAAATCTGTAACAAGTTAGTGCATTAGATCATTCGGCCTTCAGATTAAGGTCTTTTTAATTTACAAACATCAAAATCGCCTTTTTTGCATCGGCAACTGAACTGATTTTAAAACTAATTTATAAACTCGCCCTGCCAGCAATCCTCTTTTGTTTTTGGAAAAATCTAAGCGATCTTTTAGAAATCCTTAAATCATTTTTCACATAAAGCAATTAATCGTTAAAAAAATCATTTCAGATTTGGGTGCCGATAATTTGGAATAACATACAAAGAGAGTTGAGACTTGTGGACTGCCTAGATTTAAATCCGAAATAGTAAAACATGCGAATAATCATGTAGTGGAGATACTGTGTAATGTGTGACTTTTTTTATTTTATAATATTTTGTAAATCTTATTTATTGCCTTGATTTGTATTTTTTATCTTACAAATAATATAAAAATTATATTGCCAATACAATTAATTTATATGTTCAAGTTTTTTTCTTAATTCTTTATATTTTTCACAGTATTTTAGTAGTTTTTATTAAGGCCCCTTGGGCTCAGTTAAGTAAATGAAAACGGAGGAAGGAAAGAATTTAAGAAAATAACACTAACAATAATTTCATGTTTGTCAACAAACAAACATTTTATGCAACTAGTTTAAAAAAAACTCTTCATTGCGTCAAAAAATCTCCTGAAAACTCGTGTCCAAGACGACCCCTTAAATAGCACGCATTACTTTATGCGTTTGACAAAAGCGAACTGCTTTTGAAGATAATAAATCAATAACTCTAAATTCACCATGCAATATTTTTACACCACTTGCGTCTCAACAATAAAAAGTGCATGCAACTAATTTCATTATTTTTGTGGAAATCTCTTTTAATAATATTTAACCTATTTTGTGATATCACCTCTCTTCATTGTTCCATTTTGACAATGTTTTCAACTATGTATTTGAATTATTTTTTGCGCTTACCAACACTTAATTCTTGTCATGTTTTCTTTTCTTTTTTTTTTTCTCTAAATTCTACAACAGCTGTTTTTGACGTTCAATTACGAATCAACATTACGAAACGTGGGTAATGGAATGTTATTTTGCTATATATTACAAAAGAATTTAAACAAATGATAATTTAAAAAATAACTAAAGGTTTTTAAAATTATGTCCGTTCAATACCAAAGATTTTTGAAAGTACTCGAAAAGTGGCCAGTTGATAAATCAAAAGTTGGCAGGTAAACCAAATTGTACTTTTTTAAAATCAACTCACATCTGCTTACAAACTGCATATGTACCTATAACAACCATTTGTTTAATATAAATAACACTTCCTTGATTATTGGTTTACTTTCCTCGTGCATATCTATAGCGTGGTAATTTGAGCTGGATTTTTAAGTTGTTATATCTTGTATATGTGTGGAGGTATTAAAACAAAAAATAGAAAATTATCCCCAGACATACATACTAACATAAATCTTAGCGAGTATGACTTGATCAGTTGCTGGTGGTACTTTAAGTTACTCAGTTGTTTTTAAAAGAATTTATTGTTTTTATTACTGCTCTTGAAATTTGTAAAGTGAGTTTTGTGCAAAATATATTCCAAACATTTGTTGCAAATTTGAAAATAAAAAACGAAATCATGGCTTCCAAATATGCCTATCAACTTGAAGAACACTTCTTTGCTAGTAGACAAGAGTAAGTTTACATTATTTTTACACTTTATACTTTTAGCAAATATTTCAAATGCAATTGATGATACTATTTACTTTTCAGCAGTACTTGGTTTTTAAATACTTTTTTAAGAACGTAGGCTAAAATGTATTTTTATAAAATTTTAATTGAAGTTTAATACAAACTTTGATATCATTATTAAATATTATAAGCTGTAGGTTTACCTAAAAAAGAAATCGTTATTTTTTATACTAAAAAATACTTTAAAATAGATAAAAGCCACCTCTTATGAGACACATAAGTGGCTTTTATGTGTAGGTAATAGAAAATTTAAAAATATTAAAAAGATTAAAAATAGGTTTTAATCTATATTTTGCGAGTTATGAGCCTTTAATCTTTTCATAAAATTGGGATTGTACATTACGTTTCTGACGTATCAGGCCATTATCATTATTCGAGCCTGGTTATATGTTGTTGTCTAGCTCGCAAGCAACAGCTGGCCTATAATCCCCGCATGATAAACTGACAGGTATAAATTGAGTTTGCAGATTAAGCTCCTGCCACCATCGCGCTCATAAATGGCCCGCCAGTAAAAATACTAACGTCGTTTTTTATATGCTAATTTGCATATCGCCATACAAAATAAGCGTATTATTTAATTTTTGTATTATTGGCATTCATTTTCGTACACGATTTTGGATTATATTCATGAATAGTACGATTTGGTAGAAGACCCATGATTATTTGAAAATTCTACATTGAAGCAGGGTTCAATAAATGGATATACATCGAGGAGAGGGAAAAAGATAAGAGTAATTGTACCCAGCTCCAGCCTCAAATTTTACCAACAACTTTAACACTAAAATTTAACATGTTAAATCTAAATATTTTTAACATTTCAAACAGTAGTTGGAAAGAGTTTACGTACAAAAAGCACGAATTATAGGTATAAGTTATGTCAAAAATACTTAAAAACAGATTTGGAAAAGCAGTTGCTTAAGTACATATTTTCCTAGCAAAGATATATACGATAAAGAACAAACAAAAAGAGGAAAACTATGGAATGCAAAGTAAAATATTTTTTGATAACAATTCTACGTATAATTCCTCAAAAAAAAAAAACAATAATAGTACTATTTTTGGCTATGCCGAATCTTATATATCCTTCCCCATCTATGCATTTCTAGTTTAAAGTAGTAACTTTAATCAAAAAAGCAACTATTGGGATGACAGGGAATCAAAAAATAAAAATTGGTACTGCATACATACAATTTTACATAAAAATGCGATCGGCTCTTAATGGGTCAAACGCTTTTAAAAAATTTAGTACTTTTTTAAAGATCTCTTCAAAAGCTTTAAAATGACACCCATATTGATATTTAAAAAAAAGAAAATTTCTGGAGCCCGTAACGTAACTTGGAAAATATAGGATAGCGCCATTTTTTTCACTTGGTATTTTTTTTTCTCTGATTTTGTAATTCTCTATCGCCCCATATATTTATTTTTTGATTGGAGTTACTTTATTGTTCCAAGGTAGGTTCCAGAGGTAGTCGTGGTGTTTTTCCTGCTGTCTCGAAGGACATGATCATGCTGATTTCCAATACACCTCTTTTGACACTATATCTTCGCCAAGGGTAAACTTCGGGATTCTTCTTCCCTGTTTTTCAACCGATTCTATTCAATCATACGCCACTTAATAGGTGTTGTCCAGCTTTAAAGCGTCGTCTTTATCTTGTTCGAATTGGTTTAGTATTTGAGCAAAAAATAACCCCTTTAATTACTACTACTACATATGCGAATAGGAGACGTACACATATAAAAAACTTTTCAATAAAAACCTTAAAGCAGGTTACTTGTTATTATGAATGAAAAAACACAAAAAAAAAACATGAACAACAACCATGGAAGCCATATGGTGTGGTTTTCATAAAGTTGAGTGCATTGCAGGATGACCAGGAGATTTAGCGGAACTATAACTAATATTGAATCTTAATTTAATGAATTTACTTTAATCTTACCAATCAATAGCTTTACCGCAGTTGAGTGATTCAGCGTTCTATCAAAACTCTAGATTTTTACTGTAGTTTTCAGTAAATACCATTATTTTTGTCTATTGATGTTTGCTAAATTATTTTTTTTTTTTTGGCAAATGTGCTAAGATTTATTATTTCCAGAATCACTCGCTTAATTTTCAAGATCGTTTGGAAAAAGGTTTTGGATTAAGTTAATTTATAATTATCAATAACTTTTTTTCATCTTTATGATTTCACTAAAATATCCTTCTACTAATATCAACTATTGAAAAAGTTATGTTCTTGTTATTTTATTTGTACGCAAACTTTTTTCAATTAGTGTTTATATTTTCATACTCATTCCAAACATTTTTTAGCCTATTTTTTAACGAAAACAAATCAACATAACATTTTATATAATCTCCTTATTAGGGACCTTGGCGAGCAAATACGCAAACAAATAAAAAAATTAACAGATCCAGTAAACCTTACTCAGGAAGCTACAGATAAAATCACTAAGCAAATTGATTCCCTTGAAAGGTTGGCAAATAATATATACGGTCGTAAATATCCACGTGTGTATACTTCCACTGCCACCGGTCTAACAGCGCAGCAGTGTAATCAAGTGTTGACCTCAGAATTTTTACAATATCTTAAAGAGGATAAAGGGAAAAAGTCATAATTAGAAAAAAAACTAAAATATTTAATAAATCCATAAGAATGTGGTCTAAACAATTAATAAAATCTTATTGTACAATCAACTCAGGCCAGGCAATGAAACCAAGTCATGTACCCGTATTATGTCAAGAAGCCATTAACTATTTGAAACCTACTTCGCAGGAAATATTTATCGACATGACATTTGGTGCAGGCGGTCATACTAGAGAACTTTTAGAACAACATCAAGATATAAAAGTGTTTGCTTTAGATCGTGATCCAGTAGCTTATGATATGGCAAAAAGTTTGAGCTGTAATTATCCAGGTAGACTAATACCTTTATTGGGTAGGTTTTCCGATTTACCACTGCTCTTGAAAGATCATCAGGTGGGACGTCATAGCATAGATGGTATACTTTTTGATTTTGGCTGCTCTTCCATGCAATTTGATGAAGCTGAGCGTGGTTTTTCTTTATCAAAAAACGGTCCTTTAGATATGCGTATGGATCGCGGTTCGAGTACAAATACAGAGCAAATAACAGCGGCTGATGTTTTAGCCAGAACGGAAGAAGCCGATCTTGTGAAAATACTAAGAATTTATGGTGAAGAAAAGGCTGCAAAAAAGATCGCCAGAGCTATAGTTGAGGCCCGTACTGCTTTTCATAAAATCGAAACTACTAAACAATTAGCAGATTTAGTGGCTTCTTGTATGAGTGATACTCCCTTTAGAATGGATAAATTACAACGTCCGGCTCATGTGGCCACAAAGACTTTTCAAGCGTTACGTATATTTGTAAATAATGAGCTGAATGAAATCAATTATGGCATGATATTAGCCAACGAATATCTTAAGCCACAAGGACGTTTAGTAGCTATTACATTTCATTCTCTAGAGGATACAATTGTTAAACGTCATCTTAATGGCAATGTTATAGAAGGTTTGGCTAATCCAGTACCTCTTAAATACTGTGGTCATGATATTACACACGATAAGTCAATAGTGGAGTCATTTATCTCCACCAATTGGAAGCAGTTACATAAACATGTCATTGTTCCTGACGAAAAAGAGATCATGCGTAACAGTCGTAGCCGTTCGGCTAAACTGAGAGCCGCCATAAAGGTGAAACACTGAATACTTAACAGGCTTTGTTTAAGAAACTTGCTTTCAAAAAGTTTTTATTTTAGTTTTAAGTTATATTTTGTTTCATCTTACAATAAATATTTCAAATATAATATACAATAATGTTCTAATAAATGGAGTATTTGAATGCGAGACCCATGCACATATTTATCAGGTAAAATGTATGAACTTTTCTGCTTTCAAATGTCGAATTCCATATTAAAATAAATAATAGCGTAATAATACCCCAGCTGCGTAAGTATAATAATTTAAATTAAGTTCATCAATGACGGATTTGCTTAACAGAGATTGCCTGCAGTTTGTATGATACTCAAATTTATTAGACTCAAGAAAGTTAGAATTTTTTGAAAGACGCAAAAGATTAACACTTTTCAATTGTTTCTGATTTGTAAAAAAAAAACGGATTGCAACTTGGTTACAAATTGTTTTCTAAGATGGCTCTGATTTTGGTGCTATTAAATTGTTAGAGATTTTGAAGCAAGGGTTGATTCTGCGGCAATTTGACAGCGCCGATTTCACTGCCTTTGTTAGCAAGGATATTTTTTAAGCAACAATCCGCTCACTTTTTAAAGTTTAATAACACTCCGGAAAGAATTTTGTTACTTTTTTTGGAAAGGGACTGAGTACAGGAGATAGGTGATGAAGAGAAGTGATAGATAGAAAGCAATTGCACGTTATATTTATTTTTTTAAAACAGTTTTGAAAAGTCTTTGCTGTTAAAAAAGCGTATTATAGTTCCTGAAGCTGGTATAGCTATTTATTTTTTCTTTGGCAAAGACATAATGCAGTAGAGTTAAACCTTAGGAGAGTGCTGTGACCCATAATACATCCCAGCAAATATTACTGCTGCAAAATTTGCTTGGATGGGGACCCAGGTAATCATACCAATAATAATATGGACAGTAGTCAACATGATCGAAAATAAGTTTGCATAAAACTCTTTTGAAAATGAGTTAAAGAGGAAAAACATTGTTTGGAAGTACTTATAATCTTTTACTTTCGTACTACAGTGTCATGTCATCATTGAATATGTATCTGCCCGTGCTTTCAGAGATTAGAGCGTTCACCTCTTGAAAGTTATTCTTACCCATCTGTTTTCGGGTTTTTCTCTCAGATGTGACAAGGAAGCCTCGCATCCTTTTCCATCCGTCTCGGATTTTTAATGATCTTTTTGATTTAAAAAGTATTAATATTCATAGAGTTTTCGGTAGTGTAGAGGACATTTCTAACCAAGAGAGTTTCATTCATCTTTTTAGCAAAGACAAGACCTAACTTAAGGCCTGTTACCCGCCGCGAATGCGAGGACTAGCATATATATATATATATATATATATATATATATATATATATATATATAAATATATATATTCTGAGTTCTTATAAATGGCGAAGTCGATTGAGCGATGTTTGTCTGTCCGTCTGATTTCGTGTTGAAAAGAACTTTACCAATGCACTAGAGGGAGGAGCTAGAGAAAATACGGCAATCGATCAGATATAGTTTCAAAAATTTTGCTATTGAGAAACAGAAAGATCGGTCCATGTCCTTCGAGGCAGCGGGCAAAACATCACGCCTGTCTCTAATTTTTTCATATCTTTTTTCCTACTTTCGTTTGCAGTTAGTTGTCTTTATTACTTATTTAGCATAATTAAAGTATGGGTGCTTTTTCTACTTATTCACCTCTTACTTTCTATTCACCACAATTAGTTGGAAAAACAACCCTAAGCAAAACTTACAATTTTCGAAGCTTTTTTTTAACAGAAATATAATGGTTGGAAAAAATTTCTTATTCCGACTAATATGTACGTACATTTAATACATTTATGGTGAATATTGAACTCTTACTTGTTATTATTAATTTTGTGGTCCGTAACCGCCAAGGTTACGGTTTCCGACAAAATATACAAAAAGTCGAAAATATTTTCCGACAAAATATACAAAAAATCGAAAATATTTTAAACCTCAAATAAAAACTTGTTTATTTGTATTTGCATAGACATCTGAGTAGCAGTTTATTACTTTATCTCGAAGGGGGAACATCTGCGTGCGAGCAGATTTTCCCTTTTCAAAAAAGTGAGGTTATAACCAAAGACGCATCGCGCACGTTTTTTCAACTAGCTTACTAAAATGCTATCGTGTTTAATAAATAATATAAAATTAATATAATATAATAATTTATACTATAATATCCTGTTCAGGATTTATCACTTCCTATACGAAGGTATAGGTCGATGTGCCGTTCCTGGAGAGACTAATTATATATTTCTGAAAATTTGTGGGATACCCTGGCGCTGTGGTTATGTACCCCTGCCATTTTTAAATTCAAATTTCAAAAAAAAAAAAAAGACATCTGAGTAGAAGTTTTAAATAATTTATTTTTAAATTGCTGGTAATCTAATGCATCCAAATTTCTCAGGCACTGACAATTGCTTTAAAAAATATTTTACTTTCCTGTACAATTTTTAGCTCCCATACACAACATTTGATTGATAGCTCTTATTTATTCTCGTTTAATGTCTTTCTTATCAGTAAATGGTGATGCGAGAACAAAAAAAAAAACAAAAATGTGGGAAATATTTTTATAAATTTTTTTCCAAACTTTAATGACCCTACAAAAAATTTATTATCTCTGAATGAAATTGATACCCTAGAAGATGAGGCTTTGTCGATTAGTGTTAAGAAAATGTTTATTTAATCTTCAATTGCATTTGGTAGACGACGGTTCAAGTGATATTTAGAAAAACTTTTTTTTTTAATTAAAGTCATTTTAAAAGTTTGTGATTTTCTTTAATAGTGTTGTTGATTACACTCCAACTGCTGATAACATGTCTGTGGCCAAATTAATATCGGGCACCCAAGTAGCCAAGTGAGTTATAAAAAGATATTAATGTTGTGGACTTTACATAACATTTTTTAACACTTTAGTGAAATACGGCAATCGTTAAAGCAACAAGTGTTAGAATGGAAAAATAATTTACCAGATTTTGCACCCGGCTTACGTATTGTTCAAGTCGGTGGTCGTGAGGATTCCAACGTTTATATTCGTATGAAAATTAAGGCTGCTAATGAAATCGGCATCGCCGTAAAACATGTTCAATTGCCAAGGACTACAACTGAATGGGAATTATTGCACAAGGTAAGCTATTTTAGCATGAATTGACTTAAAGTTAAGTCGAGGTGTATGGAAAACGAAAGTGCATTTCATACATTTTTTAAAGTGTTAATTAAAGAATAGTCCATTTAATATATTAAGATATTATAGAATTTATGTGTATGTGTTTTAGTGTTTGCATACTTAAAACAATATACTAAATAAGGGAAAATATTATAACGGTCATCACATTCGAAACCAAAAATTGATAAGGCCTAATAATTAAAAAACAATCTAATCTCTGAAATATAAATAATGCATTCTGATGACTTTTAATCCATTAAAAGGTTACTTTTTTGCGTACGTAAAGACTATGGCAGATGTTGCTATGTCTTTTAAAAATGTTTTTAGTCGCCAATTAATTGTAGTATATTAGAATTTGCAGTATTTTTAAAAATGACAAAATGTTTCCCTGAAAAACATACTCTTATCTCCATAATTCACAGTGGGTTAAATTTGTCAGCAAAACAAAACAAAATGTAATTTTTTATCGGTTGACTATGTAAATCACATCCATATGCGAAAATACCCAAAAACCTGCGACCACAGTATTTTTTAATTTAAAGAGTGCTAAAAAATCTACAACTGGATGTAAAAGAAGTTGTGGGTGAATGAGGGCCAAATAACTAAAAGTATACGTGGAAAAGTAGTTAAAAAAACGTGTGTTCAAAACAGGTCAAAGCAGTATTCTTTAGGGATAATGTGCTTATATTTTTGCAACTTTTATAATTTCATTTGGTAAAGAGTAGGCTAAAATTAAATTGATTAAAAGGGTTTTTGAAGACTTTTGCCCCAATATCGCGAATAAATTTTTAAATAAACTTAATTTTTTTTGTGACTGTGGAACCACAATTTATTATTATATAAATATGTAAGTTTTCCTTTGTTCATGATTTTATAACTCGATAACCACTCAACCGATTTTCAAACGAGTACATGCGTTGGAAAGGTCTACTCTCACTGATGGTTAAAAAAAAACATCGAAAAATTTGTACGAAGATGCGTTATACGCGCCTCTTTATGATGGGGTGTTTTCCCAATATAAAATGTATTTTTTCTTATGAGAATTACATTTTGTTGGTATAAGGCTCTGCTTGCTCGCGTCATTTCACTTGTTTAATTTCTGCGTATGTGTAGATGGTTTATCTAAAGTTTTCACAAAATCGGTTGGCGCTCATGAGTTATGACTAAAATGGGCTTTTACGGCTGCACCGATTAAAACAAAAAATGTGTATAAAAGTACAAAAAAAAACTAATTGTAAAATGTAAGAACTATTATTTTTATATTATAATTCAAAATAAGACACCCCCCTCCCCATAGCACAAATATTGAGAGCAAATTTATGTTAACAATAACAAACAACTAAATGTATACTGAATGACAACAACAATAATCATAGCAAACTTTTATTTTAGCTATTTTACACATGTTGCATAATTATTTTTTTTTTAACTTATACAAGGAGTATGAAAATCTTCGTTCCGTATATGGTATTAAAGAGTTCTAAAGTCCAATGTATTTTAGAAGAGTTACCGAATTCAAATCTTTCTCTTAAATATGATGGACAACCAGTTTTAATTATTTTATATAGTAAGAGAAGAATTCTAATATTCACAAAACTTTGAAAGTCACATCCCAAAACTGATATTATATATCCATTTCCGACCCCATCAACTATATATATTTAGACTTCTTACGCATAGCGAGATCAATTAAGTTGAAATCAAGTTTGCTTTTGCAAAATTTTAAATACGCCAATCGATCAGACATAATGCCAGAAGAGGTGCTATTGCAAATCATCAAGATCGGTCCATGTCCTTAGACGCAGCAGGCAAAACGACACTGCTACTTCTAATTTTTCCATATTATTTATAACAATGAAGTAACTCCAATCAAAACAAAAAATATATGTAAAATATCAATATGGATATCATTTTAAAGCTTTTGAAGGGATCTTTAAGGAAATACTAAAATTTTTGCCGAAAAAAACCATTCTTATATCCAAAGTCGTTTCTTTCTTTTTTTCTGATTGTGGTCTTCCAATAATTCATTAATAACCAAAGCAGCAACAAATCATGCGACACCACAAATACGAACTTGACTATTCAGTATCTGCTTTTACACTAATGTGTGACAAACTTGGCATGATAGTGTAATAACAAAACACTCTTTCATCAGGCCATGCTGACATCCCAAGTTTGATCATAAAATAGCCGCTTGAAACGAATAGATTCACGTTATAGTCAGTCTGAAGTCATCAATTGAAACATAAGTTATTGGGCAGGTTGATAAACAGAATCGTTCTATTTGGAGAGAAGATAATCTGTAAGCCGTTACTATTGAGCTTTTTTGCGCAATATAAAAATTACTGATCTATATATGTACATACGTACTTAAAAAAACGATGATGGTTAGAATATTACAGTAAATAGTAAATGAAGTAGATATGTATCTAAATACTAACTTTTTCGTATCTCAATAAGTTAGCATTAATCTCACTGACATGTTCCAACAGGACGGAGCCTAATGCCACATAGAGCGGCATAAAATGAATTCACTTAAAAAAACATTTGATTTATATAGTACATTGTGTAGAAAGAAGCCTATAACCTTTTTAGGCAATTTCTCTTCCTTTCCTTAGTCGTGATCCAGAAGTACTGTCATTGATTCCAACTTCTCGCTAAGGCTCTCGTCACTTAATCGACTAGTGTTCTCCTCCTGTTTACTGATGTCAACTTTCACCCCTATCATGAAAATATTTGCCCTCGAATTTTTTTCCCTTTGCCCCATATTGCAGTCGTGAATAATTTACGTGAACAATATTTCACGTCAACACGTCAAAATTCCCCTTATCGTGATTGATTTTTTCCCTCGAAAGTTTTTCACTTTTTCCTTCGATTTGTTCACTTAAATTTTGCTGAGGAACTCCATACAGCCATTAATTATTCGTTAATTCATTTTTTTTTTCCAAAAAATCTTTATAAAAAATAGTAACTAAAACTAACAATTCATTAAAATAATTCCTTACATACTACAGTATATTTCAAGGACTATGTCTATTAACCAAATAAAAATTTTGTACATTTTTTTGCACAGCCATTTGAAATAAATAAAAAGTTAAAAAGAATTCCCCAAAAAAGGAAAAAAAGGGAGGCAATTAAATTAAATAAAAAAGATAAACTTAAAAACTAATTACACACTAAGAAACAAGACACAATGGAACAAAAAAAGTAAACAAAACAAATAAAAGAAAAAAAAACCTATTGAGCAGTGTTATAAACTGTATCAACAATATTCAATGTATTATTTCTTCTATGATAAAATAGCAGGTCTGCACCCTCGTGAAGAAGTCCACCTCCCCCAAGGGTCAATAGATCCACTGGAGAAAGGTACTTCGCCATCTGAACGGCCTCCAGACTCGAGGCTTGAGAAAAACATCCTCTCACTAACCTGTTTTCCACGGAACGTGCACCTTCCATGAACTTCAAAGCCTTCTCAACCATAAACGAGTCTATTCGACTAAAATCTACTGCACTATATATAGAGCTACAAGAGGGCCTACGGAACTCTCCGTTACGCCCTATATACGGTCTCAAACCAAGGCACGCAACTAAGATCCGCCTCTCCCATCTCCTAAGTCTTTCCATCTGGGCAGAAGAAATTCTAAACCAAGCTGGAAATGCGTAAGAGATGAGAGGACGTATGATCTGGCCGTACACCAAAAGGCGTACTTTTGTATCGAGTCCACCTCTACCCTTTAGCACTCCCTGATACGCGCAGTAAGACCTCTTGGTGCGCTCAAGCACATTGTCGATATGCCGATAAAACTCAAAGTTTTCATGGAAGGTGACACCTAGGTACTTTAACCTATCCGAAGTCCTGATAACGTCACTGCCAACTCTTAAGCACGGTGTAAATGATCTGAAATTCGGGTAAATGTATTTACGCTTACCCTTAAACATCATAGCGACAGTCTTACTGATGTTTAAGTTGAGGCCCCACCGTTTAAAATAGTCTGTAAGTGCAGTCAAATATTGATTAACTCGTTCGTTAACAGTCCTTGCCCTTGCGCCTGAAGAAGCAATAAGGATGTCATCCGCATAGATCAACAATAGATCTCCCTGTGGGGGAGGAGGTATATCTGATATGAAGACATTATACAAAACTGGACCCAGCAACGATCCCTGTGGCACTCCTGCAAAAATAGAACCTTCATGAGAGAGGACATCTCCAATACGAACTCTAAAAGAGCGGTCCTTTAGAAAGCTATCAATCATACGGCAGATGCCCGTACCAAAGCCCATGGTCAATAATTTATAGATAAGACCATCATGCCAAACAGTGTCAAAGGCTTTGGCAAAATCTAAGCTCACTGCCATTGTAGGGCACCTCCTATTCAGACCCCTGGCAACATAGTCCGTACGTACAACTAGTGCGTGTGTCGTCGAAAGTCCGCTCCTAAACCCAAATTGGAAATCTTTTAAAATGTCATTGTCAGTAATAACGTCATTAATCTTTGCCAGGAGAAAATATTCAAATAGCTTTCCAAAGGCCGATAATAGAGATATAGGTCTATAGCTTCCACTCTCACGAGGGTCCGTTTTCGGTTTAAGTATGGGAACCACAAGTGCATTCTTCCATGCGCTCGGAAAATATCCAATGTTTAGACAATGATTAAACAAAATAGCTAAAAATCGCCAATCCACATTGTCCGTCTTCTTCAAAACAAAATCAGATACACCATCCATACCACTAGATCTTTTGTTTGCTCTTCGCTTTAGAGTATTTCCTACTGCAACCTCATTGACAAAGCCAAGTCTGCTAATATTTCTACTAGAGTCAATAATTCCCCCGTCAGCAGTGAAAGTCCTTCCAAAAATCGTCAAAGGCGTCGTCCTGTCCAAAGTAGACACCAATTCTCGAACCCTCACACTGAATGGATCCACTCGTGTCGCTCGGTCAGGAATTTCCTGAAAAAAACGACCCGCTAGCAGATTAGATATGCCAGTGTTGTCAGAGACAATCGAGCCATCAGAATTAACTAAACATCCAACTGAGGGACGAGAAAGCAAACCCGCAGCCGCCTTTATTTTTCTAAAAGTCTGATTGTTGAGTCGTACGTTTTGTAAAAAGTTAGTCCAATGTTCCCGTTCAAAATTGGCTATGGCACCCTGTATAATCCGGTCAACGTTCCGTAAATCCGCCTTCAAAATATTACGTCTACCCGGGTCTTCACATCTGTGTAAAGTTCGTCTCAGTCGTTTCTTTTCGTTAATAAATTGGAGTATTCTCTGCGGAAGTTTCAGCAAGCCTCTTCTTCCTGAAGAGACTTTCGGTATAGAATACTCCATAGCATCGCTAAACGCTCTGCCCATTTCACCTACACAGACATCAATCTCAGACTCAGTCACGTTTCTATCAAGTGGAAGTCCGCATGTGGCCAGATTGGCAGATAGTCTTTCTAGAAATCTCCGTTTGTTTAATCTGTCCAGGTCATACTTAGTAGTCCGTTCTTCAGTTAAGCAGGGATTCATAGAAAAAATCATCTCAACCGCCCTGTGGTCAGATTCATAGTCAAACGTCCTCAGTCGGTCCGAAGTTGCTGTAGTTATGTCCACAGTCGCCAGAAAAAAGTCGATGTAGGATGATACGTGAGTATTTATCCTACTTGGTCCGTCAGTTTGCTGTATTTCTAAGTCCGGGTTTGAAAGCAAAAATTCTCGGAGGTTTGTTCCACTCACATTCGTATACACATCTCCCCAATACAGATGCCTTGCATTGAGATCAGCACCAATCACAACGCTGCAATTTCGGGAAAGCCCCTGCACTTCTTTAAAATCTGAAGAAGCGAAAGGGGATTGCGGTCTGAGGTACATCGAGATAACAATTAAGTCAGGAGCATTCGACCTCTGAATACGCACAGCTGCATTCTCTATACATCCTGTATTAATAATTATCTCTTCACAACGCAAGGCATCCCTAATGAGGACAGCTGTACCACCCCCACGTCCCTGTCTATCACGCCTAAAAATTTTATACCCTGTTATGTCAAACTTGTGGCGAGCACTCAAACAGTGTTCAACCACCAGCAGTACGTCCGGTTTATGTCTCCTCAAAAATAAATTTAGATAATGACTCTTGTGCCTAGATACAATCGAATTTACATTTATAAATATAATTTTAAATAAACTATCCATCTTGTCGCAAAGTCAGTAACAGTCCAAGCAACGCACGGGATCTATCCTCATCACTGTTGAGCTCGCGGTACTTAGCCGCAAATCCACCAATCTTTCCTAAACTCTTCAGCAGACCTCCACCGAAGAAACGGGTGCAGTCCTTGTCAATTTCATCAAACTGTGCCATAGCTGTCCCTAGCGTAATTTCGGATTTGGCCAAAATTTTATTAGGTGAGGCCCCAGGCGTCTCCCGAATTGACTTACCGCCAGCTCCAACTGCTGCAGCGTAAGAAATCCCTTTTCTAACCCGACTTTGATCAGGAATAACCGAACGATATTCACGCTTAGAGAATTTTTTGATTCCATCTTGCGGATGAGATCAATTCTCCTCGGACACAATTTTGAGCAGGCCACATGGCCCTCAGTATCACAGACAACACATCTTACCGGTAATCCAACTCTCCGCGAAACCTGCTCAGTTACGGGATCAGTAACCAAGGTTTCCTGGACATTTTCCCCCTTAGGTGGCACTTGGCATTTGCCAGGGCCATGAGACCCTCCGCATTTTACGCACCTATATGCCATTCGACAATTTGTACTGACATGACCATAGCGCTGACAGTTGAAACACTGCGTTATGCCAGTACGCCTAAATTTTCTTATATTTACCTTGCAGCGCAAGATATACTTTATATCATAGAACTTCTTTATATCAGAAGTTCTATCCATCCTTACAACCCACTTGTCCCCACCTAACCTGGTCAGACCTACAATTTGTAAATTTATCTGCAGACCGTTCAAATATTCCATAATTTCCTCAGATTCAAAAGAATCTGGAAGCCCTTCCACAACCAGAGTAAATTGCCGAAGACCCTTAGGGGTAAAGGTATAAAAATTAACCTTTTCAGCCTCTAATAATGTCTTAACTCTCTGGAAATCTTCCAGAGTGCAGACCTCTACATTAGCAACATTTCTACTTAAAATTTTGATATTAAAATTCTTATGTCCTAAACCTGCATCAATAACTGCTATCATTTTTTTCACGTCCATTTCGTATGTGGTAATCACCGGAACAAACTTACGTCCTGATTTTTTTTGAGCTTGCTCCTTGGTATTTTGAATTCCGCTTGCTATACCTGTGGCATCACCAATAGACTGCTTCCTCAATTAATTTGTTTTCACAGCTTTTATATCCTTCAGCTTAGATGCTTCAACTTCACACTCATCAATTGAAATTAGGCTATCGGCATCTTGCTGAAGCCCATCTCTATCTACCTTCTCCATGCCATCCATTCGCTTCTTTAATATATCGTTCTCATGAAGAAGAAGCCCAATTTTTCTTCCCGCATCTTCCAACTTTTCCATTAAGACCGCGTTTAACTTCCGCAGATCTTCCAGATCACTCACTGCAGCTTTGTCAACAGCGGTTTTCTTTCTATTCTTTACGGATACTCGATCCTCTTCCTCTTCCATTCTCAAGTTTTTTTTTTTTAAGTTAAAAAACTTTAAAAAACAACTTGTTTGGTAGTCTTAAAAAAAGCACTTGTTGTTGCCTTCTATTCGCTTCTCAAAAAGTCAATTATTTTAATGGTAATATCCAAAAATTTTTAATCCGCACTTTTCTGTATGTTTTTAATATTTATATTATTTATTTTTTAATGCACAAACACAACCTTTCAGCTTGAAAGGCAAACACTGACTCCTTCTCACTCCATACAGCCAGTTTTTATATGTTTTAGTTAGAATATTTACATCAATAACACATTTTTTATATCCTACACCACAAAAAGTGGAAAAGGGGTAAATAAGTGTGTCTTTTCGTGTGCAATTTCTACAATATCCATTTCCGACCCCTTAAAGTATATACATATATTCTCACTTTTATGCATAGCGAAGTCGATTGACCGATGTCCGTCTGTCCATCCGTGTTAGTCAAATAAGAGGTGCTATTGGAAATAAGCATGATCGGTCTATGTCCCTTAAGGAAGCAGGCAAAACACCACACCTATCTCTAATTTTTTCATGTCATTTGGAACAATAAAGTATCTAAAATGAAAATAAATAAATATATTAGGCAATAGGAAATTAAAACATAAGAAAAAAAAAACATCAAGGGAAAAAACGGTCGTTCGCCTATATTTTCCAGGTTGCGGAAATTTTTTAAAATCTCAATATGGGTATCATTTGAATAAATCTTTAAGGAAATTCTAAAATTTTTAAAAAATGCATAACCCAGTAAGAGCCGATGTCATTTTTATGTAAAAGTATATATAGTATGCAGTACCAAATTTTTTTTTCTCTGATTGGAGTTGATTTTTTTGATTGGAGTTACTTCACTAAACTGGATTTATATAGTTGGTGAAGGGTATATAAGATTTGGCATAGCCGAATAGCGCACTCTTACTTTTTTAATTCAATATCAGTTACTGCAGTGCAGACTGACATTATGCTCGACAAGATGCAAAACAAAGAGATGCTTGTAAATTTATGAAAAATAAAGGTGTAAAATCTATAACAAAAATTTATTTTATTGAAATGGGCCAGTGTAATGTCTTGGGTAACTTCAAGGGCTTAAGCATCTTGCACATCACGTTCTTGAAATAAAATTGTTAATTTGTTTCCAAACTCTTTATTTATTTACATATTTTTAAACTTCAATTTAATAATTTTCACTGAGCTTATTCTTCCTACTTACATTCAATATGTGATAGCTTATTTATTTTGAACAGCTGTTCAATGAAGGGAACAAATATTTAATCGGAAATCAATGATAACAATTTTCACTTCGAGGGGAATGAAAATTTCATGGGAACATAAATTTCACTTCTAATTCACGATAGGGGTGATTATTTTTCTGTACAGAGTCCTATTTGATTTTCAGCCATTTTTAGGCTGAGGTTCCTCATGGCATTCAAAAGGTTAATGCCAAATATCCAGAGTTAAACACTCATCCTACAAACATCAAATACCACTCTAGCAAGGATGAATCTTATTTTCTCCTATTGTCTCTCTCTATCTCAAATGTTATACATAAAAAAAAGAATAAAAAATTTTTAACGATAGCGCGACAATCACAGCTTACTTAAGGAATAAACATGTTTGCTTTCATGCTTTATTCTACCTCAACATAATAATTGGAAACCTTTTAACAAGCCTTTGCTGCAAGATGAGCACGCAGAAATGTTGTTCATAAATCTCTTTTTTAGCAAAAAAAAAAAGAAAATGACTTTATTCATACGTGTATATTCTGCAGATAGATATGTCAAATGTCCTTCACCCAACGTCTATACCTGATATAAATTTGTCTTAACCCTGCTGTAAGGTTTGGACCATTTTGGTCAAGTTTTTTTAACCTATCTGTCTGAAATTTCAGCTCAGGTATTATTTGTCTTCTAAAATGCTTGTATTAAAATTTCTAATTTTAAACATAAAAGGGAACTGAAAAGACTAAAAAGTTACAAATCATAGGTTAAGGGCCATTTTGGTCCATTGCTTTATTTTTGTAATTTTTTTTTTTAAATCTACAAAATAGATTTTCAGAAATAAACTTAAAACTTTCAGAACAGCTTGAACAAATTATTTTTCGTCTTTGCTTACATATAAATTTGCTGCATCTTATACATTTGCTATGGTATTTTGATTTACAGCAACTACAAATTTCAAGTTTTCTTGAAGCTGACATTTTTGCTTCGGCGCTTGTTGAAGGTTTACAATCTGTTTCATCATTCATTTCAGTTCTTATTTCAGTCAAAATCTCCGATGAAAACTTGTCACTTTTTTTCATATATTCTTCTGCTAGGCTTAGAGCCAATTTACGTAAAAATTCCGGTCTCTTACGAGTTGTATTATTTTGAGCCCACGAAGCATCGATATCACTATATATTATAAATGCATTCAAGGCAGATATGTCTAATATGTTTGAAAATACTACGTTTGGCCATCGATTTGTTTTTTTTTATTACTGTAGTAGCCAATAATCTGGTCAGCTAAATCTACACCCCCTAAGAAACGATAAATAAACTACGGGTAATAAATCTGACAAACCTTTTGTAGAGTTATATTAAGAAACAATTGCAGGCTTTCTCTTTTGATCTTTGAAATCAACTTCTGCTGTTTTATGCATAGAACTTAACAAAATAGTTGCTTTATTTTTATGACCGACGTATGAAACCAAAGTTTACAAAATAACTTTTTTGTAAATAAGCAATTTTGGAGGGATAAACAATTTATTTTTTCGAACAGTTCCCACATATGTAAGTTTTCTTTCCAAAAGTTTCTGAACTAGTTCATAAGATTAAAAAAAATTATCGCCCGTGATATTTTGGCCCTTTAAACCCTCAGTCAATTCCAACACGATGCGATGGCCTTAATTTTTTTTTTTTAGTTTTCCGAGGTATGGTTGTATTTTCCAAATATATCCTGATTTTAAGTCAACAGATTACCAAAATTTTTTTCCGTATTTAGAAGGCTTTGAAGGCACATATTGCCTAAAGGAGCATCGTCCCCTAAAGGTTACCAACTGTTCATCAATAGTTACATTATCGTGGCAGTTATAATGCATTATAAGCAGGTCTTTCCATTGATCCCAAAAATCACGAGTGGGAGCAAATTTATCGCTACTATTTCCTTGCCTGCCGTTTATAACATCATCAAAAAAATTAACTGGACGAAAATGGTCCGCAACCTATGATTTGTAAGTTTTTTTGACCTTACAGCAAGGCAGAGCAGCTATCGAGTTTTTGTTAATATCGGTGTATAGGGGAAGACGTATTGTATATATTTTCATGAAAAATCATAATTTGTTTTTCTTCATGAAGGTAGGTAATTAATTATGCACTGCCGGACTTTTTTCAAAGATTTTCTCCTTTTCAATATGTGGTACAAATCCACACTTATGTATGTATATTAAGCTAACAACCGGAGCAATAAACACGAATAATATTTGCCAAAAATACAAAAATTACTTTTTGGCGCATTACATTTGTTGAAAAAAATGTTAATAAAAAAACTAGGTCATAAAGCTGAAACAAAATTTTAAACTTTAAACGTATTTATCTCACTTCGAGTTTTTTACTCTCTCTTGCTCGATATTGTATTTTTTACACTCACCTACAATCAACAATGAACTTTTACAAAAAAAAAAAAAAAAAAAAAAAAAACAAAAAAAAAAAATGAAGGCCCATTGAAAGATTAAATTATCGAACTTGATTCTTAATATATTTTCAGAAGTCTGCAAATGTAATATAATCATTTATCCTCTTCCACTATAGATCGACTATCTCAACAATGATCCGATTGTACATGGAATTATTGTACAAATGCCTTTGGATTGCGAAAACAAAATTGATTCGCATAAAATAACGGATGCCGTCTCTCCCGAAAAAGATGTTGACGGGTTACATACCATGAATGAGGGTCGTATAGCAATCGGTGACTTGGATGGTTTCATGCCCTGTACACCCTGGGGATGTATAGAATTGATTAAACGATCGGGTATTGAAATTGCTGGTGCAAATGCAGTCGTCTTGGGACGTAGTAAAATTGTGGGTACCCCAGCTGCCGAGTTGTTGAAATGGCATAACGCCACCGTTACAGTGTGTCATTCGAAGACAAAGAATATAGCTGATATTGTAAGTAAAATAGCTGTTTAAAAATTTAATATATTTAATTTCAAAATGTTTGGTGTTTATTTTTAGTGTCGTAATGCTGATATCTTGGTTGTGGGCATCGGTGTCCCAGAAATGGTAAAAGGATCTTGGATTAAGCCCGGTGCAGTGGTTATTGATTGTGGTATTAATGTTAAGCCAGGTGAGTGTTAATCTACATATATGTATAGAAATTATTTCGTGTTGATTAGAAAAAGTATTAAGGTTAAGCTACGCACTTATTAATTGCACTCAAATTTACGCAATAGATTAAGTAAAACACCATTGGTGTGTTTTGCAATAAAAATTTTATATATTTTTAATATGTCCGTTTTTTAATGACTTCACAGTGAAATAATATATTTTAAATTGAGCCCTGAGAATAAACTGCATTTTCAAACAGAAGTGTGAAAGATTAGCAGAGAGATATCCAATTGGCCATTTTGATATAAGACTTTCAAGTTTTTATACAAAATTTGGGTAAAATCCGCTAATCAGCTATATGAGCAGTAGTGAAATGGCCATATGGATATGCTTTTCCCGTAGTAATACATTTCAATTTTTAGTTTTATATAAAAAATATTTCATGATAAAATCAAGAAATATATATATTTGAAGGAATCAAACACGATTAAAGTAAATTAATATTATAATTTTAACGAAGTATTTTTTCCGGTGCAAAATAATTTTTATATGAAGTAGACTCTCTGACTGGTGACCACCTTTGGGTGATGTTAGGTCTAGCGAGGGAGCGATTTCTGCTGGAGTGCCGCAGGGCTCTTTGCTAGGCCCTGTGCTTTACAATATCTTTATGTAAGATATACCACAGCCGTCACGGGAGGATCTTTTAATTATCTATGCCGATGATATTCTCATTGCCTCTTCAGGTGCTAGAGCGAGAACCGCCAACGACCGACTGAACCGATATCTGCAGTTACTGGCGGACTATTTTGCAAAATGGGGTCTTACCTTAAACATTGCGAAGACCGTGGCCGTAATGTTTAAGGGAAGGCGGAAATATATTTACCCAAATTGTAGACAATATGTTCCATGTTTGACTATTGGACAAGAACGGATTGGGATTTCGGACAGGCTTAAGTACCTAGGTGTCACCTTTCACGAGAATTTCGAATTCTATCGACATATTGATGATATTCTCGAAAGAGCCAAGAGAATCTACTCTTCTTACCAGGGCGTATTGAAGCGTACGGGAGGTCTTGATAGGAAAGTGCGTCTTTTGGTTTATCGCCAAGTCATCCGCCCTGTCATCTCCTACGCCTTTCCTGCTTGGTTTGGAATTTCTTCTCACCAGATGGAGAGGCTTATAAGATGGGAGAGAAGGGTGTTGGTTGCTTGCCTCGGCTTGAGGGCATATTTAGGACCAAATGGTGAATTTCGCAGGCCATCATGTAGGTCAATCTACAGCGCGATTGATTTTTAACGCGTAGATGCCTACATGGTGAAAATGGCTGTGAAATATCTAGAAGGCGCACGAACCTCAGAGAACTGCCTGGTAAGGGAGTGCTTCTCCAGAGTAGGTAGTTTGGAGACCGTTCAAATGTCAAGGTATCTTTCTCCTGTAGACCTATTGACTCTTATGGGAGCTGGCCTTCTCTATGAGGATGCAGACCTCATGTTCTACCATAGAAGGCTTCGCTCATTTAATATAGGGAGCACTGTTTACAATACGGCTCAATAGTTTATTTTGTATTTATTTATTTTTATTTTTTATATAATTGTTAATTCATATTTTTTTATATTAATATGAATTTGTTTTTTTTTTAATCTTTTTAAATAGTATTTTATATTGATTGTAAATTCATAATTTTTTGTTTGTTTTGTTTACCTTTTTATTCTTGTTATTATTATTACTTTTTTTTTTGTTGTTCTTTGTTAATGTTATTTAGTTATTTAAGTTTTAGTTTGTAAGCATTTTTTATTTTTAAGTACATTTTTGAGCGCCTCCTTTTTTAACCCCTTTTTTTTTTGGAAATTTTTTGTAAATTGTATTTTAATTTTTTGAGAGATGTGCAAAAGAATACGCACTTTTAGTTTAGAAGTAGGAAGTTCTTGAAAAATACCTTAGTATGTAAGAAATTTTGTTTTTTTGACTGTTTATTTTAATTTAATTGTTAAGATTTGTATTTGTAATTATTTGGGAAAATAAACTTGAAATTCGAAATTCGACTGGTGACCACTGCTAAAGTTTCACATATTCTTATGCTTAAGACGAATTCATATACTCACGGCGACAACACTGTGAAAGAAATATGTATATTTTGTTTTTGTACAAATCGTTTTCGGCTGTCAGAAACAAAGAAGAACAATAGCAGATTATAACTTTTGACATTCGAAAAAGGAAAAATCACAATCGCAAAAAATAGTTACTGGACTTTCAACGCCACCTGTTATGAATTCGCCTTGCTTATGCTCTTTTGTCGTCTTAGTCGTCGAAAAAGGCATAATTTGATCGAGGTTTTTCAACGTACACTGAATATAATTCTTGCGAAAAAACCGATTTCAAAACAGATTTTATCTGTCTGTCTTTAACGGGTTAATACAATGGCCACAAATATCAAATTAGATTAACTATTTGGACATCTTTATATTCCATCTCAAAACTTTATATTTGCTATAGCGGACTTGGCACTACAGCTCCATGTCAATATCATATCAAGCGTCTGTCAACAATTGTTTAACTGTTTGAAAATATACATCACACTACAGAAACTATAGGGGCACCCTTTAATTTTCAAACTCAAACTATATACTTGCTGTTGTGGTAGACTTAGCAATCAGGTTCTTTGAAAATTTCTACTGTCTTATACATCAAATTGCATCAACTATTGTAAAACCCTTTAAAATATTTATATTTCTTTTTATACCAAGTGCCAGTCTGTCTAATTTTCAAGTGTTTTTAGATAACGGTTCAAAATATACGGCCATATAGGTCAAATTATATTAGTGTGGCAACACCCTTTGATTTCTAGATTTAAATTATAAACTTTTTGTTATAGCGGACTTAGCAATATAGGCCCCTTGTAAGTTTCAGCTGCCTGTCTATAATGGTACAAAAGTTTGGCCACATATATCAAATTACATCAACTATTGGTGAACCCCTTAATTTTCAAATCTAAATTTTTACTTCTTGTCAAAGCAAAGTTAGCAATTGTAAATTTCAATCGTCTATATACAACTGTTTAAAGGTATGGCCTAATTCATCAAATTAAATGAACTATTGGGGCATCCTTTAATTTATAATTTTGAATAGTAATAATAAGAGGGCTCAAAAAAGAGGCCATATAGGTGAATCTTCGTCACCTATGGGAACACCCTTTAATTTTAAGATGTATAAAAATTCCAAATATGACTTGAGTTATGAAGACACAAATATAAAAAAAAAACAAATAGGAGTGCTTATTCGGCTATGCCGAATCTTACGTACCTTTCACCATCCATATAAATCTAGTTTAGTGAAGTAACTCCAATCAAAAAAGCAAATATTTGGGTTAGAGAGAATTAAAAAATAAAAAAAAAATTTGCTACCGCATATATTTGAAATTTCCTTAAAGAATTCTTAAGACCTATAAAACAATACCCATTTTTAATTCTATTTCGCCCAATATATTTATTTTTTTGATTGGAGTCTATTTATTTATTGCCTCGGCAAACTTGAATTGATAACTAACACGGACAGACCGACATCGCTCAATCGACTTCGCTATGCATAAGAGCTCATAACGGATATTGTAGAAATTACACACGGTATGACAAACTTTTTCCGCTCTTTGTGGTGAAGGGTATAAAAATTGATTAATGAAAAAATGCTGTTAATTGGTAACATTATAAAATATTGCACAGATGCACTTATCATTAGTGTAAAGAAAATACGGCATATGTATGAAAAAGGTATTTAGAGTCTTTTCACAACAATATGAATAAATTAATATAAATAATAAATTAATATTATTGTGTTTATAAATTAACGTAAGTAATTATTTTTTAGAGAAATAAATAAAAGGTCGTTTAGAGCTAGACAACCAAAAATGAGAATAACAAGATTAAGATTAAGTTTCTACAGAATTTCTTAAATTCATTTTTGATAAATATCCCTTTTTTCCTTTGTACTTTCATTTCTGTTTTTCATCGAGCAGTTAATATTGACATAATCAGGCATGTCACAAATTCCGATCGGAATGGTTTTTATTCCGTACTAACAATTCCGATCGATTTTGTTTAACCTTCTTCAGATTCCGATCGATTTTGCTTATTTTTAAAAAATGCTTAATCTCCATATTTTTATTTAAATGTGGCAATATGCGCACACTAAAGTAAACAATAAGGCTAATCTAAATAAGGACACATAACAAAAGTAAATTTGAAACCCGAAAATAACAAAATTTCAAAGAAATTAATTTACACTTTGAAATTTAAAAGTGATTTGATTCCGAAGAAAATTTTCGTTTTTCGTTTTCTGAAGAACCAATTTACGGAATTGAAACCATTTTCGATCGTAATTGAGTTCTATGATATACCTGAATATTTCAAAATAACTGAAAAATTTTATTTTACTTTCCTATTAAAGCTATCTATTCACAACACTATACAGAAATTCTGAAATTTATTTTTATCTACAGTTTTTGCTGCTATTTTATATTATAATTTCTTGTCAACATTACCAACACCATAAACAAGTAAAAGTGCTATACTCGGCTATGCCGAATCTTATATACCTTTCACTATTTATGTAAGCCTAGATTAGTGAAGTAATTCCAATTAAAAAAAGTAAATATTGGGGTGAAAGAGAATTAAAAAATAAGAAAAAAAATGTCATCATCTCTTAATGAGTTAAGGAGTTTTAAAAATTTTAGTATTTCCTTAAAGATCTCTTTAAAAGCTTTAAAATGATACCCATATTGATATTTAAAAAAATTTTAAACTTTATTTTTTTATTTTTTTTAAATTATCTATCGCTCCATATATTTATTTTATTTTTTGTTGAAGTAACTTATTGTTCCAAATGACATGAACAAATTAGAGGTAGGCGTGGTGTTTTGTCTGCTGCCTCGAAGGACATGGACCGATCATGCTGATTTCCAATAGCACCTCTTTCGACTCTTTATCTGATCGATTGACATATTTTTTTTTGTGACACGGACGGACATCGCTCAATCGACTTCGCTATGCCTAAGAAGTCAGAATATTTATACTTTATGGGGTCGGAAATGGATATTGTAGAAATTACACACGGAATGATAAACTTAGTTATACCCTTTTTCCATTATCTCTCTTCTTCTTTAATAGAAAAGTACGATTGTACACCATATATTTTAAAATACCAAGTGGGTATCATTGGGGACATCGCCCAATCGACTTCGCTATGCATAAGAACTCAGAATATATACACCTTATGGGGTCGGAAATAGATATTGTAAAAATTTTAAATGGAATGAGAAACTTAGATTAGACTCTTCCACCTGTGGTGAAGGGTATATAAATAAGAATATTTACGTCCTCTCTGAAATTTTTAAGAGTTTATCTATTATTTTTCCAGAGATAGTGGGCTGTGACAGACGGGCAGGTATTGTGACAAACTCCGAACTCTGTTCCGAACTCTAAAAAATGTTTATGTTTGTTAGATTTTTTATATGAGTCACTGTACACATCTATGTTTGTTAGGTACTTATTTGGCTTTAGCTTATTTGTTTAATTCTTTTTAAGAAATATAAAATTAAAAACTGTTTTCTTTTTTAATTTATTTTAAAAAAATTGTGAGTTAAATCTCCGGCATTATTTACTTCTTCGCATGAAAACAACTGAAAAAATATTCCTTTTAAATTATTTTTTTTTTTCAATATTTTGTTTGCATGTATTTATGTTTTTATTTATGATTGACATTTTTCAGTTGCAAGTCAGTTTTACTTTAGTATTTGTTACCAACGGACGTGTTTAAATTCAGAATTACAATTTGTTTTTAGATATTTTTGTTACTGTTATTCCTTTGGCGTTTTAATTAAAATTATATAAATTATATTTTAATATCGGGGACTAATTAAGAAAAGGCATTTATTAAATTATTTGGTAAAAGTTTTTTAAAGGTGATTGTGAAAAAAAATTAATACAATAAAAGCACTGTGGAATTAACCGAAAGTATCGTTATATAAAAGCAAGTAAGACATTTTTATTTACTCGTGCGGATTTTTAATTACATTTACATTAGTATAAATATGAATAATTTGAAAGTTTTTGAAAAAGTGTCAATAGACACTACTTATGGTGGACAGGAGACTATGGTTAGGCATTATATATATATAAACATATAATACATAAAACCCAGGCCAAGCTAATGTTATTAAAGCTTAATTGCTTGACGTTAATGTCCTTTTAAAAAAGACATTAATTTAGAATTATTTTGATACATTATACATATTATCAGTAAAAGTGCCATTGTAAACCCGCAGTTAACTTAAAAATTGTGAATAAATTTTAACACATAATTTCCCTTATTATATTATTTATAAATGTATGCGGACGTTTTCCAAAGAAAACAAGGAACAAATTTTAAAAATTAAATAAAAAAAAAATAATAGCCGAAAATAAGTAAATAAGTAAATTTTCATTCATTTATAAGATCGATGGTTCAAATCCTGATTGGGAAAAAATTATAAATTAATTTCACTTATAGAAAAGAACAAACCATACACATTGTAATTGTTTTTGCAGAATGTTCTTTACGTATAATTAAAGTTTAAACGTTGGCATCCTCTAATTGAATGGTTATTTTTAATTGCAAGATCGGTCAACGGTCTCTTTTAGTTTTTAAATATCTTTTTTTAAACTTTCGTTTGTATTCCTGCAGATAGTTGTGTTTATAATAAAAAACTAATGCAAAAGGTAAGAACAATTAGTGAGCTTTTCGCCGTTGAACTATAGTAGGATCTAATACAGTAACCCCTTTATTTACTAAGCTGGAACAACAATCTTGAGCAAAATATAAAATTATTGAAAAAAAATTTTTTTTTGAACAGAAAAACCTAATGGCAGGAGAGAATTTCTTATGCCGATTTATGGTGAAGGATATATAACATTCAGCATAGCATTCTTACTTATTTTACTTAATTTTATTTTTGTATTTCAATTTTTTTGTTTTAGAAAATTTTAAATTTTAGAAATTTAGCACTTTTTTTTTTAAGCTGCTTGCTTTTTATTTGGATGTTTAAGGGGTCTTAAGATTAAATTATTAAAATTAAGTTAATAGAAATTTTTTTGAATTTTAATTCTTATTTTTTTAAGATTTTTGTTAATATCCTTGGTCTCTTATGATCAGTTATTTGTTTCCAAATGTTAATAAAAATTAAATCATTTTTATGTTCTTTTTTTTCAAACTTCTTCAGGGGATTTTTTATTTAAAATGATTACTTTGTAAACATTATAGAAAGATTTTTATATTCAACTAGTTGTTCCCGGGGCGCTTCGCTACCCCAATTAGAATAATCGTACCACGATCACTCTTCCAAGCAAGTTTTTTATATGATTAATAAGGAAAAAACAGAGCCTTATACCGACAAACGTAATTCTTATAAGAAAAAAAAAATTAATTTTATAAAGAGAAAACACAGCATTATAAAAGTATAAATTTTTCGATGTTTGTTTTTTATAAGCCATCAGTGAAAGTAGACCTTTCCAACACATGTACTCGTTTGAAAATCGGTTGAGGGGTTCTCGAGTTATAAAATCACAAACATAGGACAACTTATTGTTACATACATATATTTAATTAGTTAGTATTAAAAAACTAAACCTCCACAACACAGAAATTAAATAATAAATACAATAATCAAAAATCTTTATACGTCACAAACAGAGAATTCTAAGTCAGTCTTAAAGATGACATCACAGAACTTAATTTTTTATGTGTTAAGCGATTTTCTATATTTGCATTATTTAGCACTTTTTTTGGCGTTTCGGGGCCTATACCGATTAAATCTTGCAGATTTCTCTAATTTTTAAAGTTTTAAATAAATTGTTAAAAATTAAGTGTTCATTTTAATTCTAATTTTTTAATTTCTAATTTAAGGCACTACTTGTTTGGACCATGTTAGTAAAAGCTAATAAAAAAATACATGTCGGTCAAAAGCAGCATCATAATATCTGCATCAGTTACAAAATCACTATATTAATTGCGAAAATATGGTACCTAAAAGTAGTCTGAAAACACGATTAAAGTATTTTCTGATTTTGACGTTTGTTACTTTTACTAGCTTTTTTGCTGTTTTTAACGTTTTTTTCAGTTCATGGTTTATGTGCGGCTATTTCCAATTTAAAAATGTATTTTTTTAAGCAATGTATTAAACATTTCATTTTTTCTTTTTTTCTGCAATTTTTTACATTTAGAAAAGTTTTAAGATTCAATAGTTTTTCATTTCCAGTGTCTTTAAATCATTTTTAACTTTAAAAGAGAGATTTTTGAAATTTCCCATTTAAATATATATTATTTAAGTTTTTTTTTTTGGGTATGAAATAAAAAAGCGATAGGAGTTGACAATTAAATGGTACTTTAAAATATATTACAAACATTTTCGAATTATTTTTTTTAACAATTCGGGCCCATTGTGTAATTTTGAAATATGTAGCAAAAATACATTAAGCAAGTTACACCACAAACAAAAACATTAATAATGATGGCTATGAAATAATCAATCAACCCATATTGTGAAGAAAACATAAGTTTTAACTAAAAAAGTTGACGATAAAGGAAAACTAAAATAATAGCTTTTGTTTTCATTAATACTAAAAAAAGGCTTTCAAACAGCAAACCGGTTGACTGATTACAGTAGACGACTACAATCTGTTGTTGCAAATATAGTAGAAAACAAACTTATTATCAATTTATACGAGCATGAAAACAGAGATGATGAAAGTGAAAATGTTTTACTTAAATTTGATTAGTTATGCTTAGAAGGAAAACGAGATAAATGATGGGTATTTATCACATTCCATTGAATATAAATTCCAAACAACAAATTTAAAGAGTTTTTGTGGTACTTTTATAACAGATTAATTTTCAAAGTACGTTTGCAGCTCACAAAAAGGAAAAGTATTTCATTTCTTACTTATCAGTATTTTAGACCCCACTGATAGTTAAGGTCTTTTCTAAAAACAATTTTAAATAAAATACGTATTTATTTCGTCATTATATCTCTAGATTAAATAACGTCATCATTTAATAATTTTCAATAATAAAAATCTCTTATAGATGCCACAAAGAAAAACAACAGCCGTTTAGTAGGTGATGTTGATTTTGAAGAAGCAAAATTAGTAGCTTCTGCTATAACTCCTGTACCCGGTGGTGTTGGTCCGATGACTGTTGCCATGTTAATGAAAAATACTGTGCGTTCTGCGTGTTCAGCGGCTGAAAGTCTACTAAGAAAATCCTGGCGCTTGTCACCTTTAACTCTTAAGCCTCTTAGCCCAGTACCGAGGTAAGTTTTTACTAATATTCTTTTTAATTTCTGTTCTCATATGAGTATGTTCATTTAAAATTCGGAAGTCTTAAAAAGACGTTTTAAAAATACATTTGTTGCATCAGAACTTTGAACTTTGGTATTTCTGAGCCGATTTTGAAATTTTTGTCTTTATATTAAAGGTTATGTTCCAATGTTATTTAAATTTAATAAAGAAAAGAAATAAAGGGTGTCCGCATATAGGGTTGTCAGATTAAATAGATGATGTTTACAATGTACACAACTTTAGATATATAGATTCGAGGAATGCTGATAAAAGATGTAGCGATGCAAAAAATGCAGCATTACATTCTGCTGGTGTCCAATTTTTCCTGTTTTTTTTGTAAAATGTCCGCATACATTTGTAGATCATTTTTCTTTCTTAAAAAATGTAGAACAAAAAATGGAATTGAACTTAAGCTAAAATAAATTATATAATATTTTCAAAATATTATACACTTCATTCTGAAGGCATTCTTCAACGTCCTCTTCCTTGAATACATGGTATGCTAATTGAATTTATGAAGAGAAGGTATAAAAGAAGTGCAGCATGTACTATCTGCATCCATAAAATTGCTAACAAGCAATAATAAAAAAGTGCTGAATTCTATTTAGCAAACGAGTCCTAGTAGAATTCACAATCAAAAATACTCTTTCAACGCAGGCATTACTAGTTGGAATTACCTACATATAGTACAGCCAAAGCAAGTTCCTTAAAATCCAAAATTAGTGTAAACTAGTGGGAATTTGATTCGATTATTTTAATAATAATAATCTTTAATAATAATAATTTTCTTTCCCATAAAGTATACATATATATTCTGACTTCTTATGCATAGCGCATTCGATTGAGCGATGTCCGTCTGTCCGTCCTCAACAAACTTGATTTCACAAAAAATAAAGAAATATGTCAATCGATCAGATATAGTGTCGAAAGAGGTGCTATTGGGAATCAGCATGATCGGTCCATGTTCTTCGAGGCAGCAGGCAAAACACCACGCCTACCTCTAATTTTTTTATGTCATAGACAATGGCATTTATTAATGGATATAGTTATACTCCTTAAATATTGTTCAAAAATATGTACTTCATTTTAAACTGATGGCTTGTGTCCACAATTGTATGATTGAAATTCTAAATTCAAATTATTCATTTACATTAACTATAGGACAGTGTGGTCGTTAGAAATTTTCAAAAAGTGTCGCAAAAAGGGGATTTTTTTTTTAAATGTGGCACCAAGAAGGGAATTTAAAAAAGGGGGCCCCCCGTATAATATTCAATTTATTTCAACGCTTTACCGTTTTATTTCTTTAAAGTATTTATTTATTATATTATTTATTTATTATTAAATTCCTGTGTTGTGAAAGAAACTCCAGTTTTTGTAAATATTAAGTAAATTTAATAAAAAGCTCTTTCTGTAATTATAACAATGATTACACATTTTTAAAGAAGAAGAAGTTTGAAAAAAAAAAACAAACGAAACGTTGGGAGAAAGAAATACATAAAAATTTTTATATTTTTATTAACATTTGGAAACAAATAACTGACCATAATAGCCCAAGGAGATAAATAAAAATTTCAAAATAATCAGAATTAATATTTAGCTTTTAATATCAGTTATAAAATTTTTAGAAAGTCCTTTACCACATATTTCACTTTAAGCTTCATGACGAAAACATATGTTAACAATATCCTTAAAGTACAAACTATTAAGAAAGAAATATTTATGTAATTTTTTTTAAGAAAATTTTTAAGCAATTCTAATATAATGTTTTTAGCGGAGAAAACAAGAAAAGACGCACTTTGAAAATAAGTGTTTAATTTGTTCATGCCTTGAAGAATAAACACCAAATATTTTAAATAAATTTTAGTTATAATAATACATAGTTTTGCTATATTTAAAGCATTTTTTTCTTCTGAAAAAACTGAAAACTCACCATTGCTCCGATGTTCTTCTCACAACAGACTCAAAACGGAACCACGTAAATCGAAAATCAAACAAAAAGTGCAATATAAGAAAAAAAAAAAAGAGGCAAAAAAGGGTAAAATATATCAAAAGGTGGTAGATTTAGCTGTTTTCACGGATGGGGCATTACAAGGGTCAAGCATTCGAAAAAGTACCAATTTGCTACTTCAGTAGCAACAACGGTCACACTGCTGTAGGGCACACACTTTGCCTGTTCAGTGTAAATGTTTTGCCCCGTTTTATAGTTTTCCACTATTAAAACTAAGGAAATTTTTCAAAACCAATAAAAAACTCATCAAGACATGTTAACATCGTTAAACACTTTATATGTCGCCAAAAAATCGCCACGTAACAAAAAAATTATGTCGCCAAATGTATTTGAAAATCATCATCATTGGCGAGAAATCGCCACATCTGACATTCCTGTCTGCATATAAAAGGAATATTTGGAAACGTAACAGGCAGACATTTAAAGTTTTTACAGTGTGTATCGTTACCCTGGAGTTAATGTCGACGTCGTTGACGGCGTCAAATGTCAAAAAAAAAAGTTGAATCGTATGAAATTGTATGAGAGCAGTTAATCTCAACGCGTTGCTACGCCGTAAAAGTTCAATCTGTTTCAACTTTTTCGGCGTTGAAACGCCGTCAACGACGTCGACATTAACTCCAGGGTTAGGCCCCTGGCAACGAAAAATGGAAAAAAAAACTTAAATATTAAAAAAAATTGTCCATAGAGGCATGATTTTGACGTGCATGGCCTTTTTTTTTGCGACGCACTTAAAATTTCGTAATTTAAAAATCCTAAACTAAAATTTACTTTTTTCGGCTTAGGTTCCTTTTTAATTTTATTTCTAAAAATTTTTAGAAAGAAAAATTATTTACACATGTATGCGTACGTTTTCCAAAGAAAACAAAAAAAAATTGGACAATAGCAGAATAAAAATGCAGCATTTTCTGGACCGCCACATCCTTCATCAGCATTCTTCGCATCTAAAGCAGATCACAAACATTTTGAGCCCCTGTTTCGCCATGATTTCTGGTATCCGATTGTTAATACCAGCCTACGTTACGTTTGTTAAAGGATAAGGACCCTTATAATTTTTAAATTTAATATGTGCCTATTGTAGTCCTTAACCAAATTTAGTAAGCGCTGCAAGTATTTCTTTTCGATTTTCATTTTGGACATCTTATACTTGGAGTTTTCCCTACCTTTTACTGATGCATTTATCCAGGTTAAGGTACCTCGATTACATCCAAGTATTTTCTGGAATCCCTGCCGAGAGCTTTCCTTAGATCCTACTCTTTTCATCTCTTGTGAGGCTTCCTTTTCCATTCCACCGACAATGCGAAAGTATGTTATTTGACTAAAAAAAACTAGAGTTTATAAAATTGTCAGTAATAGAGCAGACCTCCACAATCGTAGGTAAGTCATTATTTAAACTCTAAATCGACATTTATCCACAATTGGCTGGACTTTATTTAGGCAGTCTCAATTACCTTATTTACGGAACATTGGCAAATCTGTGCTAACCCAGATTTCAGTTTTAGAAAATATACTATTTTATTTTTAAATCGATAGCTGCCGATGCTCTCGAGCGTTCGAAGGATATTTTCAACGAGATTCACGTCCTGAAATTGGGCGAACCAATAAAGACGATGTAAAGTCTTTGATCATCTTTGTTATTCGGGTCATTGCTCTCATATATATTTAAGTCTTAAATCCCTGCAACTTTCTTAGGATTGCAGATAAACTTTCTTTCGAAATTTGAAAACTTTTTTGCGCTTGTTTTTCGTAGTCTTTCGCTGTCAACACCGCCCAAGTGATTTTTTTGTCAGGTGACGAATTATATGTGGTGAATAACACACTATTAAAGCTTTTGCTATTGTACGCTAGAGGCTTTTCCAATCAAGCTTTAGTAAATCCGGATTTAAAAACAAACACTTAATATTTATTATTTCTTTTATTTTTCTATCTTTAGTGATATTGCCATTGCACGTTCCCAGACACCCAAGGATATTTTCGATTTGGCCAAGGAGATCGGTTTAAATGGCAATGAAGTTCATTTGTATGGTAAAAAGAAAGCAAAAATTTCTCTTAATGTGCTGAAACGTTTGAACTCAAGAAGTGAAGGAGCTTTTGTAGTGGTAGCTGGGTAAGTTTATCTATTGAAACAATTATCTGTACTTTAAATTGTTTTAAATGTAATAGAGAAAACTTAAGACTTTTTTCAGCAGTTTATAAATATATCTATATATAGAAAATATGCCAAAAAATCCTTAAAAAATGTTCAATTATATTGTTACGAAAATGAGATGACGTGACCCTTTAAAAACAATGGATTGTGTCATAGTTTAAATAGAACAAAGCTGAATAAGTTGTTACTGTCACAGTATGCTGCGTTTGAGCACAGTAAAAGGAAAAGGGTTATCTGACACCTGTTAAGTATTGAGGTGGTTTAGCTGGTAGATACATATGTCTGTTTACTGTAAATTATAGACAACGGATCACGTATTCAAATCCTATTAAAGCAATGAATATAGAAAAAAATATTTAGTTGTAAGGAGCTGCGATGGATAAGTTGTTTAAAAGGCGAGTAAATGAAAAATAGTAACTCAAACCTCCCGCGATCTCGTTTAGAAAAAGGAAAACAATGCTAAATAAGTTGCCAATGGCGACTTATATAAGACGGTTAAAGCATCTTTATAAAGAAGCAGCAAAATAGTTAGTGAAACAACTATTCACATGTTAGTGAGTAAAGTAGCAATATAACAACAGTATGTAGTAGTCGTGGCTTTATTGGTTAAAAGTGTCTGGTTGATAAAACCGGATATTGTCAATTCGAGCCTCATTGAATCGAAGGCGAATTTAGTCTAGACAGCTACGCATGTTGAAACCATAAAAATCGAGTTGTTTAAATCAGATTACGTTTGAAGATAAAAAAAAAAACGCAACAGTGATGGCTATATCGTTATATGCGAGGGAGTGAAAAGCAACACGTTTCTCTCTCCTTTATTAAACTTTACATTTATATGAAAAACAAAAACAAATTTTTAACACTAATTTTGGGCTTGATGCATCGTTGAATGTGTTTTGTTACCTTTTTATAGCACTCGAAAGTTCGAATTTAATTTCGATTTTTCGAAATAATTTTGATTTTTTAACTATAAATAAGTAATAGAATTAGGTTGTGACATTTTAGCCTTAAAATAACATTAAAAATCTAAATTGTTGAAAGTTTTTATTGATTTCAAAATTTAGAAATTGATATTATAATTACTTTTTTGTTTACGTACATATTTTGAAGTTGAAAACCGACTTAATGCTTCGAATGTTTTAAACGAAGTTTAAATCCAAAAGTAAACTGTAACACTTAATACTGACTTACCGCAACTGCGATTTCTGTTTATAGGCGAGTAAAAGCGTCTAGATTCCTTTAATCGGGAACATCTGGTAGCTTTTTCCAGTTTTCCTAGTTATTCTTATTAAAAAGTAATACTGCTTTAGTTTTTTAAACTATTACCATAAGTCTACTTTCATGACAATATCAATAAATTTATTTTATAAAAAAAAAACAAACAATATAATTTTTAAAATATCTTTTCAGCATAACTCCAACTCCCCTGGGAGAAGGTAAAAGTACCACTTTAATCGGACTTGTTCAAGCATTAACTGCACATAAAGAACGCAATGCTATCGCCTGTTTGCGGCAACCTTCACAAGGTCCCACGTTTGGTATCAAGGGTGGAGCTGCAGGTGGTGGTTATGCCCAAGTTATACCTATGGAAGAGTTAAATCTTCATCTTACCGGTGATATTCATGCAATTACAGCTGCTAACAATTTATTGGCGGCCCAACTGGATACGCGTATATTTCATGAAAATACCCAAAGTGATAAATCTCTCTATGATCGTTTAGTGCCACGTATTAAGGGCGAAAGAAAATTCTCAAAAATTCAGATAAGGCGTTTGCAACGCTTGGGTATTGATAAAACTGATCCAGATTCTCTGACGCCTGAAGAAATGACCAGATTTGCTCGTTTAGATATTGATCCTGATACAATAATGTGGGAACGAGCTGTCGATATAAATGATAGATTTTTAAGACAAATAACTATTGGTCAGTCCCCTACAGAGAAAGGATTCACACGTACCACTTCATATGCGATTACTGTTGCCAGTGAAATTATGGCTGTTTTGGCCTTAGCTAAAAATCTAGAAGACTTGAAGAGCAGATTGTCTAAAATGGTGGTAGCTTTTGATCGTAAGGGCGATGCTGTTACTGCTGATGATTTGGGTGTTACTGGAGCCTTAACGGTCTTGCTTAAAGAAGCCTTAGAACCCAATCTAATGCAGAGTTTGGAGGGTACACCCGTTTTGGTACATGCTGGTCCATTTGCTAACATTGCTCATGGCTGTTCTTCCATCATAGCTGATGAGATAGCCTTGAAATTAGTAGGTGATGAGGGATTTGTTTGTACGGAAGCCGGTTTTGGATCAGATATTGGCATGGAGAAATTCTGCAATATAAAGTGCCGTACAATGGGTCGGAGTCCAAATGCCATGATTTTAGTTACTACTGTAAGGGCGCTGAAGATGCATGGTGGAGGAGTCCCAGTTACACCTGGTGCTCCTCTGAATAAACAGTATCTGGAGGAAAACTTAGACCTGGTGGAGAAAGGATTGCCTAATTTATTGCAACACATTTCAAATGGGCAAGCGTTTGGTTTGCCTGTTGTGGTGGCCATTAATAGTCATAAGTAAGTAAAATGTTTTTAAATTAAAAGTTATCATTCCTTTTAAATACGTTAAGCTTTTAATTCGCATAAAAGAAAACTGTGTCCGTTTGGATCTTACTGATGGTTTTAAATAAAGAATTAATTTACACGATGCTATATTTTCATGCCATTAGTTAAATTCTCTTCTTGCCTTGAATTTGTTTTTGACTATCATTTATCATTTCTATTTTTGTTTAATTATTATCTGAGTCTATGGAAAAAAATCCCTGCAGACTGATATACATATGGTTTTTTACAATTTAAAATTTTAAATTACATTGCCAAAAATTACATTCAAATCGTGTTTTTAAAAACAATTTTGTATTGCTTTTAAAGAAAAATCAATTAAACTATAAAAATTGTTAAAATCTTCGAAAAGGGTTATCGTTGGCATAATTTTGGCGAACAAATTAAATGTAAAATTTCTGGTTGGACGCACAGTATAAGCTTTTTAAAAGGAAATCCGAAAAAACATCTCCAGTAATTTAATTAAATAAAAACGTGACATAGCGCATAGTACTTCGGCTTTGTAGAGACGGTAGCCCAAATTCAGTAAGTCTGGTTTTATATGATGGTAAATTTAAGAAATTATTACGGTACACATTTCGTAAGCAAAATACAGAAATTACTTTTTAAAAAACTTAATTATTTTACTTTGCACAATATACTGTGGGTCCCAAACAACGGACCCATATTCTAAAATTGGCCTTACTAAAGATGTATAAAGCTGCTTGGTGATCAGTGAATTCCTTGGCCCATCGTTTAATGAAAGCTAGTACCCCTCGGGCTTTATTTGATAACATAGCAATATGTTAAATATAGTTTAATTAAGCATCTAATAAAATACCCAAATCGACTAGGATCGAATCAACAATTTCCAACTGATACCCCTCAAAAAAGAACGGATTAAGTTCATCGTGCACCAAACAAAAAAGCTGTCTAGATTCTGTTTAAGCGAATTGTGGTTGTCAAACTATGAACAATTTTTACATCATCATACGCAGAACATTTGAAAATGTAAAATCAGTAGGTAAATCATTGACGAAAAGTGTAAATAGAATTGGACCTAGATGGCTATCTTGAGGAACATCAGATTTCACAATAACATATTTAGATATTGAGTTCTTGAAACAACTCATTGGTATCTGCTAGTAGATATGAGCTTATCCAGTTCAAACAGTGTTTGGTGAAACCCAATAAATGAAGTTTTTTTTAATAGTAAAACATGGTTAACTTTGACTTCGCTTGAAAGCTGTAGCATATTTGTTGTTGTTGAGTATCCTTTACGAAAACCATGCTGACAAGGAGTTATTAGTGTTGAAACTTGATGACACAAAGCATGGGTAAGACATTTTTCGAAAAACTTGGGACTCGCTCTTAGTTTTACAATTCCTCTGTAGTTCACAATGCTTGACTTATTTCCTGATTTAAATAACGGAATAATGTAAGACTCTTAAACTTTTGTGACATATTTTAGAATCACGAAAAACTCATTTTCGTAAAAATTCGAGTATAAGACCAACGATATAAACTTCTGCACCTCTTGACTATCAAAAAAATTTTATGCAAATAGTTGAAAAGGTACCATTATCCTGCTCAGTTCTATCAACTTTTTCCGACTATTTCCAAAGTTTAAAATTCTTACAATTTTAGTTTCTCAGTTATAGAAACGTGAATAACTCTTATTCCATCGGTTTTCTCGAAACTTTAAAACCCAGCTTTGTAGATATCGGATACTTAATAACTACTTTACATTGGGGGGTTACCCTAACCCCCTCATAAATCTTAAGATTTTTACTAGAAAACGAATTTTTATTCTCAGAATAATAGAACTTCAAATTTAAAGGGTGTCACTTTTGTAGTTCTCTAGATTAAATGAATACAAAATTGATTGTGTGTGGCGTACCCGTATTTCTCTCTTATACCATAGTTTGAAAACATACATTCGAGTAAAGACTATAAAGTTTTACCATCTTCGACAGTGTCTAGCGTAAGCTTTGTTTAAATAAAATGTTTAAACTTTCAGATCTGACACTGAAGCTGAGTGCGATTTAATAAAATCGGCAGCCCTGAAAGCTGGAGCATTTGCTGCTGTTGTATGCACTCACTGGAGTGACGGCGGTCGTGGCTGTCTTGAACTGGCTGATGCTGTTATCGAAGTTTGCAAAGATGCCAAAAACTTTAAACTTCTCTATGACAACGAAATGTCTTTGTTAGACAAAATGAACACGATTGCCCAAAAAATGTATGGAGCAGCTAAAGTGGAGTTAACACCTAAATCACAAAGTGCTTTGGAAAAGTTAACTAATTCTGTAAGTTTAATTGTAGTGTTTTTATTTTTATATTATGACCATGCATTTTATATTTTGTCTAGGGTTTTGGTAGTCTACCAGTTTGCATGTCTAAAGTATCGGGTTCATTAACTGGTGATCCTGCAATTAAGGGTGCTCCCAAAGGTTTTACTTTGACTATAACTAATATGTACGTATCAGCTGGTGCTGGTTTTGTGGTGGCCATGTGTGGTGAAATTTCTAAAATGCCTGGCTTGCCTACCCGCCCCAGTATTTATGATATCGATTTAAATACGGAAACCGGAGAAATAGAGGGATTATTTTAAAGCAAACACAGCATTTTTATTGACAAATATTATATATTTTTTTATATTTTGTAAATTGTTAAAATGTAAGTAAATACCACTTTGTTAATCAAATTTATTCCCAATTATTTAATTTATCCTTTGTAGTGAAAAAATCGTTATTAAGAATGTTATGATCAAAATTTGAGGTCGCTGTTTTATTGCTAACATCAAAACTGCTCACATTATTCATTTCAAATAGAGGATCATCATTCAAATCTCTAAAATCATCTTCGTCATCATCTGAATCAGAGCTGCGAAAATTAATTTTTAAATTAAATTTAAATCTACAAATAATTTTTGACTAACTCACCTCGTTTGATTGTCATAAACGCTTTCTTTTTCTTTGATTTCATTGTTTTGTTTTTTAAATACTGGATTGGATCCCTCTACCGAAAATATATTCATTGATGGTCCAGCTAATCTATTTAAATTCGAAGCTATGGATCCAAATTCTGCTGGTTCAAATGCTTTGAGTTGTCTTTTTAGAGTTCGTATTTTCACTACATACAAAGCAATCATAGCGGCAGATAGAATTCCCAAAATAACATTCAATCCCAACAAAAGAGTTATTAACCAATTGTCTACAAGTGATGTTTGTGCTTCCGTTTCAATATGTGGTATATCGTTTAATATTAAATTGTGATATTGTAATGAATTTTGCAAACGTGATATAAAAGCTAAATCATTGGATCTTCTTTGTATTTCATTTACCTCTACGGCTTCGTTGTTGTTTATAAAGTGAACTTTTACCTCGGTTATGAAAGCTGTTGAAGATGTAATGGGTGCCTGACGAAATTTTTGTGTACGTGTATTTGTAACATCTTCTATTGAGTCGATATTACAGATTTCATAACCATATATCTCTTGCAATTGTTCGCGAAGCTAAATTTTTTTTAAAAATTATTAAAATTATAAATAAATTAAAATTTAATTATTTTCGGCTTTTGTTCATTTATTACTTTAATTTCTACACATTTTTTTAGAAAGAAAAATTATTTACAAATGTACGGAGCAGAAAGAGCAGCTTTACATTCTGCTATCGTCTAATTTTTCTATTTTTTTTTTGTTTTTTTTTTTTTTTTGTTTTTTTTTTGTTGAAAACGTCCTTATACATTTAGAACAAAAAGCAATCAATCATCGACGATGGGAAAGCTAAGTTCATTTTTTTGTGGAGAAACAAAACACACTTTTTGTCGCGTAGTAAAAGATTTTGAAGAAAAGAGAGTCTGTAGGTGATAGGCTCAAGCATGGACTAAAACGTACTGCAAGATCGGCTCAATTCGACGCCATGCTCAGGAGCATGGTGGGTCTTCAAAGAACAACTTTGGCCACAATTTTGCAAAAGAATTAACATTTGTTTTCATTTAAGATTCAGTTGACACAAGAGCCAATAGGATGTTACAGCTCGCCCATGACAACTTCGACTTTCATGAAAAAATCATAATGAGTGACAAGGCACATTTTTATTTAGATGGATATTTTAATAAACAGAATTGTCGGTTCTGAGCAATGCAAAACCCTAAAATTATTTATCAGTCACCTTTCCATCCATTAAAAGTGACACTCTGGTGTGCAATTTGGTCATGAAGATTATTGGTCCTTACTTCTTTAAATGAAAACGGTAACTGTAAATGGGGAGCGATCTTGTGATATGATTGATAACTTTTTAACGCCACAGCTGCATGCTTTGGGCTTCATTAACATGTGGTATCAACTAAAAGGCGCCACATTGCATACAGCTTGAATTACAATGAAATTGGAGCAAGTAGTATACCTTCTCGGCGGACACCCGTAGTTATTTCGAAAAGTATGGGTGGAAACCGTTATAATTTATGAAATTACTTTTAACTTTGATTTTATTTGTGAGGAAACACTAAAGGTTATTTTTTGCTTTTACCTCCATGATATAGTATCTGAATGTTTACACAGATTTAAGTTGGTTTGACTTTTAAAGGAAGTGACTAAAGATTAGGTCTGCACCGGAGGTCTTTCGAGATTACATAAAATCAGCCGTCATGATTTTGAAGCTCAGATTCCGACTACGAATCAGGAATTGGGTTAATAATTTTAAATTTTTATTTGCTTTCATCCCGATCACAAGATTCAGTTTAGGGTCGCCACCGGTTTTATACTGTTCACATCGGTATAGAAGCCGACTGTGTTTAACCTAAAAATCCATCTGAGTATAGTATAGGAAGAACAAAGTAATTAAGTTCATACCATTAACTCATGAAGGGTTGGTTAAACAAATAATTGTCGTTAAAAGTTTCAAAAAATGCATCCATTAGTTACTTTATAAGTAATAAACCGATCATTAATAAATACACTGCGCCAAAAACACTAAGCTTAGGTCAGCATAACCTAAAAAATAATTTGCAAGTCAAAAGATGAGATAACCTACACAAGTGAGCACAGTTTTTATATTTTCAATGTCCAATTAAATTTAAAATATCTTATCGTTTAAGATAAAATTAAACTTTTTATGACATTTCAAAAAAAAAAACTATACTCCGAGGTACTTAACTGTATAAGCTAAAATTCAGATCTACTCAGAAATGCCTCTGTAAAATTTTATCAAGATATCTTGAGTGGTTCATGAGATACTGAATCATGTCCAAAATAAATTGGTTTTCAAATCGCTGTGCAACGTGACTAAAAATTTATTATTTAGTAACAGTTATTTTTATATTACAAACTTATGTAAAAATTACAATTTTTGAAATAAAATCAAGATTTGCCGATTTTCCCTAAAAAGTACAGATTTTTCATCAAAATCATTTGGCAGCCCTTCTCATAAAGGTTTACCTTTCCGTCTGAAATTGGAGATGGAGTCACAAAAAACACATAATACTCCATTTTGTGTTGTAGTGCGAAATAATTGTCGAAAGTGTAGTCTCACATTTTGATGACATTAGTGAACTGTATTCTTGTTTAGGTTTATGCGAACAAGGAACATAGAATCCACAAATGAGGGGAATTCAAAAATGGCACTATCTTTGCGGTTAAAAATTACGCCAAGCAAAAAATAGAAAGACCTTTGTTTGGTAAGATTATACGAGAAATCATTTCATTTTACGTATGTTTATAAATAGTACATATGAATATATTATTAACTCTATTGGTACAGTATTGTTCGAACCCTAAGCAACTTATTTTCTTTAAATAAATTTATTGAAAATATTTTTTTTATTTACTACTACACAATGTGTCTATAACCTAAAAATAACAACAAAAATTAAATTCCATTTCTTTGGAAGTTATAATAAAATAAAAACAAAATTAACTTAAAAATTCGCTGTTCAAAACCTAAGCAACCTTCAATATTTGGTATGATATCCTTTGTTTCTTACGACCTCAGCGCATCTTTTGGGCATAGATTCAATAGCTTCCCACTCTGATTTCTGATTTCATCAACTCCTGATTATTTTTAAAGCGTCGAGTTCCAACTCTCCGTTTTAAAATTTCAAAGAGGTTCTCTATGGGATTCAAGTCTGGCGATTGAGGTGGCCAATCCAAAACTTGAACCACATTAGCTGATAACCAATCCTTGACTAACTTCGATTAGTGTTTTGGGTCATTGTCATGTTGAAACACCCATCCAAGTGGCATTTCCCACTCAGCATAGTTAAGCATGTGAGTTGCTAAAATGTCTCTGTAAACGAAACGGTCAATTTTTTTTTTTAATTTCTACAAAGAGACCAACACCACTGGCCGAAAAACAAGTCCAAACTCTCACATCTCCACCCCCATGCTTTATTGTGGCTTTTGAGTACCGTGGATGTAGCCGCTTTCATTTTGGTCTTCTCACGTGGCAAACTTCATCTGAATTTAGTAAGTTATTTTAGATTCATCACTAAACAAAAACGTTCTTTATTTGGATATGGTTCAATCTATATGTGCTCTAGCAAAATCCAACATAAAACAATCAAAAAGCTGAGAAAATCAGAGACTTCGTTGCAATTAATCAAACAAACCTCTTTTTTAAATGCTTCTTAGTCAGCATAGGCTTCTTAGATGGCATGAAGCTCCTTAAGTTTTGTTCCAATAAACGTTTTCTTACTGTAGAAGAACTAATCTGAAGTTCAAGCTCATTCGCTATGTCTTTCGATGAAATACATGGATTTTTTTTAACTAGACGGAAAATTGTCTGGTCTGTTCGCTCAGAAGTTTTTCGAGGTCGGCCACCGCTATAGGCTTCCTCTACTTACCCAGTAGCCTTTATACTTTTTTATAAGTCGGGAAACTATTGATTTATTAATATTTAATTGGTATAGCAATTTGGGATTTACCGTTATTAGAAAGTTCAATAATTTTTAGCTTAAAAGCTGATCCATAACGTGCTCGCATGCATAAAATCAACCAAAACTATTGTTTTAATAGCAATCATAACGTTACTAAAATTTTTGTTGTTGTTTTAGTTAATATTCTCAACAAATGCAACAATGTAAAAGTTGCTTAGGTTTCGAACAGCGAATTTTTAAGTTAATTTTGTTTTTGTTTTATAAATTTTTCCAAAGATTTAAAATGTATTTTTTGTTGTTATTGTTCGTATGTAGACTATATGTATAATAATAAATAAAAGAGAAATTTTTCATTAATCTATTTAAAGAGAACATATACGACCATGAGTACTTACTGGGGAAAAGTTGCTTAGGTTTTGAACAGTACTGTATGTACATACTTTAAACCAAAACTTAGTTCTGTTTCTTTAACACTTACCAATTTTTCATTATTTCTGATCACTTGTATGTCACTTAAAAATATAAATCTGACACGATTTGCTTCGGAAACAATGTAGATTTTTACCGAAGCTCGAGCTTCGTGGTCAGCTAAATCTAGGGCTTCTATCTCAAATTTTAAATATCCTTTCATTTTATTTGTAACATAAGAATTTAATTTTAAATTTCCAGCATCCTTGTCTAATGTTAAAAGCTCTTCGAAATTTTGACCTAAATTTTCCCCATGAGTTTCATAAGATGATTGAGAGATTTTATACACAATGACGTCATCTAAGTCGGGATCTTGAGCCTTAAATCATAAAAAAATTATTTATATTAAATAAAAAAAAAACATTTTGATTCTTTATATACCTCAAAATTTATTATTTGTTTTCCTATTGAGTCCTTAGTTGTAATACCAGCCGCATAAACTGCTTGTGTAAATTTTGGCACATTATCATTGACATCGTTTACCGTAATATTTACTATTAAAGTATTATTTACACTATTAAAATTTGTTATTAGACCTTTTCGGCTATTAGAGACTTTGATCCGTATGCTAAGTTCTATTTTAGCTTCACGGTCTAAAGTAGTATTTAATTTTAAAAGTCTTGTTTCAGAGTTTAAAACAAACAGTTTGGCATCATTGGCATTAAAAGTTTCTAGAAAATAATATAAAACGATTTTAGTAAAATCACAAAATATTCAGACAAAGTAGTAAAATGATCTGTTCTTATACTTTAAACAAATCCTAAGCAAATGAAATTTTAAATGAAATGTACGCTGCACCATTGTTTACCATCTATAAAGTAATACAATTTGTAAGTTTCATCTTCATCAGCTAAGCCCTCATTTTTTGGATCATAAGCCTGCGGTATGTAACGTTCTTCAATAAGACCTTGTTCATTTTCTGAAATATTAAATTGAATGTGCTTTAAGGGAATAGTTAGAGGAAATTATGGAATGTCTTTAAAACTACGTACCAGTAAAATTAGTTTGAAAGGTGCTTTGTAAAAACATTGGATTGCCAAGCATATCAACAAACACTATCTTTAGATTTCTGATTTCCGAAGATGTACTTCCACCACCATCTATGGCACGCAAATTAATCTGAAATAAATTCAAACTGAATAATATTTAAACTGCTAAGGCTACATTAACGTTTTTATATGTAGATATTTCCTTAACAAGTTTACGAGTATTTCCAGTAACTGCAATTTTAAAGGAAGGAAAAGTAAAATGTTGGATAAAATCTTCCGTATTTAAAACTAGTTCTGGTTTGTTATTGGGTGAGGGGACGTGCGACCAACTTGGCAACCGTGTTGCTGAAGAACTAGCAAAGAAGGGGAGAATGCTTAACGAGGGTGCAATTGACACCTTCTGTGGCATGCCTCTCTTAGATCAGATGGTCTAACGAGTCGACATGTTTGATCGCTAGAATAATCTGGCCTTCTTTGGGTCAGGGCTGCTGCTCTACTACAGTTACCGAGGAGTCAATTGCGCAGTTACTGGGCACTGTCTGTATAAAACCCATGCTAGAAGTATGGATCTTCCTTTTAATAATTTCTTCAGAAGTTGTCAGAGGGAGGAGAAGACGGTGGAACACCTCCTCTGTCTGTGCGCCACTCTGGGGTATGTAAGACTGAAATATCTCGGCCAACGGTATTACGGCAACTTATCTGGTATATCATTACTGGGACCAGGTAGAATCAGTTCCTTTTTAAGGTGCAATGGGTCACAATGTCCGATTGTGGGATGAGCAAACTTTTTGGCCATTCGATCCGACATAGTGTCGAAAGACGTGTCATTTGAAATCAGCAAGACCGATCTATGTCCTTCGAGGCAGCGGGCTAAAAACAACGCCTACCTCTAGTTTGTATCGGACGGACAAACGGACATCGCTTAATTAACTTCGTTATGCATAACAACTCAGAATATGTATATACTTTATGGGGTCGGGAATGGATATTGTAGAAATTACATACGAAATTACAAACTTAGTTGTACCCGTTATCCGCCTTTTGTGGTGAAGGGTGTAACATAAACCAGTAACAATACGACAAAGTTTTAAAAATAATTGCCCTATTCACAAGCCCCCTAGTAAGTGCTAAGTGCTAACAAAATACAACGGTGCTAGCTGTGTTGTTGGTAATTTTCATGCAAACATGCGATACAACACTAAGTACTTTTTTTCATGTTTTTCAAACGTTGTATTTGTTTAAATGTTTTATGTTTAAATGAATTATTATTTTTGTGTTCATGTGTGTATTATATTGAATTAAAAGATATTTTTATTAGTTTTATTTATTTAATTTATTGATTTGATTGATTTATTAGAAAGTGGAATAGTCATTTCTGTTGTATATAGTAGGAGTGGGTATATTGGAAACATATGTAAAGGTTTGTTCTCTGCCAATATAAAAACTGTTCTTTAAGATTTACTATTGCTTTAATGATTCGATTTCTAATATTTTGTAGGGTACCGCCATCACCTATACCTTTCGCCAATTGTGTGAAAAACATCGTCATTTTTTATAAGGTTGAATATATAGGCAAATTCCTCTGGCTATAGTCGTATCATATGAAGAAATCTGTTTTCATCAAAATATCTTAAAACTCAATTATGCCATAATGATGATTTTGGTAGCCCTATATGTATACTTCTGCCACTGGAAAGCAGGTACATTAGGTTCATCCTAAAAATGTCTTGAATTTCAACCTCATCTTCTTCATCACCTGTATTAATTTTTTTCTTTTAAAATATATAAACAAAATGGTTGACTTGAGTCAACCATTAATATATCGAAACTATATTTTTCACACAAAAAATTTATTAATTTACCTTTTTCTGTTTTCTCCCCCATTTGGCTTATAAATAACACATGATGAATAGCACTTTTCTTCTTCTTATTTAGTTTTTGACGTATGAAGTACAGTGTACTATGGCACATTGATACAATGGTTGTTCACAAAGAAGTAAACAAAAGGTTATAGTAGTAGTATGCAATACTACATACACCTTAGCAGAGCTTGTGAATACGGCAAATAATGTTGATTTTTGCTAATTTTTTAACCCAAAAATTTAGAAAATATCTATGAACGAAAAAAAGTACAATATAACATTTTTTGATCAAAATACTTTGTGGGGTAGCAAATAAATAAAGGGTCCGCCAAATCACTTTTTTTATTCTGAAAATACTACATATAAAAAAACAACTGAATATTTTCTCAAATTTCTTTTTAATCTGAAAGTATAATCCTTCCGGTAAATAATAGAAAATAATTTCATTCAAATGGCTGCCTCGGCAGGCCATGCAGTAGTCTACACGATTGGTCCAATTTTTAAGCACATTATATATATATTTGACGACCCCCTACAAATAATAGTCCAACGAGGTGGCAAAACGACATCAGCTCTGCGGCTGATAATGCGATCTTCAAAAACAGGGCGGTTCAATTAGGCGTGCCATAACCATAGAAAACAGCTGTTGTTATGGAAAACACTGTACTTGATTATTGGTGACATGCCATAATGACATAGCCATAACCGTAACCATAGATATTAATTAAATTTAGATTTTTACCATAACCAGTTGGCTATTGAATTTGGGTATTAACTGTTTGTTTTTTTATTTTTGTTCTTATTTTTCACGTTCGCTGTGTTGTGTTGGCGGGTTTTAATTCATATTTTTCATTGAGCTGTTTTCTTAACAAACGGCACCACTATTCGCTGGCAGTAAATATGATTACATTTATGGCCATGGTTACGGCTATGGCGTTATGGTATGGCTCGTGTTATTTTACCTTAACTTATTACCCTTCCAATTTACTTTAAAGATAATTAAAGAACTTCTAAGAAAAATTGTCTTAAGGTTAAGCAAAAATTAATAAATTTACATACATTGTAAATACCAGCTGGCAGCAATTGTTTTACATAAAAATGTGCAGAATTCCTAGAATCTTTAATCAATTCGAAATATTTGTCATGGTCCACTAAAAAAAAATTAAGGATATTAAAAATTTCCAATAGGTTTGAAGTTTTTTTTAATTTTAACATTACCATCACTAGACATTTCAAAATGTACGTTACCGTATTCACCACCATCTGGATCATACACCTCGAAAGCTTTTAAACGTGTAATGCAGTCGGCCTGATATAGAGGTCTCAAAGGTTCTTGCAAAGAATAGCTGAAAATAATAAAATAAAATTTATTATTATTATCATTATTAATATAATATACCTTACTCCACTTATTTACTACAAGACCTTGGTTATAGAAAAAATAAAAGTCTTTTTAAGCCAAAAGTTAAAGAAATTTTTATAAAAAGCTTTGATAATCTTCTAGTAAATTAGTCGTAAAAAGTAGTATTTTAGACCTAATTTACAACATGCAATTCTTCTTGCAATTTTGCCGATAAAAGAAATAGAGAAAAAAGCGGTGTAGAAAATTCTACTTTTAATTGACTTGTACATAAATCTTTCGTTTAGAGTTTTATTTTGTCACATGAATTTAAATAACAAAGAATTTTGAATTCAAATATCAAAATATAAAATACAACTTTAAAAGACTAATGAAAAAATTGCATCGTGTAAATCTGGTTTAAACTATTTTTGGCAATTATCTTACCAGATTCTTATAGATTTTTGTTTGTAAGGAAAAATAATTTTTGGAACATGAAAGTTATAAGGTTTAATGTAAACATTATAAACCGATGAATTTCTAAGCGGTGGTGATCCATGATCAACGGCCATAATTTCAAATTCCCACAGGCCATAGTACCCTTTCAATGATTTTTCAGTTTTTAAGCGTCCAATGTAACTTCTTAAAGTTAAAATAGTAAATAAATCTCCATAATCTCGAACATTAGGATTGAAGTTTCGAACTAAAAAACAAAAGAAAAAAGACCTATAAAATTGCAAGTTATTAAATTATTGCTTTTTTTTGTAAAGAAGATTAATGAGATCTTCGGCTTAAAGTATGTCTTGAATTTTCTATACAAAATTTAGGTAGAATTTACTGCTGAACTATATGAGCAGTAGCGAAGTGGCCATTTGGATATGAAATTATGAAGGAATCAACTAAAATCAATGTATGTTAGCACAATTAATATTCCACATATTCCACAAATTTGCTGTCAAGTGACTTTTAAACGCTTTTAGCTCTTTACTTTATTGTAAAAAAGTAGAGCAATTATCCCTTCTGTTACTTTTGTACCCAGTGACGCAGTCTTAGATTTTTTTCGTGACATTTTTTTCTCTTTTTGATTACCGCTGACCCGAAATTTCTCTTTTTAGCTCCTCTTCAAAAAAAAGGTGTTGTATTGGGCTATGCCGAACCTCATACGCCCTTTACCTCCTATGTAAATCTAGTTTAGTAAAGTAACTATAATAAAAAAGGAAATATTGAGAATAAAATAAGAAAAAAATTTAAGTACTACATATATATATATATTTACATAAAAATGCTATTGGCTCTTAATGGGTGAAGGCTTTTTAAAAATTTTTTAGTATTTTCTTAAAGATCTCTTCAAAAGCTATTAAACGATACTTATATTGTTATTTTACAAGATTTGAAAATTCCAGAGGCCCGTAACTCGGAATATATGGGCAAGCGCCAATTTTTTCACTTGATGTTTTTTCTTTCTTATTTTTAATTTCGTATCGCTCCATATATATATTGTTACGATTATAAGATCTGGCATCCCCTGTTGTTGTTATCCGTATGAGCGTGGTGAATAAGTTAATTCAACTAATGGTGTGGGTATAGAATAAAAACCACAATTAGCTATTAAAAGCTGAGCAGCCTCAATGGCTACGTTGGTAGAGGTGCGTGCTGCAAGACTGGAGGTCCTAAGTTTGATCCCGCGTTCGGACATGCGTACAACAGAAAATAATAATTGTTGTAAAGCAATTTAAAAAATTAACAAAACAGCAGTACAAAGCTCTCGAGAAGCAAGAGAAAATTAGTGTGTAAAGCCATCGCAGATATTTAGTGAAGACGTCAAATTTAATATAAGAGCAACAGATAATTGTCAAGAAGCATTTTATAATAAAAATTTAGAGCAATAGCGGTTAGTGCGGAGAAGTGTAACAGCGTAACAACAAATGCATGGCAGAAGTGTATTGTGGCTATTGGATTAAAGGGGATGAGTGGCTTGGATAAAAGGAGTAGTGGAGATGTCTGTGGATGGTTAATGTTACTAAACAAGGCATCGAGTAGTTCATGTCTCGCCGGAGTAACACAGTAGTGTAGCGTGGATGGTTTCGTTTGTAGTAATAACGCATCTTTAGTAAATACGGGACCAAGGGTTCACAAGACCGGTAGTATCAAGAAGTATAGCCAGAGAAAGCCATAAAGTTCGAAGGCAGAATTTATAATGAGCCACAGTGGTATTTGCAATTAAAAGAATCCATACGTTTGTTCTAAAATGAAAAAAAAACGTAACAATATATATATATATATATATATATATATAAAATGAAAAAATAAACGTAACAATATATATATATATATATATATATATATATATATATTGTTACGTTTTTTTTCATTTTAGAACAAACGTATATATATATATATATTTTTACTCGTCAAATCAATCAAAAGAATCCATACGTTTGTTCTAAAAGGAAAAAAAAAACGTAACAATATATATATTTAATCATTAACACAACCACCTTCAGGAATACAAGCGAAAGTTGAAGAAAGATATGGACAGTGGTGGTGTTTTGTCCTCTGCCTTGAACCGAGCGTGCTGAATTGCTCAATTGAATTCGCTACGCATAAGAACTCAAAATATATGTAAGTATATACTTTATGGGGTCGGAAATGGATAGAGTAGAAATTGCAAACGGAATGACGGACTTAGATTTACCTATTTCAAGCTATGGCGAGGGGTAAAAAAACGTTATTATAAAATCTTAAATTTTGTTTTACATTTTCAATGAAAGTGACAAGAAAAGTTTTGTAACACAACCATGGTTTTTAATTTTTACGAGGTCTAACTCATGATCTTCTACCAGTGCCAATTAACTTATTGTATTGTGGGCCATTCGAAATAAAGAACTTATAGCAAGATTTCTTATAAATTCCGGATAAAATTGATCAGTTTTTTATTCCGCTTAGACAAAATATCCTGGAATTATACAAAAAAAGTTTGGATACAATATATTTTATTAGTCCAAAGATATACAAATGTATATGTATAACATGAAAGTGAAATTCGTGTAAAAAAAAAACATTAAACAAATATTTAAAAACAGTTTTACTTTGAGTTCCTTTCCATTTCTATTGCATTAATCAACTTAATTACCTGGTTTTATAGATAATATTTCATAAGTGAGTTTCGAATTAGGCGTATTTGGTTCATCGCAATCCTTTGCCACAAAATCGGTCTCAGATATCGTATTCTATAACAACAAATAAAAATAAATGCGTCTTATAAAATAAACTATTATATTTACCATTTGATCGGCTTCGGAAAATTCCGCTTTAAAACGATTTCTTTCGGGCATTGCAGGGGCATTGTCATTAACATCCCTGAGAGTAACATTAACAAATGTGGATATTTGATTAACGGCTGGAAAACAGAAAGAAAACATTAGCAAAGAAACATATAAGATGAAGATCATTTTAACTTACGTCCATAGCCAGAATTAATAAAATTAAAATTATCTTTTATATCTATAGGAATATAGTGAAAGGCGTTACCCATATCACGATCCAGTGCAAAACCGTTGCGTAAATTTACTTTTATTTCCCCGCTTGTGCTATTTATTTGAAAGAAATTATGTAAATCTTGTAGACCAGTATTAATGGTAAATTCCAAACTGTTATGGGGACCTAAAGAAAGAAAACGAATGGGGAAACCTTTAATAATAAATTTAAAATGAAAATCACACTTTCTAAGACTTACTGTCTCTATCACTATCGTAAGCTTTTATATAACCCACTACAGTTCCGGTAGTGGCATTTTCAAAAACATATACCTGCTGCTCGAACTCATCCAAAGTTGGTACTTGATTGTTGATATCTGTGACAGAGATATTGAACTGCAAAAATGATTTATAAGTTCTGTATTTCTTTAAAACTTTCTTCTTCTTACCTTTCCCTTGGTCTCATGCAGGAAATCACTTACGATTATCTCATATTCTAAATGATAAATTTTAGGTGTATCACATTGTATTAGTCCAACAACTTTGATCACACCGCTTGTGATATTTATGAAAATTAAGCCATTTTTTGTGAATTCACCAATAGGTCTGTAATGTTTGTAAGAATATGTTTACAACTATTTAATAAGTATTTGTAAGAACAAGTTTTTTACTATTATAAGAAAGTTCTCTTGCATTATCTTTTATAAAACTTCGAGAATATATTATTCGATTTGGTTATTAAAAACTTGTGAACGTTTGTATCGAAATCACAACATTGTCGTGTTATAAGTTCACATTAAGCATAACAAAGTGTTATATTCGGCCTTTTTTTCACTAAAACTTTAAAAAATACGATAGTATCTATCAAATGTGCCGACTATCGATTGTTTTGCAGTTCAATTTAGTGGTTGAGGATATGCCATACGCTTTTCGTTTTTTTTTCTCAACCTTTTTTCAATTATAGTTATTATACAGAAAGTTAGCTTTAGTTTGTTTTAGCTAGTTAATCTTTAATTGTTGGTTAAATCTGTATTGTAGTGTGACTGATCGGTTAATGTTACTATCACATAAGTACTGTAATAAACAGTCTAAATTGTCGACACACTGGCATTCACAACAATAAGCTCATGTTACATTGTACACATGCAGTTGAGTAAACCAACAGCCAAGTGGTTTGCAAAATAATGCAAAGATCAGCATTTTCTCATTGCACATAAAATATTTGTTCTATTAAAGTAAAATTGTAAGAACAGAAATAATAAGAATTTAATAATTCCACTCAAACCTGAATTTTGTAAATTACTCAAAATTCTTGATTGCCTAGTATTTTACTAAAGTTAAGATATGGATAAATTAGGTTAAGTATAGAAATAAGAGGTTGAGTGTAATTTGTAAAAATACTCAACCAAATAGTATATAAGAAGAACAATTTGTTAGAATGGACAAGAATTAAATAAACATCGCTAAGAAGCTCTAATCGCGGAGCACTAAGCTAAGAATTAAATAAACATTTTGTTTTGCTACGTTTAAACACTACAGTATTTTATTTATTTTTTTATTTTGATTACATATAAGAAACTATTAAATACAAAAAGTAAGATATCACATTTTTTGTATCACGAGTACACAGAAAGTTAAAAACCTATTTGTTTTATCTAGTTATTCATTAATTGTTGGTTAAATCTGTATTTTCTTTATTTTTTGATTTTTGATTACATATAAGAAACTATTAAATGTAAAAAGTTAGATATAACATTTTTTATATTATAAATCGTCGTTCGTAATGATATGTTTTAGAAAAGGTTAAATACATTTGTAAAAATAGTGGTTATGCTTTTTGGCCAAATATTTGATTAACCTGACCGCACCTAAACATTAACATGAGACCGTCGGCTGGCAATATCAAATATATTGCTCGCTGTAACTGAGTTAACCGTCTGAAGTTTGACTCAAACCACCTCGCATTAGCGGTAAGTAATAGGAGGCTAGCTTGGTCTTGTCTTTACTAGGAGGCTGGTTTGGTTACGACAAGAGAACTCTGAGTACTAGTTGATCTTCAGTTTTAATAGAAACCTAGCTAAAAAGAAGTAAACTGGTTAATTTCTAAGATAAAAACCTCTTGCACAAAACCAAGAAATTTGGTTGAATGTAATCAAGGTACCTTAAGCTTTAAAACAGGTTCCGGATACTTGAAGTATCATTTGGCCGAAATAAAAAACCAAAAAGACGGTAGTTGCAGATTGTGACAGGAAGAGGCAGAGCGCCTCTCTGACGAGAATGGAGTCAACAGGTATCGGTCGATAGTCAAAATTACCTCAGTCGAAAGTAAAGGCTTGTGCAAGAAAAACTGTGTCAGTCGTAAGTTTTTAATCGGATGCCAGAAATCACTGAAAGGTATTTGTCTTCGATAACTAAATTTCAATTCTTTATTTTGGATTCAAAATCTATTTTTTATAATTTTAATTATAATAATTCACTTTTATACATTTTATAAGCGATCGCTCAGAATGCTAGTCCCCTTCTACAATGTAGAACTTAAAAGGTAGACAGACAAAGTTTGTAGGCGAGGGGTTGAAGTGTTAGAGTGTGTAGTACACGACCATCATTTTTTGTTTCTCTTTTCGACTCTTCATAACTATCATGTTGTTGCTTCATGCAATTTTTCTAATTTCAATATCATTTCAGTGTTACTGACTCTGTTGCAAAAAATCAAACAGAAAAACAGCGAGAAATAATGGTAAAAGAAACAAAAAATTCTATCTGTCTAGTAATTTCTCACTTTTTTGTTTTGTTTTTTAGGACCAGCACTCAGGGGATGACTAGAAAATTAGGTTATGGGAGGGGGATGTCACTGAAAGTGAAAGGAAAGACCTTCGCAGGTAGTTTATTCCACATGCGAACTGCTTGCATAAAAACGAATTTTCTTTGTAATGCTTAGAACGATTCTCTGGCTAATCGACCACAAAAAGAAGCGATCTTGTTGTTGAGCGTACGATATTACGGTTTTCAGAAACAAGTTTCCTGATTTCACAAGACCAAATTCCGTTCTAGTAACGATAAAATCATGAAACACACCCCACATTGCGTCGATGATCTAATGAATCAATGGAGCTGGACACCCTACTGTCACCGATGAGCATCTTCGTTCTCTCCTACACGCGGTAGAGTAACTTCAAAATAGTCTTTAAAGTACCGGCCAATATATGAGAATTGTTTACTATTTTCGGTCTAATAAAGGTGATATAGATAGCGGAGAGATCAGATGGATTGAATTATTTCTTATACCGTTTCAGAAAATCTAGACATTTGAATGCTTCTTTTGCGACCTGAAAAATATGCTTGTTCTGAGCATATTCAGCCATATGCCTGTGTGAAAGTACTGTATTTTCCGAGCGTTAAACTGAACCCTGTACTCAAAGCCCAATTCGGAGATTGCCAAAAGATCGGTTCAATTTCCGGAAGGCTTGGCCTATTGCGAAATGAATATGAATGGCATTTGCTACTGTCATCTGCGAAAGAATAGATACGCTAATAAAAGGTTTATGCAAGTTCAAAATAGAATGCGAAAAATTTCTTCCCATCAATTTTAACATTCCAAAAAGAGACTTTGTTTTCGAATAATTTGAGTAATTCAGTTTTTAGCATAAAAATTCATTTTTTGGGCTCTAAACCGATTTTTAAAATTTTATTTCTAAATATTCCACTGTCAACTTGTATTTAGGTTAATTTTTTGGTTTACGGTTTTTTAGACATAACTCTTTGACACTTCGCAAACAAACCTTTTATGTTATGGCCAAGCTATTTGCTACTATAGAATTCTTCTTATAATAATTAATTGTGGATTAAAGCAGAAAGTTCTCTTCACGCTGTTTAAAGCGCATTAAAAGTGTGTGTGTTTATAAGATTATTTGCTTAATTTATATCGCAAGCCAGATCTGGCAAATACAACCTTTCTTCAACGGTTACAAACAAAAGGAAATAAAAAGTTTACAAAAAGGCAATTAAAAGTTACCTATTAAACAAGTGTTTAGAAAGACTCTGGCAATGCTGGGCATCATAAACTGGTAGATTTATACTTTAACTAGCTTTTCCCGGGGAGCTTCGCTACCCCAATGAGAATATTCGTACAACGAACACTGTTACAAGCAAGTTTTTAGATTAATTTGGAATTTAGAGATTTTCTTCTGCCTATTGGACCGTATGAATCAAGACTTTCTTCAAACCCACTTACCATTTTTTTAATCGCCGTAAATATCCGTTTTAGTCATAACTCACAAACGCGTCGACCGAATTCGTGCAAACCATAATTCATCTACACGACCAAACAAGCAAACCTTAAAATTTTAATCGAATTCGGCTTGACTGTTCGTGAGTTATAAATTCACAACACACTTTCAACAATTTTTTTTATATATAAGACTTAAAAGTTATTTGAAGCTTAGTGCTTCGAATTAGAAACAAACTTATTATTAATTACAATACCTTATTTTGTAGCTTATATTATTGTTTCCCGCAGCATCTATGTCGTACGCCTCAATTGTTCCTATTGTAGTCAATACATTCTCCATTTCCGTAACACTACGCGGTTCCTCAAGAGTTCCAGGAACGAATTGAGGTGGATTGTCGTTAAGATCATCGATTCGTACTGTCAAAACAGCTAAAATTTTAAAATTAAATTTTTGTATAAGTTCACATAGAAGAAGAGCGAAGAAGTCTTTAGTATACCTGTTGTCGAATCTTCATTTATTTCCTGATTTAAATCTCTAACTCTGATGGTCAAAAAAATGGTATCATATTTCTCATAATCCACTAAAGATACAAATTCGTTATTTATCTTCAATTGACCATTAACAAAATTATTATTGAGAATTTGCCTTTCGATTATAAAGCATTCGACAAAATGATTTGGGTGAACTTCTTGGCCTCCTTTAGTGGCATACGATTGAGACCATAAAATTTCAAAAGTTAAATCTGCAGTAGTGTCTGGATCTTGAGTCTCAATTTTGTCTGTTATAAGTGTTAATGCAGGAGAATTTTCCGTTATGTTCACGATAAGACGGGGCTGTAATAATATTTGCGTTATAAAAACATTAAAAAACTTATAAGAAATTACTTACCAATCTCAGTTCGGGTGTTTCGTCATTAACATCTAAAACCTTAATTCGCAACTGAGTGTAGGAATTATGCAGATTTTGATTGTATTCCGTTGTTAAAGTATCTTTTGCTTGTATTTGCAATATCACCAAGGATTGACGTTCAAAGTCCAATGCATTGCTTTTACTTAGACTTATTAATCCTGTAAGAGGATCTATTGAAATACCTTGTATGTTGCCCACAATTGAGTGTCTTAAAATTAAAACGAAAACTTTTGGATTTTTATATTTCTTGAATATAAAATACTTACATTACTTCGTCTCCTATATCTCGATCATTGGCCTGTATTTGTATGAGATTAGTTCCCGTGGTAGTATTTTCATAAATTTGTATGTCATATATCTCATTTTCAAATATGGGCCACTCATCATTCCAGTTAATCAATTCAATAGATAAGGAGACTTCATTAACGTGCAAAACATTTTCAATTTCGTTTACAATGATCTGGATTAAATGCAAAAAATATATTTACGAGTATAAATAGGTTACTTAATCACATAAATGAAAAACAAAGATTAAACTAAGATTTAGCTAAAAAAAATAAGCCTTAAACAAGTAAGAGTGCTATATTCGGCTATGCCGAATCGTATACACCATTCACTATCGATGTAAATCTAGTTTAGTGAAGTAACTCCAATCAAAAAAGCAAGTATTAAGGCGACAGAGAATTAAACAATAAGAAAAAAATTTAGTACTATATTTGTATGTATATATATAAAATCGTATGTGTGTTTGTTTATTTGTTTGTTCCTTATAGAAGATCAAACCTCTTAACCGATCTTCCTGAAATTTTCACAGTATTTAACTGGAACTCTCGGATGAATTACTACTACTTTTTTCAGCCACTTTTTTCAGTTACCTCTACCACGTGGATTTTAACAGATTTTATAATGTATATAAGAATAACTTCGCCATTTGTGGACTAATTTTTAAAATTATTTTTGCATATGGAAAAGATCCACTAAATTATTTGGTTTTCTAAAAAAGTGTATGGGGGGCAGCATAATAACTGATTATCAAAAAACTTCGTTATTTGTGGACCAATTCTCAAAATTTTTTTGCATATGGAAAAGGTCCAAAAATTTTATTTTTGTTTTGGAAATTGTATATGGGGGACAGGGTGTCGCAAATGGTCCGCCACAATAATTGATTATCAAATGACTTCGTTATTTGACGAACATTTTTAAAACTCTTATTGCATATGGAAAAAGTACACAAAACCTTTTTTGTTTTTGGAAACTCTGTACGGGCCCACCACAATCATTGATTATTAAATACCTTCGCCATTTTTGGACCTATTTTCAAACTTCTTTAAGCATATGTGTTTGGTTATTTATTTGTACTTTATAGGAGATTAGGCCTCAGGACCAATCTTTCGGAAATTTTACAACAGGAAGTTTACGTATTTTCAATATAAATTAATATAAATATTATAATGAACCTACTTTGTGCACATATGTATGTATGTACATATGTACACCAAATCATATTTTCAAAAATTTTCAATTCTACTGATGATTGAATTGGCACTTATGAAGAACCGGCATATAGAGAGCAAAAAAACTATAACAGAAATCAGTCTTCAATATTATAAATTTCATGAGAATATCATGATATGTTTATATTTGAAGGAATTAAGCACGAATGAAGTAAATTAAAATAAAAAAGATTCCGAATAATAAATTTTCATTAAGTGATGTTTGAAGTTTGGCCAATTATTCTGGTATTTGTAAAAAATATGCTTTATGCTTGAGCTAATTGGACCTACAAACTTAAGGTAATTAAAACAGTTTTAATTACAAATTTCACCCGACGTTTTGTCGATTGTTTGTCGACTTTCTCAAGGGTTTTTGTCTATAATTTATTAAATTAAAATTATGAAATATAAAAACATTACAATATTATAATATACATAAATACATATTTAAATCATTATTTTTTAACTTACAATTTTATTAATTTAAATTACATTTTTCATTAAAACAAAACAGAAACATAAAAACAATGTTACAACAAACTTCAAAAAACATGAAACACATAAGTTTATGTCGAAGATCAGCTAATAGCGACTCTATACTCGTAGCTTTACCCCTATCACACTGGCAAATTTTACTTTGCAAAGTTTTGATTTTATGTGAGAGAGAGGGAGAAAGCATGAAGAACAGTACAGACTTTGATGTACTCGCAAAGCTGCTTTGGTTTTCTTTCGTTGCTTATACACAGTTGTATATATTTACATATACATATAAGCACCACATACAAAACGTCCAAAAATAAGGAACGATCAAAGAGAAGAAAACAAAAATTTGTAAAAGAAAACTTTCTGTGTCTGAACACGAAACAAAGTTTAAAAGAAAATTAACAAGACTTTGTCAAAGTAAACTTTGCTAGTGTGAATTCAGTCCTTGCATTGATGTTGTCGGTGTCGTCTTTCAATTTGAAAGTTTCAAATTCATTGTATTTTCTATCTTCTTCTGAATGTATAAGCTTTCTTTAATGTACATATCTCTTTTTTTTCCACTTTCTCTTTATCCAATAATTTTAACTTTGTCAAAGACAGCTGTGTGATCAGTTTTTTGTATATGTTGAGCCAATGCAGTTGTCTCCTTTCTTTTAGTAATGTCCGCTTGATGCTCAGCTATTCTTGTTGACAAAGTTCTCTGCATTTTGTTGTCCCATTACACTTACATGGTATTTCGTAAACAATGTCATTTTGTTGTTACTTATTAATTGGCGCCTTAATTTTCGTAAATATTGTATTTATTTTGTTGTTTGGTTTATGGGCAAAACTAATATTGTTGTTATTTGTAATTATGTTACGTATGTATATTTCTGTTGTCTGTTAAGCCAGGAATGTATTTTACACTATAAAAAGTACAACTTCTATTATCATTATCAATTACTTTATTTGATGTTTTGCTTTTAATTCGGTGTTTTACTGTCTTAATTAACTTTCTTATGAGGTAATTAGGAAAACAATTGTTATTTAATATATTATAAATTTTCTGCATATTATTATTATGGAATTATTGGTCGCTGATTTATAAGACTCTTTCTATAAAGCTCTTTGCTGTGTTAATAATATGATTCTTTGATTGTGTTGTATTATAATTCGTTAATTTGTCAGATGCTGTTTCCTTTGAATACCAATCAAGAATATTTTTGTCTGATGATCTGATCAATTTAGCATCCAAATATGTGATTTTTTTCTGCTCTTCGAATTTGAATTTGGGGTGATGATTGTTAAATGTTTTAAAGATTTCATATTGATTATTAATTAAGTAAATTTTCTTTATGTGTACATATGTTTGTAGGTATGTACGTGTACATGAATTCCAATAAAAACGTTTTTTGTTAAATTTTTATAACTAACTATTTTTTGCGTGCATAAATTAATCTTTCGTTCCTGAGATTTCTAATTTGTAGTTTTTATGTTTTCCACTCTTATGCTGAACGAACGAAATCAACGTTTGTTTTTTTATCGCCGCCAGCAAAACTATTATTTTTAGGACGTGAAAGAAAAACCGAAAAAGAAAAATTCTTATGCTAGTAATCAAGTTGGGTGTTTTGCCTACAAATTATACAACTTCCGTGCAATCGCGCAGCACAACTTCATTTTATATAGAAGCCATTACAGTAAAGATGTTTACCGTTATTGTTGCGTATGTTCTAATCGATGAAGGGTTTGACCAAGAAGAAAAAGAATGCAAACAAAAGTTAGGAAACAAAATATTTTACAATCATCTTTAACTCTTTTGTATTCATTTAATAATTTATTGTAACTTTTATTGCAAATGTTTTTATTTTTATAATTTTCATTTCTACAGTTCCACAATTGCACGGATTTCATATAAATCCTCCTTTATTTATATATTTATTTTTCGTTGAATGTATAGAATACTTTTGCGCTGTGTTTTGCTATGTTGCTACCAGCGTTGCCACACAAGAAATTGACTTCCTACCAATAATTTTCAAAAATCCTACCAAAATCGTTCACAGCCTACCAAAAATTTAAAAATGCGTCTCTTGCACATAAACTCTGTTATGCTCACATGTTTTTTTTTCGTAATTGTTGAGATGGAAATTTGTGTTTTGGTGATTTTTAAGATGGATGTTATGATTTAAAATAGTTTTAGAGCATACTATGCAGAATGAACACCCATCCCTTTCCTGGAGCCAATCAAATTCGCTCAACCATTCGGTTCTAAATTTTTTTTTACTGTTTCTTTACATGCAATATTAGTATATATTTATGTAATTAATAGGTACATATATACAATTAAAAAAGTTTACTTACTTTTCCATTTTGTCTGTTAATTTTTTTAATACAAACACTTGAAAATAAGCCTTCACTCAAAAATATTGTTAATTTAAATTTCATAATATTGTTCGCGTTTCTTAAACCAGAGATGGTTATAGCTTTAATCATCTTTATGCAAAAAAGCAGAGATGTTTTTTATTAACCTAACAGTTTTTGAAAACAGTGGTAAAACTATTCACAGTTTTTGTTTATTTAATTCAAAGTTATTTTTTTATTTTATGTTCTGAATTTTTAAGGTAAAAAATTTACTTTTACTAAAAAAATTGCTACAGGAGGAAAACCTACCAAAAACTTAAAAAAAATGCAACAAACCAACCAAACTACCAAACTGTTTTTTAAAAACGAAAAACTACCGATTGGACCAAAGCGGCAACGCTGGTTGCTACTACGAAAATGAAAAGTAAAATGGAATAATGTTGTGCGACATGTTTACTAATGTTGCGACTGTGTTGTACAACTTGCCAAAAAATCAAAACTTTTTGATCTTTCGAACAACCAACACGCAACTTCATACAACTACACCACAAACATTGCAATCTGTTGTACAACCTTCTCAAGTTGTACAACAGGTCGCAACGTGTATGGCTTGCATTACAGACATTTAGCTCGGCTGGTTAAGTTTCTTCTGTTTGCGTATGTATACACATATGTAAATGTAAAAATATGTATAGATGTATCGATAGAAGTGAATGCTTACATTCATGCGCATATGCAAACAACGTGCTGACAAATTACTATGGTTACTGTAACGGGCAAATATAAAGGAACAAACGTGTTACTGCCGCGCATTCCCATGATACCAACAGATTTGCCATTTTATTTTAAAATTTCAAGGTCAATCCCTGCAAGTTTGTAGCTTAAATTTGTCAAGCGCTACATGCTTTCGTGTTGGAAAACCCAATGATTTGTTTGTTCATGCTCCACATGGACAAACCCAAAATATTGTACATTCTAGAGCGTTACAGGAGTAAATTTACAATAAAATAACTTTTCTAGCTACATACACATATAAACACTTTTTATTTCATTCTATATTTAAGGGGATAGCAAAGCACACCGGGTTGAGCTAGTTTTACATAAAAATGCCATCTTATTTTTTAATTCTCTATCGCCGCATATATTTGTTTTTTTTTTTTTTTTGATTGGAGTAACTTCATTTTAATTTAAAGGAAGCTTGAAACGATGCGATTTAGTTACATTATTTATCAATTTTCAGGAATTGTTTTCGTGACATTTTTGCAAAAAGAGATAAGAAATATTTTCATTTCAGTTTTTGGGCGAATTAAATTCATTTTAATATTAAATTTAATTAAATTTATTTTAATATATATATATATATATATATATATATATATATAATTTGATATATTCTAGAATGCACGGTAAGCAAGGACATATTGGATCATTTAAACTAGGTCTTAGTCTTTTGACTCTGCTTAATCCATGAGAGACTTTTTATATATTTATTTTTGACCTAGAAAAGATTTTTAACAAACTTTTTTCTTCAGAAATAGAAAACTTGTTGTAAATCTCAGGGTTTTGGCTCCGCTAGAAGCCAACATGAATTTTTAATTTAAAAAGCCGAATATCTCCTTAACTATAAAAGATAAAGCTTAGCAGTGTTTTTAAGAGCTTGTTATGCAATATCGCCAGAATTTAAAATGTTCAAAATCTGGGCTAAAATAAAAATTTGGCATGCTTTGCATGAATTGTGTGAAATACAATTCCACTAGCTGTTTAAATATAACATAATTATTTCCATTCTAGCTCCAAAATTTTCACTGTGAGAAGCTTATCAGTATAAAGTGAAAAAAGGAAAATAACATGAGCATAAATGAAAGTAATGTAAGAAAAAAAAATAAAATACATAAATAAATTTATTACCTTCAGTTCGAATTGTCTCCAGTTTTCATTTTCATAATCTAATTGATCGGTAACAGTTAACGAAAAATCCGTCAGCTGATAACCGCTATTTGGAATTAAAGTAAATGCCTCGGCATAATTAATTTTGCCAATAGGATTTTTTAGAAACACGTTGTATGTAGCATTTGTGCCCTTAAAAGAAGTATTATTTTTAGAAGTTTTTTTCTGTTCTAAAAATGTTATGAAGTTTTCTTACTAAATCTAGATCCTCTACAAAGAATTTATTCAAAGGCAATGTTAAATGTTTTGATTCGAAAATGCTTATGACTTTCGGTTCCAAAGTTATTTCCGGCTTATGATCATTTATGTCTTGAACTATTAAAATCGTAGAGTTTTTAATAAGCCACGAAGGATCATGGCATTTGTAGGCGCAAGTCTAGAAAAATGCCTGTAATATTTTGAAAACTTTAGAAAACAATAAAAATTACTCACGTGAAAAGTATAAATTTGTTTATTTAAAAGATCGCGATCTATGGGCTGGATGTGTAAAATTCCAGTGGAAGAGTTTATAGAAAGTAGATCAGAATCTAAAAATTATAAGAATTTATTCACATAATTTTTTATAATTTTACAATCATTTTTCACTTACAATCTTCTTCAAATTCCAATCTGTAACAAATGGGTTTATCAATACCAGTATCACCATCGATGGCTTTTAAGCTGAAGACCTTTGGATATCATTAGGCTTACGTGTTACTAGATATCATTATTTTCTGGTTTATTGTAATTACCTGTTCCTGTTTCTCATTAAATGTAGCGGTAGTTAGAGGTCGTACCCATATGGGTGCACGATTTGGTAAATCGATTACTTCCAAAATGGCAAATATACCACCCGTATTATTGCTGGCATCATAGACTTTCACATCAATATTATAAATAGCTTTCTCTTCGTAATGCAACTCGTGTAATATTCTACGTAAATTAAAATTTTAAATCATACATTTTTATATTTTTTTTAAGGAGTATTAAAACATACTTTAATTTATATTGCTTTTCGTAGGTAGAAGTCTCTCCATATTCAACAAATTTAAACATTTCGTTATAATTTCCTTTAGCTTCGATACGAATACTATTACGGTCCATACCATCAGGATCGTAGACGAAGAATGTACAATCCGAAATATATTTTGAATGTAGTTCCTTAAAATTTGTAAAATTTATTATAATTTTTTTTAATAAAATTATTTATACATAAATGAAAAAATTTGGTAAATTATTTTATTTATAATTTTAAAACTCGCAAAACACTTATGTAATAATTTCTTATAACTTTTGTAAGCCAATGATGTCGAAAATAAGATTTGGCAGTCTTTTATATAAAGTATATCCGCCGGAAAGGTAAACTATATTGTTTTGCCTCCATTTTGGTAAGCATTGGTCTTAACAGTTCATATTTGGCAGTCGTAAAGTACACACATGATAAATTTATCATAGAAAAATATTTAATAAACCAATGAGTTTTAGTCGTCAAAATATCAATCATCCATTACTGTGACGATGAGAAAGTTACGTTAAATTTTTAAGAGAAACAACGTGCCAACGTGGTTATGTAAATAAACAGAATAGTCGGTTCTGGGCAGTGAAGGACCCTCAAATTATTCAACAGTCACCTTTGCATCCATTAAAAGTGACAGTCTGGTAAGCATTTAGTCAGGAGAAATAGTTGATCCTTACTTTTTTTAAATGAAAACGGCATAACAGTAACTGTAAATGTTTGAAATGATTGAAAACTTTTTAACAGCTGCATCCTTGGGCTTGATTAACATGTGGTATCAACAAGACGGTGCCAAATCGCATACACCCAGGATTATAATGGAATTGCTGCGAGACCTGTTTCCACAACAAGTTATTTTAAGAAACGGTAATATTGATTGTCCTCTACGGTCGCCTGCTTTGACTGCTCAGGACTTCGTTATGTGGGGATATCTGAGAAGCAAGGTTTATGCAAACAAACCAGATGAAATTATTGAAATACCGTGGAAAGTTTGTGAGAATGTAATGAAAAATGTGCTCAAAAGGGCTCGCATTCGTGAGGCTAAAAGAGGCGGACATTAATCTGATATTGTATTCCATAAATAATTGCCGACATTAAATAAAACGTTTATCAGTATAAGATCCATTCTCTTTCATTTAATTCAAAAATATAAACAAGGTTGTATACCTCCCTGTATTTACCGTTGTGGCGCTTTTGGTTTTAAATTGGAAGATAATTTTTTGGACACTAAAAAAATTTTTGCCTCGTGTTTTTAGATACTTGTGTGTCAAAATATAAAAAAAACTTTTAAAAATGTATCTAATTAAAGCTGTTTCAAAGATCAGGCTTGATTTGTCAAAATTTTTTTGTACAGAAAAAATCAGTGACAACACTGTTTGCTAAGCGCGATGCTTTCGATGACTTGGTCCGAAATATATGGCGTTATTCCGTTAATATAGTTTATAATATTGATCCAAAACTCATTTAAAGAGACAATGGGGCTTTACGTCGTATGGTCGCAATGGTCAAGTGTAAATCTTTATACACGGGTTATTGCTTGGTCTAATTTCATGGATTGTGCTCTACCAAATCTTATCATGGTGCGACTAACCCCACGTGTTTACAATTTCCACTCGTTTGGAAATGGTAAACTTAATGCAAAAATTTCATCAGCTAAATTTTACATTTTAAAAGCAATCATTGCTATCAAGTCAATCCTAACTTGAGACGACCGACATTTCAGTAACTGTGATTAGATCACAAAAAATCAGTGGTCACTACAGTGGCTGAGTTTATCAAGTAACAGTTCCGCTTAAGAACGTTTCTTTTTTATTTGCACATATACGAACTTAAATTTGACAACAGCTCTTCTCTTTCCAAACTTCATACAAACATAAATATGTAACAAAAAATGTGCTGTGTGCTTATTTCATTTGAACATATAACCAATCGGTGATCCCGAATTCGATATTTCTGGGCAAATTTAATTATAGCTGCTTTGAATGTTAAGAAATATCTTTTCGTTTATGATAACTCTTTGCATTAAATATTATTTAACATACATACATACATATACATACATATGCACATACATATGTACTACATAGTTCCTATATAAACATGTTTGCTTGAATAATAATTCTTGCAAAAAAACCCGACTTCAAAACAGAATTTATATGTGTATCTAAAATGGTTGAAAAGTATGGCCATATACATCAAACTACATTAAATATTGGGTCACCCTTATATTCCATCTCCAAACTATGTTATAGTGAACTTACCAAAAAAGTTCCTTGTTAATTTCAACCGTCTGTCTACAACTCTTAAACAATTTGAAATATACATCAAATTATATCAACTATAGAGCACCTTTAATTACCAAATTATATGAACTATTGGGACACCTTTTAATTTATAATTTTAAATATTACTACTCACTACTATAACGATAATAACAGTCACCATTCTGTCCACCCTTTAATTTTTAAGATTATAAACTGTTCTTGAAACGGGTTCAATCTTTAACAATTACCATTCAAATAAAGAAAAAAATTTGAAAGTCGGTTCAGAAAAATCTGAGCTCTGTAGGCACAAATATACAAAAGCAACATTCAGACCATTAAAAAAGAATTGCAAATGTTGATCACAAAAACTATTTCAAAGAACGGTCATTTGAAAATCACGATCACTAATAACGATGTTCCTCAAAAATCACGGGATCGCTCATCCCTAATCCTAACCAATTTGACTAGAAATTTTTCAGAGAAATAACACAGAAAAGTGATTGCTTCGCATACAAATATTATAAAGCAGTTGTTCACTTGGAAAACAGAAACAATACACACGCGCTGTTCTGTATTTCACTCGAACTCAAAACATTCAGAAATTTCAATAACAAGAACGCCTTGAAAATTCCGATCTTTTGGATTTCGAGTGAAATACAATAAGCAGGAAAAATTCATTAAAAGAGAGTAAGAGTGCTATATTCGGCTATGGCGAATATTATATACCCTTCACCATTAATGTAATTCAAGTTTAGTTTCTCTATTAAGAAAATAAATATTGGAGTGACAGAGAAAAAATTAGGTACTATGTGTAATTGTACACAAAAATGTTATCGGCTATTAACAAGAAAAAAAAATTTAGTATTTTTATTTTTTTTAGTATTTATATTTTTTTTTCGAAAACTCTTAAATGGTATACACATTGATATCTTAAAAAATATGGTGCATAATCGTACTTTTCAATGAAAAGTTCAGAGGCCCATAACTCGGAAAATATGGACGAGTGTCAATTTTTTAACTTGAAGTTTTTTCTTTTTTTTTGCTATCTATCGTCTTGCCAAATATTTTTGTTTTTCGATTGAAGTTAGTTCACTAAACTAGATTTGTTCAAAATGATATGGAAATTTTAGAGGCAGGCATGGCGTTTTGGCGGCTACCTCGAAGGACATGGACCAATCTTACTGACTTTCAATAGCAAAATTTTGGAAGCTATGTCTGGTCGACTGGCGTATCAAAATTTTCTCTAGCTTATCTAGTGCCTTGGCAAAGTTGATTTTAATCCGAGCACGGACGGACAGATGGTCATCTCTCAATCGCTCGTTCCACCTGTGGTAAAGGGTATAGCAAGTTAGTTAATCTTAAACGATATTTTTCAATGATAACATTCGTATGTTGGAATATAGTTTAGAGCTTTTGCATTTGGAGTTTTTTTGGTGCTTTTTTCCTATAACCAAGCAGCCATTTTTAATGCGTCTTTACATTGATCTATTTAGATCAGCAACGGCTACAAGTTCCTCTAAAGTAAATATGGAAAACAAAGGCAAAAAGCAATTAAAATATGATGCCAAATGCGCCCATAATCTTACAAGATTCTGAATTAAAGCAAATTTTATCTCGATAAAAATGTGAGTAAAACAAGCAAAATCAATTTACTCTTAATACCATTAACGTATTCAATAACTCACCTCTACTCTACACGGAGATGGCGAATATGTCAGCGTTGGCTGATTATCAAATATATTTTCTAACTTTATAAATATGCTTGGTTCCACTGTATTTTGCATCAACATATCTTTAATGTAAATCTGAAAAAAATAAATTCTTTGTTGAGGATTTTCATAATCCTGACGCTTTTCTATCGTAATAAACCTAAAAATAAAACATGAAAATGTTAAAAAAAAAAATTAATTAATTATAATAAACAAATCCAAAAAAAAGATATTTTTACCACTGATTGTCTGTAAAATTAATTTTAGCACCCAATAAACTGTTGTCCCCAATATCAAAGGCTCCCAATGATGGTGCAATAGCGCCTTGCGAAAAAAGAAATAAAAATGTAAAACTTTTCTCAGAAATTTATTGTTATTAATAATAATAGCAAACCGATAGATAAGGTGTTCAAAAACGGAGGAGTAAATATTTACAAAGATTAAATAAAACAAGTTAGAGAGCTATATTCGGCTATGCCGAATCTTATATATCCTTCGCCATGTATGTAAATCTTTATGTAAATGAAGTAACGCCAATTAAAAAAGCAAATATTGGGGTGACAAAGAAATACAAAATAAGCATTTTTTTTTAAATTTAGTATTTCCTTAACGATCTCTTTAAAAGCTTTTAAACGATACGCATATTGATATTTTAGAAAATTTGAAAAGTTCAGAGCCGCTCGCAACTCGGAATGTATGGAAGAGCCCCAATTTTTTTCTTGATATTTTTTTTAATACTCTATCGACCAATACATTTGTTTTTTTATTGAAGTGACTTCATTTTTCGCAATAATATGAAAAAATTAGAGGTATTCGTGGTGTTTTGTCCGCTTTCTCGAAGGACATAAACCGATCTTGCTGCATTCCAATAGCACCTCTTTCAACACTGTATCTGATCGGTTGGGGTATTTAATTTTTCTCTAGCGGATATAGTGCTTTGGCAAACTTTATTCCTACATTAATACGGACGAACGTCGCTCCATTAACTTTGCTATGCATAAGAACTAAGAATATATATACTTTATGGGGTCTGCGGAAATAGATATTGTAAAAATTACAAACGGAATGACAAACTTAGATATACCCGTTTCCACCTGTGGTGAAGGGTTTAAAAAGGGAAATTTCCAACAATCATTTTTTTAACACAACTTCCTTTCAATTCTTGACGAAGTATTCCCAAACTTTGCCAGTTTCTCCCTTAAATTGACATTCGTAACACATGCCTTTCTCCCGGGAAAGAGTCTTCCTTTTGAGGAGTTTGTTTAAAATAATAAAAAGGAAAATAATTAATTTCCCAGGAAGATGTTAGTAAGTATAGAGAAACAGGGATAAGAAATAATTTTCCCAGGGATTTTTTATACATTTTTGGGGTGCTAAAAAATATGAAATGTGTCCAACATTTAGAAAAAAGAACTGGTCTTACAACTTAATGCGGTAATCTGATAAAAAAGCAAGAAGATGACAAGCTTTCCAAAATTTTATGTATCCGAGGTGCTATATTTTAGGAACCTACTATTCTGCTGCTGAAAATAAAATTTAAGCACCTTTCTGCTCTTCTGTTATTATATTGTAAAAATTTAATAGATCTCGGTGTTTAGGAATTACCAATTTATTTCTAAAATAATTTTATTGTAAACATCAATTCTGATAAAGGTTCATTATTTCTGATGTCAGTGGTCATTTGATTAATACTTATTTGTTCCTTTTACACAACCCTTAAGTATACTTAAGTACTTATGTTTCAGGTTATAAAGTTCTTACCATTATAATTGATTTTCGCCAATTTATATGGCACAATAAGTTCTTCTTGCACATTAATTGTTTGTATGTCCGGAGCTGTATCACTTGTTTGCAATTGTATGCCTTCAGTAGGAGTTTCTAAGAAATAAGGTTTTTGCCATTGTGCTGCGGACAAGACTATAAAAAAATACAAAAGAATAAGAAAAAAAATATAGAATATTTTGTTATTTTATAGCAGAAATAAGATTTTCTATTGAAATTAAGCCAATGCATGTACTTGTATGCCTTAAAATGAACCAGAAATGTCACAGTAGTTTCAATAACTGATTATTTCACATTTCTGGTTACATTTTTAGTAAATGAAATCTTTATGTTTTAAAATATTATGGTGTGAAGAAAAAGTTCGCTAACAATAGAGTATTTCCGTGAGCTTATTGAGCTTACGCCAAAATCTGAGAATAAAGAAAAATGACGCTATAGGATTTTTATAAAATGATAATTACATTCTGTTATTGTACAATTTTTTTTGTTTTTCCCTAAATTTGAATTCAAGAATTTGTAAACAATTATTTTTTATCAATAATTTTTTTAATTTCATATATTTGTTCAAAACTTTTTACGATTTTATTGAAGAAAAATCTTGCTCTATTTTGTAAATCATTTTTTTAATTTAATTTTTAAAAACATGAAAACAATTATACACTTCTATTTTTGGGAATTGACCAAAAGATTAATTCGATCTTGAATTGGTTAATGTAAATTTAAAAATAGGAAATGAGTCCTTTTACAGCGAAATATGAATACATTTGAAAATATAATATCTTTAACAATCGAAAAGCCTAAATCCTGTGATACGAACCACAGTCTACTCCGTGCAAATCTGCTAAGTTAAATTTTAAACCACTATTCTATTTCGCTACATTGTGCGTTACTTAAAATATTTAAGGTTTTATGTAACCATAACCTTTTAAACCATAACCTTTGACAATGATTGAACAGCACAGTAAAACGCATTTAATGAAATCATAAACCCAAATAAAATAAAATGTGTAAAGTCTGTCAAAATCCGTTATATGGAACCTGCAACAAATTAAGATATATTTTATGCTAACTGCGTGTCAGAGAAAGATTTCTGAAGAATACAAAATGGAAAATTTAATTTTATGGTAGGTATTTTTAAAATTAATAAACAATATTCAAATTCAAATTACAAATTTTTCTTGCTAAAATGAATTTAAAAGAAATTAAGTGAAATGACTCCTATCCGCCTTTCAAGAGAAATCGACTATTCAGTCTTTGCAAAACAGATTTACGTTGCTGTATTCCTACTTCGTGCAACAAATCTTTTTCAGTGCGTTTTTTTTTAGTTTAGTTACGTTGCCTGGTCATACTATATGCTCATTAATGTTCACGCTCATTTGTAGTTTTTTTATGCCGTTAAAACTACTGTGACTGAAGTTTTATATGAGTCATTTCATATTTATAAGCAAAAATGTATTAAAAGTGTACGATATCAATTAAATTTTGCTTGTATATATCAAATCATACTGTTTAAAATTTTAAGTTTTGTTACAATAAAATGCTTTTACTTTAATAAGTCTTGATACACTTAGACAAATTCTTTAAATGTTACTTCAAGCTAAATATGAAATGAATGATATTCGCACATAAATACGCACCTTTTTGTTTATTTTTATCACTCATCATTAAAACAATAATAATAATGAAAAAATTAGTACGAAATTTGTTTTTAAATAATATATTCTTGGCAAGAACAGACATTCTTCGTGACTCAAATGTTTTGGACAAAAACAAATTCCCCTTTTAAATTTTCCTAATATAATTAAAATAAAAAGGACTTTCAAGCATATTGTTAAGTTTTATAAATTCACTTGTAATTTAAACGTAATTTGTTTCTAATAGTTTATTTCTCCCACTGTTTTTTTTTTCAATATTTTGTTATCATTAATTAATTAACAAATGTTGAAGATATTTATCTTGTTTTTATACATTAAAAATTTTTTTTGGCTGTATTGAATGTAAATGATTTTTATAATGGTGTTTTCACCTAAATTTTACTAAAATAAAAATTATAAAAATTTGTTAAATTATCAGACCGACTTTTAATGCTTTGTCAACGATTGTTAGTTTTATACTGAGAATGATATTGAAATTTTATCACTTCTTTTTTAAATAAATCGATTAAAAAATATTCAGATAAATTATATTAAAAAAATAGAGGTGACCTAAACAAATTTTGCCATTAATAATGTTAAATTTTACTTACAATTTTAAAATAACAATTAACTTTATTTTCAACTTGAATATAATAAATTTTTATAATTTATTTATTTATAAAACGGTATTTCCACTCGACCAGCTTTCGCATTTATAGCCTCCCAACAGGTACAATGAAACGTAGAAGAATCCATTTGATCTGTATAAAGTTTACCATTTAAATGATCCATTTCGTGTTGCGCAACGCGAGCATTCCAACCAGTTAATTCTAACTCGGAAGGAGTGTTACGTTTACCCACTCCTTTTAAGTGAACACTTTCGTAACGCTCTACTTCTGCGGAGTAACCTCGAATACTCAAACAGCCTTCAGGATGTTTATGTTTAGTATAATTTGTAACTTTTAAAGTGGGGTTTAGCATAACCTGGTGAGTATTAAAATAAATAATCAAATTAATAATTCCAGTCCGTTATGAATAAAGAGACTTGTGCCATATTAATGGTGGAAAACTTTACGTTGAAAAACGTTCGGAAATTTCAACGAATTATTTTAAATTTTTTTTGTAACAATTTCTTGAAAAATTCCGAACGTGTTAACTTGGAGCGCAATAAAGACCGCATATTTGATACTGTATTTCTTGTAAAATAAAACACAGTTACATTTTTTAAATTTAAAAAATTAGAACACATTCTTCAAACGTATCCCAGTTAGCATTTTTTGAATTATTGATCATATTCGAGTAATTTTTTAACCTACTCACGACTATAATAATCGTTAAGGCGCTCGTTTTCGAGTCGAAAATGATTATTTTTTCGGGAGATAATGGTATCTTAGCCGCGACTCTTCTGAAAAAGTCCCTTTTCAAGCTATTTTTAGGCCATATTACTAGCTACTACTGGATTTAGTACCATTATACCGGTAAATTGGTTGCTTTCATATTTGTATCTTTACTTTTTCTACGAAATGACATATTTTTACGAAAACTAAAAAATAATAAAATATTTGAATCATTTTTATCGTTAGGCTGCGCTAAATATGACTCTAAAATAATTCTATGAAAATCGTCGACAAAACAATAATTTTCGACTTTAAAACGAGCGCATGAGTATTATAATAGTGCAGAAGAGTCAAAAACGACTGGAATAGTATCATTATTTCCAAAAAATGCTAACTGCGTGGTTTATAAAACCATTATTTTACTAACACCAACTTACTGTTAACGGCAGTGGAGACATTTTTCTTGCCTCATAAACTTCTTTGGTAAATTTCTTATGCAAATCTTTCCTAAATTCCATTACAATTATGCGTAATGATACGCCAATCTGTGGTGCCGCTATGCCTACACAGTCATATTTTCTTAGAACCTTAATCATTTGTTCTACAATCATATCGATATGCTTGCTGTCCAGCATATCGTCAGGTACTTCTGCTGCTCGAGAACGTAAAACCGGATCACCCACTTGAGTAATATGACCGTAGGGTGGTTGATTATAGTTTTGTGGTGTCCAAAAATCACGGTACATTTGGCGAAATGTCTTACATTTTCTTGTAGAGATATGGAAATTTCTTTTACTTGTATTGAAAAAAGTGAGATGTATAAAATTCAGTTTTTGTAGAGCCATTTATGCAATCAATAAATTAAGTAATTTTTCAGGCAAATATAAGCACAATACAATACAATTGCCGGCCCTTAAGAAAAATGTATACAAACAACAGCTGCGACAAATTACGAGCAGATGTTCATAAAAAGTGATACCCAGTTGTCCGCAGTAACGGACCATGTTAAATTTAACAGCAAATGTTAAGTAAACAATTTGTCCGTAAATTTTAAATAATAAAATAACCTTTTAATTTTAAATACGAAGACCTTGTCTTCATTTACAAAAGTTGAACCAGTAGGGAATATATGTATCTGTTTATTTTAAGAAAAGTGTGGGTTTATTCTTTAATTAGATAAATTTAGGACTGTTAAAGAATTTTGTTTTTAGAAATTAAAATGTTAATTTTGTACAAAGTTAAAAGAAAATACATCAAGAATCACATATTATTTTTCTTTGTGTTTTTGTTATCACAAGAAGTCCCTGAATCCTACACGAATGCCAAAAAACTATAAGACTTCAATCGTCAAAAAAACATGCTAAAAGCACGAACTTAGAATAATTGCTAATTCCACAAATTCAAAAGAGGCGGTTAGTAAATATTATACATATATTCAATGGTAACATATTTATTAATTTATTTTTTTTATTATTATTATTATTTTTTTTAAGAAAAGTTTTAATTTGTTTATTTACGATGCTTAAGTCTTTTTGTGTGCGTGCTTTGAAAATATAAATATCCTTCACCATCAGACGGTTTGTTTTAAGTGTTAATTAATATTTTTTTTCATATAAACCATCGAAATGAAATTTTCATTTAAAGTACCTGTATTTAAAACGAATAATTTTTCTCGAAAATGTTTATAGATACATATATCTCAAAAACTGAGGACTTTTTATAATGTTTTCCGGATAAAAGGTTAGCTCGGCAGAGAGAAACAACAAGAAACAGAGGAACAACCTGATTTGTTGAATTTCCCGTTGCAAAACTTATACATGCCCTGCAAAAAGTTTTAAAATTTTCTGTGTAACAGTCGGGTGCAGAATTTTAATAAGACAACGTTACGTGCGGCAAGATAGCTTCGAAGAACAAGCGTCGATTTTGAGAATTCAAAAACCGAGAAAAAAAGCTGGGATGTAAAAATACCCCGTAATTGGGTATTTTTAGTTAAAAAATAATTCTTGAAAAAAACCGACTTCAAAACTTCTGTTTTCCTATAACGGTTCAAGAAATGGCCACATAAATTAGATTACATAAACTATTGGTCCACCCTTATATACTTGTTTAACTGTTCAATAGTTTGGCAATATACATCAAATTACAGCAACTATAGGGTCACAATTTTTTTTTCAAATTCAAATCTTATACAAGCTGTTGTAGTAAATTTATCAATCAGGTTTAGTGTAAATTTCAACCGTCTGTCTATAACGATTCAAGAGTTTTGCCATATACATCAGATTATATCAACTATTGCAAAACCCTATAATTTATAATTAAAAATTTTTGTACTTCTTATTATACCAACAAAGTAGTGGACATTTTGTCTAAATTCAAGTGTTTTTATATAACGGTTCAAAAAAAGCGCCCATATAAGTCATATTACATTAATTTTGGGAACACCCTTTAATTCCTAAAATCTAATATAAGCTTTTTGTTATAGTGGAGTTAGCAATACAGGTCCCTCGTAAGTTTCAGCATTCTGTCTATAACTGTTTAAAACTTCGGCCACATACTTGATATTAAATCAACTATTTGGACACCCATTAATTTCCAAATCCAAATTTTATACTTGTTGGTATAGCGGACTTAGCAATACAGGTTCCTTGTAAATTTTAAGCGTCTGTCTACAACTGTTTAAAAATATGGCCGTATATATCAAATTAAATGAACTTTTGGGGCACCCTTTAATTTATAATTTTCAATATTAAAACTTAGTACAATAACGGCTGTAGCAATCGACATTCTGTCAAATTTGCAAGCGTTTGCGTAAAACGGCTCAAATAATTTTTCGTTCTAAAAATGTTTAAAAGTTAAATTAAAACCAAAGACGTAATAAGTCAATTTTAATTAATTTATAATATCCACGATTCAATCCTATCTGGAAAATAATTATAAAAAATGCAAAAATTGACTGTTTCACCATTATAACAGACATCCATGTTATTATTCTTTGTACATTATTTTTTTTAGTCTTCACTCTCAGTTCATGTATTTTATTTAGTTCATTTATTGTTTGCTTATGGTGGATTCATTAACACGGAGAGAAAGAAAAATATTTACCAATTAAAGATTAAAAACATGGGAACATTAAATATTATAAATTAAACTTTAAATTTGTTGTGCTATTTTCCCGGTATTGATTATTGAAGGTGAAAGCACGTCTCGAAATGGATTTCGCTACCGCTTACTTTAGTTCAGAGGCCCATAACTCGAAAAATATGGGCGAACGCCATTTTTCCACTTAATGGTTTCTTTCTTTTTTCTTCTTTTTTAACTTTTGTGATTGACCCAGAAGATACTCAACAAGTAGACTGCATCAAAATTTTCAACAAGATTTGCTTAAATCAGTAATATCTAATTTAACACAAAGATTTGAAGTTCGAAGCTGATAGAAGGATTAATTCAAAAGGAAGGATTAATGTAAATACTAAGTTATAGATATTTTTACATAATAAATTAAGTTTATATTTGCTGCAATACTTAATTAAGTAAGATCTCGAAAAACGTAATTATTGTAAATATTTTAAATGTATTGATGATAGCTAAAATAAATAAAAAAAACTAAAATTAGAGGCAGGCGTAGTGTTTTGCCCGCTGCCTTGAAGGACATGGGCCGATCTTGCTGATTTTCAATAGCAAAATTTTCTAAACTATTCGACTAGCTAAGTTACATTTTTTCTAGTGCCATAGAAAACTTGATTTCAACCCGAATACGGACGGACAGACGAACATCGCTCAATCGACTTCGCTATGCATACTTTACGGCGCCGAAAATGAATATTGTAGAAATTACACACGGAAGATTTTAAAAATACACAGCATTTGAGAATCGTAAAGAAAACAGAAGTAATTTGATTTTGTTTTATTAAGACCTCTCCATTTATTGACCCATGTTACTGTTTTGATATCACTTCTTTCGAAACTGTGCCCGACAGGTTGGCGGACTTAAATTTTCTTTCGGAATTTTGGCGCCTTGGAGAAACTGATTAAAATCGTTAAATGGACTCTTCCATGCCTAAAAATTCAGAATATATAAGCAATATCCGTTAAATTTTGTGTAACTATAGGAACCTGTACCTGAAATTTTATAAAAGACACCTTAAATTTGTTTTCTAAAATCTATTTCTATTAATTTGTTGGGGCTTGTAATTAATATTTATGTACTGTACTTAACACGTTTTGACCCTTTTATATTTGAAATTCCATAGAAAGCTAAATATCTACTTTTTTCGAGAATAGAAAAATGTAATTTATCACTTGGAGAAGTGTAAATTTAAAAAAGAAAAAAAAACCTTGACGTCTGGCAGCAGGACCAGGTTCAAAGTAGGATATTTCTGATTTAAATGGAAAATTTATTTGTGGTTATTCGCAGATGGCAAACAAGCATGAAATCAATATTGACGCTCAAATATGCTAAAAGCTTAACAGGTGAGGCTCAACACATAAGGTAACATTAATATCGATAAAAATGCATATCAACATTGCCAAGCAGAATATGCTCTTTGGAAAAGAGTTTCAATTTCTATATTTTAAACATCAGAACACGTAATAGCTTTGTGCGATGGGATATTGTGGGTCAAAGACTGATAATGGTTGGGTTACATAAAAATACGCTAAAACCAATAACTTGCTGGCAGTTTCGCATTAAGAATATCAATGTCATCGATGATAAAAAAAAAACGATGAACGGAAATTATTTGCTTAGAGAAAAAGCCATTTAAATGTCTCGGGACATTGGGATCAATTAAGGCGAGGGGAATAAGCCACATATTTGACATGATGTTATTGATTCAAAGACATTTAGACGCAAATTAATATTGTGAAATACTTGAAGCCTCTGATATCCCTGTAAAATCCGATCAAATTGTTAAGGCGCTTGTATATTTAAACAAGAGATTCATGGTCCAAACTTCTACGAAACTTTAGGAAGCAAGGAAAGTTACAACATGATATTAGTGCTTGGCTATCCTCGATCAGTTTGTTGAACAATATGGTCTTGTGGTCTGCGCTCAAAATATTTACATATGTATTCATGACTGCACGCACAAAGTTGGTGAAACGTTATGTTCAGTAAACAAAAAATCGTAGAAACAAATCTCGCCAGAGCCATAGGCAAGAAGTAACAACTTTAAATTTGTAACTAAAAAATACCTTCGTCTGAAAAGTAAAATTATTGCGACATTAATAACTTTTATTTCAACTTATTTTTTTTTAACAATTAATAACCCAAAAAGTTTAATGTCAAACAATAAAACCTGAATCATTTGTCATAAAAACTGAATCTTTTATTCAACAAAATAAACTCGTGTAACAAAATAGCACTTATTGGGTCCATAAACTGTCAACAGGTAAATCTTATTAGAATGTTAAAAGTTTAAGTATCACTTAATGAGTCGTAGAATATTTGTTGCCTTGACAGTATCTGTCTGAAATAAGTCATTGGCATTATGTTTTATTAACATTCATTTTGACACAAAAAAAAATATTTATAAAAAGAAAAATTCTTAATGATTGCAACATACAAAAAAGTATAAATAATGGTTAAATTTTAATAAACAATGTCATTAATGATTTCAAAAGAATTATGAACTTTTTCTGTCTGTCTCATGAAATAAATAATCATTATTGATTCAATAAAGAAATTTATTTTTACTGTACATAAATAGTTTTTATCAAGAACAAAAAAACAAAAACAAAGTAGTTTTATCAATAAGATACAATAATTTAAGTCGTGTGTTGAAACGAACTTTCATATCGCTCATGTACTTCAAGAACGTCATAACTCAAAAAAATTTATTTCGAGTTAATCGCAGTTTAAGTTTTTGACTTGTTCTCACCATCGATAAAAATATAAGACTACTTAAATTCCTACTACAATTAGTAAAATGATTCATAATTAAAAAACCATTTAAGAAAACTTTTATCAATTATATATTAAAGAGAAGGTCTTAGGCAAACAATGTGGGATGTTTGAATTATGACATTATTGCTATAAAAATATATCCGATACTGTGGCGTACATTTTAAAAATATCTGTTATTCATATATACAGTCACAAAACGAAATGCGACAATGTTTTAGAAAACGATATGATCTTTACGTTATGAAGTTTACTGCACAACTCAAAATGTGTCGTTCTCATTGACAAACAAAGTTTCCAAACATGAAATGAAATAACGTGGAATGTACAAAAGGTATAAAGATGAAACTTATACACAATATAAAGTATAAAATGGCGAACTATTCTGTATGATTAACTAGAAAATTTGAAATTTTGAGATATGACGTTTTTGAAGTAACATATTTTTTAACAAAAACTCAGTTCTTCTCCCCTGAAAGTTAAATGCACTTGCCAAATAAATAGCTTTTTAAGTTTTATATATCGTGATACTTAACGATGGCATTTTGAAGCAAATTTTATATTGAAAGTACAAAAATTCAATGAAATACGAGTATATTTTTTTGATTTAAGTATTCAAGTTAATTAAAAAAATAATCCTCTACAAACAAGACTATTACATTTAACTAACGATGATTAAATTTGGAATCAAAATTATTAGAAAAAAGTAAATTATTTATTATGTTTAAAATCTAGCAATAAACTGCTTATTTATATTTGCTACAGAAATATAAAGAAGTGAAATGACAACAAAGACGTTTATTACTAAACGTACTGCAAGTTATGCAAAAATACTCTGACGGTAATGAAAATTTATTAAAAATTAACTTTAATTATTAATAGAACTCAACATTAAAAGAAAACATCAAAAATATGTACAGAAAATAATTAATTAAAATATTTTAATTATTTATTTAAGCCGTGTTCTTTAAAAGTGGTGTACGTCCATTTTGAAAAAAAAATATCTAATGATAAAAATCAATTTAAAATGAAGTATTAGAAAAAGTGTTGCAAAATTAGTATGAAACATTTTTGTTGAAGGATCGAATAACGGTTAAGTTAGTCTTATGAATGATAGACGGTTAATAGCTATCACATAAAGAATATTCTCCCAAATCAGTAACAACATGCTCTTTACTAAATGCAACATGGTTGGTTTTAATTTAAAAAAATTTCAACCACAAACAAATTTTTATAATTTTTTACAAATTATATAAAATATTTAACCATAATATATTATTATTAATCAAAATATGGTTTAAAGCAACAGAATAATGTTTGCGCTAAAAGATATTTTGTTCTAGTTCTTGACAGTTGGGTCCTAGGACCCAATATTTCGTCATTCATACTTGTTTTTTTCGAGCTTTCTTGTCAAATGGCTTGTCGAGTATTACCAAATATCGCCATTAAATAAAAATATGTAATATTGCTAGAAAAACATTTTTATTTAATTTAATTGTTTTATCATTTTTTATTTATTTTATTTATTCATTATATGATTCTATGGAAAACGCAGACAGAAAGATGTTTTTTTATAATTTAAAACATTAGATTACATTAAATATAAAATTACAATTAAATTAAGTTTTTAGAAACAAAATTATTTTGCATTTTATAATGTTTACATTAAAAAAATCAATTAAACTATAAAGATTGTTAAATTCCCAAAAAATTCTTTTTAAGGGGTCATCGTTGGCATAATTTAATCGAGCAAATTAAATGAATATTTATGGTTGAACGTACAGGAATGTTTAAAATAAATGAGTATACCTTCCTGGCGGATGCCCTGTATAGGTAAAAAAAATTTAGTGCCATTTTCTTTATTAACAAAACCCTTTTATGTGTGATTTAAATGAGAAAATTTATTATAATTTGTATAAACCTTTGAAGGTTTAGTTTATTATTTATTATAAGTATTTCTGTTTCTGTGTATAATTACTTTCAATTTTTCTTTAGTTCCAACAGAGATGGTAAGCAGAATTATCAAAATCAATTTTTCTTTTAAATTACATTGATTTAAAAAAACAACAAATCAATTTGTGATAATTTCTGTTGTATTTTTTACAGACTGTCAACTGTCACAAAAGTTAACAACAGGTTTTAAAATTTAAGTTTTCTTCTAAGGAAAATCAGCTTTAGTGTGTGAGCCACTAAGTTTACATTTTTATAATTACTATAAATATATGAAAACTGTGCACTTTACTTGCTAACTTAATCTAAATGTATCAGTGAGTATCATGTTACAAGATGTTTGTTTTAAATTAAAATTGTAAACTCGTTAACATGCAAAGTCCCTAATAAACTATCAGTAAGTTTTAGAATAGAATTTATATACAGTCACGAGGATTTATTAAATTGTTTCTAGCACATTAGTCGTACAGTGGAGATAATGTTTTAATTAAAACACAATATTGTTTTCAGGTGTTGTTCTTGTTTGTTACATCTTGCAAAAACTGTTGCATTGACCGAACTGACAGTGATAAAAGTGATTTTTTATTTACTAAGGAGGGAAGTTATTAAAATTGTTTCCAATTAAAACCGATTGAGGTTTGATTAGTATATTAGTTAATTTTTCTCCGTAACAATTTTTTTATATATCTACGTTGAGGCTCCTGGATTAAAAAAAAATTATAAGCAAAAATATTTTTTCTTCCCTTACAAACTTTAAAATAAAACTTGAAAACAGGATTTGAAAAAATAGTAAAAGTTAAATAATTGTGGACGTCGAGAACACAAAGATGTTGGACCGATGCCCACATCTAAGTTTTTTACATGTTTTTAATTTTTATAACCTAAAGTCCACTTGTAGTAAAAATTAGGTTTTTCGAAATGAAATTTATCCTTTCTATTGAAAACACATTTCCTACTATTTGTAAGAGAAGAATTGTAAAAAATCTTTTTTGAATCAAAAGCTATTCGAAATTCAATTTAAGATTTTCAAAGGCGATTTTTTAGAAATTAAGAGATTTTTTTTAAATGTTAAACTTTTCCAATATTTTTTTAACTTAAAATTTTAACATCATCGAAATGTAATAATTTATTTAATTCCTTTAGTTTTAACAGTTAAACATTAACTTATATAAATTTATTAACTCTTCATAAATTTATCTTGTTTACGCTGCTATTTTCCAGCCATCTTCACATCTGTAATAACCAAATCCAATATTGGCTGTTAAAAATATTGAATTGTTTCGTAGTTGTGAAAGAACTGGGATCAAAAAGACGTTACGCACAAAATATAAAAAAACACATTGCTAGATGCCTCTTCGCGTTTGTTAAATTGAAGATCAATGTAAAAATTTGACCACAACTTTTCAACAATTTTACGAAATCCACGAAAAACGGCTGGCGCCTCTCGAAGTTTCGCAAAACATAAGGAAAACAACTGTTGTGTAACCATGGTAAAGAAAGAAATAGTGCTAAACATACAACCGAGTTCTACGATTTTTGCTAATGAAACATACAAACACAGTAGCGTTGCTACCTTGGCAAATTCGCAAAAATTCTTGTTTAGTAAAGTAGAGGTTTTGCTAAGAAATCTACACATATGCAAGAGATTATGAAAACCATTGCTACAGACGAGTAAAATGTCCTGGAGTTTACAAGGAAAGCAACATATCGATTAAAGTGCGATAAACTCAACGATACAACGCATAAAATATAAAGCCATTTCACCACGAAATGTTACATTTTAATTATTAAACTTCATTCTTTCCTTTATCTCAACTAGTAAAGATTTATGCGTTTATTATTGAAACGTTTTAAAAATAAAATTGAAAAAAATTAATTTGTTTATTTCTGCTCTCAAAAAAAATTTTTAAATTTTATACAAAATGTTTCACAAGCTTTAAAAAACGATTAAATTTATAATTTAACACATTTATAATAAGTGTGTTAATAAAGTATATCTATATATATAAAAATGAATGTCTGTCTGTATGTTTGTGCTTTATAGGAGGCCAAACCCTTGGACTGATCTTCCTGAAATTTTCACAGCATTAAATTAAAAATCGTAATATAGTCTTAACTACTGGACCAATCGTTATTAAATTTTCGCAATAGGATATTCTTGACTATATAACGTTGGGAGTGGACAAAGGGGCGTGAATATATTGCTCCTAAAAGTATGCTTTATGTTTATTACTTAAGTTAAGTTGCTGATCATGTTCCGTATACTTAATATGAATAAAACTTGTAATTATTCATTAAACTACGTAAGTGACACATTATGAATGGGCTTAATTTTATACATGTAAGTAGCTTCCAAATAAAATGCACAGAATAAGAAAATTTATTATTTGAAATGGTTTTTATATTAATTTACTTTAATATTAATATTTTAATTTATATTATTTTATAATATTTTCATGATATATTTAAATTGGAGAGAGTACCAATTCTTTAGAAGTGCAACAATGACGCAAATACGTTATGGATCAACTTAAAAGCTAAAGATTATTAAACTTTTTAATAACGGTAAATCCCAAATTGCTATAGCAAACCAATTATATATTAATAAATCAATAGTTTCCCGACTTATAAAAAAGTATAAAGCTACTGGGAAAGTAGAAGAAGCCAATAGCGATGGGCGACCTCGAAAAACTTCTGAGCGAACAGACCAGAAAATTTTCTATCTAGTTAAAAAAAATCCATTTATTCCACGAAAGACATAGTGAATGAGCTTGAACTTCAGATTAGTTCTTCCACAGTAACAAAGAAGCGTTTAAAAAAGAGCTTTGTTTGATTGATTGCAACGTAGTCTCTGATTTTCTCAGCGTTTTGGTTGTTTTAGGTTCGATTTTGCTAGAGCACATATTGATTGGACTATATCCAAATGGATATTAGTGATGAATCTAAATTTAACTTACTAAATTCAGATGAAGTTTGCCACGTGAGAAGACCAAAAGGAAAGCGGCTACATCCTCGCCACAATAAAGCATGGGGGTGGAAATGTGATGGTTTCGACTTGTTTTTCGGCCAATGGTGTTGGTCCCTTTGTAGAAATTCAAACAAAAATGGATCCTTTTGTTTAAAGAGGCATTTTAGCAACTCACAGCTTAACTATGCTGAGTGGGAAATATTACTTCAATGGGTGTTTCAACATGCAATGACCCAAAACACTCATCGAAGTTGGTCAAGGATTGGTTATCAGCTAATGGGGTTCAATTTTTTGATTGGCCACCTCAATCGCCAAACTTGAATCCCATAGAGAACCTCTTTGGAATTTTAAAATAGAGAGTTGGAACTCGGCGCTTTAGAAATAAACAGGAGTTGATGAACTGTCTAAAATCAGAGTGGGAAGCTATAACAACATCTATTTTATCGAATCTTATTGAATCTATGCCCAAAAGATGCGCTGAGGTCGTAAGAAACAAAGGATATCATACTAAATATTGGAAGTTGCTTAGGTTTTGAACAGCGAATTTTTAGGTTAATTTTGTTTTTATTTTATCATAACTTCAAAAGAAATGGAATTTAATTTTTGTTGTTATTTTTAAGTTAAAGACACATTGTAAATAAAAAAAAAAAATCTGTAAATTAATTTAAAGAAAAGGTATGAGTCTATTATTACTTAGTGGGAAAAAGTTGCTTAGGTTTCGAACAATACTGTAAGTGAGTTTAACATTTTCTCAATTTACAAAAACTAAACCACATTAAGACGTATGTTAAGTGAAGTGTGTATTCTTTTAATACGCGCTAGTCAGCATAACAAAATAAGAAATTATTTTGAAGGAATACATTTATTTGGCATATGATTTAGTGTGTCCGGAAGACCGAAAGCAGCATTAAATTTAATAATTTTTTATATATTTAATGCTTTGCAAAGAATGATCTAGTATTCAGAGGAGTTTTCTGTTTAGACCAGAATATCTAATATTTATTAATGCCTAAGTTTATCTAAAAGACCATTATAATATTTGTAATGAGGGAACTAAAAGGTTTGTTGCCAACGTATTTAAAAGAGCAGAGTAAAACAATAAAAATAATAAATAAATCTTTAAAAGTTTAGTTTAATTTAAACGTGTAAATCAATTGTATTTCATTTAAATAGTTTAAATTAAGATATATGAAGGGTGTTTCAGTAAGGATACACGATGCGAATATTAAACCAATAAATTGGTATGGATTTGGAATATTAATTTTCAAAATAATTAAATAAAATTTTCACAAAATGAATAGAAATTATTTTGGCTTAAGTTCAATTATTTTTTAATTTCTAAAAATCTTTTTTAGAAAGAAAATTTATTTTACAAATGTATGCGGAAACAAAGAAAACAAGAAAAATTAGACGCTAGCAGAATAAAATGCTGCATTTTCTGGACCGCTACGACCTTCATCAGCATTCTTCGCATCTATCTACCTTAGTTGTGTATTTTTATAAACATCATCTATTTTACCAACTAACTTTGTTAATTAGAATACGAGAAAACTCATTCATCATCATCAAATAATTGAACTTAAGCCAAAATAATTTCTATTCATTTATAATATTCACAGTTCAAATAATAATTCAATTAAAAATTAAATTTTCACAAATTTTTTTAAAAATGCCGAATATTCTTTTATAAATTCTATAAAATTTTACCACAAAATCGTAAAATTTATTTGCGGATTTCCAAACTGAACAACATTTCTTTTACATTGAACGGAGTCTTTTATGCCAGAATAATGATTTTTACTTAATTTTTAGTTTTATCACAAAAAATTTATAATTTTCATATACGACGCACGTCACAGAATTCAATTTGGATTGAAAGTGGTTTAAATTTCGCAAAATGGTTTTTTTGAAAACTAGAAAAAAACGAATGTTCCCGGAATGAAAAGATGGAAGCAACGCGTAAACGTTATAAGTTTGATGACTTTTTTCATTAATATTTATTTGTTGTAATAAAATGAAACGAAATGCGACGGTTAATACATCTTATTTTATAAGCCAATTTAAAAAAGTAGTTTTATCTACTCGACTCGATGTTGCTTTTTTATATTTGCGCCGTCATTTCTGATCGATTTAAATTTTTTTTATTCGAAAGGTGATGAGTACAGATTGGCCCTGTTTTAAAAACACTCCTTAACATTTCATAATCGTAAAAATTAAAGGGTGTCTACATTCAATACACATTTTTTTACATGTAAAACTGTTTGTCTCTATAGCTCCCAATGGCAAAAAGTTATTAAATAAATAAAAACAATAAAGGGTGTCCCCAAAGGTGTCGTAAATTGACCTGCACGGATCCATTTTTTAAACCGTTATAGACAAACGATTGCAAACTAGACAGAATGTCAATTGCCTTGACCATAACAAGAATTAGTATTCAAGACATAAATTAAAGGGTGCCGCAGAAGTTCATTAAATTTATTGTATATAGCTATATTTTTGAAAAGTGGTTGACACTCGCTTGAAATTTACAACGAACCTGAATTTTTTACTTCGCTATAACAATAAGTATATAATTTTGATTTGGAAATTAAAGGGTGTCCCAAAAGTTGATGTAATTTAATATATATGGCCAAACTTTTAAACCATTATAAGCATACAGCTAAAATTCACAGGGGCTTGTATTGATAAACCCGCTATATGAGCAGCTTTATAATTTGAATTAAGAAATTAAAGGGTTTTTTCAAAATTAGTGTAATTCGAACTACATAACCCTATAGTTTAAACCGTTTTATACAAACACTTAAAAATTAGAAAGAATTTTCACTACTATGTTTGGTATAATAAGAAGTATAAATATTTTAAACTATAAGTTAAAGGGTATTACAACAGTTAATGATATCTGATGTATACGGGCAAACTGTTGAACCGTTATAGACAGACGGTTGAATTTTACACAGAACCTGATGGCTAAATCTACTACAACAGCAAGTATATATGTTGGAAATTAAAGGGTGACCCTTTAGTTTCTGTAATTTGATGTATTTTGCAAAACCGTTAAACCGTTATAGACATACGGAATATGGAATATGAGGGTGTCCACATATCTAACGTAATTTTATGTATTGGCCATATTTTTGAACTGTTATAGACATATAGATGAAATCTGTTTTGAAGTAGTTTTTTATTTGCAAGAACTCTCTTATTTAATTTGAAAGCAAGTTGTTAATAATAGAATTTTCATGAATTTTCTTCTATTTTTTTAATGAGTTAAAAAATATTTATTTAACTAGAATAAATAAGCTTATTAAAAAGGCATTATAGAAAACAAGTCCAAGAGATGCAATGAAAATACATAGGACCTATAAGCTGCTTCATTTTTTGTTAGGTATTGATAGACAAAAATTTAGTTACAAATTAAAAATAGTCGTTGCAGTTTTCTATAAAATAAAAAAATTCACGCAGAAAAAAACATGGTTGTTATATGGTCACATTAACCATATTATGTTCTTCGTAACAATGTATAGTTGCGGAACACAAATTATAGTTGTTTTCACCAAAACTTTAGTCACGATAAACATTTTTTGTTAACTTTTAGCGATTATATGGTTACTGTGCACAAAAAATGCAACATGATTGGTTTTAACTTAAAAAAAAAATCCAACCACAACCAAAGTTTTATAACTTATTAAAAATAATATAAAATATTTAATCATAATATATTATTGTTAATCAAAGTATGTTTAAAAGCAACAGAATAATGTTTACGCTTAAAAATATTTTTCATTACTTTATCTCGAAGGGGGAACATCTGCGTGCGAGCAGATTTTCCTTTTTCAAAAAAGTGAGGTTATAATCAAAGACGCATTGCGCACGTTTTTTTTTTCAACTGGCTTTTACTAAAATGCCATCGCGTTTAATAAATAAAATAAAAAAATTAATATAATCTTTATACTATAATATCCTGTTCAGGATTTATCACTTCCTATACGAAGGTATAGGTCGATGTGCCGTTCCTGGAGAGACTAATTACGTATTTATGAAAATTTGTGGGATACCCTGGCGCTGTGGTAATGTACCCCTGCCATTTTTAAATTAAAATTTCAAAAAAAAAAAAAAAATAAAAATATTTTGTTATCGTACTTGACAGTTTAGTAATTTTTTTGATAGCTAAAATTTGAAATAGTTTTTTTTTATTGTTAAACAAATTTAAAAAAATAAAAATTTGTGTACAAAATAAATAATTAAAAATAATATGCAAAAGATGATAACAAATAAAATGGGAACCAAAACATTAAAAAAAAGTTGAAGTAAATATGTATGTATTGTAAGCATATGAACATTTACTTTTGTGTTTGAAGCATAATTATGAAATTGTTTATTTGTTATTTTAAGCAAATACAGTACGAGCTCGATTTGCGCAACCGAAAGGAAACTAGGGTTGTTGCTTTTACCGAAAAGTTGTAATAACCGACCACTTAAAATTTTATTTAAAAACTTACCACTGTTTAACTCAAATTCATTAAATTTTATTTTTTCAACATGAAAAAATCACTTATAAAGCAAACTGATGAAATTACATTTTATACATAAATAAAAAGCAAAACAAAAAATTATCTTACGTATTTTACACGTATATATACATACATGAGTTCTTTATATGAAAATATGTTTTAACCCTTAGTTAAAGAGGAAGAATGTTGAAATTTTTGTTTGAGTTTTAGAATTTTTAGCCTTTTAGGAAATCGCAGCTTCCCCGATTTCTTGAAGAGCGATTAATTTTTCGTAAGAAATGTAATTTTCTGTTGCCCACTTCAAACAAATGTCAAGGGACTTAATGACATCATCTACTTTAACTTTTTTTTGTTTAATTTGTAAAGTTTCTACAATTTCTTTGTCTGAAACGTCTATAGCTACATTTTCCTCTGAATAGTCTTCTCTAATCCATTCTGCAATTTCACCATCTGTTAAGTTAATATCCGGTAAAACATCCTGCAACAGATTTAAAATGAATGGTGTAGTTAAAGCCTGTTCTTCTGCTATCTGATCCCGTAACAAAATCATTGGTAGATCGTCTTCGTCAGCCCATTGTTCATTTTCTGACATTAAAACGTTCCGACATTTCTTAATAGCGATGCTAGAAGAAGCCATACGAATATTAAAAGCTTTAAACTTTTTTAAATGTCTTAAAAGGTTTTTTTATACTCGGCTGCCTTAAGTGTAATTTGACTTCCTGTACTGGATTCAGTGTTTCTAGCAAATTTTTGTATCGCATGCCCATTTTTTAATTCTGAAGACTGTGGACTTGTTAACTTTTTATTCAATACAAGTCTTTTTAACAGATTCACCAAGTTGTTATTTGCTCAAAATTTTCAATTTTTGATTAATTTTTAGCTTAATCACTTTTTTTATTACTCCCATATTTATTGAAATAATGTTTAAGATTTAAAAACAAAACAAAAAACTAACTGTAAATTAAAAGACAACTTTTTTGTATATATGGATATACAGAAAAAGTAAAGAGAATAAAATAATATTTAAAAGTATCAGTATTAGTGGAAAACATTCTTAAGATGGGTTATTTGCTGAAACTACATTTCTAAAGATATATATTTAAAGAGAAAATTCCATTAAATTTGGTAAAACACAAAAAGTTGCATTTATCGAGACTGGTTTTTTGAAAAAGTTGCACTTATAAAGACTGTAATGTAAAAAAATTGCGTGTTGCGCTAATCGGGGTGTTGCAGTTATTGGTAGTTGCGCAAATCGAGCTCGTACTGTAGTTGATTTTTTATGAATTGATGTTTTTAAATAATTTTTATGACAAATCGTTAACAAATAAATTAATAATCATTTTTTTATATCAGAAAAATTTTGCACTTACGAGACTAAAATATAATTCAATTATATAACATGACATTTTTAGTCATATTTTTATATTTTAATTTAACCATTTAATGTTTAATTTGAACATAATTATGTTTATACTTTGGACAACAATATGGTTGCAAATGTAACAATACTATGTTTTGCTAGCAACCATATAATGCAACCATATTATTTTACTCTTAGATCATGGTTACCTCAACCATATTTTTTCTTTGCGTGTTCATATTCATAATTTTACACTGAAGTTTATAAACCAACTGCTGTTTAACTATTGCCTTTTCTTAAATTAAAAAGATAAATTTAAGTAAATGAAATATTATTTTGAAATAACACTTGTTAAGAATTCATATTAAATAAATGATTCAATATTTGTTTTTAATACAGTTGACTTTACTTTTTTCTTTTGGATACCTGTTGCTCTGCGGCAACACTATTAAGTTGTTGGTAGCAGCACAAAATGCTTTAAGTCACCATCTGAAAAATTATTTTATGCAGCTTTAGGTATTCACTTCAATTATGTTTTCTACATTCTTTCTTCAAATTCTTTGCTACATTTTAAGATCTAAATAAAAAGTGACTCTTTTTAATATTTAATTAACAAGTTGTTGAACTAAAGTAAATAACATTGACAGTAAAACTTACTCAAGGTAAAATTAAATACTTAATTAACAACGTTAGCATCGTCAAATGTCACTAGCAACAATTCAAATTAAAAGGTGCGTTAATAATCTCTAATTGATTTTATTTATAGATTAACACAGTAAGAAAAAAATAAAAGCAACGAAAATATAGATAATTTTGATAAAAGTAAATATAAAATAAAAACTTAATTTAAACAGCAAAAATGTATATTTTATTATTATTTTTAATGAAATAAATTGTTATTACAGTCTAAATAAGCGATTGTGCATTATTCAGATTAGAGACCAGAATTTTTTAAAGGTAATTTTAAAACAGTTGCTATATAAGTCTTGCAAAAAAAACAACTTCAAATCAAATTTCAGATATCTGTCTATAACGATTCAAAAGTTTGGCCACATACAACAAGTTACATTTTTTATTGACACACCCTCTATTTTTCAAATCCAAATTTTAAACTTGTTATAGCAGACTTAGTAAATTTCTGTCTAGTTTTCTAGTGTTTGTAAGGAACGGTTCAAGCGATAGGGTCATATAAGTCAAATTACATTAATTATGGGAACACCCTTTTATTTCTTAATTCAAGTTGAAAATTTGTTGATACAGTTGAACTAAGCTATACAGGTCACTTGTAAATTTTAGATGTCCAAATTTTATACTTGTTGTTATAGCAGACTAAGCAATACAGGTTCTTTGTAAACTTCAACCGTCTGTCTACAACTGTTCAATAGTACGGCATTATAAATGTAACAGTTCATTAACCATTAATTTATAATTTTAAATATTCTTATTTGTTATTATAACGATCATAGTAAACGATATTCTGACCAATTTTGAAGCGCTTATCTATAACTGTTTAACGCCACCTCCGGGGACAACCTTTAATATTAAGATTTCTTTTTGCATTACTTTGTGCTATTGCTAACTTTAAGATTATAAAATGTTTCTGAAACGGACTAATCTTAAGGTATAACCTTTAAAATAAAGAAGAAATTTACAAAATCGGTTCGGAAATGAGTGAATTAGACTTGTACAAGAATTAAAAAAAACAACAACCAGACGCGATGACAATTATCCTTCTTGGTTTGAAGTTTATCAAAGAGCAGATAAAAATAATATAAAGATGCGCTAAATTTCAAATCATGTTGTGACTATTTTACTCCTTCTTTCTGTAGATGAACGTATTATTTAAACTTAGTTATTCTTGCAAACAATCCCATCTTCTAAATAGGCAACTGGCCGTGAAATCTAAGGTAATAATTTAAATCGGAGCAATAGGTAAACACAAGTTTGAAAAAGCTTGAATCAGTCACAGTAACGCACACTTTTATATAAAATTCCATAAAAATTCAAAGGACACTCTTAATATTTAAGTCTTATGTTTTTATTTATTGTTTAAAATTTAAATAAATTTTTTTTATTTTCTCTTTTATTTATCTTAGAATGCCTTTCCATCATGCTTGAAACGATAAAGTAATATTCTTTAAATTAACGTGTCCATAATTTCGGGGTTTGTATGCTGTCTTTTCTATAAGGTGCAAAGGCAAGAACCTCTTTATGTTAATTTGGACCGTCTGCATTTTACACATTAAAAGGTACGTTAAACACTCGTTTGTTGTATGGGAATACCATTTAGTTTTAAGTCTGCTTTAATGTCTTACCATAAGATTCTACATGCAAATATAATCTTTTCAAAAAAGAAATATATTTTAAATCGGTCCACAAATGAAAAAGTTTTAAATTAAAAAATATATTATTAAAAATAAAAAAATACATAAAAAATGATAATCTTTCACAAATAAAAATTCGTAATAATTTTTATAACATTTAGCAGGCAGTTTACACTTTTCTGTTTTCTTCTCGGTTTGTGTGTGTTGCTTCTCTTTTTACAGAAAAAATAATTTTTTATTGGTGTTTCGTAAGAAACATTTTTTTATTAGACTGCTTTAGATTTAAAAAGGAAAATTAATATTGATTGCTTATTTCCAAAAATATATCTTTTTTTACAAGGTTACCTGGCCAAATACTTATCTTTCATGTGGGCTTATATTATAACAAGTATTGCTATAGTGATGCTTTGAAAAACTTATTTTAATCGTAAAAATCTCAATATTAAAGAAACTACATCTGTGTTAGCATTTTTTGGTCACAACCTCTGACATGATTTTTACACCACTAAAATTACTAGAACACTCTTACAAACGAAAAACACCCACAGACGGTCACACTTACCTATCTAATAATAAAAGACCCAAATATTAAAGTATTTACCCCAATAAACAGGACAGATATTAGGGAATCTACCTGCATAATACTATTTAAACGGACAAAAATTACCTATACCCACCACCTTTTATTCTTAACACATGTGGCTTGAAAATGATGTTATCACATCGAAAGCGCTCGCCAAACGTTCGAAGTACACAGGCAGAGACGACGGTTATTACCGGAAATTATAACAACAGTATAGCTATAGTCATACGTTCACGTACGTGTACGCAAATAAATATTTTAACAAAACACATTCGTGGATGTGTACGGAAAATTTCAAAATTTAGAGACACAAATAATTGTTATGAAAAGAAAAATATGTACGGTTTGGTTTAAGCTGTGCGCTTTTTATTTATGTTCGAGAATTTTGTACAGTGAGTGTGCTTTTCTGTACTCTGATTTATTTAAAAAGGCATATCCTCCTAGAACTTATAAATATCTCTGTTCTAATTTTTTTTCAATCGGTGCAGCCATAAATGCCCATTTTAGTTATAACTCACGAATGCGTCTACCGAATTCGTTCAAACTTTAGATAAACCTTCTACACGGTTTGACCGTTTGTAAGTTATAAAGTCACAACCCACCTGCAACAAGCTTTTTATATATAGATTACATATCTGGCAATTCAAGGGCTTATCGCAAATGCTCCGAGTATAATGTTATCTCAGTGTATTTTTTTAAACCCATTTTCTTTAAAAAACCGAAGCTTTTAATGAAAAATTGTTTAATGTTTACACTAATATCATTGAACAGACGCTATTTAAAAATACTATAATTTTTATGCGCTTTAAAAAAATATTATTTAGATGACACAAGAAAGTGTGTTGCTGATAACATTGAGCATCATTTCTTTTAAACTAAAATAAATCAATTTTTTGCAAAAATTGAAAATGAAATATTTTAGCAAAAGATAACTGTGCAAAAAAAAAACATTTGGTAAGTTGAGAAAAAAAATTCTTTTATATAACTGCGTTTTTGTAGTCAAACCATTTTTTATTAGTTAAAATTTTTACTTTAAATACAAATAATTTTTACTTCTTAATGAAAATAAAAGAGAATATCCCTTGTGGCTTTTACATTGTATTCAGAAGAAATTCTACAGTGAAAGAGACTGGCCTTATGCTACATGTCTTAATCGTATTTGTGGAGTTGAAAAATCTCTCTTCGATCGCATTTTCTTCGCCTTGCATATAATTGCAACACTCTTCTGCTTGAACTCCACTTTTTTATTTTTTTACTTTCCAAGATGTAGCCATTTTTTAATGGAGAAAAAATATGTTGTTTGCTTCAATGTATATTAAACATTCATTTAAATTATTATTATGACTTCCGACATTTCTTAGTAATGAGCTTCTTTTAAATCATGACATGCGATATCATGACAGCTATAATTCTTATTTTTGGAATAAAATTTTACTTAAGAAATTTCTATATATTGTTAAATTTTATGTAATAATGGCAGATGAAATAAGCAGCAAAAAATAAACTGAAACAACTTTAATATTTTGGACGAATCATTTAAACACCAAAACAATATAAAAAAACTATACTTTGAACAGCATGACATAAAACAAAACACAATTTATAAGTGAATAGACAATAACAAACGCATAACATGTTTGAACGCCATGGAGCGCCACATGTAAGCCTCAGAAAGTGGTTAATTTAACAAAGCAGATAAATATTTTTAACTGATTGTCATCGACCGTTGTCCTTCCAAAAGTTTTTGCTGAAGTAATTGTTTCTTCATCCATGATTTTGATGGCTTTGTAAACGCAAAGATACAAATCATGCTGTGATTTTTACAATTGTTTATATACAAGGGACAGTTCGGCCAGAAAAAGGACGGCATTATTCACACTTTGAAAAAGAAAATAGATAGATATTTTTCCAAATGTTTAATCAAATATAATTTAGAAGCACTAAAGAAAAAGAAAAACATTTCAAAAAGTTTTCAACTTACACGCATTGTGTTAAAACATGTCAAAACTTTCTTAAGCTTTAATTACAAGAGCATTAGTTGTGTGAATTTGTTAGAGGAACAAGCTGTCATATTAGATTTTTAGTTGCCTTAGAAAAATTTTTAAACCAATAAGTTTACAACAATTCTTTTTTAATTGTGTACGTCCTGTAACTACTTTTTCCTTAAAGTGTTTTTCGAGTTTTTTTGTGTCTCAAAATAAATGTTTATTTCAAATATTTTGCTGAACGAAGAGTTAAGTTTGACAATAGAAAAAGCAGCTAAGAGTTGTATAAAATATCTCAAAACTTAAAATAAAATAAAATGAACCAAAAAGCCAAAAATAAGTCAATTTTCATTCATTTATAAGATCGATGGGTCAAATCCTGGTTGGGAAAAAAATTAAAAATTAAAACAAGCGCTAGACACCGCGTATTTACGTTCATACTTAAGTCAAAACAGTCAATATGATGCTGAAACAGCGTCTATAATGCTGTGAGAAAACATGTATAAATAATAAAAAATTGAAATAAAAAGTTGCATTTCGTGGCTATCCAAAGGCTAGCACAAAAGCAACAACAAATGTACAAGACGAGTTACAAGGAGAACAACAAAGAAATGCTTTAAGTTGTGTGTGAACTTCGTCTCAACAAATTAACAATAAGATTAGTTGGTTAAATAGATGATGTTAACGACGTACATAACATAAGGTAGATAGATGAGAATAATGCTGATGAAGGATGTGGCGGTCCAGAAAATGCTGCATTTCATTCTGCTAGCGTCTGCTTTTTCTTGTTTTCTTTGGAAAACGTCTGCATACATTTGTAAATAATTTTTCTTTCTGAAAACGTTTAGAAGTTAAATTAAAAAGAAACAAAAAGCCGAAAATAGGTCAATTTTCAGTTGCAAATATTAGTCAGATTATAATTTCAGTCAGAGTTTACATTTTTGTAAAGTTCAAGTTTTTTAAGTGGTTTATAATGTTGGGTTTTGCGTCAAATTTAAAATAAAATTGTATATTTGGAAAATCATTTTTGTTGATTATTTTGTAAAATAATGAATGACTGAATGTGGCTTTTTTATGTTTGCGCCTGCAGAACTGAGTCAATTCTAAATCGATTTTGAAAATTTTTGGTAATTTCATAGATTATGCTTATAGATTGGTCCCGTTTAACAGTTCATAATCTTAAAAATTAAAAGGTGTCCCCATACAACATACATATTTTTTACGTGTATTATGAATTTTAAGGGGCACTTCTGTAAAATTTAAAATGACTAAGTATTACTATTGCTTCCAAAAGCAAAAAATTATACAAAAATAAATCTAAAAATTAAAAGGTGCCACATAATTGATGTAAATTTACTTATATGGGCCTATGTTTTGAACCGTTATAGACAAACGCTTGCAAATTGGACAGAATTACGATTGCTACGGCCGTTATAGCAACAAGTATTAATATTAAAATATATAAATTAAAGGGTGCGCCAATAGTTTATTAAATTTGATGTATATGGACTTACTTTTGAACAGTTGTAGACAGACGCTTGAAATTTACAACGACCCTGTATTGCTAAGTCCGCTATAACAACAAGTATAAAATATGGATTTAGAAGTTAAAAGGCGTTCCAATAGTTATGTAATTTGTGTATGTGACCAAACTTATAGTGTATGTGACCGGACAAATTGGACAGAATGTTGCCGTTATAGTAACAAGTATTAATATTAAAAATTATAAATTAAAGGGTGCGCAAATTGTTCATTTAATTTAGTGTATATGGCCATACTTTTTTAAAGTTGTAGACAGACGCATAAATTTTACAACGAACCTGTGTTGCTAAGTCCGCTATAACAACAAGTATAAAATTTTGATTTGAAAGTTAAAGAGTGTCCCAATATTAATGTAATTTTAAGTACGTGACCAAACTTTTTGACCTTTGTAGACAGAATGCTGAAACTTAAAAGGGACTTGTCTCGTTGCCCCCGCTATATCAACCAGTTTATAATTTAAACTAAGAAATTAAACAGTGTGCCATAACCCAGCAAAAAATTTTTGAAAAGGTAATCGAGTGTGGAATTAAGCATTTTTGGCGGAAGTGCTTCCCAACTAGATTGCCAACTTAATGATTTTAACAAGGCTTGAGAGTTTTATAATCAATTACTGAGAATCGATTACATTAATTATTGTAGGAAATAATGATTACCATTAGTACGTTAGTCCCTTTTAACATAAAGAACTAGTTCCATTACTACTTCCTTTTTTGGAAACCAATGTAATGTTTTTTGTAAGGGAGCAACAAAATATGGCAATCGCAAAAGTAAGTCATTATATGGCAAGTACATTTTAAAGTAATGTCTAATTTTTTGCTGGGAATTGATGTAGATTTACTTATATTAGCCTATCTTTTGAACAGTTATAGACAAACGCTTGCAAATTGGACATAATAGTGATTGATATGGTCGTTATAGTAACAAGTATTAATATTTAAAATTATAAATTAAAGGGTGCTCCAATAGTTCATTTCATTATTGATATGGCCATAATTTAAGCAGTTGTAGACAGACGATTGAAATTTACAGAGAATCTGTATTAGAAACTTCGCTATAACATCAAGTACAAATTTTGGATTTGGAAATAAGTGGGTGTCCCAATAGTTGATGCAATCTGATGTAAATGGCTAAAGCGTTGAACCGTTATAGATAGACGGTTGAAATTTACATTGAACCTAATTGCTACTACAACAGCAAGTATATAATTTGAATTTGTAAAATAAAGGGTGACCCTATAGTTGCTGTAATTTGATGTATATTGGCAAACTATTGAACAGTTAAACAAGTATAAGGTTTAGAGATATAAGGGTGTCCCAATAGCTAATGTAATCTAATTTATGATGCCATACGCTTGAGCTGTTATAGGCAAACAGATTAAATCTGTTTTGAAGTCGGTTTTTTTTTTGCAAGAATTATTTATAATTTGTTTTGGATGGCACACATCGAATGTATTCAGATTGTAAAATGTAAAAATTAAAGTACGCAGCTTGACAGATAACAAAATTCTGCATCGTTAATTTTCAAGGCGTTTGCTTGAGATTTGTCGTTTTGGGACACTGTTAAAGTCAGGAAAGTTGGATAAATCGCATACTTTTTTATGGACTTTATACAGATTTAAGAGGTTTGCAATATATTTTTTGTGGCTAACTGAATAAAGATTTTGTGTTAATTTTTTTCCCGTAAAAAAAATATTTTAAGGAAATTGGCAAAAAAAAAATTAAAAACAAAAATTTTTTTACAGAAACATTTTTGAGGGAGGGATTGTAGGGCTACCTCCCCTGTGAATATAAATAAATTTCTATAGTTATAAGGCGTATGTAATCCATTTCTTTTAATAATTACGTTCTTTTAGTAAATAATATTTTCTTTTACCGCTCACAAAAAGGGGCAGGGCTAAAATGGCATTTAAGCATCTCTTGAGTCCAACTTAAAATTTTGAATATTCTTTGACTTTAAAAGTTGTAGTTGCTAAACAAAATGATGGAAGAATTAAAAAAAAAAACCTTTTTCAGAGATAGGATTAGTTCTTCTAAGGGCAACTTTTCTCTTCCTTCTCCGAATTTTTTTTGTTTCCTACTTTAACAGCCTATGAACATAGCAGATTTTTCTGACAAGTTTCATTATACTTGGAGCGGCATTGCCGTTGTAGGAATTTTGGTAATATATTAGAATAAATTATTTGTAGTTAAATAAATCTAATTTTGAATTTATGTTTCCAGATATTTGTTCAAAATGCAGCTGGCAAAATGTTTTATCGTTGTCTAATCCAGAGATCAGGCTCAATTTGTATTAAATTTGTTGTAGAAAATCCCAATGGCAACGCTTTTTGATGCAGATGTAACTTTCAATAATTTTGTATTTTTATTTTGTCTTTAAGAATACGTATTTCAATATTTCTGTCAACAATGACAATCCTAGAAGATTATAGTTAACGTCTTAAAACTTGACATTCCACCTTATTCCTGTATTTCAGCTTACGATAATAAAATAAGCAGATTTTATTTAAAAATAAACGGTTTAAAAACATATTTTCATTTAGAAGTTGAATTATGATTATAATGAAGTCATTGCTGTGTTAAAGACTGTCCTCATAAATTTTATATTCAACATAGCCGTAACAAGTGTTTAAAGTGATAAAAACTCGTGTAAATAATTTTAATGTTCAAAAAATGTGATTGATGTTTGATGTCATTCATAAGAACATTTCTTAGCCAATAGCAAAGAACTGCCGGCGAACTGGTTTAACGATGTTCTGTTTTTTTTGGTGGATTATTAACACAATAACTTAACTTAACCCAACAGATTTCTTTTAGTACATTATCATACCTTGTTTTAAGATACACTGGTAACAGTAATGCAAAATTTATTATGTTTGGGACGAAACATTGCATTGTTATCAGATTTTATGAATTTTTGTTAAAAGTTTTATAGGCGAAGTATAAAAATAACCTGTTCCTTGTTAAGCAATAACATAAACATTTGTTCAAAAAGTTATAACACGAAAGTTAAATAAAATTGAGAAAAAGTTTTAAGCTACACAAGTCACACATAACTTAACTTATCGTTTACAAACACGATGGCCTCAATTCTTAACGCTTCTTGTTGTTTTAAGAGTTATTTATTTTATGTCAGCCAAGCATAAAGTTATTTTTGATGGAGTATTGCGACAGCTGCTGTAAAGTTTATAATCTTTTGTATAAAAGTATTGACATTATTTACACAGTGGGTCCAAATTTTAAAATTTCCATTTTATGTTAATATTTATCAAACCATTGGAAAGATTAAAAATTTTTATTTGACTACAAAAGATGCAGCAGATTGGTCTCATTTTTAAACATTCCATAATTTTAAAAATTAAGTTGTGTCCCCATACTACATACATGTTTTTTTAAGGGTATGATGAACCGTAAAGGGCACCGAATTAAAATTTAAAAAACTTAGTATCACTATAGCTTCCAATAGAAAAAAAGTAATAGCAAAATCAATCTGAATGTTAAAGGGTGTCTCTATAGGTGAAGCAAATCGCCCTATCTTTTGAACGGTTATTGAAAAACGCTTGAAAATATTACAGAGTTTCAATTCTTATGAGCATTATAAAAAATGTATAAATTTTTAAAGTTATAAATTAAAGGGTGCACAAATAGTTCATTAAATCCTATGTATATGGCAAAATAGTTGTAGACAGACGGTTGAAATTTATATTGAACCTGTGTTGCTCATTCTGCTATAACAACAAGTATAAAATTTGAATTTTTAAATGAAAAGGTATCCCTATAGTTATTGTAATTTAATGTATATTCCTAAGCCGCGGAACAGTTGTAGACCGACAGTAGAAAGTTTATACGAAACTGTATTGCTAAGTCCTATATAACAAGTAAAAAATTTGGATTGGCAAATGAAAGGGTGTCCCAACAGTTAATGAACTTTAATATATGTGAATAAACTTTTTAACCGTTACAGACAGAGAGCTAAAATTTGCAAGAAACCTGTGTTGCTAAGTCTGATATAACAAATATTACAAGATAAAAGTGTCCCAATAATTGATGGTATTTGTTACATGTGACCAAACTTATGATGTTTTTTGCTTATTTTTTAATTCTCTATCGCCCCATGACATAAAAAATTGGAGTTAGGCGGGATGTTTTGTCTACTGCCTCGAACGAGTTGGTCCGATCATGCTAATTACCAATAGCACCCCTTTCGACACTATGTATGATCGATTGACGTATTTAATTTTTCTCTAACTGATCTAATGCCTCGACAAACTTGATTTCAACACTTACACGGACGGACCAACAGAATTTACGTAATCGACTTTGCCAGGCGTAAGAAGTCAGAATATATAAATTTTATAGGGTCGGAAAAGGATATTGTAGACATTACAAATGCAAAAACAAACTTAGTTATACCTTTTTTCCCCTTTTTGTGGTGAAGGGTATAAAAATTAATGCCTCTGTTTCATCGTATGCATGTTTTATATGTAAAAATAGGATCATCCAAAGAGAAATCTTGGAGCGCTCCTTTGCGAGTAATGGACTACTCCACAAAACTCAGAACCTCATTGGATTTTTTACATAACATGTCCGCAGATACCAGTACCCCTTTTAAGCTCTTTTTGATCTTGAAAATGACAACAGAGGAATTAATTGTTTTTTGTCTCCTAACAGAATATAAATGGAGTAAACATTCATATAAATTTCTTATTTTGTTATTTTAAACAAAAACAAGAAAATATTCATTTATTTTTGAAAATTTTTTTAAAAATTTAGCTATTTTTTTTTGTTGCTCGCGACGACGTCGTAATTTCTGAAAAGTATGTTTGTTGGCAAACAGTTGCTTTACATTTACGAAATGCCATCTTGAAAGATTTTTCATATTCCGGGTATATTGGATACGTGTCTTTAAGTGCCTGTACAAGAAAATTAAAGAAAAAATTAAAAAAATAATAACATTACTTAAAACATGATATTAAAAATTCAGCTATTACTAAAATAAAAAAAGTTAAACAATTTGTATTTGTTTAAGGCTATCATATTTTTTGATCCATCCCAATTTAATTTAATAAATTCGTCAATCAATTTTAATTTTGTAAAACCTCAGTTAAATGTACGAAATCTGAAATAAATTAAAATAAAAAGCAAAGAACTTAGAATAGTTATTTAACATTAAAAAAAATTCAGTCTTACCACTTCTGAATCAGGCTGGGTTTTAATCAGCTGTTTTGCGAATTTAATTCCTCTAAAGAATTAATTGGGAATATTTTCATTCTTTAATTTGATGTTTTCTTCCATAAACCGTTTTAGGAATATTGCTACTTCTGGAGACTTCGATTGGCAAATATATGTAACAATTAAAGTAAAGCGGCATTTCATCCACAAATACATCGATCAGTAGTTCGGCATTTGCATTAGGTAATAAGTATTGGCCGTGCATCATCAGCGCTTTTTCTAAACCACAATGAAATTTGGTGCCATATCTGTTATTTCTGGGCTTACTGTGAAGCAGCACGGGTTTTCTGCATGTACTGATTTCAACAATGTTTCTCTGCATAGTTAAACGCAGAGTTCAGAAAGTCCACTCATCGTACACACAATGATCTGTTCAAAACCAACCCGTACATATTTTTCTTTTCATAAAAATTATGTGTGTTACTAAATTTTTAGATTTTCCGTACACAACCACGAATGTGTTCTGTTAAAATATTTTTTTGCGTACGTCCATACCTTTACTTTTTAAAATGTAGTGTAGTGAATTACAGGGTTTCGAAAAACTGCTGTTAGCAGTCACATTTTACTAACCAGTTCATCTTTTTTCAGTTATATACTGAAAATAAACAACTGAAATCAGTTTTCTATTTTACGCAAACTGAAAATAGTTGAACTGAGCACACACAAAACTAAAAACCAACTGAATTCAGTCTACTATTTTCAGGAGCCAAACGAACACACAGCGACTGAGTTTTGAGTTTGTAAGTTAACAGTACGCAACTGAGAAGCCAGTTCGTGTGCGTTTAGCAGACGTAGTTATGTTTTTTTAGTATCGTAACAAAACTAGAAATATGACTGGATAATGTGATTTGTTCAACATATTAAAGAAAAATATATACATGTATTACTACTTTGTGCTGTTACTCGAAAATGCTTTAATTTATATTTTTTGAATATTTGAGTTATAAAATGTAAATTTATTTTGATTAAAAAAAAATTGTAAGAAAATAATAAATTTTTTAACTAACAATATTATTAGTTTTTGAATAGTATTGTAGAGCAGTGCTTTAGAAGAAATATTCACATTTGGGTTTTAATTAACTATTAATTAATTTGTAGAAATTATTAGTGGAATTAAAATGTGAATGCTTCATTTTTAAAGGCCTTTTGCTGTTTGAAAAAAAAACCGTTGTTGCTGTTGTATGTATAATTTGTCCTGTGCCCTTTTTAAAGAAACTGCAGCGTTTTAAAAATTATTAATATATTACAACAACAATACAAAATCAATCTACCTGGTGTTAACAAAATCCCACAGCTAAAAGGTTCCCGTTAGTGTTTTGTACATTTATTACATATGGGTTTTTTTACATTAGGTAGTGTACGTTCCTCTTCTTTTGGAGTGTTCTTTCTTTTTCTTTCATAAAATTGATTTACTTAAAGAGGCCAAGAGCTCACATTGTATGTTCTTAATTTTACTTAGAGCGAAAACGTTTTACTGCTTTTGCATGAAATGAATAATAAAGAGCTACATCCATTTCGTGTAAGTTTCTTTGAAAACGCCTGTTGGTAATAATCTCATTTATTTATTAGAAGACATTAAATTTTTTCTTTATAATTATCTTATTTAATTCATTTTAAATCAGCACAAAAGTTTTTTCAGTAATAAAGTCATTTTAAATTCAAACACCGGTATTCATGAAATATTAAAATAGATTTGAAATATATTTTAGGTCAAATTTATATAGAAAATTTGTCATAAAAAACATTTCAAAAGTGTTTTATTTTTAATGAATATGGCAGTTATTCATTTCTACTTTTATCTGTATGTATGTAAGTAAACTAAAAATGAATTATGAAAAAAACGGCAAAGAATATTTATTCGCTTGACCATAATATTGCGGATGAGCGGCGGTTACTTTGTAACAGGTACAAATCCCCTAAAATTCAATTTATGAGAATTTCGACTTTATTATAGTTGTAAACAAATTCGTGAAAGAAAAAACAGATATATTTAAATTTTATGGGTGTAAAAAACCCAAACAAATTCCACCCAACTGAGACTTTTGTATATAATAGGTTAGTAGACTACACTTAACCGGCGTGATAAAGCTAATTTTGACAGACTGCAAAAATCGGTTAGGCGTAGAAAATCTTGAAAATATTTTATTGGCTTAACTTAATTCTATACTTCTCGATTAAATTATTGATGATTTAATATAAATAGCTATGTTTTATTAATACATTTTAAGTTATATAGTAATTGACTAAGCTTAAGGTTAATTTATTAATAAAGTTTCAAGATGAAAACAAAATCATGTAAACTAAAAATTAATTTTAAGTAAAATTATTCTAATCGTGTAGAACCATTTTAATATTTAAACAATTAAAAAAGAAATAAGCAGAAAATCTATTCCTTCAAAATAATTTACACGTGCATGTAACAAGACATTTGCAATCAAACTTTCATACAAACAGTATGAAATAAAATTATTTTCTAATTATACCAACAATGATAATACACATATCTATTTGTTAAAAAACTCTGTAAAAAACACACAATAAAACTATTCAGTCAGACTATCCACACACATATTCAGTTGTGTTGCGTTACTAGAAAAACATAACTACGTCCGCTTAACACATATGAACTGGCTTCTCAGTGCGTACTGTTAACTTACAAACTCAAAACTCAGTCGCTGTGTGTTTTGCTCCTGAAAATAGTAGACTGAATTCAGTTGGTTTTTAGTTTTGTGTATGCTCAGTTAAACTATTTTAAGCAGTCAAATAGTTGAAAATGAATACTCAAACTATTTTTAGTTCAGTCGCCAGTCAAAAAAAATTTTGTTGGTGCTGAATATTAAACCCTGGTGAATTACAGCATTCGTTCGAAACGAAATTTTCAAATACCCAAGAAGCAACCTTCTTATTAAAATTTACGCTGATATTGTTTGAATTCATATCATAATGAACATCAAAGTTTTTCCTTTGGCTGACTTTGTTAGGAGCTGATGCCTCACTTTAAGTCTCCCGATTACAATTTGAGAATTTTTCAATTTCTTTTTTAACTAGTCGTTTTAAATGATGCTTAGAAAATAAATTTTCACACATTTTTGACAAATTTGTTACTTTACCCTTACCTTTTCGCTTTTTTGAAAGCACGTCTTTCACTTTTTAAAACTAAACTGACTGAATGGAAAAACAAAACGAAAACATCAACAATTAACAGTTATGTAAAATAAGAAGAAACCAAAAAAGAACTGATACATCCCCCATTGATTCATTTGGAGTATTAAGCGAGGCAGTCATGCTTTAATCGAAGCAAACAATTTGAAAACATTGGAAGCAAAAACCAATAGACTGATCTTTGGCCAGCACGGTTAATCGGGGTTCTGGTTAACAAGATTACGGTAATCGAAGCCCTACTATAATGGATTTTAATTTAAATAGTTATAATCGTACGAAGGTGAAGAAAACTATTGGGGATTTTTTAATGTCTTTTCTCTTCGTTTTTATTTTTAATCTTAAGAAGATGCTCCCTAGAACAATGTGCCTTCTAAAGAAATAAATTAATGTGGTTCTAGTTATCTGCTTGAGATTGTACAGGCCTCTTTTGAACTAAAAATACAATTGTTCTATTTGCACTCCCATGGGAACATTAACTGTTTGCAGTTTATTTAAGAAGTTTTCAGTAAAGTTAAAAATAAATGAAAATATGGTTGTTTTAGGAAGAAAATTTTTATTTAACTTTTTTTGTCTGTTGTTAGAAAAGCTAACTACAAAAAAATACTGATTTTCGGTGCAGTCAAAATTATAAATTAATTTTTACCTTTTTTCAGTAAAAATGAAATACTTCATTAAAAAATAAAGTTCGGCAGTAAAAAAGCACTATTTTACAGTAGCTTTAAAATATAATATAAAAAAATATTAACTGTTGGAAAATATGTCAGTTAAAAATAAAAATTGGAACAAAATAATTTATAGAGGAATAACATCAAAAATATGTTGGTAAGTATTTTACATAGAATTTTAAATTTGCAATATTGAAAAAATAATGTTCCCTTTTTACAGATACACCATAAAGAAAATAAATTCTGTGGTCTTCAACATATAAAAGACTTTACTAAGGTATGTTATTTAAATTGTTGAATTACAGGCATATCCCTTATTTACTAACACAACGTCACAACCCCAAATTTAAAATTTTGGTGTTAATCATAAAGAATTGTTTGCCATTTACGTTTTAAGAGAGTAAGTAGTTATTTCATTTCATGTTTGGACATTTTTTTGTCAATAGGAAGCACACATTTGAGTTATGGAGTAAAGTTCATAACGGGAAGTTCATATCGCTTTCTAAAATATCGTCACATTTCGTTTTGTGACTGTATTATAAAAAGGTGATATTTTTAAAATGTGTCGACTTTTTGCATACAAAGTAAAACTCCGTTTTCTTTTCTTAAATAACGGCACATTTTAATTTATGACACAGTTGTGGATATAACGTCATAATTCAAAGATCCACATTGTTTGTCAAAAATATCCCCTTTATTATATAGTAAGTAGTTTTCTTCAATGGATTTTATTTCTGAGTCTAAACAATTGTAGATGGTAAGAACAAGTCAAAAATTCAACTGCGATTATCTCGAAATGGTTTGTTTTTGAGTTATGGCGTTCTGTTTGTAAATAAGCGATATTTACCAATATTTAGTATTGGTTGCACATATATAAACAATTTTTAAATACAAATTATTTTTCTTTAGCATAGAATAATCCTGAAATCCGTAAATTTCCAAGTAAGAACAAAAATGTTAAGCAAATCAAAAAGAAGAAGAAAAATAGCATTTGTGTATTTGAATAAAATAAGCAATTAATAAATAAATAAAGACATTGTAATGTTTTAAATAAATAAAAAATCTGTGGTTTTTATTGTTTTGGTAGGTTATTTTTAGAGGGTTGGAATAAGAGAAAAAAGCTGTTAATTTTACTGTTTTGGTAGGTTAAATTTTATAAATCAAAATAAATACAGAAACATTTATTTTTAATGTTTTGGTAGGTTACATTTTGTTAGTTGAAATAAATGAAAAAACAGTACTTTTTACTTTTCTGGTAGGTTGTTTTTTCGTGCGTTGGAATAAATGAAAAATTACTTGTTTTTACATATTTTGTTAGTTATTAAATCAACATTCAATAACAATTGAAAATTACATTTAATTTAAATGAAATGTAAGTGGAACGTTTTTTAAATGAAAAAGTAGTTGTTAAAAGTGTTTTTTCATTTAAATTTACCTACATAATACTTTGAGTGCAGCAATAACAAACAACCTGCAACTTTAATATGTTAATTTTTCTTGAAAATCTTATTGGTCCAATAAAACTGTTAAAAAACTACGTTTTAAAAGTTCGCTTTTTTAAACGTACAAAGAATTGATAGAATTATTATTTTCTTTAATTAAGAATTGACAAAATTATTTCGACACCATTTTGATTTTGCCCTATTGTGCACTGGAAGTACTTTTGTAAATGTGAGGCCTCTTCCGTATCAAGCTTAAATTATGGAAATAATATTAAATTAAATTGCAAATATAATTTTTAAGAACATTTGGCCTTTTGAAATATTGTTTTATTAAATCTTAAATTGGCAGGAATGTTATAAATAATTATATCAACATATCGGCAAGCCTCATTTCCACCTTACATCAACACTGTATTTTATTATGTCGCTATTTTTATATTAAGGCAGAGAATTACTATTTTTAAATTGCATTTATTTTTTTGTATGGAAGTAAAATTTTATTAATGAATTTTTGCTCTGTTGAATTACTTCCAGTTAATTCCAAATAATTTTAATACGAATTTCCTCCAGCCATACCTAAATAAAAGCGAAAAGCGGAACATTTTCTTCCGCATAGTTCGTACGAAGTGGAATACCTAAACTAAAGCCCCAAGCCCCACGTCAAAATGATAAAAACAGGGGTATTAAAAAACAAGTAGGAATGGTATGCTCGGCTTATGCCGAATTAGGATTTGGTATTACCATTCACCATATATGTAAATCTAATTTAGTAAAGTAACTCCAATGCGAAATCGAATATTGGGGTGACAGAGAATTAAAAAATTAGAAAAAAAAATTTTACATAAAAATGTTATCGGCTCTTAATGGTATAAGCAGTTTTAAATAATTTTACATTTTCCTTTAAGGTATCTTCGAAAGCTTTTAAATGATACCCATATTGAAATTGAAAATTTTAAAAGCCCGCAACTCGGAAAATACGGGCGAGCGCCAATTTTTTTCACTTCTTGTTTTCTTTTTATTTTTTGATTCTCAATCGCCCCATACATATATTTTTTATTGAAAAAATTAGAGGAAGACATGGACCTATCTTGTTTATACGCCAATTGTCAACAATTCGTTGCTTTGTCGTGTGACGCTGTGAAAGGGTTGCAACTATTTTACAGCACAAGTGTAGCAAAGGTTAATACCCCTATTACGAATTACAACTCAACAATTCTTTAGATGAAACATTTCAATTTGGTATTTTTAATCACAACTTAACCTGTCAAAAAATTTTGTCCCAATTATAATGTGTTTCAACTTTGTTGTGGCATTACTGTTTTACAAACTCTGTGTTAACGCGGTTGACAAAAGCATCAAGAAATTACAATTCATCAGTAGCAGTTGTTTCAAATTAAAATAATTCATAAAATGAAAAGCAGTTTTAAATACTTTATTATTAAGAGATTTAACAAAATGTGCAGAAAAAATAAAGTTACAACAAAACAACAGTTTGAAAAACTTGTAGAACTGATGATACTGGATAAGACTCTAGCAAAAGTAAAATGATAAAATTGCAGGGGGAATTGGCATAACTGCACTGCATTTTGGTAGCTCCAATCAACAAAAAATCTAAGTACAGCAATTTCATTATCAGTGGTATAGTTGCCACACGCGCAGATTTCTTTAAATTGTCATTTATAGCATCCAGTAAATAGCAAAACGTTAAATTTAAAATAACTAATAATTTATTAAAATTACTTTATTTTTGTAGTTATTACTCATTTTAAGCTCTTAATTTGCCACAAGAGGATTGCACTCATCACGAATTCTACTCCTTATTCGCAGAGCATCTACGGGCTCCTCTTCATAAAATAAATCAATATATGATGAATTTGATTTGAATTAAAGTTTTCTGTAACAGCTCCTCTAGGTTATTTTAAACTATATAGTGCTTCTGTAATTTAAATAATAACATTGTTATTATAATAATAAATAATAAATTAAACTTCGTTAAACAAAAAAGTATTTTAATACACTTAAGCGAATCACAGAGAAGCTGACACAGTTTCTACAGGTGTTACCTAATTACAATACTTATTTCCAGTATTGCAAATTGGTATTTAATCACTCCAGTTGTTGCGTTGAAATGTTTCTAATTTGAAATTAATATCGGTTCTACACCACACTGATTTACGAAATATATTTGTACAAACGATCAATTTGTCATTAAATCTGAGGGTCAACTTTGTTAAAATATTATCATAATTAAGTCTCTATGGTTTAATAAAAATGTATTTCCAGCATTAAAACACTTGTAACACAGTAAGTTGTAACACATTTTTACATAAATAAACTTAAATGAAAGTTATTCTGTCAATAAAGTGAAAAAATAAACAGTTTAATGAAAAATATAAAGGAAAATACTGTACGCAGTCTTAATTCTTTCTGTTAGTAAAAAAGGCTGTGACAAATTTATTTTCTTAAAATATATATATATATATATATATATATATATATATTTTTGCTTAATATATTTGCGTGTTTTAATTTATTGTACCTCTGTTAGCTCCTTATTACATTTGATTTCAGCGCATTTAAGATAAACGATAAAAGGACAGCGCTATAATGACTTCTCTATAAATAAGGAATCCAGATTATATATAGTTTTTAGGACTGGAAATGCAAATTGACAAATTTTGGAAGTAAAAAATTATAATAATTTTCTGTTTGTCTATTTGTGAATTTTTGGCTTTTACTTTCATCGTTTTCAGATTCACTTTTACAATGTTAAAGGAATTAAATCACGTAACAGTCTATTTTTATGACTTTATTTTTAAGTTTGATTTTCTTAGTTTTTTCGTCTGTTTTCGGCTTAAAAAAAGTGTTATATTTTTTAGTGAAATTTCGATTAATAATATTTTAAGCAAGATTTTAAATTATTAAAATTTTTCAATAATTTTTCCTACGCATTTTGGGGTTTTAACGAATTTTCAATTCCTTGATTGTAAGTACATTTTTTTTTTGGAAAATAAAATTTAAAAAAAAACTTTTTGGTAAAAGTTTTAATATTTTTAACTGCCTTTAAGAATGGAAGGAAGTTACCAATTCGTCTGCATGTTGCTTTTTTAATATTTGTGCCTGTCAGCCATATCTCAATTTGAAATTTTTTCATTTGGATATGCTTACAATTTGGTCCCGTTTTTAGAACATAAGTATAAAAATAAGAGGGTGTCCACATACAACATATATGTTTTTACATGTATTAGGAGCCGTTAAGGGCACCTCCTTAAAATTAAAAAAAGAAATAAATTGCATATCACTATGGCTTCCAATGGTACACAAAAATAATTCAAAAAATTATCCCAAAGGTGACGTAAATTAACCTATATGGGCCTTTATTTTGAACCGTAACAGACAAATTCATACAAATTCGACAAAACGTGGCACAGTGGCGCCCGTAGAGCAAACGAGGTTGCAAAATCCAAAATTTTTATGAGCGCCCACGAAGTTTTGAATAAACCCACGTTATAGGAAACTTTTCAACGATTTCAAATATGCCACTCTTAATAATTTCACATTTTTAGTTCAGAAGATATAACCGTTCAAAGGTGAACGACTTTCGTTTTTCAAAAAAACACACAATTTTTAGTCAATTTGTTGCGATTTCAGGTATAATATCACGAAAAATAGGTGAAGAATCGCCAAATTTTTTGTTTGTATTGATTGATGTATTTATTAAATGTATAATATTAAAAAAAATAACTATTTGCTTTGTGTTTCTTCTGGTAAATCACTATTTAAAAACTATCCGTTTTTTCACTATTTTTCAACTTTGACGGAAAATAACAAAAATCTATATTTTTCTATATTTGCCATATTTGCAAAACCTGTTCTTTGATTATTTCTTTACATATTTCAAAAGGTTTTATTTGCCCGTACGTGCCCGTTTGGCTTCTAGAGGTAAAAAAGATTAAAAAGACATGGTTGCAGAAATTGTATGGCGTCCATCCCTTATATGTTTTGACTGACAGTAGTTTTTTTTAGTAGTAAATTTTTGTTTAAAATTTTTTTGTAGCAGTAAATTTTTAGGCATGGTGGCATAAGCCTATATATTGCAAAATAAGTACAATGCCTGGATTAGCCTACGACTCAAAGTTGGCGCAACAATTACTGAAACCATTAAAGAATTTAAGTACTGAAAACATGGCGTTGAACAATTTAAAATTATTTGAACTGTTTAGAAAGTCAACCACACCAAAGTTTTTCACGGAAGCTGCTTTAGAAGAACTTGATAGCTTATACGGAAATATTGAGAGAAGCGAAATTATAAAAAATAATTTTTATCTGATATATGCAAATATTAAGGCAAAATGGGTGAAATCTAATCGAACCATTCAGAACTTCAACTCCAAATACGAGGATTGGCTTAATGAAGACACCATCCAGGCTATAATGACAGTAGATAAACCCACCACATCAACCAGAGGAGCAAAAGGAAGGCCAAAAAAAAGTATTGAGGAGTGTTCAATTTTCACAAGAAAGAGGAAACTTGCCGATGCCACCAATGACTTGACCACGAAGCATTTATCGGACGCGCTAGCTATTAAATATACCAAGGATAGTAAAACAGTTAGGTCTCAGATAACCAAATCTGTTGCTGATGCAAGCCCACTGCGACTAAAAAGGATTAAGGAAAGCATTCCCACGCCCACAAACGCACACATTAAAAAGTATGGTTCCGAAGAAGCCTTGGCCTTGTTTATGGACTTAGAACTTTCCAAAGAGAAATAGGAGGAACTACGGGTATCTTTAACGCGATACGGCGCTGACGTTTTACCCGGATACAAGCATATTACGCAAGCCAAAATAAATTCTTGACCACTGCATACGGAAGCCTCTGCGAAAGCCAATCTGCAGGATCTCATGGGCCATACAGTCAAACGGTTATTGGAGAGTCTTCCTGAAAATGAGGTGAAAATTCTTCCTGAGAAGTTGCCATTGATCAGGAAATGGGGCTGCGATGGATCATCCGGACAAAGCGTTTATAAGCAAAGGATATCTTCTGATGACGCTACAATATCGAACGGAAATATGTGTATGGCATCTGATGTTCCTTTGCGGCTAAAATCTGATGTTTCCCTACACTGGAGAAATCCACGTCCATCATCAGAGCATTATTGCCGACCAATAATGTTTCAGTTTGCAAGGGAATCGGCAGAACTCATAAGGACCACGGTGAAGGACATTGAAGAACAAATAAGCAAGATTAAGCCTACAAAGCTGCAAATTGGAGAAGAAAAATATATTGAATGCACTTACGAGTTCCACCTGACCATGGTTGACGGAAAAGTCGTAAACGAGCTGACAGGAACAAAATCAACAATGTCATGCCCGATTTGCAAAAAGAGTCAGAAGACCTTTGGTAATTTAAACGATTTTACAAATGAAGAGAATTACGAATATGGAATGTCATCATTGCACGCACACTCAAAATATTATGTAGGTAAATTTAAATGAAAAAACATTTTTAACAACTACTTTTTCATTTAAAAAACGGTCCACTTACATTTTATTTAAATTAAATGTAATTTTCAGTTGTTTTTGAATGTTGATTTTATAACTAACAAAATATGTAAAAACAAGTAATTTTTCTTTTATTCCAACGCACGAAAAATAACCTACAGAACAGTAAAAAGTACTGTTTTTTCATTAATTTTAACTAACGAAATGTAACCTACCAAAACATTAATAATAACAGTTTCTGTATTTATTTTAATTTATAAAATTTAACCTACTAAAACAGTACAATTAACTGCTTTTTTCTTTTATCCCAACTCTCAAAAAGTAATCTACCAAAACAATAAAAACTACAGATTTCTTATTTATTTTAAACACCAAAAGGTCTTAATTTATTTGTTGATTTTTTATTCTATTTTGATTCTTATTTTTATTTGCTTTATATTTTTATTCTTCCTTGAAAGTCAACAGATTTCAGGATTGTTCTATGCTGAAAAAATAATGTACTTTTAAAAAATTGTTTATATTTTTGCAACCAATAATCAAAGTACATATCGCTTATTTAGAAATAGAACGCCTCAACTCAAAAAAAGATAATCACTGTTGAAGTTTTTAACTTGTAAAATGATTCAGAAATAAAAAGTAAATTAAATAAACTTGCATCAAATTTATATTACAGAGGATGTTTTGGACAAACAAAGTTAAATGTGTGAATTAAGACCTTATTGTTGTAAAAATACATTCACTACTGGGTCACAAACTAAAATGTATCGTTATTTATAAAAAGAAAACCAAGTTTTACTTTATTTGTAAAAGGTCGATACATTTTAAAAAGGACGCCTTTTGAAATGTATATGCTGTCACAAAACAAAATAAGACGATGTTTTAAAATCGATATGATCTTCACGATATGAAAAATTTTAGTTTTGGGTTGTAACGTTGCATTACTAAATGAGCGATATATTTGTAGTTCAAAAATTTAAATAACATACCTTTGTTTGGGACCAATCAATCGACCAAAGTGGGCTGTGGCAACACCGCTGCCTGCCTAAAGACAGAATTTAGAAGAGAATACCTGCAAAAAGGGAACATTATTTTTTAAAACATAATGCAAATTTTAAATACTATGTAAGAAACTTACCAATATTTTTTTGATGTTTTTCTTCCATAAATTATTTTGTTCTAAATATATTTTCTATAACTGACATATTTTTCAACAGTTTTCTTATTTTTGTTATTTTTTCTTATCTACTGACGAACTTTTTTTTTAATTAAGTATTTCATTTTTACTGAAACAAGGTAAAAATTTATTGATAATTTTGACTGCACCGAAAATCAGTATTTTTTTGTCGTTTGTTTTTCTAACAACAGACAAAAAAAGTTAAATAAAAATTTTCTTCCTAAAACAACCACATTTTCATTTATTTTTAACTTTACTGAAAACTTCCTAAATAAAAGTCAAACAGTTAATGTTCAAATTTTTTGAGTGCAAGGATTAGGTGTATGGAGTTCTTGCTAAAACTAGCGTATACCCTACCACAAGAGGAAGAAAACTTCGATGAAAATACATCAGTAAAGAATAAGGAAAAGATCAGAAAGAAGAAAATAAAGGATGCTTTTTTAAACAAGTTGGACTAAAAGTAGACTGTCCCAAGCACGGATATGGTAACTCAAATGATGAAAACACTTCTAGGAGATTTTTTGAAAATGATGAGGCAGTAACTAAAATTACTGGAATTGACAATCAAATCGTGAAAAGATTGGGAACGATCTTGGATGTTTTAAACTGCAAAGAAAATGTCAATTCTACAAAATATGGAGAATATGCGTCGAAAACTGCATCTCTTATAGCAGAAATGTATCCACAGAAGAAGTTGACCCCGACCGTCCATAAAATATTGGCGCATGGCAAAGATATAATTGAGTTCCAGTCTTTGCCAATTAGAGAGCTTTTTGAAGAAGCACAGGAGTCTCTTAACAAATTTTATAAAAAATACTCGTATAGATTGCAGAACACATTCAAAACATCAAAGGTAAGGCAAAATGGGGACCTCTTTAACATGTTGGCAGCATCTTCCGATCCACTAATTTCTTCCCTGCGGCATGTGAAGTCACGAATAGAGTTAGAAAATAATCATAGTTTAGAAATCCTTAGTCTTTTAGATATACCTTCTCTTACGATTTGTGATGAATATTTTACAGAAAATTGAAAAAATTAATTCAAAAAAAAATTTTTTTTTTTAATTTGTTGGGTAATAATTTAAAACATAAAACCCTAAAGAAAAAAATTAAAACTATTTAAAAATGTAAAAATAATTTTTTTTAGTTACCAATAAATTGATTTTTCTACTAATTTTAACTTTGATAACCCATAAGTAGGCCCCTAAAAAGCGTAGCACCCTTTCCAAACGCTCATTTCATAGGCTGAACAGTTATCTATCATAAGCTGTTTAAACTGTTTAATTATCTTATTCGGTTTAACAGATATGAATTTTGCAACGAAAAAACTCAAATGGCGCCACTGTGCGGCGGATTGATAATTTACGATAACTGAACTTGCTTTGAGTCTTATGCTGTCAGTTGCCTTTAATCTAGACTGTCGTGATTTTGCACCCTTAGCTACTAACTAGCGAAGTTTTTTCCATTTGTTTGAGGCTCAGATCCATGCCTCGTGGCCTCGACATAATGTGAGCTACCGTCTTAGTCCGTTTCAGGTATAGTCTCCGAGTGTCATCTTCTAGGTTTAGTCATACAACCGAACTCTTGTCATTATCTGGTCTAAAAAGCTGGGCTTTTTTAAACTAACTACTTAAACCCTTACCAAGGTGTTTTATTTATCCTTGTTAGATTTTCGTAGTCCTGTTGTAGTGACACTAAATGTAGTAATTTTAGTATACTTGGATTATAATGTACCACTTTCTAACGAAAACATACTGATCCGGAATTACGAGTATCAGTCGTAACTAAAAATTTTTAGGGGTTAATGGTAGTCACCCATGAATGTAAGGAGATACAAAAATCAAGATAACTTGTTTAATGGAAAACTCACCTCTCAGCCAGAACACATTACGTGAGAAGTGATTGTATATATCGAACTCATTCATCTATTTTTATAAAGAGAAGTAATATTCAGGCAAGAATGCCTACTTATTTATTGGGTTATCTTTTTTGTAAAGGGATAATATAGGTGTTAAAAAAGAGTTATAGATAGAATGCTTCATTTTCTTTTTCACAACATTATAATTTCACATTATGTTTATTTTTAGAACAATGTTGCAGCGCCTCTGGTGTTAACAGGCGCACTGCTTTTTGAAGTACAGCCGTTTTATATATTTTCTTACTTCGCCAACGATTTGCTATAGAGTATTGTCAGCGAGAAAGGGCACTGTGTTTTTCTTTTGTATATAACTATAAAGACCTTAATAAATATTGCACTTGATCTGGCAACGCCGATATGAGAAGCTGAAAAAACTAGCGTGGTCGTGAAGAAAAACTTAAATTGTTGAAAATTAATTATAAATTGCAGTTTATTACATCAAAAACTTTGTATTTATTAAATGCTTTTATTGCTTACGTTAAGAATTAGCAAAACTTTTTGTTAAAGATAGTGAAATTGTATAATACCATTTACTAGCGAAGAAACGTTAAAAAAATGCCCCAAAAGTCTCAACTTGGGTGTCCATCTTGCGAGATGAATATCACCAAAACCCAATGCAGTATTGGTTGCGGTAGCTGCGGTGTTTACTATCATATTAATTGTGCAGGAGTATCAGAGGACAAGCTAATGTCAATTAAAAAAAATATCTCCAAATTTACATGCGCAGAGTGTGAAAAATATAATCATAGCAGCAGTGAAAATTTTGGTATAATAAAACGTATAGAGGAATTTCAAAAGTCTATTGAAGCCAAAATTGATGCAAGAAAACTCGACATTGAGTGCCGAGTGGATGATTGCTTTCTTAAATTTGAAGCAAAAATAAATCATCTTGTGAATAATTTCCGCACTGAAATTAATAGTGAAATGACTAAAATCAGGTCTGATGTTAATCAGTGTGTATCAAGCATCCATGAGGTGGAAAAATCAAATGTTGCAAGGTACCAGCAACTGCTGGCTAAGAATAATATGTTTGAAAGACGTCAGCGAAGAAAATAATAAAATATGCTATTGTCAACATGGATATTCCGAAAGCAAGGATTACCAAAATGGACAATAAAAAGGTGATGTGGGATGCAGCGGAGTGTGCTCGTTTACTATATGAATCTCTTGAAGTAAATGGGTCTGTTGCAGGGAATACTAATTTGTCACAATGATAAACTATATATATATACTTTTTTATTTTTTTTTTTTTCATTAAATTTATTACTTTTCTGTCCTTTTATGGTAATGATGTAAATTGCCTTTGATGTAAACTGATAATTTTTTTCTTTTTATTTTTTTATATTGTAACAAGCATGTTAATAATGTTTATATGACATTTGAGTAATTACTTTTTGTTAATTCCAGATGAGCACAAAACTTTTGATCTTAGTTTTAATTGCTTAGGTTTTTCCTTCCGATTTTTTATGAGTAAATTATTTAATTTAAGCGAACTTTAAAATAAATTATAAAATAAGATTTCATGGGGGGTAAGGACGTTTTTTTCTCTTCCTTTTTCTTTCTATGTTCTTTTCTATTTTTGCACATGCTTAGTGGAACAGAAGTTGGATGAAGTTAGCTGATAACTTGGGTGTGGATGCCTCGAATGCCAGTGTAATCAACAGTGTTATACAAGCCGGCAACCTGAATGTCTTACTTTTCAATGCGCAGAGCTTAGTACCTCGGGAAAATAATGTTAAGTTTGATGAAATTCGATACTTAATGGAAGGATGTTTGTTGGATGCCTTTGGTGTCTCGGAGACTTGGTTAAATGAGTCGGTTTGCGACTCCGCTGCATCCATAACCGGATATAAGCTGTTTAAAAGTGATCGTATGAACAAGAGAGGTGGTGGTGTATGTATTTATACTCGTGAAAATTTAATAACAAGGGTCATTTATGATCAACAATCCGATGTAGGAATTGAATGCCTTTTTGTTGAGGTTGTCCTTGATAACAACGACATCATTCTTTTGGGTATTATATACCTACCTGATGGGAATTTTTCGCACTGTGAGAGTGTGCTCAGCAATTTTTCTGACAGGTATAGTAAGATTTTAATTATGGGAGATTTTAACTCAAATATGTTTTCTAGAGGTGCACCGATTCGTGAAATATGTAATCGGTTATCCTTAGCGGTGGTTCATAACTCACTGCCAACTCACTTTTCTCCTCAACATAGAACAACATTTCTGATTGATTACTTTCTAGTTTCTGATATAGAGTTAGTTACATATCATTGCCAATTCCAAATTCCCGCATTGAATTCATATCATGCTGCAGTTTTCCTCTCTTATAACGTCTATGGCAGTTACAGCTCTAATACATTTTATTATAGAGATTTTAGAAGCCTAAATATTAATAATTGTTTTTCTCAGATTCAGTCTTCTAACTTTGAAAGTATTTACAATAGCACACATATAAATGATGGGGTTGACTGCTTTAATTCAATTATACAGAAAATTTTTGACGATAATGTGCCAACTCGTAGGGTAGTTTGGAATAGTGGCAACGAGTGGATTATAGATATTCGTATACGCAGCGCAAAACGAGAGAGGGATTTAGCATACCGAGCCTATAGGGAAAATAGAACTCAGGACAATTTTAAAACTTTTTGTAGATATAGAAACAGACTGAAATGTGTCATGCGGAAGGTGCGTAGGAATTTCAGCTTAAGATTTTTCTCGGCTTGTGACAATACGAAGATGTGGCGGAAAATACGACAGATTGGTATAGTTGAATCATCCAACATTGGGCACTCTCCAATAGATTTGGAAGAATTTAACCACACAGATTTTTGCAGGTTATTTTCCCTATGATTTCTACACATTTGTCATTTATTATTAATAAGGCTCTAACAACATCTACTGTTCCAGATATTTGGAAGGTTGGGAGAGTTATACCTATCTCTAAGATAAAAAATCCTACCTGTTGCAGCGATTATCGTCCTATTAGTATTTTGTCAGTTAATTCTAAGATTTTAGAGATTATTATAAGGGATCAGATGTTGTGCCATCTAAGCAATTATAATTTAATTCATGCCAACCAGTCAGGAATTCGTAAAGGATACAGCACAACGGGGTTTCTTTTGGATATCACAGAGAAAATAAGAATGAACTCCGATAAATCTAGGGTGAGTGTCATGATCTTTCTAGATTTTAGGAAGGCGTTTGACTCTATAAGTCACAATGTTTTGCTTGATAAACTTGTCCGACTATTTGGTTTCAGTTCTAGCGGCTGCCAGCTTATATTGTCCTTTTTGTCAGGGCGTAAACAATTCGTACAGGTAGGCCAGAAAATCTCGAGAACTATTCCGTTTTATAGAGGTGTACCCCAGAGTTCCATTCTTGGGCCACTATTATTGCTTTTATATGTAAATGATGTGTTTGGTATGCTAACTTTTTTAGAAGCGTTTACTTATGCTGACGATATGCAGCTGTTAGCATCTTGTGGTACAATGTCCGCCCATGTTGTTGAGGAAAGAATAAATTCTGATTTGGCGTGCATTGTGAGGTGGTCCAAAGAAAACTTCTTACAGTTAAACCCTACTAAATGTAAAATTATGATATTTTCTAAGCATCAAATTACTTTAAACATTGTAATTGGGAACGAAATAGTAGAAACTGTTCCTTATTATAGAACGCTGGGGGTAATTTTAGATAACAGGTTAACATATAACCACCACATAAACCTTATTATATCCCGTATTGCTTGGATTTTGAGAAGATTGTACAATATTGCTTATTTTTTTTTTTTTTTTTTTTTTTTTTTTTTTAAAAGAGAAGTAGCACTTCAGGCATCAATATGCCTACTTAGTTCGCAACCGTGCTACATTCTTTAGGAAAGGGATAGATGAGAGAGAAGAAAGGTGGTGAAAGGAGATAGATATAGCCATTTTATTAATTATTTTACTTCGCCGGCGAATATGCTATGAAGAAGTACCGACGAAGGAGGCTTACCTTTAACAGTAAAAAAAGAGGGGCTATGTCCTTATGCATGCCGCTTTTTAATTACGGTATAGAGATTTTTTGCTGTACATCAGCTCTAAACTTGGAAAGACTTAGAATCTGTTTCAACAGAATCACTCGTTACATTTCTAAAATTGGGTTCAGAGAACATGTTTCTCACTATCAAATAGACTTGCTTGGTTGCAGCTTTGATCAATACACTAAACTAAGACAGATATTATTCTTTTACAAAACTATCAAATATGGCTGTCCATCAAATCTAGCAGAAAAATTCCACTTTAGCGTCTCTAGCAGGACGCAGTCTGTGGTATGCCCTATGTATATGTCTTTGTTTATGGAAATATCCTTCCTTGTTAGGGTTGCACGATTATGGAATACAGTTTTACCATACCAAGACCGCCATTTCAACCACTCTCTGAATACTTTTAAAAAAATTTGCCTTTCGCACTTATAAAAGACGGGTTCAATCTCTGTATATTTTTTTTTTCTTTCTTTTAATGAAAATTGGATAATTCTATTCCTTGTTTTTTTTTTATTCATTGCTGTATGTTTTCACTGGCTAGTGGCATACCAGTTCGCCCATGGAATATAGCAAGAACCAACTTTTCATCCTAATATACTGAGCATGTGCTGGTGGGGGGAATGGTGACTGGAAAGAGGAGGGGGAAGTGAACAGGTCTTTCTTTAACTTATTATGTACTTACACATGTGTATGTATATATGCGTATACGTGCGTATGTATGCATATGTATATATGTATGTATGTATATATATGCGTGTGTATGTATGTATGCATGGACTTATGTACGTATTTATGTGCATGTATGAATTGTATTGTTAGATTAAGATATTTTGTCGAAATGAATTGTATTTTAAAATTTTTTTTTCTTTAATATCATACACTTTTATTGGATAACTTTCATTTATATATACATATATGTAAGCTTCTACATTACTTTGTAGTCTAGTCAATTCGGCCCACTGGGCTTACGACATACATATACTAAATAAATAAATAAAATAAATATTTTGAGAGATTAAAGTCGTTATATTGACTGTTTCGAGGTTACTAATCTACGTACTAACGATCTAAGCTACAGAACCCTTAACGAAATGGTAGACTTGCCTTAGGGTCGGCATCTACTACAAAGAAATATTTCTAGGTCTAAAATCTTGGAGTACCAGTAGTTGGTTTAATAAATAAGTAAGGCGAGAAAACTACCCACATTGTTGTTATGTTATTACTTTTCTCAATAACTAATGCTCGCTTAGGGTTTGATGATTACCTTTCTCAATATACGGCGCTTTCTCCGGCTGATTTATCGCGTATACAAACTAATTATGTTCCTTTTTAGATTTCCTTGTTTTGCTATTCAGACGCCTTATCCATCTCAGCTGATGTTCTAACATACACACATTTAAGCTATCTCATCTGATGTTGTAATTCAAACAGGCACCTTAACCGATTCATCTACCCAAAATTTTTTTTCCTTTTCTAATCGAGACTTCCTAAGTTATGAATTGCTGTTTGTAATTCATTCGCCTTTTCAACAATTTATCTATGATTTCACTTTAGTGTTCTTTTACATCAATTCTAGCATACAACCCATAAGAAAGTCACCTCCAAAAATTTCCCTCGAGTTGTGCCCATCTGCATCATCTACAGTAAATTTGTATGGAAAATTTTTTCTATCGGATGGCATAAGCAGATATTTCGTAATTTCCGATTGAATACTCATATAAGAAATCACTAATTAAGCAACGAGGTTACAATATTGCACCGCAGTGTATGTTGAGCATAGATTATGATTATCTCAACCAAGCTTTCTTTCCTGCGTGTAAGCTTCATTAAGCGTTGCTCAAAATTTATAATGAGATTTCCTTAAAATATCCTTTTGCCGCAAAGATTGGCTCCATATTTTTAATGTTCTGTACACAAACTGTAAAAACATTGCCCATTGTTTTTGCTACAATATCTGTCCGGCTGTCACAGCCCGCTTTTTCTAAAACAAGTAAATTTTTGTCATTTAAGTCGTATTTTCATTATGGTTGTTATTTGGAATAAAATATTTGTTTTGGAAATTGCCTACTGAAAGTAAACAAAAAGCTTCTAGTGTTAGTAAAATCAGTTACAAGGTTTTTCAAAGCTTTCTATAAAACATTTACAAGCCTTTAACATTATTCTTTAAACTGATAGAATTTACTGGCCAATGTGACATCCAGCTGTTACTGTTCAATATTAAGCTTAAAAGAACGTGTTTAGAATCTTTGAACTTTTACTACACAACAATATTCTACCAAAATTTATCAGGAAACATCTAAGGTTGAACATTTATGCCCAACTTTTAAATAAAAACCCAAAAAATCAATTACCGCGTATCTAAGCTACAGTATGAACCTTGTATTTCTATTAAATCAAATATTAAATTTGTTCGAGACTGTTCATAGATTTTTTCTCCATCATCTAATAAAGTTAAATAGACCTGAGGCAGGCAAACATCTATTTTATTAAGAAAGACTTTTGTCTGTTAGCTTGCAATATGTTTTTATTATTCTTTACTACAATTCGTTTTAGTTAATAAAGGAGAGAAATAATTTTGCACATTTGTTTTTACTTTTTCATGTAACTTTTAAACACAGACCGCGCTGGTATTAAAAAAGTAATTTCATTTTATGTCTTAACATTTGTTATTTTTGTTTTTCGTAGGTACAAGAAAAATTACTTCAGAGCAAAAAATAAAACTTTATCTAAAGTGGATAGAAATGCTATTGAAAAGAAAATACAGACGTAGAAATATAAATATAAAGGGAACTAATATGTTTTCGACGATGTTATTAATGATAAGCAATTTTCTGAAGGAAGAAACAATCGCAATAGATTTTCAAGCTGTTGAAAGGAAGAGCTTATCAAGAGATTGATAATATATAAATAATGTATTTGAGAATTATGTCGAAACCACTGGTAGTGACATTACATTTTTTTCAATTTATTTTTTTTTTTATATTTATGTTTTTATAACTTTTAGCACAAAAATTGAAGTGACCCTAATCAAAAAATCAAATATTGGGGTGACAGAATTAAAATATAAGAAAAAAAATTATATTGTTTATATAACTATATAAAATTTTACATAAAAATGTCATCGACTCCTAATGGGTTAAGCATTTAAAAAAAAAGCTTAGTATTTTCTTAAAGATCTCTTCAAAAGCTTTTAAATGATACGCATATTAATATTTAAAAAAAATTGTAAAATTTCAGAAGTTCATAACTCGGAAAATATGGTCTAGCGCAAGTTTTTTTATTTGATGTTTTTTTTCTTTTTTCAAATTCTCTATCGCCACATATATATATTTGGAAATTACATGGAAAAATTAAGGACAACGTGTTGTTTGATCCGGTCCACGAAGGACAAGGACCGATCTTGCCGATTTTCAATATCACCTTTTTCGACGCTATGTGTGATCGATTGGCGTATTTAAATTTTCTCTAGCTGATCTAGTAAACTGGAAAACTAAATTTTAAAACTAACACGAACGGACAGACGGACATTGCGTAATCGACTTCGCTATTCATTTTTAATGGAGTCGGAAATGGATATCGTAGAAATTAATAACGAATTGAATTAGTGATTGTTTGTCTATATCTGCGCCTTTCGCAAACATCTTAATTATTTGTGATTCACTAATTTATATTTACATTAATAGTGTGAAGTGTACATAAGATTTGGCAGAGACGAATATAGCACTCTTACTTGTTTTAACTCACAAGAGACACTAATATCAATATAATTAACAGTTCCTTCCTTAAAATGTATTATTATTTTAAATTCGTAAAATTACAGGGAAAAGAAAAGCTGCATCCAACTATGTTGATATAATTTTATCATTTTCCTTTTTAACCACAATATAATAAAACACATTTATGCAGGGAACACAATTGGGACGAACGACGAATTTTTCGTTGCGAATATTCGCCGTCAAAAATAAAACACATTGGTGCATATGAAAACTAACACAACACCGCCGTCAACGAAATTCGTCGTGCGTGACGAACTCTCAGATAGATTTATTTCTATTTCTTACGCCGACGAACGACGAACAAACTATTACAGAGTTGTCGAACAAACTAGTACAGGGTTGTCGTTTCTCTGTAGTTTTTAAATATATTGGTAAATAAAGTCATTTTTGTCTTAATTTTTGTTTATTTCTTAATATACATCATTAAGTTAAACATCCACAATTATTTTCCTTAAAATTGCCTTTTAATGGCTTTTTCTTAATGATTAATTTTTTGTATAACTATATTATTTTTTTATTTTATTCTATGGTAAGACTAACAACTGTCATATGCAAAACAAAACAAATTTAAATATGGACAAAAGAGGACACGATGTTAATTTTAATAATTTTCACAAAACTCAAAATTGTTTGCCTTTTTTTTAATGTTTACTTTTTTTGTCATAGGCAGCAAACAATTTTGTTGATCATAACAGCTATAACTTTTTCGTTCTAATTGTGCGCCACACTGCGAATTTACGCAGCGAACTTTTTCAGATGAATTCGTCGTGCTAGACGAAATTCGTCGTTCGTCCCAATTGTGTTCCCAGCATTATTCAAATAAAAATCAAACTGTTTATCAACATTGACACAATGTTAAGATTTGCATTGACGAGTGATTTAAATCAAGTAAGTTGTTGAATAAATTCATAAAAACCTTAAATATCTCAGCATTTGCATAAGGGATGAACAACTAACAAGACGAGTAAGTGAACTTACAAATATTTTTGCAAGCCTAAATTCGAAAAAAATATCATGATTATATTTATATTTTCAGAATTTTTTTTTTTTGTATCAGAATTGAAAACTTTAAATAATTGGTAGTTTTAAAAAATAGTGAGAATTTTTTATATTTCACAGGAAACGGAATCTCGTGCTATGAGTGTAGTTCAGAAAAAATTAAATGTCGTATTCTTATCATCTTTCTGTCTATCGCACTCAGAAGCTGGTGAAATGACTGTTTATTAGATCAGCAAATGATATTGCTACGACGTAATGCAGCTATAAAATATAAACCAAACCTTTACGAAGTCCTATTGAGTAAAGAAAGTAACAACATGCCAACAACAGTGTGTGAAATTCGCATTATTTACACAGTTTGTACGTTACTTATTACAAAGTACATGTTTATAATAGAATGTGTAAAGAACTACAATAAAAAATGTTTTCTAATATTGTGTTGGCAATTTTGCTATCACGTGCAAAGTTAATACCAGTCCTTAAATTGCTTGCTTAAAAATAGCAACAGCACTAAACACTTTACTCTTTACATGTTTTTTAGCAATTTGAAATACTAAATGTCTCAGCATTTACAAAACATTTCATTATAAACGAAGGAAAAATCAAATGCGAAAAATAGATAGAGAAGCGTATGCTTAAGCTAACTATGTCTTTCTTTCTGCAGCAAAGCATTCAGCAAAGTATTTATTTTCCTGTTTTTATATTCATGTTCTTCTTAACGTATGGTAGAGACTAAAGAAGTAGGTTATTTACAAGACTGATTGTGGAAACGCCTAATTTTTTACGATTCAATAATTATACGTTGTGCCTATTTTAGAATACTATTAATATTTAGTAGTAGTAGAGCTCTAAAGCTTTTAAATTTACTTCATTTTCCATTTAATTCGCTTATTTGTTAATAAAATTTAAATAAAATAAAAGGAAATTAAATTGTTGAATTTTTGCTACAAATTTAAAAATCTTTAAATTTTTAATTCGTTACACTGATTACAATTAATTTATTTTTAATTCAATTTTTTAAAGAAAATATATTTTTTATTTAAATTCAAATCTGTTTAAAAAGAAAGATTAGCAAACTGTATTTGCGTACTAATACTTATGTTAACAATAGCAATTAAAAAATAGGGAGTAAAAAATTTTTGCTGGAACATTTCTTCTTTTCCTTGGCCATGAACAACGCAAAAGAAAAAAGTTTTTGTTTAAACAGAAAACACTTTAAGTCATTTACATGAAAAACGGGTACGTTAAAGCTATTGAAAAACATTATTCTTAGTCTTAGACTTGTAAGAAACATTTTGTTTCAAGGATTGCATTGGTTAGTTAAATATAGATTAAGTATTCTAAGTGGCAACTAATGGAATTTGGTCTCTTTTTTTTTAAATTATTTTGAAGATATTTAAGAAATAATGCTCTAAACGAAATAAACAGTTTCTTTGAAAAATTTCTCAACAATTTTTTTTTGTTGAAATTAAAAAAAAAAAATTAAAATAAGTAAATTTGTTATTCGGAATTTTTTTTATGTTAATTTAAAAAAAATGAAAGTACAAATAAAAATAAAATAGTTACTCAATGGTTACTGTAATTTATTGTACAAAAGATATTTGAGTTTGCGTCACTGATTCAATGAAGTTCTCATTTTGTCAATTGGTGGTGTTTTCTATACAAAATTTGGGTCCACTGATGAGCTTTATGAGCACTAGCGAAATGGGTAAGCTGTCCCCAGAGGAGGTTATCAATTCGACTGAATGTTGCTTTATTTCTTTTAACAGTTCATAATCTTAATAAATAAAAGGTGTCCCCATTCAGCATTCATAATTTTTACGTGTGCTATGAACCGTAAAAAGCAGTTCTGTAAAATTTAAGATGACTGAGCATTACTATAGTTCAAACAAAACAAAACTTTATACAAAAAAAATCTAAAAATTAGAGGGTGCATTCATAATTAATGTAAAAGTTTTTTAAAAACAATCTTTTTTTCGTGCTATTTTCTATTATCCCGAATAATTTATTAAAACACCGATATTGATTATTGAGGATGAAAGCAAGTCTCGATGGCCATTTCGCTGCCGCTTACTTTGCTCTTTAGGAAACTTCTCACAAACATTTTAAATAAACAAAAGATTTTTTTCCAAACAATAAAGCAAAGACAAAAATCAAAGCTTAAGCAAAAACAACAATAATCAACAATGATTCTATTTTTTAACCGACTTCAAAAAAAGGAAGGAGGTTATACAATTGCTTGCTTTTTTTATATTTATTTTAAAAATTTTTATTTAAAAAATTTTTGGTAATAGGATAGATTATGCTTACAGATTGATCCTGTTTTAAAAACAGTTCATAATCTTAAAAATAAAATAGTGTCCCCATAAAACATACATATTTTATACGTGAATTATGAACTGTAAAGGGCGATTTTGTAAAATTTAAAATGACTGCGTATTGCTATGGCTCCCAGAAACAAAAAAATATACAAAAAAACATCTAAAAATCAAAGGGTGCCCCCCTTGCAAATTTGACAGAATGTAGAATGCTACGGCCGTTATAGTAAGAAGTATTAATGTACCAAATTTTAAATTAAAGGGTGCGCCAATAGTTCATTAAATTTAATGTATATGGGCATACTTTTGAACAGTTGTAGATCCAAACTATTAAACAGTTGAAAAAGTATTAAGTTTAGAGATATAGTGTGTCACAATAGTTAATGTATCCTAATTTATGTGGCCATACACTTGAGCTGTAATAGGCAGACAGATGAAATCTGTTTTGAAGTGGGTTTTTTTTCGTAAGAATTATCTTTCACCACTGTAAAGATGATGAAGAATAAAAAATTATAAAACACTACGATAATCTATTCTATGCACGGGCACTTTGCAAAATAATAAATTAAACAACGGAAATTTTATATTAAATTAATTAATTAAAAAAAAATTTTAATTTAACATAAAATCCCGTATTCCATGCCATCCCATATATCATACCACTCTTGTTTTACCACCAGCATTTAATGCTAGTTTCATGATAAATTTCATGGTGTAAATTTGCTCTTTAAAACTATTTTAAACAGTTATTTATTAAACAGTTTCCTTGGATATTATCAATTTACTTTCAACATTAGTTTCTTTAACAAGCAAGATTAAAAATATAAAAAATAATCTGCACATTATTTATTTATGACGCAATATCAAAGAAAGTTTTCAATAAGAAAACCTCTTTCTTGGTGACTTTTAACCCTGTCCAGATGAGTATTAAATGCTTGTCTTGATAAAGGAAATAAATAATTTAATATTCATATTCATCCTGCTCATTTTATTTTTAATAAGTACATGAACAAAATACCACAAAGAAACTTAACTATTGTAATGAAAAATACAAAATATCAGATAACAAGTTACTGGACGTTTGTAATCAAGTTAAAGATATTTAAAAAGCAGATTTAATATGTTATTAATATTTAAATTTTGAGTGCTTAAAAAGCTTAGCAGAATTATTTTAACCAGGCATGTCACAAGCTCCGATACACTGGTACCAGAAATTTTCCTAGAAAAATCTTCATTTAATTCAGTAGCAACTTTCTATAGAAAATGTTAGCTTATACAAATAATCCTTGGCAAACATCATAATTGTTTACATATTTATCATTGGCTGCAATGATAAAATTTTTAATTTTAGATTTTTAATTTGCAATAAAATTGTGTCACACTAGTAAATATTTTTAATAAATTTTCACAAGAAGTTGCAATATTAGGTGTCAAGCCTTTAAATAAAATAATCTTAATTTTAGAAAAAAGATCTTCAAATCTTGTTTTGATTAAAAATTTTTAAAACTAAGGTAAAATATTCATTCTGGCATTGCTGCTCGTGTCGGAATGGTTTAAATTCGGTTTCATTCCGAAGAAATTTTTCGCCTTTTGAAGAACCAATTTTCGCAATCGAAACCACTTTTAACTGCAATTCAGTTCCCTGATATGACTGAATGTAAATTCAAAAACAATTTTAAAGCTTGAACGATGTTTAATTTTTTCATTGATATCCTTAGGTTGCTATAAGTTTAGTATATAATCAGTCAAGTATATGGATTCCGTACTATTTTTAATTAAATTAAAATTTTAATTTCGTTCTTGTGTTTTTGGTCCCGTAACCCAAGGTCAAAAACGTCACAGCCCTCTGCCTATGAAACCGTAAAAATGGACTCTTAAAATTTTCACAGATGTATTCTGTAATGAGTATTCTAAAAGTGACTTGAAAGTGATAAAATTATTATTATTTTTTGAACTGTGTCAAAATCAGCACAGTGTCCGTAAAATTTATGCGCTCGTTTTAGAGTCGAAAATGAATGTTTTGTCGGTAGAAAATGGTACCCTAGCCGCGACTCTTCTGAACGAGTCCCTTATGACTCGCGCTTTCGACTAATTTTCGATACTGTTTTCAATCGTACTTATAATCAAATACGATACTTTTTCGAGTCAATTTTTGATCATATTACTAGCCGTATGCGAGTCTTCTTCGAAACATATTATACGAATATTTCTTATTATATTTTCCCAAAATTAAACATAGCAAACTGTTTTGCTTATTGAACATTGAACAATTTCATGTGTGCACATTAAAATGGCTTGTGTAGACCATCGTTGTCGATGTCATGTCGTTTTCAAACAACGAGAAATCGAAGCATTAACCTCGCCAAGTTTCCTCCACGCAGACAAACATGAACAAATGTTTGAAACCTATTCTGCTGACGTTTTGTTCATGTGCGAACCAATCAATTGCTCGTCAAGACGTAGTGTTACATTCGGTTGCATGTTATTCGTAATTTTCTTAAAATTCAAATAAATTAATTTTAAAAAAATTAATTTTACATTTGTGTCTCTATTTTCTCTACGAAGTGACATAAAAATAAAATATGTATTTGAATCATTTTTTCATCGTTAGACTGCGTTTTATATGTCTCTAAAAAATTCTAAAAACAGTCGAATTTCAAGCATTTGCTTTTTGTACTTTTTGTTTTTAAACAAGTCGCTTTCTTTGCGTTTGTCGGAATGATATTCGAGTCTCTTTTGAAACGCACAACTGATTAATCAGTTTTAAGTCATCTTGGGTAGTCTTAAATGACTCACTTTGGTGATTTTTGTAAAAATAATCTTCCAAGTGCTAACTGGGTAACAAAATGTAACCTACCAAAACATTAATAATAACTGTTTCTGTATTTATTTTAATGTATAAAATTTAACCCACTAAAACAGTAAAATTAACTGCTTTTTCTTTTATTCCAACTCTCTAAAAATAACCTACCAAAAATATAAAAACTACAGATTATTTATTTATTTTAAACATTAAAAGTTATTACTTTATTTACTGATTATTTATTCTACATATTTTGACACAAAATGCTATTTTTCTTCTTATTTTCGTTCCTTCTTGAAAATCAACGGATTTCAGGATTATTTCATGCTGAAAAAATAATGTACTTTTAAAATATTGTTTATAATTGTGCAACAAATACTTAAAGTACATATCGCTCATTTACTACTAGAACGTCTTAACTCAAAAAAATCATTGCGAGATAATCGCAGTTGAAGTTTTAGACTTGTAAAATGATTCAGAAATAAAAAGTAAATTTAGGAAAACTTGCATCAAATTTATATTAAAGATAATGTTTTGGACAAACAAAGTGGAATGTTTTAATTATGACTTTATTGTTGTAAAAATACATGTACTACCGTGTCATAAACTAAAATGTGTCGTCATTTATTCACAAAACAAAATGTGATGATGTTTTAGAAAGCGATGTGATCTTCACGTTATGAAATTTACTCCACAACTGAAATGTGTTGTTCTTATTGACAAACAAAGTTTCTAAACATGAAATGAAATAACGGCCCTTTCTCTTCAAAAGTAAAAAGTATAAAAGGCATAAACAATATGGCGAAAAAATCTGCATGATTAACACCAAAATTTTAAGTTTCCAGTTATGACGTTATATTAATAAATGAGCGATATATCTGTCATTAAAAAATTTAAATAACTGACCTTAATTTGGGACCAACAATGGACCCAAGTAGGCTGTAGCACCACGGCTGCCTGCCTAAAGAGTACAGAATTTATTTTCTTTATTCTCTACCTGTAAAAAGGGAACATAATTTTGTTAAACATAATGCAAATTTTAAATACTATGTAAAAAACTTACCAATATTTTTTTGATATTTTTATTACATAAATTATTTTGTTCTAAATGTTTTTTGTAACTGACATATTTTCCAACAATTTATATTTTTTTATTTTATATTTGAAAGCTATTGTAAAAGAGTGCTTTTCTACTGACGAACTTTTTTTTACTTAGGTATTTCATTTTTACTGAAACAAGTTAAAAAATAATTGATAATTTTGACTGCACGTAAAATCAATATATTTTTATCGTTTGTTTTTCTAACAACAGTCAAAAAAAGTAAAATAAAAATGTTCTTTCCAAAACAACCATATTTTCATTTATTTTTAACTTTACTGAGAACTTTTTAAATAAACTGCAAACAGTTAATGTTCAAATTTTTTGCGTGTAATAAACAAAGTTACTTATATCCTGGATTTATGTACATATAGAATGTCGCTAAAGAAGAAAAACACGTACAAGGTGAATTATTACCCTGTATAAGTATATTGTAATAATATAAAAAAAATTTTACTCTATATCATAAATATCAGTTTATGCAACAGTCAACAGTAATTAGGATTTCATGCAGTCAATTGATACTCAATTTTTTTTTGGCATTTCCCCTCATTTTAACTGATTTTTAAAAAGTTTTATTTCTCTAAAAATATTGTCAAAATTACGTTCAATAAGTTTTCTTCTTAAAACCCCTTGTTTACAAAAACTTGGTCGTGACCTCAAAAAAACCGGATGTTGTTTTTTGTAAACATTAATGCTTCAAAGCATTTGACGGTTCCGTTTGCTTTATTTTGTTGTTTCCTATTACTGTTGTTATTTTGATTTTTGTTGACGTCAGCAATTGAAAACTAAAATCAAAATGATCAACTTTAAAATTTAATTTTTTCTATTATTCTGGACATTTTAAGTAAGATGAAAACTCTCGTAAATTTCGTATGTTGTATTAGTGTCCTTGGATCTTTTTGATTTATTGAATATAAATAAAGTTTAGCAAAGCAAAAACGGTTTATTTTTGGAATGATAAGTACGCAATTAAATAAAATTTTAACAGAATATTTGACATGCGTGACAATTTTAGCTAAACGATTAATTAAAAAATATTCTAGTTTTATGCAGCAATTCTGACAACTACCCGTAGAAGAATATAAAATGTCTCGCATAATTGTGAAAATCAGCCGTTCTCTTGTACAGACCTTAACTGTCAACTGTCCGGTGAAAGATGTTTGTTAGCGAAATATTCAAATCTTCAAAAAATTATTCAAAATAGTTAAATTTGTCGTTATTGTCAGTCTTTATACAGAAAGGAAAGAATTCACTGCGCATAAAAGAAATAGATATGAGAATTCTTCAATACAAATATTGTATATTAAACCTAGAATAAAGTTAATAAAGTTATTAACCAGGCCCCTTTAAAACTAAAACTTAGAATTCAGTGGATTTTATGAGTTCGCTTTAAAAATTTTTTAAATTTGGTACGTAAGATAAAAACCATTAATTGCAATGTCTAAAAATATGAATTATTATTTTCATAGTTTTATCGGAGACTATAATAAATACCATTCACCATTAAGATGTATGTTAGTAAAAGTCACTAAGAATTAGAAATATACAAAAAATTCCCTGATATTTAAATAGAAGATGTTTAAACTTTTTCTTTACAATTTTTCTTGGCGGCAAGTCATAACGTCCACGGACAAAATGTACATTATGTCACACTGCTATGCGACATACTGTCTATCAACCTAGAGTCATAACGTCCATGGATATTATAAATATGTTTTGTGGTATTTTATGTAAGAAAGATGAAACGTTTTTAAAAACTGGCTTTCAGAAAAGTTTTGGTAAACAAAGCAGGCGTTGCTTACATCACATAAAATGTTGCTTCTTCCTTACGTAGAATGCCATAAAAATCCGTATAATATCCATGGATGCTATGACTCTACTTTGTTGGAATGTATGTTACTTTCTAGTGCAATGTAATGTTAATGAACATTATGTCTGTGGGCATTATATCCCTGGAATTTATTACATGTTACCAAATAAAAATAATAAAGACAATTAATATTGAACTTATGCTTTGTGCATTTTGGTTTCATCAGCTGCAATTTAGCTTGTTATTAAACGAGTTGGAATTATTATTTATATAGGCACATGAGCAAGAAGCATTTTCAACCATTTGCTTTAAAGAATCTGTTCTGAGAAAATAATCTTCTTAATTATTAAAAAGAAATCAAGATTTTTATGAACAAATAAAAAAAAAAGAGATTTAGACGGTAATGGAATTTTATACTCAGCTTAATTTGATAGCGAAAAGTGACAATTTATTTTAGAAATTCTTCAGAATATAAATTTAAATTTGCGAAGTATTTTTATTTTAATAAACAAACTTTTGCGACGGCTGATCAAAACCAATAAAAAAATATAAAAAAATACAAACTGAAGGCTTTTACTTTGTAAAAACTTAACACTGAAAATGCTTTTTCGCTTATATATACTTATTAGAAAAGTTAAAAAGTTAATTAAATATATAAAACACAACGGTAAAATGCTTTGGGATGTGTGTGGACTTCATCCAACTGAAATAATATTAATTGAATTAGTTGGCTCAGTAGATGATGTTTACAATGTAAACAACCTAAGGTGGATATATGCGAAGAATGCTAATGAAAGATGTAGCGATCCAGCATTACATTCTGCTGGTGTCTAATTTTTCTTGTGTTTTTCTTGTGTTTTTTTTTTTTTTTTTTTTTTTTTTTTTTTTTTTTTAACGCCCGCATACATTTTTAAATAATTTTTCTTTCTAATAATTTTTAGAAATTGAAATAGGAACTGATCTCAAGCCGAATATCAATTTTAATTCACTTATTATATAAAAAATTTAAACGATTTAACTTTTTAGTTATTATTGTTTCATAAATTTAACTATTCTGAAAATTCTTGGGTTTCGTTCATAGCAGAAAATTAAAAAAATAAATTTATTCGTGTTTCTACAAAGAAAATATTCCGAATAAGTATTCAATTGTATCATCCACCCGTCCTTTTAAAAAGACCTTTAAAACTTTTTTGTAACTTTAACAACATAACTTAGACATTATACCACATTTTAATTTTAAAATCTTGCAATAAGAGATGAAACCAATTTTATTATTTTATATTTCAATTATTAAATTTGTTGTAGTGAAAAGTATTTTCATCACATTAATTTCTTTATTTTTTTGCCTTTTGCTCCATTTTTAATATGGATTTAAACTTGCTTTTGCAACGCTCCTTTACACCACTGCGGTTGTGAACCGAATCTAGGCTTTCATTTTTTCTAACTGCGAGGGCTGCTATATATATTTCTGGCCTGGACACTGAGTGCTGCCAAGTGCAATCTGACATTTCCATTGGAAAGTTTGTCATTTTTAAGCATAACCGTACTCGAAACGTTTTGACGTACGACCATTATTTGTGTTGTTTACAGTGACTTGAAAAAATTAATATAGAAAAAAATGGAATGAACTCGTGAACATTTTCGTGCCATCATTTTTTACAACTTTCGACGTGGATTATCACGACAAGAGTGCATTGATGAACTTAAATCTTTGTATGACAATGAAGCACCATCCTATAGCACTGTGAAAAATTGGTATAATGAATTTAATCGTGGCCGAAGCTCGCTCAAAGACGAATTCCGTGAAGGTCGTCCAAAAACGGCTGTTGTGCCAGAGAACATTGATGCCGTGCGTGAATTCATAATGCAAGATCGACATGTGACATACCGAGAGATAGAGACATCCTTGGACATTTCTTCCACCAGCACACATTCGATACTGCATGAACACCTGGCCGTAAAAAAGGTTTGTACTCGTTGGATCCCGCACAATTTGAAAGTCTCTGAAAAAAAGTCTCGTGTCGATTGGTGCAAAGAAATGGTGCAAAAATATGATTGCGGTGCTACAAAAGACGTTTATAAGATCGCCACAGGTGACGAATCATGGATCTATGCGTATGAGCCCTAAACGAAACAACAATCGGCCGTGTGGGTCTTCAAAGACGAGCAAAATCCAACGAAAGCTGTTCGTGGAAGAAGCACTTTGAAGCAAATGGTCGCCTGTTTCTTCGGCAAAACTCGTCATGTGGCGACTGTTCCGCTTGAGCAACGTAGGACGGTCACTTCTGAGTGGTACACTACAATTTGTTTGCCTGAAGTCATCGGAGAAATTCGAAAAACTAACAAGAGAAGACGAATCATTGTTCACCATGACAATGCGAGCTCTCACTCATCGGCTTAAACCACAGCGGATTTGACCGGCCAAAACGTCGAATTAATGGGTCATCCGCCGTACAGCCCTGACTTGGCACCTAATGATTTCTTCTTGTTTCCGCACATCAAGAAAAAATGCTTGGTCAACGATTTTCGTCGCCAGAAGAAGCTGTTAAAGTGTTCAAAAACCATGTTTTAGAGGTGTCTCAATCGGAGTGGAAAAAGTGCTTCGACAACTGGTTTGAGCGCATGCAAAAGTGTGTAAATCATGCTGGAGAATACTTTGAAAACAATAAAACCATTTTTGATTATAAATATTCGCATTTTCACTATTGGGCCAGAAATATATAGAGCAGCCCTCGTACTTGTTAGAAAACTTAATAAGTTAGTTTAATATATAAAAACACAACGATGAAATGCCTTGGGATGTGTGTAGAATCCGTCCGACTAAAATAATGTTAATTGAATTAGTTAGTTAAGTAGATGATGTTTACAATGTAAACAACCTAAGGTATATAAGTAGATGCGAAGAATGCTAATGAAGGATGTAGCGATCCAGCATTACATTCTGCTGGTGTCTAATTTTTCTTGTTTTTTTTTTTTTTGGAAAACGTCCGCATACATTTCTAAATAATTATTCTTTCTAATAATTTTTAAAAATTGAAATAGGAACTGATTTCAAGCCAAATATCAATTTTAATTTATTATAATATAAAAAAAAATTTAAACGCTTTAACTTTTTAATTATTATTGTTTTATAAATTTAACTATGCTGCAAATTCTTGGGTTTCGTTCATAGCAGAAATTTAAAAAAATAGATTTATTGGTGTTTCTACAAAGAAAATCTTCCGAATAAGTATTCAATTGTATCTTCCACCCGTCCTTTTAAAACGACATTTAAAACTTTTTTGTAACTTAAAAAACATAACTTAGGCATTATACCACATTTTAATTTTAATTTTAAAATCTTGCAGTAAGAGATAAACCAATTTTAATATTTTTTATTTTAATTATTAAATTTGTTGTAGTAAAAAAATTATCTTTATTACATAACCTTTTTATTTTTTGCCTTTAGATCCTTTTTAATATGGATTTAAACTTGCTTTTGCAACGCTCCTTCACACCACTGCGGTTTGGACTGCATTTTGGCTTTCATTTTTTCTAACTACTTATACTTCCAAAGTTTACTAAACGGTTTGTCCGTCAAATTGTTGAATTGAGTTTATTAAGCAAATATTAACAAAAAAAAAAAAAAAAAAAAATCGTAAAATAAATATTTTAAAGAATGTAAAATTTTTTAATATATATTTTGCTAGTTATGTTTCAACGTCAATCAAAATTTATAAGTCCCAAGTGTACAAAATATTTTTTGACCTCCCTCTGTGTTTTTTATTTATTTAGCACCAAACACTTGTGGCAAAATAATATTCTCTAATTTCAGTAAAAATATAAATAATACTTTTTAAGTTAAACCCTGTAAAAGTTTTTCAATGTTTATCAAAAGCACGTAGGAATGTGAGTAAGTCTGTACTCTAGGTCTGAAATGGAATATTTTTATATATATAGTATCTATTTTAACATTTTTTAAAAAGTTGTTTTTATCATTTTGTATAGTCATAATGTCTTACCCTCGTAAAAACTGACAGATATATAAAATAAACATTAAAGTAAATGTTTATATTTTAATAAATATTTTGTTTTACTTAAGTAATTTTGGCAATTAATTATGCCATCTCTTTTGTTAAAAAATAAAAACTTTTTTGTAGAATATGACTCTTAATAGAATAATGACCAACATAAGTTTGAAAAAAAGGTTAGAAAAATTATTTTAATTATCTTAGAATAGATTTAGCTTATGGCCTACAATGTCACAATATTCCTTTGCTTGCACAATTACATTTTATACATAACAAATTCAAAAAAAAAAAAAAAATTTCTTTAAATGTAATAATGATAACGAATGAATTTTCTTGCGTAATAAGCATTGTAATTTTTATTACTCGTAACTATTTTGGAATTGGCGACGGTAAAATTAATAATTTAATACATAATTCTTGTGAAAAAAAAACCGACTTCAAAACTGATTTTATCTGTCTGTCCACAACGATTCAAAAGTGAGGCCACATATATTAAATTTCATTTACTATAACTATTTGCTATAACTATAGGGGCATCTTTTATTTCCAAATTCAAATTTTATACTTGCTTTTGTAGTAGACTTAGCAATCATGTACTTTGTAAATTCAACCGTGTGTCTATAACGGTTGAACAGTCTAGCCATATACATTAACTTTTGTAACACCCCTTAATATACAATTTAAAATATTTATACTTCTTATACCAAACAAAGTGCTGGACATTCTATCAAATTTTTAAGTGTTTGTATATAACGGTTCAAAAGATACGTCCATATAGGTCAAACTATATTAACTTTAGGAACACCCTATATCTTCTAATTGCAAATTATAAACTTGTTGTTTTAGCGGATTTGTAAGTTTCAGCTATCTGTCTATAACGGTTCAAAAGTTTTGTAACATACATCAAATTATATCAACTATTGGGACACCCTTTTATTTATTTATATTTACTAATCCGAATTTTATACTTGTTGTTACAGAGGAGTTACAGGTTATTTGTAAATTTCAAGCGCTTGATTAATACTATTCAAAACTATAGACAAATACAAAATTGGGGCACCCTTTAATTCATAATTTTTAATATTAATTCTTGTTTTATAACGGTTCAAAAGATAAGCATATATGGGTCAATTTACGACATCTATGGGGACACCCTTTAGTTTTTTTTTTTTAATTTTAAAGATGTGTCTTTTACGGTTCAGAATACACGTAAAGAACATGTATGTTGTATGGGGACACTCTTTAATTTTTAAGATTAACGGTTTTTTAAAACACGACCAATCTGTAAGTATGACCTTTCAAATAAAACAAAAATCTTCAAAATCCATCTTGAAACTACTGAGTTATGGATATAGACACAAATATAAAAAACAACATTCAGTCGAATCGATCACCTCTTTCTTTTTTTGAAGTCGGTTAAAAATGCTAGAGCCTTCAATAATTAAAATTAAATTTTAATACAACGGTGAATATATAAGCAGTTGTCGGTAATTGAACAGAAGTATCCAAAATTCACTCTCGTGGGTTTTGTTGTTATTATTTCTCTAATATTTATAAATATTTGGTTTAGCGTTTCTCCAAATTAGAAATAGAACAATGAGTTATGAGACATGGCACCGTTTGTGTGTCAAAAGTGTTTTAACAAATTCAATTTAAGTTTGGTAGAATAGTACTATTAAATTCAGGATTAAACAAGTAGGTTTGGCATGAATAAAAAAGCTATGTATCGCAAAGTATTTATTTTTTACTCTCCGACAATGTTATGTTAAAGTACAGATCCTCCTTATCAAAAGTGTTTTAACTAGATCTAATAACTATAACTGAGGATATAATCAGCTTAGCACTTGAGTATCAGCCTTATCAAAGTCAATATATCAGATCTGTATCTTAGGAATTGATCTGGTATAAGTTCATTTTGTCGAATTCGCACTGTGAATGTGAAAAACTTGCGCCCACAAAAAACATAAAAACTCGATCGTGTTTCTGTCACTTTAAACAAGGTACGTGGCCAGTTGCGTTTTATATCCTTTTTCCCTGGGGTGTTTGCCATAATTTCAATAATAAAGAATTGCAAGAGTTTTTTAAATTATCAAAGTTTCTCTTTTCTAATTTTTTAAGCACTTGGTCAGTTTATAAATAATAAAATTTTTATATGTATTTTCAATATTTCGCCACACCGTTGGGTGGAGTCATCAGGAAACAGGAAACAAAAAATATTAATAATAAGATTTTTTTGAAAAACAAAATTAAATTATTTTTTTGTTTGAAAAATAATTTCCTGATGATGCCACCCAACGGTGTGGCGAAATATTGAAAATATAAATAAAAATTTTATTATTTATAAACTGACCTAGTGCTTAAAAATTAGAAAAGAAAAATTATTTAAAAAGGTCAAAAAACATTTATATATTATCAAAGTTTCTCTAGCTACTGATCACACGATTAAGTTTAAACTTTTAATTCTAATTTTCCTGCCTAGCACTTCGCGTAAATATTCTTCAAAGTGTAAGATGTCAAATTGGCGGCAGAATAATATGTTGTATTGATTTTAAGACTCCCTTCGTGAGCTATTAAGGTTCAATTAGACGTGCCATAACCATATAAAACAGCTGTTTAATCGAACCTTATGGGAAACACTGCTTTTGATTATTTGTAATACGCCATAATGCCATAGCCATAACCGTAACCCTAGATCTTAATTAATTTTTACCATAACCATACACAACTGACTATAAAATTTAGGTAATAACTGTTTTTTTTTTAATTTTGTTCCTATTTTTCACTTTCTCTACGTATTGGCGGGTTTTAATTTATATTTTTCATTGCGCTGCTTTCCTAATAAACGTCAAAACAAATAAGAGTTGCTTATGGCTATGGCACCACTATTCACTGGCAGTAAATATGATTGCGGTTATGGCCATCGTTACGGCTATAGCGTTATGGTATGGCACGCCCAATTGAACCTTTAGAAGATTGTAAATAATAAATAATATGGCAAATATAATTAGTTAAATAATTTTGATGTTTTAGGTTTTTATTGAATTTGATAAATTCATTATTTTAACACATTTTAAATAATAAGTTTAAATGGCAGCCTTAATTACAATGATTATCATAATGATATGTCATGTCGCTGTGCGCATAAATAGTGCCTATTAAACCCATTATGTTGACTTAAAAAAGAAAAAGCAAAGTACTTTATGATAATAATTAAAAGCTGGTATTCAGGTTGATATTTTTTTTATTTCCACTCCATTTGTCTTTCTTAATCCTTTTAAATTGTATTCCTAATTACGTTAGCTAATAGCAACTTTGTGGGCATTTAAGACTACATTTTGTTCTAATTATTAGCAAATTATAAAACGGCAGGATAATAAATTTGTATTTCTTAAGTTTGTTTGCTTAACTAATGTATTTTTTTTTTGTTTACGATTTACCTTTTCAAAAAGGTTCTTAAATATTTCGAGAGCAAAACTGTTTATGTTAATTGGCTTTTTTCATAAGGGCATTCATACTGAGTTTACATTTTATATAAATTACTGCTATTTTTGTTACTGAATAAATTACTAAATCGATTTGAATTCAAAAACTGTTTATTTCTTGCTGCAGTGAACCGAAAAATTATCTAATTTTTTTAATTAGGGCCAGCATTCAGGAAATGACCCCTAATTATTCAATGCGAACTAGAAAATTAGGCTGTGGGGAGGGCGATAGAGAGTATCGCTTGTGGACACTTGATTTAAATCTTTGCACACTGAAAGTGACAGAAAAGACCTCCACAGGAAGTTTGTTCCACGTGCGAACTGTTCAGCTAAAAAACGAAATTTCTCTGTAACGCATACTGCGATTCACTGGTTAATCGTCCACAAAGGGATGCACTCTTGAGGCTGAGCGCGTTGCGCATACGAATTTACGGATATAGTTCCCTGATTTCGTAAGAGCACATTCCGTTATAGTAACGATAAAAGAGTGAAACACACCCCGCATTGCGTCGATACTCCAGTGAATACCCTACTGTAACCTTATGCGGTCGACTAACTCCAAAATAGTCTTTGGAGCATCGGCCCATATAAGAGAGTCGTATTCCATTCTCGGTCTGATAAATTTTAAATAGATACCACAGAGATCAGATGGAGTGAAGTATTTCTTACAGCGTTTCTGAAAATCTAGGCACTTGAATGCTTCTTTTACGACCACCGCACATCATATTAAATTTCATGCCAAGAACACCAAGAGCTTCTGATACTTTAATATCTACGTCACCCGTAATTATAGAAGAGGTAACATATTTAGCCGTACATCTGTGCGAAAGCACATAGAACTGGGTTTTACGAATGTTTAATTAAACCCTGTATGTAAGGCTCCATTCAGTGATCGCCAAAAGATCTCGATTAAGCTTATCATCCTTAGCCCTAATTTCCAGAAGACTTGGCCTATTGCAAAGTGAATATGAATGGCATATGATAGTGTCATCTGCGAAAGAAAAGATAATGTTGGAAATCTGGTCGTGAAGAAAAACGGCTTAATTTTACAAAAAAACTTTATTGCTAGGTCCGCAATAATAACAATTAGATAATATAAATTTAAAATTTAAATTAATGTGTGTCCCAAAAGTTAGTGTAGACTTTGTGTAAATTACACGTAAATCGTTATCCAAAAACAGGTTAAAGTTCTGCTAAATTATTTCTATACATCAGGCAATTTTATGTCAACTGTTATGGGTACTCACCCATGCCATAAAAAATAAAGAGGACATTTTAGAATTATTCAGCTTAAATTTTTGATTAAAAAATAAATCTGCGAATTTGTGAACAAAGCAATCTTTACTAAACAAAATTTTTTTTATATTCAAAAACGAAACAAGAAAATATCAAAGATTAAAGCAAAAAAAAAAAACAAAATTCTATTAACAAAGATTTAACAAAAAAGAATCTTTATGGCCAATTTTATTTTTATTACTACAACAGTTATTGGATTTTTATTTTATTTTTATTTCAGTTATAAACAAGTATTTATCTGGAATTTTTTTTATCACCAATTTACTATCATTACAACAATGTTTGTTGCATTATTTGTGTTAGTACTGGTTTTGCTGGCATACAATTGTTCAGACAAAATAAAAAATTAACTTAATTTTATTTTGACTTTTCTTGTTTATTGTTTCATGTTAATCTTTTTTCCCTGCCCTTATCTTTGTGTATAAGTTAAAGTTTTTAAAGCGTGTCCAATTGAATTATTTCTAGTCTTTTATTAAGTATGACCTTTTTATGTAGAAAGTATAAATGGAAGTATTTGTAAGGGAGATAAATACTTTTTGAAATAAATTTTCTATTTCTTAACTAAAATAGAAACACAAAATAAACGAATGTTCTTCAAAATCTCATTTATTTTATATTTGTTTCGTTTTTGAAGCAATAGAAAATAAAGGTAATAAAAATAGTTTTTTTTACCTTAATCATAAATAAGTATTAAATCGTTACAAAGGGTATTTTATTCCTATCAAAATGCTGACGAATATAATTTTACAGGATTAAATAACATATATTTATTACTAAAATACACTGTGTGCGTTATTTAGAAGTCATAAAGTAATGTATTTATTTATTAATTTATTAATAAAATATTTATTAATAAAATCATTCCAATTTTCTGTAGAAAACCAATCTCAATATTTCGCTTAATTCAATCACAGTACGCCAACCATTAACATGAATACCCATTTGATTCTTATCACAATTTTCAAAACCTTTTAAGTCGCTTAGCGGAGTCTGCCCAATTGTCAATACAATGGGCAGATAGGAATATTTTTTTAACGGTAAATATTATTTTTTGGTCTTTCTGTTATATTAAAAATATTTTTCTTGCCCATTTATTACTAATCACCCTTATTCTAGTTGTCGACGTCGTCGTCGTTTTAGTATCAATGAGGCTGCTGTAGTATAAGCGGTAAGCACGTTGACTACAAATCTGGCTGCCCTGGGTTCAACCCTTGCGGCAGTTAAAAAAACTAATAATGTTTTTTTCTGTTTAATGGTATACATGCATATTCAAAACAACAACAAAACATGCAGCCTCCTTCGTCGGTACTTCACCATAGCATATTCGCGGGCGAAGTAAAATAATTAATAAAATGGCTATATCTATCTCATTTCACCACCTTTCTTCTCTCGTATCTATCCCTTACGAACTAAGTAGGTATTATTGCCTGAAGTGCTACTTCTCTTTAAAAAAATATCATTTCATATCAATGTGGGCATCAATTCAATAAAAATTTTGCATTCTATAACATTCCTGTGAAGACGTCGACGGTTTATCAATTTTAATGAAATTTAGTTTACTTTATTCGTGCTTGATTCCTTCATGAATAAATATTTCATGATATTCTCATGAAATATTTAAATTTTAAAAGATTCCGAATTATAAATTTTCATATTGATTTTTATGAAATGAAAATGCGAATCCCTAAGTTTTTTGTTAAATTTTACTTGTGTTTGATACTTTTATGGTAAAATGTTTTTATAGGTAAAGAAAATTTTGATTTAACTGATGATGAAAACTCAAAAAAACATAAACTTGTGTTGGAAAGAAAACTTTTTAGGCAGAATTGCAATATTTTTAATTTGTCACATCGCATCGAACATATGTTTTGCCTGTTCCTGGCTGTGCTTCTGCAGTAAAGCAGTTTAATTGTTGCATGACCAGTTTCTTTAAGAAGGTTTGCGACAGCTTCTTCCAGGGGACTAAGTAAAAATTGTTTAAGCATTACGCTGCCAGTGGCTTTACACTCCGCTTTATTGGCAACCATATTTTTTTCACTTGGAATTTTTAATTTCGCCATACCTTAAAAGTAATTTTTGCAAACTTTTTTATAAATCTCTATTTGGTTCTTTATTTTCTTACCTTTTGCATATGCTAATCTTATAGGCGGACTAAGAGTATTAAGTTTTTTTTTTCAATTTCATCCCATTTTTCTTTAAAACTGCATGGAGCAGTTCCTCTGCGAAGAACCTGGAATAAGAGACGGATTCTTCTGCAATTCCTCCACCAATTTTTTAAATTGATTTGCATTTGTTACCTTCACTTCTTTACATTTTCAATGTTGCGTTTGGTTTAAATCACTTTCAGTCGTTATGCAAAAAGGCGTCGACAACAAACAGAGTCACGTCAATAAAATATCGTCGTCACATTTGCTATAGAATACAAAAAATCTTTTAGCTGTAATCGATAGGTGTCAGTAACGACAAGTAGAATAACAACTCGAATGCGTCGACACATATCAACGTTGATATGTGACGACGTGTACAACTAGAATAAGGGTGGATGTTTATTAAAAAGTGATATTCTTATTTTGCTAATGTATAAATCAAATAGACACTGCTTCAAAAACTTTTTGATTAAATTGGTTTTGTGTCGGTGTAGATAATAATCGATGTGGACAAGAAAACACATATTTTTTTAATTTTTGTCTGTCTGCCTTTCTGTCCGCCTGTCCTTATATGTTCGCATCACGTAAGAGCGACTGGATAAATTTGAAAAAAATTTGAACCTTAGAACCTACGTTCAAATATAGAATATATTTTTTCGCAAAAATAGGACATTTCGTTGAGAAAATAGAGATACAAATGTTCAAGCTTTTAATTATACCGTTATAATGTTACTAAAACAGTTGTCAGCACATTTAATTTTGAAATTGAACAATTTTTAACACTGTCTACATAGCTCCGAAATAAATAGTTAAATACAAATTTTTCTAAATTTGAATTTTAAGAAAATTAGATATGACATGCACACAAAGTCGTGAAGACTGTTAGTTTTATAAATGCATATAGACAAAATGACATACAAACATACATACATTCATATGTATTTACTCACAATATACACAAGTTGAAATTGAAATATGAAATATGAAATTTGCACCAATTGCGGCAAAAGGCGCCAATAATGTTTCAGAAAACTTTGAAATAGTAGGAAAATAAGAGTTAGTGACTTTGTAACTTTTATACCAATTTATTAACATTAGCCAAGGAGTAGTAGTTGTGTACGTGAGTTTGTGGCTGTTAAAACTAACTTTATACAAGAGTGTTCATTAGTTTGTTCACCAAAGGAAAGCGAACTGCGAAGGTTATCCTTATCAGCCAATTTCATATATGCATATATATATATATATATATATATATATATATATATATATATATATATATATATATATATATATATATATATATATATATATATATATATATATATATATATATATATATATATTTTCTAATTTTTAATATATTTTATGCGGCTAAACAAAAATAATTTTGTATTAATTTTTTTTTTTCTGTGAGAGGCTATATTTGCAGCTACTTATTTTAAGTTTTTGACGAATTTTGTTTAAAATGTGAAAACGGTTTTTTTTGTCAATTTTTTTTGTAAAACAAGAAATTGAAAAGTTTTTGAGAGTGATCTCCTTCGCGATCCTAAAAAAGTTATATATAACTATAAAACTTATTATCTTTACTTTCGTACTGTAGAAAAAAAGGCGCGTTTTTGCGCCTAACCCATAATTTTCTAGTACCCTATTTTCTAGACCCTCTACTTAAGGCTGCTTCGACCTGTACTTAACGCTGAAGAGGAATCAAATGCGGAAGATCTATTCAAAGAATCTGATGAAGAAGGGCCATTATTATCTTACTGCAAAGGAGAAGTTGTTTTAAATAATTTGAAAGTTATAATTTCATATAAAATTTACCGTTACAATCATAAATAAGTTATTATTATGGAAAAATTAATTGTTTTCAGATAAATAATATGCTATGAAGTAACAAATTACAAAAATATTTTTTAATAATATTCTTGCGAATGGGGGATTGATAAGGCATTGGAAAGCTTAGTAGTAAACATTTTAAGGAAATTGGCGGAAAAAATTTTCATAGAAACGGTTTTGGGGGCAGGATTGGAGGGATACCACCCCAGCCCATTTAAATTAATTTCTATATTTTGAAGGCGTATATGTATAATTACATTTTTTTTAATAATATTTTATTTTACAGAAAGGGGACATTTTATTATCACTAGAGTCCAACTTTTATTTTTTAAACATTCTGTGACCTTAAAAGTTCTAATTGCGAAACAAAATGATAATAAAAAAATGTATTTTTCACAGGTAGGATTAGTTCTTCTAAGGGGAACATTTTTCCAAAGCATATGGCAGCGTTTAACATATTTTCGCTTTGCGAACTGTACGGGAGAAACAGACTTACCATTCTCCTTTGATGGACGGGAAAAAAATACGTAAGCAACCTGATGGAATGTCACATTTTTGTTTTGATATGAACGTTACGCACTAATAAATAATATTACACGTTAGGTTGTAATTTTTTGAGCGGTACACCAATGACTCGCTCGAAACGATATGATCGAAAACAAAGAAAAATAGTTACATTTGAACAGCCGTATATAGTCAACCAATATATTTATCAAATGGGAAGTTTGGATTATACATTGTCTTTGTCGCAAATATTAAAAAAAAATCTCAAATATCGCAATTTCTTTTTCACGTAGAGGTAAATAAGTCAACATTGGTAAAAAAAATCATCAAAATCCTGCGATAATGCTGACTTCTGGGCTTAGAGTACAAATATAACCTTACGGTTGCGGCGCCGCAATAATAAATAAAATAAAACGAAGTGCGGCGACGGATACAGATTTTATTGCCATTTTTAATTATTTGTTTGCTACTTTTTATTCCTTTTTATTGAAATATATTTAAAAAATTTTATACAATTTAAATAAGCAGTAAATTGGAAACTTTTTAAAATTATTGTTGTTTTCCAACGACATTTTCGTTTTAGAAAAACAATAAAACTGTGGCAACATGCTAAAAGAGAAAAAAATTTAAATTTTATATTGTCAAAACATATAAAATAAAAAAACAACCGCTTCCCCAACCGAGAGGCTGTATTTCTACTTATAGGTACAATCGCATCGATCATTTAAGCGGAAAACTATCCACGTCCATCCACTCGCCGTCTATAATGCATTACTTTACTGGTAATGCATTTCTACTCAGAGTTATTGTAATCATCTTAATTTAAGTAAATAAGTGGCTTCAGAATTGATAAAAAAAGTCTTTTTATGATTGAATTACATCAGTCTAGTCATGTAGAAACTACAGAATTATTAAACATTTTTCTATCAAATCCCACACTGCGTTGGAGCTATTTAAAATTTAATTTATCAGCTGCCTCAGTATCTTCCAAAATTTCTGTAAAAGTTTTATGGTCTAAAGGCAGAATTAGCCGACTGTTGAAATCGTAAATGTAATGTAAATGTAGCTGTACTGTAAATGTAAATGTAGTTGTGCTTATAGAATGTGTAAAAACGTGTCATGTGTTTTTGACGTAAGCAAAAAATTAAATAAAACTTTTTTGTGTTTTGTCTTATATTTTATTTTGTGTATGCTTTTAAATTATAATGAATACCGCAGATTTGTTTATTAGTTTAAACTTCTTGCGTTTATGTCATTTTTTCTGCATTCTAATATCCTGGAGAATGTTCATTGTAAAGGCATTCATTCGCCTAAACAAGAATCATTAATTTTTTGTCGTCCATTATTTTTTTCTGTATTTCAGTTTATAAATAAATAAAAACACACAGCTGTTCAAACCAATGATGGCCACTTTGCAATTTTATGTAAAAAGTACGTAAATATTTCAATCGTACTAAAAATAATATTTTAGTGTAATAACGAAAAATATAACATTTGCATAAATTATGCTCAGCCTAACGATTACACAAAACATTGCTTATATTACATATTTAATTTTGAAAAGAAAACTTCATAATTTATTTAAATTTATTTTGTTTGTAATAAAATTTAACAACTTCAAAGTTTTAGTAAATAAGCACAAATAAGTACTTGAAAAGGGATATTGTACTTCACTTCAATGTATGATAGTATTTACCATCACTGGCTACTTCTGTCACGTAACCTTGTATTGAAATTCTATTTTCAGCAGGTTCAAACGTTACGGCTAAGTGACATTTCAGTCGGCTAAGCATTTGCATAGCTTTTCGTATATCAAAAATGATCAGCTGACACATCTACATTTACATTTCTACATTTACGGTCGGCTAAATGTACCTTAAGTCTTTCTAATAACAAAATAATTTAAAAATATTAATAATTAATAAATTATTTTATAAAGATCTTCTATCGCAAGAACTTTTGTAGAATGCATCATCAAATTATTTGGTCGATTTAGAAGCAGCTTTTATAAAAATCATGAAAAACATACATATGTTGGCCATTTTACAGTTAACACAGTTGCAGTCTTCGCCGTTCTTGTTGTTGTTGGTTTTTTTAATTGGAAAAATTTATCTTAAAGCAAGAAATTTAAAAAATGTAAATTTTAAATTCCTTCAAGGAATATGTTTTATTAAAGATCTATTTTCTTTTCTTATAGATTATTGTTAAAGTACTTAACACTTGAAAATATTCGTAAATCCCTTAGCTCTTATCAAAAGCCTTAAACTTCCATGATGGTATTTTTATAAATATTTATGCCTCTATGGAAAAACTGACTTACATACATACACATATCATACAAATATCCTGCATACTCATACATACATACACTCATTCATATATTACATATATATAACTAACAGAAAAAGAACTTTTATCAATCAATCACTCAATATTTCTGTTCAATTTTCTTTCAACATTTATTTATTCTCTTCACGTGTCTCCTAAATTTATGGCATAAAATAAAGGAGTCGATGCTGTGTTTCTTTTTGTTTTCTTATTGGTGGGATATAAAAAGAAATAAGAATTTCAAAAAGGATTATCGTTGTCGCCAATAACATTAAAAATAATAAGGTTAAATAAAAATCCGCAAATGATCTCCATCAAATATTCCATAATGGTTTTATATTTCAAAATTTAAATGAATATTTCGAAACCTAAGCCAGTGTTGCTTTATTTATAATTTAAGCAACTTTTTAACGGTTTATTACTTTTGAGGTCATAGACAAGGTAAAATCTAGCCTACTTCTGATCAAACCGGGTCTCACAGCTTAGTAAGAATTTTATATTTTTATTCACATCACACACCAAGTCTATTCTATTTAATTTCTTGTTATCGTTTAGTTACCGTTTTTCGTATTTCAGTATTACTTTAATTTGCTTAAACTATGCTATAGTTTATTTATAATTAGTCATAGTCTAGTTCTTCCCTCGTCATGGTCTACTTATTTTTGTAGTTAAAGTATATTCAAAGTTTAAGCACTTTTTATTTCAAATCCAGTTCAATATAGTCTTATTTATAAAGTAAAAAAGCCTACAGATAGTTTTTCACAATGGCATCAAAATCTAGTCATACTTTTGTCATTCTCTTGCCATTTTTTTTTAGTCTAAGCATACTCTAAGTATAGACAACTTATAATCGAGTCGTATTCATATTTAAGCTTTAAAGTAATAATTACATTGCCGTGTTCTAATAAGGTTTGAACATTTGAATACATCTACGAGGAATGCGTGGAAGATGCTGAAAATCAAAAAAAGTTGTTTACAACATCTGTCATTTTTCATCTTTGACAAATATTTTGTTTCGCGTGTCCCAAGAAATTAAGTAATTTACAAAATGGAACTAGAAAAGTCTACGATAATTGGGTTAATTATCGCTATTGAAACCAATAGTACCTATTATTGGTTTAAGCAGAATAAGCTGAAGTTATGCTGGAGGATTAGGAAATTTTTATGCTGTATATTGTGAATCCTCCTTTGGACATTTATGTGTACAATACATTTGTTTATTTATATGAATTAATTAAAAAAAATTAATATACATAACTTTAGAATCGTTACGCGTTTGAACACTTAAAGGCCAGGTTTCGTCTCATAAGAAAGGGCTTTTTAAGCTGCCACATAGCTTTTTAAACCGCCACAACAGCTTAATAAACAAAAGTTGGAAAATTTACCTTACTGAATCCCGTTCGAAACCGGATTCATAACCATTTATCTATTAAATAAATATACTTTGACAGTTTTTCAAATCATTTATATACACCTATTAAAACTAGAAATAAAACAAGGTTTGCTATTTTCGGCATGCCGAATCTTATTAACCCTTCACCATTATGTATATCTAATATAGTGAAGTAACTCCAATCAAAAAAAAAAAACAAATATTTTGGTGACAGGAATTAAAAAATAAAAGAATAAAAATTTGGTACTGCATTTATATAATTTTACATCAAAATAATATCAGCTCTTAACGAATTAAGCATTTTTAAAAAATTTTAGTATTTTCTTAAAAATTCCTTCAAAATGATATCTATATTGATATTTAAAAAAATTTGCAACTTTCAAAAGCCCTAACTCGGAAAATATGGGCGAATGCCAATGTTTTCACTTTTAATTATCTACCGCCCCTTATATATATTTTTTTGATTGGAGTTACTTTATTGTTCAAAATGACATGAAAAAATTAGAGATAGGCGTGGTGTTTTGCCTGCTACCTCGAAGGGCATGGACCGATCATGCTGATTTACAATAGCACCTTTTTCGACACTATATCTGATCGATTGACATAAAACATTTATTGGCTCTTAATGAGTTAAGCATTTTTTAAAAAATTTTGTATTTCTCTTATTATCTCTTCAAAAACTTTGAAGCTGATATACAAATTTATATTTTTAAAAATTTAAAAATTTCAGAGTCCCGTAACTTGGAAAATATTGGCGATCGGCAATTTTTTTCATATAATGTTTTTCTTATTTTAAATTTTCTATCGACCCATATATTTGGTTTTTTAATTGAAGTTTCTTCATTGTTCCAAATAATATGAAAAAGTTAGAGGTAAGCATGGTGTTTTGCCCGCTGCCTCGAAGGGTATGGTTCAATCTTATTAATTTCCATTTGCATCTTTTTCGACGCTATCTATGTCTGATCGATTAGCGTATGCCAATTTTCTCAGTAGTGCCTTCGCAAACTTGATTCCAACACTAACACCGACGGACAGAAGGACATCGCTAAATCGAATTCGCTATGCATAAGGACTCAGAATATATACTCGTATATATACTTTATGGGATCGGAAACGGATATTGTGAAAGAGTAAGGGGGCCTCTGAAATTTTCAAACTTTATAAAATATCCATGTCTAAAACCGTTTGAAGAGATCTATAAGGAAAAACTAAAATTTTTTAAAAATGCTTAACCCATTAAGAGCCGATGAAATTCTTTGTCACCCCAATATTTGCTTTTTTGATTGGAGTTAATTCACTAAACTGGGTTTAGATAAATGGTGAAGGGTATATAAGATTTGGCATAGCCGAATATAGCACTCTTACGTGTGTGATTTATTTTCATATAACTTTAGAATTAAAAAAGATTTTTATCAACTTTCTCTCTTAATACCTCATGGATTAAAAAAATCTTTAGAGAAAATTTGAAAGAGGCTTGGCTTTGGCAAATATAATAGCTAGGGCAGAAAATTCAATTGTAGATTTAAAGGTCAAATATATATTAACCTCTAATAGATAACGTATATGCTCAGAAATCTTTTTTTAGGTTTTAAATAAGAATATCACCGAAGTTAAACATTTTTAAAACTAGAGCAAAAATTAGAATTTGACAACTGTTTAACTTTTTTATACACCCAACTTGTGCTACTTTAAAGCAATACGGCATTATCTCCCTCAGCAACAGAAGCTATAGATTCAAAACATCAATCGACTATACATCTTCTATGACCTTGATATATACAATGTGATTGAGCAAGCTGTTTAGAAACTGTAGAATATTTTTCATTTCTTACGAAGTTTCGCACTGCTCAGCGTTCGGCGAGATATTTTTGAAGCATGTTCTACACAGAAAATAGCCACACCCACCACATGGCCGTAATCATATTTAAAATAATATTTTTTTTAAAAAATACAGTTTGATTGATTTTAATATATCTTTCTTTGTTGTGTTATGAACCTTTAAAGACGCCTTTTTGAAGATAGATGTTACTGGCTTTTTTGCATTTATTAATTTCTTTCGTAATGAACGTAATGAACTTAATGTCTGAAGTTTAATTATTAATATTTTTCCATTTTAGTAAGTCTTAATAATAAATATTAAATATTGAAGTATGTTTCAATCCAAATCTGTGGTTAAATGAACTATTACAAATTTTGTAAAATTTTATACTTTAAAGTGCGTTTACCCTTAAAGGTTAAAATACCTTGTCTATGACCCTGAAGAATTTAATTTTCTTGTAAATAGACAAGAAAAAATGTCTTAGTGGCTTAAATTGTTGTTTTTGTTAAATGCCAGTCAAAAATATGTAATAAAAATTGCAACCTCAAATGAAGACATTAAATTTCTGTGACTAACTAAAAAGGATTTTTGGTTGGTATAATTTTTAATAAATTATTTGCATACATCTATGAGAAATAAAAAAAGAAGTTGAAAATGAAAACCAGTTATTTACGTTTGCTACATCTTTTATCTTTGACAAAAATTTTGTTGCGTATATACGAAATTGAGCAATTTAATAAAATGTTTATTATTGCTACTGAACGCCAAAAGCAATTATTATTGAATTATACAGAATTAGCTGAAGTTAAGCTGGAGGACGAAAAACTTGTCATGATGTATATTGCGAATCCTTAATTAATATAAATTTAATTAAAAAATTAATATGCATGACGTTACGACCGTTACACCCTAAATTGAACATTATAACATAACTTTTTAAACTGACACAACAGCTTCATAAATGAAAGTTGGAAAATTGACCATGCTGAATCCCGTCCGCAACTGGATGAATGTAACACTTCCGCGGATTTCTCAGAACCAGCGAAAACATTAGAAGAGCAAAACAAAATTCTAAAAACCATTTTTTAAATTCATTAGCATTCATCTTTTAAATAAATACACTTTAAAAGTCTTTTAATTCATTTCATACATCTTTCAAAACTAGAAATAAAAAAAAATTTTGTTTCTAAAGTTAGGAAACTAAAATATATGTTTTATTTGAGATCACAGCATTATTATTCATTAAAAATCACAGTTGTATAGATTTCGATATTCTTTAAGAAAATAAGAAATTTTTTTAAGAATGCTTAACCCATTAAGAGCTGATGGCATCTTTATGTAATTCCCTGTTACCCCAATATTTGCTTTTTTGATTAGAGTTTCTTCACTAAACTAGTTGTACATAGATTGCGAAGGGTATATAAGATTCGGCATGGCCGAATATAGCACTCTTATTTGTTTTTTTTTTAGTTTGATTTGCTCATTCATAATCAATAAATGCAATATCAAAAAATACCAAAAAACTATTTCCCCTTTTTAAATTAAAATATCGTAATTTGTCAATTGTGGTAAATTGCATTTCAATTTAGAAAAGCAAGAGGAAATTTAAGAAGCGAACGAAGAATCCAAAAAATTCATAAGAAACAAAATGTTCTACGTTGGAAAATTGTAAATCTTTGTCAGCAGATGCACAAAAAATTTATTTTTTGCAGTTACATTATTTTTTTTATATTGAAATTGAGAAACCTTTAAAAAAAAGCTGTGTAAAGACATCTGATTCTTGTGGACGATTTCAACCAAAAGTTCAGTTATAAAGAATAACAGGAATTAGTCAAGGAAATTCGTTGCAGAATATAAGTAATTGAGTTAGCAGGATTATGCTACTGAAATTTATTCCAAAGCAGCGAAACTAAGTGCCAAATTACATGCACTTAAGAGAAGTCAAACGCCAACATCACTACGTCAACACTGCAAGCAGATTTTTTTGCCTGAATATTTTAAAACGAACATTTACATGTATAATGAAGGGCACAACAATAATTAATATGGGCAATTTTTGCTATAACTTGACGTGTTTTGTATTATAGCTGAAGTTAAGATAAACTGTCAGGAGAAAACTTTACAGTCATTAAATGTAATTCACTTTTTTCCTATCCAATCGTGGACTTCAAAAAAAGAACAGGGGTATCAAGTCGACTGACCGATGTTTTTTATATTTGTGCCTCCATAAATCAATTATTTCTGGATCGATATTCAAAATTTCTGTTTTATTTTAAAGGTGATGCTTGGAGATTGATTCTGTGTTGAAAACAGTCCAAAATCCTGAAAATTAAAGGGTGTCGCCATGCAGCATACATGTTTTTACGTGTATAATGAACCGTAAAGCGCACCACTTAAAAAAAACTGCGTATCACTAAGCTCCCAATGGCAAAAAGTAGTACAAAAATATATCTTAAAATTAAAGGGTGTCCCAATAACTGACTTAAATTGAGCTAAATGGGCCTATTTTTTGAACCGTTATAGACAAACGCTTGCAAATTAAACAGAATGCCGATTGCTATGACCGTTATAGTTTGTATTTAAAATAATAAATTAAAGGATGCCCCAAAAGTTCATTTAATTCTATGTATATGGTAATACTTTTGAACAGTTGTAGACAGACGATTGAAATTCCAACGAACATGTATTGCTAACTTCGCTATAACAACAAGTATAAAATTTGGATTTGAAAATTAAAGGGTGTGCCAATAGTTAACCGTTATAGACAAGGGACCCCTATTAATAAGTCCGCTTATACAGAAATTTCATAATTTGAATTCAGAAAATAAAGGGTGTACATACGAATGGTTGCCAATGGTAACCCTTATGTACAAAAATTAAGGAAAAACTAAAATAGTTACTCAATGGTCTGTATAAAACATTTTTGAGTTTTTATTGTCTTTTTGCTTTATTGATTCAATGGAGTTCTCATTTAATCAATTTGGCTTTTGATATGAGACTCTTAAGTTTTTTATACGAGATTTGGGTAAACTCCACTGACGAGCTATATGAGCAGTAGAAAAATGGCCATATGCCTTCATGAAACATTAGAATATAATTAAATATTTATATTTAAAGGAGTCAACAGAATTAAATAAGATAATTTAATACTTTAAATCAATTATTCATAAATATGAAAATTTAAATATATAAGTATATGTATATTGATGTACATATACATATATTTGAACCAAAAAGGCTTAAATGATTATCATTAAATATAAAAAAAAAATAAAAAATCAAAATTTATAATTAATTTTATATTGGTTTAAAATTCAAGTTGAAAAAATAAATTGTTAAATTGTAGTTCGCTTATAATGTTTTCAATAATATATCAAATATTACCTATTATTTGCAGTCAAAAATCAGTTAACGGACTCTTTTTGGAACACTTGGAACAAAAGTTTACAAGAACGACAATCTTAAGATAGTGTTGGATTTCGATATGCCACCTCTTATTTGAATTGCACTTTAGCTCGAAGAGAATCTATGTCCAAAAATTATGAGATTACAATTTCAGGTGCACTACCCTCCTTGCAACCTTGGCAATAACCACCAATCTACGACCTTAAATTTAAAATAAAAAATAAAAAACATGTTGGTATTTTGACTGTTTGAATTTTGTTATCATATTATAATTTCCTTAATTTTACAAATGAGTACGTTTTCTTTAACGTTTTGAACTTTATTTTCACTAAAATGGACTTATTTCCACCAACTTTGTTTTATTTTCTTTTCACATCAACTGTATTGTTTAGCAACACTCCGTTAACAATTCTTCTTAAGAAAAAGTCTTTTATTTTACCGATTAACATGTTTTAGTTGAAGAAATCTACAGAGAATATTAAATAGTGTTTCAGGCGGAATTTAAATCTTTTCATCTTTTCTTTACAGAAGAAAATAGGTTTAAAAAATTCAATTGAAATGCAGCTTTTAAGTTACAAATTACTGTGAATCATTGCTGAAATGCAAATGCGTGGTGGTTTCCTATTTTGAAGTAAATTACTCAAGCACAATGGAATTCAATGTCTATAGAATATTTAAGTTTGAGTCTGAGCATTTTCGGTTTAATGAACCAATGACAAAAATTTCAATAATTCAGTTTGCACCGTAAAAGGCAGCTGATAATTTTATGTCTATTTATGAAAATCCGATAAATAAAATTTGTTTCTTTTGCTGGTTAAACCTTTTGTTTAGTGAACGTGCTAAAAATTTAAACACAAATGCTACGTGGCAAAATTTGGGATTATAAATAGAAGTTGGGGGAAAAAAACCGGAAGAAAGGAATCAAAACGCAAATTCCTTATTTTCTTGTATTCTGTACGTGTGTCAAGAAGAATATAAAAAATTTGATTTTAAACTTAAAAAAAAAATTGTTTTAGCAACCAATTGATTACGGGTACTAAAGTTTGTCAAATTAATGACATTTTTTTGGAAAATATAAAGATTGAATATGTAAATTAAATTTAAAAGTTTTCAAATAAAAAAAGAAGAAAGTTTTTGATTAGTTTTATATTTAATAATATGTATTTTTATGTTTTGATTTATTTGTCACCATGAACGTTAGAGGTTTCAATTTTTGGATAAAACAAAAACTACCAACAAATTTCGTGATCTTACTTGAATGGACCAAAGAACAATAAATACTTCTTTGACTAGAAACGTTTTCTTTATAATCATATTGTTATGAAAATAAGATCTGGCAACACATGTTGTTGTTGTCCGTATATGCCTGGTGAAAACAGTGATGAATAAGTTACTTCCATTAATGGTGTGTATCAGAGAACTGCACGAGTACACCGCAACTCATGAGTACACCGCATACTTACTCTATACATACTCTATACTTTTCATACTCGAGTATTTTAAACACCGCAATAAAAAGTTGCGGTGTTTTTTTTACCCATTCTTGTAAAAACGAGTATCAAAAATATCGCAATCAGAATATTAAGTATTTTTAATACTCGTACGCGAGAATTTTTTAATTCTCTTTATTTGTAAGCAACGTTGCCACATTTTTACCCTATTAAAGTTTTTTACTGCCGTTTTGTGAAATACTGCATTGTATGCAGATCTATTTATAAACAATAAAAAAAAACAAAATTTGATCAAATCTATTGCTTAAACATTATAAACAGGAAAACAGACAACAACCGTTTTCATAGGTATGAAATACAACACATATTTAATGAATAAAATGCAATAAAAACCGCTTAAAGGCACAGCTTTTGTACGCTATTTAAAGCAGGTATACTTATTTTGTTGCTGTTTTTTATGAATAATTATTTTCAGTTTATGCGCCTTGTTGTCATAAACGTGCTACTCGTACTAACGGTATTTAGGAAAAGAAAATGATAAAATGAATCCGTGAATAAAAGGAAAATTACTTAATTTTTTAGTTTTAACAAAACTGTATATACGCTGATGTAATATATTAATTTCGCATAAATAATAATAAATAAAATGAAGTTTTTAGTTTATATATTTTATTTTGTTAAATATAATTATTGCTTTTATACCTATTTATTAACTTTAAAAAATCTATTTGCTTAACGAATAGAATTTTTAAATTTCTATCCTGTGTGACTTAAAAAAAACCCTAACAAAAACGTAATATAATAAACAATGAACTATTCTTGAGTTATTAGTAAACTTTTGTTGTGTTTTTAATAAATGAAAATATGGCGAATTTTACGGGTTCTATTAAAGTTATTTTCTGTTATATATTAAATAAACTTTCATAATTTCAAAGAAGTATGTATGTTAGCTAATTTGGACATTGGCGACTTTTGATATTGTGTTTGATTTAATAATTCTGATCTGATAACTCTGTTTTCCTCTCACTACACACGTTAAAATCTCTCTCTTGGTGTTTGTTGTGAGTATGAGTACGAATAAAGTAAAGCCAGCATCGCAAATATTTTACTTGAGTATGGTAGACACTTATACTCAAATGGAATGGGTATAGTAAATACTCGCACTTAAGAAATGCGGTGGCGATCACACCGCAACCGCATTTAAGATGAGTATACTTAGAGTATTAAAAACAGACACTCTTGCAGTTCTCTGGTGTGTATATAAAACAATACCACAATTATAAAGCAAAAAATTTTAGATAAGGTAATCGAGTGTGAAATTAAGCATTTTTGGCGCAAGTACTTCCGAACTAGATTACGAACCTAATGATTTTAACTATGCATGAGACTTTTGTAATCAATTATTAAGAATCGATTACATAAATTTTTGTTGGAAATTATGATGATCATTAGTATATAAGGTATTCTCTTTTAACGTAAAGAACTAGTTCAATTACTGCTTTCTTCTTTGCGAACTTATGTAATGTGTTTTGTAAGCGAGTAAAAAAAAATGACCATCACAAAAGTAAGTCATTATATAACAAGTACTTTTTAAGGTAATGTCTATTTGTTTGCTGGGTAGCTAACAAAAGCTCAATTGCTCCGTTGGAAGAGGTGCGTGTTGTAAACTAGAAGATCATGAGTTCGAACCAACCACAGAGGAAAAATAATAACTTTATAAGACAATTAAAAATCAGCAGTACAAACATCCCAAAAAAAATAATTGTGTGTAAAGGCCATGGCAGATAATTTTGGTATTAATTGTATATTTAAACAACTACATTTTTAAATAAAGAAAATGCGGAATATTAATATAATCAATCTATATTAATATGGTTGGGCCGAAGCAACAAACAACCTTACTTTTTAACCGACTTCAAAACAAGAAGGAGGTTATTCAATTCGGCTGAATGTTGCTTATTTTTTAAATTTGTGCCTCCAGAACTCAGTCATTTCTGATCCGATTTTGAAAATTATTGATAATATGATAGATTATGCTTTAAAAACAGGTTATAATCTTAAAAATTAAAGGGTGTCCCATTACAACATACATATTTTTTTGTGCATCATGAATTGTAAAGGGCACTTCTGTAAAATTTAAAATGACTGAGTATCACTGTAGCTCCCAAAAACAAAAAGTTAATGATGTAAATTTACCTATATGGGCCAATCTTTTGAACCGTTATAGACAAAAGCTTGCAAATTGGACATAATGTCGATTGCTATAGCCGTTATAGTAACGAGTATTAATATTACAAATTATAAATTAAAGGGTGCGCCAATAGTTCATTAAATTTGATGTATATGGCCATACTTTTGAACAGTTGTAGACAGACGCTTGAATTTTACAGCGAACCTGTATTGGTAAGTCCGCTATAACAACAAGTATAAAATATTGATTTGGAAGTTAAAGGGTGTTCTAATAGTTGATGTAATTTCAAGTGTGTGGCCGTACTTTTGAACCCTTACAGACAGAACGCTGAAACTTAAAAGAACCTCTGTTTCAACGAGTTTATAATTTGAATTTAGAAATTAAAGGGTGTCCACGGTTGAAATTTACGTAGAACCTGATTGCTAAATCTACTATAACAACAAGTATATAATTTGAATTTGGAAATTAAAGAGTGATCGTATAGTTGCCGTAATTTGATGTATATTAACAAACTATTGAACAGTTGAAAAAGGATAAAGTTTGGTTATACGAGGGCTGCTCTATATATTTCTGGCCTAATAGTGAAAATGTGAATATTTATAATCAAAAATGGTTTTATTGTTTTTCAAAGTATTCTCCAGCATGATTTATGCACTTTTGCATGCGCTCAAACCAGTTGTCGAAGCACTTTTTCCACTCCGATTGAGACACCTCTAACACATGGTTTTAGAACACTTCAACAGCTTCTTCTGGCGACGAAAATCGTTGACCACGCATTTTTTTCTTGATGTGCGGAAACAAGAAGAAGTCATTAGGTGCCAAGTCAGGGCTGTACGGCGGATGACTCATTAATTCGACGTTTTGGCCGGTCAAAAACGCTCTGGTTTGAGCCGATGTGTTAGAGCTCGCATTGTCATGGTGAACAATGATTCGTCTTCTCTTGTTGGTTTTTCGAATTTCTCCGATGACTTCAGGCAAATAAATTGTAGTGTACCACTCAGAAGTGACCGTCCTACGTTGCTCAAGCGCAACAGTCGCCACATGACCAGTTTTGCCGAAGAAACAGGCGACCATTTGCTTCGAAGTGCTTCTTCCACGAACATCTTTCGTTGGATTTTGCTCGTCTTTAAAGACCCACACGGTCGATTGATCCATGATTCGTCACCTGTGACGATCTTATAAACGTCGTTTGAAGCACCACAATCGTATTTTTGCAACATTTCTTTGCACCAATCGACACGAGCCTTTTTTTGAGCGACTTTCGAATTGTGCGGGATCCAACGAGAACAAACCTTTTTTACGGCCAGGTGTTCATGCAGTATCGAATGTATGCTGGTGGAAGAAATGTCTAAGGATGTCTTTATCTCTCGGTATGTCGCATGTCGATCTTGCATTATGAGTTCACGCACGGCATCAATGTTCTCTGGCACAACAGCTGTTTTTGGACGACCTTCACGGAATTCGTCTTTGAGCAAGCTTCGGCCACGATTAAATTCATTATACCAATTTTTCACAGTGCTATAGGATGGTGCTTAATCGCCATACAAAGATTTAAATTCATCAATGCATTCTTGTGATAATCCACGTCGAAAGTTGTGAAAAGTGATGGCACGAAAATGTTCACGAGTTAATTCCATTTTTTTCTATATTAATTTTTTCAAGTCACTGTAAACAACACAAATAATGGTCGTACGTCAAAACGTTTTGAGTACGATTATGCTTAAAAACGACAAACTTTCCAATGGAAATGTCAGATTGCACTTGGCAGCACTCAGTGTTGCCAGGCCAGAAATATATATAGCAGCCCTCGTATAAGTGTGTTCCAATAGTTAATGTTACCTAATTTATGTGGCCATAAACTCGAGCTGTTATAGGAAAACAGAGAAATCTGTTTTAAAGTCGGTTTTTTCCGTAAGAATTATTTAAAAATCGTCACATATATTTTTTCGTGCTTGCTGCCAAGCACGAATTAAATTTTTATTTTTTATACTTTTTTCTTCACATCAGAGCAGACGATGTTCTAGTGTCATGCTAATTGTCATGATGTAAGCATTAATGCGTGCTGGCCTGGCTTTTTTCAATTTCATATACATCTCATAAGTCGAACCCTAAGCTAAACTAAATTTAACAATTAACAAAGCCAGCTATCTAAAAGTATTATTGAGATAATAATATTAAAATATCAGCATCCGGTCTATGTTCATGGACAAAAATGCATTCAATAAAATACTTTCGCTGTTCATGGACATCAAATGTGGAGATTTTGTATTAAAAAAAAACAAAATTAAGCTTTAAATGCGTGAAGCGACTTGAAGCTTGAAGTTATTGTCTATTGGAATCACACATTAATCCAGTTTGACAGATTATTATCAGCTACTTTTTTAAGAGTTGACGTAGCTTATTCCATACTCTCATAAATTTATTTATCTTATCGAAATTGCCCTTATCAGACTTACTTAAATTTTAGGAACGTCTAGCTGAAGAAAAGGGGTTTCTCTTTTTGGTATCACAAAGAAGTGCTCACCATGACAATAATAAAGAAAGAAAAAGAAAATACGCAATAATGCAATATTAATTGCAACTCTGCATTAAATATGAGGAAGGAGAATCACAAGCTTTAAATTTGATAAATTATATAATTTATCAAAGCTTGAAATTACATACTGTTGTTTTCTTTTTCGTTTGTTATTTTAACAATATTCTTTTTCCATTGCATTAAATAAATATATGCTTGGTACTTAAGCATAATGGTTGAAATTAGCCTTACTAAAGCAATAGAAGAGCTTCAGAAAATGCTTGTTATCGGTCTTAGTTATGAAAGAAATGCTGATAAAATTCACTCACATCAGTCTATAAATGGTGAAGATATGGTAAAAAAAAGCCTACAAACTTTGTTTTCTCAAGCTCCTTTAATTATATCCTTCACCACGGGTGATAAAGTGAATATATCCTGAGTTTTTATATATAACGAAGTTGGTCTGTCCGTCTGTCTGTTCGTGTTAGTGCAGAAATCAACTTTCAAGGCAATACGCCAATCGAACAGACATAATTTCAAAAATTTTGTTATTTAAAGTCAGCAAGATCGGTCTGTCTGCCTCTAATTTTTCCATATCAATTGGAACAAATATAGTTTAGTGAAGTGAATTAATTAACTCCTATGAACTTTTCATAGAAAAGCACTATTGATTGTGCACCATATTTTTAAAGGTCTCAACATGGGTGTCATTTAAAAGCTTTTGAAGAGATCTTTAAGGAAATGCGACAGCCGACGACAGCTTATATATGTAGTTCCAAAATTTTTTTTATTTTTATTTTTTAATTCTCTTTCATGTAAATACTTGTATTTTTTAATGGTGTTACTTTACTAAACTAGAAGGGTAAATAAAATGCGGCATAGCCAAATATAGCAAATTTATTTGTTAGTGTTATTTTTATTTTTTTATATTGAATATCGAACATACATATCATACTCCAAAAAAAGATCGTAATAATATAATATAAAGTATAATATGTTCATAGAAATTTCAGAAGAAAATAAGTTTTTTAAAACTTCTTCTTTAAAGTTTTATTAGAATAGAAGCGAATGGATACAGAACCTAATATGAGAGCAAAAGACTCAACAGACCTTTAGGCGACAAAAAAATATTTTCGTTTTGTTCTGTTTGCTTTTTGTTTTACATGTATAAAAAATCATTAAAAAAAGTTCAGCAACCCAGTCGGTTTAAAAAAAACGTATATTTATAGATATATAATACTACTACTATAGTAATATTACAAATCCACTAGTGAAGAGTATATAAGATTCAGATTCTTGTTTTTATTTCCTTTAGTTCATAATTTAAAAAATTAAAGTGTGCCCCCATACAACAAACGTGCTTTAAAATTAAAAAGCGAAAATCAAGACGAAAATTAATCTAAAAATTCAAGCGTGTCCCCATATATGATGTGCCTATTTTTTGAACCGTTACAGAAAAACGCTTGTAACTTGGACAAAATATAGACTGATATGAATGTTATAGTAACAAGTATTGATTGTTATTTAAAACTATAAATTTTAGGGTGCCGCAATATTTCATTTTGAACAGTTTTAGACAGACGCTTGAAATTCGTAACGAACCTCTATTGCAAACTGCTCTTAAACACCAAGTATAATATTTAAATTTCGAAATCAAAGGGTTTCCCAATAGTTAATGTAATTATAGACAGACAGATGAAATGTATTTTTAAGTTTGTTTTTTTTTCAAGAATTATTGTATTGTTTAATTGATTTCGATTCCTTTTGGAGAGTTGTATTCAAGCCTCAAACCTCAGGCTATTGAGTGACTCCAAAGCTCTCATAGCACTCCGACAACTGAAATGCTTCATTTCTCTAAATGAGAGACACATTTAAGTACAAATATTTTTTAAATATAGATACTTGTAAAGTATAGCTATTGTTTGTTTTTTACATAACTATTATTTAAAATAGGTTGGTTAGTGATAATAATGAATTTGTATTTAAACACACATATTTATTTTCTCTGATAAATTTTTTTAATATGTAAAATTTTATATTGGGTATTTTTTTAGGTATAAAACTTTAAGTTGAAATAAATTCTAGGTGAATAACGCTACTGGCATAGATTTGGGCCATGTTGACTTTAATGAGATAGAGGAAGTTTTTTTTTTGGTAAGAAAAAATTATTTTTAAATAAGCCCAAATCCATTCAATTGGCGCTATTTTTCTAGGGGCTATTTGAGTTTAAAGTGATATACCTTAAAAGTACTAAATAAATTTAAAAATTTTTTGTTTATAGACAAAATGAACTTTTCATGTATTGATATATGGTTTTTGTTAACTTTTTGTTTACTTAAAGTTTAATAAAAATTTACAAAAAAATAACGATTTCTTACTCTTGAGGTTAAAAAAGTACTTTCAGAAAATTTTTTGTTGATATCGAAATGAAAATCTTATTTCTTATCACTGATTCAATCTCTTTCTATTATCATCTATTAAACATATTCAATTTAAAGGGTCATTAACTTCCCTTTAGTTTATGTTAAGACACGTTTGCTTAAATTGCATTTCGTTTTTTTTTAATTTAACATAAAAAATGAAATATTATTAAAATTTATTATATTTTTTGATAACCCATATGTTAAAATATTTTCTATGACTTTCATTTGAATTATTGTAAAACTTGTCGCTTCAAATATAATTTTTTATGCTAAGGTTAAAAAAACACATTCGCTTTATGACCAAGTGATAAAATATCATTTGAAATTTTTTTTGTATGCAAAAAGTCGAAAAATTTAATATCATTTATTTTAAGAAATACTTGTTTATTTTTGGTAAATCTTGTTTATTTTATGATTGTAATTTTTTCATTTGTTAAAATTTTTTATGTTTTATATTTTATTTTATTCATTTTTGTTTACTTTTTCTTACTTTATTTTTACATTATATTGTTATATTGTTGTAATAAAAAAATTAGTACTTTTCAAAAAATCTTTTTTTCGTGCTATTTCCCGATTAATTATATAAACCACCGATATTGATTATTGAGGGACAATGCACGTCTCGATGGCCATTTCGTTATCACTTACTTAACTCTTCAGGAAACTTCTGACAAACATTTTAAATAAACTAAAGATTTTTGTCCAAACAATAAAGCAAAAATAGCTCGAAAAAAAGGTTTTTTGAAAATTAATTAATATAATTTTAATAATGATTATTTGACCCTTTTTTTTAATAAATTAAAGGACCCAAAGCTTAATTAAATAGAAAATAATTAATTAATATAATTAAAAAAAAATCCTTTTGTTTAATTAGTACTTTTCCTAATATTTTTTTTTAAATAAATATCGAATTAAAACATATCTGTATTTTTTAATATTTTAATTTCAAATTCTCACAAATTTTCTATTTGCGCTTATTCAGTTTTGAAAGGTGAAAGTCTCGAAGTGTGTCTGCTTTGACATCTTGATTTTTTAAATCATTGTAGCATTTTTATACATTTTTGATTATTGAATATAAAAATCAAAATATAAAATTAAGATTTCTGTGTGTATAATTTTACATTTTAAGCTCATGAGGCCTAAAGTGATTTATGATAAATAAAAATGAATTTTTTTCCCATGATTCCCCAACGTTTCGTGAATTTTTTGTTCACTTTTTCAAGGGGTCGTATATTTAATTAAAAAGGAGGAAATTCAACACAGTTACAATTAAAAACAATTAACGTGATAATATACAAAAATATGTTAACTTATAATATGACAACAGTTTACACTAACGTCGTTAAGAATTTTGATAATAATAACAATAAAAAACAATGCTAAACATGAATTAACAAACCCAAAACTTAATTTTTAAAACTGTTGTTTTAATATTGTGAGTTTATAACTGGCGCTTAAATTATCAGTGTCCTTTTTGATGTTCATTGTTTTGTTTATTTTTATTGTATTCGTAAGTTTTCTAATAGAAAGTTACTTTGTCCAGTATTTATATATTGTCAAAATCAGGTTTATTTTTTGTTTGTGTTATATGTTGAGACAATACTGTGTTTTCTCTGGTTTTGTTGACATTAGCTTTGTGTTCATTTACTCTTGTATCTTAACTTCTCTTAACGGTTCCAATGTAAATAAAATTGCATTCGATTTGGTAAACTACATTGTTTTGCTGTAGTTTTATTATTGGTGTTTTTGTAAATATTGCATTTAATGTATTATTTGGCTTGTATGCAAATCTTATGTCAATTTTATTTATTGTTGTTTTATACTGTTGTCGTTTAGGAGAGGTATGTATTATAGACTGTTATTAGAGACTAATATTTTAGGGGGAAGCTATTATTGATTAATATATTAATTATATGGGATATTGGTTGAGTTGTATTGAAATTGATGATCCTGCCTGATAATATTTCTTTGATACAAGTCAAATGTTATTAGGTTTCCATTTTTATAAGCATCAAAATATGTTATTTTGCTATTTTGTTTCTACTTCCATTGTAAATTAAATTTTAGGGTTGTTTTTATTTAGTTGAAAAACATAAGATATTATATATTTTTTGTGCAAATAAGCACAGTTAATAAATGGCCAGATCACACCGATTAGAAAAAGCTCTAAATTACAAGATATGGTAAGCTGTCAACTGCTGAAGACGTTATTGAACTATTTTAATTTTATAAACAAATTCTTATCGTTTTGGCTATAACTGATTTATTCTTGATATTACATAGTGGGAACCTTTACAAAATAGGAGGTAATACGTCTGGACCTTCTACACTTCTAAAGACTTATTTTGAACAGGGAACGTCCATTAGGACCATTAGAAAATTTGTCTTTTTAACAGAGCTTAGGTTAAGGCGCTTAATTCCTTTTTTATTTTCTTTTAAAGCAACTTGAGAATTGTACCTTTGAATACACGTTTGCGTTTTCTATTTTCTTCTTTTATTGACATCATTTTAGTTGGACATTTATTGTGAGAAACTATTACTGTCCTTTTACTGGTCACTTACTTTCTTTGCCACTTGGCGTAATATTTTTTTTCCTGCTTAAATTGATTTTATTTTTGCTATACTTGTCATGTTTCTTTGTTGGTCATTCTATAAAACTGCTTTTTTGAATTGTAGTAGCAGGAAGATTTCCTTTTAATTAAAACAAATGCCACAAGTTATAATTAAGTAATATAAATTTATATTATCAGGTTTGCCGATAAAATTAAGAGAACATAAATATTTATGTCAACATAAAACATAAAATTAATTGCGTTGAATAATTCTGTTCCTTCTTTGTTTAGTTTTCAAAGTAAAAGATTGGGCACATCGTAAAAAAATTGGAACTTTTAGGCTCATCTGCCTTAAAATGCCAATTTAAAAATGTCCTTCAGCGAGTCCAAACAAGCATTTAATTTTCAAGTAATAGTTAGTTTATTTGGAAACTTACTTAAACAAATCTAATATTCTGTCCAAAACTTATCGTATTCGACTTCTCTCTGTTCGTGAGGTGAAATAAATTCTTGTTAAATGTTGCACAAAATGTACAAAAATACAAACAAAAATCAGTGACAACTAATTTAAATATTTTTTTTATATTTAAGTAATAAATAGATATGCGAATTAATTTTATCAGGTGGCATCGTTGCGGTAGATGATTATTATTTTTTTTTTTTTCTTAATTTTCTTATGCTTAGAGCAGCTGTCAAAAGTGTAGGAACACAACAGACGACGGGAACGGAACGATTTGTATTTATATTTGTGTTTATTTCAAGATATATTTTTTTGAAAATTTTTATTACGTTTAAATGAATCAAAAGAATTCTATAAGAAAACTCGAAGAAACACGTGCAAACTTGGCATTGAAATAAATCGTTAAGATCAAGAGAAGATAGTGAGGTAGACTGGTTAATCATTAAAGAGACTCATATGGACTTTTTAAAGCCAGCATTCCGAATGAAGAGATGGACAAAGAATAATTGATAATTAATTTTAGATGGTAAATGGGCACATATTTTAAACCTTTTCAATTAATTTTATATTCATTTTTATTACTCGTATTATTTATATTTATACTCGTATATATATTTTTTTGTTTGGTTTTATTCTTAAGTTTTTTACATTTATATTTTTTTGCCTTTTCATGCCTTTGCTATTATTGTGAATTCAAATACTTACAAAATACAATTATTCGTGAAAATATGTGGCAACATTACAAGGAGAGCGAAAGACAAATTGTGGGAGAATACTGAAAACCGGTAAGAAAATAAAATTAATTATATCTCAGCGGTATGGTCGTTAAACTATAACTTATGTCAGATGTGTATGAAAATATTGTTACCGTCGTATATTGTGTTTCTACACTAAATAAGAAAAATATAATTTTTTTTTGTTGGCATAGCGTGTTCTCAAAGTGACACAAATTAATAAATATATACAAAATGAGAAATATACACGAAAAGTTTGTATTTTCAGATAAAATTTACAAATTGTGCTCAAATGTTTTTCTAATTTCACAAGAATTCAGTTAATGCGGATTTTTCGGAAAATCTTATGAGCGAATTCTGATAATTTTAGTAATAATATTTTCGGTGCTAATTGTAGACTAAAAGAAATTTAAAATTTTACCGCAGCAAATGGTAGACATATGTAGCAGGGTCTGAGCTATAAAGTAGATGAGCCAAAACTTCCTATCCACTGTTTTCCAAACAGTTTTTGACCGGTCTTGCAAAATTTGTCCGAGCGTTGTCACTTTAGTAGATTATGACCTCGTCTATGCTCTCTTCAAAGAAATCAAATGCCTTTGATAAAGGTCTCCTGTGATGGTCTGACTTTTCTGATATCAGCACATACAGAGCAAAGCCTTGGTGTCATGGATATTCAGCTTCGGCGTTAATTTGGTTTGTTGGCCGGTTTGTTTACACTAGGGGATACCTTAATACTTATATCCATTTTTCATCACCAGCAAGCATACGAAGTTAAAATTTCTTCTTTTTGCAGGGATCAAGTATCATTTCCAACATGGAAAATCGCCTATGAGATTTGACTCTATTCCCAATTTGCTTGCTGTTGAATGAACCACAATGCTTTAAGACGTATAAAAAGGGCTTGCTGTGTGGCTCCCAATGACAATGCAAGTTCTTCTTTCGTTTGTCAACAATCTGTGTCGAGTAATGCTTCCAATTCCTCATGTTGAAACTTTTTCGGATGACCAACCTCTTCTTGTCTTTTGTGTCCAAATCATCACTTTTGAATCGCATAAGACATCGTTCACAAGTTTTTTGGGTTGGTGCATGTTGACCAAAATCTGTATTCATTTTTTGTCCTCTATTGAATACTAAAATATAATAAAAAACGTTTACCCTCTAAAACGACATATTTATCATTATTGACAGAAACCATATGTAATAGTCATGCCAAATGTTGTCCAAATCTACACTATTAATTTTTATATCCAATATTTATGTATTCAAATACTCATGTCATTATCTATATGACATTAACTGAACATAATATTTATATAATGGGAAGGAAGTTTTAAAAATTTCGATATGCCGACTGGATTATTATTAGGGAGGGGATTTAGAAGCGACGCTTAAGTTCTTTAACTAGATTCCTTTGAATAATGCCAGAAAAAATTTATGTATTGCTCTTAACTTCAGAGCCTCACATATTAACACTTAAAAGGTCTGCATTAATGAAAACTACCAAAAAAAAATCATACAAGAATATCTTTTACTCAAGATGGTAGTTGCAGAGCTGCAGTTGAAATATGCTGGAAGAGAATTTCGAAGATATTGCTGCTAGTGGTACCAATCGACACGAGCCTTTTTTTGAGCGACTTTAAAATTGTGCGGTATCCAACGAGAATAAACCTTTTTTACGGCCAAGTGTTCATGCAGTATCGAATGTATGCTGGTGGAAGAAATGTCGATCTTGCATTATGAGTTCACGCACGGCATAAATGTTCTCTGGCACAACAGCCGTTTTTGGACGACCTTCACGGAATTCGTCTTTGAGCGAGCTTCGGCCACGATTAAATTCATTATACCAATTTTTCACAGTGATATAGGATGGTGATTCATCGCCATACAAAGATTTAAGTTCATCAATGCACTCTTGTAGTGATAATCCACGTCGAAAGTTATGAAAAATGATGGCACGGAAATGTTCACGAGTTAATTCCATTTTTTCAAGTCACTGTAAACAACACAAATAATGGTCGTACGTCAAAACGTTTTGAGTACGATTATTCTTAAAAATGACAAACTTTCCAATGGAAATGTCAGATTGCACTTGGCAGCACTCAGTGTTGCGAGGCCAGAAATATATATAGCAGCCCTCGTATCAGAATGATACGTTTATTTGTAAATAGTGTAATGCTGTGTTTAGACGGCGTGTACAATTCATATGGAATGTCAAAATTGCTATCCATATGTAATTTGTTGTGTATGTCAAAATCTGTGTTTAACGCACGGTTTATAATTATCATGTTCAAACTTGCATATGATACGTACATACGACATAACCTCTAATTGTTGAAGGGAAAACTAAACTGCTTTAAACAGTGATATCAACGGTTAATTTTTAAGCAATAACAATTTAGTACCAACAACGACAAGCACAATACTGCTTTTACTAATTATTATTTATATCAAAATTGCTATATATTATATTTTCCATAATATAAAATTGCACTTCAGCATTTAGGCTGTGCTCGTTATAAGAACACGTCACAAGCTGAAAACTGCACGTACAAATCCACGCCTCCATTCTATAACGTTCTTAGTACACTTGAATTTTTGAATCCTACGTTCTCCAATTTAAATACTGTCAAAATTTGGTTTAGATGGGCCGATCCGTTCCAAAGTTATAGGCATAAATATACTTAGACTACACTCATAGTCGTAAAAATTTTCCTTTCTAAAATGTAGTAAGTACACTTAGAATACTTTTGCTTGGATAATTTTAAATTCACTTGAATACTAAGTTGACTTAGTATGTTATGGAAGAGACATTTTTTAACGTTGTGTTTTTTATGTGTATTTGGTATGTTGAGTGTGCTTTTTTTAGTGTCTGTAAGTGTAGTTAAAAGGTTTTTTCCCGAATTAAAAAAAGAGTTTGTTGCGTGTAATACTATGTTTACACGGAGACCAATATTCTTGCTTCGCTCTCTTTTCATGATTCACAGCTCAATCACGACCGAATCAACGTGCTTCGCCATATAAAATCTTGAGAGCGAAGCATTTTGTTTTGAGACGATTCAGCTTGAATCTACTTGCGAAGCATGAAAAATTTCTGTCTTCCCTAATTTTTATCGCAAGTTTATCTGAACTAGCTGTATATAAATGTAAACAAAAAAAGTAAACCAATATTAAAAGTGCTGTGTAAATATGTGTTAATATAAAAACAAATAATTATATTATAATTTAAAATTTTATTAATTACAAACACTAAAATTGAAACGAAAAACAAAATTTTAGAACAGAAGTCAATGTGAAGCATGTAGTATGTGTCGTGGAAACGGCATGCTTCGCAATCATGATTCAGAGAGCGAAGCAAGTGCTTCGCATTGCCGTGTAAACATGCTATAAGTGTACATAAGATGCTTTAGTTTGTAAAAAGTAGTCAACCAAATCGGACGCCTAATTTTTGTATTTTCGGATATAAAATGATTTAGCGTGCAAGAAAAATGATAAATTTAGCACAAAATAACGTGGTAACGGTATTATTTATTAGATTTCCATATTATCTAAAATAATTAATAAGTTTTGTATTAGGAAAAGGTGAATCAAAAAGTATAAGTTCAATGTCATATAATCGTAAGGCAAGTGTTAGTAAGAAATTCACGACTAAAGTTAAATGTTGTGCTTATTTATATTGGAATTTTTTGACAGGAAATAAAGAGCAAACTAGTCCAGCCAACGAAAAATCCTCTAAATTTGATAATGAAAATAGTGATGAAATAATTGCAAAGAAAGGTGCGATAGAAGTGCCACATGTTTATTTCAATTTATATGAACAAAACATTAAGAATTCGGCATAACTAAGTTTAATTTATGGTGTGACAATTGTGGAGGTTAAAACAAAAATAAAATTGTATTCTCAATGTATTTATGAATTGCACGAAAACTACAAATCGATATTAGTCACAAGTTTTTAGAAAATTGAAATGGACCATGATGATTTTTTTTGATTTCAAGCAATATGCTTCTGCAACAAACTGGACAAAAAATATATGTTCAGCTACGCCATTAAATTCCTAATATTTTCATCATTAAATAATTTACCCTATAGTTATTAAACATGTACATACATAGTTGGCAAATATATTATTACACACATTTACATATATTAAATACATATATTAAGTACTCTGATAAAATTATGCTCTTTTTCCAGTAAAGTCTAATATCGTAAATTCCACAAAAGAGATTACTTATTTACTTAAGATTTAAGTACTTAATATATAAATAACAACTAGCGGTTGTTTTTAGGCTGTTGTTTTTTTTCATTTATAAAGAGCTCAGCTTAAAACATTTTTCTTCTTGTTATTTTTCGTCTTCGATGCAGTTTAACTTATTACATTACGCTTCGTGATAAATTTAGTTTGCAATAAATAAATAATTGCATATGTATGTTGCCCAATAAACATTTGTAATTGAATTGAAAAACAAGTTGTTTTATTTTGGCTTATAAATAGTTCTTCGCCGTGTGTTCGATTTCATGGGAAACATTTTATAAATTTCGTAAAGTATTGCAAATATACGTGTGTTCGATTTCACGTCAAACATTTTGGTGACCCCGACGTGATGGCATCCCCTGAAGAGACAAGTGTACAAGAATCGTTTTTGAAGCGTAAGTCAATGAAATTGAAAGGACGCTTGGCTAGTATTGAGCAGGAGCTCAACTCAAATCATTTAGAAGAAATGGATGAGGCTTCTTTAATTGTAAAACTCTATATGGTTGAGAAACTATTTGCTGATTTCGAAGCTATTCATGACCAACTAGAACAAGAAGATGTAAGTGCAATGGAAAGCAATGTTCCTGTTGAGGCGGCTGCATCATACACATCTAGTAAAACAATTTTAAAAAGAAAGCTCATGGCCTGTCAAGCAAATGTTAATATTAATCGGCATCCATTGGTAAGGCAATCAACAATTGATGAAAACCAGCATTCAATTGTGATACAACAACAACGCACTCGACTGCCTGTTATACAAATTCCTATGTTTAGTGGCTCCTATACTGAATGGCCTAATTTTTATTCGATGTTTTCAACTGTAATTGGAAGTGATGACGAGTTAACAAAAATTGAAAAGTTTCAGCACTTACGATCTAGTTTGACTGGCCCGGCTTTAGACTCGATACGGTCCTTGGAGATAAGTGATACAAATTACGAAAAGGCAATAAGTATTTTAAAATTAAGGTTTGACAACAAGCGTTTAAATTTTCAGGCTCATATTAAAGACATAGTTGCATTGGACAGTGTTGACGTAGGATCAGTGGCAAGGCTTAGAAATTTGAGTGATTCAATAAACTCACACCTGCGTGCTTTATTTTCAATGGGAACTAAGGAACAAATAGCAGATTGTTTACTTATACAAATTGTTGGCCGTAAATTGGATATTGATACTCAGAGAAAGTGGGAGGAGTTAACACCCATAAATGAAATTCCAACCTGGGATGCAATGGATAAATTTCTTCAGCGACGGTGCCAGATGATGGAAAACGTAGATTATGCTGTGCCAGTAGTATCTAAAAATTCAACAAAACAGGTGGGCTATAAAATGTATGCTAGTACTAACAGTCGTAAAAAATCATTGGTAATTTCAAATAGCACTATCAAATTTTGCCACATGTGCAGTAGCCAATCCCACACAATATACACTTGCCCTCATTTTATTTCGCACACGCCATTTGCTCGATTTAAAGAAGCAAAACGCTTAGGCTTGTGTATTAATTGCTTAAGAAAGGGCCATGTAGCCAAATCTTGCATGTCAAGCGGCTGTAGAAACTGTTCGGCCAAACACCATAGCTTGCTTCATATTGAAAACAATGTATCCCAGATCAAACAGTTGCCTAATTCAGATCAAGAACAGACCTCTTCTACCTCAAAACACTTGCCCCAATCGTCTCTTGTCGTTTCAAATAATTGTCATGAAAATAAAATTGAATCATTTGGCAACACAGTTTTGGCAACAGCAATAATTTTTATAAAAAATAAAGCGAATTCTTTAATTCCATGCAGAGCAATTCTTGATTCTGCTTCTCAAATAAATTTTATAACATCTGATTTAGCTAACAAACTACAAGTTAAACAACATAAAAATACAACTTTCATATCGGGAATTGGACAGTCAAATTTGCGTGCTGAAAAAATAGTAAACGTCTGTATTAAATCTCGCCTGAACAGCGAATCAGCCACTCTGGCTGCCGTTGTTGTACCATCTGTTATTGATTATCAGCCTTCCGTAACAATTAACATTTCCAAATGGAATATTCCACATGACATCAAATTGGCAGATCCATTATTTTTCAAGCCCCAGCGCATTGATATGCTTATTGGAGGTGACTTATTTTTTGAATTATTAAAGGCTGAAAAAATCAGAGTTGGACCTGGCTTGCCCCTCCTACAAAACACTTCCTTGGGTTGGATCGTAGCTGGTGGTGGAAATGTTGTGCAAAAATCTAATCATTGTCTTGTAATTTCGAAGGCTTATAAATATGAAACTTTAAATGAAAATTTGGATTTTTTAATACGTAAATTTTGGGAAATTGAGAACCACACAGAAATTACCGCTAAAAGAACGAAAGAAGAACAAGAATGTGAAAAACATTTTGTTGAGAATTATTGTCGTTTGGACTCTGGTGAATTTTCGGTTCGCCTGCCATTTAAAAAACCTCCCAGTTTGCTTGGTAATTCGTATCAATCCGCATTGCGTCGATTTAAAAAATTAGAGTCTCGTCTTGATAGCTGTCCCGATCGTAAGGAACAATACTCTGCCTTTATAAGGGAGTATGAACAGCTAGGCCATATGTCCTTAGTCAAAAATTTTCCTGATGGTGTGTCCAGTTATTTTCTACCACATCATTATGTGACTAAAATCGATAGCTCCACTACAAAATTGCGTGTAGTGTTTGATGGGTCTGCCCGAACGTCAAATGGCTACTCTTTAAATGACATCCTTATGTGTGGCCCAACTACACAGGAAAATCTTTTTAACATCATACTTCGATTTAGATCATTTAATATCGCTTTAACTGGCGACATATGTAAAATGTACCGCTGTGTAAAGGTGGCTTATCCTGATAATTTTATGCAATGTATTCTCTGGCGTGACCATCCCGATGAGGTTTTAAAAATTTTTAAGCTTGATACAGTCACATACGGCACTAAGCCTGCATCTTTTCTCTCAATTCGCTCAATGCACCAGTTGGCAATTGACGAACAAAATAATTATATCGTTGGTTCAAAAATAGTTCTTCGAGACTTTTACGTAGACGATCTTATTTCTGGCGGGAATTCTATAACAGAAGTAGAAAATATTCTAAGGGAAACAACAAAGCTATTACAAAAAGGTGGTTTTAAAATTCGAAAGTGGTGCTCAAGCGATCAACTGGTTTTAAAGGAAATACATGATGAAGAAAAGGAATCATTTTTAAAGTTCACAGACGGTACTGACGTCACAAAAACTTTGGGTCTCATATGGGAACCAAAAAGCGATAAATTTCTGTTTACAATTGCCCCTTTTCCAAACAGTGATAAAATAACAAAGCGATTGATTTTATCTACTATCGCGAAATTGTATGACCCTTTAGGACTTGTTGGACCAATTATTGTCAAGGCAAAGGTTTTTCTCCAGAGTTTGTGGAAACAGAAGGTTAATTGGGATGATGATATTTCTCCAAGTCTAAAAAGAATTTGGTTTGGCTTGTGCGATGAATTTAAGCTTATTGATGAATGTAAATTTTCCAGAAAGGTTATGATACCTGAATCCCGCTACGAAATTCATGCATTTTGCGACGCTAGTTTAGCAGCATACGGAGTTTGTGTCTACATTCTTAGTGAAAAATGTGGTATTTATGATGTACAGTTGCTTTGTTCAAAGTCTCGCGTTGCCCCAACTCAAGTACTGACTGTACCACGTTTAGAGTTATGTGCTGCACTGTTGCTAGCAGAGCTCATGCATACTATTGCAAAAATGAAAATTTTTTCTGGAAATATTTTTTGTTGGTCGGACTCAACTATTGTTTTGTCATGGATTCGTGAGCAGTCGTCTAACTACCAAGTATTTGTTGCTAATCGCATCAGCCGTATTCAATCGTTGACTTTAGAAATGTCCTGGAAATATGTACCAACAAACATGAATCCTGCTGATATCTTATCCAGAGGCGCTTCTGCTCAAGAAATTTCATCATCAAATTTATGGCAATTTGGACCAGATTTTTTAAAAAATGATCCCCATTATTGGCCAGAGCAACCACCTGCTTTAGAAAGTCTACCTGAAAAAAGAAGGATCACTCTATTAGTCTCATCTGTCGCTAAACATTTCGACTTGTCCCTTGATTGCAAATACATTGCATCTTTTGGAAAAATTTCTAGAGTGTATGGTTACATATATAAATTTGGAGCTGCAAATGTTTTGAACAGAAGGGCACCACTTACGTGTTTTGATGTTGAACGTGGTGTTCAATTACTTATTCGAATGGTTCAAAAATCATGCTTCACCGCTGAATACAAATCACTTGCAGGAAATAAAACAATAAATTTGTCGAGCAAATTAAAATCTTTAAATCCATTCATAGATCAATTTGGTTTAATAAGGGTTGGCGGTCGTCTTCAAAAATCAAAACTTGGGTTTAGAGCACAGCACCCAATAATAATTCCGAAAAATCACCCGTTTACGGAATCTATCATCAGATATTTCCATTATAAAAATATGCATGCTGGTCCGCAATCGCTGTTGGCAATAATTAGGTTAGAGTATTGGCCAATAGGTGGTAGAAAGGAAGTGAGTAGAATTTGCAGTAAATGCCTTAAATGCTTTAGACTACGCCCTCATGTCGTTGAACATATTATGGGAAATCTGCCAAAAGAAAGAGTTCAGGGCTTGAGAGCTTTTTTCGTCTCTGGTGTAGATTTTTGCGGCCCATTATATTATCGCTCTGAAATTCGAACCAGAGCACCTATAAAATGTTACATAAGTTTATTTGTTTGTTTTGCAACAAAGGCAGTCCACCTCGAGCTAGTAAGAGATTTGTCAACTCAATCATTTTTAGCTGCTCTAAAACGTTTCATCAGTTTACGCGGAAGGCCAAAGGAAATATGGTCTGATAACGCTACCAATTTTGTGGGTGCCAAAAACGAGCTATCAGAGCTAAAAGGATTATTTTTAAGTCAACAACACAAAGAAGCTGTGCACATACAGTGCTTAGACGATGGAATCGATTGGAAATTTATTCCTCCACGCTCTCCACACTTTGGCGGTCTTTGGGAGGCCGCAGTTAAGGTGGCTAAATTACATATCTTGCGTACCATCGGTCTTTCTATTCTGGATTTCGATGAACTTCGGACTCTTATTTCTCAAATTTCTGCTGTAATGAATTCACGTCCTCTTTGTCCCATTTCAGAAAATCCCGACGACCTAGAAGTTTTGACACCCGCGCACTTTTTAACTGGAGCCGCCCTGACTTCAGTTGTTGAGCCAAACATATCAATGTTAAATATTCATCGGCTTGATCGTTGGCAAAAGGTGTGCTACCTGCAACAGTTGTTCTGGAAGAAGTGGAGCACCGAATATTTAACAATTTTACAGCAACGAACAAAATGGCAATCTAAATCGACTAACATATTTGTTGGTGCACTGGTCCTGCTGAAAGAAGAAAACCAACCACCTTTGAAATGGCAGATGGGAAGAGTTGTTGATGTTATTAAAGGCGAAGATGGCGTTGTTCGAATTGTGTCTTTGCGTACTACAAATGGTATTATTCAACGAGCCACTGCAAAGGTTTGCGTGCTACCTATTGATGAATTTGAAACCCGTGAGCTTTCAAAGGGTGGAGAATGTTCAGCTACGCCATAAAATTCCTAATATTTTCATCATTAAATAATTTACCCTATAGTTATTAAACATGTACATACATAGTTGGCAAATATATTATTACACACATTTACATATATTAAATACATATATTAAGTACTCTGATAAAATTATGCTCTTTTTCCAGTAAAGTCTAATATCGTAAATTCCACAAAAGAGATTACTTATTTACTTAAGATTTAAGTACTTAATATATAAATAACAACTAGCGGTTGTTTTTAGGCTGTTGTTTTTTTTCATTTATAAAGAGCTCAGCTTAAAACATTTTTCTTCTTGTTATTTTTCGTCTTCGATGCAGTTTAACTTATTACATTACGCTTCGTGATAAATTTAGTTTGCAATAAATAAATAATTGCATATGTATGTTGCCCAATAAACATTTGTAATTGAATTGAAAAACAAGTTGTTTTATTTTGGCTTATAAATAGTTCTTCGCCGTGTGTTCGATTTCATGGGAAACATTTTATAAATTTCGTAAAGTATTGCAAATATACGTGTGTTCGATTTCACGTCAAACAATATACAAAATGAAAAATTATGTCTATCAAAAATCCGAGAAATAAGAGTTTATAAAGAGCAAAATTAAAAATTATTTTATAATTCATATTTGATGAGAATTTCAAAGAAATAAAGATATATGATGAAACTGGGAAGAGAAGAAAAGAATATAAAATTGTTATTGAAGAAATACTAAAAGCATACAATCTTTTATATCTGTGTGATCAAAATTTAATTCCAAAATTTAATGGTTTTAATAGACAAGAATAGGTAGTCGTGTCAGTAATGACGACTAAATAATATAATATAGTTTCTACTTATTTAATGTTATACTGAATTATTACTGAATTATTACACATATTTAATTTTCTTTTTTGTTTTACGAACAAAGTTAATTTAAAAAAATACTGTTTTTTTTGTATAACATTTTAACTAAAAATTCGTCTACGCAGGAAAATATAATTTTCTAAAATTTTAGTCCAAACTAAAATATTATATGTATACTTAGGTGATTAACTTAAAAACAATAGACCTATGAAAAACATGCTAAGTACACTTAGACGACCAATAGCCAATGTTTTCACCGTACTATTATATTATTTTTAGCTATGACCCAATTAAAATTTGTAAATTCAAAAAATACTATAAAAATTCTACTCAAATTCTACTAAAAACAGTGAAATAACAAATGGCGTATCATATATAGTTTATGAGATATCGCGTGAAAACTTTGAGAGCTCGTAACTCAAAACTAACAAATTTGACTTAGAATGTTATAGAATGGAGGCGTCGAAATCAGGTAGTTGGCGTAGTTCGCATGAAGTACATGTTACAAACTTAAAATTAAGGTACTCGGCATATTTTTTTATTGTTGAATTTGAGGTTGTTAGTCACCCTAATAAAACAATTAACATATAAGTCTTGCTTTATGTATACGCAAAATAATAATATATATGCAACTCTTATTTATAAGTTGTAAAAGAGACAAACATTCAAAAAATATACATTGAATAAAAAAATTTTGTAAGCTAATTCATATTTGCCGTATTTTTCAACTTTTCGCTACCTGTAAGGGGCACACACGCTTTTATTTTAAACAAAAAACCCTAGCACATATTTGTTATAAACTCATAAACAGGGTGTCACAAATTCCGATCGGAATGGTTTTAATTCCGTATTAACAATTCCGATCGATTTTGTTTAACCTTCTTCAGATTCCGATCGATTTTAGTTATTTAAAAAAAAAATGCATAAACTGCAACTTCTTATTTAAATGTGGCAATATGCCACACATCAGAGTTAACAACAAGGCTAATCTAAATAAGGATACATAATAAAAGTAAATTTGAAAACCGCAAAAAACAAATTTTAAAGAAACTAAATTCCACTTTGAGACTTAAAAGTGGTTTCATTCCGAAAAAATCTTTCGTTTTTCGTTTTCTAAAGAACTAATTTTCGGACTTGAAACCACTTTCGATTGGAATTGATTCTGTGACATGCCTGAAAAACTAATTATTTTCACAGAAAAAATTCTTCATTCTGCTATTTGTTAGAAATTTCTACATTGGAAGTGTAACTAACATTTTATTTTTACGTATGTATACACGTAAGAAAACTTAAAATAATTTTCAAATACTCGTCGTGCAAAAAAAAGAGGACCTGATTTTTGGAGTAATAAGAGCAATAAGTCAAATTTCTATTCATTTTTTACCATAAAATAACTGGTGCTGAATTTAATTTTAAAAATGCAATAAGCGGTAATAATCTCCAAATACTAAATTTTAATATTTCTTTTGTATCATTATCTTTTCTAATATTTCAAGCACTTAGTCAGTTTTTAAAACAAAAAATTGAGTATTATCTTTCATTTTTTGAATATTGCGCCACACAGTTGGGTGACATCTTCAGGAAACAATAATAACCAGCCATGTCACAGAACTCAACTCCGATCGAAAGTGGTTTCAGTTCCGATGTTTGGTTCTCTAGAAAACGAAAAACGAAAAATTTCTTCGGAACGAAACCACTTTACGTTTGTTATATGGAATGGTATATTTAACCAACTCAAGCTTAAAAAATACATACAAAGTTATTTTTTACTAACACAAATTCTCTTTTGTTACTTTATTATGGCTAAAATAATAATTACAAAAAAACAAATTTTTTTTTAAAGAAAACTACAGTTTAATGCGGTTGTTGCCACATTATTTTTTTTGTGCAAACCACTTTTTTCCTCAAATTTAAATTTAAGGTTTTCAATAAATTTTCAAAATGGCAATGTGAAGCAGAAAAGAAAACAAACATTTCAATATATGAAAATTATTTTGGTCAAAATGTGAGTATTGTAAATTTTTATTTTTCGGCAGGAACTCTTAAGGGCTGCACAGTCTAGGTGGTCTGAAGAGGTTACCTGCAGGGTCTCGAGGACACTGTGGCCTCAGTACGATAGTGGGAGATCCGCAAATCTGCTGCGGTTTCCTCGGGGGCAGCTGGGCACACTGGTGGCTGTGCTGACAGGGCACTGCGTCATTGGTGCCCATGCTAGGAGACTGAATCTTCCTCATTATGACTACTGTAGGAGTTGTCAAGATGAGGAAGAGGAGGAAACGGTGGAGCATCTGCTCTGCCACTGCCCGGCTCTTTCTGGGAATAGAGCGGCTATTCTTGGCAGTCCGATACTGCATGGTCTTGCAGACTTATCTGTTTGCGATGTCGTTAGGATAAACTTGTTTATCCGGTCCTCGGGGTGGTTTGGATGTGGATCTTTGATGGTGCCGTAGGGACCTCAATCTTATCCCCACACATCCTGTTTCCAGGCAACACAATGGGACCTTTGGGACCCAAGTGAGTCGGTCTTTTTTTTTGTGCCGATGGCCTGTGCAACCTAACCTAACCTAAATTTTTATTTTGATATTTTTATTTAAACTATTAATACCATGTGATCAACGAAAGTTTTCAAATTCCGTCTCAATGTTTAGAAAATTATTAATAAAAAATTTATAATAATTTATCGTGTGTTTTTAGCTGCAACAGGACCGCATTAAATTGTCATAAAAAAAAAAAATCTTTTCTTTGCTTTCTTAATATTATTCAACATTTGTGCAGTTGGGTGGTTTTATCTTATTACTTTTAATATAAATTTAAAATTTTTTTGATGTATTTATTTTTGATGTATTTGCCACATAAATTAACTGGATTAATTTGGCCCTAAGGGCTTACAATCTATATTGAATAAATAAATAAAACAAAAAAAAAAATAAATAAATAAAAATAATATTAAAGGGGAAAGACAGAAATCCATTACAAGAAAAAATAATCGTGGAATTTATGGAGTGCCACCAGGATATAGCCAGGGGCTATGTGAAGGGGGATAAAATTGTTGTTGTTGTTGGGCAGAACTGACAAAGCAACTGAATTCATCTGGGCCACCAACCAAAGACTGCAATGCATAGAAAAAGACGTGGGAAGACTGGAAAGTCTACACAAAGAAAAAGATGTGGAACAACAAAAAAGAAAATGAAAAAACTGGTGACGGCCCATTTAACAAATATATTTTAAGTAATATTAAAGAATCAGTAGTTAAAGTGTCGGGACCACATAGAAGTGTTGAAGGCATAGCAGGTGCAAAATATTTTTGAGAAGTAGATATCAGCGTTAGCTTTAGTGAATCTGACAAAGAAAATGAAGTGAATGTAACTCCGTCGACATCACATAAGGCAAAAAGAAAAAATTCTAATACAACAAGCAATAAAATGTCTAGTCAGAATTTAATTTTATCAGCGTTTAAACTTATTTCAGGTACAACAACCCCTGATCCAAAGCGCCTTAGACCGAGTACACCACGTAATGTAAAGCCGAATTTAAACATCTATTAAAAGAGGAGAATAAACATTTAAAAAACATTTGCCAACTTATGGAAGACCAAAGAATATATATCAAAATAGAAAAGATCGTGCATTTAATAGAAGAGCAACGAGAAGAAAGTAGAATTCAAAAACAGAAATATGATAGGCTGTGCAATATTTTAGAAAGCCATTACAAAACCAGGCAGTTATACGACTTAGAAAAGCAAAAGAAGTTGGATAAAAAAAACTAATGAAAGCGAAGATAATTAAAATTGAGATTTTAAAGCTTCAAACAGAAAAAGAAAAAATAAATCTTTAATTTTTTATATGTATTTTTAAAGGGTGTAAAGATAAATACGTCAGATAAATACGTCCTACAAAAATGGTAAATACGTTCCACATAGTGCTAACTGCGCTGTTAAAGTTACATGTACATTAAAAAAAGATCATATAGCTATAAATTACAACAATTTAATAAAAATATTTAAAAATTTTACAAAAACCGTCTTCGTCCCCATTAAAAGTTTTAAAACATAATTGCATAGAAAAATGTTATTAGAGTAAAATAATAGGAAAAATGAGTGGAAAAAGTCGATATTTAGAGAAGACATGAATCGGGTCACCGGCATAGTGGGAGTAGCCTAGGACTAGTAGATTCCAGCGGTGTACAATCTACGTCTGGATTCAGCCTGATGTCGGAGATATGAATTTTTGAAAATTTTGCTTTTAGGGAAAATCAATATGAAAAAAGGGCATCTTTTGAAGTGGAAAAATTCGATATTTAGAGAAGACATATGCATTTTATTTAATTTAATTCGGTAGCTATATTGTCCCTTAATCGTTTGGCAACATTAAACATACTTCTTTGGGAAGTCTCTTCCAGAGAATCCGTAATACCTTCATCGTCGTAAAATTCACTTGACGGTGGGGCTTCCTCCCAGTTTATGTTATATTCTCTGCATATATTATGCAGTGCACAGCAAACAGTAATTATTTTAATGACCTTTTGAGGGGTAAACACTAAAGTATCTGGCAAGCATGGAAATCGGCTTTTAAAACCCCCATTGTACGCTCCACTATATTCCGTCCTGAAGCATGTTTTTTTATTGAATTTGTGCTGTACTGTTCCAGCTGACACATCTTTATATGGGGTAAGTAAAAATGGCTTCAGTCCATAGCCTGAATCACCAAGTAACCAGGAGTTTAAGTCCCCATTTTTATACTCATTAAAAAAGTAGTTTCGAGCACTACTCATGCTCTATATAAATGAGTTATGACAGCACCCAGGCCTGCATGCATCCACAGTACGTACTTTCATTTTTACAACTCTGAAATTGCAATTAGCAATATTAATAAGAATAAGAAGAAATATTTTTATCAACAACATATAAATGTTAAACAAAATTGTTACAATCATAACATTGACGCTAAATGTTCCTTTTCTATTAAAAAAGGGATTGATCAATGCATCCAATAATGCCTGGAATTTGGCAGTTTTGGAAAAAAATAAGTTTGGAATCCCGCTTTACATCAGCTGTCATTCGCAGTTTTATCCATTGTGGACAAATTATGCTTTCTGCTGCTTGTATAACTCGCCACAATAGTGTTGATACAGTACTCCTTCCCAGACTTATATCAACGTCCTTAGCTATAATATTTTGTAAACTTAGTAAAGGAGAAGTATATATAAATATTAATTTACCTATTAATGTAAATATTAATGTAAAGTAAATATTAATGTACCTATTACGCCCTGAAATGCACCAGTTGCTAGGAACCGAAATGTGGAAGATAATTGTATTATTGGTGGTATTGACGAACTTTGAAGGTGTTGGCTTATTTTATTCAACAACATCATAAAAGATTCCTTGTAAAGTAGGTAATAGCTAATAAAACTAAAATCAAAACTAACTTTGTACAATAATTTTACTTTACGAATGTATTAACACTGCATTTGGGTATGTCAATGGATCAGAAGAATCGCCTCCGTAATTTTTCAACATTGCATCACTCTGTTCTTCTATTAGAGCAACTACAGAAATTACTGGCATATTGCTAATTTTTTATTGTTTTAATATTTATTTTTAAATTTTGTTTCATATATACATATGTACGTAAGTATAAACAAATGTATTTTGTTTTGATACAACTTAACACTGCCATATGAAATTAATAAAAGGGATTTGTTCAAACTTTTTGAAATTTACAAAATTGATTGGAATCTGAAGAAGCAAAAACTAATTCGTTCGGAATTGAAAGTACGGAATTTAAACCATTTCGATCGGAATTTGTGACATGCCTTATTAATAACTAGTTTTTACAAACATATTAAAAGAGGTTCAAGGCTTTCTGTATTTTCTGTCCTGGTTAAAATGTAATCGAAATGTCCAAATATTATTTTTTATCCTACGATCAATTTATATACATATTTTCCCTACAAATGTTCAAAACATATTTTATTTTATTTTCAGTAATCTAACTTTTATCGTAAAAATATTTAACATCGCTGAAAACATCAGTTGTCATATAGTTTTACATATCAAAATAGAGCGTCTCTAAATAAAAAAACTGACACATGTTATAATACATAGGAAAATAACATATGTTATATTTCATGAGGTTTACACGGTGTGTATATGGAAAATCTGACGTTCCATATGACTTGCACACGCCGTCTAAACACAGCATTAGGGATCTGTTTGTGAAAACGCTTAAATTGAAATAAGTTTTTACTGTTGGAGAAAAAGAAAATAATACAAATTAATATAGAAAATATTAAATTAAATAAAAATACATAAAATCAGATATGTGAAGAAAACTGATTGTTTTGAAAAGATAATTAAATTTTAAAAAAGATTTAGGTGTGACGAATTTTGGTCAGTTTAATATTCCATTTTTCTTTTATTCCAAATCATATTTTTTTAACGCAATCTCTCATGGCTTTTGTTTACTAAAATTTAAATAAACAAAAAAAATTTTTTAAAGAAAAAGGAGAACAATATAAAATATATGGACAATGTCGTTTATAGTGGCAGAAACTTTAATTTTATTGGTCGAAAGGCATATAACTAACAATTTTAGAAGAAAAAAATTACGAGACGAATGTGAGAATATTTTTTTTGTTTGTAAAATATAGTTTTTAGTAAATTAATTTTTCGCAAATTTATACAAAATTTGTTTCCATAATTGTATTAAATGAAATTTGACATCGTTAAGGTTATCATCCAGTCTACTAATGTCACAGTTAGCAACTGCACTAAGATTTTGCAAAAGATGGCTCCTTAAGAATTATGGGTAATGATGAAAATATTTCAGTGTATCGTACCATAATGTTAAAATCAATAGAAAGGTTGTTGTTTGTATTAGAAAGAAGAATATGTCGCAAATTCATGAAAATAAAATCTCCTTAAGAAAATCTGAAAAGAAACTCGAAATTGTTTTTCAAAAGACGGCGCACATATTTCCCTTAAAATACCCGCTGGTGAAGAGTACTTTTATTTCTACGAAAATGTTTACTATGAAATATATTCATTGTATTTAAAAATCATTTTCTTAAATTGCACATTTTTGCAACCATTTCTAACTAAATTGTTCACCGATTTTCAACATCAGTCTTACCACCTCTTGTGAATACTTTGGCTATATCCCATTGTTTTTTCATACTTTATACTTACATTTTGAAATTTTTGAGCTGAAAAGAATAGATGACACCGCGTTGCCTTGAAAGAAATTTCAAACTGATGTTAGCATTCTTCATCACATTGTAAAATGTAAATTCTTTTATTAAACAAAATAGAATATGAAATTGATGTGATAAAATGATTCTAAAACATGTAAGAGTGTTATATTCGACTATGCCGAATTTTATATTCCCTTCACCATCTATGTAAATCTAGTTTAGTAAAGTAGCTCCAATCAAAAAAGCAAATATTGGGGTGAGAGAATTACAAAATAAAAAAATTGTTACTGCATATATATAATTTTAGATAAAAATGATATCTGTTAATGGGTTGGAATTTCATGAAAATAATTGATAAAAGCATGACAGAGGTTACTACGCACCAACAAAGTAGTCTACAAATGAATTTAGAGAAAAACTTGCAGCTCCTTGAGGAAAACAAATGAACATACCAATCTCTACAATTAATATTCTTTAATAAAATGCTGCTTTCGATATTATTGTAAAGAAGAAAATAAATCAAATATTACTTTTAATTAAATCTTAAATAAAACGTGAGTAGAAAGAATGAGAAGTTATGCTAAAAATCAAATAAAATACAAAAAATTTAAATGACAAATTAAAATGAAACATTGAGAATATTTGAATCGCGTATTCTTAAATACTCAGTAAATAAAGTCTATAAAAATTTAAGCATGTTTAACAAATAAAATGAATCAAATTAAGTAAAATTCTCTACTTTCATTCTCTACTTTCATCTGCTGAGGTCATAAAGGGGTTGACATCAAGAATAATAATTTATTACTTTTATCTTGGGCATTCAATAGAAACTCATAGCAAAAGGATGATTGTTAAAAGTGAAAGACGTTGTAATTTTCCGTTATCCAATTTGTGAGATATATTTCTTTGAATTAATAACAATGCAATTTCTTACAAGTGCCTGGCCGGAATTGTATGAAACTTATTGATAAAAGAATACTCCTTAAGCATGAGAGAGGTTACTACGCTCCATCAAAGTAGTTTACCAATGACTTTAGAGAAAAACTTGCAGCTCCTTGCGGAAAACAAATAAACACACCTATCTCTAGCATTAAATAAAGTCTATAAAAATTTCAGCATGTTTAACAAATACCATCAATCAAATTAAGTAAAATTCTTTATTTTCTATAGAAACATACCAGCAATATGTCATCTGCTGAGGTCATAAAAGTGTTGACATCAAAAATAAATATTTATTACTTTTAACTTGAGTATTCATTCAATAGGAAATCATAGCACATAACTTATTGAAAAAAAGAAAATATTTTAAAAAAATGTGACTGTTGTATGATTTTCGTACTTATTTGAAAAAGGGAATAAAGAAACTTCTAAACATTGTTAAATAAGTAGAACATGATACGGATGGATATAAAATTTAAATATTTATTGGGAAACTATTTTTATTTTATTTTAAATGTATTTGCAGTAAGGAGAACCCAAAAAAAAAAACGCTTTGATGAATGAATTTTTTATTTTCAACGTAAATTTTGTTAAATATTCCTTTTAACGATATTCAACATCTTCAGTACAGTTTTTAAAGTAAAATTCATTGGGTTGCTTAAAAAAGCTGGAATTATTTACAAGTCACACAAAAGATATCTGGACTGTCAAAAATTTGTGTCAATTGAAAGAGCAGAATAGAATAGAATGGATTAAAGTATTGAATAAAGTGGAACGAACATACGCTTGTAAAAATAAACAGCAAAAACGGATAGAATTTTAACATCATTTAATAAAATAATGATTTTTTGATGACTGTGATGTGCGTTAATGTTGACCAAGTCTAGACTTCTTTCGCTTTTGATTAAAAAGGACACATACAATATATGCTTGTGTAAGCATAATCCGAAACATAAATAAGTCCAATACCGTTTATGTTTTCCATTTGACCACCCTTCAAAACTAGACAGCTCAGTAATTTACATAAAAATACTAACATTTAAGATTGATTAACTTTAGAGCGCGCACTCTAATTTAAATAATGGTGACCTTTTTTGAAAGGACTTCATTTCATCTTTTCAAATGTCAAACAAAAATGATACTCGTTTTTGTTGCAAGAGCCCTTTAAATGATAAAACATTGCTTATCCCTAAATATCCTGAAAAAGGGTCCTATAATTTTTTCTTAACAAGAAACAGGCAACAATCTAGTCTTTATTGATCAGATATTGTTATATTAAATTGCTATCTACTCAAACAAAACTAAATAAATCATTACTTTACACCAATAAAAAGTGCGCTGCGGGTTTGTGTCTGAAAACGGAATAAAAAGAAATTTAACTAAGAAAAGTTGATGCTCACTGGTTTGCTTAAAGGAAGATTATGAGTTCAAAACCCAACTTAGTCATAGTGTGTGAGATCGGTTTAAAAATGAAAATTGAATAGAGTTTCGATTGAAAAAAATTAAATCAGTTTTGCATCTCCGCAGTAGATGAGTTGTAATATCGTCTGTACATTGGAACAGCAGATAAAGGTGGTTAAGTAAAAAAAAAAAAAAAAACAAGAAAAGAAAAAGTCAATATTTGTATATTTTTTCTCTTGGCTTGTGTTTACTTAACACACAATTGAACAAACTAACACCGTCATTCACTTCACAATGATCTGTGAATGTTGAGTTACTCGATATCACGCTATCTTCTTTTGCAAACGCACTTAAGGCCCAACTATAATGTGTATAAGCTAGCTTTAGCTTATGTCAAAAATCCAACGAAAAGCCTGTCATATATTTAGGTAACTTATTAAAGAAAATAATGTGGCTACAATGTACTTATATAAATTTACTTTTTCTAAAAATAATTTCTATATAAATAAACAAAATTTTAAAACGAAAAGGCTTTAAAGGAGATATTTTATATATTTAATAACATTCACATACACATTTACATATTTTGGTTCATTTTCTAAGAAAAAGTAAAAAAAAATTTTAAAAGTTATTTTCTGTTTTGTGTTTGTGGCCAACTGTACTAAAAAATGCAACGATGTTCATCGGTTATATCGTATACATATGTGTGTATAAAAACAAATTTAATTTAAAAATATTATATTTGTAATTTAAAAATAAAAATTTGTAAAAAGGGCCATAAAAAAATATGGTTTTTTCCACATTTTCTATTGAATTAAAAACTAACTGCCGTATTCCTAGAAAATCAAAAGAGATTTGACATATATTTTAGGACTAATCTGTATGAAAAATTTGTCCTAAAACAAATTTCAAAGTTATTTTATTTTCTATGAATACGGCAGTAAAAATTTAACAATTTAGGTCTCAAATAAAATTTTTCTTTGTTAATGTATAACACAAAGCACAATCAGCTGTTTCCGTACGGAAAGTGCGATCAGTTAAGTACCTTGCATAAAGAAATGAAATTTAACGAAACTTGACGAAAAGTTATCTTATGTACATTATTGTTTACCACATATAATTTAATGTATTTGAACAGTTGTATAAGCTTGCTTAAATTGTTTTATGCACATTATAGTTGGGCCTTTACTTTCAACTCACAAAATTGTATTATAAAAATGTTTTTTGGATAGCAGGTCAGGTGGTATCTATAAGTAACTCAAATCTGCGAGAAACTTTTACTAACTGTTTGCCAAAAACAATGAGAATGAAATTCGGAGAGAAAATGCTCTTTTTTAGTGGCAGTTGTAAAGAAAAAAATTTGAAACCAAAAATCAAGTGGCCCTATAGTTGGCGGCGCTAGTATGCTGGCGCTTGATACGGCTATAGCTCGACTTCTTAGGCTGGTTCTTGCCATCGGTTCTGCCTTGTTTACCACACAAAAAAATTCATGCGAGACTTAAATCCAAATAAAAATAAATGTTATGGAGCCCGAAGCAAATCTGAATCCTGCCTGTTCACACACATGTATTACCTTCTGGCTGGTGCTATAGCCAGGTAATAACCCAGTAACAATAGAGATAATAAAACTACACCGTGACATCCCTGGAAAACCCTCTTGCAACTTGCTACCGTACTTACCGCGTGACAATCAGCTTAAATAAAAGATTTATTTTCATATTAAAAATGGGTACATTTTAGGGATTTATTAAATACGAAATTATAAATAAACGTAGAAGTAAATTTCAATAAGTTCAAAAAATAAATAAATATAAATTTAAACATAATTGCATAATTAAAAAAAAAACAAACTTTGAAAGAAATGCAAAATTTAAAATAAAAGCAAGATTTAAAATAAGCGGAAAAATTTTGTTCTCCTTTTAAGTCATTGAAACTAAAAACCTACGTGGTTTTCTTTAAAGATGGCGATTACAAAGTAAAAAAAAAATAATAAGTAGGTGCCGTTAGATTTATTTGCAGGTACCCGGGATTCAAATCTGGCTGGAACAGCGGCTCTACAGAAATGCCTGCCCGGTCGTTGTTGGTCGTTCTTCGTCAATCGGTTATAGGTAAGAACACTTAAATGTTGTGGGTTTTATCTTTATTTATGTATTTCACTTTGTTTTTCTTTTTCTAGATTAAGGAAGACAACTATTCCCTACCGCGATTTCGACACAACAGGCCTGAGCTCAACCCACTCAGAATCACTCAAAGGACTGACTTTTCTTGATGGGCGAAGGTAAACAAATATTTTTCCCTAATGATCAAGATTAATATATATAAACTAATTTAACGTTTGTAATATGCCCAGCGGTGGTCAATAGGGTCTGTCAAAGGTCAGTGGCAAAATACCTGGCACTGCCGGGTGCCAATGCGTGATGATGCTGTTGGAGAAGATGGTCCCTCGATAGATGTGACGGGCGTAAGGTGGCGTGGCGATTATCTTCAATTTATTTTGTTTTAAGTGTAGGTTTTTCTTTTCATTGTTAAATGTTTTTTAATTCCGAGTAAATTGGTGCCTTAGTAATTTTCTACTTTAAATTTTAACTTCACAGCACACAATTTTTGATATTCCTTTTCGTTAAAACTTTGAACTTTATATCCTTAAAATTGTATCTTATTCACAGTTTTAATGTACTCTTTTTAAACAATATAGCTGTAATTTGATGACCCAATTTTTTGCATGTAAGTTTGCACGTACGTATATAGGTACAACGAGTTAAAATTCTTCGATGGCCAATCGTCACACCTTTGCTTCCACCAGCTTCTCAAATCAAATAGGGTCGATATTTTGTACTTGCCTTCGCAGCAAGCCTCGGTTACGTTATCTATTTCTAATAAAAAGGTTCCCGGGCCGCTTGTCAGCAATATACTACTTTGTTTCCCTAAATCTTTGTTTTTGTTTACAAATGTCTACATTTAGTCATCTCTGTTTTATTCCACAGCTGTCTACACTTCCTTACCCTTTAATAAACCAAATTTGCTCAGGGTGTACATGACACTTACATCTATAACTTTTTACTTTTTTGTTTTTTAGTTATTTCTTTAATGCATTTTTTTTATTAAAAAAACGAAATATATAAAGCTATTTTTTTATCAGTATTACATTTTATTTATAAGTTCGAATGTTTGTATATAAAATAAATTTTATTGAATATTATACCATTTTAAATAACTCACACAAATTACCAAAATCAACGATTACGACAACAGAGGAATGCGCGATTAAACCACATGTCAATTATGTTAACGTGAGCGTGGCACGTGTTTAATCTTCGGCATGTGAAAAAATAATGTACATTTGTGTATTAAATTGACAGTTACACAACAGATACATTACAATAATACTTGCAAAAAGAAACACAAATTCAAAACAGACGGGCAGACAGTCATCGAATATGAAATAACAATTTTAATACACATTTTGTTTAAGCCGATATATAATAAATTGCGTCACCTATAGGAACATCCTTTATTTTATAATTTTAAATATTTACACGTGTTGCTATAACGGATGTAGGAGTACTTGTTCTGCTTTATTTTTATGTATTTCACTATAATGGTTCACAAAGTATTTTTATTTTTTAACACTTTTATTTTGAGTTATAGTGATACATATATTTTATCTACGTGTTATTGGGTAACCCTTTACATTTTAATTATTATGTACTTTTTATAAAATTTGACATCAATTTGAAAGTATCATCTTCAATTAAAAAAATCTACGGTACAATTATAGAAAAAGTATACCCGACTTTTTGGATAGAGTTTCCTTTACGTATGTAGATTGAGCGTACGAGTGCTCACACGATCATATCCGTAAAACTATCAACATATGGCACAGCCAAGTATTTAATTTATTAACTTTTAAATATAGGGAACCTTTATTGCTACTCTTCTTTAGCTTTAGAATCATAATATCAAAAAGGACTTAATAAAAGTTAAAAGCAGAAAGCAAAAATTTTTTTAATCTATAATCTTCTTTGCGAACTTTAAATTTTTTTGGATTAATTTGTTTTAGTGAACATTTTCAAGAAAAATAATAATTTATGGGAACATTTTAATTATACATCTTTTTATTTATAAAGAAATTTGTAATTTTTTGGTTGGACTTTATTTTTTCGTAAGTTTTCACATGCCATTCGGCCAGCCAGCTTAAATTTTATTTCGCTGATTTTGAACGTAATTTTAATAGTCTTTTAGTTAGAGCTTTTCCAAAAAATACCTGTAATGAAATTGAAAATGGCAAATCATATTTTTTTTAGCTTAAGAAATTCCATTGTACTTTGCTTTTTCTTTTAACGAATTTCCTGGCACGAACTAAAATTTAAAATAAATCATCTAAGAGCAAATTGGGATCACACACAAAAGGTTTTGTACTGTGTATGGGCAAGTCTTTAATTGATAAGTTTATTTATAAAATTTGTAACAGGGGACGCAGTAATACAAACTTTGAATAAATGCAAAGAAAGGCCTTATGATAATAACGTCACTATTAAGACAACTTTTAATTTAAATTGTTGCACATACAGTAAAAATTTTCGGTAAATTTATAGTTTCAGCATAGAGAAATAATGTCATATTTATGACTATCACGCTAATTTCGGGATACCCACTAAAAGTAAAAACGGTATTCGTCAAAATCACAGCCTCTATGAAAATGCCTTTTAATTTTTAAATTTCTTGTTTACTCTTATTTTAAAATGAGACATGTTTATACATGCATGAGAACATAAAAAAATAATAATAATAAGGAACACCCTTTATATGTTATTTTTTTTACTTGGTCTTATAACGCACATTGAAATTCTTAAACTTAAAGTATCTGCCTACTTTGATTCAATCATGTCATTATTCGGACACACTTTAAATTAAAGTTTTACTTTGTTACTTGTTGCTATGGCGCACATAGTTATGCTGGCACTGTACAGGTTTAATGTGTCTGACTATCACAGTTCAAAAATTAGCAACATTTTTATGACTATCACGTTACTTACCGAACACCCTTTACTTTTTACTATTTGTTGTCTAGTGCCTGCCTTTAAGAGTTAAACTTTGACGTTTCCAAAGATGGAATGCTTTGACTTTAATTGATTTTTGACGGGGACTAAGACAATCCAAGAAATTTATTTTTTGGTATATAACCATAAATAAGGCTTTATTTAGTTTTCACGTAAATTGGATTTTGTGAACATCTAGACACTAACCTTTAACACCTCTTAGATTGAAATTTTAATTCACTCTTCCACAATGCACCACAGCATCTCCATTTTATCCGTTCTACTTAAAAAACTTCTATGTCGTGAAGTATATAAATCCAGATTATTTCGCGGAAATAAAAATGTAAAAAAATGTATAAGAAAAAATTTGCATAAGCTCTGCAACCTTTTTATGAATAATTATTTGTTTTTTATTCTTGTCTTGTGTTTACATAATACGCGCTCAAGCAAACACAGCCATTCATACAACAACGCTCTGCTACTGCTGCAGCACTAGACATCACGCTTTTTTGTTTGGCAAACATGCAGCTACCTTGTGGCACCTGTTTGATTTAAATTCACAATTTCATTTTTCTTACAAATGATAAAATTTTATTTACCAGCTGTTTTCAACAATTCAAATCAATAGGGAAGTTTTACTCTTTATTTTCTAAAATCAAGGGGAATTAAATGCGGGAAGAAGAGGCTCCTACTTATTTTTTTTATATTTCTTTGCTGCATGTCATTTCAGAATGTTTGGGTGAAGGGTTACAATATTGCCTTTGTTGACAGACTAAAAAAAATTTTTAATATTTCAAACTATTTTGATTTCATTTTTACATTATATTTATTAATACTAATGTTTGTACATTGAAAAATTCTTACTAAATATTCTTTCAAATTAGGGATACAAAATATTTTTATAACACACAGTAAAAAATTTTGGACTCTTTTTAACACCGAGCCGGTGTGTATATATAACAACTCCAAAAAAGTATTAAATTTCTTCCGTTATAGTATAAACGTAAAGAGATTAAATAACAGAGAGAGTATGAGAGAGAGAGAGTTGATTTTAAATTTATTTTTGAGAGCATAATAATCAGCGTTGCCGCTTTGGTCCAATCGGACCAAACTTGGTAGTTTTTCGTTTTTAAAAAACAGTTTGGTAGTTTGGTTGGTTTGTTGCATTTTTTTTAATTTTTGGTAGGTTTTCCTCCTCTAGCAATTTCTTAGCAATAGTAAATTTTTCACCTTAAAATTTCAGAACATAAAATAAAAAGAAATGTAACTTTGAATTAAATAAACAATAACTTTGAGTAGTGTTACCACTGTTTTAAAAAACTGTTTTAGGTGCAATATAAAACGTCTCTGCTTTTTTGCATAGAGATGATTAAAGCTATAACCATCTCTGGTTTAAGAAACGCGAACAATATTATGAAATTGAAATTAACAATATTTTTGAGTAAAGGTTAATTTTCCAGTGTATGTATTAAAAAAATTAACAGACAAAATGGAAAAGTAAATAAACTTTTTTAATTGTAAATATGTACCTATTTATTACATAAATATTTACTAATATTGCATGTAAAGAAACAGTCAAATGAATTTGATTGGCGCCAGGAAAGGGATGGGTGTTCCTCCTGCATAGCATTCTCTAAAACTATTTTAAATCATAACACCCATCTTAAAAATCACCAAAAGACAAACTTCCATCTCAACAATTACAAGAAAAAAAACCAAGTGAGTATAACAGAGTTTATATGCAAGAATTGCATTTTTAAACTTTTGGTAGGCTGTGAACCATTTTGGTAGGATTTTTGAAAATTATTGGTAGGAGTAAATTTCTTGTGTGGCAACGCTGATAATAATAACACCAATATTTATTAAGTTTAATTCCTTTTTTTGTGTTACAATAAAACCAAATTATTTAGATTTAATAAATATTAGGCATACTTTTTTTGAATTTACGGTTTTAATTTTATGACCTCTTGAATTAGCTTTACACCAAGCCAAGTGTTGTTATAAATATATTTAAGAATTTTAATAATACCATCGGGAATAGATGGTATTCTTGGATTGGTGTAAGTTTTATTGCCTAACCAAATAGATTGTATGCCAAACGGCTGTTGCCTTTTGAAGGCGGGGCAAATTACCGCCCCTGTTTTCAAAATAAATAAAACAATATAAATTTCTATTTTATATAATTTTGTCAGTTTATTTTTCTTTTAATCTTAAAACAGTTAATAGTTGATGCAGTATTCTTAGTGTTAATAATATAGGATTTCTATGGCCTTGAAAATTCTATCTCTTTAAAACTAAAAATTTTTGATTCATTTTGGTATGTTATTTTATATGCATTTAGAATCGTTTCTAGTTCTTTACTTATATATGTACATATCTAATAGAAAAAATGAGACTGTTTATTTACAATAAATATTTCCTTTGTTTTCCCAAACATGAAAAATATGAAACGAGTGAGGGCCTATAAATTAAACCATTCTTCAGTTCAAAACTGTTACTTACGAATAATTTTGATGCAGAAGTTAGGCTTTAGGTGTTATAGAGATAATTTTAAACTTGAAAATTAAATTTTTTATCACAAAAATAATAAATAAATATAAAGAACTATTGATATTGATATTTAAATAAGTTCCTTAAAATTACTGACTGCATAAAATAATAGTTCTAAACGTGGACCAAGATCTAAAACTTATTTTAAAATTTAGAATGAATCTCAACTAGTCCTGCGCTTGTCGCCTTTTTGTTGTCAATACCACATATAATTTTCGAAAAAAATGCAAAAAGTTTGGCAAGGTTATGTAAAATTAAATATTGAATATATAAAAGACAGATGGAATACCTGAACAAAGGTAAAATTAAGAGGTTAGTTAATACACTGCCCATCAAACTAATAAAATATTGAGATTATGTTTCTCCAACTGCAATACTAGTTGGTTGCAGAATTTCAAACTTGTATTCCCCTACCGGTGCTATAAAAATAAACAGTTAGAAAATAACATTGATGTTTTTCAGCGAATTACCTCTTCAAAGATTATAAAGCTCTCTACTGATTTATGAATATTAGCTCTTTTCGTTTTTCTTCCAGTAGCGCTCAAAGGAAGCAACTTCAAAAGATTTAAAAAAGGTAAGATGTCAATAGACCAGTCGCCTAACCATTCCAAATTTTGTCCACCAGCCTCATTTGCTACTTCATCAACAGAATTTTTGTATTTATCCCAGTTTTTTAACAACTTCCTTGCTTTTATTTCACCATATTGAAATTCAAAATTTAAAAAATGTGTAAGAATAAAGATTGTTAAATATGAAATATATGTAACTGTTAAAGAGTACTTACCAGTGTAGAATGTAACGTAAATATCGGGAAGGCCCTAACACGCTTACTCCGACAGTGCAGTATTTAATCCACGCCTTTAACGTTTGCTACAGCTTTTCTTTCACAGTAACCAGTTGTTCAGTAACTAAGCAATTTTCAAAAAGAATTAAGATCTGCTTGACTAATATTTTCATCGTCGCTTCCACTATCACCTTCTGGATTTTTCCTGGTTTTGTCGGTGTTGTTGACAACTTGCGTCTCTTAGAGTTAGACTTAACTTTGCAGCTAAATTACCCGTATTACCACGTTGGTAAAAAAAGATCCTTAATAAATTAAAAAAAGGTTAATCAAAAGTTACAGTCACACTTAAGATACATATATGCAATATATTTCTTACAATGCTACCACAACTGCTACCTTCAACTTTACGTGTCGGAAACAAATGTATTATTTCTTCGACTAATGCAATTTTGTCCTCTCTAGTCGGGTAATTCCCACATCGTCGGCGCAAAAAGTTAATTGAACCACGTTCCAAACAACGTCGAGAATTATCGCTATAAGTTTGTTTGGTAGAGTATTCATCAAAGATTGAAGAGATTAAAATAACACTATAATTCTTGCAAAAAACAAAACAAAAATTTAGTATAAAAAGCCTTTTACTTACCTTCTGAATATTTATAAAACTGTAATAAATTAGCTGCTGCATTTATACTGTAAAATAATCCTTGGCAGCTCATCGAAATCATTTAATTTAATTTAAATTCTCTTTCTTCTATGTCTAGATTCAACTTCAAAGCTTAAATTGAACAACAATTGTAGGTTAGAACAGGCCTTAGAAAATAATTTCTAAGGATAAACGCTTGTAGTTAATACTTACTTGAAATTATAATTCCATCCGGAGCAAGCTCCTCACCTTCTGAATGAGAAATTTTAACTACAAAAAATTGTTCACCACTTTTTACTTTACATTGTAACCTTTTACACAAACTTTCTTGTATGAATAAGCATTTTTCTAGTTTTTGAACCACATGGTTTAAAAAGGCATAATTTTAAGACTTTTATTTACATTAATTTCAAACGACTGGGAAAATGAGAGAGTTTTTATTCTTTTTCAGATATTATTTGTAAACAAAACCAAAAAGTTAATGAGAGCGACAAAACTTAACTGCAGTTTGTTGTTTTACTATTTTAGAAACAGATGAATTTAGCTCCTCTTGAGGTGTTGTTTTTAAAATTAAAGGAATATAACTATTGTTAGAGAGCATTTTAAATCTTTTTGGGCATTATAGTTAAACTAAAAATAATAAAGTAAAAAAAATTTTGTTGATACCTGTTTTGGTGTTGTATGAAAACTACCAATAATTGTTTTTTGTAGTGAAATATTGAAGTTTAAAATTCACTCATGTGTTTTAATTAAAATGAGATGGTTTTGGATATAAACCATTACGGAATTAATTTTTAAGTTAATTCCTAAATAACTTGTAAAAAACACCGTCCGGTTTTAGAATTAAACTAAAAATTTTTACAGTGCACATAAATACAAAGTAGCAAAATAAACAACATCAAAGAATGTGTGATTACACCACATGTCAATAAAAAAAAAACCTATGAATGTTAACGTGTTTAATCTTCGGCATGTGAAAGAATGATAAAATATTATGTACATTTGACAGACTTGATTTAAATTAAAAAACCCAGCAAAAAATTGTAGATAAGGCAATCGAGTGTGGAATTGAGCATTTTTGGCGGAAGGACTTCCCAACTAGATTACCAACCTAATAATTTAAACTAGATTACCAACCTAATGATTTAAGCCATGAGAATTGGAAAATGCGTAATCACATGTTTTTAATCTTCTATTTTGTGTTTTTCATTTATTTGTTATCAGAGATGCCACTCAATTTCAAAGATGTCTATCATCGTTAAGCTGGTTAGAGAAACACTTAACCGTTACTTCAAACAACAGCAAAGTGTTGACAAATATAACGATAGGCGTATTGTTTAAAGTTAGTTAATCGCACTATAGATTTAAATCTATATATGGTGTAAAAATGTATAGTAATTCATAAAATGAGAATGGCTAGGCCGATTTCTGTAATTTTTTAGATTGTCTTTGACCAGCTGATAGTATTTTTTGTTAAGAATGGCAAAGCAAATATGTATAAAAAAGCAAATTTTTTAATTTGAAAGAACAAGAGTTCAGTAAATTTGTGCACTTTTGTTAATGTGAAAGTTGTAATTGTAAGATGTGAATGTTAAATGAAACGATTTCAACAGATCAACTTGAAATACAAGTTTATGTCAAAGAATTGTTTCGATAAAGTCTCAACTAAATCAGTTAAAAAAACTTAAGGTGGTTTTGAATTTAAAACCGACTTTTATTTGTAAAATATACTATTACGTATCTTTAGTACACAAAAGGAGCACTTTAAATAAAACTGTAATTTAAAACTCGTAAAGTTTATTTTATTACTCGTAATACAATGATTATGGGCCATTTTCTTTATTTGATGCGTCTCCAAGTTGAAGCCGGGTCAACCTTAAATATACTTCATTTTTAACTATAGTGTTCAAAAAATTAATAACAGGTTTCAAAATTAAAGTAGTTTCTTAAAGAAACCGCCAATATAAATATATGTACTATATAGTAAAAGCATTTTCCAAGATATCTGTAAGAAAGGAAAAGGTAATGCCTAAATCAAATAGAAAATCAAAAATTCAAAATTTATTATCCGGTAAAAATAAAAATTTTAATTTAGCATAAAAGCGGTGTCTTACTGAATTATAATTTATGCAAATTTCTTGACAAGTGCGTATAAAAAATGTCATATTGCCACTAAAATCACAGTCAGTCTTTAAAATGCTATTGAAAGTTCTATATCTAAACACAGAGTGTCAGCTTTCCAACAATATTTTGTTATTATACAGATTTTCATATCTTACAAAATTACTTGACCATCTAAATATAAATTTGTGTGTTAAAAAGCTAAAACATTCACAAAAATTTTTGCACCAATTAAAAATTCATTTTCAGTTTGAATTTTAATTTCACTTTTATTTGGCTGTATTTTACATTTAATTGAATTAATTGTATATATATTTATTTTTATTCTTCACTAAAAAAGATAAAATCAATTTCTGTTAAAGTAAATAATAGGTGCAATTAAAGATTTAATTAAACTTCAATCTGAAATCAAAAAAAAAAAAAAAACATTCTGTGTTGATAAATTTAAAAAATATATAATCTTATTTACAATTATTTACTAACTTGTAGTTCTATACGATAACAATGAACTGAAGCCGGATAAATTACAAATTTATTTTTTGATGCTGAGTAACACATTCAAAAAAAATCTAGTTTTTTTTATATATAGTCATAAGTTTGGTATGTATATTTAACGTAATTATGTAACAAGTACATCTTGTAACTTAATATCTCGTCCACATTGCTCAACAGCATCTGCATCTTATCTATCCTACTATGAAATATCTGCACGATTAACCTTCGTAGGGTCCTCAAATTTAACTTACGTTAACGGTCTTTGGGTCAAATTTGACCCAGTTAGAAAATTCGATATGAAAAAACTTGTTTTCTTTAATTAAGTTTGTTTTTTAAAGTTAGTACTTTTTTGCAGCTTTGTTTGGAATATTAGAGCTGCACTTTTTGTTTATTTATTACGAGTTCATATATATGTTTATTTTAAATAAAGAAAATTGTGTTCTTGGCAACGAATTTCGCTGTTTTATATAGGGCGTGGCAAGCTACAATCCTAAATAATGACGACGTTTGGCCAAACAGTTTTCTTCCAATCATTATAAGTCGATGAAAATAATATAAGAGCATTATAAGCTGATATATCTAAAATGTTGTTAAATACAACGTGAAGCCATCTATTGGTTTTCCTTTTGCAAGTGTTACATGAAACAACTTTATCCAGAGTATCAACTCCTCCTTTACATTTATTACAGTCTAGTATCATTTGAGGTTTTATGTCCTCACGATTGCTTATTTCTGGACTATGATGCAAAGTGCTAAGAAGATTCACAGACTTATTTTTCTTTGGAATATATGAAACGAGAGTAGTGTCCTTGGTGAAGCAAAAAAATGATGTCTCAACTCAGTCTTGTTTTTACGTATTGTTTGCCTGTATATGGTTCTCGAATCGCAGAGTACCCAAAATTTAATACCATACTTACCTGGTTTTGACGTTATATACTGCCGGAATGGACACCTTCCTCTGAATTCGACCAATTGCTCATCTACTGGTACATCTTGAGGTGGCTTGTAAAGTTTGGGCAATATTTCAACCCACATATTCCATAATTCATGTATCGGTGCAAACTTATCTACAATTCGATGTTCACTGCGAATATCCTTATTGTCAAATCTTATTACTCTAGAAAGACTCTTGAATTTTTTCAATGGCATAATTGCTCTAAAAATCGGTCTTCCTTCCTCCGTAAGTTCATTATTTGAAATTTACAGCTATTAAAAGTGTACCCATAAAGGTGTCGTCAACCATATCAAAAACACGTTTACCTTCATTATTGTTATATTTCAAAATAATGTTCATTACATGTGGCGCGAAAAACAATTGAAAACTGGAAATTTCTTCCTTTGTGATTCTAGAACAAGACTAGCGGGTGAGGTCTGGTGTCATGCTAATAATGTTTTCGTTCCGGAATCTTCCTTAACTATTTGTCAGAGGTTGTCTGAAATATCTTATTCCACCAACTTTTTTAGTCATTGCTGCAGTTGTTGCTACATTAATTTCACTCCACTAAAGCTGTCAGTTGTCTTCGCGCATTCTAAGTTATCTTCATATTCTGAACAAATCTCCTCTTTTTCCGATAGTCATTTAGCAAATTTTCTATTTCACTAGTATTCATTTTCCGACAAGAAGTACAGACTCGACACTTTATAACGTTGATATGTTTGATTAGTTCCGTGTTTATTATGACTGAAAACAGTTTTGCATAAGAAAATAAGCTTTGCTTTTTACATTAGCACCCATTTTTCATACCAGTAATGTTCAGCAAGAATAGATAAAAGAAAGGAGACAGATATATTGACTTTTAATTTTGGTGAAAAACACATTTGCCATTTCTTTTAACAAATAAATTATTTTAACAAAACTGTGCGTAAAAAACTTAAAGATTTTGTTCCGGGTGTAATTTGACCCGAAGATCTTAAGTGCTAAAAACTGCATAAATTTTTTTGGGACAATGTTTTCTTATAAAAACCAAAAATAGTTATTAACATTTTAAATTAAATAAAAAAATATCTAAAATCTAAACCCCCTACTTACGGGAAAAAATAATATTTTCTGGCAAAATGGGTCAAATTTGATCCGAAGACCCTATGAAGGTTAAGTATGAACATACAAATTATTCTACGCAGCAAGGATCCGTAGTCGGGTACTATTGATAAGTTATCCGTAAGGCTCAGGAGAAATGTATAAGAAATAAGCATTTGCTATGCAGCCTATTTATGAAACATTTTTAAAAAAAATTATATATTTTTGTATATTTAGAAAAACTTAAATGTGATTTCTTTTAAAGCATTTTTGGGTACGTTTTGCACTGCTTAACTTTAAGTCTAGAAGTTATTTATTTTCAAAGCTGTGTTGGCCTGATGTTGGCGAGTCATCTGCTTATCCTTTTTTATAATTACGATATCATCAACTTTTTTGTAATCAGATTAGGAAAAATATGTTTAGTTTATTTTTATATAATTTCAATTGATTGAGAGAAAGACTGTTGATTATAAACCACTTCATTCATATTATAATAATCCTCTTTATAATAAAAAAAACTTTAAGGACATTAAACCCTCGTTATTCACTTATGCCACTCACATAAAATCTGGCGTACATTACTTGTGCTAAATTATATTTTTATACGGCACTGCAGCTTTACACACGTAAATTATGCGTGGAAATGAATCAGACAAATGAAGACTGCATGTTGGGCACTCGGCAGTATTCGTGTTAAGAATATGTCATTAAACTGTTGTTATACTTTTCGGTAATAACCGTCGTCACTGGCTGTGTATTTTGGATATTCGGCGAGCGCTTTCGATGTGAAACATCATTTTCAAGCCACGTATTTTTTAAAACTTTTAAAATGAATGTAATTATAAAATGTATCCAATATTTTAGAAAATATTTATTATTAACCCTTTCGGGACTACTGGGATAATACGTCCCAGCAATTTTCAAAGTGTCTTTTTTTCTTTATTTTCAATGCAATCGGCAGGGAGGTAGAACTCCCAAACGTCCAAAAACGGATAGCCTCAATATTGGAGACCACTTGCCAGTAGAGCAAGAAAACCGCTATCGCTGTGTCCGCTGTTCTTCACTTGGCATAGAAAAGCGAACAAAGATGATATGCTCAAGTTGTAACAACGCCTTATGTTACAAGTGTTTTGGGCCATTCCACAAATAAATACCTAATTAAATTTCTAAAATGTTAAAAATAAATGTAAACTTTTATCTTAATCTAATAATATTTATATTTTAGTTATTTTTTTAATTTTGAATCGCTCTTCGAGAACATTGATTGGGGTTTTATGTCCCATAAAAATTTTTGTTGGTGTTATATGTCCTAGGAAAAAAGGACGAACTTAATATTTTTAAGTATGGAGAACATAATACTTTTATCATACCTTTCAGAATATGAAAAAAATTTCACCATATATAATTTGGTTTTCAAAATAAAACTCCGTCCCGAAAGGGTTAATCTTTTTATATATTTTCCTAAAAATACTTATTATTAATCTTTTCAATGCCTTACCTACCCCTGCCTCTCAAGAATATTAATAAAACGATATTTTTATAAGTGATGTTTAAAGTTTGGCCAATTTTTCTGGTTTTTGTAAAAATATGCTTTGTGCTCAAGCTAATTGGGCCCACAAACTTAAGGTAATTAAAACAATTTTTAATTACAAATTTCACCCGACGTTTCGTCGATTGTTTGTCGACTTTTTCAAGGGTTGTTGTCTATAATTTATTAAATTAAAATTATGAAATATAAAAACATTAGAATATTACAACATAAATACACATAAAATCATTATTTTTTTACTTACAATTTTAAAAACGTTATTAATTTAAATTACATATTTTATTAAAACAAAACAGAAACATAAAAACAATTACAACAAACTTCCAAAAACAAGAAACACATAAGTTTACGTCGAAGATCAGCTAATAGCGACTCTGTAGCTTGCATTAATGTTGTCGGTGTCCTCTTTCAAATTCATTGTATTTTCTATCTTCTTTTGGATGTGCAAGCTTTCTTTAATATATCTCTTTCTCTCCACTTTCTCTTTATCCAATATTTTAACTTTGTCAAAGTCAGCTGTGTGACCTGTTTTTTGTATGTGTTGAGCCAATGCAGTTGTCTCCTTTCTTTTAGTAATGTCAGCTTGATGCTCAGCTATTCTTGTTGACAAAGTTCTCTTTGTTGTTCCTATATATATTAAATTGCATTTTGTTGTCCCATTACCCTTACATGGTATTTCGTAAACAATGTTATTTTGTTGTTGCTTATTAATTGGCGCCTGAATTTTCGTAAATATTGTATTTATTGTGTTGTTAGGTTTATAGGCAAAACAAATGTTGTTGTTATTTGTAATTATGTTACGTATATTTCCGTTGTCTGTTAAGCCAGGAATGTATTTTACACTATAAAAAGTACAACTTCTTTTATCATTATCTATTGTTTTATTTGATGTTTTGTTTTCAATTCGGTGTTTTACTGTGTTTATTAACTTTCTTATAAGGCCATTAGGAAAACTATTGTTATATAATATATTATAAATTTTCTGTATATTATTATTATGGAACTGTTTGTCGCTGATTTTTAAGACTCTTTCTATAAAGCTCTTTGCTGTGTTAATAATCTGGTTCTTTGGTTGTGTTGTATTATAATTCATTAATCTGCCGGATGCTGTTTCCTTTGAATACCAATCAAAAATAAATTTATCTGATGATCTTATCAATTTAGCATCCAAATATGTGATTTTTTCTGCTCTTCGATCTCCACAGTAAATTTTAATTTGGGGTGATGATTGTTAAATGTTCTGAAGATTTCATTTTGATCGTCAATATTTATAATAGCTAGGATGTCATCTACATATTTGGCTATGTATTTTAATTCTATATTTTTATTTTTTAGTTCCATTAAGACATCGTCAAGTAAACTATCTAAAACTATGTCAGCTATAGTTGGTGAAAGTGGATTTCCCATTGGCATTCCATAAATCTGGTTATACAATTTTTCTTTGTAAACAAAATAATTGTTATCACTTAGACAAAACTTCAAAATTTCCAAAAATTTGGGTCTGCTAATGGTCGTGACTGTTTTTATTATGTCCCATAAATAAGGAAATAACATCAAATGAAACTAAAATATCTTTCTCTCCAATTTGTAAGGCCTGAATTTGCCTTTTTAATTCAATTGAATTTTTAATGTTATATTTCTTAGAAATTACATTTTTTAAGATATTTCCAACTAATTTTGATAAATAATAGCATGGCACTTGTGTTGAAGATACTATTGTTTTAATTACCTTAAGTTTGTAGGCCCAATTATCTTGAGCACAAAGCATATTTTTACGATATTTTTATAATTTGTTACTTTAAAGTATTTTATTTATCTGAAAATAATTGATTTATTCAGAACATAACTTATTTATGATTGTAACGGTGAACTTTATTTCAAATTCTTACAATACGTTTATTTCAAAAAACTTCATTATTGCACTAAGATGAATATGTGTGCCTCCCTTCTTCCTATGATTCTTGAAAGAAGTCTTTCGAATCTTAATCCTCTTCAGCGTTAAGTACAGATGGATGCATGAAAGAAAGGTAATAATTTTCTTAGAGTTGGTCTTATACTACTAAATAGTGGGTTAACCGCAAACACAAGTTACGATACTTACGATCGCGATGGAGTTTACTTTCAAGAACAGTATACAGTATAAAAGTAGAGATCGCAAATTTAATAGTGATATACAACATTCTTAAGATCGCGATGGAGATCAATCTAAAAAACCTTTTCACTTTTTTTCTACAAAAAAAATGTTAAAAAATCCTTTTTTTAATTTTGAAGGAAATTTTTCATCATAAATATTTAAAACAAAATTTTTCTAAAAATTATTTTAGTAGCTGTAAACATAGCCTTTATATCCAACTGCGTACTTAAATTTTTACATTTCTCAATAATAAGTTTTGGCCTAATGTCCGGCTAGATTGGCAAAATGCCCCTTTATGCGTTAGTACTTGACAGTGTATGCGGTATTTTTAAACTGTTTAGAAAATAAGGAAAAGAAAAAAGTAAAATTCCTCATTTTTAATGATTTCAAATTAAAATTTAAAATTAATTTTAAGAGTTCTACTTAAAATGAACTGGTTCAATTTACAGGAAAAACGCAAGATTTTAACATTAGCTTGTCATTAGAGAGCATGGGATTACATTAAAAAAAGGCTTGGCACTTACACGAACGCTTAAAAGCACTGAAATTCGATGATGACGTTACATATTTTATAATTTCCCAAAATAAATAAAGGCAACTGCTTAACACTGGGTGTCCTTTCTTTGTTTTAAATTTTGGATTGAAATGAAATGAAATCAAGAAAGAGGACAGTAAAATGAACAGAAATTGTGAAGAGGAATGTAAAACAAAAGACTCTAAGCTTGTGTGTGGTAAACTTTTCGGAAATAAAGATTGCATTTGTTTCAAAAAGTGTATAAATGGAATCGGATATGAAGACGGGAAAGCTAATTTTCATTCGCAACATGTATGTATACAATTAAGGGTTTCATAATTTCCACAATGAAAATGCTAAAATGTATATGTACATGAGATGAAACAATCGCCTCAAGAGGATCTTTTCTTCGTGCTATATTCTATTGTCCCAAATAATTATATAAATTACTGATCTTGATTATTGAGGGTCAAAATACAAATGTTTTTGGTTTTCTAAGAATTTTGAAAAAGGTTTCCTGATGAGCTGGCTTTAGCAACCGGCGATATACGTATAGATACGTGCTATTCTAAACCAACTAATAAATTGCATTTTAGTTTGAAAATGTTATGGGATATTAGCACAATATAACAAATAATGTCATAGCTAAAGCTTACAGTGATGCCTGCTCAGGCCAAAATCTTAACATTAACATAGCTTTAATTTTATTAAAAATTGTTCAGTCATCTAATAACAATGCTGAAATAGTTGATTATAAATTTATGGTACCAGACCTATCATTTTTGCCAAATGATAGCGATTTTGGTTTGATAAAAACTAAAATTAAGAAATCGAATTATTTATACATACCTGAGCATTATTACAATTTAATAGAAGAAAGTAAAAAGAAAAACTCATTTTTGGTAGTACAAATGATTGAGAAAGATTTCATTTCGACAAAACAACGAAAAGAATTAACAAATAATAGAAAGAAAAACACCAATGGGGAAGCTGAGTCTTGGCCAAAAATACAATGGATCAGATTTCTAAAAAGTGCTTCATATAAGATGTTTTATAAAACTTCCTTAGATGACAATTCCGAATTTAAAATATTACACCTCTCACCTAAAAAGGAAGACCTAACCCATTCGAAAATATGGATTTGCTTCCATTATACTCAATCATTAGACCAATAACTGAAGAAAAACATAAAGATATGATGGAATTACTATCTACTTTATTTTCCTAAATACTAATAAATAATTTACTTACTTACAATGAAATGAGTTTGAATAAAATGTTAATTACTAAAAAAATGTTCCTTGATGGTATAACTCATTTATAAAGTCAACTGCATGAAAGTGATATTAATCATTCCAACCTTTCAAAACCACATTTCCTTTAAAAATGGTTAAAGATTTCACAATCACAATAAATACTTGTTTGTTGGCACTACTTTACTGTCGAAAAATCATATTTCATAATACAAAAATATTTTTTAACCCAGCAAGCAAGAAAAATATGATTTATACCACTTTCAAAGTAAACGGCTCATATACATACATAATTTGCAAATGTTTTTCCTTTTTTTTTACATTTATAAATTTCTGTTTGAACTTATGTGTGAATATGTTTGGATGCGACTCCATACTCGTAGGGATTTAATAAAATAAACCATCCATTTTATTGCTTGTGTTTTAACAGAAGGAAAAAGTGTTACTGTAATCGAAAAGAAAAATGCTTCACACGTACAACAAGAACTAATTCTATGCTTGTAATAAGTATACCTGTGATAATTATACAGTTTAAGTAAACACAAAATAACATTTGCCTTATTATTCTCTCTTTAGCCACAAAAATTTGAAATTGCTCAACAAGTGCAGCACACAAAATGTTATTTAGAAATTTTAATTAAGCACACAATGTTGAAAGGTAAAACACCATCTAGTAACAAGTAAAAGTGCTATTTTTGGTTATGCCGAATCTTATATACCCTTCACCATGTTTGTAAATTTAGTTTAGTGAAGTAACTCCAAAAGAAAAAAAAAGATATATTGGTGTGGAGAATTAAAATATAATCCTTAAAAAAAATAGTATTTCCTGAAAGATCTCTTCAAAAGCTTTTAAATGATACCCATATTGATGTCTTTAAAAATATGGTGCACAATCATAATTTTCTATGAAGTGTTCAGATGCCCGTTGTTCGGAATATGTGCGATCGCCAATTATATATATATATATATATATATATATATATATATATATATATATATATATATATATATATATATATATTTTTTTTTTTTTTGTTGTTGATTGGAGTTACTTCATTGTTCCAAATGAGATGGAAAAATTAGAGGCAGGCTTGGTGTTTTGCCCACTATGTCTGATTGATTCATCTGATTGATCATCATCTGATTGATCATTTAGTGCCTTGGCAAAGTTGATTTCAACCCGAACACGGACGGACAGAGGGACATCGCAAAATCGACATCGCTATGCATAAAAACTCAGAATGGATATTGTAGAAATTACAAACGGAATGACAAACGTAAATAAACTCTTTTTCCACTTTTTATGGTGAAGGGTGTAGAAACGAATATTTAAAGACATTAATGTCTGTTTGTAAACTGATATCAACCACACTAACGATGCTTCATTCATTACAAACACAGTATTCTGATGATATTGTTGGCATTAATTTAACACTTGTTGAAATTTTAAAACTGTAAAAATCTTTGTATGGACAAGAGTGTAAATTATTGTCAATATTGATTTGAAGATTCTTTAAATATATAAAAGAATTTCAAAAAGCGGCGCTATATACACAGAAAATTCTTTTCTCATAATTTAAGATGTTTTATAACAAAATAAAAAATTTAAGACAACTTTAAAAAAATCGTAAATATTTGATACTATTAAATAAATGGCTGTAGTAGTTGCCCTTTTTTCATATTACGAACTTAGTTAAATGTTGGAAGTAAATGAAAAACCCGCGGTATAAATCATTCTTTGGATCCGTTTTTAAAAATGTAACGTTGGAGCTTGTAGTTAATTATTATGATGTCATCATAATTGCTCATGTTTAGATTTAAAAATAGGTTAGAAAAGGGTTTGTTTAGAATTAGACTTTAAGCTTTGATTTATTATTTGTTTTAAAAATCATTAATTGTAATTTTTAGTCCTGTTTTGTAGCTTTTTTAATGTAAATGTAATTATTCTTCTTTTACCATAAAAACCGAAATGTCAATAAAGCGTCTTATAGTTACAACAGAAATAGGTGTACTTTTTTGGTTTTGGTTTTGATTTTTGTTTTTCCTTTTTTTTATTATTTGAATTATGAATAGTTTGACATTTACCATTTACAACTTTCTATGCCCGATATTTATTATCTCTCATATTCATAAAAAATAAAATAACTTTGATATGCGCTTTTTGACAAATTTTGGTCTAAAAGAAATTTCAAATCTATTTTAATATTTTATGAATACAGCAGTACAAAATTACATTATGTTTGAAAAATTTAGTATTCGCAAGCCAACAACTTCTTATTTGCTTTTGCTTTTAATTTGTATAATTTTTAAGGAAGAGATTTTCTATGATTTATATTTGTCTTTTTTTTTGTGTAGATTTTTAACTTTTCAAGGGTTTTAGTAGCCAGAGTGAGGAAAAAAATAATTTCATTATATAAATAAACCTTAAATTTACAAATTTATTTAGACCAATAAAAAGGTGGTTCACAGGAGGCAATGGAGCGACAAGCAACTGAAAAACGTGCAGGTCAATGTTGTCACTTATTTGACAATTTTCGTTTTGTTGTTTTAATGAGGTCTTTTTTTTGCGACTGTTAAATATTTCGCATTTTTTAGCCTTTAAGGCTAACAGTTAGCAGGAATTTACCAATTTAGAGCAACATATTGAAACAGCAAATACAAATTTGTATCAACTGTGCCGTTGTCACTTAAACGCTATTTTTTCCACTAAACTTTAATAATTTGATTATAAGTTTCCAAATAAAATTTTCATAGTAACATTCAATTGTTTCTTATTTATAACAAAATATATAGTTTTTTATTATTCAATAAAAATACAACAATTCAATAAAGTCACTAAAGAATAAAACTAGTATTAAAACTTTTTTAATATATCTATAATAAATAAATAATTAAAATAAAATATATCTATATAGTTAATAAATATATTTATAGTTACGTATTACATTGTAAATAAAATTTCTAAACTAAAATGATTGGGCGATAAAAACCATTTATTGCATTTTATTAATTTTCATTTATTTTGATCTTTTTGATAACTAAACTTAACAATCAGATAAAGGACCACATGCTCAAAGTTTATATTTTTAAATCAAAAGAAACTATTAATTTTTGTTTGAAATTAGTAGCGTTTTCTTTTCTGACAAAAATGTGGCATAAGTTCAACGTTTTTTATACCTTTGTGTTTTTTTCCAAAAAAAAAATAAATTAATAAATTAAAAAAAAATAAATTAAAAGTATGTTCTGTAGAAAAAATGACGCACGAAAAAGTGTAAAATATGATACATATTGTAATTCTTACTGTAGATAAGTGATGATTTGTTTTGTTGCTGAACATAGTGTTATAGGGCTTAATTTTTAAAACTCTAATTAAACATTACTGATGATGTAAAACATGTTAAGTGACTGTTGCGTAACATTTATCTTTTCATGCAAAATTCATTAAAAAAAAAACCGACAACAAAACAGATTTCAGCCATCTGTCTACAACGGTTCAAAAATTAAGCCACATGCATTAAGTTACATTTACTACTGGGACACCCCTTAAATTTCCAAATCTAAATTTTATACTTATTCTTATAGCGGACTTACAATATAGTTTCTCTGTAAATTTCAACTCTCTGTCTGCAACTGTTTAACAGTTTGGCCATATACGAGGGCTGCTATATATATTTCTGGCCTGGCAACACTGAGTGCTGCCAAGTGAAATCTGACAATTCCATTGGAAAGTTTGACATTTTTAAGCATAATCGTACTTAAAACGTTTTGACGTACGACCATTATTTGTGTTGTTTACAATGAATATAGAAAAAAATGGAATTAACTCGTGAACATTTTCGTGCCATCATTTTGCACCACTTTCGACGTGGATTATCATGACAAGAGTGCATTGATAAACTTAAATCTTTGTATGGCGATTGAGCACCATCCTTTAGCACTGTGAAAACTTGGTATAATGAATTTAATCGTGGTCGAAGCTCGCTCAAAGACGAATTCCGTGAAGGTCGTCCAAAAACGGCTGTTGTGCCAGAGAACATTGATGCCGTGCGTGAACTCATAATTCAAGATCGACATGCGACATACCGAGAGATAGAGACACCCTTGGACATTTCTTCCATCAGCATACATTTGATACTGCATGAACACCTGGCCGTAAAAAAGGTTTGTTCTCGTTGGATCCCGCACAATTTGAAAGTCGCTCAAAAAAAGGCTCGTGTCGATTGGTGCAAAGAAATGTTGCAAAAATACGATTGCGGTGCTTCAAAAGATGTTTATAAGAACGTCACAGGTGACGAATCATGGATCTATGCGTATGAGCCCGAAACGAAACAACAATCGACCGTGTGGGTCTTCAAAGACGAGCAAAATCCAACGAAAGTTGTTCGTGGAAAAGCACTTCGAAGCAAATGGTCGCCTGTTTTTTGCGGCAAAACTGGTCATGTGGCGACTGTTCCGCTTGAGCCACGTAGGACGGTCACTTCTGAGTGGTACACTACAATTTGTTTGCCTGAAGTCATCGGAGAATCATTGTTCACCATGACAATGCGAGCTCTCACACATCGGCTCAAACCAGAGCGTTTTTGACCGGCCAAAACGTCGAGTTAATGGATCATCCGACGTACAGCCCTGACTTGGCACCTAATGACTTCTTCTTGTTTCCGCACATCAAGAAAAAAATGCGTGGTCAACGATTTTCGTCGCCAGAAGAAGCTGTTGAAGTGTTCAAAAACCATGTTTTAGAGGTGTCTCAATCGGAGTGAAAAAAGTGCTTCGACAACTGGTTTGAGCACATGCAATAGTGTATAAATCATGCTGGAGAATACTTTGAAAAATAATAAAACCATTTTTGATTATAAATATTCGCATTTTCACTATTAGGCCAGAAATATATAGAGCAGCCCTCGTACAGTTTCTCTGTTAATTTTAACACTCTGTCGGCAACTGTTCAACAGTTTGGCCATATTAATTAAATTAAATTATATACTTGGTGTTATAGCAAACATAGCAATACACCTTCTTTATAAATTTCAGCTGTCTACATATATAACGGTTCAAATGACATCAACATCTTCAACTTCCAAATCCGAATTTTATACTTGTTATTATAGCGAACTAAGCAAAACAGGTTCTTTGTATTCAATAATATGGCCACATACATCAAAATTAAATGAACTATTGGGGCACCCTTTAATTTATAATTTCTTATATTCATACTTGTTATTATAACGACTGAAAGAGTCGACATTCTGTCCAATTTTCGAGCGTTTGTCTGTAACGGTTCAAAAGATACGCCCATATACGTCACCTATGGGGACATCCTTTAATTTTTAGATTTTTTTTTTTTGTATTTCTTTGTGCTATTGGGAGCTACAGTGATACGCAGTTTCTTTAATTGTAAAGTGCCGCCGTCTGCGGTTCATGCTATTACAAACGCGAATTTATTCAGAATGAAAAATGGTATACATAAAATCAGAATGGAAATGTACATATAATAGTTGTTTTACAAAGTAAAGTACTTAGTATAAAACAGAACATACTCGTATCTGTATATAAAACAGAATTCAGAAGGAATCATTTTATTATATAAATATATTACTAACATATGCTACACTTAAGAAACATGTTTGTTGTATGGGTACACCCTTTAATTATTAACATTATGAACTGGACAATCTCTAAGCATAAGCTTACAATTACACAAAAAATTCAAAATCGGTTGGGAAATGACTGAGTTTTGCAGTCACAAACATTAAAAAAACAACATTCAGACGAATTGATAACTTTCTTTTTTTGAAGTCGGTTAAAAGTAAAACGCCATAAGTCTCATCACAACGTACTTAAATATTTTATTTATGTCTTTTAGATTGACAAGATAATTTTTTTTTGTAAATATAAAAAACTAAGAAACTAAATTTACGATCGTAAATTTTTGTAGCTGTTAAATTTTAATGAATTCTTAAGAATAGTATTTTTTATTTTATTAAGCATCAAAAACTCACATTTCGTAATGTGACGATTAGAAGTCAATCAAGTATAAATTTATGGCGAGCAATTTATGGTGTAAAAAGTGAAGAAAAAATTAAACATTTGAAATAAGAAACTTGATGTTTAATTAAAAATTTTTATACGAATTATTATATCAAAATCGGCGACAAAAAATAATTAAATATATAAATATTTTATTTTTATATAAACTGCCGTATTCATTAGATATTAAAATGGATTTGAAATGTATCTTAGGACATATTTGTAATGAAAGTTTGTCATAAAACACATTTCAAATTTATTTAATTTTTTATGAAGACTACAGTTAAAGTTTTATTTAATACCCATAAATATATATTGTAGAGCTTCTATAAAAGTAGCAGCGACAAAAATATAAAATCTTTCTTTGCAATTGACTAAACGATTTATAAAGCTTTTCAAAACAATCTAATTCTTAATAAAAAAAAAAATAATATTGAAGGCTTGTCCCTTTTTAATTCCTAACAGGTGAACTACGTCTTGCTGACAGCAAACCTATTGAATTTTTAAATGGACTAGAAACCACAAGCCATACCAATAACCTAAAAAATAAAATTAATTACACCAAACGGACGATTTGTAGTTAGGCTTAAGTTTACATTTCCTTGTAGGTATGAGTATCGAGAAATAATCAGAAAAATGTTTCAACAACACTTAAGAGAAACTTTTTGCGTTGTAATTTAGATTTGTTTTTATGTGTGCGTTATTGTAAAACACTATAAAATATATTTTTGTAGCTGTGTAAGTCCAATAAATCTTTCACCGTAAACATATGTTTCGATAGATGTTTACAGTCATGCTTGGTTCCTTTAAAATATAAACACTCTAAAGGCAAAAATTCATAATATTCTCACAAAATATACATCACAGAGTTTTTATTAATATTTTGTTAATAGTTGTTCGTTCTTAATTAATTTAGAAATGTATTAATAATTAATTTATTAAGAATGTAAATGTATGTTTGAACTCAAACCGAATTAAGTCTATTTGTTTTTTATTTCCTATTTATTTAAAAAAAATTGGTTTATTAAAGTGTTATAAAAACATTTTATTTAAAAATTTGTTTCATAAACCTTTGATAAATCATAGTTTTTTTTAACCGACTTAAAAAAAGAAGGAGGTTATCACTTAACTAAAGCTCTCAATATCAAAAAGTAATACAAAAATATATCTAAAAATTAAAGGGTGCCCCCATAGGTGACGTAAATTGACCTATATGGGCCAATTTTTTGAACCGTTACATACAAACGTTTAAAAATTGGACAGAATCCCGACTACTATGAACCTTACAATAACAAGTATAAACATTTAAATTACAAATTAAGGGGTGTCTCAATAGTTAATGAAATTTGATTTGTAGCCAATTTTTTGAACCGTTATAGACAGGCAGCTGAAACTTGCAAGGGACCTGTATTGCTATGTGCACTATATCAACAAGTTTATAATTTATATTTAGAAATTAAAGTGTGTTCCCATAATTGATGTAAATTGTCCCATATTGGCCTATTTCTTGAATCCTTAGAGATAAATGTTTACAAATTGGACAGTATATCGACTGCTATGATCGTTATAGTAAGGAGTAATAATATTTATAATTATAAATTAGAGGGTGCCGCAATAGTTTATTTTGTTTGATGTATATCGCCTTACTTTTGGACAGTTGTGGATAGACGGTTGAAATTTACAAAGAACTTGATGGCTATAACAGCAACGATAAAATTTGAATTTGGAAACTAAAGGGTGCCTTCTAGTTGCCGAATTTTGAATGTATACTGCCAAGCTGTTGAACAGTTGTAGACAGACGATTGAAATGGAAAGGAGCTGAAGAGCTAAGTCTGCTTTGACAGGTATAAAGTTTGGAGATGGAACATTAGGGTGTCTCAACAGGTAATGTAATTTAAAGTATGTGGCCTTACTTTTGAACCATTATATACAGACAGATGAAATTTCTTTTGAAGTCTGGTGTTTCTTTTTCCAGAATTATTATGAATTAAATTCCAAAAGAAAAATTTTTTTTATTTTTTTGGATTTGTTTACTTTCCATGAAATAAAGAATAAAAAATAAAAAAAAATGTAAGAGCATCGAACAACCCTTTATTTAATTCAGTGTTTTGTTATAGCAAGGAAACTTATGTCACATTCATGGTAGTCCTCTCAAAAAGTTAATAAAAATGACACGGTTATCAACAATAATTGTATTAACGACAGACATATTCATTAACTTTCTTTGGCATAAAAATTAAGTAAAATGGATGTTAACAATGCGCCATTACAACGACACGTCTCAAGTTGCTGCTGAACTTCGTCATTACAACAGTTCCAAGTTAAATCGACCATAAAGCAGAATATAAAATATATATTGGCTTTACGTCCACTAGAACCATATTATGTTCCTTGCAAAAATTTATGATTCCTTTAATTATAAACATTTTATGTATGATATTCTAATAAAATATTTATTATTTTAAACTACAACTATGAAATATGAAACTATGGGTGCAGCGATTCCATATGGCCATACTGCTCCTGTAGCTCATCAGTGGATTAAATGTGAACTGTGAAGTGAACAAAAAAACAAAAATACTACAAAATCTAAATACCTTAGATAAGAACAGTAACGATTGAAAACTATTTTTATACCCTTCACCATTAAAATGGCAAAAAGGGTATATCAGAGTTTGTTATCCCTTATTTTTAATATTATGAAATGTTTTAAAAAAGGCTCAATCTGTAAGCATCACCTTTGAAAAAAATGACTGAGTTATGCGGGCACAAACATAAAAAAACAACATTCAGTCGAAGTGATAATCTCCTGCTTCTTTTGAAGTCGGTTATAAAGAGTTGGTATTTTAAAGCCAAATTGAAGACAAAAACAAAATTGAAATATTTGCGGGATTTCTATGAAACAGAAACAAAGTTTTTTATATCCAAGCATTAGCACGATATTGTGAAAATTTTATTAACCACATATATTTTTATTTCGTGAAAAGCATAATTCCTTTTTTGTTTTGTTTTCAACATTTCACCGCACTTGAGTTTAAAGTTTTGTTGATTTGGCCTAATCTGTTCTTTGTTTTTTTTTTTTTGTTTGTGTTCCTTATGTTGTTTTTTCCCTTCTTAGGACAAACTTCTTATCAAAGAAGTTTTTGGGTTTTGTAAATTCTTTTCTATTTTTAAATGCGGTTAAAATACTCGTTTTAATATTCTTAAAAGGAAACAAGGAATTTTTAATTGTTAAGAAATTACTATTTAAACTACTTTAAAATAGATTTTGGTGTAAATGTTTTTAACGAAAACAAAAATATTGTAAATAGTGTTAATATGATGAAATAAATTTAGAAGTAGACTAAGAATTTTAATTAATTGTTAGAATAAAATATTTTTTACTATTTGTACCCTGAGTGCTTTCTGGAGTATTGAAACAAATATTAAATATTTATTTTATGCACTCAATTTCCATTCACAATTATGGCAGAAAAGTGTAATTTTTCAGTCAATACCAAATTTTACATCTGTCAACATTGGCAGCAATATTGTGTTCAATGTGTCTTATTTAAACTTGTGCTATTAAAAGCAGGATTTACTATCTTAATATAGAATTGCAGCTGGTAATTAGAAATCTTAAATGTAAGGCAGCAGAATATTAGTATCTCTCCTTATTTATATATATCTATATATAATACACAATTTTAGTCAAAATAACAAATTTTCACCCAAAAATTGTATTAAAAAAAATCTAAAAAAAAAACTCAAACCATTAATTTGTAATAAAAATTTCAAGATTAAAAATCACGAAGACGAAATAATTGAAAAATTTTCACACTTCAAAAAAAAAAGAACATTCCACAATGAAACCGAAATTTTGTTTATCAAAACTATAAAACAAACGAAAGTTGATTACAAATCTAGAATTATTTTCCACTAATGTGACTTCCCAGCAAAAAATTAGGAATTATGTTAAAAAGTACTTGCCTTATAATGTCTTACTTCTGTGATTTACATTTTTGTTACTCGATTATATAACATGAGTTCGCAAAAAAAGAAAGTATTATTTGAACTAGTTCGTTAAGTTAAAAGAGAATACCTTTAAATACGTTCTAATGATCATCATTATTTCTTACATTAGTCAATGTTATATAATGTTTTATAATTGATTATAAAAGTCTCATGCCTTAATAAAATCATTAGGTTAGTTACCCTGTTGAAAAGTCTTTCCGCCGAAAATGATTAACTCTACACTCGATTACATTTTCTAAAATTTGTTTGCTGGGTTGTCCTTATGTTACTTTTGTAGGGTTCATCGCAAATTACATTGATCACTTGTACAAAGTTCCCCCAATTTTTATTTTCTAAAAAAAATTTAAGCCATGAACTTAAGCCGAATAAAACTTATTCATTTAAACAATGTAATGTAAACTTTTTACAGTTTGTAATATTCTTATAGTCCACCACCTAGAAATCTCTGCTTGTATTATTTAAAAATAATATCTTATTTTACATAAGTTTTCAAAAATTGTATCTACTCTTGGTAAGATTCTTATTATATTTTCAGTAGTTGTTACTTATTTGTTATTTTCATAAATATGTATTCTCTTTTGTATATTTTGTTAGCGCGTCATATAAAATGCCAAAATTATTTTAAAAATCATCCTTAAAGATTACAGTTTTTATCAGTCATTCTTGTTTTCATTTTAAACGACTTCCTGGTCTTTTTTGTCTTCTTTTTTACTTTAATTATAATTATAAATATAAAAAGACAAGAGTTCTAATTAAAAACTTGACACAATTAAGTAAAATTATTTAATAAAATTTAGTATAAAAAATGCAATACTAAATGTGCATTATATCATCATAATATGCTAAAAATTTAATGAAATGTTTTGAAGAAGATTTAAAAGTTTATATCTGCTTAATAAATTAGAAAAGAAAAACAGTTTATATCTGACATTTAAGATATTTGTAACTTTGAGAAATATTAATAAAATTTATTATCCTTAATAAATTTAATTTATTTAATGAAAACGTCCCCTTTAAAAATGGGTCCATAATATAATTTTTTTCTTTTAAAGTTTGTTGTGAGATCCGAACCCTGCTTTTAGGTGTGTTCATTATCGTACGTAGCTTATTCGTTAAGAACACATTAGGTGGCAATATGTTAATTACTTTTTTAAAATCTGGCATTCTACCTTCTGAAGAGAGATTTTTTTTGGGGTTTGGGTGATGACTTGCTAAAGGAGGAATTAAGAAGTTTCATAAAGAAAAATAATAAAATTAGTTTTTTTGATATTAAAAGGGATAACGAAACCAAAAGTATATATAAATGAATTAAAACAAAAAAAAAAAAGAGAAAAAAAAACAGAAGAAAAAAACAAAAGCAATTAAAGTAAAAATAAAAATAAAAGAAAACTAAAGCATATAATAAACCTTAAAAATACACGTGTAGCTGCATGTATAAATTTGTTTTGCCAACATCAAAAATTGTAGAAATGGTTAAGAATTCATGCAGCCGAAAAGGAATTAAAGTTAAAGCAGGTGCGCCAAAAAAATATATCAAAAAAATTAGCTACCATTATCTTCCTCAATATCCTCATTCTAATGTGGTCTCATTAATGTTTGCAGTGCCACCATTATTAAACCATTAAATCCTCATTGCATCATTTTTTTCAACCGTTTATTATTCGAGACAGCTTTAACAGTTTCGGAAGTCACCACAAAAAAAAAAATAAATAAATTATAATTACTTAACCTAAGTATATAATATAAATATATAAGTTCATATTTACATAACTTATTTCCTAAATTAATAATAGCCTAGCTTAAAGAGAATAACAACAACAACTCTTGTATGCATATACAACACAACAAGGCAAAAATTATAATAAAAATAAGAAAAAAAAAATATATTATATATAATATATAAATATTAATATATAAAAAGAAATCTAAGATAAAAAAAAAATCATCATTAAATACATAATTACATTATATATACTTATGAATGTATTTAATTGCTCATATACCTATCGAAACCTTTGCATAAAAAAAATTAAATTAAAAGAGTAAAACTTGCATTTTTTAAGAGAACTGAATGCTGGCGCCAACATTGCAGCGGTATTAAATTATAGGTAAGTTGAAGAGTTGAGATAAAAGATCAGTCATAAGAGAAAGAGAACCGTTCTTATCACACTTTTCTTTTAGCTTGAAATGATTTATCTATGTTTTTTTGAGCAATTAAATAAATAAAAGTAAATGTTTTCCTTTGAAAAAAAAAAATAAAAGTTAATAATAATGACATTATAAAATCAATTTTATTTTTCTTGATTTATATTTATATATATATATATATATATATATATATGTATATAGATATTAATACATATTACTATTTTTCTACTATATTATCATTGTAACTTTAATAAAGTGAAGCTAAATGAATTTTATAATTATTTCTTTGTGTTCTTGATTTAAAGATGAAGTGCTAGATTCGTAAATTAACTAGGTGGTGTTGATGAAATGCTGCAGGTGATATATTAAGGAATGGTCGCATTGACTGTTTATTAGACAATTTGGACATGCCTTGGTTTCGGGGAACTGATCTCGATTCTTTTGACCTGTGAGGCAGTTCAAGGCTACAATGTTCATTGTAGAGTGGTGGGTTGGCCAACCAGGGACTAACGGACGGACGTAGAGAGATGTTGACCAACATTCAACAACGAAGACATACTGACTTAGGGGACTAGTACTTGGACGATTAGGGTTTGAAATGTTGTAATTAAATGTGTATTTCTGTTTGTTTTCTGGACACGAAAACTTTATGTTGTACTGCAGGCAACACTGTCTTGGCGCAACCCTGCCCTTTAGCCGACGAGTAGCCTGGGACTATGCCACCGTGTCCTCTGCCAACACTAGACGTGTTCCTAGAACTGACATTACAACATATGGCGCCCAACGTTTAGCACACGAACAATTTCGATATTTTCTTTTTGGGGGGAATAGGGATCTTTAACCAAAGTTGCGATAGTAGTTTGGGTATAGTCGTTTACTGCTTTCATGAACTTGGGTTGTTGCTGCAAGATACCATTTCTATGATGATTTTCTGGGTTGTGTATCTTGTTTTTTTTTTTTTTTTTTTTTTTTTTTTGGGGTCGTGAGCGATACAATTTAGTAGAATTTAATTTATTTTATTTGAGTCGTCACAGAGTTTCATAAAAGGGTGGGAATAAACTATTTATAGGTAAACGTTTCTTCTTGCTGCCTCTTACGGCACGAATGATTCTTATTATGTTAGTTTATATTTAGTAAATTTTGTTAGGAAGAGGGGGAAATGCATCCTTTCTTATTATGTCCATTGCAACATGTATTCAACATCACCTAATTTAAGCACATAATTCATTTCATCAGTTTTTAATTTTAAACGATTATTTCTTTTCTCGAAATCGAAATACATTGTGATAAGAAAACATAATATATTGTGAAATATAAGTTTTGTAATTATAGAAATATATCTCATTTGCTTATCATTTATTATTATTTTTGGTTTATGGAGAGGCATCCCAGTAACCCTGTAAGAAAAGTTATTTCCGAAGATAGACGTGTTACCAGGAGCCAGGCCAGGGCCTTAGAAGGCCAAGTAGTTAGCTCAATATTAACCCAAATTGATACTGGACTAGAGCGTCCGGTGGATTTCGTTCCTATCGACTACTTGAATAGGTGCTCGAATTTAATTTTTGGTAGATTATCTTCTGCCGGTGAAGCTGTAAAAATAACAAATGAAATCACAGTTAACCCTTTAGAATCATCACTGAGTTTTTCTCGAAAATTAAATCTGTTAGAAATGTCGAGTAATGAAGAGGAAGGGGCATGTGGTGGTAATAAAATTAATAGTGTATCACCTTCAGACCCTTGCGACCAACTTACTCAAGTAGTGACATTGTTGATGAAGCAAAGCTCTGAAATGGCGAATTGCATAACCGAAATAAATCTAGTGAGGAGTGAATTAGTATCTCTCAGTAATAGAGTTGCAAACATTGAAGTCTCTAGACCTGCTGACTCTAACGCGCCAGGGACTGCTTCTACTCCAGACCCTTCAAGAGGTAACCGTCCTGATAATATTGAAAATGGTGCTGCGGGTAGGCAAGTTCCTCACAGACTGGCTGATATTAACACTAGGCAATATGAAAATAGTGACATAACATTCAACTAAAATCAAACAAATCGGCGAAAACCATTTGGTCTTGATAAATGGCACATTAAGTTTGATGGTTCAGGCCAAGATATGACTGTTGAAAGTTTTATATATCGAATTGAAAAAATGAGAGAGCAATATAATATCACTTACGAACAACTCTTTACTGACTTTCATTGCCTAGTTTCTGGTAGAGCAGCGCTATGGTATTGGCAGATCTTAGAGGATCACTCTGACGATGATGAGTTCGGATATTTTTCTCTTAGACGTGAATTGAAAAATTATTTTAAAACATCTGATTCTGATTTTGAAATAGTTAAAGAAATTTTTGATCATAAGCAACAACAGGGAGAGAGTTTCGAGGACTTTTATACTGAGATACATAACCTAACTTTTCGCTTGAAACGGAAAATACCGGAGTGCGAGCTAATTGACATTATTCGGGGGAATTTAAGAAAAAATCTAGCAGCATTAATATTCTCTTCATCTATTTCTTCTATAATGGAATTAAGAAGGGAATGTCGTAGAGCTGAAAAACTATTAAAAGAAGGTGGCAATAAAGGTAAACCTGTGCATGAGTTATCTTTCAGGAATTTAGAAGAAGCAAGAATGGGGAAACAAAATGATGAGGTAGTAGTTGAAGCCGTTGCTTTTAGAGGTAATAATCAGGGGTCTAGTAGAGTAAAATTTCCTAGAAGTAATCAGAGGCAGATCGCACATTCGGAGTTGCCGCCATCCGAATCACATCAAAATAGTAGGGGTTTTTGCTCATCACCGTTCCATCTCAATTTGTGCTACACCTGCGGCATGCCATCCGATTTCAACACAAGTTCGGTAAACCAGATTAACACAGCTGCTAACACGTGTAAGTCATCTTTTCATAACATGGTTTGTTTTATTTGCAATAAAGATAATTCATATTGCAAGCTTAATCCCAAGTCGGAAAACAGGAATATGGCGGAGTCAACCGGGGACTCCAGGGTAGCCAAGAAATTCCCGGCACCGGAAAATCATTGAAATTATTGCAAGAAGATAGAGAACATGGGGCCAAAGCGGAGCTTACAGTTTCTGCAAATCAATTATCATTACATAAACGATTATTAAGATATGAGGCCGTAAAAAAACAAATTTTTGGTGAAGAAATAAAGAAACAGACTAGAAATTATAGAAAAATTGCGAATTTGCGAAGAAGGGATAAAAGGCTAAGGGCAATTAAGAAAAAACTGATTGAGACTGTAGTAAACATAGGAAGCGACAATAGGCTTTTCGTGAAAGCATTAATCGGTGGTAAAGAGGTCTTAGCGTTGCTTGACTATGGAGCCGGGGCTTGCTGCATCGGGAAAAATTGTTTAGAGTTTTTAACTGGATTAAAGGCAAAGGTACTTAAATTTAAAGACCAAGTGGTGAAAACGGCTAATGGCGGTAATGTTAAGGTGCATGGTGTAGTAATACTACCAGTGCAATGGGAAGGTGTTGTAAAGAACATAGAATTTTTAGTTGTACCTGGTCTGCAGCAAGAGTTTTATTTTGGGATAGACTTTTGGAAGACATTCGACCTAGCTATTGTCAGCAAAAGTAATCCTGTTACAACAGTTTCACAAATTTCTACTGCAGAGTTATCGGAATCTAATGAGGAAGGCTTTCGGCCATCTAAGCAGCATACTTTAACGAGGGAACAAACAGCAAGACTTGAAGTAGCTAAGCGTTCATTTTCATCTTTTGCAATTCTTGGCCTAGGGAAAACTAGCTTAGAGCAGCACGTGATCAAGGTCATTGATGAAAATCTTCCAGTTAAGCAGAGGCACTATCCAGTGTCGCCTGTAATCCAGGAACTGCTTTATGCGGAACTAGACCGGATGTTAAGTCTTGGTGTAATTGAGATCAGTAACAGTAGTTGGAGTTCTCCGGTAACACTGGTAAGAAAGGAAAATAAAACTCATTTGTGCCTTGACACCCGTAAATTGAATGCGCGAACAGTGAAGGACGCATACCCTCTGCCTCATATTGAGGGCATACTAAGCAGATTGCAGAATACTAGATACATCTCTGCCATTGACCTTAAAGATGCATTCTGGCAGATACCGCTAAAGAGAAGTCAAGGGAAAAAACCGCTTTTACAGTTCCAGGGCGGCCGTTGTATCAGTACACGGTTATGCCGTTCGGACTGTGCAACGCTGCTCAGCGGATGTGTAGGCTTATGTACAGAGTTGTTCCGGCGGCAATGCGGTATAATGTTTTCGTGTACCTTGATGATCTTCTGGTGTGTTCTGCCAGCTTTGATGAGCATGTTATATTGCTTGAAGATGTTGCTAAATGTTTAAAAAGAGCTAATCTTACTATAAACATTGAGAAGAGCAAATTTTGTTACACTGAAGTAAGTTATCTTGGTTTTGTTGTGGGCGATGGTTTAATTAAAACGGACGATCGGAAATTAAAGGCTGTGGCAGATTTTCCTGAGCCCAAAACACCACGTCAGCTCCGGAGATTTTTAGGGATGACAGGCTGGTACCGTAGGTTTGTGAAAGATTATGCCAGAGTTGCTGCTCCGCTTCATGACTGTCTCACGAAAGAACGTATTAGAAAATTTGAGCTTACCTTTGATGCAAAACAAGCATTTGATGATCTAAAAAAATGTTTAATATCTGCGCCGGTCCTCGTAAACCCTGACTTTAGCCGAAAATTTTATATACAGTGCGATGCCTCAACGCAAGGTGTGGGTGGAGTCCTCTTTCAAATGGATGACGAGGGAAATGAGCACCCGATCGCGTTTATGTCCGCTAAGCTAAACAAAGCACAAAAAAATTATAGCGTAACAGAGCTAGAGTGCTATGCCGCTGTACTTAGCGTGAAAAAGTTTCGACCCTACGTTGAGGGCTTTCCGTTTACGATTATTACGGATCATGCCAGTTTACGCTGGCTGATGAGTCAAAAAGAGTTGTCAGGGCGATTAGCGCGATGGAGTTTAAAACTCCAAAGGTTTGATTTTGACATACAGCACCGGAGCGGATCACTAAATATTGTGCCAGATGCACTGTATCCACGAGTGATAGAAACATAGAAATAGACTTAGAGTCACCTGCTTTTTGGTCAGATGAGTATCAGACGTTAAAAGAAAGCATCGCAAGTGAAAAATGTATGTTACCGGATGTTCAATATTCTGACGGTTTTGTTTACAAACGGACAAATTTTTATTCCGGGGATGGCTTACAGGAAGATAGGGCTTGGAAATTATGGGTACCTTCTGAGTTAAGGCAAGGATTGATATGGCATGCGCATTATTCACTCTCCACGGCACATGGTGGGGTGCAGAAAACCTTGAAAAGGCTACAGAGTATATACTATTGGCCAGGAATGGTAGCTGATGTACAATCCCTAATTCGTAACTGTGACATATGCAACATAAATAAAACATCTAGTAAACTAAAAAAACCCCCCATGGGTAACCAATTTATAACTGAAAAACCCTTTCAAAGAATCTATATCGATTTTATGGGTCCTTATCCGAGATCGCGGCGAGGGAATACATTTTTATTTGTCTGTCTCGATCATTTTACGAAATTTGTATTCCTTGAGCCAATGCGCAGCGCAACATCTTCCAGTGTGGTGTCATTTTTGGAAAACAGAGTTTTTCACATATTTGGAGTACCAGATTTTATACATTCTGATAACGGGCGCCAATTTGGCGCTGGACTTTTTAAAGACCTCTTACACCAGTATGGGGTTACTCACGTGAAAACAGCTTTCCACACTCCTCAGAGCAATGCTTCGGAAGGAGTTAACCGTTCTGTACTGCAAATTGTTAGATCCTTTCTGGGAGACCAGCAGAATCGCTGGGATAAGCATATCTCTGATGTAGCGTTTGCTCTCAGGAGTGCATATCACACAGCGATAGCCATGGAACCATATAATGCTTTGTTTGGCCATCGAATGGTTCAACATGCCTCTGGATATAATGTATTGCGAAAAATTGATCGAGTAAAAGATATTGATTTATATGTAAACATATTGCCTGATAAACAACAACTGATACGCGATAAAATTTTTGAAAACCTAAGAAAAGCTCATGAGAGAGGAATGAAAGTTTGTAATATCCGTTGCAAAGAAATAAAGTTTGTGAAAGGACAACTGGTATTTAGGCGCAACTACAAGCAAAGCAATCAGGCTGAGGGGTATAACTCGAAACTTGGACCTCGACATATAAAGTGTATAGTAGGAGAAACAGTAGGTAATTCCTTGTACGAGCTCATAGGTCTAGATGGCAGAAAAATGGGGGTATATCATGCAAAAGATATTTTTGTAGCCTAAAATGTAATAGCCCGGCCTGTAGCGATAGAGTTGTGGGTCGAGGCCACACGTTCAACAAAAGCATGTTTCAGTTTTTTTACGCATACGTTCCATGATACTGGCATCATCGACGGTTGCGAGCCTGTTGTGAGATCCGAACCCTGCTTTTAGGTGTGTTCATTATCGTACGTAGCTTATTCGTTAAGAACACATTAGGTGGCAATATGTTAATTACTTTTTTAAAATCTGGCATTCTACCTTCTGAAGAGAGATTTTTTTTGGGGTTTGGGTGATGACTTGCTAAAGGAGGAATTAAGAAGTTTCATAAAGAAAAATAATAAAATTAGTTTTTTTGATATTAAAAGGGATAACTAAACCAAAAGTATATATAAATGAATTAAAACAAAAAAAAAAAAAAGAGAAAAAAAAACAGAAGAAAAAAACAAAAGCAATTAAAGTAAAAATAAAAATAAAAGAAAACTAAAGCATATAATAAACCTTAAAAATACACGTGTAGCTGCATGTATAAATTTGTTTTGCCAACATCAAAAATTGTAGAAATGGTTAAGAATTCATGCAGCCGAAAAGGAATTAAAGTTAAAGCAGGTGCGCCAAAAAAATATATCAAAAAAATTAGCTACCATTATCTTCCTCAATATCCTCATTCTAATGTGGTCTCATTAATGTTTGCAGTGCCACCATTATTAAACCATTAAATCCTCATTGCATCATTTTTTTCAACCGTTTATTATTCGAGACAGCTTTAACAGTTTCGGAAGTCACCACAAAAAAAAATAAATAAATTATAATTACTTAACCTAAGTATATAATATAAATATATAAGTTCATATTTACATAACTTATTTCCTAAATTAATAATAGCCTAGCTTAAAGAGAATAACAACAACAACTCTTGTATGCATATACAACACAACAAGGCAAAAATTATAATAAAAATAAGAAAAAAAAATATATTATATATAATATATAAATATTAATATATAAAAAGAAATCTAAGATAAAAAAAAAATCATCATTAAATACATAATTACATTATATATACTTATGAATGTATTTAATTGCTCATATACCTATCGAAACCTTTGCATAAAAAAAATTAAATTAAAAGAGTAAAACTTGCATTTTTTAAGAGAACTGAATGCTGGCGCCAACATTGCAGCGGTATTAAATTATAGGTAAGTTGAAGAGTTGAGATAAAAGATCAGTCATAAGAGAAAGAGAACCGTTCTTATCACACTTTTCTTTTAGCTTGAAATGATTTATCTATGTTTTTTTGAGCAATTAAATAAATAAAAGTAAATGTTTTCCTTTGAAAAAAAAAATAAAAGTTAATAATAATGACATTATAAAATCAATTTTATTTTTCTTGATTTATATTTATATATATATATATATATATATGTATATAGATATTAATACATATTACTATTTTTCTACTATATTATCATTGTAACTTTAATAAAGTGAAGCTAAATGAATTTTATAATTATTTCTTTGTGTTCTTGATTTAAAGATGAAGTGCTAGATTCGTAAATTAACTAGGTGGTGTTGATGAAATGCTGCAGGTGATATATTAAGGAATGGTCGCATTGACTGTTTATTAGACAATTTGGACATGCCTTGGTTTCGGGGAACTGATCTCGATTCTTTTGGCCTGTGAGGCAGTTCAAGGCTACAATGTTCATTGGACGTACAGAGATGTTGACCAACATTCAACAACGAAGACATACTGACTTAGGGGACTAGTACTTGGACGATTAGGGTTTGAAATGTTGTAATTAAATGTGTATTTCTGTTTGTTTTCTGGACACGAAAACTTTATGTTGTACTGCAGGCAACACTGTCTTGGTGCAACCCTGCCATTTAGCCGACGAGTAGCCTGGGACTATGCCACCGTGTCCTCTGCCAACACTAGACGTGTTCCTAGAACTGACATTACAACAAGTTTAAACAGTTCTTTGTTATTTTTTGTGTCGAAGACAAACGTGGCAAGCTAAGAATACCATTTAAGAAGAAATGATGTAAAAGGCTGCTACAAGGTGTGACTTGAACGTACATAAATTATTTATTTGATTTGCGCCATGTACCCATCGAACACTTTATAGTTCGACACATTTAAACGTCGGTCTTCACATTGCATCGTACTGATCGTGTGAAATTAATGGATTTAATACTTATTGCAGAATTATTTATTGCAGATTGCTTTAAAGCGAAGTTCCGCAATGCCTAAATATCCGATATGTTTTGCCCTTGTGGACCTATTTCAAATGCTAGATTCTACTAGATAAATATTCCAGATATTTTCTGCGCTCATAAGCTCTTGCTATTTTCATCGTTGTAAAATTATATTTAAAGTTGCCGTTACCAATTACTAGGTCAGTAATATTTTTTTCACTTCCCTGGCTAAAGGAGTTTATAATGTCCAACGACCTTGAAACCTAAGCTTCATCTGTAATATCTCCAAGAGATTCGTAGGCCCTGCTCCGCAGAACGAAACAGGCGATCTCTTACAAAAGAGGTCATCTGCTGCTTTGTTCTATATTTTCATATAAGTATATCAGCGCAACAATTTTTGTTTTTGTATGGAGTCAGATTTCGATCAGAGATTCTGTCGAAAGATGTGCTATTGGAAATCAGCACGATCGGTCCATGTCCTTCGAGACAGCAGGCAAAACAGCACGTCCACCTCTAATTTTTTCATATCATTATATCCTTATATTTGGAACAATGAAGTAATTCTAATTAAAAAAAATTTATATGTGGGGCGATAGAGGGTAACAAAATAAAAAAAAAAAAAACATCAAGTGAAAAAATTGGCACTCGCCCATATTTTCTGAGTTATGGGCCTCTGAACTTTTCATAGAAAAGTGTGATTGTGCACCAAATATTTTACGATATTAAAATGAGTATCATTTTAGAGCTTTTGAAGAGAACTTAAAGAAAATTCTAAATTGTTTTTAAAATACTTAATCCATTAAGAATCGATGGCATTTTTACCTAAAATAATATATATGCATATAATAAGAATTATTTAAGAATTAAGAATTTGGTTACGTATTTTTTAAATCTCTTTCACCACAATATTTGCTTTTTTGGTTGAAGTTACTTCACTAAACTAGATTTACATAGATGGTGAACAGTATATAAGATTCGTCATAGGCGAATATAGCACTTTCTTATAGTTCATCTTTACGCCCGCAAAGATTACCTCATTTAGTGAGATAAAATATTGTTACGTTAGAACAAACGTACGGATTCTTTTGATTGCAAATACCAATGTGGTTCATTATAATATCTGTATTCTTTTACCTTATGGCTTTCTCTGGCTATACCTTTTGATCCTACCGGTCTTGTCAACCCTTGGTCCCGTATTTACTAAAGATGCGTTATTACTACAAACTCAGCCATCCACGCTACACTACTGTGTTACTCCGGCGAGAGATGAACTACTCGATGCCTTGTTTAGTAACCTTAACCATCCACAGATATCTCCACTACTCCTTTTAACCAAGCCAGTCATCTCCTTTAATCCAGTAGTCATAATATACTTCTGCCATACACTTGTTGTTATGCTGTTAGACTTCCCTGCACAACCGCTACCGTTTCTTACTTTTTATTGTAAAGGGCTTCTTGACAATTATCTGTTACTCTTATATTAAATTGGACGTCTTCACTAAATTATCTGCCATGGCTTTACACAATAATTGCCTTTTGCCTCTCGGGAGGTTTGTACTGCTGTTTATTAATTTTAATTGCTTATAACAATTATTATTTTTTTCGTTGCACGCATGCCCGCATGCGGTATCGAACTCGGACCCCCTGTTTTGTAGTACGCACCTCTACCAACGCAGCCATTGAGGCTGCTCAGCTTTTGTTAGCTTATTGTGGTTTTTATTCTATACACACACCATTAGGTGAATTAACTTATTCACCACGCTAATACGGATAACAACAACAGGGTTCGCCAGATGTTATATTCGTAACAATATTTATACCTTATCTTTGTATTCATATGAAAATTTTTACCGATTGGTTAGTCAGTTCAATAAGAAAATATTTTTATTGATCTAGTCTCTACAAAGGGCGATAACGTGCTTGCAATAGGCCGATAAACAGTATCAGTCGAATCCGTCCTGTTCTTTCAATCATATTTTATACATCTTTTAAAATGGTCATGCTACTTCCTTTACAACCGTTTTGATGAATTCAGAGCGATCCGCTTTATATTTAATTCTTCGAACACACTTCCCTTGCACATGATTTTTATGGACATGGCATATGTAATGTATGCAGTCACTGCTGCCATTTTTTTATAACAAAATCGACTCGTGGAATTATTAGTGCCTTTTTCATTGGTCGCATGGCTGTAAGGCATAAAGCAAAACATGCATTCTGGCAAGCAATTATGTCCTATTTTTAACCGAAATTGAAATTTTTTTTATTTGAAAGGTGATGCTCACAGTTGGCCCCGTTTAAAAAAACAGTTCATAATCTTAAAAATTAAAGGATGTCCCCATACATTATATTTGTTTTTTACTTATATGTATTATGAAGCGTAAAGGGCACCACTATAAAATCAAAAAAAAAACTGTATCACTATAGCTCCCGATGGCAAAAAGTATTACAGAAATAAATCTAAAAAATAAAGGGTATTCCCATAAATGGCGTAAATTGGCCTATGTGGATCTATATTCCTTTAAACTGTTATAGACAAATGCTTGAAAATTGCAAAAGATGCCGATTACTATGACCGTTATAATAACAACTATATGTTTTCAAAACTATACATTTAAGGGTGCCCCAATAGTTCATTTAATTCGATGTATATGGCCACACTAATAAACAATTGTAGAAAGACGCTTGAAATTTACAACATCTGTATTGCTAGCTCGGCTATAATAAGAAGTATAAAATTTGGGTTTTGAAACAAAGGGTGTCCCAATAGTTGATGTAATTTTATACCGTTCTAGACAGACAGCTGAAACATACAAAGAATCTGTATTCCTAAGTCCGCTATAGCAATTTTAAAATAAGAATTTCGAAATTAAAGGGTGTCCCTAAAATTAATGTTATTTGACCTATATGACCGTATCTTTCAACCGTTATATACAAACACTTGAAAATTAGACAGAATGCTCACTAATTTGTTTGGTATGACAAGAAGTATAAGTATTTTAAATTATAAACTAAAAGGTGTTACCACAGTAGTTATAATTTGATGAACATGGGTGCCCCTATAGTTGCTGTTATTTAGTGTATATTGCCAAATTGTTGAACAGCTTTAGACTAAAGGTTGAAACTAACAAGGAGCTGTAGTGCCAAGTATAAAGTTTTGAGATGGAATATGACGGCCGGTTTTTTCGTAATAATTATTTATTATATATTTTTATATTATAGTTTGCATTGAGCGATTAAAACCAGTTGGATTACATATATGGTTGAAAAAGAGTAAGGAAGGTCTTCTAAGTCATTGCTCTGTGATTTAATCAGTAAGGTTCTTGAGAACTATACTGTTTATTCATGCTTTTTTCACTTTTGTCCTTTTTCTTACATTTTACTTCACTAGTTTTGTATTTTAATATTGTTATTGTTTGTTATATTCTCATTAAATAACTAATTAAGCCACAATTTATTGACTATCGTCTTGTTTGTCGGTATTTACATTCATATATTCAAATAGTAAAATAAACTAGCATTCTACATACATGACAACTCATTTATTATTTCCTCCCATACAAGTGTCACATATCGACAATGTATGTCATTTGATTGTAATAATGTAAATTAAACTATTCATAACTATACAAATACACACATGTAAATAATTTACTTTGTTTATTAATTTAATTTCTCAGTAAACAAATTTGAAGTGTGTACAATTCTTTGATTAATATTAGATTTATAATTTTACGTGATTAAAACAAGAAACTTGAATTCTTCACACAATTAGTGTGATACAAGAATTCTTGGTGAATGATTTTTATTAATATCAACACATTGCAGAAATATATTTTATTATTCAATTTTAAATACATCCAATTTTAATTATCTATTCATCTATAGTGACAAATTTTAAATGAGTGGAAATGGAAAAATTTCATTGAATGCAACAGACTCTTGTTCATGTAAAATATTGTGGTGAAAAACTTATATGAACAGGCGGAGAAAATATATGGCTGTGGTATAATTAAAGAAATCATATTTTGTTCCCTGCAACAATATATGGTTGCGCTGAAAAAATTATAATTATTTTTAGCAATACTCTTGCCACTGTAAACAAATTATTGTTAACGTGTGATCATTAAATTCTGGTTACGCATAAAAAGAGCAAATAACCACAATTAAAAATTGTAAAGTTATTCCACACTAATATGACATTTATAATTATCATAACAAATTATTGATAACACAAAAAATGAATTAAATTAATTTCGGTTTAAGTATATTTTTATTTTAATTCCTAAGAAATTTTAAGAAAGAAATATTATTTATAAATGTGCGTGGCCCATCCCGATGGTTGGCAGAGAACAACGAAGAATGGGTGTTTGTTCTAGTACTCTTATTTACATAATTAATTGGTCAAATAGGTGAAGGTTACAATGTAAATAATTCCTCTTTCTTAAACATTTTAGAAACTTAAGTAAAATAAACTTAGGCCGAAATTAATTTAATTCATTTGTTGAAATATCAAACTAATGATTTTATAAAATATTATTAATAATAAGCAAAATATTCTAAGTTTGTATATTTGTGCTCAAAGTATGATTGCAGCAAACAAATAAAATGTTTGAAGTAGAAAATACAATAAAGTTTATTGAATATTATTAACAATTCATTACACCCAATTGCTTGACTTAGATCTGGTGTTTAAACTTCAGTCAATATTTCTTTTGCAGATTGAAATTCTTCACCATACTTTGAAAATAAATCTAAGGTTAAAATATAATTGGAGTATTAGGTCAATACAATATTTATTTGTAATCGTTTTAAATCATTTAATTAAGAAATTAACGATAACTTTAGTTATCAACGATTAAAACTTGACTGTCAGATTGCTGCACATTCTTTTATTTGAAGTTACATTCAGCGAATATTGTTTTAATTCGCCTATCTGCTGGTCTTTCTGTTTAAATATTTTGCATGTTAGTAATAGATTAGTCCATGATGGAACAGAACAACACCGTGGATATAAAGGAGCTTCTTTTCTACTATGAGGACAGTGTACACCAGTTGACTTCTAGCTTATTTATAGATTTAGTAGAGTTCTGCGCTGGTGCACTTCTGCTATTGGCACTTTGTAAAAGGTCGAAAGACTAACCTTCATGATGATCGAGGAGTAGGAGAATCTCACCAATTGGGAGAAGTAAAACCTGATTCGATGATAGAAAAGTCAACCGGTACCAAAAGCGCAGACATAAATTCGTAATTAAGCACGTAAATATTGTTAGAATCAGAGACGATAAAGCAAATGCAAGAAACACTAGGAGATGAGTGAGACACACAAACGATATAATGTTTGGGATATACATGTTACGATGAATCTCAGTCTACTGGTAATTACGCGGGACTCTGTGAAGAATAAAGGAGTCAATTAATAAACTACTCAACAAAAAAACGGCATGTTGCTTTAAAATAACTAATTCTAAGGTAACTATTTCTAAATTTAAAAATTATTATCATAAGCTTTTGATTTTAGAAAGAAAGGTGTGAATAAATACTTTAAATATTTATTTATTATTATTATTACTTAAGATATAGACAATAACTTTTAGCTATTATTATTAAAATTTTGTAAATCCATTTAAGTAAAATAATACTTTTGTATCTCACACGTCTAAGATTGATGGCAAACATATTTAAATTTTTTTTATAATCCTTTATCGTACAAATGGTGTGTTTTGCAATCATAATACTTAAATAAGTTTTGATAAATTTTTAAAAATCGTTTTCTGCGGAAACTGCAATTAAAATTTAAACTCGATAATTAATCATGTATCACAAAGAAAGGCATTCAAGCAAAAGGTAATTTTTCCTTTTTCTTTCGATCCTTTACTAAGATTAAGGCCAAAACATGTGAATAAATGTTTTTCTTTTATTTTTTTTTAAAGAAATAAATGTTGGTTTCTTTCCACATATTTTGACTTCATGTGATGTACTCGCAAGAATGACTGGTTTAAATCGGATTAGTTAAAATGCTGTTGTTAATGCCTAAACCATAAAATGAAATCCGAAAATATTCCATTTTACTTTAACATGAGCATCAAGATAGAGATGTGCTGCACAAATAATAATAATAATTTTTTTGTGTTGTATATTTAAAGATAATTAAATCAAATTAAAGAGAGGTTGTGCATTTAAATTGAGGGAAATATAAAATTTTACTTTAAAAGCTACAGAAATAAAAACAATTTCTCACAAACTAAAATCACTTTCCAAGCACTGAAATCAACTTTCAAATCGTACAAAATTATTTTCGTGCTGTGAGTTAAAATAATCATAAAAAACTAGTTCAAAAAATTAACTATATCGTATATTAAAACTGCAAATATCAAAGAAAGGAAGTCAAAAACTATAGCTAGATTTAAGCTTTCTTTAGTTTTTGAGGAAGAGGGTAGAAATTCGAAGTACAATTGAAGACCTCACGGCTTAGGGTTAGTACACATAGGACATGGCAATAGAGTGGCTCCTTTTCTGCAGAAATCATTTAGTGTAATAGTTTTTATTAATCCTAAAATCTGCAGCATTTAAAGTACAAATACAGGGTGCCCGCCGGGAAGGTATACTAATTTGTTTGTTTGTAATTTTTGATTAAAACAAAGAGAATGGATCTTATATTTTATTAAATGTCGGCAATTATGTATGGAATAAAATACTAGATAAATTTCCGCCTCTGTTAGCCTCGCAAATTCGAGCCTTCTTGAACACATTTTGCATTACATTCTCACACATATCACGCGGTATTTCAATAATTTTATTATGAATGTTTTGTTTGAGTTGCTCAATTGTTTCTAGTTTGTTCGCATAAACCTTTTTTTTAGACATCCCTACAAAAATAAGTCCGGAGCAGTCAAATCAGGCGACCGCATTGGCTATTCTCTTTATTCATATATCTCTCTTTATGATTAGGATTTCTTCATGAAAATCAGGGTTATAATGGGCGAGCTATAACATCCTATTAGCATATATTCGGGAGCGGAAATGGTCTTGTGGAGAAGCTCTTGTGTCATCTGAGTCTTAAATGGAAATAAATGCAAATCCTTTTGTAAAATTGTGGCCAAAGTTGTTCTTTGAAGACCAAGTTCCTAAGCACGGCGTCGAATTGAGGTTTATTGATACTTTTCAACACTTTTTGAGCAGCACTAATATTTTCAGTCGATCTTGCAATACGTTATGGTCAATGCTTGGACCTACCACCTACAGACCCCCTTTCCACGAAATCATTTACTATACTATAAATAGTGCGCTTTGTTGTTACTTTGTTTCTTTAAACAATTTCACTTAACTTTCTCATCGTCACACTAATCGATGACTGATTTTGATAAAATGTTTTAGCGGATAAATTTGCCACATGTCTACTTCACGACTATTAAATATGAACTGTCAAGACTAATGTGACTGCTGAAAAATGTTTTATCACAATGTATTTTGGTCATAATCCTGGAGTTAATGTCGACGTCGTTGACGGCGTCAAATGTCAAAAAAAAAGTTGAATCGTATGAAATTGTATGAGAGCAGTTAATCTCAACGCGTTGCAACGCCGTAAAAGTTCAATCTGTTTCAACTTTTTCGGCGTTGAAACGCCGTCAACGACGTCGACATTAACTCCAGGGTTAGAAAATTATCTTGTTATTCAAAATGTCAAAAGAATGCCTACATATTAAAAAAAAGCTCATTTTGCTCCTTGATAAGCATCCCTACGCTTTGCGATTTATGATTTAGTAAAAAAACAGCAATCGGCAGAAATAAATAAGACACCCTTTAAAAGCAACTTTCTTGAAGTAAACTAAAGCTATTTTTATAATAACTATAATCTGAATTACTCTATTAACAGATTAAATTTTAGCTTCCATTTCTTCCCCCAAAAATAACTAAAATACTGGTTGTGTGTGTGAAACGGTAGCAAAGTACTCTTATAGAAAAAAATTTTGACAGTTCTAAGATGAATTAAATTACATTAGCCCTGAACAAGGCGAATATATTATAAGGTAGTAGCGATGGCGAATTGGTTACTTTTCGCCGTAAGCCCGAATATCAAACTACATATAAAAAAAATTGTGTACAGATTTTTTATATATAGAGTTTGACAGTTAGACTACAGGTGAAAATCAATGAATTCGCCATCGCTACCACCTTATAATAGATTCGCCATGGCCCTGAATGCTAGTAGAATTTTTGAAACAAAGGGTTCTGTTATTTTATATTATAACATTAACATCGCGCGGAAAAGGGGATGCAAAAATTAATCCTGTTTTTAACTTTCTCAATGCTTGCGTTTATATCAATATTTTTGTATTCAATTACTAATTTTTCAAATACTGCTGCTTTTATAATTTTATTTTTATATTTATCACTTTATACATCCCATTTTGTTCTTTCCTAATAACTTAGATGTTTACAGCTTGCTTGTTGTCAATGTACTAAACACATAAAATAATGAAACAGCGATACAAACAATGCAATCTGTTTCAATGCAACCAAAAAACAACAAAACGTTTTGATGTTAATGAATTCAGACGACGTGCGTGAACTCACAATGCAAGATCGACATGCGACATACCGAGATATAGAGACATCCTTGGACAATTCTTCCACCAGCATACATTCGATACTGCATGAACACCTGGCCGTTAAAAAGGTTTGCTCTCGTTGGATCCCGCACAATTTGAAAGTCGCTCAAAAAAAGGCTGGTGTCGATTGGTGCAAAGAAATGTTGCAAAAATACGATTGCGGTGCTTCAAAAGACGTTTATAAGATCGCCACAGGTGACGAATCATGGATCTATCCGTATGAGCCCGAAACGAAACAACAATCGACCGTGTGGGTCTTCAAAGACGAGCAAAATCCAACGAAAGTTGTTCGTGGAAGAAGCACTTCGAAGCAAATGGTCGCCTGTTTCTTTGGCAAAACTGGTCATGTGGCGACTCTTCCGCTTGAGCAACGTAGGACGGTCACTTCTGAGTGGTACACTACAATTTGTTTGCCTGAAGTCATCGGAGAAATTCGAAAAACCAACAAGAGGAGACGAATCGTTTTTCACCATGACAATGCGAGCTCTCACACATCGGCTCAAACCAGAGCGTTTTTGACCGGCTAAAACGTCGAATTAATGGGTTATCCGCCGTACAGCCCTGACTTGGCACCTAATGACTTCTTCTTGTTTCCGCACATAAAAAAAAATGCGTGGACAACGATTTTCGTCGCCAGAAGAAGCTGTTGAAGTGTTCAAAAACCATGTTTTAGAGGTGTCTTAATCGGAGTGGAAAAAGTGCTTCGACAACTGGTTTGAGCGCATGCAAAAGTGTATAAATCATGCTGGAGAATACTTTGAAAACAATAGAACCATTTTTGATTATAAATATTCGCATTTTCACTATTAGGCGGGAAATATATAGAGCAGCCCTCGTAAAATTGAAAAATATTTAGTGTTCCCTTTTTAAAGCATTCGCTTTTCTTTTAATTTTTATTTCTATTTTCCATTTCATTTTTATTGTTCATTTGTGATGTTGATTGTTTGGTGGTTTTACAAAAGCATTATTTTCAAAACAAGAGCATAAAAAAATACAAACAAAAGATTATCGTAAAAAACAGAATAAAATGCAAAGCAAAGTGGGTTGATATATTGCCAATTACTTTCAGTTATAATACTTATGATAGAACGTAAAAACAAAAAATATATTTTTTTCTTCTTTGTCTCTTTTTCATTCATTTAAATTAAAACAAAAAACGAATCAACTTCAGTTTTGAGTTGTCTTTCTTCAAAAGTTTAAAAATTTATCTACATGATATCAACCAAAAAAAAAAAGATAATAAATTTATCTTTCCCATATTCTTAATTAATTTATTACTAAAAACCCATAAACATAAACAAAATATTAACAATGACAATCACAACAAGAAAGAAGAACAATTTTACAGCATAAAATATGTACCTGGCCTGACCGACAATAATAACATAAAAAACATAATAAACAAAAGTACCATTAACATGGCATATAAACCAAACAGAACATTAAGTACTATTTTAACAAATACAAAAACCCCAATCGACAAATTACAACAAAATAATGTAGTATATGAAATCCCATGCAAAGGTAATAATAACAACAGCTGTAATCTTGTTTACATTGGTACAACAAAAAGAAGTTTGGAAACGAGAATGTATGAACACAAAGCAGACATAAATAAAAACAAAGAAAGCACTGCATTATCAAAGCACATAACACAAACAAAACATGTACCAGATTTTGACAACATAAAAATATTAAACAAGGAAAGTAATGAAAGAAAACGATACACAACAGAAAGTTTACGAATACAAGAAAAAATAAACACAACTATGAACAAAAAGGAAGATACAGACAATTTAAGCGCGATATACAGTGTTGTCATTAGAAACAAATAAAATCTAAAAAAATTTTCGTTAAAGTTTAAAAATCGGGAACAATAACTATCTAAAATCATTAAAATCATGTCTACATTATAAGTAAAATGTAAGTTTTTACCATATGTTAAGATAATAATTGTAATATACTGATGTTTTTTAAATAAATGTTAAAAAATAGACAAATCCCCTGAAGAAGTGAACAAAAAATTCACGAAACGTCGGGAGAAAATATGTAATAAAAAATGCATTTTTATTGACATGGAGAATGTTAGGCCCAACAAGCTTAAAATTGAAACAAAAAAAAAAAAGATAATAAATTTAGTTGTAAAAAATCCGCTAATCAAATTATTTAAATTAACAAAAAAAGATGCTTTTAATAAGAGCCTTTATACTGCTTTTATTCTGGGTCATGCGTCATATGAGCAATTTCAATTTAATTATTTGCATATGAATCATACGCCCAAGTCTCACCAGTGCACACTGGGTAATTTCAGCCAAAGTTTTACACTGATATGGCTGATATTTGGAATTGAGTTTTATAATAGTATAGGATTTTAAGGTTGCCACGATTAAATTAAAAAAAAACTAAATATCTCGAGAACAAACGGATACAGGTTTTCTTAAACATGATAAAACAAATTAGTTTCTAAAATGAAGGTACGTGGTTGCCAATTTTGGTTTTGTTTGGAAAAATCCTTAATTTTGGTATGGGCCTCAACAATAAATTTTTTAAAAAAGTTTGAACTTTTTGCTTGAAAAAAGACAAATCTTGTTTTTTCAGAATTCTTTTCTTAACGCTTTTCATCAAGAAAAAAAAAACGGAACTTTATCAAAAGCTAAGGTGAAGTTATATATATATATATATATATATATATATATATATATATATATACATAAATTATATATATATATTATATTATATATATATATATATATATATATATATATATATATATATATATATATATGTTTGGATGCGACTCCATACTTGTAGATATTTAATAAAATAAAATATTCACTTTATTGTTTGTATTATGATCAGAGTTCAGAAAGTACACTCATCGAACACACAATGTTCTGTTCAAAACCAACCCGAACATATTTTTCTTTTCATAACAATCATGTGTGTTACTAAATTTTTAAATTTTCCGAACACAACCACGAAGGTGTTCTATTAAAATATTTTTTTGCGCACTCGAACGCGAATGTTCCACTAAAGCCATTGTTTGCGAACGCGTGCTCTACTTTTAGCACGCGTTCTGAAAAAAAAATTCATTGAGAAAGTAAAATAACTTCGTGGTTGAAAAAAGAGCACAATGAAAAAGTAAAATAATTTGGTGGTTGAAAAAAGTGCACAATGAAAAAGTAAAATAATTTCGTGGTTGAAAAAAGTGCACAATGAAAAAGTAAAATAATTTGGTGGTTGAAAAAAGTGCACAATGAAAAAGTAAAATAACTTCGTGGTTGAAAAAAGTGCACAATGAAAAAGTAAAATAACTTGGTGGTTGAAAAAATAGTACATTGAAAATAACTTCGAAGTTAAAAGAAGACTACATTGGAAAATGAAAATAACTTGGTGGTTGAAAAAAAAGAACACGGTAAAATTAAAATAACTTCGTGGTTGAAAAAAAGAAGCAAAAATATATGCGTGTACGGACGGCAAATATAATAACATTTTTAATTGAAGGTTTTTTTAGTTAAAATTTAAGTATACCATTGCAGATTGTTTTTGAATATTGGTAAGTAGTAGAGTTCCTTGCAAATTCAATAAAATAATGTGCAATAAGTGGTGTTATATTAAGTTAGGATTATTGCAATTATACCTAAGGAAGTAGATGTGTTTTGCTTATGTTTTAGGTAGGGGAATGTTTAGTTGTGAATTTTTTATTGTTTTATTACTTCTTAATTTATGGTAAAACACCAAATTATTGGTACTAAGAACAAGACTATAGAATTCGTGGTAAAAATTAATTTTTCTTTTTAACATTGCAAAATGCAAAAAATTTAGATTTTCTACCTTTTTCTCATAAATCTGTATGTAAAATAAATATAAATGTTTAATATACCAGAACAACAAATAATACATATAAGGATATACATATATAATAAAGCAAATTTTCATTCATGTTCAGTGTGAAAATATTTATCCTGGCCTAAAGTGTTATTTTTTGTGACGTGTAAAAAGCAATGGCAAACAATAAACGAAAAAAGTTTTGTTTTGAAAAATTCGCAACTTGTAATAAAGAAACAGACAAATTTACGTGTCTCGTTGAAACCTGTAGAAAAGAACTAAGTGCAAAAAATAATTCAAATCTTAAACGTCATTAAAAATTACCACATAACATTGTTATTGATAGCCTTTGGAAGTGCCTCTTCTTGCAATGTTAACAAGCAAAATTCATTTTTACCATGAATTCTATAGTCTTGTTCTTAGTACCAATAATTTGGTGTTTTACCATCAATTAAGTAGTAATAAAACAATAAAAAATTCACAACTAAACATTCCCCTACCTAAAACATAAGCAAAACACATCTACCGTTTAAAAACAAAAACAACACAATCTGTAATGAAGATAACAATAACAAATTCACAAGTAAAACTCCGTACCTAAAACATTAGCAAAACGCATTTACCATTAAACAACAAAAAATAAGGCAAGCATCAATGAAGAGAGTAATAAAACAATAACAAATACACTACTAAACATATCATACCTAAATTATAAGCAAAGCACATCTACTGCTTTAAAAAACCACAACAACAAATAACACATGCAAATTAAAGCAGAAAAACAATTGGACAATCAAAAAAACCCAAATGAAAGTAATTATTTTATGCTAATAGTAAACATAAAAAATTCCTTCCTTAGGTATAATTGCAATAATCCTAACTTAATATAACACCACTTATTGCACATTATTTTATTGAATTTGCAAGGAACTCTACTACTTACCAATATTCAAAAACAATCTGCAATGGTATACTTAAATTTTAACTAAAAAAACCTTCAATTAAAAATGTTATTATATTTGCCGTCCGTACACGCATATATTTTTGCTTCTTTTTTTCAACCACGAAGTTATTTTAATTTTACCGTGTTCTTTTTTTTCAACCACCAAGTTATTTTCATTTTCCAATGTAGTCTTCTTTTAACTTCGAAGTTATTTTCAATGTACTATTTTTTCAACCACCAAGTTATTTTACTTTTTCATTGTGCACTTTTTTCAACCACGAAGTTATTTTACTTTTTCATTGTGCACTTTTTTCAACCACCAAATTATTTTACTTTTTCATTGTGCACTTTTTTCAACCACGAAATTATTTTACTTTTTCATTGTGCGCTTTTTTCAACCACGAAATTATTTTACTTTTTCATTGTGCTATTTTTTCAACCACGAAGTTATTTTACTTTCTCAATGAATTTTTTTTTTCGGAACGCGTGCTAAAAGTAGAGCACGCGTTCGCAAACAATAGCTTTAGTGGAACATTCGCGTTCGAGTGCGCAAAAAAATATTTTGATAGAACACCTTCGTGGTTGTGTTCGGAAAATTTAAAAATTTAGTAACACACATAATTGTTATGAAAACAAAAAAAAATGTTCGGGTTGGTTTTAGTTGTTTGTTTTTAATTTATGTTCGAGAATTTTGTACAGTGAGTGTACTTTTCTGAACTCTGATTATGATAGAACGAAAAAGTGTGTTGTATAATCGGCAAAGAAAAATGCTTCACACGTACAACAGAAACTTGTTCTGCGCAGACTTTATATGTTTTTACTGTTTTAGTAAAGACAAAAAACATTTGCATTATTATTCTTTCGTTAGCCACCAAAACTTGAAAATGTTCAACAAGTGTAGCACTCAAAATGTTATTTAGAAATTTGTATTAAGCACATAATGTTTTGAGTTACAACACCATCTAATAACAAGTAAGAGCGCAATATTCGGTAATGCCGAATTTTATATACCCTTCACCATGTTTGTAAATCTAGTATAGTGAAGTAACTCTTTTAAATAAACCCAATATTGGGGTGACAAAGAATTAAAAAGTAAGAAAAGAAATTAAGTACCACATATAATAAGTTTACATTAAAATGTCACCGGCCCTTAATAGGTTAATCCTTTTTAAAACGATTTTAGTATTTCCTGAAAGATCTCTTTAAAGCTTTTAAATGATACCTATTGTTCGGAATATGTGCGAGCGCCTACTTTTTTTAATTAATGATTTTTCTTATTTTTTATATTCGTTTTTTATTGGAGTAACTTCATTGTTGCAAATGACTATGTCTAATTATTGACGCATTTAAATTTTTCTCTAGCTCATCTAGTGCCTTGGCAAAGTTGATTTCAACCCGAATACAGCCGGACAGATGGACATCGCTTAATCGACATTGCTATGCATACGAACTAAATATTGTAGAAATTGCTATCGGAACGAAAAACCGATACCCTTTTGTGGTGAAGGGTATAGAAACGAATATTTAATAAAATTAATGTCTGTTTGTAAACTGATATCAACCACACTAACGATACATCATTAATTACAAACACAACATTCTGATGATATTGCTGGACAGAGAAAAGAAATTCATTATAAGAACCGAATTTGTTGCCAATCGAATTTTGTCGGTTGTGTGTATTATCTTGAATTTGGTTATAGTAACTGAATAAATATAGCAGTCACAACTATTTTAAAGAATGATTCTTTGGTGATTATAAAATATTATTGTGAATTAAACAAGATAAAATAATTTTTTAATATTTGCTTTTATTTTAATAATAAATTATAGGAATAAGATTATACATTATAAATTTCATAATTCGAACCATTGAATACAGCTTTCTTCTTCCTTAACATCATGATTTCTTCTTTTCCACATAGTTTCTTCAACTTTTTATCCCATACCGCACGTTTTGCGCTGCAAAATAAATTAGATATTATAAAATTACTTTTATGTATAAATGTCTTTCTAAGATAATTTTGAAATTATTAATAATAAAAATCAAATTATTATATTAATAATTGAATTTTTAACGTATGAAGCGAATTGTTCCCAATCTTTTATCTGTGTGTGGCATTAATTTAACACTTGTTGAAATTTTAAAACTGTAAAAATCTTTATATGGACAAGAGTGTAAATTATTGGCAATATTGATTTGAAGATTCTTTAAATATATAAAATAATCACAAAAAATGACGCTAAACACAAAGAAATTTGCTTTCTCATAATTTAAGATGTTTTATAACAAAATAAAAAATTTAAGACAACTTTAAAAAAATCGTAAATATTTGGTACTACTAAATAAATGGCTGTAGTTGTTGCCCTTTTTTCATATTACAAACTTAGTTAAAAATGTTAAAAGTAAACGAAAAATTCACTGATTAAAGTCTCTCTTTAGAGCTCTTTTTAAAAATGTAACGTTAGAGTGTGTAGATAATTGGTATAATGTAATCATAATTGCTCTTGTTTAGATTCATTAAAGGATAGAAAAGGGTCTGTTTATTAACCGATTTTGAACTTTGATTTATTATCTATTTTAAAAAATCATTAATTGTTACATGTCACGCTCATCAGTTTTAGTCCTGTTCTGTAGCTTTTTTTATTTTAATTAGGTTTATTCTTCTTTTACCATAAAAACCGAAATGTCAATAAGGTGTCTTACAGTTACAACAGAAATAGATGTTCTATTTTGGTTTTGTTTTTCTTTTTTTTTTATCATTTGAATTATGTTTGGTTTGACGTTTCCCATTTAAAACTTTATATGCCCGATATTTATTATCTCTCATATTCATAAAAAATAAAATAACTTTGATATGCGTTTTATACCAAATTTTGTTCTAAAATAAATTTCAAATCTATGTATTTTAATATTTTATGAACACGACAGTATAAAATTACATTATGTTTGAAAAATTATTTATTCGCAAGCAACAACTTCTCATTTTCTTTAAATTTTTATATTTTTTAGGGAAGATGTTCTTTATGATTTATATTTATTTTTATCTTTACTTTGTGTAAACTTTAACACTTTGGGTTTGAAAGGTTTTAGTAGCCAGAGTGAGGAAAAAACTAATTTCATTATGTAAATAAACCTTAACTTTACAAATTTATTTAAACCAATAGAGAAGTGGTTTACAGCCAACTGAGCAGGTCAATGGTGTAACTTATTTGATAATTTTCGTTTTGATGTTTGTTAAATATTTCTTCTTTTGCGTCTGTTAAATATTTCGCAGTTTTTTAGCCTTTAAGGCTAACAGTTAGCACGAATTTACGAATTTAAAGCAACATATTGAAACAGTAAATACAAATATGTATCAACTGTGCCGTTGTCACTTAAACGCTATTTTTTCCACTAAACTTTAATAATTTGATTATAAGTTTCCAAATAAAATTTTCATAGTAACATTCAATTGTTTCTTATTTATAACAAAATATGTAGTTTTTTATTATTCAATAAAAATACAACAATTCATTAAAGTCACTAAAGCGGAAAAATAGTATTAAAACTTTTTAAATATATCTATAATAAATAAATAATAAAAATAAAATATATCTATAAATAATAAATATATTTATAGTTACGTACTTCGTTGTAAATAAAATTTCTAAACTAAAATATTTGGGCGATACGAGGGCTGCTATATATATTTCTGGCCTGGCAACACTGAGTGCTGCCAAGTGCAATCTGAAATTTCCATTGAAAAGTTCGTCATTTTTAAGCATAATTGTACTCAAAACGTTTTGACGTACGACTATTATTTGTGTTGTTTACAGTGACTTGAAAAAATTAATTTAGAAAAAAATGGAATTAACTCGTGAACATTTTCGTGCCATAATTTTTCACAACTTTTGACGTGGATTATCACGACAAGAGTGCATTGATGAACTTAAATCTTTGTATGGCGATGAAGCACCATCCTATAGCACTGTGAAAAATTGGTATAATGAATTTAATCGTGGCCGAAGTTCGCTCAAAGACGTATTCCGTGAAGGTCGTCCAAAAACGGCTGTTGTGCCAGAGAACATTGATGCCGTGCGTGAACTCACAATGCCCGAAACGAAACAACAATCGACCGTCAAAGACTACCAAATTCAACGAAAGTTGTTCGTGGAAGAAGCACTTCGAAGCAAATGGTCGCCTGTTTCTTCGGCAAAACTGGTCATGTGGCGACTGTTCCGCTTGAGGAACGTAGGACGGTCGCTTCTGCGTGGTACACTACAATTTGTTTGCCTGAAGTCATCGGAGAAATTCGAAAAACCAACAAGAGAAGACGAATCATTGTTCACTATGACAATGCGAGCTCTCACACATCGGCTCAAACCAGAGCGTTTTTGACCGGCTAAAACGTCGAATAAATGGGTCATCCGCCGTACAGCCCTGACTTGGCACCTAATGACTTCTTCTTGTTTCCGCACATCAAGAAAAAAATGCGTGGTCAACGATTTTCTTCGCCAGAAGAAGCTGTTGAAGTGTTCAAAAACAATGTTTTAGAGGTTTCTCAATCGGAGTGGAAAAAGTGCTTCGACAACTGGTTTGAGCGCATGTAAAAATGTATAAATCATGCTGGAGAATACTTTGGAATTATAAATATTCGCATTTTCACTATTAGGCCAGAAATATATAGAGTAGCCCTCGTAAAAATCCATTAATTTTATTGTATTAATTTTTATTTATTTTGATCTTTTAATATTTTTTCCCTCTCATTTACTAAAACGTTTATAACAGAATCAAAAGAATTTGCAATAAATTTTACAATAAATGTGAGAAGAAATAGTATAACTTCTGTAGTTGAAAAAACTGTTGTGAAGTATTTTTTATGGATCTTATCAAATAAGAAATATTTTTATGTTAAAAATACTCGTAGTTCTTAACTTAACTTAATAATCGACTGAACTATCAGATAAAGGACCACATGAACAAGGTTTATATTTTTAAATCAACATTTTGTACACATTTGGGTTCTTTTCCAAAAAAAATCGAATATATTAATTAAAATTATGTTCTGTTGAAAACATGTCGCATGAAAAAGTGTAAAATATGTTGCATATTGTACCCTTAATTTTGTAAAAGGAGAAGTGTGCTACAGTTTTTTATAAATAAATAATTCTTACTGTAGATAAGTAATGATTAGTTTTGTTGTTGAACATAGTGTTATAGGGCTTCATGTTTGAAACTATAATTAAACATTACTGATAAACATATATATATACGTAATCAAACAATGCAATAACAGGTTTTAATATCTGTAGCAACTTTTCAGGATTTAAAACATTTATCTGTAGATAATTTATTTTAAAAAAACTGACAACAAAACAGATTTCAGCCATCTGTCTACAACGGTTCAAAAATTTAGTCACATGTATCAAGTTACATTTACTACTGGGACACCCCTTGAATTTCCAAATCTAAATTTTATACTTATTCTTATAGCGGACTTAACAATACAGTTTCTCTGAAAATTTAAACTATCTGTCTTCAACTGTTCAACAGATTGGCCATATACAGTAAACTACATTAATTTTCAAATTAAATAGTATAATTGGTATTATAGCAGACAAAGCAATACACCTTCCTTATAAATTTCAGCTGTCTACATATATAACGGTTCAAAAGTTTGGCCGCATACATCAAATGACATTAACATCTTCAATTTCCAAATCAGAATAATAAATAATAATATATAATATTTTTTATATTCCTACTTGTTATTATAACGGCTGATTTAGTCGACATCCCGTCCAATTTTCGAGCGTTTGTCTGTAACGGTTCAAAAGATACGCCCATATACGTCACCTATGGGGACATCCTTAAATTTTTAGAATTATTTTTGTATTTCTTTGTGTTATTAGGAGCTACAGTGATACGATTTTTTTTTTAATTTTAAAGTGCCACCGTCTGCAGTTCATAATACACTTAAGAAACATGTTTGTTGTATGGGTACACCCTTTAATTATTAAGATTATGAACTGGCCAATCTCTAAGCATAAGATTACAAATTACACAAAAAATTCAAAATCGGTAAGGAAATGTCTGAGTTCTGCAGGCACAAACATTAAAAAAAACAACATTTAGACGAATTTATAACTTTCTTTTTTTAAGTCGGTTAGAAAAAAAACGCCATAACTCTCATCACAACTTATTTAAATAATTTATTTAAGTCTTTTAGATTGACAATATAAATTTTTTTTGGAAATATAAAAAAATATGCAACTAAGTTTACGATCGTAAACTTTTGTAGCTGTTAAATTTGAATGAATTAAAAAAATACTATTTTTATTTTATTAAGCAGCAAAAAACTTTCATTTCATGATGTGACGATTAAAAGCCAATCAAGTATAAATTTATGGCAAAAAATTTATGGTGTAAAAAGTTTATAAAAAAAATATACGAATTAAGAAAGTGCGACTTGATATTTAATTAAAAATTTTTATACAAATTTTTATTTCAAAATTGGCGACAAAAATTAATCAAAAATATAAATATTGTATATTTATATTAAATGCCATATTCATGAAATATTAAAATGGATTTGAAATGTATCTTAGGACAAATTTGTAATGAAAGTATGTCATAAAACACATTTCAAACTTATTTTATTTTTTATGAAGACCACAGTTAAAGTTTTATTTTATTGCTATAAATATATATTGTAGAGCTTCTATAAAAGTAGCAGCGAAAGAAGACAAAAACATTAAATATTTCTTTGCAATGGACTAAACGATTTATAAAGTTTTTAAAAAGAAAATTATTTTCACTGACTCAAATATTATTAATCGAGTTCTTAATAAAAAAAAATAATTAGTTCACTTTTTAGTATACTAAATAAATAAAAAATTAAAGGCTTGTTCACTTTTTAATTTGCAACAGATAAAATGTTGACGCTTATAGAATGAATAATAAATTCAACTTAAACTACTCCTTGCGGACAGAAAACCCATTGAATGTGTAAAGCGACTAGAAACCACAAGTTATAACAATATAACAAAAAAAAATTAATCAAAGCAAAATAGACAATTTGTAGATAAGCTTAGGTTTACAATTCTTTGCGGGTATGGGTATCGGTGTGGATCAATCAGAAAAATGTTTAACCAACACTTAAGAGAAACTTTTTGCGGTGTTGGTTAAATTTGTTTTTATGTGTGCGTTGTTGTTAAACATTATATAAGATATTTTTGCAGCTGCGTAAATCCAATAAATCTTTTACCTTGACAATATGCTTTAATAGCTGTTTAGGGTTTTAGCTATAATTATTAGACATGCTTGGTTCCTTCAAAATCTTATACTCTAACAGCAAAAAAAATCATGATAGTATGACAAAATATACGACATAACAAATTTTTTATTACAAAATCTTGTTCATATTTTTTTCTTCTTAATAATTTAGAAATTAAAATATACGTGAACACAAACCGAATTAAGATTATTTATTTGTTCAGTCCAATTAAAAATTAAAATGCAGTGCGAGTTTTTTTCACTTTCCCTTTACTCCCATTATAAATTTTCCCTCTTTTTATTGATTGCGGAAAGTAATAACAAGTCGGGGAAAAAAGGAGGTATTATGAATTATAAAAGAAAAGTAATATGTAAATTAACATAATTCTTGCAAAAAAAACCGATTTCAAAACAGATTTCATCTGTCTGTCTATAATGGTTTAAAAGTACGGCCACATACATCAAATTACATTAGCGATTGCGACACCCTTATATTCCATCTCCAAACTTTATATTTACTATACATAGCAGACTTTGCACTACAGCTCCTTGTTTACTTCAACCGTCTGTTCACAACTGTTTATCAGTTTGTAAATATACATCAAATTACAACAACTATATGGGCACCGTTAATACTTGTTGCTATAACGTTTATTACAATCGGTATCCTGTCCAAGTTGCAATATTTCGTCTACAATGGTTCAAAAGAAAGGCCCATATGTGTCAATTTACGTCGCCTATGGGTACACCCTTTAATTTTTAGGTTTATTTTTGTATTAATTTTTGACGTTGGTATCAATTGAGATACGCAGTTTTTTTTTAACTTTGAAGTAACTGAGTTCTATGGGTACAAACATAAAAAAGCTGCATTCAGTCGAATTGATAACCACCTTCTTCTTTTGAAGTCGGTTTAAAAGTTGGTATTTTTAACCCAAATTGAAGTTAAAAACAAAATTAAAATATTTGCGGGTTATCTATGAAACGGAAACAAACTTTTTCTCTTCCAAGTAACACAAAAATATATTTTTATTTCTTGACAAAGCATAAATCCTTTTTGTTTTATTTTTCAACCTTTCACCGCACTTGAGTTTAAAGTATTGTTGACTTGGCTAATCCTGTTCCTTTCTTCTTTTTGATTTTGCTTGTGCTTTTATGGTGTTTTTATCCTTCTCAGGACAAACTTTTAAAGCAAAGAAATTATTGGGTTTTTTTAAGTTGCCTTTATTTTGTTGAATGAGGTTAAGATACTTATTTTAATGTTTTTAAAAGAAAGAAAAGGAATTTTAAATTGTTAAAAAACTACTATTTAAACTACTTCAAACAAAATTTTGTTGTAAATGTTTTTATCAAAAACAATATGTAAATATGAGGAGATAAATTTAGAAGTAGATTAAGGATTTTAAGTTGTTTATTAAAATAAAATATTTAAAACTATTTGTACCCTGCTCTTCTGGAATATTGAGACAAATATTCAATATTTATTTTATGAACTCAATTTTCATTTACAATTTTAGTTAATACCAAATTTTACATCTGCCAACCTTGGCAGCAATATCGTGTTCATTGTCTTTAATTAAACCTTGTGCTATTAAAACCAGGACTTAATAAATTTACTTTCTTAATCTGGAACTGCAACTGATGGTAATTAGAAATCTAAAGGCTGCAGAATATTAGCATCTCTCCTTATTTATATATAATCATTCACCCATCTTAACTCATAGTTTCAATACATAATTTTAGTTATCTAAATCTAAAAAAAAACTTTGTCTCAAATAGTTAAATAAACTTAAACCATTAATTTATAATATAAATTCTAAGATTAAAAATCAGGAACACGAAAGACTTAAAAATTACCACACTTCATAAAAATTGCACAAGAAAACCGAACTTTTGTTTATTAAGATTATAAAACAAACGAAAATTTGTCACAAATCTAGAATTATTTTTCACTAATGTGACTTTCCAGCTAAAAATAAGACATTACCTTAAAAAGACTTGCCTTATAATGTCTTACTTCTGTGATAACCATATTTTGTTACTCGCTTACAAATATGTTTTGTATTAGATCGGAAATAAAGAAAGTATTTATTAAAATAGTTCTTTAAGTTAAAAGAGAATACCTTAAAATACGTTCTAATGATCATCAATATTTCTTACAATAATCAATTTAATCAATTCTCAGTAATTGATTTTAAAAGTCTCATGCCTTATTAAAAATCATTAGGTTGGTAATCTAGTTGGGAAGTCCTTCTGTCAAAATGATGCATTTTACACTCGATTACCTTTTTAAAAAATTTTTGCTGGGTTGTCATTATGTTACTTTTGTAGGGTTCATCGCAAACTATACTGATGAGTTCTACAAAGTTACTCCAATTTTTATTAAAAAAAAAAAATTAAAGCCATGAACTTAAGCCGAATTAAACGTATTCATTTAGCCAATGTTGTGTAATTTTTATTACAGTTTATAATATTCTAATGGTCCAGCTTTTAGAATTCTCTGCTCTTAAAATTTTATTTCATACTTTAAAAAAGTATCTTATTTTATATAATTTTTCAAAAATTTTGTCAACTCTTGGTAACATTTTCATTATATTTTCCCATTTTGTTATTTTCATAAATATGTTTTCTCCTTTGTATATTTTGTTAACGCGTCATATAAAAAGCCAATTTTTTTTATATCTTTAAAGGTTACAGTTTTTATCTGTCATTCTCGTTTTCATTCTAAGCGACTTCCTCGCCGTTTTTGCTTTTTTTTTACTTTATAAATTTGAACTAAATATTAACGACTCTCTGAAGCGTAATAAGTTGAAAAAAAAAACAATCCTAATTAAAAGCTTGACACAATTAAGTAAAATTATTTAATAAAATTTATTTAAAAAAAAATGCAATGTTAAATATGTATTATGTCATCATAAGACACTTAAAATTTAATGAAATATTTTCAAAGAACTGTTTTTTATTTTAGTGCGAAATTTAGATTGGTGTTATATATATTATCTTCCTGATTAAAAATAAGTGCGTAAGTATGTAATAAAGTGATTTTCATAAAATACGACTGAAAACAAACCGTATTCTATTCGTATTTGGTTAATCTCGGTTTGTTACATTTATGTCACATTGCACTGTATTGTGTTTTTTTTTTCTTTTTTTTTGGTTGCCTAGATGTAAATAAACAAAAATTAGCATTTCTGGAGGAAAGTGATGATGGACTTGATTTTGACGATGATAATGTGGCTGATCCTGAATATTTTGTAGAGAAAGAAGACTCCATTCGAAGATGTTGCTCATGATCCTGAATATTCTGTAGATGTACAAGACTCCCTTTTTGAAGACGTTGCGCCAGTTATTGACGATATAATAGAATGTGTAGAAAATGTTATCACAGAATCTCCAACCTCAGTCATTCTACCAAAACAAGCAGCAGAACGTATGCAATACCAACAGAAGCAGTATGCGAACATTCTTTGTTTATTCTGATATTTGAGATATTTTTAACTATGAGAAATATTAATAAAATTTATTATCCTTAGTAAATATAATTAATTAATGAAAATGTCCCCTTTAAAAATGGGTCCAAAATATAATTTTTTCTGTTAAAGCTTAAAAAAAATTATTGGCTTTTAGGGATCACGTATCATACATCATTAATAAATGTAACGTACTTCTAAGAACCCTTTATCCTTTAATAAACAAAAACTCAACTTTAATCGTTAGCAATAAAATTGAAATTTTCATACAATCTGTATGAAAGTATTTTAAGTAGGTTTTAAGTTTTTATCATAACACAAAAAAAATGTCAAAAGATTATTCAAAATTTTCTCCTTAACTTAAATACTATCTGCCATATTCATAGAAAATAAAATAACTGTGAAATGTGTTTTATGACAAATTTTTCATACAATTTTGTCCTAAAATATATTTCAAATCTATTTTGATTTTCTATGAATACGGCAGTATATAATTAATTAATACACTGTGAAACAAAATTTTATAATTAAGTAGAAAAAGCTCTTTGTATGTACCATATACTATTGTAAGTATACCTTGTAAATATCATCTAATGCAATAAATAAATAAAAATAAAAAAAAATTTGTTATTGTGTGTAATATTCTTATTAAATTACTAATAAAACCACAATTTATTGACTATCGCTTTGTTTGTCGACATTTACATTCATATATTCAAATAGTAAAATAAACAAAAATTCTACATACATAACTCATACAAGTGTCACATAATGTGTCGACATACAGTCATTTGTTTGTAATAATGTAAATTAAACTATTCATATCTATACAAATATACACATGTAAATAATTTACTTTGTTTATTAATTAATTTCTTTGTAAACAAATTTGATTAATATTAGGTTTATAATTTTACGTGATCAGAACAAGAAATTTGAATTCTTCATACAATTAGTGTGATACATTGAAATTCTTTGGGAATTATAATTATCAACACATTGCAGAAATGTATTTTATTATTCAATTTTAAATACATCCAATGTTAATTATTTATACATCTATAGTGACATATTTCAAATGAGTGTAAATGGAAAAATGTCATTGAATGCAATAGACTTTTGTTTATGTAAAATATTGAGGTGAAAAATTTATATGAATACGCGGAGAAAATATATGGCTGTGGTATAATTAAAGATATCATATTTTGTTCCCTGCAACAATATATGATTGCGCTGAAAAAATTATAATTAATTTTTAGCAATACTCTTGCCACTGTAAACAAATTATTGTTAACGTGTAATCATTACACGTTAACATATATGCTATACGTCGTTCTAATTTTTTTTCAATTTCTTGTTCATCAAAAGCTGGTATAAAAAAAACACAAATTCAAGTTTGGCATGTTGTAGTTAAATGAATCCCGACTAGCTCGATCAGGTTGGTAAGTTTCAAATAAAACCAAGAGTTCAGTTGAAATTTCTGATGACATTTCTTTCCAGGACTATTGTTTGCTTTAAATTACCACATTTCAAACACTTAACTGCATGTCTAGCTATTAATGTGTCACCATTAAAAATTGTAAAGATATTCCAAATTAATATGTCATTTATAATCATCATAACAAATTGTTGATAACACAACAAATGAATTAAATTATTTTCGGCTTGAGTATATTTTTATTTTAGTTTACAAAAATTTTAAGAAAAAAAATTTTATTTATAAATGTGCGTAGCCCATCCCGATGGTTGGCAGAGAACAACGAAGAATGGGTTGTGTGTTGTCGTGTTCTTATTTACATAATTACTTTGTCAAATAGGTGAAGGTTACATTGTAAACAATTCAAGGTAGAAAGATGCGAAGAATGCTGATGACGGTTATAACGAATATGCTACATTACATTTTGCTATTTTCTTTTTTATTTTTGAAACTTAAATAAAATAAACTTATGCGAAATTAATTTAATTCATTTGTTGAAATATCAAACAGATAACCTATTGATTTTATAAAATATTATTAATAATAAAAAATATGCTAAGTGTGGTTATTTGTACTCAAAATATGAAGTGAAAATAAAGTGTTTGGACTAGAAAATGCAATAAACTTTAGTAAACATTCTGAAAAATTTATTACACCCAGTTGCTTGATTTAGATCTGGTAATTAAACTTCAGTCAATATTTTTTTGAGATTGAAATACTTTACCGTACTTGAAAAATAAGTCATAAAATATTATTGGAATATTAGGTCAATGCAATATTATTTGGAATCGTCTTTAATCATTTAATAGAGCAATTAAGGGTAATCAACGATTCTTTTATTTGTAGTTGCATTCGGCAACAGATTGTTGTAAATTGCCTAACTGCTGGTCATTCTGGTTAAATATTTTGCGTGTTTGTAATTGATTAGTCCATGATGGAACAACACAACGCCGTGAATATAAAGGAGCTTCTTTTCTGCTATGAGGACAGTGCACACCAGTTGACTTCTAAAAAAGATTTATTTGTATAATTAGAGTTCTGCACTGGTGCACTTCTGCTATTAAATTTACAGACAATATTCACGGGTCTGAACTGAAAGATGCATAAGGTCACTTTGTAAAAGGTTGAAAGATTAATTTTGATGATGATCGCGAATCTATCCAATTGGTAGTAGAAACGTCAACTTGTACCAAAAGCGTAGACTTAAATTCGGAACCAAGCACATATAACATGCAAGCAAACGAGACGAAATTCAATTGCGAGAAACACAAGGAGATGCCTACAGGGACCAAGACAGCATCATGCATCGTATGCGGATATCTTTGGGGAGATAGCATTAGGGCGAAAAACACAAGCAGAATAGTATTTTGGATGTAAATGTCACGAAGAATTTCAGTCTACTACATAAGCTATCAATTATGCAGTTCTCTGTGATAAATAGAAGAGTCAGCTAATAAAGTACAAAACAATAAAACCGCATATTGCTTTAAAATAACTAATTCTAAGCTAAAGATTTCTAAATACAAAATTCAGAAATCATTATTAAAAATACTCATAAGCTTTTGATTTCAAACAGAAAGGTATGAATAAACACGTGACATATTTTGTTGTTTATGTTTTTCGCTTAAAAGATAGAGATAAAAACTATAAGTTATTTTCAATATATTGTAAATCCATTTGAATAAAATAATAATACCTTTGTATCCTACACGTCTAGGATGATGGCGAATAAATTTGAATTTTGTTCATAATCCTTTATCGTACAAATGGTGTGCTTTGCAATCAATAATATTTGATAAGTTTTGATAAGTTAATACAATTTTTTCTCGTTTTCTACGGAAAGCGAATCAGTTACATTTACAATTAAAATTTAAACTCTATAATTAATTTTGTATCACAAAGAAAGGCATTTAAACAACAAGAAATATTTATCCTTTTTCTTTTAATTCTTAACTAAATTTAAAGCCAAAAGAGAAATAAATGTTGGTTCCTTTGCACATATTTAGAATTCATGTTATGTACTCGTAAGTATGAATGGCCTAAGTCAGATTAGTTTAAATGCTGTTGTTAATGTCTAAACCATTAAGCTAAGAGGAATAAATTTGAAATCCGAAAATACTGTCATTTACTTTGACATGACCACTTAGTTAGAAAAGTGCTGCAAATTTATTATTTACTATTTGTTTTTTTTTAGATAACATAATCAAATTAAACACAACAAATTATTTTATTCCAGAGAGGTTGTGCATTTAAATTGAGGGAAATATAAAATTTAACTTTAAAAGCTACAAAAATAAAAATAATTTCTAACAAACTAAAGTTACTGTCCAAACATTTAAATCAATTTTAAAATCATACAAAATTATTGTCGTGCTATAAGTTAAAATAATCATCTAAAACCAGTTCAAAAAATTAATTATATTGTATATTGAAAATGCTTTCTTTAGTTTTTGAGAAAAAGATTAGGCATTCTTAGTACAATTGAAGACCTCAGAGCTTACTGTTAGTACACATAGGGCATGGAAATAGAGTGGCTTTTTTTCTGCAGAAATCATTTAGTACGATGACTGTTATTAATCCTAAAAGCTGCAGAATTTAAACTTTAAAGGACAAATATAGGGCGCCCGCCGGAAAGGTATACTAATTTGTTTGTTCATAATTTTTGATTAAAAGAAAGAAAATGGATCTTATATTTTATTTAATGTCGGCAATTATGTATGGAATACATCAGATAAACGTCCGATAAACGTCCGTCTCTGTTAGCCTCACAAATGCGAACCCTCGTGAACACATTTTTCATTACATTTTTACACATATCACGCGGTATTTTATTAATTTCATCATGAATATTTTGTTTAAGTTGCACAATTGTTTCTAGTTTTTTCGCATAAAACTTGCGTTTTAGTTTTCCCTACATAAATAAAACCGGAGCAGTCAAAACAGGCGAGCGTAGTGGCCAATATATATCACCATTTCTTAAAAAAAACTTGTTGCTGAAACACAGGTCAGGCAGCAATTCCATTGTAATTCTGGCTGTATGGGATGTGGCACAGCCTTGTTGAAACCACATGTTAACCAAGCCCAAACCATGCAATTGTGACTAGATCCGACTATTCTCTTTATTCATATATCTCTCTTAATGATTAGGATTTCTTCAGGAAATTTGGGATTATAATGGGCGAGCTGTAACATCCTATTAGCATATATTCGGAAGCGGAAATGGTCTTGTGGAGAAGCTCTTGTGTCATCTGAGTCTTAAATGGAAATAAATGCAAATCTTTTTGCAAAATTGTGGCCAAAGTTGTTCCTTGAAGACCAAGTTCCTAAGCACGGCGTCGAATTGAGGTTTATGGATACTTTTCAACACTTTTTGAGCAGCACTAATATTTTCAGTCGATCTTGCAATACGTTATGGTCAATGCTTGGACCTACAACCTACAGACCCTCTTTCCACGAAATCATTTACTATACGATAAATAGTGCGCTTTGTTGTTACTTTGTTTCTTTAAAAAATTTCACGTAACTTTCTCATCGTCACACTAATCGATGACTGATTTTGATAAAATATTTTAGCGGATAAATTTGCCACATGTCTACTTCACGACTATTAAATATGAACTGTCAAGACTAATGTGACTGCTGAAAAATGTTTTATCACAATGTATTTTGGTCATAATCCTGGAGTTAATGTCGACGTCGTTGACGGCGTCAAATGTCAAAAAAAAAGTTGAATCGTATGAAATTGTATGAGAGCAGTTAATCTCAACGCGTTGGAACGCCGTAAAAGTTCAATCTGTTTCAACTTTTTCGGCGTTGAAACGCCGTCAACGACGTCGACATTAACTCCAGGGTTAGAAAATTATCTTGTTATTCAAAATGTCAAAAGAATGCCTACATATTAAAAAAAAGCTCATTTTGCTCCTTGATAAGCATCCCTACGCTTTGCGATTTATGATTTAGTAAAAAAACAGCAATCGGCAGAAATAAATAAGACACCCTTTAAAAGCAACTTTCTTGAAGTAAACTAAAGCTATTTTTATAATAACTATAATCTGAATTACTCTATTAACAGATTAAATTTTAGCTTCCATTTCTTCCCCCAAAAATAACTAAAATACTGGTTGTGTGTGTGAAACGGTAGCAAAGTACTCTTATAGAAAAAAATTTTGACAGTTCTAAGATGAATTAAATTACATTAGCCCTGAACAAGGCGAATATATTATAAGGTAGTAGCGATGGCGAATTGGTTACTTTTCGCCGTAAGCCCGAATATCAAACTACATATAAAAAAAATTGTGTACAGATTTTTTATATATAGAGTTTGACAGTTAGACTACAGGTGAAAATCAATGAATTCGCCATCGCTACCACCTTATAATAGATTCGCCTTGGCCCTGAATGCTAGTAGAATTTTTCAAATAAAGGGATAAAAAATTTTGTCACAAATAATTTAAAAAATTTAGCCGAAATGCAAAAAAAAAATAGCTTTAAAATAAATTTGTTACTTTTGAAAATTTAAAACATAGATTGTATAAAGGCTTGCTTAAAAGTTCGGTAGTAAAATCTTCAAAAAAAATATACATATTCGTTTTTTTGCAATAAAATTAAAGCAGAACTCCCCACCAAAAAATATAAAAAAATACTGTTAATTTTTGAAAATATAAACATTTCCTTTTATTATTTAAACGTTAAAATGTTGTAGTGGTAACAAAAATATTTTTACATACATTTCTTTGACAGCTACTGCACATAATATGCAGAAAATGTTAATTTAATTAGTGATTTCAGATCGACAAGCTCCTTTACACATTTTTAATTTTGTTTTACACAAATTAACCTCAAATACAATTATGTTACGGTGGAAGAGGATCCTTAGATTTTGTATTGGGTTTTTTATCTTAACATTTTATTTTATAATATTAATTTAAAAACTTTTTTGTTGTTTTCGTATTTCAAAAAAGAAACTTCCTAAAATATAAATATTTACCTCAAGGCAGATTTATTTTACTAGGTAATAGCGGTTGGAAATGTCAAAAACACAAAGAGAAATTGTCGAATACAAATACTTGCTTTATTACTTGTTGTTGTGTTTCTTAAAATTCGTAAACAAAGAACGGAAAATACAAACAACTTTTTACTTTTCCAACTACAAACCAGGTAGGCGGACGACACTACCTAGTAAAATAAATCTACCTTGTATTTACCTCATAAAGTAATCATATTCATTTTACTATTTCCGTTTCATAATATTGACTTTCGCCATGTCAAATAAATAAAAACACCAAACACGAATTTGTTTCTTAATAAAAAACTAGAAGTTAATTAACCCAGAACATTTTTAGCTTTGTTAGCCTCTGCTTTTAAATGCTACCAAAAGACTTACATACATTGATAAAATATTAAAAAAAAACCAAATCTTTAGGAAATTCAGATTTTAATTTCGTTTTTGCGGTTTTGTTTTTTGTATTTTTTTATGGAAATTTTCTTTTTATTTAAAATGATTAAAAAAAAAAAAATAAATGGACAAATGGAAAAATGAAAAATGGAATTGTGAAGGCGATTGTGGGATAAAATTTCAGAAAGAAACTTTAATTAAAAGTTAAAAAAAATTAAATAAAATAAAAAAGTAATTTTTCTTTTATCTATGAATAGAAGTTTAGTTATTTAATTTCGGCTATTTTGTTTATTTACTGCCCATATTTTTGTTTTTAAAGATGCAGATGTGCGTTAGCAATGTTGCAAATGTGTTAGTGTCAAAATGTTTCTTACCAAATGATCCACCTTTCATTTTCGTTTTAACCTTTCATTACTTGGCGTTGAGAATATAAAGTGTCTATCTTAAAACGGTTAAAAAACAAGACGAAATACATCAAAATCTGATTCTTAGTCATAGATTAAAATATATTTAGAAAGACCCACAGAGTAAGAAATAAAAGGCAATAAATAGAGAAGGAAAATTAAAATTTACATTCAAGTATTAACAATCAAGCAAATCACTAGGTTAGAGAATAATAATTTTTGCAAAAAAAACAACCTATTACAAAACAGATTACATCGGTCTTTCTATAACGGTTGAAAAGTATGGCCACATAAATCAAAAATCATTAACTATTAGGACACCCTTATATTCCATCTCCAAACTCTATACTTTTAATTTGGAAAAAACCAAGAACACCACATGGCTAGATAAGTTAATAGGGACCTCCTGAATACGTAAAACGCTGTAATTATTTGTTTCTAAGCACTGTTTTTTAGATAACGGGACTTTTGTGTTTTTCGGTGTATGGCCCCACTTACCGTTATCTAAAATACGGTACTTAGAAAAAAATAATTACAGCATTTTTCATGTTCAGAAAGTCCTTATTAATTTATCTAGCCATGTGGTGTTCTTGGTATTTTTTGGCCAGTGGTACAATTTAAAATATTTGTATTTCTTATAATATCAAATAAAGTAGTAGACATTCTGTCCAATTTTCAAGTGTTTGTACAAAACTGTTCAAAACTATGGCTATAACATCAAATTAAGTTAACTATCGGTGCACCCTTTAATTTACAATTTTTAATATTCATACCTGTAGCTAAAGCAGTCATAGCAATCGCCATTCCATCTGCTATAGTGACACGCAGTTTTTTTTTAGTTTTATAGTAGTGCCTTTTGGTGTATGTTGTATGGGGAGACCCTTTAATTTTTAAGATTATGAACTGCTTTGAAAACGGCACCAATCTGTAAGCAACACCTTTCAAATAAATAAAAAAAAGTTTTAATATCGGTTCAGCATCAACTGAGTTCTGCGGGCACAAACATAAAAAAGCACCAGTTAGTCGAATTGATAACCTCCGTCATTTATTTTAAGTCAGCTTAAAAACTTTCTTTTCACCTTTATAAATCTCCGAGCAATTTGCTAAATGATTCCGTTCTTTATTACTTCACTGTCTAACATATATTAAGTATTCTTACTTACAAAGTTCCAATCTTAATAGATCTATTTGTAGCGAGAGGAATCAATGTAACTTTTAAGACTTGAGCTAAAAGATAAAGAACAATGTAATTATTTTATTTTATTTCTATAGAATTAGAACATGTTACTTCATATATCCAATAAAATAAATATTGAGGAGATTCAAAGAAAAATCGAGAACCTAAGAGCTAATTCCACGAAGTTACCTTCTACGGTTAAATCGAAAAGTATTAAGTATTCGGTACTCAAACTACTCGTTTTTTTTTTATTTCTATTTTTATTTTTTTTTAATTTTGTTGTTCATTTGTGATGTTGATTGTTTTACAATGGTTTTACAAAAGCATTATTTTCAAAACAAGGGCATTAAAAATACAAAGAAAAGATTATCGTAAAAAACAGAATAAAAAGCAAAGCAAAGCGGGTGATATTTTGCCAATTACTGTCAGTTATATTACTTATGATAGAACGTACAAACAAAAAATATATTTTTTTCTTCTTTGTCTCTTTTTCATTCGTTCAAATTTAAACAAAAATAAAATCAACTTCAGTTTTGAGTTGTCCTTCTTTAAAAGATTAAAAATTTAATACCATGATATAAATAAAAAAAACAAAAAAATATAATAATTTTAACTGTAAAAAACCGCTAATTAAATTATTTAAATTAACAAAAAAAAAAGGTTTGAATAAGCACTTTTTATTCTTGCACATGCGTCATATGAGCAATTTCAATTTAATTATTTGCATATGAATCATACGCCCCAGTCACATTGGGTAATTTGAGCTACTTTTGAGGCCAAATTTAATCCATCCAAAGTTTTAGACTGATATGGCTGAAATTTGGATTTGATTTTTGTAATATTGTAGGTTTTTAGGGTTGCCACGATTAAATTAAAAACTTAAATTTCTCGAAAACAAACGGATACAGTTTTTTTAAACATGATGAAACAACTTAGTTTCTTAAATGAAGGCACGTGGTTTCAATTTCAGTTTTGTTTGGAAAGGTTCTTAAATTTGCCATGGGCCTTGTACCAATTCAACAATAAATTTCTACAAAAATTTCGACTTGTTTTTTAGAATTCTTTTCTTAACATCAAGAAAAAAAAAAACGGCAGTCCACGGCCAACATTACTAAAGGCTTAGGTTAAGTTTATATATATTGAAAAATTCAGTAATTTAAAGTTAAGTTAAAAATATAATTGATTTTAACAAAGGCAGTAACGTGCACCAAAATATTTAGGTTGTTTTATTACTTATTGTTCCCTCTCTTAACCGTATCGTGCATGAGTTTCTTCTTTTTAAACTGCTAAAAACGTTGCTTGCAAATGACAATTTCGACCGCTCATATATTTTAAAATTTTGTTTTCACAAAAATAAATGAACGTTATTAACATAAGCATTATTTCGGTAAATGCAAAAAACAATTTTTGGGCAAGATTTCGGTTCAAATTGCCTACCGTGCATTGTAAATTCAATCACATTTCATTTAAATATTTGTGAAAGGAAATTATTCATTAACATTTAATATAAATAAATTATCTCTTCTTTTCTTTCAAAAATAATATATATAAAATATATAAACCTCAGAGATTTTATCGTGCAGATAGATTTGAAAAATAAATTTTCGCTTTTTATTTCATTTTAAGTAAGATTTTTTTATGTTTGTTTTATATAAAATAAAACTTAATAACATCATTATTTTAATTAACCAGGAAATGTGCAATATCCGGCTATGCCAAATCTTATATACCCTTCACCATATATGTAAATTTAGTTTAGTGAGGTAACTCCAATCGAAAAATCAAATATTGAGGTAACAGAGATTAAAGAAATAAGAAAAAATGTGCATTACATATATATAATTTTACATAAAAATTTCATCGGCTCTTAATGGATTAAGAGTTTTAAAAATATTTTAGTGTTCACTAAAAGATCTCTTCCAAAGCTCTTAAATGATATGAAATAAATGTGATGCATAATCGGATTTTTCTATGAAAAGTTCGAAGGCCCATAACTCGCAAAATAATAGCAATCGCCAATTTATTCACTTGATGTTCTTTTAGAGGCAGAAGTTGTGTTTTGCCCGCTGCCTCGAAGGACGAGGACTGATGTTGCTGATTTTCAATAATAATATATTCAAAACTATGTCTGATTGATTGACGTATTCAAATTTTTTTTAGCTCATCTAGTGTCTTGCCAAATTTGATTTTAACCCGAACACGGACGGACAGACGAACATCAGGATATATATTTATACTCAGGATATATATTTATACTTTATGGGGTCAAAAATGCATATTACAGAATTACAGCGGAATTACAAACTTATTTATACCTTTTTACAACCTGTGGTAAAGGGTTTTAACCACTTACACAACAACAGAAAAGTACCTCCCACAAAGACTGAAAATATGTTTTAAAAATTCTTTTGGTTTACTATTTTTATTTTGTAATGGCCGCAAGATAAATTTTGTGTAAGCAGATGTATAAAAAAATCAATTTTAATAATAATAACAATCAATTTTATTTTGCCAAATAGATTTTATCTCCGCAGTCGTCCAATAATAAAACATAATGATAAAAAAAACGATTAAAGGGTAATTATTTAAAACAAACCAATTGGTAACATTAATTTAATTAATTTCTGGAGGAATTTGTATACCGAAACTCCTTTGTTGTTAAATGATTTTATTGATATGTAATTTACCCAATTTCCATTACGTATTGTTCTTTAACCAACACACTCTTAAAGTGTTATTTTTTCAATTTATATTTTGGCTAGAAAACCTTTCACTTACATATTTATTCAGCTTAGCGTACTTTGATTTTATCCAAGTCAATGTCACTGCTAGAGAACTGTTTCCTAATGAGAACTTTAAAACGTTAACCCGTCCACCTGTAACGAGATATTATTTTACATCTTTTACGGGTTACCCTACCGGTTAAATAAATCTGAGCTCTATCATATATTTTCCTTTCTACCTTTTCCATTTCTTTCGATTTAATGTTGTTTGATTTTATAAAATAAGAAATGTAGAAAAGTTGAAAGTGGTCCATGTAAGCGGGTGGACTCTATATTAGAGCTTAAAGTTGCCAGGAGTAAAGTGAGTTCACTCGACATATTTTAATCCTAGAGGCGAAAAGACCTACTAAAAGCCTATTAACCCTCTAGTGCGCCGTGATGCAAATTTGAATCATACTGAATATCTCTCTGTAGCTTCCAAATTCGAAAACACTTTTATGTAAATGTTCGTTATATGTTGTCTCCATTTAATAGACGTCGTTTTCTCTGCTTTTGAAGTACCGTTATAGCAGCATTGAATTATTGTGCAATTTTGAAGTGCCTGCTCATTCGTTTGTTGTGCGTAGAGGAAACAGTGTGTTTTTCTGACCTTTAAATTTATTAAGTTCTACAATTTTATAAACAGTTTTGATTTTTACATAAATTACTCTCTTTTTTTATTACAATGTTATAGTGTGTGTTGTTTTTTTATGGTAAGTACTTTGCGATGAATGCGCCATGATGAAATTTGCATCAAAGGATTTTTCGCCTCCTGCGCCCTTATAAATGAAAATTATACAAACTGCTAGAACAAAAGTTTGCTTTTCAACCATTTCCTTTCGTTTAAGTAGTATTTTACTTAATTTGGTTGCGCACTAGAGGGTTAACGGACATAATAATAAGGAGATGTATGTCAAATTCCTGTTAGCAGGCTAGGCTACAGTGAGGCATATCATTGTGATTGCCAGCTAAAATAATTTCAAAGTTACGGTGGTTACACTAATCATGATTTGTATGGAGTTTGAATAGACGCACGCAGAAAAAAAGCATGGTTGTAATATGGTCACAATTAATATATTATGTTCTTTGTAACAATGTATGGTTGCGGAGAACCAATTATAGTTGTTTTTACCATAACTTTAGTCCCGATAAATATTTTTTGTTAACGATTATATGATTACTGTGCACAAAAAAGGCAACATGGTTGGTTTTAACTTAAAAAAATTCCAACTACAACCAATGTTTTATAACTTATTAAAAATAATATAAAATATTTAACCATAATAATGTTTGTGCTAAAAAATATTTCGTTCTAGTACTTGATAGTTTAGTAGTTTTTATTGTAGTTAAAATTTGAAATTGTTTTTTATTGTGAAAGAAAGTGAGAAAAATAAAAATTTATGTACAAAATAAATAATCAAAAATAATATGCAAAATATGAAAACAAATAAAAAGCGAACCAAAACATTAAAAAGAGTTTAAGTCAATATGTATGTGTTGTAAGCATATAAACCTTTATTTTTGTGTTTGAAGCACAATTGTTAAAATCATTTATTTGGGCTTATAAACTATATTTTTATATAACTGATTATTGTAGCCTATGATCTAAGCGTTATTTCAAGAAATAATTAATTTTTTATGAATTTATGTTTTTAAATAATATTTGTGACAAATTCTTAATAAATAAAACCATAATAAGTTTTTTTATATCAGGAAAATTTTGCACTTACGATACTTTATTATAATTCAATTATATAACATGACATTTTTAGCCATATTATTATATTTTAATTTAAACATTTAATGTTTATATTTGAACATAATTATGTTTATACTTTGGACAACAATATGGTTGCAATGTTTTGTTAGCAACCATGAAATGCAACCATAGTATGTTGCTCTTAGATTATGGTTATCTCAACCTTATTTTTTCTTTGCGTGTGCAATTAATTGAGAAAACATAAGTTCTGTGAAAAAAATATAAAATAAAATAATATAAAATTTAAAAAGGTTATTAAAAATCACCAAATCGGTATTAAAATGTACAATTTTTAAATTTTCATTTTTCTTAATCTGCTTTCTTCAAAATAATCCTTATAAAATTAAATTAAAACATCTAATTTAAAAATAAAATTGAATTTTTAAATGCTTGAATTCGCAGGCCTTTTCACCTATTTGAAACCTGAAATAAAATCTGGTGACAGAATAAATTTTAAAAATTAGTTTTTTATTCATTTGTACAGAAATATTTTCCTTTAAATGCAAACATCATCTGATATCAAAATCGGCTTAAAAAAAGTTTAAAATGTAGTGGTGGTTTTTCCTTTTTTACCGCAAGCTTTTAATGCTTTATTTATTTTACATTATGATAATATAATTCATCTTTTTATTTAAGTTAAATTGAAAACAATCTTCGTTATTTATTTTTTTTTATCATTTACGTACATGTTTTAAAGATTGACGCAAGTAACTTTTAAATAAAATTTAAAAAAATATAAAAAAGCGTGTGCGTTTTAATATGATGTGTCAACGGTAATATACTCACGAATGACAAAATCGTGACACATTTTAAAGAAAGACAAATACGAATACCAGTATACATTTTGAATAAATTAATTTATATATTGCTTTTATTAAATCGCTGTATTTGAGTTATTGGAAAATATTATTTAAAAATATTATTTCTCAAAGGAGCTCTAATATGGATGCAGTATATTTCTGAAAAATACTGGGCAATAATTTCATTTATTATACCCTTCACCAAAGGAGAAAAATAATCTATGTATATAATTTTGTCATTCCCCAATCGATCAGACATATTTTCAAAAAAGTTTTGTATTGGAAATGAGCGAGGTCGGTTCGCGTCCTTCAAAGCAGTGCCCAATGCCACTAATTTTTTCGTATCTTTTTTTTTTCAACTTTTGTTTGTATTCTCGAAGGTGGTTGTGTTTATGGTTAATAATTAATGAAAAAGTTAAGAAAAATTGGTAAGCTTTTCACCTGATACAGCAGCCTATTTATTTACAACAACAACTTATAATTTACGGAAAGAAACTTTTTTTGAAAACATAAACTTTATAGTAGGAAAAAAATTTTTACGTCGATTCTTATTTAAAATCGGAGGGTATATAAAGTTCGGCATAGCCAATTATAGCATTCTTACTTGTTTTAAAAATAGTTTATGTGACGAGAAGGAAAACAGTATGAAAAAATAATAAAAATATGGCGTTCGCTGCTTATAATAATAAATATGTGCGACGATTAATAATGAGAACAACGAAAAAACCTTTGTGCATTCTTGCTAACTTAACGGTGACTGAGTGTAAGTAATTCGTTTTATTTTAATATCTTTAGCATGTTCGTGAAATGTACGACGAGAACAAACTTAATCTATGGTAGATAGATGAAAAGAAAGGTGGCGACAGTTGTAGTGATTCAGAAAATATTGCATTAATAATTTTCCTGTTTACTTTCATTATTAACTAAAACATTTATATTTTAATATTAAATTTTTTTATGAAATCACTAGTTAAAGTGTAGATATTATAAAAATTGTAAACTAAAATAAAACTAAAAAAATGAACTTAAGCCGAATATCAATTTTAATTCATTTCGACATTTAAAGAAAATACACGTAAATATACGTATGTCGAACGCTATAATGCAAAAACAAGAATAAATACTCAAAAGCGTAATAGTACAACGTATAGCGAAGCCTTGGTATAGTGTGTGCTTATATTTTGATTTCGAGTGTCTCGTTTCGTGCGACATAATGAATATAATCCACATCTCTTTCAATATAATCAATTCAATATAAATGAGTATTTCATTTAATAATTTTCAGAATACGTTGATTGCGCGACAGATTAATAAAAAGAACAAGCATGTATTCAATTATTTCAATAGAACGCTTCATTTAATATTGACAGTTGAGAAAAATGACTTCAATTTGTAATAAAATATTAAATTATATTACATTCTTATGGCATTTTTATTAGTATTATTACTTTGTGATTAAAGCTTTGGATTTTGTTGCTTTTATTTTGATACTTCATTTTACTAATTTAATCTCAGAAAAAAATTAGACATTACTATAAAAGTTACTCGCTTACAAAACACATTACATGAATTCCCAAAATGGAAGTAGTTCTTTATGTTTAAAAATAATACCTTAAAAAACGTACTAATGATCTTCATTATTTCCTACAATATTCGAAATGTAATCGATTCTCAGGAATTGATTATAAAAGTATCATGCCTTATTAAAATAATTAGGTTGGCAATCTAGTTGGGAAGTACTTCCGTCAAAAATGCTTAATTCCACAATCGATTGCATTTTCAAAAAATTTTTGCTGGGATATTGTTAAGCAGTACTGAAGCGAACTACTTAATAACAAACAAATACAAAATTAAAAAAAAAAATTATGTAAACCTAAAAGTGAAAGCTTTTATAAAAGAGATTGTTAAATTTATAAAAAATATTTCAAAAATCTTTAAATTTGGATATATGAATATTTTACAGCAAATATTATGGCGGAAAGTAAATTCTTACTTAATCAGTTAGGTACTTCATTTTTTGGTACTTGCATTCTTATATGCAAATTTTTTCGGAACATCTTAACTTCGGTTTATTGCATATTCGTTCTTGCCGAACAAACAATCACTACTCTTCACTGCTTGTGCTCTCACTGAGAGAACAAATATAAACGATGTTTGGGAGCGAGTTTCACATATGCACAAAAAAAAATACTCGTTGCATATGTCTAGTAAACAATTTCTTTAAAAGTGAAAACAAGATTCTTTTTATATACATGTATACATTGCCAGTAATTTAATTATTTCAATAGCTATTAGAAGAAGCACTTTACTTTTATTCATTTTTTGTTTAATTATGAAAGTTTTTTTAATTTGGAATTTATTTATAACAAAACCAAAACTATGTCTATGACACAAAAAACGCAAAAAAACGGCATTCTGTGAATTCAATCTTCTATCACAGTGCTGCCTGCTCGCAAAGTAACACATCTCGCTTACACATGTTTCATATGGTAGCTTTATTTTTCCAGAAAAATTGTTCGAAGTGGATGAATCGTTTCCGAACAAACTCTCAAAAAGCTAAAATTGTTTCGGAACAAAAATTTTGTTCGGAAACAGTGGGTGAATCCAACTTTACTTTTTGAAAATTTAAACATTTCCTTTTATTATTTAAACGTCAAAATTTTATATTGTCAACAAAAATATCAGTACACATATTTCTTTAACTGCTGCTACACATAATATCCAGAAACTGTAAATTTAATTAGTGTTTTCAGAGTGACAAGCTCCTTTACACATTTTTAATTTTGTTTAACACAAATTAATCTGAAATTAAATTATGTTACGGTGGGAAAGGATCCTGAGAATTCGTGTCAGTTAGAATACAAATTATTTTAAAAGAAAAGAAGAGATTTTTCGATGAAAAATATAATATTTTTATATTGGGTTTTTTTATCTTAACATTTTTTGTTGTTTTCTTATTTCAAAAGAGGAACTTCTAAAAATAAACTTACCTCATTAAGTAATCAAATCCATTTTTCTATTTCCGTTTCACAATATTGACTTTTACCATGTCAAATAAATAAAAACACCAAAAAATAATTTGTTTCTTAATAAAAAACTGAAGGTTAATTAACCCAGAACATTTTTAGCTTTGTTAGCTTCTGCTATTGAATGCTACCACAAGACTTACATTGATTAAATAATGAAAAAACCTTAATCTTAAGGAAATTTAGATTTTAATTTCGTTTTTGCGGTTTTGTTTGTTGTTTTTTGTATTTTTTTTTTATGGGAATTTTCGGACCGCCGTGAAGGAGATTGTGGGATAAGATTTTAGAAAGAAACTTTAGTTAAAAGTTAAAAAAAATTAAATAAAAAAAAAACAATTTTTCTTTTATCTGTGAATAGAAGTTTAATTATTTTATTTCAGCTATTTTGTTTATTCACTACCCATAACTCTGTTATTAAAGATGTTTGTATGTATGCGTGGGCAATGCCATTAAATATAAAATCGTTGCAAATGTATTAGTGTAAAAATGTTTCGTACGAAATGATCCACCTTTGATTTTAGTTTTACCATTTTATTATTTGGCGTTGAGAACTTAAAGGGCCTATCTTAAAACGGTTAAAAAACAAGACAAAATACATCAAAATCTGGTTTTCAATTAGAAATTTAAAAATATTAACAGGATGGGAAATATAAGACATTAAATAGGGAAAAAAATAAAATTTAATTTTAAGCACTTATAATCAAAAGAACCAATGCATTTAAAAAGTAAATAATTCTTGCAAAAAAAAACTTCATCCGTCTGTCTATAACGGTTCCAAATTATGGCCACATGCAACAAATTACATCAACTATTGTAAAACCCTTATATTCCATCTTGAAACTCTATAATTGTTTTAGCGGACTTAGCACTACAGCTCCTTGTTAATTTCTAAAATTGTTCAACAGTTTGGCAAAATGAAAATTAAATAAACTATTGGGGCACGCTCTAATTTTCTTTTAAATAATTAAGTTTGTTACTATAACAGTCATAGCAATCAATATTCTGCCTAACTTGCAAGCGTTCAAAAAACATATGTCATATTACATAAACTTTAATTTCTAAATCTGAATTATAAACTTGTTATTATATCAGGCTTAGAAATACAAGCCGCGTTTATAACGGTTCAAGATTGTGGCCAAATATATCTTATCACATCAACTATTGGGACATCCTTTCATTTTCAAATACAATATTTATAATTGTTGCTATAGCGGAGTCATCATCAAACTTCACCTTTCAAATAAAGAAAAACGTTTAAAAATCGGTTTAGAAATGACTGAGTTCTGCGGCCATAAACCAAAAAAAAGCAGCATTCAGTCTTACTGATTACGTTGGTTCGGTTAAAATTTTAATTCTACCGTTATAAACCACTGAGTAATTTGTTAAAGGATTTCCCTCTTAAGCTCTTATCTATCTAATTTAACTTAGAATACTAACTTACAAAAGTTCAATCCTAGTACATCTACGCGTAGAGAGAGGTATCAGTGTATATCTTAAAACTTGAGCTAAAATATGAAGAAATTTAATTCATTATTTTTATGTTTATAAAATTAAAACATGTCATTGTATATTTCCAGTAAAATAAACATTGAGAAGATTTTTAAAATAAAAATCAAGAAAAAAGAAAGCTCCCTCTAGATACTACTACACATATTTGTAAACTTAAATGGTTAATTTCGAAATTACCGTCTACAATAAAATTGAAAAATATTGAGTGTTCCCTTTTCAAAGCATTCGTTTTCGTTTTCTTTTTATTTCTGTTTTTATTTTATTTTTATTGTTCATTTGTGATGTTGATTGTTTGGTGGTTTTACAAAAGCATTATTTTCAAAACAAGGGAATTAAGAATACAAAAAAAAAGATTATCGTAAAAAACAGAATAAAAAACAAAGAGAGGGTTGATATTTTGCCAATTACTGTTATATTACTTATGATAGAACGTAAAAACAAAAAATATATTTTTTTCTTCCTTGTCTCTTTTTCATTCGTTCAAATTAAAACAAAAAAACAAATCAACTTCAGTTTTGAGTTGTCTTTCTTTAAAAGTTTAAAAATTTAACTACATGATATTAACAAAAACAAAAAAAAAAAAAAAAACAAAAATAAGCACCTCATACTGCTTTTATTCTTGCTCATGCGTCACTTATTATATGAGCAATTTCAATTTAATTATTTGCATATGAATCATACGCCCCAGTCACACCATTGCACACTGGGTAATTTGAGCTACTTTTAAGGCCGAAATTTAATTTCAGCCAAAGTTTTGCACTGATATAGCTGAAATTTGGATTTGATTTTTAAAATAGTGTAGGTTTTTAGGGTTGCCACGATTAAATTAAAAAAATTAATATCTCGAAAACAAACGGACACAGCTTTTTTGTAACATGATGAAACAACCAGTGTTTAAATTGCTTGCTTAAAAATAGTAACAGCGCTAAAATTTTTGGTTTGCTTATATGTTTTTCAGAAAATAAAAAAAAAATTCTATCTCAGCATTTACATAAAATTTCATTATAAACGAAGCAAAATCAAAAGGCTTCAGCTGACTATGTGTTTCTTTCTGCAGCAAAGCAATCAGCAAAGCATTTATTTTGAAAACGTTTGCTGTTGCACCAGTTAAGCAACTACATAAGCATTAAAAATAAAAAAACTTAGTTTCTAAAATGAAAGTACGTGGTTGCCAATTTTGGTTTTGCCTGGAAAAGTCCTTAATTTTTCCATGGGCCTTGTACTAATCCAACAATAATTTTTTTACAAAAAGTTGGAACTTCTTGCTTCAAGGAAGACAAATCTTATTTTCAGAGCACTTTCTTACGATTTTGATAAAAAAAAATTTTAGCTGAAGTTAATATATATGTAAGAATTCATTAATTTGAAGTTAAGTTAAAAATATAATTGATTTTAAAAAAAGTAGTAACGTGCACCAAAATATTTAGGTTGTTTTATTACTTACTTTTCCACCTCTTCACCATATCATGCATGATTTCCTGTTTTTAAACTGATAAAAACGTTGCTTGGAAATGTGAATTTCGACTGCTTATAAATTTTAATATTTTGTTTTCCCAAAAATAAAATATGAAGTTGTTTGTTTTGATAAATATTATTAAACGAACGTTATTTACAGAAACATTATTACGGTAAGTGCATTATTACGATTCAAATTACCTACCGTGCATTGTAAATTAAATTACATTCCATGAAAATATTTGTAAAAGGAAATCAACCATTTAATTAAATATAAATAAAATATCTCCCGATTATTATTTTGTAATGTTTGTTGTTATATGAATAAAAACTAAATTAAATCATTATTTTAATTAATAAGATAGTTTGGTATATTCGTCTATGCCGAATCTTATATACCCATATAGGTTTGTAAATTTAGTTTACTGAAGTAACTCCAATCGAAAAAGCAAATATTGAGGTAACAGAATTTAAAAAAATAGAAAAAAAATTTGTACTACATATATATAATTTTACACAAAAATTTTATCGGCTCTTAATGGATTAAGAGTTTTTAAAATATTTTAGTGTTCCCTTAAAGATCTCTTCAAAAGCTTTAAAATGATATGGAATAAATGTGGTGCATAATCGCACTTTTCTATGAAAAGTTCAGAAGCCCATAACTTGCAAAATAATGGCGATCGTCATTTTATTCACTTGATGTTCTTTTTTTTTTTTGTTAATTGGAGCTACTTCATTAAACTAGATTTTTTCCAAATGGAACAATGGAATGGAATGAATATGAAAAAATTAGAGGCAGAAGTTGTGTTTGCCCGCTGCCTCGAAGTACATGGACAGAACTTGCTGATTTTCAATAGTAAAATATTTAAAACTATGTCTGATTGATTCGCGTATTCAAACTTTCTTTAGCTCATCTGGCAAAGTTAATTTCAACCCGAACACGGACTTCTCTCAATCGACTTCATTATGCACAAGAACTCAGAATATGTATATTTTATGGGGTCGGAAATGGCTTTTAAAAAAATAATACAAGGGATTACAAGATTAGATATTCCCTTTTTCCATCCGTGCTAAAGAAATAAAAACGGCTTACACAGCAACAAAGACTACAAATATATTTTAAAAATTCTTTTAGCTTTACTGTTTTTATTTTGTAATGGCCGCAAGAAAAATTTTGTGTGAGCAGATGTCTACAATAAAAACCAATTTCAATAATAATAAGAATCAATATTATTTGCCATAATCGTATAAGAATTCGAAGCAATATCTCTTTTAAAAAATACTGCGCAGTCATCCAATAATTAAACTTAATGATAAAAAGAAACAAAAAACGATTAAAGAACAGTTATTTAAAACAAATCAATTGGTACCATTATTTTGGTTAATTTTTGGAAGAATTTGTATACCGAGACTCTTTTTGTTGTTAAATGAATTTTTCTATATATGTTGGTCTGTAACTTACTCTATTTGCGTAAGGTATTGTTCTTTTTACAAGCTTTAAGTTTTTTTATTTATATCTTGAACAGATGTTCTTTCACTAACACATTTATTTAACTTAGCTTACTTTGATTTTATCCAAGTCACTGTTATGACGTTCTGCTTAGGGAATACCGCCTAAGGAGTGCTTTGAAAGGTAAGCCATTCCACCAATTACGAGGTATTATTTAACATCTTTTAACGGTTTTTCTACTGGCTAAAAGAATCCAAGCTCTATCAGAGATTAGTCTTTCTACCATTTGCGGGGATTCCTTTTCCATTTCTTTTGTTCTAACGTCGTTTGATTTTATAAAATAATAATAAATAAATTTTCAACAAATGTAGAAATATGTGGTCCATATAATCTGGTGGGCTCCATATTAAAGCTTAAAGTTGTCAGGCGTAAAGAGAGTTCACCCGACATAATTTAATCCTAGAGGATAAAAGATCTACTAAAAGCCTATTGATGGGCATTATCATTAGGAGATGTATGTCAAATTCCTGATAGTAAGCTATACTATTGTAAGGCATATTATTGTGATTGCCAGCTAAAATAATTTCAAAGTGATGGTGTTTACACTAATCATGATCTGCATGGAGTTTGAGTAGATGCAGTTAATTGAGAAAACATTATCAAAATCTAAGGTAAAGAAGATTTGAAGGACTATTTAGGTAAGGTTTACGAACCAACTGAGGATACAATTATTCTCTGCCCCTATGATAAGTCCTGTTAAAAAGGTAAATATAAAAAAGTTATTAAAAAATTCCCAACGGTGTATCAAAATGTATAATTTTTACATTTTCATTCAGAAAATTGCATATTTAGTCAATCTAGTAAAAATATATTGATCTGCTTTCTTCAAAATAAGGAATTTTAAAAGTTTTATAAAAATCAAAATTAATAATAAATTGAATTTTTAAATGCTTGGTTTTGCAGGCCTTGTCACTTATTTGAAAACTGTAAAACAAAATCTGGAGATATAATTAAATTTAAAAATTAGTTTTTTCTTCATTTGTACAGAATTATGTCTCCTTTAACTGCAAACGTCATCTGATATCAGAATCGGCTTAAAAAAAGTTTAAAATGTAGTGGTGGTTTTTCCTTTTTTTCCGCAAGCTTTTAATGGTTTATTTCTTTTACATTATGATAATATAATTCATCTTTTTATTTAAGTTAAATTGAAAACAACCTTCGTTATTTATTTTTTTTATCATTTACGTACATGTTTTAAAAGTGCGTTTTGATGTGATGTGTCAACGGTAATATACGCCCGAATGAAAAATTTTGACACATATTAAAGAAAGACAAATACGCACACCAGTATACATTTTGAATAAATTAATTTATAGATTGCTTTTATTAAATCGCTGTATTTGAGTTATTGGAAAATATTATTCAAAAATGTTATTTTTCAAAGAAGCTCACTTATTATACCCAGGGTTAAAAATTCAGCACCACCAAAAATATTTTTGACTGGCGACTGAACTGAAAATAGTTTCAATTTTTATTTTTAATAATTTGACTGCTTGAAATAGTTAAACTGAGCATACACAGAACTGAAACCATCTGAATTCAGTTTACTTGCTTAAATAAACAATACGCAACTTAAAAGCCAGTTCGTGTGCGTTTAGCAGACGTAGTTATGTTTTTTAGTAACGCAACAAAACTGAAAATGTGTGTGGATAATCTGACTGAATAGCTGGTTAGAGTATTTGTAGGTATAAATAGAAATTACTTTCACTTCATATTGTTTGTATAAAAGTTTGATTGCAAATATATCATTTAATGCATGGTAAATAATTTTAAAACAATGGGTTTTTTGGTTATTTTTTTGAAAATGGTTTATAAATAAATTGGTACTACACAATTAAAGATTGAACTTAAAATTATTTTTTGCTTACATGATTTTGTTTTCAACTTGGAACATTATTAATGATTAATCTAAAACTTAGTAAATAGCTAAATATCTTTAAAATGTGTAGTAGTTGGGTGGAACTTGTTTGTGGTTTTTACACCCATAAAATTCAAAGATATGCAGATATGTAGATTTAAATTTGTAAAGAAAAAATTATATTTAGTTACAAACTTTTTTTAAGCATTAGATCTCCTAATATTGAATTTAGCTGGAGGTACCCTCAATAACCTACAAAATAATCAAATAAAATTATAATCAATGTGTATTTTCTAATTCATAAATAAGATTATTACAAATTGATGTTTTCGAGAAAACTTACACGAGTAAAGTTTGTAACATATATATGTGAGCTCTTAGTCCCTTTAAGTATACCAATTAAAGAAATATTTACGTACCAAATGCCCGAACTGGAATTATCAGTCATATGTTAAAAAACCCATATGTAATAAATGTGCAAAAAACTAATGAAAACCTTTTAATTTTGGGATTTTTTTTATACAACAGGTAGGTTAATTTTGTATTTTATTTGTTATGTTTATATATTAATTATTTTTTAAACGCTGCAACTTCTTCAAAAAGGACACAGGACAATTTATACATACAACAGGAAAAAAGGATTTCTTTTCTTTTTTTTTGGAATAGCAAAATGCCTATAAAAATTCCTAGAATTTAACGTACGTTTTTATATGTTTTTTTTTGGCAATGGGTACTTTCTTAGTAAAATCATACAAATTTGAATTTGGTTTTAGGGGAAATTAATTTGTTTATACATTGTAAATGTATTCTATCTCATTTAATTTTAGTGATTTCGTGAATGATTACTGGAATTCTGTAGGTTGCAGCTCATTTAATTTTTCTTATGAACTGAATACATTCAGCGATTTTTTATTTCATCAGCATGCATTCCGATTTTCATTAATTTTTGCTGAAATGACTGCAGTAAAATATTTTTAATAATTATGAACGCTTCATATTTTAATTCCATTCACAATTTTTACAAATTACGAGTAATAAATTACATTTTCTAATATTAATATTTCTATGGTAAATTTGTCATCAAACGCATTTCAAGGTTGTTTTATTTATATTTTTATTAAACTGTTGATAATTTATAATTTTCGTAATAATTGTTTCAGTGAAATTGAATATGTATTTTATAAAAATATATATTGAAGGCTTTTTCTACTGACACCACTAAGCAACAATGCATGTATGTACATGCATATTTGTCGTTAATTTTTTGAACAATAAATTCTATACGAATGCTTATTTTCTACTTTGTTTAATCACCCTATTCATATTATCCAGTCACATTTAAGTTTTGTTACGATACTAAAATAACATAACTACGCCTGCTTAAAGCACACACACTGGCTTTTAAGTTGCGTACGAGTATTGTTTATTTGAAAACTCAAAACTCAGCCGCTGTGCGTTCGTTTTGCTGCTGAAAACAGTAAACGGAATTAAGTTGGTTTTAGTTTTGTGTGTACTCAGTTTAACTATTTTCAGTTGGTAAAAATAGAAAACTGAATTCTGTTGCTTATTTTCAGTATGTAACATGTAACTGGAAAGGATGAACTGGTTAGTAAAACGTGACTGCTAATAGCAGTTTCTTAAAACCCTATCTATGTATATAATTTTGTCAATTCCCCAATCGATCAGACATATTTTCAAAAATTTTTTTTATTGGAATTGAGAGATATTAGTTCGCATCCTTCCAGACAGTGGCCAATGCCTCCAATTTTTCAATATCTTTTCTTAAACTTTTGTTTGTATTTTGGAAGTTTGAGGTTGTGTTTATGGTTGATAATTAATGAAAAAGTTAAGAAAAATTGGTAAGCTTTTCACCTGATACAACGGCCTATTTATTTACAACAACAACTTATAATTAACGAAAGAAACTTTTTTCTTTAAACATAAACTTTATAAATGAATAGAAATTATTTTGGCTTAAGTTCATTTATTTTTTAATTTCTAAAAATCTTTTTTAGAAATAAAATTTATTTTTACAAATGTATGGAGGTTTTCCAAAGAAAACACGAAAAATTAGACGCACAACTAAGGTAGATAGATGCGAAGAATGCTGATGAAGGTCGTAGCGGTCCAGAAAGTGCAGCATTTCATTCTGCTAGCGTCTAATTTTTCGTGTTTTCTTTGGAAAAACGTCCATACATTTCTAAAAATAAATTTTATTTCTAAAAAAGATTTTTAGAAATTAAAAAATAAATGAACTTAAGCCAAAATAATTTCTATTCATTTATAATATTTGACAGTTCAAATAATTAATAAAAATTAAACATAAACTTTATAGTAGGAAAAAAATTTTTACACCGATTTTTATTTAAAATCGGAGGGTATATAAAGTTCGGCATAGCCAATTATAGCACTCTTACTTGTTTTAAAAATAGTTTATATGACGTTGCTAATAATAATAATAAATGTGTGCGACGATTAATAATGAGATCAACGAAAAAACCTTTCTGCATTCTTGCTAACTTAATGGTGTCTGAGTGTAAGTAATTCGTTTTATTCTAATATCTTTAGCAGGTTCGTGAAATATACAACGTGAACATACTTCATTTATGGTAGATAGATGAACAGAATGCTGGCGACAGTTGTAGTGACCAGAAATTGTTGCATTACATCCTGCTTATGTATAATTTTCCTGTTTTCTTTAATAATTAACTACAACATTTTTATTTTATTATTTATTTTTTATTAAATCAGTAGTTAAACTGTAGATATTAAAAAAAAATTGTAAACTAAAATAAAAACAAAAAATGAACTCAAGCCGAAAATCAATTTAAATTTATTTTCATTTTTTTTTTTAATTTAGGAAATAAAATACACGTAAATATACGTATGTAGAACGCTACCATGCAAAAGCAAGAATATATACTCAAAAGCGTAATAGTACAACGTATAGCGAAGCCTTGGTGTAGTGTGCGCATACATTTTGATTTCGAGTGTCTCGTTTCGTGCGACATAATGAATATAATCCACATCTCTTTCAATATAATCAATTCAATATAAATGAGTATTTCATAATAAGTCTTTTTTTAAAACCCTTTTAATAATTTTCAAAATACGTTGATTACGCGACAGATTAATAAAAAAGAACAAGCATGTATTCCATTATTTCAATAAAACGGTTCATTTAATATTGACAGATGAGAAAAATGACTTTAATTTATAATAAAATATTAAATTTTTATGGCACATTTTTAGTATTATTATTTTATGATTAAAGCTTTGGATTTTGCTGCTTTTATTTTGATACTTCATTTTCCTTACTTAATGTTGTTAAACAATACAGAAGCGAATTATATAATAACAAACTTAAAATTTAAAAAAAATTTTATTAAAACCTAAAAGTGAAAGCCTTATTAAAAATATTGTTAAATTTATAAAAAATTTTTCAAAAACTTTAAATTTGGATAATTGAATATTTTAAAGCCAATACTCTGGCGCATAATAGAAACTTAATTTATTGGTTCGAAAGAAAATTATCTGGGAGTACCTACCGTTCACTTAAATAGAAAAATTTACGTGCATCTCAAATGAAAATACATTCTTCAGATATCATAAATTTACCACATTAACTAGATTTACTTAAAAAAATTAAGTTATTTTTAAACTGCCTACGTAGTTATTTTAAGGTTATTATTTGTGTGTTTCTTTTTAATTTTCTGTGCAATTTGTGTAAAAAGAATAAATCTATTAATTAAATCAAAAAAATTTGCGTGTATATACATAAGTATTTATTGATATGAATTTTTATTTAAATTTTATTACACAAAAAAATATTTACAAATGTCACTTATTGAAACACGTTTTTATATCACACCAATCCCCCATCTTTTTATGACTCATTTGGCAAATATTTTAAAATTTCATATTGTTGTTGCATAACTTAATAAAACTCATAGAAAATTCCTTGAGCGATTTTGTAAATTTTTAATATAAAAAAATGATTAAGCTAAAATAATATCCTGTGTGGTATTTTTGTGTATAAGAATTGGAAATTTAAAAAAATCGATTTAATTGCGTTGAATAATTTAAACTAAGTGCTTTTGTGCCTTCCATTATAATTTTTTTGGAAACTCGTGTAGACCACATTTACGCTAACATTTTATCACGAAGAAATGCTTTTAAATTAGAATTTTTATAATTTAAATTTATCTTATCGCAAATCTTAATTTCTCATTTCTTATGACGATGGTGTTCATTTTACTATAAATAATTAAGTGTGGCACCAATATTTATCTTACTAAACAATACCACTCTCGTCATTGTCTCTTTCAAAATCCACAATTAATAAGGGCCGACAATGGTCTCCGGAAAATGAAAAAATTATAAAATAAGTGACTTAAGTACAGCAATTGTGCGTAACCTTAAATTATATTTTTATTTATATTTAATTGAAATATAAAGGGAGTTCTTTAAACCCAAAAAATATACGAAAGTGTTAACACCAAATGAACTGTCATACTGCGATCAGAATGCTCTGGCAGATTATCATCCTAATAATATGATGCTTGAACATCGCTACCGAATTATACTGATTTAATTCGGAAATCAAGCATCAATTCAGTCGTCAATCAATTATTGGTTGATGAAGTATATTTTTGCCGATCCACAACAGCCTCTACAGACTACCTTATATCCAGGAAACTGCATGCTGGTGACTTCATTTATTCAAAAATGAAGCCGGAGCTCGCGTGACGGTTGATAGAGCTCGCTACCACGAGCGACATAAATCCAAGCGTGACATAGTTTCAACTGAAGTGTGGTAAGTGCCTTACGGTGATTTCTTTATCGACTCCTGAAATCAAAATTTGGCTAAAAACTAATTTTAAGAAATGAACCTGACAATCTGCCGTCAAGGTCATGCGATTTAACACTTCTCCTGTAGAGGTTTGTAAATTCCCAGGTGTTGATAAAACAGCAAAAACTCTAGTCAAATAGGTGAACTTATGACCAGAATGCAAGAAAAACTTGCCCAAAGTTTGATGTCCATAATGCATTCGTCAATAACAGGAGCAGTTGCCACATGGCCGAATTCATTGATCTTGCGAATAATTTCTTTAATAATTTATTTAGTTTTTTTATAATAAAAATCTCTCGGGCTCAAAAAAGTTTTTTTCTTATTGTACTTTCATTGGGTTTAGGTGTTGTTTTTATTTTAAAACACAAGCGCGTGTGCTTGCACTGGCATCTCTATCGATTGAAACTTTAAATTCATTCAGATTTTTTGATACACGCAAACTTGATTTGTGGTCACCTATAAAATTTTACTTTTATATGAAAATTTAATTAAAGATTTTAAACCGCCTTATCTCAGTAAATATAAGACATTTTAAAATGATAAGCTTGATTTTTGAAAGATTTTAATTACAAAGTTCTAATGAAACATTAAGCTGTTGTCGGAGTTGTGTGTGTGTGATGATAGATTTGACAAAAGTCGTAAAAATATTAGTTTTAGTTTAATTTTTCTCACAATGGTGTTAGTAACAGTTTCTAAACTTCTCTCATCTTCAAAAAATTCAAATGTACTCATAAAGAAAATACGTTGTGTGTACAAAAGTAAACTAAAGAAAAACATTCAAAGTTTGCAGCCCAAATGAGGAAAAACTTTAATTCACACAAAAGTATCCTGATTTGTGGAAAGCCGATTCACAACGGCCTCAAAGACTCACAGACTACCTCACATCCAGAAAAAAGTATGATGATGACTTTAAATGAAGCCGGAGCTCGCCTAATGGTTAATAGAGCTCGCTACCGTGTTACGGTCTATGATTTTTTTAAACAGGATGTCATAAATCCAAGCGAAACATAGTTTTAGCTTAAGTACGCTAACTGCCATATGGCGAAGCAGCTATCGACTTTTGAATAAAAAATTGACTTTAAACTGATTTCGAGAAATAGACCTGTTAATCTGCTTTCAAGGTTGTGCGATTTGACACCTTTCCTGTTGAGTCATGTGAAGTTACTGGTTTATGCTTATAGAAAAGCAACAATTTAAGCCAAAGAAGTGAACATTGTTCTTACTTTGCAACTTACGGCCAGCAATACAAGTAAGAGTAGCCCAAAACTTGATATCTACAAATCGCTTTGTAACGAACAGCCTCATGCCACGTGCCCGCAATCATTAATCTTGCGAATAATTTTTTAAAGAATTACTAAGCTTTAGTTTTGCAATAAATATCTGTCGTACATAGAAAAAAGTTTTTTTCTTATTGTACTCTCATTCAGATTAGGTGTTGGGCCGACTTCCTAAACGCCTGTGGCAATGCATAATTTAAAAAAATGCGTATGCAATGCTAAACATGTTTTAAATGCAAACTTACGTTGCAGAGACATTTTTTGCATTTTATCGCATTTCATTTTAAAAATAACACTTTTAAAATGTTTGCATACAAAATAAAAATGATGCGTGATTTTGACTTCTGATACTCATTAAAGTGAGTTGCCAAACGATTAGGAACATTGTACGTTGCCAAAAAGTTTAGACATGCGTTTACGAAGTGTATGCATTGTAAATATGCATTGCAACTTGCGTTTAGGAAGTCGGCCTTGTTTATATTGCAAAACATTTGCACGTGCGCTTGCACTGGCATCTCTATCCATTCAAACTTTTAATTCATTCAAATTTTTTAATAAATTCAAGAACACAACAAACAGCAAACGTTTTCAAACAAAAATGCTATGCTGATTGCTTTACTGCAGAAAGAAACACACAGTCAGCTAAAGCACTGGTTATTTCTATTGAAAATATAAAAGGAAAAGATTTTATAGTTGCTTCTTTCTCACAATATTTTTAAAAACAGTTTCTAAACACTCCCACCTTAAAAAAAATTAAGTGTACTCATAAAGAAAATTAAGAATTTTACCTTGTGTGTACAAAAGTTAAATAAAGTAAAAGATTCAAAGTTTGTAACCGGAATGAGAAAAAAACTATAATTAACACAAAAAAAGAAACGGAGGAGATAAATAAAATCAATTAAGAAGTTACGTGCTGATTACTATTGTTGTCTGTTATGTTAGATATTTCTATTTATTTTTTCTTTTGATCAGTTTCACGTAACATTTCGATTATAGCTTAAGGATTGGAATATAGCCATTGTTTAAGGATTTTTTTTTTGTGTTTGCTAAAAATACTGGGAATGGTTAATAAAACAAATTTCAAATTGATGGAAATGTGGAGACTAATGAACAAGAATGTTTAATTTGGTTTTTTTATTTTTATTTAGTCACGTATATTTTTACACAATCACAGATTTTATGTGGTGTAAGTATCATTTTTCTCTACTTATAATTTTTACTTGGAAAAAGCAATCAAAAATGTTTTGAAGATTTTCAATGTTTAAAAAAGAATATTCCGTCTAAATATTCTACAATATCTTGATTAACGCGAAACTTTTGGTAACTCCTAAAAAATTGATATTAAAACAAGTAAGAGTGCTATATTTGTCTATGCCGAATCTTATATACGCTTCACCATATATGTAAATCTAGTTTACTAATGTAACTCCAATCAAAGTCAAAAAAACAAATATTGGGAATATTGGGAATATTGATATATATTGATTTCTTAAAAATATGGTGCGAGCGCCAATATTATCACTTGATGTTTTTCTTCGTTTTTAACTCTCTATCGCCTTTTATATTTGTTTTTTTTTTTTTTTAATTAGACTTACTTCACTGTTCCGAATGGTATGGAAAAATTAAAGGCGTGGTGTTTTTCCTGCTGCCTCGAAGACAAGACAACAATAAAAAGTATAATTTCAGTATTTTTATTAAAAATAAACAAAATGTTTGTTGTATTTGCACTCATTTAAAAAAGTCTTATGAGGCTAAAAAATTAAATTTTTGGCATTTTTGTTGTATATTTTTTCGAATTTTAGTATTTGACTAGTCATAACCTTAACTGCTTAAATTTTTCAATTAATTTGATCGAGTACATGGATTGTTACTTTTTTGTAGTTCCAGCGAAAATAAACATTTTTAATGACTTAAGTATATTCCAGAAATCCGGCAGAACTTTTTGTTAATTTTTAATTTTGATAAATTATTTTTCCATATAAAAGAAAAAAATCTTTTTTAAAATTTTGTAAAAAGTACAATTACGGAGACGACAACTGTGTAAAAAACTAAAATAAATTCTAAATATGTATATTTTCCCTGGTCCTCCACGAAATCGACCTATTTTTTGAATTCTAAAGTAAAGTTATTACTAATTTATTTTTAAAGTATTTTATTTGGTGCCACTACGTATTTCTAGTTTTAAATGGTTTCCTTCGGAAGTTTACTTATTAAACACAAAAAACATACCAAATTTACATTAGTTTTTCATTTATGCATTACATTAATTTTGGAAAAAAAAATACATAACATGTTATTATGAAATATATTATATATCACAATATTTGCGAAACAGAATAAAATTGTTTTTTTGTGGTACTTTTTGAAAAAGGTCCCTTTTAATTTCGTCAACACGTTTTGTGTTTTAAACCAAAATAAATTGTCTTACACCATGTTCCACTTCACGTCTGTTGTAAATATATTTACTCGTAAAAATAAAAATAAATATTAACAGTAAATATTTAACAGTATTATAGCATTCCCTTTAGTGCTATAAAAGTTCCAGCAAATGAGAGCAGAAACAGCTCCCTAATTCTCAACAGGTTGCTAAAGAGAGTATGATTAAGAGATAAGATGAATTAAATGTACATTTTACAACATAACAGTATATTTGAAAGGCCATTTTAACGTAAAAACCAGTTGTCGGAAGGATGTTGCGATGTATGGAACAAATCTTTCTTTAAAGGATTATAACTTTTACTGCAGGTGCAGGATTCAGTTACTAAAAGTCAGCAATCAAAAAATTTAAATTACAAAATATTATAAAATTATAAAAAAATAAATAATTCAAAATGTATTTAAAAATACTTAATGTGTGTAGTGTTAAATAAATATGTGCGAGAATGAATTTGAATGTTTACTAACAAAAAGCTAAAGTAATGCACGAAAGGAATCGAAATAGAAAAAGTAAAAAATAATAATTTTTTAAAAATTAAAATATATGTAATAAAAAAGAATCGAAATAAAAAAAAAAACTAAAAAAATGAAAAAGGATTTTGAAATATATATTAAACAGTAATTGTAAAGTTAAAATAAAAAAAATAACCAAAATTTATTTAAAATCTTTATGCAAAAATTTTGTTATTTTAATCAAATATAATCCGCTGCGATATATTTTACAAAATAAAATGACTTTTTTTTTCTAAGCTAAATAAATTAATAATATTAATAATAAAGCTAAACTTATCAAACTAAAACTTGTTACTCTATAGAGCAAAACCGTTATTCATATATTTTTTAAGCTTCATTATTAAAATTCTTTCGAACTTAATTGTCGGAATTAGTGTTACTGGAAAGAAAATAATCAGAAAGATTTGTACAAAACTTTGTTGTAAAAATTATCTAAAATAAACGCGCTTTTTAGTGTGGTCAGCAGAAATCAACATAATTTTAAAAATTTTCCCTCTACCACCAGTTTTCCTAAGAGGAGTACAAATATTATGAAAGGCCATTGTACTGCATTTTTGTTTCGATTTCGAAAACAAGTCATTCAAACATAAATATAATAATGCCATTAGAGGATAATTCTAATGTGAAAGTTAACTAGTCGGAAACTGCGCGTATGAATGCTTTATGGTACACACTATTTGATTGCTTAACCACCATCGATTTGATACCGAACATTGAATTGCAACAATTATAAACGGAAGCAACACGTCCATTACACGATTTAACCGTGATCAAATTTATTAAACAAAATTCAAAGTTCTTTAAGTTACCAAAACGAAAATCAGTTTTCAATAATTATCCGCATTAACACCCTTGATATTTTTGATAACTAGTTTTATTATAAACTAATGCGAAATAGATTATGACACCAGAATAACAACAAATTAATTATAATGTGATTCTTTGTATAAGAAATGTGTAAATTTTGTTTATTTTACGCAAAATATTATATCAATTCAGGATGATTCGCCGGTAAAATGATATTTTATATAGAACTAAAAACAAACTTTCAAAACAAAACTTAATTTCCGAATTAAAAAAAAATTGTGTTTCGTATAAAAAAATATGCGTTAAAATTTAGCGAAAAATTTAATGGTTCCATTTTTACGAAATTGTTATTGTTTGATATATAGTTTTAATAGAGAGATCTTTTTTTGCAAAGATTTTCTAAAATATTTACAGTGATTCAACTCGATTATTAATATCTTACAAAGTAAATCCCAATTTTTTTCAAAATCTTATAAAAAACTTTTATCAATTAAAATAAACTGATCATTAAATTTTTCAGTTTAAATAAATAAAATCTCGTTCGTTGGTAATCGCATAACTCCACCAATTTAGCTAATATTTTTTTAACGTTCGTCGTAATCCGAATTAGTTTTCTGTGGTTTGCACGCCCACTTTTAAAATTTATCTAAAATCGAAGAAATGCTCGACGTGGACCGATTTTGCTAAATATTTTTTCACTTTAACTGTCCACGCAAAATATGGAAACAAAAATAAAAGTGTATCGTTGTGTGGATCTTAATGATCATTTAAAAATAAGTTACTTTTTTTAAACTATTTTTATTTACTTCCTAATAAATAAAATTTGAAGGCTACACAACGTTTTTTTAGTCAGCTTAAGGCGAATTAATTATAAGGTGCCCGCATCTAATGTAATTTTGTTATTGCAGAGCACCACATTGATGTCGAAAATATCTGAGAGAAAAAAAAAAGCCGGATGCGATTTATCCTTCTATCATCATTTGGTTCTTTAAATTAATTCGTACTGTTTGATTACTTTCTCCTGCATACGCAGCAATACCTTATATTTAATTTTTTGGTAGTGAAATTCAATTTTATAAAATTTAAAATTTTTTACTTTTCCAGCTTGGCTCAGCTTGATGTTTAATAAAAATATTGCTTCTATTTTAGGACTTTAGCCTCTCAATTTTCAACTTTTTAGTAGAGAAAAAAAGTATAAAATTGTTAACAGCTTTTGTACTGTATAAAAAATCTTTTCTTCTCCATGTGAACTTCTTTACTTATATTTTTTGTAAAGATTATGATTTATCTATTAGTTAAATAAACATTATTCTTTTAAATAGTGCAGGTTTGTAAATATTCTTTATAACAACACAAGCGGAGCAGGGAGTATAGTATTATTTGTAGCTTCTAATTATTGCAATTAAAATCCTGCGATTACCTATTTATACCACTAGGCTTTTAGGCTCGTTATTACAAGTTACCAATAGCTGAAGTTAAGATTTTGTGGATTTTGATTGTTAGACTTTAATCTAAGAAACATTTTTAATCTGGCACTTAATCATAGTTTAAAGTAGATCCCGTCAGAAATAATTTTCTTCACAAAATCATAGTATTAACTAATGGTAACTTATTAGAATGATCTTTGATCTGTCAATTCATTCCCTGAATATTTCTTTAGTCATTACTTAGCCCTTAAATTCTTTACAGAAGTTCTAGGCATCGATAGAAAAATGTAAGGCCTCTTTAACATCTAATTTCAACTCTTATTTTTATCGACCATCTTCTTTGTAAAGGAGTAAACAGTGAGGTCTGTTATGACATTCAAATTAAATATCTGTCTACCGGTAGTCTGCAGACAGTAAGACATTCACACAACCTATGATAACTTATCATAATTTGCCATACGCATTATCATTTTCTTCCATCTTTGCCTCGTTGTCTCATATTCATTCATATCCATAAGTGAATATTTCTTAACATACTATCAAATTTTGAATCTCAACTTAGGTTTGGAGTAAGCCTTGGCCAGCACTAGGCTCTTTCTAGCTTCAGTTTCTAGAATTCTTAAATATTAATCTTAATACTGATCTTCCAAATTCTGAGGTCGGCATCTGGCTTGTGAAATACTGATCTTGATTCCATTAAAAACCAGTTACATATTTACAGCCTCTTGGGCTTTTTATCTTTTTATAATTTATTTATGTATTTGTTTATCTTATAATTAAAATAATTAAAATTACAAGATAAGAGATAATGAGCAATAGCTAAAACGCAGACCTTCAGCTCAAGTGTTCTTTAAAAGTTTCATTATTGTTTTCGTTTTCTAAAGTTACAATAAAGATCTCTTCAAAAACTTTTTTGCAATATGAAAATTTTAAAACAAAATATTATTGATAACTGTACAGATTGTTTTATAGAAAACTTTCTTAATTATGAAAATAAAGGAAATGAAAAACAAAAAAGTTTAAGTTTCTTAAAGTCTTAAAAAATAATTTTTAAATTAAAAATGTGTAAATATTTGAAAAATTTCATAGATAAAATAAAAGCAAAAAATAATAATAACAACAAAACAATATGAAAATTCAACAGTCCAATTATGAAAGCTACTAATAAAAAATTCATAAAACAAACCTTAAAAATAAAAAAGAATAGATTCGGAAAATAAAAATAATATTAAAGTATAAATTGGAAAGTTTTTCTCTTCCTTGTCCTGTTTCCAATTTATTTCAATTGTTTCTCTGCTTTTTATATGTACATTCATATATGTGTATTATTAAGTCATTACTAAATTAAATTATAGTTAAAAAAAATTAAAAACCATTTTCAACGATGACTTTGTTAAGATGTCAGAAAATGTCGATACAGAATTGCTGGTGAACTGCACCATTTTGGCAGTCAAACGTTTCGAGTTGCATTCGATTGTGAACACAAGTCAACTAAACAGTTTAAATCGTTCGGAAATAATTGGACTTTTAACGGGTATTATTGATAACAAAGACAACTTGGAGAGCATTAATGATGCAAAGTAAGTAGAGAATTTTTTCGTTAATGTAGACAATTAGGCAAAAAAATATTATATTTTTATTTAATAAAAAGTATTTTCTTATTTATTTTTATTTCCATATTCTCTTTTAACATAAAAAAATAAGTACCGTTATAAGTTAAAAACATTTTTCGTTTTATTCTGAACTAGCGGATACCGACGTGGTTCAGTACGCATGAATATTAACATTGAATCAAATCCATATACCGCATACGCTCATAGGAGCCGACGTATTTGTCGTTGTTTTTTAAATATGTAGGACAAAATCATATTTTGTCAGATTTTGTTCAAACTTTAGATAAACCATCTACACGACCTAAAAATTTAATTGAATTCGGTTTGACCGATCGTGAGTCACAACACACTTTAACAATTTTTCATTTACAGATTCATTATAAATGACACAACAAAATAATAAATTAGTTGTAAAGTATATAAAAAAACTATTTAACGCTTTATCTATATATATATATATATATATATATATATATATATATATATATATATATATATATATATAATAAAACTGTAACGCGATCATTTCTGCACATATGAAATATTTTTTTATACTTTTGATGTTGGTGAAGGTAGTAATCGATATGGAATACAAATCACCTTTTTTAGTATTTTTCTCTGTCTGTCTGTGTTCGTATCACGTAAAAACTGCTGGATGGATATGAATAAAATTTTGTAAGAAGGTCCCTAAGAACCTTGGTTCAAATATTGAATATTTTTTTGGTAAATATATGTTATTTCGTAGAGAAACTAGAGTTACAAATGCGAAAGCACCCAATTTTAACGGTATAGTGGTACTAAAACAGTTATTTTTGTAAACAAAAAATTTTTAACATATGCTATAGAACTCAGGAATAAATGTGTAAAAACACATTTTTCTAAATTTAATTTTTAAGAAAATTAGAAATGACAGGCAGACGAAGTCGTGGGCTCGGCTAGCTTATATTAAGAATACGCATAGTAGGTCACTTAGGTTTCCTTTCTCTTTTCAAGCTTCTAGCGAACTTTATATAAAGCTCAATTAGGTAGATAAAATGATAAAATCAAAATAAACAAATTACTTCACATCTTACGAGGAAGAAAGAACCTCTATTTGGAGAATTCCTATTTTACTAATGGGAACAATTTGATATTAAAATATAATATTATGGTAATAAGTTTTCACCCCAAAGGAGCAAATATGAAAGTTATGCAAATAAAAATTAATAAGAAAATTCACTACCAGATATATTGTTTTGTTTTTAACTTCCATTTTAATAAAAATAAAATGTCTGCATGTGAATAAATGAAAATCGTTTAAAGTATTTTAATTTTACTAAAACATGAGGTAGGGGGAAAAAATCTGCAAAGTAAAACCACACACGAGGGGTTTCGTGCAATGTTTGTGCCACCCTTTAATTTTATTTTATAAGCTTGTTATAGCAGACAGTATGTGGTAATTATTTATATAATTTTAAAATAAGGACTTATAAATTTAATTTTAATTTGGTTTTACAGCGAACTGGTAATACTTAGTCTATGTAAATTTAAGGCCTTATTCACAATCAATTTTTATTATTATAATAGATTTATAAAACAAAATTTCCATACAAGATTGGTTTTATAAACTTGTAATAAATTTAAAAATTGATTGTGAATAAGGGCTTTACAGTATTGCTGTTCAAAAAACGGCCCTGCGAAAATAACTTTACTACTGGCACACGCTATTTTCATTTTCATTTTTATTTTCCTTTTTTGTACTTGTTCTTATTGCAGAAATAACATAGAACATACTGTATCTATAACGGTTAAAAAAGAAAAGGCCGTATTCGTCAACATCACGCTCTCTAAGGAAAGGCCTTGCAATATTTAAAATTATTATTTAAACTTATTTTTAAAGCGCACTAGTTTTAAATACTCTCTGTTAATTTTACTACGGTAGAAAAACTAAAGTTCTAAAAGTATATTTCACGTCTCAATAGCAACACTCTTTAGAACTTTATTTTTAATGTGCTGTTTCTGTATTACAGGCGATCAACTCGTCTGAAAAATTTATATGAAAAGCACTCATTTTTTTGAGTTATTTTCATATAAATTTTTTAGACGAGTTGATCGCTTATAATACAGAAACAGCACATAATTCTATTTTGATTGTTCTTATACTGAACAAAAATATTTAAACTTGAATACGTAAATAAAAATTACATTGCTATTGGAACACCCTTTAATTTGAAATTTTTTTCCCTCCTATTGCTCTAACACACATGATTTTAAAGGCACTATGCAGAATTGAAGTGTCTGCGTCTAACAGTTCCAAAAATAACAAAATATTTATTAATAATAGAGTGTGACTGGGTTTTGTATAACCAATTTGGCAAAACTTTTACTGGCTATGGCTTGACCAAAACTTAAATATAAGAAGTCCCTGATTAGACTATGGCGAAACAATAGGATTGTACTAATTACAATACATACGAGTAATTAATTATTGCAGATAGAATAAATTATTATAACAAATAAAATAATTAACTGTACATTTCATTAGCATTAATTGACAAATAACACTTATGATTTCTTATCATTATTGTATGAAATTTTACTTTATTTTTAGGCTTTTGGTTCTTTTTAATTAATTTTCTAAACATTTTTAGAAAGAAAAATTATTTACAAATGTATGCGGACGTTTTCCAAAGAAAACAAGAAAAATTAGACGCTAGCAGAATGAAATGCAGCATTTTCTGGACCGCCACATCCTTCATCAGCATTCTTTGCATCTATCTACCTTATGTTATATACATCGTAAACATCATCTATTTAACCAACTAATCTTAATGTTAATTTGGTGAGACGAAGTTCACACACAACTTAAAGCTTTTTTCTTCTTTGTCATTCTCTTTGTAACTTGTCTTTTACATTTGTTGTTGCCTTTGTACTAGCAATTGATAGCCACAAATGCAACTTTTTTTTTTTTTTTTATTTTTAATTATTCATACTTGTTTGCTCATAACATTATAGACACTGTTTCAGTATCATATTGACTTTTATGAGTTAAGTATGAATGTAATTACGCGGTGCCTAGCGTTTGTTTTTCATTTTTTTTTTTTTTAATTTTCACCCTCACCAGGATTCGAACCATCAATTTTATAAATGTATGAAATTTTACTTTATTTTTAGGCTTTTGGTTCTTTTTAATTAATTTTCTAAACATTTTTAGAAAGAAAAATTATTTACAAATGTATGCGGACGTTTTCCAAAGAAAACAAGAAAAATTAGACGCTAGCGGAATGAAATGCAGCATTTTCTGGACCGCCACATCCTTCATCAGCATTCTTTGCATCTATCTACCTTATGTTATGTACATCGTAAACATCATCTATTTAACCAACTAATCTTAATGTTAATTTGGTGAGACGAAGTTCACACACAACTTAAAGCTTTTTTCTTCTTTGTCATTCTCTTTGTAACTTGTCTTTTACATTTGTTGTTGCCTTTGTACTAGCAATTGATAGCCACAAATGCAACTTTTTTTTTTTTTTTATTTTTAATTATTCATACTTGTTTGCTCATAACATTATAGACACTGTTTCAGTATCATATTGACTTTTATGAGTTAAGTATGAATGTAATTACGCGGTGCCTAGCGTTTGTTTTTCATTTTTTTTTTTTTTAATTTTCACCCTCACCAGGATTCGAACCATCAATTTTATAAATGTATGAAATTTTACTTTATTTTTAGGCTTTTGGTTCTTTTTAATTAATTTTCTAAACATTTTTAGAAAGAAAAATTATTTACAAATGTATGCGGACGTTTTCCAAAGAAAACAAGAAAAATTAGACGCTAGCAGAATGAAATGCAGCATTTTCTGGACCGCCACATCCTTCATCAGCATTCTTTGCATCTATCTACCTTATGTTATGTACATCGTAAACATCATCTATTTAACCAACTAATCTTAATGTTAATTTGGTGAGACGAAGTTCACACACAACTTAAAGCTTTTTTCTTCTTTGTCATTCTCTTTGTAACTTGTCTTTTACATTTGTTGTTATAAAAAAAAAAAAAAAAATGAAAAACAAACGCTAGGCACCGCGTAATTACATTCATACTTAACTCATAAAAGTCAATATGATACTGAAACAGTGTCTATAATGTTATGAGCAAACAAGTATGAATAATTAAAAATAAAAAAAAAAAAAAAAAAGTTGCATTTGTGGCTATCAATTGCTAGTACAAAGGCAACAACAAATGTAAAAGACAAGTTACAAAGAGAATGACAAAGAAGAAAAAAGCTTTAAGTTGTGTGTGAACTTCGTCTCACCAAATTAACATTAAGATTAGTTGGTTAAATAGATGATGTTTACGATGTACATAACATAAGGTAGATAGATGCAAAGAATGCTGATGAAGGATGTGGCGGTCCAGAAAATGCTGCATTTCATTCTGCTAGCGTCTAATTTTTCTTGTTTTCTTTGGAAAACGTCCGCATACATTTGTAAATAATTTTTCTTTCTAAAAATGTTTAGAAAATTAATTAAAAAGAACCAAAAGCCTAAAAATAAAGTAAAATTTCATACATTTATAAAATTGATGGTTCGAATCCTGGTGAGGGTGAAAATTAAAAAAAAAAAAAAAAAAAAAAAAAAAAAATGAAAAACAAACGCTAGGCACCGCGTAATTACATTCATACTTAACTCATAAAAGTCAATATGATACTGAAACAGTGTCTATAATGTTATGAGCAAACAAGTATGAATAATTAAAAATAAAAAAAAAAAAAAAGTTGCATTTGTGGCTATCAATTGCTAGTACAAAGGCAACAAAAAATGTAAAAGACAAGTTACAAAGAGAATGACAAAGAAGAAAAAAGCTTTAAGTTGTGTGTGAACTTCGTCTCACCAAATTAACATTAAGATTAGTTGGTTAAATAGATGATGTTTACGATGTACATAACATAAGGTAGATAGATGCAAAGAATGCTGATGAAGGATGTGGCGGTCCAGAAAATGCTGCATTTCATTCTGCTAGCGTCTAATTTTTCTTGTTTTCTTTGGAAAACGTCCGCATACATTTGTAAATAATTTTTCTTTCTAAAAAATGTTTAGAAAATTAATTAAAAAGAACCAAAAGCCTAAAAATAAAGTAAAATTTCATACATTTATAAAATTGATGGTTCGAATCCTGGTGAGGGTGAAAATTAAAAATAAAAAAAAAAAAAAAAAAAAAAAAAAAAAAAAATCTTATCATTATTATTTTCAATAATGCAAATGTTTTTTAGTAAATAGTATGATAATTAGCTCACAATTATTCAAAAATAAATTTATTAAAAAAAACAAACTCAATATCATCCACTAATAATTAAATGGTTTCAAAGCATTGCCATTAATGAGCATCACTCCTTGTCTTTGTAGAATAATAAATACCTTAAAGTATAATAGAGTATTATTTTAAAATGGCATTTTTATCACAAAAATTTCATTACTATAGGCAAAACAATTTAAAATAAAATCATTTACTAAAATAAACCACGAGAAAAATTGAATTAAGTTAATTAATTTTTTAAAATATTTTATTTATTCTGACTAAAATTTCGATCATCAATATATACCGGTGATTAAAAAAATTGGGTCGTAATCAGTGTTTAAATTGCTTGCTTAAAAAAATAGCAACAGCACTAAAATCTTTGCTTTGCTAGCATATTTTTCAGCAAATAAAAAAACTAAATGTCTCAGCATTTAAAAAACATTTCATTATAAGCGAAGCAACAGCAAATAGCAAATGCAAAAAAAGAGAAAGAAACGCATATGCTTCAGCTGACTATGAGTTGCTTTTTGCAGCAAAGCATTTATTTTGAAAACATTTGCTGTTGTTTGTTTCTTCTTTTGCTGTTGCTTTTTAAGAAAAAAAAAAAACACCATTTAATGCTGTAACAAAAACAACATTTGTATTTGTGTTGTATGTATTTATTGTATGTATTTTCTTACGTATTGTATGTAATAAACACATAAATACGTTTCCAATGTTAAAAGGGACGAAAAGCTAAGGAAAAGCAAAAATAAAAATGAAGAAAAACTGATTGCTCAAGCAACAGCCAACATTTTCAAATTAATTGCTTTGCTGCAAAAAGAAACACATAATCAGCTGAAGCAAAAGCGTTTTTTTTTTCTTCTTTTTACTTTTGCTGCACATTTTTTAACAGCAACAGTTAAGCAAATAAAATTTGTGGCCAGTGTCATTATTTCTAATAATGCAAATGAAATAGTAGAAGTTAAGCTATGACTGAACTATAACCTCGTAAAGACTTTGACAAACGGACAGACACTGCAGCGCAAACGATAGGAATAAGAGGAATCACTTTTCATTGGTTAAATACTTCTTTGGGCCTAATTGATCCAAAGACTCATTTATAATTTCCATTTTAAATTTTCCTTTTTTTCTATTTGTTAATCTCATCTCATTTTTTAAGTTATATATCGGATAGTTAATTGCTAAGGCTGACTTGCTCTAAGCAAGTTTTTGCAAAATCTACATCTACATCTATCTTTTGCACCAAATTAAACCACTTCTGGACAAATTAAAGTGTGTCCTTCATTTCTTTAATTGTTTTCTTAGTAACTATTTTTAACAGGCGCCCTGAACGATATGCATAAGAAAAATTTTTTAAAAATTTAAACTACATCCGAAGTATCTATAATTTCATTGAAAATTATGCAATTAAAGTTGAAGTGTTTTTACTTTTATGAAATTCATTCAAAGAACTCCTTGTGTGATTTTAAAGAAATAAAAATCACATAAATGGTAAACGTCTTACAAAGCAGTATTATCAATCACACATTTTCTTTTCCCAGTAAATATTTTACTTCTATTATATTTCTTTTCAAGTAACTGTCTTTGTCAAAATTATAATTTCAAAAGCAGTTTCTATGGAGAATACAAATAAACAAAAAATCATTTTCAAAATCATTCTTTATACAGATACTAACGTGTGTTTCACATAAAGAAAATTATCTTTTTTCCAAATTTGATAAAAGTTAAATCACCATTGAATCCTAAACTTTATCTATTCGATATTATTAACTTCTTATCTGCCCTTTTACACCAACTATTTCTATTACAAAAATAAAAACAAATTGCACGTATTTCATGCCACCAGCCGTGCCTCTCTTTTTTATGATGTCCCTTATTGTTAAACAAAACTTTTGCCTTTTAGTTCCTTCATTGTCTTATAACGTCGTGATTTATAGTATTAAAGAAAAAAAGTTTTATGTTATCATGTTTTGTGTTGGCCAACTTTCACACCTAAAGGCACTATTTTTACAATACACTTTATTGTTGCAATATGAGGCGTGAAACTTTTTGTGTGAAATAAGACTATAAGAAAAGTTATGATAGATTTTTTATGTTTAATTTAAAAAGTCTTTTTCTAAGTAAATCAAGAAAAATAAATTGTTTTATTAGTTGCGTTTTTTTTCTGCCATTAGTTATGCAGCACGTTTCGTTAAGTTGGTTGATAAATACAAAAACTTTATTTTTCGCTATTGTTTCTTAAGAATATAATGTTTTGAGTTTCAGTTGGCATGACGCAATAAATATTTATTTCAACGTGGAAAGAACTTATCTACTCAATTTGCAACCTCACCTACTGATTTCACCAAATGTGGCACTCGCTGTTTCGCCAACAAGGGCGTACGTGGTATAATGTTAATCTTTTGGTCATATATTTCTCTGGATGTCATAATCTCTGCATTCTCGATACCAGACTCGGATGTGATAACCCAATCAGCCACCTTTCTTAAAGATAATCAATTGCTGAGATACCAATTAACTGTTTTATTTACCGTACGCAGAGAAAAAAATTATTTTAATAAATATAACTTAATAATGAAAAAAAAAATCCTTTAATTATTAATCAAAACCAGCATAGATAATAGAAAAATATAAAATTGTGATAATAGAGTATAGTTCTTGGTAGCGTAGGTAAATAAGTCGTTATCAACCAACACTTACACACTTAAACTAGCTGTTACCAGTACACTTCGCTATCTCAGTAGGAATAATCGTATGACATCCTATCTTCCTCTGAAAAAAAGCAAAGTTGCGCAGCTTGTTGTGACGTAGACATAGAATATCAGACATAGTGTCGAAAAAGCTGCTACCGGAAATCAGCAAGATTGGTCGGTCTCCTTCGAGGCAGTGGCCAATACTCCAGGCCTCTAAAGAGATCTTTAAAGATATACACAAATTTTTTTAAAAATGCTTAACCCATCAAGCCCAATGACATTTTTATATAAATTATGTATATGTAGTACTTATTTTTTTTCTAATTTTTTTAATTCTCTGTCACCCCAATATTTGCCTTTTTTGTTAGAGTTACTTCACTAAACTATATTTAAATAGATGGTGAAGGGTATATAAGATTCGGCAAAGCCGAATATAGCCCTCTTATTTATTTCCTTAATGTAGTTCACACTTTGTCCAGATTTACACTATATAATTTTTTGAGGATTTTTTCTCAATTTTCTATTTAAGTTACAGCGTTATCTAAAAGTAAACATAGCAACAGTATCATCCCCTCAAAACTCGAGCAATACCTTATCGCTTACTCCTGCTACACAAAAAAACAAAAATTTTATGCTAGTTTCATGAAAAATTGCATAGTGTAAATGCCGTATTTCTTATTTTTTCATTTATTTCTCTTGTTTTCTTGATTGTGATTCATTTTTGTTGATTGTTGGTGTAAGGTGTTTTTTGATTGGAGTTTTTTTTTATTAAAGTTTTATTGGACTATTTTTAGCTAATATTAGTTTTATTTGATGTCTTTTTTTAACTGTAATTTTTTGTTAATTTAATTTTTGTGACCAGATATTAAGAAAGTTTTTTAAATTGTCAAATTTTACAATGATATCATGCTTTTAAAATATTTAGATAAGTTTTCTAAACCATTTTACGCTAGTGAGCCGTGTAAGAAATTTTAACAATTAAATCTAAATTCAGTTGTAAATAATGGAACACATATTTGGTGTTGAATATTAAGAGATACAGCAAAGAAAACATATGCACCGTAACGACATGAATTTAAAAATTCTGAGATAAATAGATTAGGCGCCATTCAGCCGGTAAAGACCGGTGTTATCTGCTGGTAAAGTTTCACAAGGACGATGGTAAATTCAAAACTAGAAATGTAACCACTCTAAGTTGTGAACAGAAAATTAAACGAACCTCCTTAATTATTTTTCCTTGGCCTACACACTACACTCCAAGACTAAGGAGCATGTTAGAAGTCATCATTAGCGTGGTTCCTTAAAGTAGCACAGGGCTATAACATATTTATTTCCTTTTGATTTGTCCGCTGCAAGTGTTTTTATCTCGTTCAAGCTCTTGTTTTATTTGGGCGCTTCAATTTCTGTCTCGTCAACGGATTTTCGTAGTGTATGCCTTGCCACTGGCATTTTCTTTTCTAGATCTTGATATGCGTGACGACTTAAGGGGTTATGAAACCACATCATTGCATTGGATATATTAATGGCCGGAATATTGTAAAAATATTATGCAGGCAACGATTTATGAAAACCTGTACCGACCTAACATCCAGCGCTTCCACGGTTCACATTGATAGAGAAGAGATAATTTTATGCAGGAGTTAAATATATTTTGGTTGGGTTCTTTTTGAGACGTGCGCTGATCGCCATATGGGATTTAGAAGCCAAGTAAATGTTTACCAGCTTTTTAACATCATGTACAGAACCACCTGTTATAGTCAAAAGAATCCGAGATGGCAGAATTTTTATATATCTTAACGATCTTACGGTCTTCTGTTGAATCCCCAAGTTTTTCCTCTGTATTCACATGACGCTCGACTTATGATGTTGTCCAGAATAAAATTAAAATATATGCGACAAAACACAATCTTGTCTCGCTTCAGTTTTAATTGTGAATGAGTCAATGCCGGCATTACACTGCATATTTGGAACCAAATTATCAAAAATAGAACATTCGCTTCTGTGATGTATTATTCTTATACAGGAATTTAAAATCTGTTCTTTACTTTTATTCAAGTATTTACCCCCCTCACCACTCTGATGACCACAGTGGTGGAAGCCATGATTAACATTGTCATGAGATCACCTTTAAACACCACTTTATTATAGAATATACAAATTACTAGTTTCTGCCTGTTATTTCGTCTGCGTGGTCCATATTGTAAAGAGTAAGAAAATCTTTCTATTGTGTGTCTTTTATGAGCTGCAATATTTTTACTGCGCCGCCTGATGCTTGCCTTTTTCAATTAAGGTAGTTTTATATTTAACACCAAAAAATAAATTTGATTTAGGTTTTGTACCGACTTCAAAATAGGAGGATGGTATCAATTTGTCTGAATTTGTCAATCATTTTTGAACCGAACTTAAAATTTTTTTTCTTAGGCAAACTTGTTTTTAACACTAATACGGAGCATTCGGGACATTCGTACTGCTGACCGAATGTCACGAATAACACGAACAATGTTGGCCTCCAAAGACTTCACGTGGTATCACAGAAGACCAATTGACAGGTCCATTTCCCGAAATCAATTTATCGCCAAATTTTGATTTAAATAACTCAATGGTTGCGGTCGCCGTTTGGCACGTAGCGCCCTCTTGTTAAAACCAAATTTCGTCCGGATCAATGTCATCCATATCTTCAAACAAAAAATAATTAATCATGGCGGGGTAATGATTTCCATTGGCCGTAACGAGAGATCCAGCTTCATTTTGGTTAATATGGTCGGATGATGCCACCACACCAAGCGGTGCATTTTTCTGGATGCAATGGAGTCTGTAGGGTATGTTGTGGATTGGTCTCACTCCATATGCGGCAATTTTGCTTATTAACAAATCCGTTAAGCCAAAAATGAGCCTCACTGCACTAGCTGGATCTTTCACGGATGTAGGCCAAGATCTTTGCGCAAAATTTTAGACGTAGTGGACGGACAGAGCCCTACTTCCTGCAACAGCGAACAAATCGCTAAATTAGTATCTTCAAAAGTTTACTGAAAATAATTAGAAAAAATTTTTCATAAAAATTTAATTTTTAGTGTTATTCTTACAATTCAAAGTTCTATCTATAATTTAAAGTTCTTAAAAGCACCCGATATATGGCCATAAACGATTGAAGTTTGCAAAGTACTTTGTCCGCTACAACAAATATTAAATTTGAATTTGAAAATTAAAGTGTTTTGTTCAAAATGCTCAAAAATGTATTCTATTTATTTTAGCGAGTTCAAATATTCTACCTGTGACTAAAATAAAAGTTTTCACATTTATGTATAATATTAAACTCTATTTGAAATACTAAAAATCTGAATTTACCGAACAATAAAAATTTTGATTTTTATAATCAAATCATGTTCAACATGTATTTTTGCCAAGTCTTAAAATTAGGATTGAACCTTTACGCATAACAAAATTAAAACAAAAAAGATAACAAAACAAATCGTGATAAGAAGTTTTTCATCTTGAATTTTATTGATTCTCTTGTAAAGCTGTCACTTGTTTCGTTTGATACATTTTAAGCCAACAGCCACCCCCCTTTGCTTATGTAAATAAAAATTCAGGAAACATTTTTAATTTTTTCTAACTTTTACTTGAAAGTTTAAACAATATTCAATTTGACGTTAAAGGCCTGAATCGTTATTATTATATTTTAAAAGATAAAAAAAATTCTAAGAAACGAAAAAAAATTAAAATTTTATAGAACGAAAAATCACAAGTATAATTTAAAGTTTAAGACCTTTTTCGGCACAATTATGTGTTGAAATTAATTAAAATCATTAAGCGAATAAAGTTAAGAACTTTAATTCCATTAGTCGTAATGAAGGCGGCAAACTTTTATGGTGAAAGTTAGTTGTATGGAATAAAATGTTTATTGCGTTTCTTATTATCTGTTGTGTCATAATAAATTCCTCTCTTCAAAATCGTTTTCTTCTCAAAGCAAATTAGGCAAATAAATTGGGAAAATTATAAAAAATTACGCAAGCAATAATATTAATATGCGCATAAGCAGATTTTTATGCAGTTATTTCAAGAGGGTTTTTCCCTAATCACAGCTAAACCAATTAATCATATTTTATGGAGTTTGAAACACATCTTTAATTTTTTATGAAATTAGAAGTTTAACTGTAGATATTATAAACGAATTGAAATTGATTTTTGGCTTGAGTTTTTTTTAATTTTAAAAAAACTTTTTTATAAGCAAAAACGCAAGGTACAGCTCATGTACATTCAAATTTAACTTATATCAATCAATATGATACTGTATAGCTCCCAATAGCAAAAAGTAATACAAAAACAAATCTAAAAACTGCAGGGTGTACCAATAAGTAAAGTAAATTGACCCACATGCGCCTGTCTATTGCATCGCTGTAGACAAACGCTTAAAAATTGGTCAGAATGTCGGTTACTTTGACCGTTATTTTAACAAGAAGAAATATCTCAAATTATTAAAAGGTGCCCCAGTAGTTCATTTAATGCGATGTATATGACCATACCTCTATAGACAGAGAGTTTAAATATACAAAAAACTTCTATTGCTAAGTCCGCTATAATAGCAAGTTAAAAAATTGGATTTGGAAATCAGAGGGTTCCCAAATATTTGAAAAAAAGACAGAATGTCTACTTCTTTGTTAAGTAAAATAAGAAGTATCTTTTGAACCATTATATGCAAACATTTGGAAATTACACAGTTAAATAGTTAAAATAAAATAAAGGGTGTACCCATAGTTGATGCAAAATAATGCGTGTGGCCAAACTTTTAAACTTTGGACAGACAGCTAAAATCTGTTTTGAAGTCGATTTTTTTTACAAGAATTATTGTTCTTATTACGACAGGCATAGCAAACTCACGGCATTTTAAAAATAACAATGTTTTTAGGAATATCAAGTCACTTTCGGAACAGTTTTTAGTATTTGTTATTATAGCAGCAATTACTAGAGTCTTCTTATTACGGTTCCAGACATAGAGGGCTGTTACAGACGGATAGACATTGCGACAAAAATATTAGTGTTACAATTTTATACTTTGTGTACGGAACCTGAAAAACAACTTATCTTCTTTAATAAAGTCTCTCGGTTGCATCATTTTCTTTCATAAATCCTCAAGGAATATACTACGTGACATTAAAATGAAAGTTTTAAGTACTAAAAATATTCAAGCATAAACAATTCTTTTAACCTTTAAGTTGCCTAAGAATATACAAATATTCCATTTAAATTTAAATCTACATAAATATTCTTTATTTACTATCACTCATGTATCTGATTTTTTTCGCTTTAACCAACTGTTTGCCATATTTTTTTTTATTTTAGCTAAATATCACATTTAATGTAGTAAAGTTTATATATTATGCTCTGTTGTTTAATTTTTCTAAATTTGAAGGTTCCTTGTCATCAACGCTTTTATCTTAAACAGTCTTTTAACTATGTTAAAACATTTATCAAACACAAATTATGAAAATAGTTTTATATCCATTTAGCAGCCGCATTCACAAAACATTGTTCAGAAAAATATTTATAAAAACGATTTATATCAGATGTGAGTAAGTGTGTAAGTAAATGCAATTATCCTTATTTGACGTGTATACTTAAAGCCAATCAATGATGGATGTGTAATAAATTTGTTAAATATTATAGCATTCAACCAAAATAATCCATTTTTGTTTTGAATTCATTAATTAACAATAACAATAATTAACAATCTAATCATTCTTATTTACTTTAGAACGTACATAAATATTAACTTATAAATACTAGTTTTTATTTACTTAAATGGAGATAATACAAACAAGTAAAATTGCCATGCTTAGATATTTCGAATCTTATATACCCTTCACCATTAATGCAAATCTAGAATATATATACTTTTTGGGGTCGAAAATGGATATTGCAAACCTAGTAATACCCTTTTTCCACTATTTGTTGTGAAGGGTATAGTAAAGGCAGATGTGGACGTGTCTTTGGTTACAGCCGAAATTGCATGATGTTAAAAGAAAGAAAGACATTTGGAAAAGCAAAAAACAAATTTTAATCGATAGTATGCAAAATCTAAAATGACAATTAAGGAACATAAGAAAAATGTTATAAACATTAGCAACAATTAGAAAAAATTAGTTTCTATCTAGCACTGGTTGGATGTAAGATTCGAACAGTTATTATTAGTTCGATTATGTCGAAGATTCAATAAATTAATAAAACAAATTATAATATCTCAATTTGTTGTCCGGAAAGTCCGCTTTACACTATACAACGGAGTACAAAGATTTCACAAGTACTTTTTATTGAAGGAGTGCGACAGTGTGAAAGCAAATATCATGTACATGTCGAACAATGTGGAATACAAATTCATTTTTGGAATTTTTCCTTCGAGGCAGCGGGCTAAACACCACGCCTACCTCTAATTTTTCCTTATCATTTAGAACAATGAACTAACACCAATCAAAACAACAAATATACAGGACGATAGAGCATTAAAAATAAGAAAAAAACATCAAGTGAAAATATTGGCGCTCGCCCATATTTTCCGAGTTACGGGCTTCTGAATTTTAAAAATTTGTTAAAAATTACGAAATGGGTATTATTTAAAAGCTTTTAAAGAGATATTTAAGTATATAATAATTTTTTTTAAATGCTTAACCAATTAAGAGCCGATGACGTTTTTATATCATGTTTAATTATAGTAATTAGTTTTTTTTTCTTTTTTTTAATTCTCTGCTACCCCAATATTTGCTTTTTTAATTGGAGTTACTTTACTAAACTAGATTTGCATGGATGGTGAAGGGTATGTTAGATTCGGTATAGCCGAATATAGCACTCTTACTTTTTTTTTCTAAATTTGATACAAAAGCAGTGGCCCGTAACTGAATTCCATACCATCATATATATTGCTTATTTAAAGTTGAACTTTTTACCATAACAGCAGCACACTTATGATAAGAAAATAACATTAAATTATTTAACAAATAAATATAATTTAAAGTTTTTCAGCAAATCTGTTTCATAATTCAGCCGCTGTTTACAGATTATCCCTGCGTTATTCATGAAAAGAAAAATTATAAAAATAATTTTTGTACCTTTTTTTGTTTTGTGTTGTCAAAAATATTTATTAATCTTGGCTTCTTATGTAAATTATAGTGTAACGAAAACTTTTCCCCTCCGAGCATTCAAAAACTTTTATTTTCTTTACAAAATATGCAAAGTATAAATGTGTAAAATAAAACCTTAAGTTTAGTTTACACCTAAAACAAATGTTGTACATCATCGTAGATAAATAAATGTTCATGTTGAAAGATATTTTATGCTTTCCTCTTGAGAGAATTTGATTCTTGGCCTTTAGTATTCAACTATTTTATACACATTTTTAAGCCAAAAATTTAAATTTCAGCTAATTATATAAAGATTAAAGCAAACTATATCTAGCAATGTTAAAAAGTAAAAACATGCAACCAGTAGACTAAATTGTACATGTAAATATTGCTTTTAGTAGGTGGTACAAAATTCAAGAGAGGTTTTTTTTCGCTGGAATCAAAAAAAGAAAAATTTTCAGGAAACTTCTCAAAACAATTTTAAATAAATTAAATATTTTTGTCCAAACAATAAAGTAAAGACACAAATCAAAGTTTAAGCAAAAAACAACAATAATTAACAATGATTTAATTTCTTCTACTGTATGCTGATCACTTTCAAACGGCTCTTTTATACACTTAAAAGATGATAAAAAATAAAATCAACAAATAAAATATCGCAAAATACTACGATTATTTATTTTTGTTTTATGCACGGGCACATTATTTAATTAACTATGTCCGCTGTAAGAACAAATGCATATAATTAAAAATAAAACTAAAATATAAAGGGTGTTTCTATAGTGACATGATTTAAACGTGTATTGTTAGTTTTATAACCACAGTAAGCAGACAATTACAATTTACACAGAGTATGTACAAATATGTTCACTATTAAAGTAAGTTTGAAAATTGAATTTAAAACTGAAGGTTCTTTCCACAAAAACCGTGATTTTGACGCATATGGTGTTTTAATTTATAACATTATAGCCAGATGCTTGCAATCTGCATAGAGAGACTATACTGCTATATCTTTTTTAAGGGCAGGGACAACCGGTGTAGCGAATGTGACTTTCACATTTGACGCCTCTTAATATATTTAAGTTGTTTTTTGTCTTATTTTGTTTTTTTTGCAACAACGGGGAAAGGTATAACCATTTTATTATTTATTTTACTTTGTCGGCAAATATGCTATGATTAAGTACCGACAAAGGCTGCATATTCTAATGTTAAAACTGAATATGTATTTATACCATTAAACAGAATCTCATTTTTATTTTTTGATTGACGCAGGGGTTGAGCTCCTTCCAACTAGCATTGTAGTCAACCTATTTAACACCCTGACTACAGCAGCCTCACACGCTGACGAAGTCGTGAGTACTAAATATAAAAGAAAGTCCCCCATTTAACTTGGGTGCTTCAAAACACAACTCTTCCTTTTGAAATGTGAGACGAAATTTGATGAGTAGATTAAACAAAATGACTGAAGAAAGATTGGTAAAAATGTGTCACTTGTTGTCTCAAACTACCGGTCTATTAAGAAATCCAGTGCAATGTTATTTTGAATCTCACACAGTGTTGATAGAAAAAAGAATTTTATGTACATTGGCTACAATGAAGTTTAGTATGTCATCTTATGAATATTACAAATGACATCTCTAGCATACATAACGGCAACACAAATTTTGTGTGTAAAACAGTTGCCAATTGTTGATATTATTTATTTATTTATTTATTTTTTAAATGTTTGTTTAAAAATACAATTTTCTACCTGTGGAGAAGGGTATAAAACAACAGCAAAACAAAACAAAAGAAATTAAAAGGAATTAATTTCAACAGAGAAACCTGATACGTAATTTTATGTCAAGCATTGTTTTGATAAAGTCGACATCATATCAGTTAAAAACAATTTTAGTTGGTTTTAATATTTTAAAAAGTACCTTTATGTTTCTTTGGTATACAAGAAGTACACTTTAAAGACAACTGTACTTTAAAACTTGTAAGTATACATTCTTAGCAAAATATTTTAGAAAAGGAAATTGAATGTGGAATTAATCAAATTTGGCGCAAGGACTTGCAAACTCGATTACTAACCTAATCATTTTAACAAGGCATGAGACTTTTATAATTAATTACTGAGAATTGATTACATTGGTTATTGCAGGAAATAAGGATGATCATTAGAGTGCGTATTTTAAGGTATTATCTTTTAACTTAAAGAAATAGTTCAAATACTACTTCCTTTTTTGCAAACTAATGTAATGTGTTTTGTAAGCAAGAAACAAACTTTTACAAGCATAAAAGTCAAAAATCATTATATTGCAAGTAGTTTTTAAGGTACTGTCTAATTTTTTGCTGGTTTATTGACTATGACTATCGGAAGATATAATTAATTTATACTGTTATTTATGACTTCAACTTTGGAATATTTTTTTTAATTTATAGCTTATTCTACTCTTCACCACAATAAGTGGAAAAAGAATTTGTCATGTGTAATTACTACAATATCCATTTCCGACCCCATAAAGTGTATATATTCTGAGTTCTTATGCAAAGCGAAGTCGATTGAGCGATGTCCGTGTTAGTGTTGACATCAAGTTTGCCTCGGCAAACAAAAAATAAATATGTCAATCGATCAGATATAGTGTTGAAAGAGGTTCTATTGGAAACCAGCATGATCGGTCCATGTCTTTCGAGGCAGCGGGCAAAACACCACGCCTACCTCTAATTCTTTCTTGTCATTTGGAACAATAAAGTAACTCGAAGCAAAAAAAATATACATGCAGAGATAGAGAATTAAAAAAATAAGAAAAAACATCAAGTACAGAAATTGGCATTTGCCCATATTTTCCGAGTTACTTGGCTCTGAAATTTTCAATTTATTAAACAGATCTTTAAGAAAATACTAAATTTTTTAAAAATAAATAACCCATTAGGAGCCGATGTCATTTTCATGTAAAGTTATATACGTGCACCTCGACATTTGCTTTTTTTATTGGAGTTACTTCACGAAAATAGAATTACATAGAAAGAGAATGGTATATAAGATTCGGCATAGCCAAATATAGCACTCTTACTTGTTTTGACTAAATTCTGTGCTTATTTTCACTAAATAAAGTTGATTGTTGTCCCTTGCATATCTAAAGGGTTTGTTAAATGAAATTCAAATTGTCTGTCTTGTGCCATGATTTTAAAAGAACTTAGAATTGAACTATTTAAAAAAACAAATTTATGTGGGTAAATTTTGTACATCTTCTTTTATTATTTTTTTTTTTTTTTTTTTAGCTTATCTTCTGTTAACTTAAAAAGCTGTCATAATCTGCGGTGCCATTGTTATTTTTTTATGTTTAAAATTGTTTATCATTGTTATTTAATTTATGAACCACCAAAAGAAACTTTGTCTTCCCACTTCTTATTCATCCACAAACAAAGTACAGGTTTATTATATTTAATGTTAGAATAAACCAAAATCATCTCGAAAATGTGCTTAAGCTAATTGTTAAATATAACAAGAAAATAGTGAGGTGTTTAAAATACAAATTTTAAACAAATTTAATTTCAATTCTTTATATCATTTATATTTGAAACAATTATTATTTATCAATTGAAACATGCATTTACGTAACCGTATCTTTTAACATATTCGCTTTTAAATATTTGTTAATGTTAAAACATAAATTGTAACGATCTATATTAAAACTTATTGTGAATTAAAACCATTTGCATTAAAGCCTAATCATCGAAAGATCTGTCACAAGTTATGTACAAATTTACCTCATAAGATTTCCTTTTTATAAAACTAAAATGGTAGACTCACTTGGATTGAAACAGGCGAACGGTGAGCATCTACACAGCTAAATAAAGCAAATTGAATTTAATTCTAAAACCCAACTTTTATTTCCTTTTCCTTAAACTAAACCACTTAAACGTCTCTAATTACGGAGAAGAGAACGTTAAAAACAGATACAGAAATCTAGGGAAACTGATTTGACTTCTTATATTTATTTGGGTGTATTCAAAATCTACATACAGTCCACTCAAATTTTCCTAACATCCAAATAAACCCTTTAATACTCTAAAGGAGCCACGTCATCCCCTAAATCTCTGCCAATCTTGTTCATGGTCCATTCGAACCGTCAGAGAAGTGAATTCAGTGTTAAAAGTTATTGCTTTGGTCAACTTGCTTGGGTTTCAAATCGTCAGTCGTCCAGTCAATTACCTACATATCGCATAATACGCTCAAAAAGATTTTCATCATTTTCAACATATTAATCATCCAAAGGATTAAGTTTGTGCATGCAAAACTTCATCAACTAACAACATAATCAATCACAATCAAAAACGATTAACATACATACGTATGTAAACATTTTACTTCATAGAAGCTGTAAGAAGAAATCTCACCACACCAAAAATGAGGTAATGTAAGATTCCATATTATCAATACTTTTAAGGCCCAACTATAATGTGCATAAGCTAACTTTAGCTTATGTCAAAAATTCAACGAAAAGCCTGTCAAATGCTTAGGTAACTTATCAAAGAAATTTATGTGGCTACAATGTACATATATAAATTTAGTAACTTATTTGCCACAGTTGCACATTTATGTTTATTTCGTACTTTTGCCAAAAATAATTTCTATATAAATCAACAAAATTTTAAAACTAAAAGGCTTTAAAGAAAATATTTTATATATTTAATATCATTCACAAACACATTTACATAGTTTGGTTTATGTTCTAAGAAAATGTAAAAAAAAAAATTATTACAAATTATTTTCTGTTTTGTGTTTGTGGCCAACCGTACTAAAAAATGCAACGATGTTAATCGTTTATATGGTATACATATGTGTGTATAAATACAAATTTAATTAAAAATATATTATAATTGTAAAAAATTAGCCATAAAGAAAAATGTTATATTTTCTAACACTTTTTATTGAATTAAAAACTAAAAAATTTAACAATTTAGGCCTTAATTAGAATATTTCTTTATTAATGTATAAACCAAAGCACAATCAGCTGTTTCCGTACGGAAAGTGCGATCAGTTTCGTACCTTGCATAAAGAAATGAAATTTAACGAAACTTGAGGAAAAGTTATCTTATTCACATTATAGTTTACCACATATAATTTAATGTATTTGCACAGTTGTATAAGTTGGCATAAGCTAGTATATGCACATTATAGTTGGGCCTTTAGTTTCTTGCGGGCGATCAAAGAACAAAAAACAAAACCTAAATTCGGGAAATAATAAAAAAATACAAAACAAACAAAAACAACACAATCATATACAGTTTAAAAAAACTAAAATTGTGAAAAACAAAATCGTACTTAAAAATTAGAAACCTGTCTACTTAATTTGAGAAAAGAAATACAAAAAAACACAAAAGTGAAAAATTGCATAAAGCATAAAAATAAAGAGCTTAAAACCATTAAAAAAGAAAAAATGGTAAAATACTTGCTGTTCCTTTTTTTTGGCAAATAAAATGTAATTTAAAAACAAGGGAATTGTTACTAACAAGCAAAATAATTAAAAAAACATTCTTAACAAATTGATAAAAAGAATTTTTCATTATATGTTAAATTAAAAAATGCAAAAGTGTAATTACATGGCTTAAAAAGGTTCTTGGTTTTTATTGGTTTGATTTAATGTAAAACATATATTTATATATAAAATAATTAAAAAGAAACATCAACTAAAGCTTAAAGTATAAATAATTATTTGTAACTGTGTTTCTTATTTGCTTCTCACAAAACATCTATTTATATCTATGAATTATTAATTAATTCAAATAATTTCTATTAACATTTGTAAACTTTAAGCAATGCATATCAATTATAAGGTGGCATCGCAACAAAACCAGGCAGTTTTGTTTGTGTAAAATCAAATATTAGTGTCAAAAACTATATACAATTACATTACATTATTAAACTATATACAAACAAAATAATTTTTCAAATTCCCCAAAAAAAAAAACAAAAAAAAAAACAAGGTTTACCGTTAAATAACGTTCTTACCAAAAGTACATACATATGTACGCATGTGCATATTTTAGTTTTCGTGTGTAAATATTGCCAAATTTCAAATCTCGCGTGTTTTGCAAAATAACAAAAAGCCGTTAGTTTTCTATATAACAAATGTAATTTCCAATATACTAAATACATACATATGTGAATACATACAGCTTACGTGCAAAACCAAAAAAGCAAACAAAAAAGAGAACAGCAAGAATAAAATTTAAATACGGTGGTGAAATTTTAACATAATCAGATCTCTTTAAATTAACAGCAAAAGTTCTACACGTCACACTGCAAACAAAACTTAACATAAAAAAAGTTTATAACAGTCGTGTGTATAATTAACAGCATGTTGTTTCAACGTAACAATCCAACAAACAAAAGCTTTTAACAGCCGTGAATATTAGTGTAAAAGCATAATGTTTTACATATGTAACAAAAAGCAAAAAGAACAAATACTAAAATAAATAAAACTCGTCGCGATCGTTTATAACAACCAATAAATTCTAATTTAAACAAACATTTATTTTATTCAACATTTTAAGGTAAATTTATTTAAATACAATTTAATCTGTTTTAAATAATAATATTTAATATTTCACTTTTAAACGAATTCTGCCACTTATAAAATTTTATTTGAAAATCATTCACAATAGGATGTGTCAGTAGAATTAACCCTTATTTAACCTACAATTTTACATTCCACAAAGTTGGTTTTCAATTAAATTTCTTACAAAATAAAAACCAAATAATCAAATTTATTCAATTTATTTACGTGTTAATAAAAAGTAAATAAAACAAAACGGAAATATTTATTCCTCAAAAAATTAGTCAAAAACGATTACTACATATTTTAAGTCGGAGTGTAACTTCATACAAAGAAATTAAAAACTGTTCAATCTTGTCATTAAACCTCGGTAACAATTTACAGGAGAAACTGATTAACTAATTTTTTTATAATATTTTTTATAAAATGAAAAACTATATTTCTCATAAATAAGGTTTCGTAGCATCATAATACTACTACAAAAAACAATTTTCAATACCTCTCAAAAACCAACAAATATAAATAAATTTATAGACATTTGTACGTCAGTACCACAAAATTCAAATTTTTGCAAATATAAATTGAAAGTTCTTTACTCATTTGATAATCATGCCTAATCTAAATGATGCTGATTCACATCAGACCCAATCCTACATTCAAGGAAAGTTCAAGTTCGATTCTGAACATCTTCTTGCGCTTTGTTCAAACTTCATTAAAACCAAGTTCGAAGATCAATCCGAGTCAATTCTCGAAACAAAATTAAATGACCTTGAGAAAAGATGGGAAAAAGTCGAAAAATCCTATGAAAATCTTATGATTTCGCCTAGCTTAGAAGATAAAAAAGAAGTCAAAGATAATGCTAAAGCGCACTTCAATGCATGCTCTGAAACATATTACGCTTGTAAAGCTAACATTTTGGACATGCTGCGCATAACAGGAGTGAAACCTGCTCAAGCTGTCTGTTCACGCACAAGCGTACCCATTCAATCATTCCCAGCTCAAGATTCTAGTGTACACATACAACTGCCCCCCTGTGACACTGAAATTTTCCAAGGCAGTTATGAAAAATGGCCATCATTCCGTGATATGTTTACGGCCGTATACATAAACGGAACAAACTGCCCACCCGTAGTCAAACTATTTCATCTTCGAAATAAAACAAGCAATGAGGCAGGAGCAATCGTAAAACGCTATCCACTTTGCGAAGATAGCTTCGATTTAGCGTGTAATGCACTCAAAGCAAGATATGAGAATAAAAGAGTTTTAGTAGATCACCAACTGCAGATTCTGTTTAACATTCCTGTAGCAACGTCAGAAGATAGTAAAACTTTACAGAAAGTCCATTCCACCGTAACTGATGTTCTCCACACTCTAAAATCCCTAAATGTTAATACAGACAACACAGATTTCTTCATTGTCTATTTAGTTTGCTCTAAACTCCCTAAAGAAACGTTAGCTCTGTGGGAACAATCCCTTAAATCCCACCGGGAATTGCTAAAATGGTCTCAATTAGAAGAATTTCTAATTGACAGATATGAAGCAGTAGAAAGAATTTCCAGAAAGATGATTACAAGAGATCGCATAAAAATGCCACATAGTTCTCAGTCTAGTATGCATTTATACACTACCCAGGAGAAACCTAATTATAACTGCAAAGTTTGCAATGGTGATCACAATTTAAGAGTTTGTCCTAAGTTTAAAAACTTTTTGCTGCAACAAAGGATTAATTATGTCACTGCCAACAAAATATGCAGCAATTGTCTTTCTCAAAATCACTTAAAAGCAAAATGTCCCAGTAAAAATACTTGCTTCATATGTAAAATGCACCATCACACCTCTTTACACTTGTCCAAAACAAATACCTCTGAAAATCTGGCTAACAACTCTAAAGCTCCAACGTTTGTCCCCGCCTACTCGGGATTCAAAAAACCGAACTCAAAGGCAATAGAACAAATAGAAGATAATTTTCCATCAACGTCTAAGCAAGCTCAAAGCTTTCAAACACAAGCTAATATATCAGTCAATAATGAATTCATATTGCTCCGAACTGCTATAGTTCATGTCCTACACAGGGGCGAACTTTTTAAAGTCAGAGCTTTAATTGATCCAGGTTCGGAAAGAACATTCTTGTCAGAGAGGATCAAACACAGATTGCAACTCCCTACCCGAAAATGTTCAGTCGACGTAATTGGCGTCGGAGGCCAAGTTCAAACAGCAACAAAAGAATGCGATCTAGTTCTTGTCGCTAAAAAAGCTAACTTGAAGTTCTCCATAAGTGCCATAATATTACCAAAAGTTACTAAACACATTCCATCTGTCTCATTTAGGGTTCCGAAATCAGAATTAGATACTCTCGATTTAGCGGATCCTACATTTAATCAATCTGGTCAAATAGATCTTATTCTGGGAAATGATTCCAAACGTTTTATTAATATCGATGGAGTCAAGAAAAACGTTTGCGGTCTCGCAACTGCGTATAATACAATATTTGGTTGGGTTCTCAGTGGCCCAGTCAAAGGTGAGCCAATTCACACTTTCACAACCTCTACAGTCCCATCCGAAACGCCTATTCTGAACGAATTTCTAAGAAAGTTTTGGGAACAAGAAGAACTACCTTCTCCCAAACACATGTCTGTTGACGACCAATATTGTGAACAATTGTACGAAAAAACAACTACGCGTGAGGTAGACGGTAGATATATAGTTCGACTACCTTTCAAAAAAGAATTCCCTGAGGGAATTTCTCTCGGCGCTTCAAGAATATTTGCTCTCGGACAATATTCACGCATGAAGCAATCCCTTGCTAAAAATCCAGAACTACAAACCGAATATAACTCTGTTCTCAATGAATATTTAACTCTCAAACATATGGAAAAAACTTCCTCTCGCGAATTGTGTTCCAATGAGAAATATTTCTCTTTCTACTTGCCCCATCATGCAGTAGTCAGACCCGAGCATAAAACAACCAAAGTAAGGGTGGTTTTTAACGCTTCCAGAAAAACCAAATCTGGCTTATCTCTAAACGACGTTTTGTACACTGGCCCAACTCTTCAACAAGACTTAATGAACGTCATTCTCAATTGGCGAAAGTATCGTTTCGTATTTAGCGGTGACATACAAAAAATGTATCGCCAAATTCTAGTTCACCAGCAAGACAGACCCTTTCAAAGAATTCTATACCAAAAAGACCAAAACTCTCCCATGTGCGATTATCAGCTAAAAACCGTTACATTCGGAGTTAATTCCGCCCCGTTTTTAGCAATCCGCACACTTCTTCAGTTAGCCACAGATTCCGAAGAGAAATTTCCAAAAGCAGCATTTGTTTTGCGCAACGAGGCTTATGTCGATGATATATTGTCCGGTGGTCACACGATTCAAGAAGCTCTAGCAGCACTGACTGAATTAATTCTTGCCCTAAAATCAGCGGGGTTTCCATTCAAGAAAATCACATCTAATGACCCTCAATTGCTCTCTAAAATCCCTCCTGAAGATTTGTATGATTCAGATTTTCTTCGCTTTCATGAAGCAAGCATTGCCAAGACATTGGGATTAAGATGGAATGCTCTTACCGATTCTTTTACTTACTCGTTCATTCCAATCAACCAATCAGAGTCTGCCACTAAGCGATCCATACTCTCGGCAGTAGGCAAACTTTTTGATCCTGCAGGATTGATAAACCCAGTTATTATAAGAGCCAAAATACTCATGCAGCAGCTATGGCTAGAAGGGACAGATTGGGATCAACATGTCAGTTACGAATCTCTTAACAAATGGAACAATCTCTTAGCCGATCTCCCCCATGTAAAAGATATTGTAATACCCAGATGGTTTCAGTACACACCCACAGACATTGTGCAAATACACGGGTTTTCGGATGCCTCAAAACAGGCTTACTGTGCGGCAGTTTATGTAAGATGTCAAACCGACAAGGTGACTCACACAAATTTACTAATAGCAAAAAGTAAAGTCGCACCCCTTCAAACTGTTTGTTTACCGCGGCTTGAACTCAATGGCGCTGTTTTGCTAGCTAATCTAGTTAATCATATACGCGAATCTCTTCAGCTCAATGAGTCCGAAGTTATATTGTGGACCGATTCTACCATTGTTTTAAGTTGGTTATCCAAACCTCCTGTGACATGGGAAACCTACGTCGCTAACCGTATAGCACAGATTCATCGATTGACGCCATATGCAATATGGCGTCATGTGCCCACTCATGATAATCCAGCAGACATTGGTACCCGTGGCTGTTGTCCCAAAGATCTCGCTGTTAACTCATTATGGTGGCACGGCCCTTCATGGCTAGTAGATTCACAATCATCATGGCCCTCCACAGCATATAAACAAAAAACACAACATTCATTAGCTGTGTCAGTAAATGCAGGTCCCACAGATGATATCTTGTCGAATTTCTCCTCATACCATAGAGCCTTAAGAGTTCTATGCTATGTATTTCGATTTGCCAAACGACAAACACGGCAGAAATCTCCCCAACTCTCTCACGCAGAAGTTAAATTCGTTAAAAATAGACTAATTACTCTTGCCCAAAAAACTGCATATGAATCTGAATACATGCTTTTGTCTAACTCGCAACCAATCCCTCTAAAAAGCGCTCTGATAACATTAAATCCATTTCTGGATTCTGAGAAAATCCTACGAGCAAATGGTCGTTTATCGCAATCATCTCTTCCCTATAATGAACGCTATCCGGTTATTTTGCCAGGCAACTCTCGACTCTGCCAACTCTATCTTACTTACTTGCACACATTACTGGCACATGCGGAGTGTACTCAAATGTGTCGAATAATTCAAACAGAATTCTATATTTCTCGCCTAAAATCACGAGTTAAAAAAGTCATTCGGCATTGCAAGATTTGCATTATACTCAAACAGAAAAGTTGTTCTCAAATAATGGCTCCATTACCTGCCGATCGGTGCAACCTGTCACCACCATTCCAAACCACCGGAATCGATTTTGCTGGCCCATTTGAAGTAAAAACGTCAACTTTACGAAAAGCGCCCTTTATAAAAGCATATGTTGCAGTATTTATCTGTTTTTGTACCAAAGCCATTCATCTAGAGGCTTGTTCAGCCTTGTCTACCGTATCATTCCGTGCGGCATTCACTCGTTTCATTGGGAGGCGGGGGCTCCCTCACAGGATAATATCTGATAACGGTCGCAACTTTCTCGGTGCAAAAAGAGAACTTAATAAAGAATTCACAGCGTTCATTAAATCAGCATCTAAAGACATTTCCGAAAAATATATCACTCAAGGGTTTGAATGGAGTTTCATACCACCACACGCTCCTCACATGGGCGGCCTCTGGGAGGCCGCCGTAAAAAGCTTTAAGTTTTACCTTAAACGAATAGCTGGGGGGCAGAAATTCACTTTCGAAGAACTTTCTACCGTTCTTGCTCGTATAGAAGGAGTATTAAATTCACGTCCCATTTCTGCCATGTCAGCTGACCCAGCCGATTTAACTGCCCTCACCCCAGGACATTTTCTTATGGGAAAGCCTATAATGTCCTTTCCGGAACCTTCCTCAGAAAAATTAGCCCTTGTAAACCGATGGGAAAAACTAAAAGCTCTAATTCATCAATTCGCCATAAGATGGAAAGAAGACTATCTTAAAGCACTACACAAAAGATATAAATGGAAAATTCCTTCCTCCAGTCTTCAACCTGATGATCTAGTAGTGGTGATAGATGATATGTTACCCCCTTTCGAATGGCGACTGGGCCGAATCGTTTCCACACACGTAGGGCCAGACCAAAACATAAGAGTTGCGGAAGTTAGGACGACAAGTGGAGTTATAACACGTCCCATAGTTAAACTTGTTTACCTACCCCTTCTCAATCAGAACGAATCACAGTAAACTAGATTTTGCTTACAGATAGTTTAAAATTTTCACCAGTCAAACTACTTTTCACATCACAAAATCAACAATTACACATGAATAATATTTACTAAAACTTATCTATAATCTTTTCTTCATTACTTTTCAAATTACTTTTTACTTTTCTTCGATAGAAATCATTACAAACGCACTCGCAATCCAGACATTCATCAGTGCATGGTCTGCAAGCAATTTCATCCATTAAGGTTTTGTCATAGATTTCTCAGAATGAGTGTAAAGGAAAGAAACCGAGTAGTACGTCGATACCAATATTGTGACAATTGCTTGGCTAGGAGCCACGATCTTCGGGCATGTTCCTCGCGCATCACATGTCGGAAATGTAACAGCTATCATCATACTCTGCTACACCCTAATCCTGAAAGGAAAAGGGACTTACGTGGGAAAATTGTCCAGAGCCGTAAAAGTCGTGGGGACAACCAACGAGTTAAAAGCAAGCCTTCAATTAATCCAGCAACAGCAGCAGTACCAAATCAACAAATTATTTCTGAAGCTGTAAGGTCCCTAGCTCAAGTGCTGTGCGCTCACCCAAACACTAATGTTGCACAAGTGCAAGGGGGCCGGCATGTTTAAAATACAAATTTTAAACAAATTTAATTTCAATTCTTTATATCATTTATATTTGAAACAATTATTATTTATCAATTGAAACATGCATTTACGTAACCGTATCTTTTAACATATTCGCTTTTAAATATTTGTTAATGTTAAAACATAAATTGTAACGATCTATATTAAAACTTATTGTGAATTAAAACCATTTGCATTAAAGCCTAATCATCGAAAGATCTGTCACAAGTTATGTACAAATTTACCTCATAAGATTTTCTTTTTATAAAACTAAAATGGTAGACTCACTTGGATTGAAACAGGCGAACGGTGAGCATCTACACAGCTAAATAAAGCAAATTGAATTTAATTCTAAAACCCAACTTTTATTTCCTTTTCCTTAAACTAAACCACTTAAACGTCTCTAATTACGGAGAAGAGAACGTTAAAAACAGATACAGAAATCTAGGGAAACTGATTTGACTTCTTATATTTATTTGGGTGTATTCAAAATCTACATACAGTCCACTCAAATTTTCCTAACATCCAAATAAACCCTTTAATACTCTAAAGGAGCCACGTCATCCCCTAAATCTCTGCCAATCTTGTTCATGAGGTCAGTTACCGCTTTTATAGATAAATTTGTTTTTTGTTTTTTATTTAAAGAAAAAATTTAGCTCTATAACTGCTAAAATGGCCACATTGTTTTCTTGAGACAGATGTGTGAAGTGTTTCAAAAACTTTAGTCCCAAAAATATTAAAAAAAGTTTGGTGTTTGTTTAAAGCTCCTTGGAAGCAACATATTCTATTAAACTTAAAAAGGGATTTTTATATTTGGGTTATTAAAAACTCCTTAAAAGTTGAGAAAACATTAATCCTGTACTTATCCTAATCATTATTTTACCGTAAGGTACTAAGTGTTGCAAAAAAAGTTTCTTTTTTTAAAAATCTTCTTTAATATAAACAATACTTCAATTAATATTATTTATTATATTATGCTAATATCCCATAACAATTTTAAATAAAAATGCAATTTATTCGTTGGGTGGAAAAGCAGGTATCTATACGTATTTCGCCGGTTGCTTAAGCCAGCTCATCAGGAAACCTTTATCCAAATTTTTAGAAAAACCAAAAACATTTCCTTTAAGTATAAAAACTTCAAAAACAACATGAGAGTTATTTAAGAAGGCTATACAGAAGTGTTAGGGCTTTAACAAAAATTACCAACAAACAAACCACGTTTTTATTTTTGCTTACATTCCCTTCTGTGTTAGGTTGGTTATATGCCAACTCTTAATGCAGACGTAAGGCGTATTAAAAGTAAAAACAACGCAGTTATTTTTTAATTTCTCGAGAGAAAGAAAAAAACAACAGTGATGCCAACAGTTTGCACAAGTTTCTCGTAACAGCACAATTCTACCCAAATTAGTACAGACTGTACAATTTTTTAATTAAAGTCAAAAATACTGTGTCGTTACTTCAGCAGTAGTGTGGAAGTGGTCGATGTATTTTATATGTTTTTTTAGTTTAACCCCACTGTGCATTATTTACACTTGAAAACAATTTGCTACCCTCTGTCTTGGTTGTTCATGCAAAATTAAAAACGAATTGTTATTTACATTTTTTGGGCTCCCTTTAACACTATTTATAATATTTTTTATAATTTTTTTTTTGTCTAAAATAAAATGAAAATGAAAAGATTGTTTCAGTTATGGGTGAATGAAAAAAAAAACATTCTGCTAGCGTCTAATTTTTCTTGTTTTCTTTGGAAAACGTCCGCATACATTTGTAAATAATTTTTCTTTCTAAAAATGTTTAGAAAATTAATTAAAAAAGAACCAAAAGCCTAAAAATAAAGTAAAATTTCATACATTTATAAAATTGATGTTTCGAATCCTGGTGAGGGTGAAAATTAAAAAAAAAAAAAAAAAAAAAAAAGAAAAAAAAAACAATTTACATAATCAGTTAAGAAAAGCAAAGAAATTTAAAATCATCTTTCTTTTTACATTTCTACTGGAATTAACTTAAGCCTTCAAGCTTATAAAAAGCAAATTTTCAAAGAATAAACTTTTTAGCACCGTCTTTATTTATGTGTAAATTTCATATTAAAAAAGAAAAAAACTTGGTAAAATTCACATTTGTATAAATTATAGAAATTTATGAAAAATAAAAAAAAGTATTTTTCATAGCGAAATACTACATGTGGTCTCGATGGTAAATTCTTTATTTTCGCCATAAACGCTAACTGTCAAACTCCGTATAATAAACCGTTGTACATACTTTTTATGTATGGAGTTTGAAATTTTGCGTTTACGGCGAAATTATTGAATTCGCCATCGCGACCACTTTGTATTGTTTCGGTTTTTTAATTTTTTGTTCGGGATTGTTTGTAATACCCTGTTCAGACATACGTTTTAATTTATACAATTAAAATTTTAATTGAGTAATTAATTTTGGTGTTCACACATATCCAATTTAATTTACTTAATTAAAATTTGACAGTAGAATATAGTTCTGTTCAATAACAAGAAGTTGTTACTATTTGTTATTGGAAAGTGTTTACTTCAGTACTTCAAAAGAAGCAGCGAAAGAGTAAAAAAGAGTATAAGATGTGAATGTTAATAAATTTGTTACTACTTTTGTTACTGTCAAGAACAGAACAGCTGATTCTTGTTCCGTTTTACAAAATAAGTTAATGAATATTAAATACTTTGAACTGAAAGTGTTTATTAGCACTCTCCACGAAAATATTTACATCACATCGTTGTGGTTTTTTGCCATAATTTATATGGCGATTTTAAAACCGAATATCTACGTTGAAATTTTTTACAACCACACAGCAAAAAATATACATAACATTTATAGTTTTCGGTTTTAATACAAAATATTTAAATTGAAGCTAATGTTTGTATAATAGTTAGAAGAAAGCTGAGGAAACTATGTACAAGTAAACGCCAGGTTAATAAAATAATAAACAAAAGAAATAGAATAAAATAAACTAAAAGTTTTACAAAAAACACAGAAAATTTTTGGCAATTTGCACACAATCGATGACAAAGCTCTTGCAAATGCTAACTGTTGCAATACAAAATGATTTAAGCATCGAACACCGTTTTTTTACTTTTTTAGATACATATTTATTTTTATAATTGTTTGTTATTTTCGTCAGTTCGCCTTTACTTTGCTATTTTTTTTTCAAAAATCCGTTTATTCCTTTTTTTGATTTGGAATAATAATTTTGTAAATTTTTATTTTACTTTATCGTTGCTAGTTTCTGCCGGAAACTTATTGAACAGACCTAATTTTTACATTAGAAATTTGTGTTGGTAAATTTGGAAGAATGAAGAGAAGTTCGGCTTTAAAAGAAAGTTTGCTTGTTTTTATTTGAAATATGGAACTCTTCCAGTTTGTACGATCAAGTTTTGACTGCACGCTAGCTTTGAATTTCCATAAAATTTTCAAAAACTTTTCATTTCATATAATTTGAAAATATTTTATTTTTCATTTTTATGGCATTTACTTTTGTCATTATATAAAATTTTCTCTAACTGAACACACTTCACAGGGGTTGTTGGAGGAAACCTTTTCAATTATCGACTTAATTAAGTGCTAATTGAAAATTTTTTTAATTAATTTCTTATATGGTAAATTAAATTCAATTAGGGACTTAATTGCGTAAATTCCTTTATTGCGTAATTAAAACGTATGTCTGAACAGGGTATAATAAAAATGCCAAATTAACATACATATTTTATTCTTTAGTTATGTTGGGCTAAGTTGTTTTGTTTACTTTTTAGTTCGCCAATGGAAACCAATTCAGAAAAAAGTTTGCATTGTAGCCTAAAGTGAAAACGGAGGGGATTAATTCACCTGATAGATAGTGTCGAAAACATTTGTTGAATCTTTTTAAATTACTTTTAAATTGAATGTTAAATTGATTATTATTACAGCCTTAAATACAGCTGGAAAAATATACATTCGCGATACCATATAAAATATATACATATTCTGATTCCTAATGCATAGCGAAGTCGTTTGAGCGCTGCCCGTCTGTCCCTTCGTGTCCGTATTGAAATCAACTTTACCAAGGCACTAGATAATCTAGAGATTTAAATACGCCAATCGATCAGACAAAGTTTCGAAAATTTATCTATTGAAAATCAGCACGATTGGTGCGTGTTCTTCGAGGCAACGTGCAAAACACCACGCCTGCCTTTAATTTTTCCATATCATTTTGAACAATTTTACAGCTTGTTTATAGAACACGTCAAGAGCGAAACGAAACCGGATGACATATAGACGAATACGTAATAATTAGCGTCCGTGTAACACGTTCCGGTTTTTTCGTTTAACTTACGTTGTGTTTCGTATAAATAAATGTTGTGTCAAATCGTAGTATTGCCAATGTATTAATTAATGTTTTACATTTACTTTTTTTCTTATACATTTTTTGCTTTTGCCTTAAATGTTGGTAACCCTGCTTTGGCGCCCAAAAAGAAACAGCTGAATTAAATAAACAAAACAAAATTATCAAACAATGAAGTAAAAATTTGTATCTGCAAAACAAAGATTTGTGGAAGTAAAATAGTTTAAACAATAAATATAAAAATAAACAATAATTTAAACGTATATGTATCATATTAATAAAGGTTTTTATAAGTGAAAGTGTTATGATGGGCAATTGCTCAACAATATTAACTCCTGACAAACGATTTTTTTCTCCGCTCATGTTCGACGTGTCTGATGCTACAATGCGCGATACATAAATCAGAAACGATTGCTATTTGTTACGTTTTTTACAAAAACAAAATAACATTCGCGTTTTAAAAACCCAAACATGGGAAACGGTAACGTTTTAGTGCTTCTAATCGGCAAATTATGTTCTGTAAACTGGCTGTTAGTCAATGAATTAATTCCACTCCAAAAAAAACAAATATATGGAGCGATAAAAATTAAAAAATAAGAAAAAATTATCAAGTGAAAAAATTGGAGCTCGCCCATATTTTCCGAGTTACGGGCCTTTGAACTTTTAATAGAAAAGTACAACTGTGCACCATATTATTTTTAAATATCAATATGAGTATCACCTAAAATCTTTCGGAGAGATCTTAAAGGAAATACTGAAACTTTTTAAAAATGCTTAATTTATTAAGAGCCGATGACATTGTTATGTAAAATTATTCAAAGTACTTATTTATTTTTTTTTTCTTATTTTTCTCTGTCACCACACTGTGTGTTTTTTAATTCGACTTCATTCGCTAATCTAAATTTACATAGAAGGTGAAGGGTATGTAAGATTCAACATCCGAATAAAGCGCTCTTCCTTGTTTTTTATAATAATTATTTGTTAGAAAATTTAGGTGTTTGGCAAGTTCGATTGATAAGTGGAGTGTAAAAAGATGTAATCTGAATGTGTGATATGTAATCTGGCTCCTATTTCAATAATTGCTTGAATGAGTGCGTAGATGTTTATGTTTGCGTCTATAAGTGTATAAATGTATGCTTGCGTGAAATAAAAAAGTTAGTTTAAGTACTTTGTTTTAATTTCGATTTTGAGATTGCAAAGGAAGCATTTAAGAACTTTCTAAATCGTTGCAAGAGATACAACACTCCGTCTAACCTCCTTACTGTCTATGCCACCTTTATCAGACCGAAAATGGAATAAAAATTTCATGTATAAGACGGAACTTCAAAACTTTTTCAGACTACAGAAGAAAAACGAATGTCCACAAACATCACTTCCTCTATTCTCATTTACACCACCTAATTCCCTTGTTTTACCTAATTCGTTGCATAAGAAGAGATCATCCCGTAATTGCTGGTCCTACTAAAAAAATTATATGTTATACATTTCAATAAGGATGTTTATAACAAATTATAAATCATTTTTTATTCATTTAATAAATCTTCCTACTTAAGTAAAAATAATCACATTAAATATACATCCATATATGTACGATACTTTTTCATTCAGCCTACAAAAACTTATTTTCATTTAATTGTCTATTTATTTTATATTTTATTTATTAGACCTGACAACAAGGTTCATTGATGCAAATAAATTACTTGATATTTTATTTAATAAAAATCATGCGCTCAGTTGGAGTAATAAAAAATATGATTGTAGATTCTGTTTTTTTCCAAAACTTTATTCCAGTAGTTTTCCATATTTTTAATTTTTATTATTCAGTTAGCATTTTAAATAAAATAAATAAGAGATGAATCAATTAATTTGGCTTAAGTTAATAATTATTTTAATTTCTATTTTTTTTTTCAGAAAAATAGAAGTATGAAGGAACAAAAACTTATATTTAAATTACATTCGTGACAAAACCGACGGTTGGCAGTAAGCAACAAAAAATTTAGGTTATGTGTGCACTTCGCCTTATCAAATTAATATTAATTGACTGTGAATATTCCTCGTATTTTTTGGTTACAAAATTAGTTGATTCAATAGATGATGTTTACAATGTACACAAGCTAAGGTAGATAGATGAGAAGAACGCTGATAATAGATGTAGCCATCGAGCAGCAGTTTATTCTGATGTTATCCAGTTTTTCTGTTTTCTTTGCAAAACGCCTGCAAACATTTGTGAAAAATATTTCATCGTTCATTAAAATTTATAGAAAATAAAATAATGGAGCCAAAATAATCAATTCATTTTCATTTATAAGATCTCAAACGTTGCAACTAGTAATTAAAACAAAAACAAATTCGAGATAAACCACGTTTCTACTTTTTAAAAATCGTGATCTTTAAGGATAGCAGTTTGGAAGCGCATTATTGTAAAAGTAAATATGAAACAAGCTGTACTTGCTTGTGTAGCTTTTGATAATATTACCATAATTTTTAAGTAAATTCAAATTAGTCAAACGAAATAACTAGAGTAAGATAATAATATTAACACACAGTAGCAAAAACAATGTAATATAATAAGAAAATAACTTTAACTGAAATCATTTTAGAATTAGGCGGTAATCTATTTTACGTTAAAGCCTGGAAGGCTAATACTACAACATGTAAAGACTTTTTCAAAAATTCTTTTTTTCGTGCTATTTTCCCGATTTATTATTAAAATCACCGATATTGATTATTTAAAATGTTTGTCAGAAGTTTCCTGAAGAGTTAAGTAAACGATAACGAAATGGCCATCGAGACGTGCTTTGACCCTCAATAATCAAAATCGGTGATTTAAATAATAAATCGGGAAAATAGCACGAAAAAAAGAATTTTTGAAAATTAATATAATTTAAAAATAAAACGAAGTGTACACATAATTACGTACATAAGTTGTCTAAGTCATATATTTCTTGTTTCGAAATATTTAATGAATTGCATTTGAATAAATTAAAAAATATTTTTACATTATGCGACAACCATTTTCATTTTTGGCAATTTCGTAAAAATTACATTGAATAAATTTAGTTTAAAATAATATGGTATTAAATTAACAGGTAAATTCATTTTTTTTTTTAATTTTGACTTAGACCACTTTCATAATTATGGGCACAAGTATTAAAAATTAAAGTGTCTCCCATGAAAAGGTTTCATCATAGAAGTGGTTTTAGTATGTATTTCATATTGTAACTGCAAGAGCTAAAAGAGTAAAATTAAACATTTTAAAGTTACCATACAAATGCTACAGAACACAGCTTGTGTGAGTTAAATTTGCGTTTCGATCCTGAGACAGTTTACCTACCAACAGCTGTTGTATTTATGAATTTAGATTTTATAAATCGAATTTCTTGAATCAAGTCTATTTTAATTCATATATGGATATAATTCTCAGTGTACGCGAACAAGAGCAAAATAAAAGCGGAATTCACGTTTCAATTATGAGCGATATTTTCTTCTGCATTGTCAAGAAAACGAAAAAGCTAAAGACAACATGGCACTAAATATAAGAGCTGTTACACACTTGTAAACAAATGCATTTAAAACATCTACTACAGTATTTTATATCGTTGATGGTGTCATCATAGTAAATTAAAAATGTAGGCATTTTGTTGTTGCCGTATTTTAAATTTATCAAAATATAGCAAAGATACAAGATGTAAAAGGTCTACAATATAACACCGTGAATTCGTTATTTACAAAAATTTATTGCGTAAATTCAAACCTTTTTACGAAATATAAAAGAAAGCCATTACATTCCCCTCGTATACCACATTGAAAATAATTGATGCCGACCTCTTAACCTTATAAAGTATATTAAACATGAAACAAATCCTCTATTTTTAGTCATTTAAAAGGTTTTCTATTTTTTTTTTTCTTTTATTCCAAGTAAATAAAAGATAAATATTTTCAATGAAAAATAAGAAGGACTGAAACAGTTTAAATATTTGAAATAAAAACATGCGAGTGTTTTAAAAACTGACTGTTTTTATTATACATATTTTCCTAATACTGCAGTTTAGCCCGGTTTAAAAAAAAATCGTTTGGGCAATTTACTACATAAAAACCAGTAGCATAAAACTGTAATATTTTATACTTTAAAGTATAAAAAAGGCAGAATAATTCAATAATTTTAATATCACATAGAAATGTAGTTCTAATAAATAAAATATATGGCTTAGTTATAAATGAAATGGATGTTTCTATGTTAAATTGTTTACAAATAAAAAAAGAAAAAGAAAACGATTTCGGCAGTTCTTAACTAATCGCATTCTGGACTTCTAATTTTAAGGCACTTTATCCATTGCTGGTCGTATATCACAAATGAACATGGCCTTAGGGAATTAAAGTGGCCCCATTGAAAAAAACAACGATAGCTATCCAAAACACGGTTTTGAAGGCCAATTGAGATATCTATTTTCGCAATCAACTTATTGCCGAATTTTAATTTCAATAAGTCGATGGTTGCAGTTCCCTTTTGGCACATAACTGAAACCTAATATTGTCCGTTTTAATGTCCCCCAGATTTAAAACAACAAAATCATTGATGGTGCTGCGTTACCGATCTTTATCGGCCGGGAGGTAAGGCTACATGTTTTAGCGTAAAAAACACACCAAACGGCGCATTTCTCCTTTTGGATTGAATTCATTTCATATGTGGCAATTTTGTTTAATAACAAAATTGTTAAGCTTAAAATAAACCGGACATAATTTTGCGATAAAACAATTTTCTGTAGGTTCTGTAAATTAGTGGCTGATTTTCAAATTAAATATGGATAATTTTAGAGCAATAATCTATTTAAGAGGATTTGCCAGAGTAAACTGATAATAACTGTCAATACTTTTGTAAGTTCTTTGAGACTTAAAAAAAATACATTATTATAAATGGCCAATTTATTGAATAGAATTTTTAAAAGAAATTTTTACTAAAATACTTTAATTGTTTAAATATCTAAATATTTTGAATCAAGTCTTAACAGGCCCTTCTATATCTTTGTTCTTTTTTTTTCATTTTTAAAATACTTAATGAATCGAAAGTTTTCGTATTCTGTTTACTAAACAATGAACCGCGGCTGCCATTAGAAAACGATTCATTGTTTGATTATAAAAAATTGAATTTTTCATAATTTTTTATAGTTGTATAAAATGAACAAAAGTTTTAACCGAATAAAACTTACAATCTAAATATTTGTACATTAGCTTATTTTTTAAATTTGTTTTAATTTTTCGTAAGAAAACATAATAAACTATCAACAGAATTAAGTTGCATCAAACAAAATACAAACTGAAATTTCCGTCTCCTTGAAAAAATGTCGCATTAAGCAACAAAGAAAATTGCTTTGTGCTGGAAACGCAATCAAAAGTTAAAAGTTTTATAATAATTGAAAATTTAAAAACAAACAATGGAGTAAATATTTTTTAGTTACATTAAAGATAAATTGCGAAGAAAGAAATAAACATGATGTTTTTATATTTTAAGAGAAAATATGCTTTTAATTTTTTATTTTCAAAATTAAATAAAAAAATTATAATATTAAAAACATGCATATTTAAAACAAGTAAAAGTGCTACATTCGGCTATGCTGAATCTTTTAAACCCTTTACCATATATGTAAATAACTGCTATCAAAAAAAGAAATATTGTGGTGATAGAGAATTAAAAAATAAGACGAAAAAAATAAGTGCTATATATAAAAAATTTTACATAAAAATGCCATCGGCTTTTAATGGGTTAAGCATTTTTAAAAAAATTTTGTATTTTCTTAAAGATCTCTTCAAAAGCTTTAAAGTGATACCCATATTAATATTTTAAAAAATTTGAAAATTTCAGAGCTCCAATTTTTTCACTTCATGTTTTTTTTCTTATTTTTAATTCTCTATCGCCCCATATACTTATTTTTTTTATTGAAGTTACTTCATTGTTTCAAATGATATGAAAAATTAGAGGTAGTCGTGGTGTTTTGCCTGCTGCCTCGAAGGACATGAACCGATCAGGCTGATGTTCAATAGCACCTCTTTCGACACTATATCTGATCGATTGGCATATATAATTTTTCTCTAGCTGCTCTAGTGCCTCGGCAACTTGAATTCAGCACTAACACGAACAAACAGGCGGACATCGCTCAATTAACTTCGCTATGCATAAGAAGTCAGAATCTATATACTTTATGGGGTCGAAAGTGGATATTGTAGAAATTAAAAATGGAATGACAAACTTAGATATACCCTCGTTGCACTTTTTATGATAAAGGGTGTATAAATAATTAAAAAAGTATTCATTACATAATTTTTTTTCAATTATGTAAATATGTAATTGAATTTTTTTTCAATTACAATTATCTGTACTCGTAATTATAATTGGCTTTTTTTATTACAAATTTCAAGAAATTGTAATTGTAATTTTTCAAATACAAATTAGATGTGTAATTAATTGAAAACTGTAATTGACATCCCCTCTCACATCTGATACAAAATATACAATAAACTTTAAGGTGTCCTTTTTTGGTAAGAAAACTATTAAGATCTGCCAATTTATCAAGTTTTTTAAATAATACTCCAGTACTAATTCCAGTATTCTGGAGAGAAATGTTCCTCTGAAGAGAAGTAGGATGAATATAGAGATTTCAACATTTTACTAGTATTATTAACTGATTTCAAAAAAAGCAGAAGGTTATCAATTCGGCTGAACGTTGTTTTTTATAGTTGTGCCTCAAATACTCAGTCATTTCTGGATAGATTTTGAAAATTTCTTTTTTATATAAAAGGCAATGCTTAAATATTGGTCCTGTTTTAATAAGAGATCTTAATCTTGAAAATTAAGAAAGTTCAATTATTTTCAAGTTTTATAAACCGTAAAGGACACTTCTTTAAAATTGGAAAAAACTGCGTATCACAAAAAGTGGCAAAAAATAATACGAAAATAAATTTAAAATTAAAGGGTGTCCCCATAGGTGACGTAAATTGATCTATATGGGCCTATCTTGCGAACCGTTATAGACAAACTTATATATTGTAACAGCTGATAATAATTAATATTATAAATTAAAGGGTGCCCCAACAGTTCATTTAATTTGGTATATGGCCATACTTTTAAACAGTTGTAGACAGCCGCTAGAAATTTACAACAAACCTGTATTGCTAACTTCGCTTTAACAACAAGTATATAAATTGGATTTGGTAACAAAAGGGTGTCCCAATAGTTGATGTAATTTGATGGATGCGGCGAAACTTTTGATCCGTTTAGACAGACAGCTAAAACCTAAAAGACCCCTGCATTGCTAGTCCGCTAAAACAATAACTTTATAGTTTGAATTTGGAAATTAAAGGGTGTTCCCGAAATAATGTAATTTGACCTATATCTTTTGAATCGTTCTATACAAACACTTCAAAATTAAACAGAATGCTCACTACTTTGTTTGGCATAAGAAAATGTATAAATATTTTAAATTGTAAGTTAAAGGGTATTACAATAGTTGATGTAAATTGATGTATATAACCAAACTGTTGAACGGTTATAGACAGACAGTTGAAATTTAAATAGAACCTGATTGATAAATCTACTACAATAGCAATAAATAAATTTTTAATTTTGAAATTAAAGGGTGCCCCCTATAGTTGCTTTCATTTGATGTATATTGCCAAGGAATTGTAGACAGACGGTTAAAATTAAGAAGGAGCTGTTATGTTGAGTCTTCTATAACAGGTATAAAGTTTGGAGATGGAATAAGAGGTGTTCCTAATAGCTAATGTAATTTGATGTATGTGGCCATTCGTTTGAACCGTTATAGACAGACACATGAAATCTGTTTTTTAGTCGGTTTTTTCGCAAGAATCATTATTATGCAAATCAGATAAACCTTTTTAAAATATGATGAAATATATTAATGTGATCGCTTTATTATCTGTCACGCCTCTTGATAACTTTATGTGATACAAAAATACTAAAAGCAATTGTATGCAAGACAACGTGCATTCATGCTTTTTTCATAACAATCAGCATCTACTCTGATATGAAGAGAATTATGAACTTTTCTTAAGTTCTATGGGGTTATATAATTACTTATTTTTAAAGGTTAAAAGCGATATTTACCCTCTTTTAAAATCCTTTTTTACGAAACCTTTAGAATTGCCAACACTTGAAAGTACAATTATTTTGCCCTCAACAATACAAATGGTTGCAAATTAAAATCTTTTGTAATTTTAAAAAAGTACAGGGAGGGTTCCATGTACTCAGTCAACGCCTGTGGCCACTTAAAAAATTTTAGTTTTTTTTGTTTTTATTCTTCTTTGTTTACAATTGTCTTTTGTAAATAAAATTGAAGTCTGAAATAAGGAAACCCGTAGATATTTTCTTAAAAGCATTTGCTAATAATAGTTGAGCCTTAAACTAAATATTTTTCTTACACTTTTGGGTGGCATAAAGGGAAAGAAAAGTTTTGTTTTGCTAACCGCTCACCTTAACAAATATTTATTCAGTTTATCTTTAATTTATCTTCAATGTCGTCTAATGCTACCATTTAGATTCAAATGGTTTTTTGATTTTTTTCTTGTGTGCTATCGTTTCAGCTTCTTTTTAATATAATAGAAATTACATACATACAAAAGAAAGCATTCAAAGTCTATTTTACTCTTTTTTAGAATGCCACACAGCATGAGTTACAGTATCCGCTGTAGTTTTATAAAAACGGGAAGAATTAATCCTCAGACATTTGCGGTCAACCGAACATTCGACTTCCTATTACGGCATTCGTGTTTATTATTTCTTTTTTATTAAGAAAATTCTTCTCATTTGCTGTTGAATTATTTATAAGGGGTTGCAAACGACTTTTTAATAGGGACGCATCTGGTAAAGAAAGTTTCTATCGGCTTTAAGGTTTGCAAAACAAAAAGTTTCAACTGATATGGCTACTAAGGACTATGCAACATATTTTAATAGACTGTGAAACTTTTTTCAATAGATTTGTGGTTTCACTGGCGCTTAAAACCAGTAGCTCCCATTGAAGAACCTTTAATTAAAGTATAACTTTACTTTAATGAAAGTACTCTTGGATTTTGTTCCTTAGCAAAGTTTTATTAAAAAATAAAAGGTTTCTAAAAAAAGTTTCGGCACAGCATATTATGACTAAAGTTAAGGAAAGCTTAAGTTTCACACGAAAAAAATACCAGTCAAATGATGATTGCTACACTCTCGTTCTCGGAGGTAGTTTCTTATCCTTTCGACTATGCTTTGTAGAAAAGAGCCCTAAAACAAACAAAATTTGACACACAGCGATAATATGTCAACTACAACGGTGCTGTAAATAGTTTTATTAACTCTTCGCCAGTGTTGTCAAACCGGCGGTTTTCCCGCTAGATCTGGTCGTTTTTTCCTCTTAAAAGCAGGAAGTTTGAAAAAAACCGCTAAGTGGTTTTTTTAACTGGAAAAATTTTAGTTGACGCGTTTTTAGCGTTTTTTAAGCTACAACAAGTTTTGTTTGTTACAAAGTAAGCTCAACCATGTACTTGTAACCTTTTATATAAATATGTACATAGATTTTCCATATCTGCCTTGTTTTTTTAAACAGTTAAAATAATTAATTCAAAAGTAAATAACGAAATATATTTTAATTAGGACAATAAAAACTTTTTCTAACTAATGGAAACTGTCATTTTAGATTACCAGAAAATTGGGAGATTTTAGAAAAAACTGATAAATTATTAGAAAATAACGTATTTATAAAAAAAGGATGCCTCTTAATATTTGGAACAACTGGATTATAGCTCGAAAATAATCAAAACAATTTTCAATCAGCTTAATAATGATATATAATAGAATAATCTAATGGATACTAAATATTTTTGTTACGAAGTTTTTGAATATCAAAATTCGGCTGGACATAAAATTTTCAAAGAGCTAGCTGAGTTAGCCTTGCGATTATTTTGCATGCGGTGGTCTAATGCAGAAGCTAAGTATGTCAATTCTTCAGTTTTTTTATTTGCTTCTTTATAATAACTTTGTTGCTTTAGATATGGTCTCTGTCGGCATAACAAATACTGCTAAACTAACTAAACTAAACAGTTCTCAAAACGAAGCTTATATGTATAGATAACCAAAATTTTAACCAGAGAACAACAATTATATCCATATTCATAAAAAATAATATAAGTTTATTTTATGAATACTGCAGTTAGTATTTAAAAAACAGTATCAAACAAGTAAGAGTTCTATTTTCGGCTATGCCGAATCTTATATACCCTTCACCATGTAAATTTAGCTTAGTGAAGTAACTCCAATAAAAAAAACAAATATTGGGGTTAGAGAGAATTAAAAAATATAAAAAATGCGTACATATTATTACATAAAAATGGGTTAAAGATCTCTTCAAAAGCTTTAAAATGATACCCATATTGATAGTGAAAATTTCAAAGCCCCGTAACTCGGAAAATATGGGTGAGCGCCAATGTTTTTTTTTCTTACCTTTAATTTTCTATCACCCCATATATTAATTTTTTTGATTGGAGTTAATTTATTGTTCCAAATGACATGAAAAAAAATCGAGGTGGTTGTGGTGTTTTGCCTGATTTGATTTCCAATAGCACCTCTTTCGACACTATATATGATCGATTGACATATTTATTATTTTTTTCTTTTTGTGTAACCAAGTTAGCCTCGGTAAAGGGTATGAAAATAAATTGTTCAAGAAATTTTTTAGCGGCTTATGTCAGCGTTGTTTTTCGACTAGTTAGCGGTTACTAGCGTTTTTTAAACTAATATAAATATAACGGGAATTGGTTCGATAGTTTTGGCAACACTGCTCTTTGCCACTGTAGAAGTAAACGGATTTGTTCGGAAATGCATCACTGCACTGCATTTGAAGCGCATGTGCGATGCCGATGCAAAACAGTTGATGCTGATACTTACTTGATGCGCAAACAAAAATAAATTATCCTTTTTTTAAATTTCAAAAGCTTAAACATTACAAATAAATTTATTGCTTGATTTATATGAAATCAAAAATGGTAAAAACTGTTCAATCGACAAAAGAAAACAAAAAAAAATGAATGCACTGCTAAAAGACGTATGTGCCAACAACAGAGGAATCAAAAAAATTCTGAAGTATGTTAATATAGTAAAGAACAAATTCATTTCTACAAATATATAAACAAATGTAATTTAACAAATTAAAATTAATAAAGATCTAATAAAATACTTACTAATCTACTGCATCGACCATTTTTGATGCGTGTTTAACGTTTGTTTGCGCATCATATATTCTAGTGTTGCATTTTAGAACACATGACATTTGCAATGATGCCAACTGATACATTTTCGAAAGTACTGCTCATCAGATGCAGCGCAGTGATGCATTTTCGAATAAGCGCAACATTTTTTTTCTTGTAATTTTATATTTAAAGTAGAAGTAGATTATAGTATCATGCGTTGCCTAGATCGAATTTTAGGCCTTTTTAAACACTGTAAAATGTATTACAGCCTTGTTTACCACCAAACATGCAAGAAATACACATATTCAAAACATGAGTGTGTAGAATAAACAAAGAAAATGGGTTCAATAATAAACTTTATTAAATTTGGGCCACAAGGCAAACTCTAGTCTTGTGAAAAATCTCAAAAGAGTCGTCAACTATCAGATCCATGCTTTTAATCCTGTGACAAAAGGTACTCAATTACAAAAATCGATCGGAGTTGAACGTTCAATACCAAGTTTTTTTTTTTTTCAATATTTTATGAAATAATTAGTTGATTTTTTTAACTAAATTTCTGGTCTGTCGTTAAAACTGTAGTTTGTCTTTATCATAATTTTATTTTTTTATTCTTGTTTACAGTCGCTTTTTTCATACCAATATCAATATTTTTGTTAAAACTTAAATTTTTTGGTGTTTTATTTTCATAATTTTGTTTCTATGTGTTTTCCTTATAAATACTTGGAACTATATCTGAAAGATCGGATGAATACAAAGGATAAAACCATGGGAATTACCATTTCCATACGAACAAGGACTTTTCTTTCTTAAAATAATCTTTTTATATGTACATGTATGTATGTGTAAATTATCAGATCGACTAAAACCGAACAAATTTATTTTGCTTACTTTCATTTTCTACCGGTTGAAAGTATAAAATCCATCTCACTATTTTTAGTAAAATTTTGTTGAATTTGAATTATCTTTAGTGACTTGAAATTATTATGATTAATTTTATTCCATGTTGCCTATAACCGGTGTTCTTCGCTACCTAAATAGGAATTATTGTTCCACGGCCCCGCTTCCACTTCAGCCAGTTCTTTTAGACTCTTCTTACTCTCTAGGTTAATCGTAATAACTGTCCCAAACCATATTCTTCTGAAAAATTACTATAGTTTGCAAGTTACATTATACAATATTGATAAAATTTAAAGCATATTTTACCCAAGGGATCAATTGCCAAAACCTAAGAAAATTTGGGCTGCTAGTGTAGGCAGCTATATAAACAACTTAACAACTACATTCTGTACTTCATTCACTTACTAGCTATTCCCGGTGCTATTCACTATCCCAATAGATATAATCGTCCTACATATTATTTAAACAAAGTTTCAAGGTGCTACACATGACAATTACTAAGTAACACTATGATAAATATTTACTTTATATGGGACGTGCCACGCCCACGTGATATCTTAAAAAACTTAGTACCCTGTTTTACCAACTGCATATCTGGTAACAAAAATTAATCTACTGGTGTAGGCAGCTACTCGTATAGCTTTCTGACAGGCAGACAAACAAACACACTTTGTGCCTGATATATGAATGTAGATTACAGTTTCTTTGTCCTTAAAATTTTCTTAAGTCTTTATTTTAAGCCCGAAATCTTTAAATAAAAAAGTATTTTACTTTTTTTATTTTGGTATTTTGCTACTCCATTGATAAGCATGGTCAGGACACAATAAAATGAAATAGATATACAAAAAATTTTCCAATATAACAAAAAAGGCCTTATATCAATAGATAAGAAAATTTCTTATTTTAATTTCTAGATAAATTTTTATTTTATTGTTCTATTGATGTGTGTTTCTTTTTTGCCTCTATTATTTTAAATGTCCTTCCTGTTGTGACTTTGGAAGGTTTGAGCATTCTTTATTTCTATTAAGGTTAAATGCAAATAAAATCATAAAAAGGATGGGTGTCTTTTATATTTATATTCTTTTTTGTTTTTTGTTTGTTTACATTGGTGCAACCCTTTTAAAACTTTAAAGGAAAAATAGAATTTATAAAAAGAGATAAAAAATACACTTCGATACCTACATTTTGATGTAATATGTTATATTTTTGTAATAGATATTATTTAATGATCTAAAAAATAAAAGCGACAATTATTTAAAGAATTTTCGACCCACTTTTATCTTCTTCCAGTTGATTTAATTTTTTCTGTTTCATTTTGTTGATAAGAAGTTGTAAAATATTAAAAATTCTCTATAATATTTTCCAAAATTGTAACTTATTTGATTTTTTCTTCTTCTTTTTTTTTTGTAACTCAAACAAAAATGCAATTACAAACCATTAACATCCATACAATAAAACACTTGGCGATGAAGAATTAATAGTGAAACCTTGTTTGAAAATTAAATTCGCTTATTATACCCTGTTCAGACATAGGTTTTAATTTAGACAATTAAAATTTTAATTGAGTAATTAATTTTGGTGTTCACACATATCTAATTTAATTTACTTAATTAAAATTTGACAGTAGAATATAGTTCTGTTCAATAACAAGAAGTTGTTACTAATAGTTATTGGAAAGTGTTTACTTCAGTACCTCAAAAGAAGCAGCGAAAGAGTAAAAAAGAGTAGAAGATGTGAATGTTAATAAATTTGTTACTACTTTTGTTACTGTCAAGAACAGAACAGCTGATTCTTCTTCTGTTTTACAAAATAAGTTAATGAATATAATAAATAAAAAATAAATACTTTCAACTGAAAGTGTTTATTAGCACTCTCCACGAAAATATTTACATCACATCGTTGTGGCTTTTTTGACATAATTTATATGGCGATTTTAAAACCGAACATCTACGCTGAAATTTTTTACAACCACACAGCAAAAAATATACATAACATTTATAGTTTTCGGTTTTAAATACAAAATATTTGAATTGAAGCTAATGTTTGTATTATAGTTAGAAGAAAGCTAAGGAAACTATGTACAAGTAAACGCCAGGTTAATAAAACAATAAACAAAAGAAATTATTCTATTTACTAAACTAAAAGTTTTACAAAAAAGACAGAAATTTTTTGGCAATTTGCACACAATCGATGACAAAGCTCTTGCAAATGCTAACTGTTGCAATACAAAATGATTTAGGCATCAAACACCGCTTTTGTTGCTGTTTTAGATACAAATTTTTTTTAATGGTTTTTTGTTGTTATGGCTCGGCTTTACTTTGTTATTTTTTTCCAAAAATGCGTTTATTTCGTTTTTTTTTTTGTTTGGAATAGTAATGTTGTAAATTTTTATTTTACTTTATCGTTGCTAGTTTCTGCCGGATATTTATTGAACAGACCTAATTTTTACATTAGAAATTTGTGTTGGTAAATTTGGAAGAATGAAGAAAAGTTCGGCTTTAAAAGAAAGTTTGCTTGTTTTTATTTGAAATATGGAACTCTTCCAGTTTGTACGATCAAGTTTTGACTGCACGCTAGCTTTGAATTTCCATAAAATTTTCAAAAACTTTTCATTTCATATAATTTGAAAATATTTTATTTTTCATTTTTATGGCATTTACTTTTGTCATTGTATAAAATTTTCTCTAACTGAACACACTTTACAAGGGTTGTTGGAGTAAACTTGATCAATTATCGACTTAATTAAGTGCTAATTGAAAAATTTTTTAATTAATTTCTAATATGGTAAATTAAATTCAATTAGGGACTTAATTGCGTAAATTCCTTTATTGCGCAATTAAAACGTATGTCTGAACAGGGTATTAGGGCTATTCACTGTGGTTTCAAATAAGTAAAATATATTTTATTTAAAGGCCGTGGAATTAGCTAAAAGAATTTTATTTAAACCTTTCGTTTTAATAGTCTTTAAAAGCATTAAAAAAGGAGAAAGAAAAGAAATCATATAAAAAGAGAAGTTAAGTTGTCTTCCTAACGTTACTTAATGAGCACTGAAAATTTCAAAGTTTAAAGGGTTTTTTAACATTTGCTTGAAAGCATTTTTTATATTTTAAAATTAGAAAAATATATTCTATTCTGTCACGAAGCATTTCTACTTGAAAGAGGTACCGTGAAATAACTCTCAAATGAAATAACTCCCAAATGAAATAAGCCCCAACAAAAATGAAATAACTCCCAAATTAAAAAAAAACGAAATAATTCCCAACTCCAAAATGAAATAAGACCCAAAAACTATACAGACAATATTTTGTTAACGAAGCCGCTGTCTAAAAGTTTTCTCTGTAGTCAGAATAATGGAATAAGTCCTTAATTAATAGCTACCATCAGGTGACTCCTAATAATAGCTTTTTAATTAATTAAAATGAAACAACTTCTATACCATACCTGAAGGTTGAAGAATGAAAATATTTTATAAGCGAAGCCTGTGTTCGAAATACCATAGAGGAGAAAACCTTTCAGCCCGGCCGAAAGCCGGCTAAACATAAAAGGTTTGTGAGCAAAACCAGTGCTCAATATACCATGAAGGAGAAATTAAAAAATAATAAAATAACTCTAAAAAATTCGAAGAATATATTGAACTAAATAACTTTTAAATGAAATAACTCCCAATAAAATTAAAATAACTCCCAATAATCAAAATAAATGAAATAACTCCCAACAGAATCCAGTTAGGAGTTATTTCGTTATGAAATAATTCCCAATTAGTATGGGATTTTTGAATTTTTTATTGGGAGTTATTTCATTTTTGGTTAGGAATTATTTCACCGTACCCTTGAAAGATGAAACATTTAAAAAAATCAAAGATGAGTTAGAAAACTTAGCTTAAAGTTATATGCGCTCGTTTTTCAGGGATCAGCAAAAAGATTTTTAGGAATATCGGCGTTAATCTATTGGCATTTACTCTAGATTAGTGATATTAGTGATATCTTCCTTCTAAACACAGAGTCCGGTATTAGTGATGGAGTTTACTTGCGACTAAGATGACCCATTTATTGGCACGATGTGCGATACGGTCTCAGCTGTGCCTGAAAGGCTACAAATATTATTTGCCTAGATTTCTATTTTAGCTAGATAAAATCTGAACTTGCTTTATCCCGTTAAAAGAAATATTCAGCAAATGCTTTTCTTGCTCTACTAAGGTTAAGCAAAGCACACTGCAGCAATGCCATTAAGCCATTTGTTTGTGTAATCCCTACTGGGAACTCTTCAAATTTTTTCCAATCTTGACACAGTGTTTAAACTTTTGATTAACTTCTGGTCCATTAACCATTAAAAACCTCTTACAAGTATTTTATGGTCACTGCGTTATAGTTCCTGCGTTACTTTTAAGATTGTCAACTAAATACTTTTTTCTTTTCAGTGCGTTGTTTAAGGTTTCACTTATTTTTAATGGCAAAATTTAAATAACTTTTTATTCATTTCAGTATTTATATGCATAAATATATTTAACTCGTAATATTTACAAAACTTTATGATGGTATAAGCAAACTACAAAGAAAATATTTTCCACTTTAATTAAAAATTAATTTAGTAGAAAATATAAACCAGATGCATTTATAAGGAAAATAAAATTACAACATTTTGTGGCAAACTAAAATCAAACAAAAACAAGTGCTGTATTCGGATATGCTGAATCTTATATACCCTTCACCATCTATGTAAATCTAGTTTAGTCAAGTAATTCCAATCAAAAAAGCAAATATTGGGGTGACAGAACATTAAAAAATAAAATATAATTGGTACTGCATATATATAATTTTATAGAAAAATGCCTGAAAGATTTCTTCCAAAGCTTAAAAATGATACCCATATTGATATTTTAAAAAAGTTTTAAATTGCAGAGTCCCGTACCTCGGAAAATATGGGTGAGCTCCATTTTTTTACTTGATTGGTTTTTCTTATTTTTTAATTCTCTATTGCCCCATATATTTATTTTTTGATTGGAGTTACGTTATTGTAACAAATGACGTGAAAAAATAAGAGTTAGGCGTGGTGTTTTGCCTGCTGCCTCGATGGAAATGGACCGATCATGCAGATTTCCAATAGCACCTCTTTCGACACTATATCTGATCGATTGAGACCCCATAAAGTATATATATTCTGAATTCTTATACATAGTGAATTAGATTTAGTGATGTCCGTCTGTCCATCCGTGTTAGTGATGAAATCAAAATTGCAAATACGCAAATCGATCAGACATAGTGTCGAAAGACACGCTATTGGAAATCAGCATGATCGGTCGATGTCGTTAGACGATGCAGGCAAAATACCACACAATAAAGTAACTCCAATCAAAATAAACAGATATATGAGGCGATAGAGAATTTAAAAATAAGAAAAAGACATCAAATGAAAAAAATTTGTGGTCGCCCACATTTCCCGAGGTACGGGCCTCTGCAATTTAAAACTTTTTTAAAATGTGAATGTAAAATGATGATGATGATTTGATGATTTTTACATCACTGTCACCTCAATATTTTCTGTTTTGATTGGAGTTACTTCACTAAACTAGATTTACTTAGATGGTGGAGGGTATATAAGATTCGGCATAGTCGAATATAGCACTCTTACCCGTTTTCTCTTCATCTTAAAAAAATCAACTCTGATCGCATAGAGAGAACTATTTTATGAATTATTTCAAAAGATTGTAAACTCGTACAGATTATTAAAAAGTCTGTCACACAAAAACTCTTTTAAAAACACATGCATATTTTTACTTATCCTACAACTGAAAATGATAGTGAATCCTGCTTTTAGTAATTGCAATTGACATTCAGGTTCGCATATTAGATGTAGAACCATTGGAATGATTATGAACCAGTTCGACAGATGAGTTGACATGTGCCGAAAAAAAAACAAATGTCAAAATTTTAAATGTGCCACTCCATAATATTCTTCAGTGCATTTAATACTTAAGAAAAATATAAGAAAATTAACAGTATTTTTATTTAATCCAAATTTTATTTTGCTATCTATTTTTCTTTTTCTACTAACTAATTTCAGGTTTTTTACCATGGTATCATAAAAATAGCAGCCTTTACCGAGAACTGCCTGTTCACGAAATATAAAAACAGTGAATCTTGATACATTAAATAAACGCTGCTGACGGTCCTTGTAGTCATGTAGTCAGCTGCTGAACTATTTCGAAAAAAATTATTATATAAATTACAGATTTTGCAGCTGTGCATTTATATTTTAGTGTTACCATTTTGCGCATGCAACAAGTCCTGTTAATGAGAGCCTCTTAGACAAAAAAATCTCTAAAAAGGGCCTAAAGAGCAACAAAAAAAAAAAAACTTGTCGAACTTTCTTACATAGTAACATAGAATAAGAAGCTTCTAGAACTCTAAGTTTGATGCCTTTGTTTTTTAATGAAAAACTTGGACCGATCTTCCTGAAATTTTGACAGCATGTTACTGTGACTCTGGAAGGAAAAATAGGCTATATGAAGTTTTAATTGGACAACGGGTCGTGGCACCGCCTATATAACCCAAAAATTTAAATCGCCATATTTTGTCCATTTTTTGACCTACGTCGACGATATTTGGTACATATGGTATTGGCATAATTAGGAATACGTACCAGGAGAAAAGTGGGTGGGACCCCGCCCCTTTTTAGAAAAATTAAAAATCGTAATATAGTCTTAACTACTGGACCAATCGTCATTAAATTTTCGCAATAGGATATTCTTGACTATATAAAGTTGGGAGTGGACAAAGGGGCGTGGCACCGCCCATATAACCCAAAAATTTAAATCGCCATATTTTGGCCATTTTTTTACCTACGTCGACGATATTTGGTACATATGGTATTGGCATAATTAGGAATACGTACCAGGAGAAAAGTGGGTGGGACCCCGCCCCTTTTTAGAAAAATTTAAAATTGTAATATAGTCTTAACTACTGGACCAATCGTCATTAAATTTTCGCAATAGGATATTCTTGACTATATAAAGTTGGGAGTGGACAAAGGGGCATGGCCTCGCTTTTTTAATTTTATTTAATAACGAGGGGGGTAGCGAAGCACACCGGGTTCATCTAGTATCTTATAACTTTATTAAAAAGTTTATTAAGTTTAATTTTCTTACAAAAGTAACCCAAGGAACCATAGCCATAAGCAACCCGTTTTTTGAAATGAAAAGGTAAAACTAAAGCTAAACTATATAGTTTTCTCAAAGTTAAAAAAAAACTTAGAAACGACCGAATCAATATGAGTTTTAAAACTTAATTTACAGGCATGTCACAGAACTCAATTCCGATCGAAAGTGGTTTCAATTCCGTAAATTGGTTCTTCAGAAAACGAAAAACGAGAAATTTCTTCGGAATCAATCCACTTTTAAATTTCAAAGTTAAATTTAGTTTCTTTGAAATTTTGTTATTTGCGAGTTTGAAATTTACTTTTACTATTTGTCCTTATTTAGATTAGCCTTGTTGTTTACTTTGGTGTGCGCAATATTGCCACATTGAAATAAAAAGGTGAAGATTAAGCAGTTTTTAGAAATAAGCAAAATCGATCGGAGTCTGAAGAAGGTAAAACAAAATCGTTCGTAATTGTTAATACGGAATTCAAATTATTCCGATCGGAATTTGTGACATGCCTGTTAGAATCAATAATAAGGCCAAGGCCATTGAGAGTTTTTACAAATTCAATAAAATTGTCATTCAAAACATTGCTATTATTACAATTACCAAAAATCATTGCCTTAGTGTTATTAACCACAAGACCATTAGCAAACATTCAACCACACAATAATCCAACAGTAAAATCTATCATGTTCTGCATAACATCAGGAAGAACTAAACTACCTTTAAATAACTGTTGCAAATCATCGGCAAATGCGAATAATTGGCACATGGTACCAGCCACAGTCGGAAAAAGATCACTAAGATACATTATGAACAGCAAACGTCCAAGGACTGAACCTTGAGGCACCCTAATGCGAACTGAAAGCAACCTAAAAGTAGAACTACCACTAACAACATGCTGCTTTGTATCAAAAAGACAAGAAAATATAAGTTTACATGCAGAGCTGAAAAGAACGTAAATCTATGTAGCTTAGAAACTAACTTTAAAAGCCTTTGATAAATCCAAAGATAGCAGCACACAAAAATCCTTTCTAGATATTGTTCTTCTAATATTGTCTGTTAAACCAATCAATAATGAAGTAGTACTTCTATTACACCTAAACCTAGACTGACAGTCATGCAAGAGATTATTTTTATCTACATGCATAACAAGTTGAATTTTAATTAATTTTATTAACCAACTTGGATAAAATTAGTAATATGGAAATTGGCCTCAAATCCTAAATACCATCAGCTCTAGTACTTTTCAGAATGGAAAGAATTTCTCCTACTTTCCATGAAAGTGGAAAGTGAACGATAATGATGCAATGTGTAATTACCTATGAGCGGCAATAATGATGTTAGAGTACCTTACAAATAAATCAGCTTTTTCACTTTGTAAGGAGACAAAATCACCATGAGGAAGACAAACAACTCCAACCAGAACATTGACATTCTCAAAGCTAAGCTCAGCAAACAGAAACTCAACCTGACCATAGGTGGAACCTCTAAGAATCACGCTATGCTTGATATCACTCGAAATATAAAGAGCCACCTCTAATACTTTGACGATCATTTCTATGGCAATAATATCCAGGGATAGACACAACCCTATCAGTTATACTCTTCTTAAGCCAAGTTTCACTCACTCCAAAAACATTTAAAAAATGACCTTCGAATAATCGCTTAATCTCACACAATATCGAGAAATTAGATTTTAGGTTAAAGTTAGTGCAATGCAGTTACACTCATCAACTTGCCTGTCAATGTTTATAGTAATATGGTGTGATTCATTCTGTCTACAACTGAGAGACACTGAGAACTTATTATTACGTTTATCACTAGAAATTGAGGTACAACTAGCACAAATATAATGAAACACCTGTCTGCTTTAACAAAAAAAAAAAACTTATGCTTCTCAGTTGACACGTTAACACAGCTTATATGACAGAACCTTTCACATAGGAAGCATCCAATACTGCATTGTGTTTTAGTAATATTTTTGTTGCAGGAACACAAGCAAAACTTCTTTTTTCCCCGGCATTTCGTTTTAAGTGCATAAATTCTATAAACAACAATAACAAAATTCAGTGCAAAACAGACTTAAATATGTAAACAAGAATATTTGCGCTTAAATTCTGCAAGATACAGCAACAACAGATGATGTTAACAAATTAAAGGCATCTTTAATGTTGTGTATTTAATAATCCGCGGACTATGTTGTAAAATTCATGTAATTATATATATGCTACTCTTAGTGTTCTTATTATACAGCAAACATAGCACCTTCATATAGGAAGTGGTAAATTCTGAACAGGCTATTGAAATATATATATATATATATAAAACAATGGTATTTTTATAAAAGCCAGTTGAGAAAAAACGTGCGCGTTGCGTCTTTAATTATAACCTCACTTTTTTGAAAAAGGAAAATCTGCTCGCACACAGATGTTCCCTCTTCGAGATAAAGTAATAAACTCTTATTAGTTTTGGTCATAGCACGTTTACACGGCAATGTGAAGCACTTGCTTCGCTCTCTTAATCATGATTGCGAAGCATGCCGTGTCCACGACACATACTACATGCTTCACATTGACTTCTGTTCTAAAATTTTGTTTTTCGTTTCAACTTAAGTGTTTGTAATTATTAAAATTTTAAATTATAATATAATTATTTGTTTTTATATTAACAAATATTCACACAGCACTTATAATATTGGTTTACTTTTTTTGTTTACATTTATATGCAGCTAGTTCAGATAAACTTGCGATAAAAATTAGGGAAGACAGAAATTTTTCATGCTTCGCAAGTAGATTCAAGCTGAATCGTCTCAAAACAAAATGCTTCGCTCTCAAGATTTTATATGGCGAAGCACGTTGATTCGGTCGTGATTGAGCTGTGAATCATGAAAAGAGAGTGAAGCAAGAATATTGGGCTCCGTGGAAACATAGTATCAGCTAATACAAAAAAACACGTCTAATTCATGGTGATGCCAGATTTTTTTTCTATATTTCATCGACTTCATGTTCAAAAAAATTTGTTAACATAAGCATTTTTATAATTCATTTTTACAAATATCGATCATTTTTACAAATCAACATTCATTTTTACAAATATCGTTCGTTGAATAAAACTTCTGCAAATTTTAATCTGATGAATATTGGAATTGAAGAGGGTCCTTTAGAAAAACGATTATATGAAAAATTTTAAAAATTTATCTACATATGTATTATTTGAGTAATGAACACAATTTGAAAGTACACTATCACATTAATTCAGCAAAAAAAAAAAAATTGTAATAAATTCTTCAATTTTTTATCGGTTGTTTGTTGCTACCTTTGCACTTTGATTATGTTCTCTATTTCGATTTTAAAAGATTTATTGTGTTAAAAAAAAAAGACTAATGTGCTGTTTCTGTATTACAGGCGATCAACTCGTCTGAAAAATTTATATAAAACGTACTCAATTTTTTGAGTGATTCCTATAAAAATTTTCTAGACGAGTCGCTCGCGTGTAATACAGATACCGCACATTAAAGAAATACTGTTTTTAAACTATATAAAAATAGAAAATATAGAAAAATAATTATAATATAATTTTAGATTTCTTGATCAAAGCATTCTTTAGGGTATTAAGGATATATTTATACATACATACATGGCATACATGCATATACACATATAGATATTTTTTTATATATAGAGTTTGACATTTAGCGTTTACGACGAAAGTAATGAATTCGCCATCGAGACCGCCTGTATTATTCCGCCATGCTATGATGTGTTCGGATTTCCAAATTCTCTTGAAGTGTAACCACAAACAGTTTTTTACTTCAACTGAAAATATTAAAATTTTGACTTAATATCTTCTTGTTGATCAAGGGCGTTTGATTAACAAAATCAAATTGCTTAAAGCAATTTTTTGATACATATATTTTTTAGAGTTAAAAATTTTAAGCATTTCTAAAAATGGAACTATAGTCACAACAAATTGTGTTATGTTTAAAATGTGTATTAATTTTAATAGAAATAAGTACAGCCCGTTATGTTTATTACAATTTATTTTGGTTTTCAGTGAGTTCGCTGCTGCAAAAAAGCGAACTTGTTTTTAAAATTTACGGAGAGACTTACATGTCATAAATTTTAACAATGTTTTGTTTAACCATACTAGGAAACTTGTACGTAGCAAAAAAAGTACAATTTCTTTTACAATAAACAAAACAGAATTTTTAAGAAATCTCTAAGAAAAACCTTTTTAAATCCACAGAACGGAAAATATATCCTCAAAGATTTCTCAATCCCCAAACTGAAAAATGCATCCCCATCTTAAAATTAAAATCCCCCAATTGGGGATAAGTACCTAATCTGACAACATTGTTTATAGGAGATAAGCCTTCTTGAATGGTGCGTAGGTTTTCTATATTAGAGGCATTTTTTTCTTCGAACTGTGCACAAACAAAAAAGTGTTTTAAAACTCACTATTGCTTCTTGCCGACAAAAGACAACTTATAACAAATAAGGGTCAAAAAAGTGTAAAAGATATCAAAAAGTTGCCGATTTTTGCAGCTCTTTTTAAAAAAGTGTCAAGCATTCGAAAAAGTAGCAATTTGCTACTTTACTAGTAGCAACAACGGTTGTGCGCAAGGTTACCGCTATAAATTTTTGAAGTCGCACACAAGGTCGCTTTACAAAAATAAAGTCGCAAAATAGACGTTTGAGAGAAAAAAAGTCGAGCATCTTTTTTAACCGACTTCAAAAAAGAAAGAAGGTTATACAATTCGGCTGAATGTTGCTTTTTAATATTTGTGCCTCATTTCATTTCTGATCCGATTTTGAAAATTTTTGGTATTATGATAGATTAAAAATTAAAGGGTGTCCCCATACAATATACATATTTTTTACGTGTATTATTGACTGTAAAGAGCGATTATGTAAAATTTTAAATGACTGCGTATTACTATGGCTCCCAAAAACAAAAAATTATACAAAAATAAATCTAAAAATTAAAGGGTGCCCCCATAATTGATGTTAATTTACTTATATGGGCCTACCTTTTGAACCGTTATAGACAAACGCTTTTAAATTGGACAGAATGTCGATTGCTATGACCGTTATTGTAACAATGATTTATTTAATTTGATGTACATTGCCATACTTTTGAACAGTTGTAGACAGACGCTTAAAATTTACAACGATCCTGTATTGGTAAGTCCGCTATAACAACAAGTATAAAATATGGATTTAGAAGTAAAAGGGTGTTCCAATAGTTAATGTAATTTTATGTATGTGACCAAACTTTTAAACCGCTATAGACAGAACGCTGAAACTTAAAAGCTAAATCCGCTATATCAACGAGTTTATAATTTGAATTAAGATATTAAAGGATGTCCCATAATTACCGTAGATTTACTATATAGGCCTATCTTTTGAACTGCTATAGAAAAGCGCTTGTAAATTTGACTCAATGTCGATTGCTATGGCCGTTATATCAACAGCTGACAATATTTAAAATTATAAATTAAAGGGTGCCATACTTTTAAACAGTTTTAGACAGAAGATGGAAATTTAAAAAGAACCTGTATTACTAACTCCTCTATAACAACAAGTATAAAATTTGGATTTGGAAATAAACGGGTGTCCCAATAGTTGATATAATATGGTGTATAATACCGGACTTTTGAACCATTATAGACAGACAGCTGCAATTTACAAGGGACATGTCTTGCTAAGTCCGCTATAACAAGAAGCTTATAATTGAATTTAAAAATTAAAGGGTGTTGCCAAAATAATGTAATTTGTTCTATATGGCCGTTTTTTTTTTTGAACCGTTGTATACAAACACCTTTATTTTAGACAGAATATCCACTACGTTATTTGTTATAATAAGAAGTATAAAAATATTATACTATAAATTAAATAGTTGATATAATCTGATGTATATGGGCAAACTGTTGAACCGTTACAGACAGATGGTTGAAACTTACACAGAACCTGATTGCTAAATCTTCTACAACAGCAAGTATATAATTTAAATTTGGAAATTAAAGAGTGACCCTATAGTTGCTGCAATTTGATGTATATTGCCAAACTATTGAACAGTTGAAAAGTGTAAAGTTTGGAGATATAAGTGTGTCCCAACAGTTAATGTGGCCATATACTTGAGCTGTTATAGGCAGACAGATGAAATCTGTTTTGAAGTCGTTTTTCGCAAGAATTATTTTAGCATTTTTGGTAAAAAAAATTTATAACAAAACAAAAAAAAACAATTGATCCATTTTTATCATATATCTTAAGATGTACAGCTGCATTATGTTTTCATGTATACTGCTCATCCTTACTTAAGTTTAATATATTTGTTTGCCGTATGTTGCCAGTTAAAAAAAAACCTGTCCAAAAAGTTTAATTACATTTCTATATTTAAAAATAATTTCATCACGGGGAATCCAGTCTTATATATCTTTGTCTAATTAATTTAAAGCTGACAGCATTCAGTTACATGTTTTTATTTTTAATTAATTTATTTAGTTATTTTTAAGCAACGATAATTTCTAAAATATTCATTCTGCACAAGCACTGCTGTGAGGTAGAGTTAATACAAGTAAGGCCAGTTATACAAATTAGGAAACATTGGTTCGTCTAGCGAATTCTTTAAATTACCAATTTTATGCCAAAATTGTACAACATTTTGTAATTAAAAAAAATGTTCACAATTTTTATTATTTGCTTTACTTATTAATAATTCGTAATTATGAAATCTTCAGGCTTACTTATACTCGTAACAAAACTAAAATTATCATTGTAGTTAACGTCATCATATGTGCTAAAAATCTCTGGTTCCAAATATCGAAAATATTAATTATCTTATCGTTTTCAATACTTAATCGCAAAGCCTTTGATAAAAATCAGAGTAAGTAAATGCGCAGCGCCGAGCAGCTCTTTTCTGCTCTTTTGGCTCTTTTGCGCAAAGAGCAGAGCCAACTTGTTATTGCGCATTGCTCGGCGCCAATATTTTTGCTCTGCGCCAAGAAGGAGCAGCGCATTAAAAAGAGCAATATGCTTGGCTCTTTTCTTGCGCTGCTCCTTTTTTGTGCGCAAAGCGCAAAAGAGCCAAAAAGAGCCAAAAATGCGCTTGGCTCTTTTACTGTGGTACATAACATATTTTTTTAACGTCAAGATTATAATGTAAAAATCAATACAATAAATAAATTATTTGATTTATGTGTTTGGGAAAGTGTTTGGGACAGTTTAGAAGATTGTTTATCGTTTTTTAAATATAGGTAATATTCAAATGAAGGTTGGAGAAACATACAGTACTGTTCGAAACCTAAGCAACTTTTTCCCACTAAGTAATAATAGACTCATAACTTTTCTTTAAATAAATTTATAGAAAATATTTATTTTATTTACTACTACACAATGTGTCTATAACCTAAAAATAACAACAAAAATTAAAATCCATTTCTTAGGAGGTATTGATAAAATAAAATCAAAATTAACTTAAAAATTGGCTGTTCAAAATATAAGCAACTTTTAATATTTGCTATGATATTCTTTGTTTCTTGCGACCTCAGCGCATCTTTTGGTCATAGATTCAATAAAATTCGATAGAATAGATGTTATTATAGCTTCCTACTCCGATTTTAGATAGTTCATCAACTCCTGTTTATTTTTAAAGCATCGACTTCCAACTCTCTGTTTTAAAATTTCAAAGAGGTTCTCTATGGGATTCAAGTCTGGCGATTGAGGTGACCAATCCAAAACTTGAACCCCATTAGCTGATAACCAATCCTTGACTAACTTCGATGAGTGTTTTGGGTCATTGTCATGTTAAAACACCCATCGAAGTGGCATTTCCCACTAAGCATAGTTAAGCATGTGAGTTACTAAAATGTCTCTGTAAACAAAAGGGTCCATTTTTGTTTGAATTTCTACAAAGGGACCAACACCACTTGCCGAAAAACAAGTCCAAGCCATCACATTTCCACCCCCATGTTTTATTGTGGCTTTTGAGTACCGAGGATGTAGCCGCTTTCCTTTTGGTCTTCTCACGTGGCAAACTCCATCTGAATTTAGTAAGTTAAATTTAGATTCATCACAAAACAAAACAGTTCTCCATTTGGATATAGTCCAATCCATATGTGCTCTAGCAAAATCCAACCTAAAACTACCGAAAATCTGAGAAAATCAGAGACTACGTTGCAATCAATCAAACAAACCTCTTTTTTAGATGCTTCTTAGTCAGCATAGGCTTTTTAGATGGCATGAAGCTCCTTAAGTTTTGTTCCAATAAACGTTTTCTTACTGTGGAAGAACTAATCTGAAGTTCAAGCTCATTCACTATGTCTTTCGACGAAATAAATTGATTTTTTTTAACTAGACGGAAAATTTTCTGGTCTGTTCGCTCAGAAGTTTTTCGAGGTCGCTTACCGCTATTGGCCTTCTCTACTTTCCCAGTACCTTTATACTTTTTTATAAGTCGGGAAACTATTGATTTATTAATATTTAATTGGTTTGCTATAGCAATTTGGGGTTTACCGTTATTAAAAAGTTCAAAAATATTTAGCTTAAAAGCTGATATATAACGTATTTGCGTCATGGTTGCACTTCTAAAGAATTGGTACTACTTAAATGCATAAAATCAACCAAAATTACTTTTTTCAATAGCAATCATAACGGGACTAAAATTTTTGTTTAAAATTTTTGTTGTTGTTTTAGTTAATATTTCGCAACAAATGCAACAATGTAAAAGTTGCTTAGGTTTCGAGCAGCGAATTTTTAAGTTAATTTTGTTTTTGTTTTATATTTTCTTCCAAAGACATAAAATGTATTTTTTGTTGTTATTATTAGTATGTAGACTATATGAATAATAACATATAAAAAGGAAATTTTTCAATTATCTATTTAAAGAGAACATATACGACCATGAGTATTTACTGGGGAAAAGTTGCGTAGGTTTCGAACATTACTGTATACATACTTATGTATGTATATTTATTTTATTTATATTTGTACGCATACATAAATGTATGTATGTATATATGTACATATGTATGTCTGTATGTATATGTACGAATAATAGTGTTATGTATTTTTGTGGTCTACCATTGTAGTTGGTTTTTGATTATTGGTAAGTAGTGGAGTACCTTGTAAATTCAAGCGAGGGTCATATGAATGGCTCATTAATAAAAATGTGCAATAAGTGATGATAAAAAAGTAAGGATAAAGGGTAATAATTTGCTTATCTTTAACATTATTGCAATTCTACCTAATTAAGGAATTTTGGTTGTTTACTGGTATCATAAAGTAATTATTTTCAATTGTGTTTTTTGTTTGTTTATCCAATTGTTTTCCTGCTTTAAATTTACATGTGTTATTTGTTGTTGCGGTTTTTCAAAAATGTAGATGTGCTTTGCTTATAATTTAGGTACGTTAAACGGTAAATTTGTTTTGCTTATGTTTTAGGTAGGGGATGTTTACTGGTGTATTTGTTATTGTTTTATTATTACTTAATTTATGGCAAAACACCAAATTATTAGTACTAAAAACAAAACTATAGAATTCCTAGTATTGTTAATAAAAAAAAGTTTCTTGCTAAAATTAATGCCAACAAATTTCATCGTTTCTATCATTTCCTCATACATACATATGTATGTAAAATCAATGGAAATGTTTAATATACCAGAACCGAAATAAAAAATATAAAATAAGTAATTTATTGTAGGTATAAATATATGTAAATAAATTTCTTAACTTAATAAAACAATTGTTTTCATTTGCATTTAATAGGTAATGAAAATTTGCTTTATTTAGTGCCAATAATTTGGTGCTTTACCATCAATTAAGAAGTAATAAAACAATAACAAATGCACCACCCCTACCTAAAACATATGCAAGATAGTAATAAAACAATAACAAATTCACAAGTAAACATCCTATACCTAAAACAGAAGCAAAACAAATTTACCCTTTAACATACATTTGTTTACAACAAAAAATAACCCTTGACAACAAAAAAAGGTTTTACTTAACAATTAGTAAGAGTGAACGCAGTAAAGAAATGCTATACATATATTTCTCTCTGATGAAATATGTAAAGTGAAACAAAACTAAAGTAACCCTTGTAGGATGCCGATGTTTTTAGTTGAAACTACGTTTCCAAAAATTCAACCGTATATCATCTACATTTCCTTAAATCGATTATGAAAACATGTTGAATTTATACTGTTAATATAAATATCAACTTTAAATCCCACAATAAGCAAATCTTCAAATAAATAAATAAAATAAAACCAAACAAAAATAAAATAAATCCAAATAATTAATATTAAATTAATAATAATTAATATTAAACAACATATTGTTACGAATTTTTTTTGTAAAACTTAATAAAAGCCAAACGAACCACTGTTACTACTAAAAGGAGCACGAGCAAAAGAGCTGCTCTTTTGGCTCAATACGCAGAGCAAAAGCGCCAAAAATAAAATTAAATGCTCATGGCTCAAAGAGCAGAGCATGAAAAGAAGGAGCAAACGCAATGCGCATAAACGATTGGCTCTTTTTTTCTGCTCTGCTCTTTTGCGCATAGCTTAAAAAGGAGCGAGCATAAAAAGAGTACGCAAAGAGCAGAAGAGCAAAAGAGCGAGCCAATCTGAAGCCTGATTAAAATTTAACATATGTCGTTCAATATGGATTAAAGACGTGCACTAGTATATCCAACAGTATGTCATATACATAACAAGTAAAACTGATACAAAAGAACGAATGAGTGTAGTTGATATTGTATGCTTTCGCTTGTGCGTACTCACACTATGGATATAAACACATACAGTTGTTTATGGTATTGCATAGAGTAACAAAATTATCAGTTTTTTACTCTCAATTATCTGTTGCACCATGAGTATTTGGATATATCTGTTTATGAAACAGATATTTTTGATACTTGTGTGCTGCTTATGATAGAGGCGAGAACTAGTAAGCAGTATCTTAACTTCGTAGTAATAACCCGAATTGTAATTATTATTGTTTAGCTTTAGTAATTAGTTTATATGATTTTAAATGTAGAATTAGCAATATTTATAATATTAATGATAATTTTATTTTATAAAAACAAATGGAAAATTAATAAATTGTTGTCTAGTTGCGCGTTGAGTTATATGGATAGAATTAATTCAACTAAGAAATTTTATTGTATGTTTATTTAAAAATATTAATTCCTCTTTGAAAAAAACTAGTAAATAGTTAAAATTAATATATAAAAAAAGGTTTATTACATACATCTGTACAAACATATGTACATAAAAAGAGAAGTTCCGAAAAATTGCAATAAAAAAATTAGGGAAAACATTTACACTTCTAGAATACACCCGTAATAATATTGTCCCTTTTATATATGTACGTATTAATTAGAAGGATATTATAGTTATGTTATTTGTGCATTGTGCATATTAAAACAATTTTTTAAAGTGGCATTTTTATCACAAAATTCTGGTGAAATATGTACGTTTTAACATTAGGCACTATAAGAAAATATTTAGTTTTCGAGTAAGTAATAAGATTTGCTAGCTGGGGTTTGAGTTAAATTTAGATATCAGACATCAAGTTTTATTCTTATCTCGTTTAAATTTAATAAGTTATTAAAATTTTCGAATGCATAAGGTTTATTTTTTATGCATAGATCTTTTTAAGGTTTTGCTATTATAATTTTATTTTTCATAAAAACAATTATTTTTTTCCAGTTTTAAATCCATTTCATTACCATTATATAAACAATTATAATTAAAATAAAATTATTAGCATGATATCGTAGTTATTTTTTTCCTATTTCATTATTTCAACTAATGTCAATGCAATTTTAATGGTAATAAAAATTTATTTCTATTTTTGCTAAAAATGTTTAAATATTCATACTTCATTTTAAAATTTTAAAAATAATTTGGATTCAAAAGGTATTTTAAAGCTAACTTAATATAAAAATATTTTTTAATTGATTTTAAATTATTAGGCTTTTCGCCTCTCTAAATATAGAAACATGCATACATATTAAAGACGTGCACAGATATATCTGTTTATATCAGTTTTTGTGTGTCTACTCTTGAGTGCGTATAGATAAGTACATTTGTGTTTCTGATCAGCGTTGCCGCTTTGGTCCAATCGGACCAAACTTGGTAGTTTTTCGTTTTTAAAAAACAGTTTGGTAGTTTGGTTGGTTTGTTGCATTTTTTTTAATTTTTGGTAGGTTTTCCTCCTGTGGGAAATTTTTAGCAATAGTAAATTTTTTACCTTAAAAATTCAGAACATAAAATAAAAAAATGTAACTTTGAATTAAATAAACAATAACTGTGAATAGTTTTACCACTGTTTTCAAAAACTGTTTTAGGTGTAATAAAAACATCTCTGCTTTTTTGCATAAAGATGATTAAAGCTTTAACCATCTCTGGTTTAAGAAACGCGAACAATATTATGAAATTGAAATTAACAATATTTTTGAGTGAAGGCTTATTTACAAGTGTTTGTATTAAAAAAATTAACAGACAAAATGGAAAAGTAAGTAAACTTTTTTAATTGTATGTACCTATTAATTACATAAATATTTACTAATATCGCATGTAAAGAAACAGTAAAAAAAATTTAGAACCGAATGGTTGAGCGAATTTGATTGGCTCCAGGAAAGGGATGGGTGTTCATTCTGCATAGTATGCTCTAAAACTATTTTAAATCATAACATCCATCTTAAAAATCACCAAAAGACAAATTTCCACCTCAACAGTTACGGAAAAAAACCAAGTGAGTATAATAGAGTTTATGTGCAAGAAACGCATTTTTAAATTTTTGGTAGGCTGTGAACGATTTTGGTAGGATTTTTGAAATTTATTGGTAGGAAGTCAATTTCTTGTGTGGCAACGCTGTTTCTGATATAAGTTGATATTGTTACTTTTTCTCTTTGGATGGATACGAATGAGTAAAGAGAGAATGAGAGTAACATATCTGTTCTCCTATGTTTTGCACAAACGGGTATAAACAGATATTGATGGTTGTACCATAAGTACTTATTGTGTGCTGCGAATTAATATCCATTCATATTCGCTTGTGACTGTCGTGCAGTAAAGAACGTGTTTACGGATAGTTAAAAAATAAAGTGATAAAAAAAAAACAAAAAAAAGAAAAAAATTGTGTGCTTGCATTTATACCTGTCAAACAGGCAAAGTGTTGGTACCTGCGTAGCAGAAACTGGATCACTACTACGCGCTTAATAAAATGGAGGATGATGAGAGCCTTAATCCACACAAGAGGGCGAGGACTGCAATTGCAATTGCTGAATTGCAAAAAGAACTTATTGCAATAAAGGAGGAAAATAAACTTCTTAATATGAATATTATAAAAATGGCCGAAGAAAATAAGGCGCTACAGAAAAAACTTGACGAAGTTTCACCGACCGACGATGAAACCGATGTTAGCGAGACATCCAGTGAAGAGGAGATGTCAGTGGAGGAAGAAGAAATTGTACCATCCGCGGGTACAGTAAGCGAAATAGAATGCCGAACCGAACCGGCAGCAGAAAAAATAGAAGTTCAGCCTAAAGCAGCGGAAACTTGTGGCTCAAAAAAGAAGGACGAAGCTATCACCAGCCGAATAATTAAAAAAAGTAAGTCTGTACCGATAGTTACTACTTATAATATTGATGTTAAAATTATTAGTAATAAGTTAGGTAAAGTGTTAGGTCACAAGGATTATAATATGAAAATGTTAGGTAAAAATGTGACAAACATAGGGGTCTGCACCTTGGAGGACTTTTCTAAATTGAAGGACTTCTTAAAGCAAGAGGGGGTTAATTATTATACCCATACACCAAAAGCTGAACGACCTTTTTCTGTTGTAATTAAGGGTCTATCTAATACTTTTGATTCAAGTGATGTACTTGAGTATATGCAGGGCATAAAGATTAACGTGAAGATTATGGGGCTTCACAAGATAGGAGGAAATAGATGGCTTTTCCAATTATCTAAAGAATCTGATTTGAGAAGTTTTAGGAATATAAACTACATTCTTCACTGTAGGGTGCACATAGAAAAGCACAATCGAAGAGATTTGGTACAATGCTACAATTGCCAACGCTTTGGACATGTCGCAATTAATTGCAACATGCCCTTCAGATGCGTTAAGTGTGGGGCTTCTCATGGCCCAAAAAATTGTCAGGTTCCTTCAAAAGGAGAAAACAATATCGAGACACGTATGACTGATCCAGTCACAGGTCAAGCAGTAGTAAAGGTCGGCTTACCCGTAAAATGCGTAAATTGTGGAACAGAGGGACATGTTGCCAGTTCAAAGGAGTGTCCAAAACGTCTACAAATTCTTCAAAGAAAGACTGCGGAAAAGGGTGTAAGGGCTCCGGTGAGACGTCCCACCCCAATAGTCCCTTCTAGAACAATAAGTGGTGTATCATATGCCGCTGCTGCTAAAACAGCAGTGACAAAGAACACCCAACCAAAAGTCGCCAGCACTCAGAGAGCTGGCATATCTGTCAAGTCTGCAATGGCTGGTTTTGATATTCTTGATAAAGATTGCAAGCGATTTTTCGGCGGTGATCTACTAAGCTGTCTAGAAAAGATGAAAGGTTTTAATCGTGAATACAGGGCGCTTAATAATGATGGTGAAAAATCTCGGGCACTACTAGGGATGTTAATATCTTTACAGCACGATGACTAATTCGATAAAGTGCATATTTATTAATGTAAATTCTATTGTCTCTAGGCACAAGAGGCATTACTTGAATTTATTTCTTAGCGAACATCGGCCGGATGTTCTTTTAGTAGTAGAGCATAAACTTTCACCGAGACATGTTTTGGATTTTAGGGGTTATAAGATCTTTAGGCAGGATCGGCTAAATGGGCGTGGCGGCGGAACTGCCATTTTTGTAAAGGATAGTATGTGTTGTAACAGGGTTACTGTCGACTTAGGCCCTATTGAGAATACAGCTGTCAGGATAAACAAGACTGATGGCAGTAGGATGATTGTGGTTTCGATGTACTCACCCCCACAGAGTACATTCACACTTGCAAATTTAGATCCATTAATGGATTTATCTAATGGGGAGGAGCTTTTAATAGGCGCTGATTTAAACGCTAAGCATTCATACTGGGGGGGAAACGTATGTAATCCTAAAGGTAACACCCTTCGTGAGTTTCTGCTGACGTGCCCTGATATAACGATACACCCCACCAGTGGTCCGACACGAGTTTCTGGAACTACATCTTCATACATAGACATAGTTATGTCATCAACTGATATCTTACCGGTAGCAGTTGCAGGACTAAAAACACTGGATTTCCAGTCTGATCATCTTGCAGTAGAAATTGTTATTGAGATAGGAAACGTGCGAAGAACAACACTGCCTGAATCTTTTGACTTTAGTCGTTTGAATATTAATAGCTTTAACAGATTATTGTCCCGGGACCTTTCGCATAGTCAACTTCCAGTTGACCGCAATGTATCATCCCATGAAATAGATGACTGTATAGAATCTATGAGCATAGCATTTTCAAATGCTATGAATGGAGCGATACCAAAAATCCCTGCGCGTAATAGGGGACTACTAAGACTTCCGGATAATATCCTACATTTAATCTCTGAGAAAAAGAGACTGAGAAGGATTCTGTGGCGTACTGTTGATCCTAGCAGGTGCTCAATTTTAAAAGCCGATATTAGAAACTTAGATAGAATTATTCAAGGGGCCATCGCAAAATTTGAGGAATTTTATTGGACCGATTTTCTGCAAAATATTCGCCTTAATAGTAGGACATTCCAGAAAGTAAAAAGTGGTGCCGGTCTTAGGAGACGGATGCCTATTTCTAATTTGAGGGCTTCTGGGGACTCTTTTCTTACAGAAGATTGTGATAAAGCCAATATCTTGGCTGATCACTTCTGTGAAGTTCACAGAGGAGGCGATAACTTACGATTGCCTTCTTTTGAACGTATGGTTTCAGAGGAGGTATCCGCATTGACAGATTACTTGCCATCCCTGACTTTCGGGCAGGAAATCATGGCTGATGGCAGGTTAATAGATGGCGGTTTTCAAACAGGGCCTAATTTAATTACATCTTACGATGTAGGATGTGCTCTAAAATTAAGATCAAATAAGAAGTTTAGCAGTGGTGATGGAGTTCCTGACTTTATACTAAGAAAGACGAATGCTACCACATGGCGTTACTTGGCAATAATCTTCAACCATTGCCTCAACATTGGTTATTTTCCCAGAAAATGGAAAGAGGCAGTAGTAGTTCCCATTCCAAAGTCCGGCTTGGACCCTAGGGAAGCTAGCAGTTATAGACCTATCTCTCTACTATCCTCGTTTGGAAAACTGATGGAATGGTTTTTGTTATCTAGGATACGAAATGAAATTACAGATGGTGGTGTACTTAATGACTGTCAGTTTGGCTTTAAGGGAGGCCATTCAACATCACACGCCCTAATGGTCTTTACAGACTTCGTGACCAGGGGCTTGAACAAAAGGTACCCAACTCTTGCCGTAAGTCTTGATTTCTCAAAGGCCTTTGACACCGCTTGGCAACAGGGAATTGTTTACAAAATGATGGGCTTAGGCTTTGAACGCTCTACATGTAGGATGGTAGCTGATTTTCTTAAGGATCGCTCTTTTAAAGTAAAAGTAGGAACTGAATTATCAGATATCAGAGCAGTGGTGGCAGGTGTTCCTCAAGGCTCCTTATTGGGGCCGATTTTGTACAATATTTTTGTTTCTGATATTCCGCAACCACCTGCGGGAGATCTTTTGCTTATGTATGCTGATGATATATTGATTGCTGCTAGTGGTCCTAGGGCGAAAAATGTGAATAACAGGGTCAACAATTACCTGAACATTCTTCATGAATACTTTATGAAATGGGGCCTGAAATTAAATATTCAAAAGACCGATGGGGTAATGATTAAGGGTAGGCGTGGTAATCTCTACCCAAATGCAAGAAGTTTTGTGCCAAGCCTAAGTATTGCTGGCGAACGTATCAGTACCTCTGATAGGATGAAGTATTTAGGGGTAGTATTCCATGAGAACTTTGAATTCTATAGACATCTAGATTTCATAATAGAACGTGCTAAAAAGGTTTATTTCTTATACCATAGGATTTTACGCCGCAGGGGTGGTCTAAGTACCAAAGTAAGGCTTCTTATTTACCGTCAGATTATAAGACCTATTATTTCTTACGCTTTTCCAGTCTGGTTTGGAATATCTTCCCACCAGATGGAAAGGCTTAGGACATGGGAGAGACGTGTTCTCTGCTCCTGCCTACGGCTACACCCCAGGGTAGGCCCTGATGGCATTTTTCGAAAACCGTCCTGTAGAAAAATCTATAGTAGTATAAATTTTGAGAGGATTGATGTTTTTCTCATGAGATCTGCACTCAGGTTTCTTGAAAAATCATCCTCATTAAATAATAGTTTAGTAGGGGGATGCTTTCACCGGGCCCCTGATCTGGAGAATTTGCTTAGAAATAAGTACCATTCCCCAGTTAGCCTTTTGGCTTTGAATACTGGAGGTCTTCTCTTTGGGGATGCAGGCCTCTTATTTTATCACAGAAGGGTGAATACCCTTGACATAACTGACTTGGTGTACAACACCGCACAGTAGGTTTTAGGAGGAATTTGTGATAGATATTATATATCGCTTATTTTACTTGTTTTAAATATTAAGTGTTATTTAGTTTGTAGGATAGTTTAAGTTATTAGTTTTAAGTTAAATATTTAAAAACAAATGAGTGTTTTCCTTTTTATTCTTTTTTTTTGGAAATGTAAACAAATGTAATAATTAAAAAAATGACTGTATACAGCATATCTGTAATGTAATTAATTAAGTGCAAATTAGTCTTAGAAAAGTTGTAATACGTTAAGAAATATTTATAAGAAATGTAGTTTAAGAAACATATGTATAATGAATTTTTGGAATAATAAAGTTGCCAGTTGCACTAAAAAAAAAAAAAAAAAAAAATAATATCCATTCATACGTTCATATGCATTGGTTTATTAAAATTAAAAAATAAAATTATTGTTTCTAAACATGATCAATATTTTTAATTGTTTTATTGTGTTTTATTGAAGTTGAATATACACAACTGAATTCTTTAATAAAAATTTATAAATCTAATGCGTATAATTGTATTTAAATTACTATTATGGATGCAATCATTTTCAGGTATACATTTTTTACATCTTAAATATTGATTGCATCTTTATAACCAGCCACAATAATTTCAAACTTGAACTCAGTATATAGTATATACAGTATTGTTCGAAACCTAATCAATTTTTTTTTATAAAGGTATAAAAGTCTTCTATTTTCTATTTAGCTACATTTATTTAAAAAAACATAAATTTCTTCATTGCATTATGTACCTAAAGAATTTGATTTCAATACTTGTGAGAAATAATAAAAAATAAAAACAAACAATTTCCTATATTGCTGATCGAAACTTAAGCAACTTTCAGTACTTCCACACATCGTTTTGGCATAGATTCTATGAGATTCGTAATTGTTTCAGCTAATGCTGATTGCTAAAACGGCGATTTCAGACCCTGCGCTTCAAAATTCCGAAAAGGTTCTCTATGGGACTTAAATCTAACCTTTTTAGTTATTTTCGTAACCGTACTACATTCTTTAGGAAAGGGATAGGTAAGAGATAGAAGGGTGGTGAAAGGAGATAGATATAGCGATTTTATTAATTATATGCTATGCTACGCTATGCAATGAAGACAAAGTATCGACGAAGGAGGCTGCGTATACCATTAAATAGAAAAAAAACATTTTTTTTTATTTTTTGAACGCCGTTATTTTTCAGTTTAATCCTCAAGAATTAGCTTTCTTCCAAAAAAACCAACCTTTGGCCCCTGTGAATATTGAGACTAAATAAATGTCGGGGCCAAATGTTGGCATTTTCTGACCAAAATTAAGTTTAGGAATAATAAATAAGTATTGGTTGTAAAATACGATTGAAGAAAATAAGAAATAATAAAAAAAATACCTATTTAAAATGTCAAAATATTCAACTTTTACATGGAAACTCAACAAAAAATTAAAATGCATTTTTAACTCCACATTACTTACGTTCCTATCAGTCGATTTTTTGAAGCTTAAAATCCCTCCTATTGAAGAAAACAAAGTGCGTAAAAAAATATCAATCCGGTCAAAAGTTATAGAGTTTTGACCGCTATCTCGCGAATTTGACCACTGTGCGCCGCAAGGGTTCTTTAGCAGCCAACCAGTCTTTGACAAACATTGACGAATATTTGGGTTCGTTATCATGCTGAAAACCCCGATGATGTAGCATTTCCCATTCAGCATAAAGAAGCATGTGATTCGCTAAAATGTCCCTAAGACAAATCGATCCATTTTTGTTGATATTTCAAGTAAGGGTCAACTCCACTTCTCGAGAAACAGGTCCACACCCTAAACTGTTTTCCACTTTTCCACAGTCCAATTTGCGTAAGCTTTTGCAAATTCCAACCTGCAGTTTAATAAAAGCAATTGAAGTTACCGCATTTGTTGCATTTTAATTAAAAAGCCTCGTTTTTAAATATTTTGTCGTCAGTATATGTCATTTTAGCTATAGAAATCGAGATTGGCCGTTATAACAAAGTTCCACAATTTTTTATTTAAAAGATGTTCCGTAACGGGTACGCGCCATAGCTCCTATTTCAGTATTTTGATCCCAATGCAAAAAACGATTAAAATCATATTTTCTTTTTCAAACACAACGGCACTAAAATAACTGTTGAAATTTTTACTTGTGACCAGATCCGAAAAAATTTTAGAGCTAAATTGGCACTAAAAAAATTGCTTAAAAGTGCTAAAACATAGTGCGAAAATTTAAATGTCTCAGTTTTAAGCAAATATTTTCTTGGAGAGTTCATAGTTTTATCATTTATGCTTATGTTGCCTTAGAAATATTTATTTCGATTGAAAAAAAAAACAAATTTCTTAAAACAATAAATCAATTATAAATCATTTATAAAACAAAAAAAGTCTTAAAAATACTATAAAAATAATAAATCAGTTTTTTAATTAAATATCACATACACCAGTGATTAGAAATGATTGACTATTTTCAATGCATATGCAGTTGCTTCACTGTTGCTGTGGAAAAATGTGCAGCAAAAGCAACTTCAAAAATGAAGGAAACGCATTTGTTTTAGCTGAATATGTGTTTCTTTCTGCAGCAAAGCAAATACTTTGAAAACGCTTGCTGTTGCTTAAGCAGTCAGTTGCTCTTTATTTTTATATTTGCTATTGCTTAACTCTTTACTATGAAGTTGTGGCTAACCACAATTGCTTTTTCTTGCTGTGACTGGCTGCTTTTCATCACTTTTAACATTGGAAACGTATTTATGTACATATTTATTACTCACAATACATAAGAAAATACATTTTAAAAATTTTGTTTTTATTACACCATTAAATGGTGTTTTTTTAAGCAACAGCAAAAGAAGAAACTTAAAGCTTAAGCCACAACAAACGTTTTCAAAATAAATGCTTTGCTGATTGCTTTGCTGCAGGAAGAAACACATAGTCAGCTTAACCATATGCATATCTTTCTCTTTTTTTCCATTTGCTTTTTACTTCTGCTTCGTTTATAATTAAGTGCTTTGTTAATACTGAGAGATTTTGTTTTTTATTTGCTGAAAAACATGTAAGCAAAGCAAAGATTTTATTTCTGTTGCTATTTTTAAGCAAGCAGTTTAAACCCTGACATATACATATGTACATACATACGCGCATATTACGTACTTAGGCAAATTTATTCTAGGTATCCGCAGTTAGTTTTGAATTCACAACTTTTTAATTCAGAGATATCAAAAAGTGCTTAAAGAGGTTAAATTTAAACTATTAAATTATGTTGCCAGACTTACGTTGCTATTATTGCAAAAGTAGTATTTATTGGAAAATTTTGTAAATTGTATTAATTAAATGTGCTAAAAAATGCTAAATGAATAGTTGGAAAATGCTCAAAATATGTCTAAGTGCTAAATTTGCTGCCAAATCAACAAAAGAAGTGCTGAATCTAGCACCGAAAGTGCTAAAATGGGCACGCTGTTTGGTATGCAAAAAATGCAACAAAGCAAGAGTTGCTTAGGTTTCAATCAGTAATATATGGAGTTAATTTTGTTTTTATTTTTTTTTTTACTTCTTACAAGTAATGGAATAAAATATTTGTTGTTGTTATTAGCATGTGGGTGGGTACATAATGTAATAAGAAATATATTTGTTGTTTTAAGTAAATGAAGCAAAAAAAAAAAATATAACACTTTTTTAACTTTGTAAAAATGGTTGCTTAGGTTTCGAACGATACTGTGTAAGAAAATTTTGGCAAATTTGAAAATGAACATCTTTTGTGTATAGTATAATGTATAGTATTTGCGATAATTTGCTTCGGAAATATTTGCTTAAATTATTTATGATTCGAAGAAAGTAGCAAAAAATTTTTATAAAAATTAGGTCAATAGTAAATTTTTGTCTTTCATTAATCTTGTTCAATGCAATACTGTCCACTGTTCAGTTATTCTTTTTGCAACCGACTCAAACGAAAGCTATCCTTTATATGAAATCAAATAATTCTTGCAAAAAAACAGACTACATGTGACTGCCTATAACGGTTAAAGAGTATGGCAAAATAAATTAGATTATATTAACTAAATAAATTAGATTATATACTTGCTCAACTGTTTAATAGTTTGGCAATATACATTAAATTACAGCAACTAAAGGGTTACCCTTTAATTTACAAATTATATACTTGCTGTTGTAGTAGGTTCTGTGTTAATTTCTGTCTATAACGATTTAACAGTTTGCCCATATACATCAGATAAGATCAACTAATGTAAAACCCTTTAATTTATAATTTAAAATTTTTATACTTTTTATTACAACAAACAAAGTACTGGACATTCTGTCTAAAATTCAGGTGTTTTTATCTAACGGTTCAAAAAATGCGGCTATTTGGAACAAATGGCATTAATTTTGGGAACCCCTTTAGAGTATAAATTTAAATTATAAGCTTCTTGTTATGGCGGACTTAGTAAAACAGGTTAATTGAAAATGTAAGCTGCTTGTCTATAACGGTTCAAAAGTTCGGCCATATACACCAATTACTGGACACCCGTTTATTTCAAAAATAAATTTAATACTTGTTGTTATAACGGAGTTAGTAATACAGGTTCTTTGTAAATTTCCATCTTCTGTCTACAACTGTTTAAAAGTATGGCCTTATATATGGCGGGCTTAGTAATACAGGTTCCTTTTAAGTTTCAGCGTTTTGTCTATACCGGTTAAAAGTTCGGCAACATACATGAAATTACTTTCACTATTGGGACACCCTTTAACTTCCATTCCAAATATAGCAATACAGGTTCGTTGTAAATTTCAAGCGCCTGTCTACATCTGTTTAAAAGTATAGCCATATACATCAAATTAAATGAACTATCGGGACACCCTTTCATTTATAATTTTATATATTAATACTTGTTACTAAAACTGCCATAGCAATCGACAGTCTTCAAAAGATAGGCCCATAAAAGTACATCTAAATCAATTATGGACCACCCTTTAATTTTAAATTCAAATTATTAACTCGTTCCTGCAGCCGCCTTAAAAATACAGGTCCCTTTTAGTTTTCAGCGTTCTGTCTATAATGGTTCAAAAGTTCTGCCACATATGTGAAACAACATCAACCATTGGGACACCCTTTAACTTCCAAATACAAATTTTATACTTGTTGTTATAGCGGACTTAGCAATACAGGTTTGTTGAAATTTTTAATGTCTGTTTACAACTGCTTAAAAGTATGGCCATAAACATAATAATAAGGGGGGCACCCTTTCATTTATAATTTTTAATATTAATACTTGTTACTATAATGACCATAGCAATCGACATTCTGTCCAATTTTCAAGCGTTTGTATATAACGGTTCAAAAGTTAGGCCCATATCAATTATGATTTATTTTTGTATAACTTTTTAGTAATTCGCAGTCATTTTAAAATTTACAGAAGTGCCCTTTACAGTTCATAATACACTTAAAAAATTTGTATGTTGTATGGGGACACATTTTAGTTTTTAAGATTATGAACTGTTTTTGAAATGGGACCAATCTGTAAGCATAAGAAATGTCTGAGTTCTGCAAGCATAAACATAAAAAAAGCAATAACCTCCTTTCTTTTTTGAAGTCGGTTAAAAAATAACAAGTCTTTAATAAAAAAAATAATTTCACTAAAAGTCGCAGATTGCTAGAAAAGGTCAAATTTCGACTTTAGTCGAACGGTAACAGTACCAAAAAGAGTACAATTGTATCAACTTTGGATCCACTTCAGCGTTGCCGCTTTGGTCCAATCGGACCAAACTTGGTAGTTTTTCGTGTTTAAAAAACAGTTTGGTAGTTTGGTTGGTTTGTTGCATTTTTTTAAATTATTGGTAGGATTTCCTCCTGTAGCAATTTTTTAGTAATAGTAAATTTTTCACCTTAAAAATTCAGAACATAAAATTAAAAAAAAAATGTAACTTTGAATTAAATACACAATAACTTTGAATAGTGTTACCACTGTTTTCAAAAACTGTTTTAGGTGTAATAAAAAGATCTCTTATTTTTTGCATAGAGATGATTAAAGCTATAACCATCTCTGGTTTAAGAAACCCGAACAATATTATGAAATTGAAATTAACAATATTTTTGAGTGAAGGTTTATTTTCAAGTGTATGTTTAAAAAAAATTAACAGACAAATTGGAAAATAAGTAATTTTTTTTTTAATTGTAAATACGTTCCTTTTAATTACATAAATATTTGTTAATATTGCATGTATTAAATGAAAAAAATATAATTTCAGAAGACGAAGTTCCATCAACCAGATAGAACCACTCTTAAAATTTTTGTTTTAAAACATTTTTAAATAATATAATACTTTTAGTGAACATTGTAAAGAATCTGTCAAAAGAAAATTTAGAACCGAATGTTTGAGTGAATTTGATTGGCTCCAGGAAAGGGATGGGTGTTCATTCTAAAAAGACAAACTTCCATCTCAACAATTACGGAAAAAAAACCAAATGAGTATAACAGAGTTTATGTGCAAGAAATGCATTTTTAAATTTTTGGTAGGCTGTGAACGATTTTGGTAGGAAGTCAATTTCTTGTGTGGCAACGCTGATCCACTTCTTAATTTTTGCGAACGTTTTTGCTCCACTATCTTTCACAGAATTAGTTCTCTCATCCCAATAACAAGAAAAATTAAACACTAATAAAATTAATATTTTATAACAAATCCACCAAAGTTCTTTTTTGTAAAATTTATCATTAATGTCGGGACGGCGCGAACGCCATTCCCGGCTACCAAAAATTACACGCACGAGTTATTCGCATTAGGAATAATCGCGGAGGTCAACTCAACCGAATGTGCAATGGCCAAGCCTCACTCCGGGAAAACCGCCTTCGTGATCACGGTAACCCCTACGCCAGGTAAGTATGCTTTTCTCCGCACAAACTAAATTTCTTATACCACACCAAATATTTACTGAATGAGAAATATAATAAAAATCAACAAAATCCTCAAAATATTTCTACCAGTTTATTCAAACAGTGGTGGTTGTTTTTGTTTTTTAATAATAGCAAGCTAATGACATGCTAGTGTAGTACTAAAGTTGTATTTGTTGTTTTTTTTTTATTATCTTTTCTTAGGGTATGACTTTGTACGAAAACAAAACAACAACGTCGAGCCACAAAAGTTGATTTGTATATACACACGTATATACATAAGTATATGAAAAGTATATATATATATATATAGTACATGCATATACATATATGCTTATCTTTTTGTTTATACCTATTATTGTGACAATTTGAGCAAGCAATTCAAAAATTAAAATTTTATTTTTTATTTGACCACTTAAGTACCTGAATATTATTATATTAATAAAAATAAATATACTCGTATACATAATTTGGTTAGTTTCTCTACCAACAAACAAACCAAATTAGCGCGTAACGCGCAATCTATTTGTCAAAAATTTCATGTACATACAAAATGTATGAAGCAAACCATAATAGCGCGGCGTCAAAGCTTAAAAATTGGAAAATCCGATTTTGACAGTGCTTTAGAAAGTGAAGTTGGTTGCTTATTTTGTGCTTTGTGGTTTTATATCTTCTTTATTCTTACTAATTTAGGTTTAGCTGTATGGGAAGTAAAAAATATAGTGAAAGGCCAATTCAAGCGTCCGCCCAGCTGATTTGTAGTTAAACATGTCAAAAGTCGCTTATATTTCACTTCGTTTATTTAAGAATTTCAGAAAACACGAACAACAAGCATTTGTATTTAGAGCCATTATCTTTTATTTTTCTTTCTGTTCTTAACATTTCCACCGCACAAAGCAACAATAAAAAGCCATGTTGTTTTTGCAATATTGTGTGTGTGTTTATCTGCTACTACCTAATAAATTAAATGTATCTTGCATTGGCAAGGTACATTTATTAAAACGTGGCTATTGTAATAATTATGAATGTGATTAATTTTACCTTATGGGCAGTGTTGGCACGACAAAAAAAATACAACCAACATTTTTTGCAAAAAGTAAACAAATGAGGAAAAAATAACCAAAATTAAAAAAGGCCACAGCACATTTAATTCTTGTTAATAGTAGAAATACAACCTCACGGTTACGGATGCGGTTGTTTTTTTTTTTTTATATATGAAGTTTTGACAATAAAAACGCTTGACGAATCTGCACTAAATTAGAATCTATTTTAATATTATTGCGTTTTTTCTCAAGCACACAGCTTTCAGTTTTTTCCTCTTTCAACATGTTGTCACAGTTTTATCGTTATTTTAACAAACAAAATGTGTTAATAATTTTGTGAACGCCAAGAAAAAAAAGGATACGTAAAAAGTCATTTAAAAATAACTATAATTTTAAAGATTTTAAACGTAATGCTTACTTACATTGTACAAAATTTTTTAAACATATTTCAATTAAAAATTAGTAAACAAATAAATATTTCTCTTAGAGTAGAAATACAACCTTACGGTTGCAGCGCCGGATTCCGCATCCCAGAGAAAAAACAAAACGAGGTACGGCGGATTTTAACAAAAATTTAATAATTTATTTTCGTTTTTTATATTTTTTTTTTAATTTTCGCAATACAAACACCAGAATGCTATTAATGGTAAAATTATCAGAGAAGTTATATTTTTTAGGACAAATCAAGTTTACGGACGCAGTTCAAAAACGAAAAAAGTTCTCTACTGGGTATAAATTGCCCCGAAGTTACAGACCTCAACAGTTTGTTTTTATAATATGGCATATATGGAGTATTTTATGGCGGAACGACACAATTTGGGAATCTTAAAAAGGTATTACAATTTTTGCTTAGAATTGCATTTTACACCCCGGAGACAATTTTTTTTTTCATTTGGCGGGATTTTATAAACAGGCTTGCAGAAAATCTCTGGTAATGTAGAAAATCTCTGTTCAGCGAAACCTTGGGTTCGGCCATCCATGGACATTATATTCTTGGATGTTATGACATGCCACCTTTCATTTTTGAGCTGCGTCCTTAAACTGTATTTAAGCATTTATTTTTCGATAACCCTGTTTTTATTATTGTTACGTAGCGTTTAGTTATGGTATTTCAGCGTTAAAGCTATGCGAAAGAAAACGTTCCGCTTTTATTTAGATATGTTTGTGTATCTAAGATACCAAAATAACGCGACGGCAACGATTTGCAAATGGAGAATCTGATTTTGAAAAAACGTTTAATAATAATATTAATAATAATAATAATGATAATTAAAAATAAATAATAAATAATTCAAATATATAATTTTTGTTTTTTAATTAAATTTTAATTTACACAACACTTACGTTAGAAATTTTATCTTTCTTCAGAAAACCTAGTGAGAATATTTTAAATAAGCTAAAGATTTTTAGCTAATGAATGAAATAAAGTCAAAAATCAAAGTGCAAGCAAAAACAATAATAATCAACTATGATTTTTTTCCGGCTCCTTTATAAGTTTGAAGATGTTGAAAAATAATATGAAAACAATAAGTAAAATATCACAAAACACTACGATATTTTATTTTTGCTTTATGCACGGGCGCTTTCAATTTAATAATTAAAATTAAAAACACGGGAATATAAAATTAAATATATTAGTTTATTTAAAATATTTGTGAGAAGTTCCCCGTAAAGCTAAGTGAGCGGTAGCGAAATGGCCATAGATACGTTCTTTTGCTTTCAATATTTAATATCGGTAACTTAAATATTTTTTCGAAAAAGTAGCACGTTAAAAATAATTATTTTCTATTTTTAGATAATTGTCAATGAATGCTTTTCATGAAAAATCATTACCATTAATGAAAAGAATGGCAATGCTAAAAATTATTAGCATTATTAATCTCACTGTCAATGCAATTGGCAATTAATTAAACTTGATTACTTCCATATACGATGGTAAATTAACTTGGTTGCGTCTGACGTAAAAGTTAATATACATACATATGTATGTACGTATTTTTTTAAGTTTAAAGTAAAATAAATGATCAAAAATTGTAAAAAAATTATTTGTTTATAAATTGCGACTTAAAACTTTTTTGAACTATTCACACAGATGTCAGTACTTTCGACAAATTAAATTTTGTATTAAAAAAACATCTATTTTTCCACATTCAGCATTTAAATCGAATTCCTTGAAAAAATGTATTATGATTTATTTGGCCATTATTTCTTCTTGTCTAAAAGTAAAAGTAAAACAAAAATAAAACAGACTAAAACAAAATGTCATAAAGTTGTCTGCTTTTTTGAATTCTTTATTTCTGCATTTCTTGTGGCAACAAAAACGATAAAATGTAATTATTTTCCTGTTGTTGTTTAAATAAACAAAAAAAGTACGGAAACACATGTATTGTTTTCCCCATAAATTGGACCCAACTACAAAAAAAATTAAAAAAGTTTATACAAGTTTTACGTGATAAAATTTTTTAGAAAAGATTCAATTTTTGTCAAACTAACAACTGCAAGAACTAACGTTGTGTTTTTTACTATTTTAATGAAAAAAATTTTACCTCTAGCAAAGAATATTGTCTTTATGCCAATTTATACTGAAAGTATTTCTCAACAAAAATATTGCTGTTCACTGCACAAGTGAAAAAAAATTGTTTAAGCAAAATGTTCATACATGTTGCCTCAGTCAAAAGAAAAATATTGCTTTTATCTTAAAGCTGCTTAAACAATGTTGCATTAGCAAACTGTTTAACTTGAATTATACTCATTGAAATTGAATTGAAATTGATTGATATCGCGTACGTAAGTTAAAATTACAGATTTGAAACAAAACTTCGAGACTAGAAACATTAACAATTAAATGCGAAAGGAAAAATACTACAAAAATGCAAAACATCTGATTCTACATCAATAATCAAGAAAATGTTTATTTAATAATTATCTAATTACGTCCAACTATTTTTATCTTTTCTTTACTTATTTTTGACGTCACTTTATTTGCTAAACTCTGTGTGTACAGCACTGTTAAAGAACATAACCTCTGATTATCTGTTTAACGTTTTGTTTAATGCTGCCGTACCGTTCGCAACTTCGATTTTTGTTTATAGATGAATTAAAACTTCTAAGTTCTTATAATTTAAAAGGATTTTTTATTTTGGTTGCTTTTTGTAAGTATTACGTTTGTGAGTGTTTAATGGACTCAAAAGAATTGTGCAACAACTGTTTGGTTTTGGTAAATTTTTTTATTCCTTGATATAAACGGTTGCTTAAATTAAAATCACTTCCAAACAGTTCAAGGAACAAATATTAACAACAATAAATTTAAATTGCGATGAAACATAACAAATGAATAAAAATCGAATTTACAACAAAAGAAATTTCGTCTTTTTCATTCCCAAAATTTCAGCAAATATGCCATCAACCAATTCTAATTCATAAAACACAATCTACCTTTTTTAACCGACTTCGACAAAAAAGCATTCATTATAAACCTATTTAATTTTTTTTATTTGAAAGGATATGTTTACAGATTGATCCCGCTTTAAAAACAGTTTATGAACAGCAAATTTTAAAAAACTGAGTATTACTCAGTTTTGTCACAGGTAAGAATGTTAAATAAAAGCAACCTTTAAATTACAAAATTATTTTTTTGGATGAAATGTGATTTAGAAAACATAATGGTAAATGAGTACTAAAACAGAAGAAATGAATTAAATTTATAAAAACAAAATGTAAAAGAATTTGGTTGGAGAGTTGAACTTTAACAAAGCAAAATTTTGTGCAATAACAATTTACTATTAAAAAAAAAAAATCGTAATGTAATGTAATTTAATGTATGGCTGAAAATTAGATTAATGTTAGTTTTAGAAACTTAAGATATAGCGGTATTTCTATTTTTTTTTTTTTGTTTTTTTTTTTTTTTTGTTTTGGGTTTCTGGTTGATATAAACGTTCATATAACAACTAGATGTTTTTTTTATTTCTTAATTTATAGCTTGCGTCATTTAAAGCTGCATTGCCACTTGCAGTGTTCAAATGCACTTTCCTAAAATCAAATGTTGATACACCTAGGGGCATGGCTAAATAAACTTCTCATATGCCTAATTTTTAGGTTAGATTTCTATGTGTTTGCTTATTTGAAATAATTTTATTTTAAATAACTTAGATCTTTTTAACTGTTGTGGAATAAAAACTATGATGGTTTTTCTTCTCTAACATTTAGTAAAGAAATAATTATTAATATATATATTTTTTAAATTTACCAATCAATGTGTTGCTCTTCACTTCATTTATTCACAGGTTTTAAATTTATTTTTTAAGATTTTTTTCTGTTTTCGACTGTTCTTAAGTACGACTTACTTAACCAGGTTCTCGTAGTAGAAAAAAAGACAATAGTTATATTAAAACCTCATTAACCTATAATTCACGAATAGTTATTCTAATTACCACCGAAATAGAAATAAATGTTAATTCGAGAAAAAAATGTATTCACTTACATGACTTGTTTTGCATTAGGTAAATTTCACAGATTTCCCATAAAAATATGTGAAAACAACAACTAATAAAAACGTCGCCAAAAGTACGAAATAAACAGTCAGTGACATCGGTTTTCAACAAAAGATACGACAATAGGCGTTCAACTTATGTAGGGAGATGAAAAGGCTTTTTTAAGAGTGAAACCAAATCGAACTACATGGGGTCTATTACATATTTATTTAAACAAAATTTTTTTTGTAGTTTTCAATTAGTATTTCGCCAGACTATAAAAATATTTTTTAATAAAAACAATAAATTTAAAGAACTTAGAGCCAATGACCCTAGCAGCTAGTGCTCGTAGTTCTTCAGTAACTTTGAATAATTTATTATTTCTAAGTTATTAAAAAAAATAATTAAATAAAAAAACTAACTAAATATTTTAATATTAACACAACTACTTTAAGATTAATTTCTTACGAACCAGCGACATGAGTTCAAAACTTTATACGCTAAACCAATAAAAAAAACACTATACACTCAATCGCTTTGATGATCCCATTACCACAGAGTTTAAGAATCAGTGGACAGCATAGGAGACGTTTATCTTTTTGTAAATCTCCCTCAGCAACAACAACTTTTTTATGGCACTTGTATTGATTGTATCCTCTTTTTATTTGATACTTGTTATTTCCTTTTTTTATTTCTACAACTTTTAGTATTAACCAGGCCATTGAAATGATTATAACGTCTGTTAACATTAATTTTTATTCCCCACAAGTTCCAATGAGTCTCAATATTGTTTTATGGCTTTTCGTAAGAAAAATCAGGGGAAAGTCTTAAAAAAACAAAAATAGAAATTCGTATCTTCAATGAACTTAAAGTTGTTCTTAGTAAATTTATTTTCCCCAACTAGCAACAAATTAAAATAAATTTATAAATTAAATTATTTCTCTATTCTAATTTTGTCGTATTTGTGAAGCTTTAAAAATTCTTTCAAACCTAATTGTCAAAGTAAGTTTTTAGTTTTACAAATTTCTTGCAAAATAACCTAATAAAAATAAATTGTACCTTAAAGTTTTTCTTTTTTAATATAAAGAACTAAATAACATTCGTTCTTATTCATACGTATCATTTAAATAACTTGATGGTTACATGATGCAGTTTTGCTTCATGTTTTGTTTCAAGTATTAATACATTCACATTTTTTTACCAATACACTCATACTTTTAAAAATTGAAACGAACTTGCTTTCAACTTTTCTTTCAAGTTGAGCGTTTCAAGTTACGTTGAAGAAAGCAGCTGTTCATAATTCTCTTAAAATATTCTTCGTTTTTGTTTCTACAAATATTATACCGCCCTGAGTTTTTGCCATCTTGAAGGCAAATTTGCTTTCATGTTGCGTGCAGCCTACGTAACAGCTGTCAATTTAAATGAATTTTAACAAGCAGTAGGTGTGAAAAACTTGAGAGGAAAACTTAATCGTGTGGCTTCATGGTAAGGTATGGTTAGGTTAGGTTGCACAGGCTGTCGGCGTAATAAGACCGACTGACTTGGGTCCTAAAGGACTCGTTGTGTCACCTGGAATAGGATGTGCAGGGATCAGATTCAGGTCTCTACGGTACCATCAAAGATCCATATCCAAACCACACCGAAGACCGGATAAACAAGTTTATGCTAGCAACATAACAGACAGATAAGTCTGCAAGACCATGCAGTCTCGGACTGCCGAAAATGGCCGCTTTTTTCCTAGAAAGAGCTGGACAATGGCAGAGCAGATGCTCCACCGTTTCCTCCTCCTCCTCCTCCTCATCTTGACAACTTCTACAGTAGTCATAATGTGGCAGATTCAGTCTCAGTGCCCCGTCAGCACAGCCACCAGTGTACCCAACTGCCCTCGAGGAAAGCTCAGTAGATTTGTTGATCTCCCACTATCATACTGAGGCCACAATGCCCTCAAGACCGTGCAGGTGACCTCTTCGGACCATCTAGACTGCGCTGCCCTAAAGAGTTCCTGCTAAAGGGTAAGGTTTACTTTATTTTAAAATTATTTTGGATTTTAGCAATATTATTAAAAATTTAATAACCCATAACAGCTAAGCCTAAATTAGCGCTTTACGCGTACTCTATCAATAAAAAATTCTCATGTACAAAATGTATCAAGCAAACCATAATATCGCTTCCTAAACTCTTCGAACTTGTATAATCCGGGTTTGAGAGTGCATTAAAAAGGAAAGTTGGTTCCTTGTTTGTTTCTTTGTTTTGTTTTTTTAGTGCTTTTGTGCTGAAATGTCATGCCTAAATAAGAGCGCCAACTTTGTGTCTTGAACATTGGTTAACTCATTTAGTTTATGAAACGCACTGTACAGAAATAAAAAAGAAATAAAACAGCAGCATTCTCCTGAAAATGACTAAATTTTTGTTACTTTCTACAACCAAAAACAAAACGAACTAAGAATCAGCCAACTTAAATTCCTAACGCGCTGTCAAAATCGAATTTTCCAATTGCTTAGCTTTGACGCCGCGCTATTATGGTTTGCTTCATACATGGGAATTTTTTACAGATAGATTGCGCTTTACGCGCTAATTTAGGTTTGTTTTTAGGTATGGAATTTTAGCTTGAAAGCTATGCGATAGATAGCGTTGCGCTTAACACGCTGATATAGATGTTTCTCTTACAGCACTGCTCAAACTTTTAGCTTGACCCGCTTAGAGTGCGACACTAACTGAAAATAAATAATTTTCTAATTTAATTAAACCACGGGAATATAGAGTTAAATTAATTAATAACATTTTAAAAATTAAATTTTTTTTTTAATTAATCTATTTAATGTTCATTTCCATAGCAAAAAATTTATTTTAAACTTTTTTTTAAATTCAAAACAAATTTACTTTTTTTCAAGCAAGACGATAAAAGATGAACTAAAGTTATTCATATTTAAAATGTTCTTAACCTTCACCCAAAAAAACTGCAGACAATGTTCCCGCAAAAAATCTATTTTAAAATGCATCAACTACAACGCCACTTTTAGGAAACCAAAAGTAATGTTTGTCTGTACAACAACAACAAATCATTTCATATTTAATTTCTTTTTCTTCCCTTTTCTTTGTTTCTGTAGAAAAAAAAAACTTAATTTACACTTTTTCTTTTATATTTTAGGTCATCGAAGTATGCGTACAGCAACAAATTATTTTCTCCTTAATCTGAGTATTGCCGACTTGCTAATGTCTTTACTCAATTGCATGTTCAATTTTATATTCATGTTGATTTCCGACTGGCCATTTGGCACGATTTATTGTACCATTAATAATTTTACGGCAAATGTCACAGTATCAACATCCGTTTTCACCTTGGTGGCCATTTCGTTTGATAGGTAAGTTTACAAACCATTACTTAGAATAAGTTCAGACCAAGCAAATATTTGACGTAATAAGAGTCTATTTAATTTTACATAACATAATGATTATATTATGTTATTGGTAAGTCAATAAGAATTAAAAAAGTAAATAAAAAACAACAAAAAATATGAAGGCTTAGGTAACAACTGAATAATTACTTTAAAAAACCTTTTATTTTGCAAAAATAGGAAGAACGAATTTACGTGCTGCAATTTCTTGTCTCATCTAAGAAGCTGGTCAGTTCTAATTTAGACTTACCTAGGCATTAGTCGAAATTTTATAAATTCCAATTTTTATCAAATAAAGTAGTACCACGAGTATCTGACAAGATTAAACAAAGGCGGCTCACAAGAGCTAGAGAGAGGTAAGTGTACGAAGGATCGCTAGTGGAGAAACACAGAAGAAAAGGACAAGAATAGCTAGCAAGATGTGAAAAGTTTTATCTCTAAAGTCAATTTTGAGGCAAAAAGTCCAAAAAAATTCTGTGTATAAAGAAAGTATTTTAACTTGGATAACTACAGTTCTTAAAAACTTCAGTTATTACCAGGATGAAACCTGAAGAAAAAGATACATTCAGACTGTGCCTCGAAGAGGCTGAGATGGACATAAGTGCTTCTTGCGTTGGAATGTCTTCCAATAGCTAGTATTAAAACACGGGGAAACACATGCTTAACATGTTTGCAAATGTAAGCAATTACAAGAATATTTGCAATGAGAAAAACAGTCAATATTTACTAGTGGACAGTCACTAGGTTGGGTAAAAAGAAGAAAACTCTATAAATAATATCCAGATCTGTAGTTGAAGCGTACTATAAGAGAACTTGGTCTTTCGTATGCAGATTCTGAAAATCGAATTCCTAACGGTCTTGCTGTTATTGTGGGTATAAAGGAACCTGCCTTTTAAGGTGCTCGAAAAAATATGTTCCGCTGTGGCCTCAAATTTGAAGCTGTGCGCGTGGAATGCGGGAGAAGCACAGATGAAGAAAAAATTTCAGAAGGACCAGTAGAAGGAAAGTCTGTGATCCTGTAAAAAAGTTTAAAAGATTACCAGCTTTGGCGCTTCGGGTCCGGTGCCATAACGAAAGGGGATGTGTAGTTCTCTAACTGCAATAGCTACAACTGTGCAAACTAGCAGACACAGGTGGTGGAAGACAATTACACACAGTGCGGATTATTTGGCGTTCAAGCAGACTTTAGGCTTTATCTGAAAGAAGCTGAAACGGTACTATATATACTGTGCGAACTCCCAACATTAGCTAGTGTCATAGTGTGTACCACGAACAGTAGCTGAGTAGCAATGTAGGATCTGACTTTAGAACATATGTATAAATTAAACAGGACTCTGTAATATAAAAAGCAAGTCGACAGTTATCAGTTGATGACCAGAAATCAAAAATCTAGTGTTAAAGTTGGTTAAGTGACACACAACTTTGTAGTTAACTGAAAATACTACTCAGAATTAGTATTAATGGCTCATTACTGTGGAGCATAAGAAGGTAGAATAGGGAACCACAAAAGTTTCAGTCTAATTAAAAATTTCACGTATAAGGCTTTTAGCTATATGTTACTCGAAAAAATAGTAAATAAAAGGGTGATCTTCGATTTAGTTAATTTTCGAAAGCAAATTTATTCAATAACGATGACAGAAAAATACACTTTTCGAATCTCAATATGTTTTTCCATTCAAATTAAAATTCATGTTTGACAACCAAAGACATTATCCTGCCTCCCAATTTAAGTACTAGAGCCGGTGAAAAAGACTTGTATTTGCTTAAATTTCTTATGGAGGGTTTAATTATGTGAGAGAATCGCGTAATGTAGAGTATTTACTTCAAAGTAAACGTAATGGGGAAAGGCCAATATTAACCATTTGAACAAAATTAGTTTGTTTATAAAAAAAGATTTAACACCTTGAGTTTAATTTAACTTGACAATGCCGCACTGTGTCGCGATTTCATACAACGAGTGGCCAAAATAGAAGCAGCTAGAGTCAGGAGGTAAGATTTGGCATTAAAATTTTTCTTAGGAAAGGAAGAACTTTTGCGAAATTTTAAGATTGTTATAATTTAAAAATTTGAGATTCGATAAAATTAAAATTTGGCATGACAGTATATATATATATATATTGTAAAAAATTTCTAATTTTATAAAAATAGGTCAAACGCCACGCCCACCTTCCATACAACCAAAGTATAAAAATCGTCATAGCTTTTAAATTAGTAATCATATAAAACCATCATTTTGCACGTGAATATATTTGGTAATCTTGTAAATTGTTACCAATTTTTAACCAAATCGGTCAAACTCCACGCCTACCTGCCATACAACATGTGAAAAGTTCTTGCAATCCCCTCCTTTTTGTTCTCATTGAAGCCTCCTCATTAAAAAGATTTGATCGACCAAAACTTATACGGAAACTTACAGTGCAAATAAATTTACCAAATATTTCGCTATCCAGCCACTAAACTCATTTTCAAATTTATCTTTCATGCGATGATATTTAGACCAATTGTTAGAAAATTTTAAAAGAGTTAGCCTTATTTTTTGTTGTTCCCTTTCTAATGGTACGTGTTTAAAATGATTTTCTAGAAAATCTTTAATATGACGCATAATATCGCAGGGTCTACTTGTAGCTACAAAATAGAAAAAAAACAGGAAAAGTGTAACTTATACTTTGTTTTAAATTCCCTACGAAAGTTTATGGTTGCTGTAAAATCTTCGCAATGCGTCACTACATTTTTTTCTAACAGTATTTGACATATGATCAATATTTGTAAACAAAAACACAGTTGTTATTATAATTGGAAGTATTACTAACAACCTTGTCTTTGTATTATAAATAGCAGCATGTCATATCTAATTTTATTTATTCATTAATTAATTTTTTTTATCTAGAAAAATGTGTTTTAAAATATTTAAAATGTATTAAAAATTTTCCATCTATAAAAAAAATGTGCTGACAACTGTTTTATTAAGATTATACCGGTAAAATTAAGTGCTTTCACATTTGTATCTTTATTTTCTCTAGAAATGATATGTTTTATGAAAAAAAGTGTTCAATATTTGAACTAAGACTCGAAGTAACTTCCTAACAAAATTTTATTCAAATCCATTCATCAGTTTTTACGTAATGGGATGAACATAAAATTTTTTATTTTCCCATAGACTTCGTGTGATGTACACAAACCTTAACTTTGAACCACTATAACTTTAAAATTTATTAGCGTTTAAAAAAAATTAAAAAAACGCTCAAATTCTAACATTGACTTTAATTAACCATTTTTGGCCACCCTCGTGACACTGTGTTCCGTCAAAGGCGGCCATTTTTTTTTTTTTTTTTTTTTTTTTTATGAGAGGTAGTACTTCAGGCATTAATGCCAACTTAGTTTTTTAACCGTGCTACATTCTTTAGGAAAGGGATAGATGAGAGCGAAGACAGGTGGTGAAAGGAGATAGATATAGCCATTTTATTAATTATTTTACTTCGCCGGCGTCGGTATGCTACCGACGAAGGAGGCTGCATGTGTTTATGTTAATTCTGCTTATGTATTTATACCATTAAACAGAAAAAAAACATATTTTTTTATTTTTTGACTGCCCGCAAGGGTTGAACCCAGGTTAGCCAGATTTGTAGTCAACGTGCTTACCACCTAGACTACAGCAGCCTTTTTAATTTAGTTTAACATTTTTTTGCGGTCTTATTTTCACGTTTCATTTTCTCCTTATTTTATTTTCTGTTTTATAATTATTAACAATTAAATTTATTTACTTATTTAGGTATTAAAATCCCGAAAACATTTTTAAACAAATTTCTACTTTAATCGTCAAAACGAACAGCAGATTACGTCGGGTTGCTAACACCCCTTACATTAACCTTTTACTACAAACGTTTAATGCGCAACGAAAACACACTAGAGAAGACCAAGGCAGATTTATTTTACTAGGTAGTAGCGGCTCTACTACAAATACAACATTGCAAAAACAACATGGCTTTTTATTGTTGTTTTGTGCGTTGGAAACGTCAAAAACACAAAGAGAAATAAAAGATAATTGTTCTCAATACAAATGCTTGCTTTGTTACGCACACGCTTGTTGTTAGTGTTTTTTGAAATTCGTAAACAAACAAAGGAAAATACAAACAACTTTTGACTTTCCCAACTACAAACCAGCTGGGCGGACGACACTACCTAGTAAAATAAATCTGCCTTGTTTGAATTTTTCGTTAATTTCAACACTTTTTTGTGTGTAATTTGTTTTTGATCATAATTGTTTTGATAAATTAATTACTAATTTGGTGACTTTTGAATTAATGGTTGAACTTTTTTGAGGAAACTAAGATTCTTTTACGAATTTTAGATCTTTTTCTGTTTTTTTGAAGATTTCGGTTTTAATTTTTTTTTTGATATCTTATTTTCATGTTGAAATTAGGTTTTCTAAGCAAACTGCAAAACGGACAAAAATTACCTATACCCACCACCTTTTATTCTTATGCTATAAACACAATCACAGGCTACCGACCATCGACTATCGACTACAAAAATAGCTGGCTACAAAAATAGCCAAGTCGCCAGCTACTTAATTCTTTTAACGACTACCGACCACTAACTACAAAAAATAAACATCTGTTTTGACATATGTATTAAAGTTAACCAAAACAAAACAAACTTGATTTTTTTAAGTGAATTAGTGTAAAAAAAATTTAAATGTCTCAAGAAAATTTAATTAACTCTATAAGTACTATTGCTAAAACAGTGGAAACAAAGACTTCAGTGTATGAAGTGTCCACGTCCATATTTGCATGTCAATTGAACTAAACATTTACATTAAACAATATAATAAATACATATAAACAGTAACAGTGATAAAAAGCCCAAAAAATAAATATAAATAAAACAATTTAGAAATTGATAAAAAAGAACTAAATGGAAAATTTCACAAACAAAAAGTAAATGAAAAATCCGCCAAATAAATAGTAAATGAAAAATGTAAACAAATGAACAGATGATTATTATTTTTCAATGGTTCCACTATAAAAGTTTTTCGCGTTTTTAATAGCGATATTTAATATATTGCGTTTTTAAAAGCACCATTTCATGCGTTTATTGTATTGGCAGCACTGATCTGTTTTTTGTAGCCAAGAAAAATAGAAATTAGCCAAAGTTGGCTACGGGCTACAAAAGTAGCCGTGTAGTCGGTAGTCGTGTAGCGGCTAAAAGATTTATTCTCATAAGCACGCATGTATTCTATTTTTGACATCTTGTAGTCGATGGTCGGTGGACATGATTGAGTTTATAGCATTAACACTATCTTTTTTTAACACTCTCTCTTCAGTTTTAACAAACACGTGGCTTTAAAATGATGTTATCACAGTACACAGCCAGAGACGACGGTTTTTACCTAAACTTATAACAACAGTTTAAATATTATTATGTTTATATTCCGATTTTGAATTTTTTCTTTATTTAAAAGATTATGCTTACAGACTGACTCCGTTTTAAAAACATTTCATAACTTTAAAAATTAAAGGGTGTTCGTATACAACACACATGTTTTTTACGTGTATTATGAACTGTTAAAAGGCGTGTTTTTAAAGTTAAAAAAACTGCGCATGACTATAGCTTCTAAAGCCACAAAGCTGTACAAAAATGTATCTAAAAATTAAAGGGTGTCTCCATAGGTGACGTAAACTGACACATATGGGCCTATCTTTTGAATAACTCTTCCAAATTATAAATTAAAGTGTGTCCAAATAGTTGATTTAATTTAATATATATGGCTATACTTTTGCACAACTTTTAACAGACGCTTGAAATTAACAAACGTATTAAAGTATACAATTTTAATTTTAAAATTAAAGAGTGTCCCAGGAGTTGATGTGATTTGATGTGTATATCTAAACTCTCTGATATAGTTGAATTTAAGAAGGAACCTGCATTTCTTAGTCTGCTATAACAACAAGTTAACAATTTAGAAATTAAAGGGTATTCCCATAGATGTAATTTTACCTAATTGGCCCTATCTTTTGTATCGTTACATACAATTTTCAATCGTAAATTAAGCCAAATTTCCACTACTTTACCATGTATAATAAGAATCACAATTATTTAAAATTATAAATTAAAGGGTGCTTCAATTTGCAAGGGCCGCTATAACAACAAGTATAAATCTTGAATTCGAAAATAAAAAGGTGTTCCAATAGTTAATGCATTTCGATATATGTATTCAAATTTTTAAACCGTTATAGACAGATAGCAGAAATCTGTCTTGAAGTCGATTTTTTCTTGCACAAATTGTTAGTCCTAAATACGTAATATATCATCTGAATATCATGAAACTGGCTTTTACTTGGAAACTTAAAAATATTTCAAAACAAAGGTTACAGACTCTGAAAGAGGGATATTGGACGAACAAAATGCAGTAGAATACATTTTTTCTAATGTATTGATAAAAATCTCTTCAGGATTGAAAAATTATAATCTCTGAAAAAATCTTTGAAATATATTTTTTTTTGTGTTTCACTCCTTTAAACGGAAATAGATATGCAGAACATGTATTTTTATGGTCGCTACGACAGCAAATAAAAAAAATCAGGTAAGAAACTAAAGTGTTTTCACATAAAGACGCTATTTGTATTTGTATATATGTAATCAATATTTTTAAACGCTGTATCCAGACAATTCCCATAACGAAGTATTAAAAATTTAAGGGTCTCCCGTGAAAAGGTTTCATCATAGAAGAGCTAGTATTAGAATGTATTTCATATTGCAACGGTAATAGCTGCACAAAGTATTATAATAACAATACATAATAGAACGGTGTGTGTGAGTTTAATTTGTGTTTGAATCCTGAGACAGTTTACCTGCCAACAGCTGTTTTATTTATGAATTTAAATTTTATAAATCGATTTTCTTGAATCAAGTCTATTTTAATTTATATTGAGTTAACCATTCAGTTAAAAGTAAGAAAATTAACACAAACAAAAGATATAATTCTCAGTGTACACGAACAAGAGCAAAATAAAAGCGGAAATCACGTTTTAAGTGTAATCTATATTTTCTTCTGCATTGTAAAGAAATCGAAAAAGCAAAAAACAACAATATTTATTTCATTTGTGATATCATAGTCAATTAAAAATGAAGGCATTTTGTTGTTGTCGTATTTTAAATTTATCAAGATATACCAAAGCTTCACTATGTAAAGTTCTACAATGTTACACCGTGAATGCGTTATTTACGAATATTTATTGCATAAATGTGAACTTTTTTTACGGAACATAAAAGAAAGCCATTACGTTCCTCTAGTATACCACATTTAAAATAATTGATGCCGATCTCTTAACCTCATAAAGTATATTAAACATGAAACAAATCCTCTATTTTTAGTAATTTAAAAAGTTTTCTATTCCCTTTTTATTTTATTTCAAGTAAATAAAAGATACACATTTTCAATAATTTGTTTGGAAAAACAGAAAAATTAGAAGGAATAAAGTAGTTTTAAATATTATAAATCAAAATATCTGAGTGTTTTAAAGGCTGAGATTTTTTCTATTACACATATATATTTCTCTAATACTGCCAGTTTTGTCCGGCTTAAGAAAAATATTCGTTTGGGCAATTTACTACATAAAAAACAGTAGCAGAAACCTTTAATATTTTATAAATTAAAAGTTGAAAAAAGGCAGGATTACGCACTCGTCTCAATATCACATAGAAATTTATTTTTAATAAATAAAAATATGGCTTAATCGTGATTGAAATGGGTGTGTTCTTTCAGTCTAACTAAATACCAAGGCGTCTTAAATACTAGGTGGCTGCACGGCTACAAAAACAAAAACCTAATGTTATTTTGTTATTGCAGAGCACCAAGTTGATGTCAAAAATAGCTGACTAAACAAGAGGAAGCCAAATTTAATTTATCCCATTATTGGTGCTATAAATAAAGTTGTTGTTTTTTTTTTTTAATTTTTCAAATTATTTGAAAATTTTTTATTTTGAAAATTATTTTAGAATTATGACAACAACGTCAAACATAAACAAGAATCAACTGGGCTATTAAGACCAAATCCAGGCGAATCAATTACCAGGTGGCAGCGTAGGCGAAATCATTAAATTTCGCCGTCTACACTACTGTCAAACTCCATATATAAAAAATCTGTGTACCATTTTTTATATATGAAGTTTGACATTCCTTTCTACCAGCAAAAAATAATAAATTTTCTGGCGCTGCCACCTGATAATTGATTCGCCTTGGACCAAATCATGGCGAAATAATACAGGTGAACGCACGGGCGAAAAAGCCCATCAGCTGTATACATTACAGTTGTCAAAAATAAAAATTTTGTTAAATTTATTTTTAATTTAATTTTTTTTGATTGCTAATAGAAAACAAACAATTGAAATTCCTAGAGAAAACTACCACAACATGGAACCGTATTTGCAGTTCCTGATGTGTATAATCACAATATGCGTAAAAAGATAGTAAAATTATTGTTAACACATTTATAATTTCTTGGTTTTTTTGTGGAAGATTATGTTAGTCTTCAAATGGTCAACGTGCAAGAATGGAACGATGCATGTGATTTGGGCAATCTAGTGGTACAAAAGAATTTTGGTCACTTTTCCTGTATTTTTATTTTTATGTAACTTAATTTTTATAATTTTCTTATTCTGATAATTAGAACCACTTTTTTTCATCAAATGTATTTTTTTGTTTTGTTTGTTTTTTTACAATATTTTTTTGACAACATACATAATTTTGTAGCAACAAATTGCCTGTTGTTTTTTGTGTTGTTGGATTGTTGTAGCCATGCGGTCACCTGTATTAATTCGCCTTGGACCAAATAATGGCAAAATAATACAACTGATCTCGATGGCCAATTCATTATTTTCGCCTCAAACGCTAACTGTCAAACTCCATATACTAAACTGTTATATATATTTCATGGCGAAATAATACAGGTGGTCTCGATAGCGAATTCATTAATTTCGCCGCAAACTCCAATTGTCAAACTCCATATATAAAAAATTTATCTAACTGTTATACATATTTTTTATATATGGATTTTGACATTTAGAGTTTACAGCGAAATTAATGAATTCGCTATCGAGACCACCTGTTTAATTTCGCCATGATATATTTGTTATGTATGGAGTTTGACATTTTGCGTTTACGGCGAAATTAATGAATTTGCCATCGCGACCACCTTGTATTATTTCGCCATGATTAAATACGTTAAATTGTCAAAAATAAAAGAAAGATTTTAATAAAAGCAAATTTTAATTGCCCTTAATTTTTTAAAACGTATTCGGCATTTCTTAACGAATCGCATTCTGGGCATCTAATTTTAGGACACTCGTTACGGATCTTTATCGACCGTCAGGCGAGCTATGGCTACACTTTTGAGCGTAAAAAACACACCAAACTGTGCATTTTTTGGATCTGTTGGAGTTTCTAGGATCTGTTTTGGATTGAATTTACTCCATATGTGGCAATTTTGTTTAACAGCAAAACTGTTAAGAAAAGAATAAACATAATTTTGCGATAACACGGTTGTCTGTAGGTTCTGTAAATCCGTGACTGATTTTCAAATTAAATATTTTTAAAGCAGCAATCTATTAAAGATGATTTGCAGGATTGTAAGTTCTTTCGGACTTAAAAAACATACATTATGATGAGTAGTAAATTTATTGCAATACTGTTTCGCACATTTTAATATTTATTTAAAAAAATAGAAACAACCCACATGGCAATATATTTTTACTACAATGTTTTAACTGTTAAGACATCTAAATATTTTTAATGAAGCCTTCTAAAATACTTAATGAATCGAAGATTTCCGTATTTTCGTTACTAAACAATGGACTTCGACTGCCAGTAGAAACCCATTCATTGTTTGATTATACAAAATTGAATTTTATAATAATTTTTTTATAGTTGTGCAGAATAAGCAAAACTTTTTACCGAATAAAACTTTCAATCTAAATGTTTGTATATTTCCTTGTTTTCCAAATTTATTTTTATTCGTCGTAAGAAAATGTAATAAATTAGCAAGAGAGTTAAGTTGCTCCAACCACAGTACAAACTAAAATTTCTTTCTCTTTGAACATTTTTCGCATTAAGCAACTAAGAAACGAAATCAAAAGTTAAAAGTTTTATTATAATTGCAAATTTACAAACAAAACAATATTCACTGCGCTGCAGCGTAGTTAATATTTTTTCAATTAGATACAAAAAAAATAAGCAAAATGTTTTTATTGTTAAAAGAAAATGAGCTTATAATTTTTTATTTTCAAAATTAAATATAAAAAGGAAATTAAATTATTAAAAATATATATAAAAAAATAAATAATTAATTCTCAACAAAAAAAAAAAAAAAAAAAAAAAATTACTACTCTTACCCCAAGCCATGCCAAACATTTTCAACTATTTGTTTTTAATGTGTAAGTCCGAGTTTAGACGGACGAACATTTGTAAGAAAAACATTAGAAATTCCCTTTTGTGTTTCCATTCGCGTTCACAGATAATGTCAGCAAAGCATACCGCCGAGTACCGAACACAAAAACGATTCCCTCTTTCCCACCCGTAATTTGCTATCAAACTAAATGTTTCCTCGTCTAAACGGGGACTAACGCAAAAATCACAACTAAGACGAACGACGAACACGTCGTTGCGTAAATATGCCGTATTAAACACAATAACGATGGAAAAATATAGCTGTTTAGATAAGGACGGCAATATACTTATAGGCCTTAAATTGTGGATATCATATGAACCGCTTTTTGGAATAGGCACTACTCTTGCCAGCTTCCAAAACGTTGGAAACTCAGAAGTAGTAAATATTGTATTCACTAAGTGCATCAATAAACTTGAGATAAGAGGATAAATAAGATTTATAAATTTTACTGAAATCGCATCATGACCAATAGCATTAGATTTAATATTTTTTATAGAAGATACCAACTCATCTTCCGTAACAATACGAAACGAAAAAGATTCAATTTCAGGAATGAAGTCATTAAAATCAAAATGATGTATTGAACTTGCTTGAAAATTATTTAAAAAAGTATTATTCAAAGATTCAACATCAATCGAATTCAAAGAAGTATCATCATTAGCTACACACCCAATATTTCTTAGTCTTTTCCAAATTGATTTACAATCACCAGTTCCAAAAAAGCGAGTACCAAATCTTCTCCGTTCTTTCCTTATAGTTGCCTTTGCCTTATTCCTGTACTTACAATAGTTATTCCAATTTATATTTGTTGGATCTTCCCGAAAAGCCTGAAATGCCAGATCCCTTAGGGATCTAAAATGTACAACGTTATTAGATTTCATAAAATCAATATCATTATGTGTGTAATTAATTTTAGATATTGGAACCATATTGTGAAGATCATTTACTAAAACGTTGAAAGCAGCTAATTAAGTATCAACCACATTGGTATTATAAAAAACAGAAGTATCAAATTGAGAAACATGTAGAGCTAATTGGTCATAGTCAATTCTATTATAATTCCTAAATTCAAATACCTTGCATGTAGTTGTAATTCTAATATTGTAAGAAATATATAAAAAACTGTGATATGAATTTGTAAAAGGACAAACAAATTGACCAGAATTTCCAACTAGAGAACTATTGCTTACAAAAAAATAATCAATCAGCGAAGACGTGCCATGAGCTAAGTCAAAATGTGTGGGAGCACAATTATGAACCGTATGTAACCCAATTCTTAGACACATTAAGCGAAAATTGTTTGATAAGGTGCAATTAAATAGATTATAATTGAAATCACCCATAACAATAATATTAGAGTATTCCTCAAATAACTCACTATGCAAATACTCAAACATGTCAATACGACCAGTAGGTAAGTACACAACACCAACCAAAATTGGCACATTACTTACTCCCTTAATTTCAACAAACAGCGATTCACAAATTCCAAAAGTTGCACTTTTGTAAACAATTTTATATTCAAAAGCACTAGAAATATATAGGCAGACACCCCCACCTCTACGTAGTGTGTGAGCACTGTTAGAATCTTCCACATTACTTAAAGTTCGATCATTCCTCACGATTTTGTATCCGGGAATAGCAAAAGTTTGAGATAAGATTTCTTTCATCAACCAAGTTTCTGAAATGCCGACAAAGCTCATACCAGAATCAAACAAAAAGTCTCTGAGCTCATCGAACTTAGTGGCCCTATTCGTCGGCTTAATACTTTGAACATTAATATGTCCAACGTTTAATTTATGTTGATTATTTGAAGTATAATTTCTGAGAATAGTATTGTCTCTAGCTATGGGACCTAAATTAGTATTATGGAACATCAAAATTAAAAAGAGAATCAGCTGTTGTGGGGAACGGTATATAAAAAATTAAAAGAGATAAATTCATATTTTTAGTTATGATAAATACAAAATTATTAAGTTTTAATAAATCTGCTACTGCTAATTGGAAATTACAATTTTAATATTAGCATATATAATTCAAGTACACAGGAAAGGAAAATCAAAATTATATGTTATCATCAATGTGGCAAAAAGTTTTTAAAAATATAACAAAAGATTTTATGTATAAGAATAATCAATATTTATAATTTCATTGGAAAATGAAGTAGTTATTAGGTTATGTTAGTTGCCTTTATGAAAAAGGTCAAGACATTGATTAAAGCTTAGAGTTTTAATACTATCATTTTGCGTGACTTTAATGTTAGATATAGGGTTGACTCTATAAATCAATTTAAAAGTATAAATCTTCTTTTCTTTAACAAGTGAACGACATAATTTATATAACTTCATAGCAATTGGAGTAAGATTATCATTTAAGTACACACGATTTCTTATCTCTTTGCCATTGTCACATTTATAAAAATCAGATAAATATAAGTTTTTTGCTTTAAAGTATTTTTTCATTATTTGATCACGAAGAGATATATTATTAAATTTTACAAGAATACATGTATTATTTCTAATATAGATAACTTGTAAAATATCTTTTACATCACATTTTGTTTTATAAAAGTCACATAGATCTAATATAATTTTATATAAATCTTCAACTTTTTGAGGTATACCACTTATAATTATATCAGCGCGGTTCAATCTATAATGCAGTATATTGTTTGATAATTCAAGCTCATTAAACTTATTTTTGCAATTACTTTCATGATCAATCACAGAATTTTTACAATAGAGAATATCTTCCTTTAAGTTGTTAAACGTAGTAGACAGTTCAGCACGGATTTCTGTTTTAAGAGCTTCAAGCTTGTTATGCAAGCTCAGTTGTACCTGCCTGATGTCCTCAGTCAGACTGACGAAGGATTTCTTAAATTCCACAAACTCATTTCGCATTTCTTTCCTGAACGATCTGTTATATTCAGTAGAGTCAGTAGGATCCGAAGTACATTTTTTACAAGTAAATTTTAGGTTACGATTTTTATCGAGGTCTTGGAAAACCTCCTTCTGCGTGATACCATGAAAAAAAAACTAAAAAAAAATTTATAAAACCTATCGGTTTAATAGTCATGTCACATTTGTTTTATTTAACAGTACTTAAGGCATTAAGGAAGGAGGAAGAAGAGGAAGCAAATATCAAAGAAAAAATTAATGAGCACTGAAGATTTCTAACAAAGAAGGGTTTTTTAACATTTGCTTTAGAGACAATTTTTAATATTAAAAAAAAATTAATTTCATTCTGTCACGAAGCATTTCTACTTGGAAGAAGAGACATTTAAAAAAGCTTAAAGTTATTTGCTCCCGTTGCTGAGGAATCAGCAAAAAAAATGTTCAGGAATATCGTCGTCAATCTATGGGCACTTAGTCTAGATTAGTGATATCTTCTATCTTTCAGTATTACTGCTGGCATTTACTTGCGACTAAAATCAACCATGTATTAGCACGATCTACGATAGGGTCTCAGTTGTGCCTGAAAGACTATTATTTTCCTTGATTTTTATTTTAGCTAGATAAAATCTGAACTTGCTTTATCTCGGTAACAGAAATAAAAGTATTCAGCAAAGACTACTCTTATTACATTAAGGTTAAGCAGAGCACACTGCAGTAATGCCATAAGTCATTTCGTTTACGTAAACCCTACAGGCTTCTCTTCCAATTTTTTCAAGTTCTTTAGCAGTATTAAAACTTGTGCGTAACTTCTGATCCTTTAACCATTAACGACCACCTTTTTTTGGCAAGCGGTAAAAAGATTCTAAAGAAACTAACGTACCCACGTACAAGTATTTTTTAATCGCGGTTGGAATGTGCCAGGAGAATGGAACTTGTAGGGCTGACGAGGACGCTATTTTGGCACATTGCAGATTCGGGGACCATGCTATGGCAATCGTACTTTACTGCGACGATTACTGTAGGAACTTTCAAGATGAATAAAATTTAGAAACAAAAGCCCATCTTCTCTGCTCCTGTCACGCGCTTGTGCACAGCACCTACGGTTCCTTGGGGCTAAAGTCTTGCAAGACTGGATAACACACTTACTTTTAAAATTGTCATCTCGGTATTAATTCCTTTTCATCGCGCTATTTAGCGTTTTTCTTGTATTTAATTGCAAAACTTAAAAATCTTTTTATTCTTTTTAGTATTTATATTTACAGTTACATTTAACTTGCAATATTTGCAAAACTTCACGATGGTAGAAATAAACGTCGATGAAAATATTTTGCACTTTAATAAAAATTAATTAAGTAGAAAAAATAAACCAGAAAATAAAATAACAGGAAAATAAAATAAGAACATTTTGCGGCAAACTTAAATCAAACAAAAATAAGAAATAAAGGTTTATATTTATAACAAAACATTGGAGGGGTTCGCAATATATAATTTTCAACATATTTCAGTTTAAATTTAAAAATGAAAAATATTTTGACTTACTTTACGAGAAAAATCATCATAGGCGATGAAGTAAATTTTCAACTTAAAGTATTTTTGAATTATCAAAATTTTCCAATATGAAGCATGGAGAACCCAGATGTGATTATCGAAGAACAAATTCATCTACAATGCGTCACGGTTTAAGACCAGGTTACACTATCATTCACAATCATACCATTTAGTCACATAAAAACCTAACAGAAATTTTATCATAGTTTGGTTTATTTTGTTGTTTTTTTTTTCGCATCTTTAAATAACCACTCCGTAACGTTCGAATACATACAAAAATCGTGGAATTTGTATAAAAATGTAAGATGCTTTTGATTAAAAAATAAAATTTTTATAATAATGTGATTTATTTAGGACTAATTAAACAAGCTAAATCCAAAACAAAAGGAGGTAATGACAGCATTCATGAGCGAACACCAAAACCTAGCAAGAAACTTGCTGCCAAATTGTGTTGAAGGGAAAGCCACCGCCAACCGCCTGTGGGATGATTTGGCGAAGCGTCTTAACTCGGTAGGACCTCCAGTTAAAGATGTGGAAAAAGGTAAATTTGTATTTTTTTATTTTAATTTTATACTCACATCATAATTATATTTAGTTTGTTAAAAAAAAATAATACATTTATCGGTGCTTTTGTGTTATAGGCATATGCTAACCAAAAATATCAGGCAAAAAAAAAACTTTACTTTAATAAATATGCCAAAAAACAGACTGGTGGAGATCCTTATGAGGAAAAGTTTTTGACGCCTAATGAGGAACTTTTAATTGAGGCAGTTGGATTCGAAGCTGATGTAGAAGGCAACAAATCGGTACCGACTTTTGGAAATGCAGAAATTTCATGCACTAAGCCTCAGCCTGAAACTCACAGCGACAGCAATTTAGAAACTGATATGCCCACCTGCAGTTAAACTGTAAAGAAATCTTTTAAAAAACCAAAGACAGCGATTATAAACTGCTGTTGCAAGAAAAAAATATTAAGACTTCAATAGATTTTCAAACCAATATGGACACGAAGTTAGACCGATTGCTACAAATTCAAGAGCGGCTGCTTGAAATAAAAGAGCAAAAGCACAAGAACCACATGGAAACTTTAAAAATAACCCACATAAATGTGATACAAAAGAACGTACTTTTGTATGCAGCTTTCTATTTTAAAAACAAATTTCTTAAGCATTGTGCAATGAATTAAATTAAATGGTATTTATAATTTTAGTTTATTAAAGAATGTTTTATTTTATCCCTAATTGTAGATCCAATTATAAACAATTGATCTTCTTCAGAAATATAATCAATTTCGGGTATGTCATTAGCACTGCTTTTGGGAGTACAATAAATTTTAAATTTAATACATATGTTATGAAGGGCAGCACACACATTTGTAAATTGTGCCACTTTTAGGGGACTATATCTGCCTTTTTGTCATATCCCAAAATTCTCCACCGTACTTATAAAATACCAATCGCTCTTTCGATGATACATCTCGCTTTGGAATGTATTTCATTAAAAAGAGCCTCACTAGATCCACCGAGAGCATTTCTATATGGCGTAATGCACAATGGCTCTAGAGGATATCCAGAATCCGCTGTTAAAATAAAGTACATATATTAACTGTAAAATTCTCTCTGTGAAATAAAACAACATACCTAAAAGCCAGTTTTTTTATTTCTGGTTGATTCATATAAGTTATCCAGTACAATCCTTTGGTCCGAGTGCTTCCATACGAATGAATGAGCTGCTTCTCCGTAGCGACAGTTAATGGCAAGTATCCGGTATTTGTGGTCACAAATCTTTTAATAGTATTATTTGGAAGTTGAAATAACTGAGCACTTACTATCATTGCATTTAAACTGTGAACGCCCTTCCTGTTGAAATACATTTGCTCATTGTTTGTTGGTCTTTGCAGTCCAATATTGGTACCATCAACGCATCCTATAACTTTACGTATTACATGTACATACATATGTGTGTATGAAAATATGTAAGTATTGAAATGTTTGAAAATTACCTCCGGGTATTCTATGTTTTTCACAAAACCACTCCTTGCATTCAGAAAACTCATTTGGAACAAGCCTTATATGATTCGCACGCAACTTATTTTCCATTTGCTTCAAAACTGATGTCGTAATTTTACAAACGGTGCTCTGGCGTTACTGCTAATTGTAATAGTGGTGGTACTCCTTTAGCATTCACGTGCTTTAAATTTAATTTCTCTAGCACATATAGAAATGGCTGTTTGCTCAAACGAAACCGTTTCACAAATCTGTAAGACAAAAAGTATGGAAAAAATATTTTAACAATGATTTCAAAATAATTACGCGCTGTTTGACAAAGCCAGTGGGTCACTTCATTCTCTCAGCTGCCTCCGTACAATTCGCCCATCTTCTTCACTATCACTTGAATTTAAATAAAAAAATAATAACGGATTCATTTCTTTTTCTTGTTAATTTTATTATTTGTGATAATCATTTTCTTTACATTTCCATTAACCTTAGAGTAAAATTTAATAAGATTAAGTTTCCCTCAGGCAAACTACATAATTTACTAAGATTTATATTGAGAAAAAAAATTGTGTTGGATTATTATTGAAATAAAAAAAAAAAATAAATAACTTTTTGTTTTGTTGTTCAATATCAATAAATGTGAAATATTTGTAGCATTGCTGTCATATCTTGAAATAGTACACTAACAACCATACCTAAACATGAGCGGAAAGCGTTTTTTTGCTGTCAAAAGTTCTCATGGCCGTACTTTGTGTATGTGGCATAACGAAGTAACGCATCTGCATCGGCAACGCTTTACTATTGGAAAATCCAATTCATGTTCCAATCCAATTCATGTTCATGTTAATTTTTTTTAATTTTTAATTTACACAATACAAATAACAAAAATGTTATCCTTGTTAAAATTACCAAGGAAATTATATTTATTCTAGAACAAATCTACTTTACGGATGCTGTTTAAATATAAAAAAGTTGTTAACGGGGTGCTAAATGCAATTTTGAGTAAAAATTTTCGGAACTACATAGCAAGTATTTTTTGGCGGAATAAGACGATATTGAAATCATTGGAAAATTAAAATTTTTTAATAACCCTCTTTTTATTAATTTCGACACTTTTCGGCGCTTTTGTTTTTGTTGTTTGTTGGCATTTCAGCGTTAAAGCTATGCGGAAGAAAACACTTTCCGCTTTCCGTTTTTATTATGGTATGGCTGTAAAGAAACTTTGTGTTAGTAGAACTTTTTTAGACCAAAACTTAAAATTTTTTGTGTAATTCTAGTATTTTGGTCTATGTAGTTATATATATTTGCTTATATTGTATGCTGTCATATGAGAGCAATTTAACATATTTGGGATTTTTTCATTACCATTGAAAAAATAAAATATCATTAGCATTATTAATTATTTATTGCTAATGTAATCTTCAATTAAATACTCCCATGTATGATGACAAATATATTTCTTCGTTAAACTTTCATTCTTTTGAACCGTTTAGTTATTCAGTAAAAAATACCTAAGATAAAAAAAAAACAAATCTGTGTATAATTTCATACGTGAATAAATTAATGATTACTGTACGCTTAAAATAAATTTATATTAAACTGTATTTTTATAGAAAAAGGTATTGCTGCATTTTTATTTATAAAATGTTTTTTCTTAGTCGATTTTTTTTTTGGATAAATTGCTAGATAAAATCATTCATCATCATGTTTCCTTTCTACACTAGTCGTCTGTCTTTTTTATATTTTCGCCTGCAAAAGTTAAAGTTAATATTGATTCTTATTTTTTATTATCAAATTCATGGTTCAAAATGATCAAAAAAATTTCTTAACCCAAACATTTGTTCAAATACAAACATTTGGAAGTTTATGTCTGCTAAGGGTCAAATAAGTTGTCTGTACAGAAATCACGCCTGAATTAACACAAATCAATTGTTCATTAAATAAAACTTGTGCAAAGTTTGGTCTAATGAATTGTGGGACTGAAGAGGCTCGCATAGAAAAACCATTATCTCAAAAACATCGTCAAAAAATTAATTTTTCATATATTTTTCATATTTATCAACATATCGTTTGAGTAATAAAAACAATTTGGAAGTAAACTATCAAATCGGCATATTTAGAAATTAGCACGATAATTTTTTAAAAATTACTTTATTTAATAAATGTTTCCCTTGTTTTTTAGTTTAATAAACCATCACTTTAATTCAACAAGCTCTGCAATAAATTCTTCAATTTTTTAGTTTGTTTATCACTAATTTTCTACTTTGATTTTCTTCTCTCGTTTGATTTTAAAAGTTTTATTAAAAAAAAAAAAAGATTTACACATTTACGATTTTCAAACTATTAAAAACTAATTATAATATAATATTAGATTTTTTGATCTAAGAATATTTTCAGTCATTAGAGATAAACATGTAAACATGGGGATCATCGCTTAGAAACTTTTAATTTAGTTGCATTAAGGTTCATTTAGAGCTGTATTTTTGTTACCGATAGGTTCTTTATTGCTATTTATCGTTATTTTATTTTAAATTTCTTTTCTATTTAATATATAAAATCAGTTTATTTTGCAGTTAAACATTTTTATTTTCTTATTTTTCAATTGAAACCCAAAGAAGAAGAGTAACAATTCTTCACGCAACTTTATATTTTCCATCCACTTTAGGAATGTTAATCGAGGATTCGTAAATTAAACTTATTAAACTCAAATTGTGCCGAAGAGATTTTAAATAAAGGCACTGTAAGAATATTAATTAATATAAGTTAATTGAACTTGAAGTTCAATCCATATTTGTTTACAATAAGTATTTTTAAGAATTTAGTGAAGTAAAATTATGAATGGAATTTGTGCTTGGTCAGCATAAATGAACATTAAACTTTTTGTGGTGAACTGTTGCCATAGGAATAATGTATATGATTTTTGTAATGTAATATGATTTTTGAATATTCTCTAAATAATTGTTTTTACGCGCCAACAAATTATGCTAACTAAAAAAAAAAAGAAATAAAGAATTTGTCAAAAGTGCAAATTTCCGTGGGAACAGCGAATTCACTATAGATTGGTTATTGTGCCAAATTAATGCTGACCATAGAATAAATTAGTATATAAGTTGGAAATTTAAAAAAATAAAGACAGAATTGATTGAACAGCTTAAAGAAAAAAGGTCTTTTTTTCTCTTCTCGTTTGGAAATCGGCACTGTTGGGTGCTGAAGAAAAACGGCTGCAGAGCTTAGCAAATACTGAAACAAGTCCTTTTGTTTTTTTTTGACTGTAAATAAACTCATTATAAACCAATGCAAAACATAAAAAACAAAAGAAATGTAAAAATAACAGATTAAAAATTTAAAATTATACCAAACAGGGACACCAACATTTTAAACAGACAAACCATAATTAAGTTATGTACATACAAAATTTATAAAGCAAACCATAATAGCGCGTCGTCAAAGATTAGTAATTGGAAAATCCTATTAGGAAGTGAAGTTGGCTGCATGTTTGTTTGTTTTGAATTGTTATTGTTGAAAAGTAATGACAATTTAGTTATTGTCAGGGCAATAAAGCAATCAAACAGAGCTCTAACAGATAAGTTATAAAGAATAAGGGTTTTTTATTTATATGTAAATTTGTATTTTATATGCATGCATTTATATTTTTACATTTAAAAGAAAAGCTTTAATTAATACAAATATTTCATAATAATATGTATGTACTACGTATTAAATTCTTGTAAATAGATAAAAAACAAAAACAGACATTTTTAAAAAGTGACACTTTATTATTTTCTTCTTAACAACAAATGTAGATACCAGTATTTGGTTTTATATAATATTTCGACTTGATATGTTTTTATGCCCTCTGTCATTCCAATTCTAACATATATATTCTGATTTCTTATGCATAGCGAAGTCGATTGAGCGATGTCCGTCTGTACGCCCGTGTAAGTGATTCTCGGCATACTTGATTAAAAAAAAAATATGTCAATCGATCGATATAGTATCGAAAGAGGTGCTTTTAAATCAGCATAATCGGTCCATGACCTTCGAGGCAGCAGGCAAAACACCACGCCTACCTCTAATTTATTCATGTCATTGGAACCATCCAAAAAATAAATATACCGGACGATAAAAAAAAAATAAGAAAAAACATCAACAAAAACATCAGAGTTACGGGGCTCTGAAATTTTCAAATTTTTAAAAAACTCAATATGGATGATATCCATAAAAAAGATCGTTAAGAAAATACTAAGATTTTTTAAAAATGTATAACTCATTATGAGCCGCTGGCATTTTTATGTACAATAATATATATGCAGAACCAAATTTTTTATATTTTTTAAATCTCTGTCACCCCAATACATATTTGCTTTTTTGATTGGAATAACTTCACTAAACTAGATTTACATACATGGTAAAGGGTACATAAGATTTGGCATAGCCGAATATAGCACTGTTACTTGTTTGTTTTAACCTACTTTTGCAAAAGCATTTGGTGATGAACCCAAAGTATATCTTTATCAAGTACTTGCAAGAGTTTAGGTGATATTTGTTTGCTTTGTGTTTTCATCACCATCAAAGTTAGTTTATTTTATTCTCAGCTTAATTTTTTTAACTTTTCTTTATGTTTTTTCCCAGCATTTTTTCAATTTAAATTTTGAAGTTTAAATTGAATTCAACATACTTTTCACAAGTTCTTGTTTTAATTAACATTTGTATATATTATTTAACAAAATTGATATTAAGTTATTTTATTACAAAATAAGTACAATCATACGCAGTACAATGAGGGGAACTGTGCACAAACATAAAATGTTCCAAAACTCACCATTGTTCCAATGTCATTGCTGCAAATATAAGCAAAACAAAAAGTTTCACATGACAAAAAAGGGATAAAAAAGGGTAAATATATTGAAAAGTCAGATTTAGCTCTTTTTTAAAAAGAGGCACCAAAAGGTCAAGCAGTCGAAAAAGTAGCAATTTGATACTTTAGTAGCAACAACGGATACTCCGCTGACATAGATATACTTTGGATGAACCATTAAAGGCCAGGATTAAATATCATACTTATTCGGACGGTATGTCAAAAATTACGTATGTGCTCAAAAAGTATGATAGTGTGGATTAAAAGTGTATGTGTGTGACAAACTTTTTAACAGATCTGTACGATTTTATAATCTTTTGATTATTTGATTTGTTTAAAATGATGAGGAGAAAATATTTGCAACTATTTTGTATAATATAGTGTCACCTCCGACGCCATTTTGATTTTTAAAGTAGAACAGAATCAAAGCATATTGAACCAGGTGGCAGCGCTACGAGAGCTGACATTTTTTTGCAGGGCATATTGATACAGGCGGCAGCGGTACGGCAGCTGACTTTGTTTTGCTTCACTTTTTGTTTATGTACTTAAATGTCAAAAGTATTTGTTTTGCTTACAAATAATAAAAAAACGTGTATTATTTATGGTGGTGTTTTTGTGGAAAAGTTTTTTAAAACTTTAATTAATCCAAAATATTTTGAATAATTTGTGTTAAAAGTGCGATTTAATACAGTGGTAAACAAATATTGTCATAAACTGTGTTAACAAATATTGCTACAAATTACATTAAAAAATTATTTTTAACTAAACAAATATAAAATGCGCTGTGTTTTGGGTCCAAAAAAGTGTGTTCCTGGAAGTGGTACTTTCTTTGGCATTCCACAAGATCCAAAACAAATTAAATATATTCACTATAGGGATTAGTGCACCATTGTGCAGGATGTTCCAATATCACAGGAACAAAGAAAATGGTTCCTAATACTAAACTTCCCTGGAAATAAATCAATCGGACCTTTTCAGGACCACTAATAATATTTTAAAAAGAGATTTTTATTTTCAAATAATAAATTTTTTTAATACGAGGGCAGCTATATATATTTCTGGCCTGGCAACAGTGAGTGCTGCCAAGTGCAATCTGACATTTTCATTGGAAAGTTTGTCATTTTTAAGCATAATCGTACTCAAAACGTTTTGACGTACGCCCATTACTTGTATTGTTTATAGTGACTTGAAAAAATTAATATAGAAAAAAAATGGAATTAACTCGTGAACATTTTCGTGCCATCATTTTTCAAAACTTTCGACGTGGATTATCACGACAAGAGTGCATTGATGAACTTAAATCTTTGTATGGCGATGAAGCACCATCCTATAGCACTGTGAAAAATTGGTATAATGAATTTAATCGTGGCCGAAGCTCGCTCAAAGACGAATTCCGTGAAGGTCGTCCAAAAACGGCTGTTGTGCCAGAGAACATTGATGCCGTGCGTGAACTCATAAAGCAAGATCGACATGCGACATACCGAGGGATAGAGACATCCTTGGACATTTCTTCCACCAGCGTACATTCGATACAGCATGAACACCTGGCCGTAAAAAAGGTTTGTTCTCGTTGGATCCCGCACAATTTGAAAATCGCTCAAAAAAAGGCTTGTGTCGATTGGTGCAAAGAAATGTTGCAAAAATACAAATGTGGTGCTTCAAAAGACGTTTATAAGGTCGTCACAGGTGACGAATCATGGATCTATGCGTATGAGCCCGAAACGAAACAACAATCGACCGTGTGGGTCTTCAAAGACGAGCAAAATCCAACGAAAGTTGTTCGTGGAAAAGCACTTCGAAGCAAATGGTCGCCTGTTTCTTCGGCAAAACTGGTCATGTGGCGACTGTTCCGCTTGAGCAACGTAGGACGGTCACTTCTGAGTGGTACACTACAATTTGTTTGCCTGAAGTCATCGGAGAAACTCGAAAAACCAACAAGAGAAGACGAATCATTGTTCACCATGACAATGCGAGCTCTCACACATTTGCTCAAACCAGAGCGTTTTTGACCGGCCAAAACGTCGAATTAATGGGTCATCCGCCGTACAGCCCTGACTTGGCACCTAATGACTTCTTCTTGTTTCCGCATATCAAGAAAAAAATGCGTGGTCAACGATTTTCGTCGCCAGAAGAAGCTTTTGAAGTGTTCAAAAACCATGTTTTAGAGGTGTCTCAATCGGAGTGGAAAAAGTGCTTCGACAACTGGTTTGAGCGCATGCAAAAGTGTATAAATCATGCTGGAGAATACTTTGAAAAACAATAAAACCATTTTTGATTATAAATATTCGCATTTTCACTATTAGGCCAAAAATATATAGAGCAGCCCTCGTATTTAATTATTTTTTTAAATATAATAATTAAATTATTTTTACGAAATGTAAAGAGAATTAAAACATTAAAAATTCGTGAACTATTTAATTTCCTTAGAATTTGATAAAACGCACATACTTATATTAAAAACCAATTTTTCCTTCTCGACATCTGTGTTGTTGTATAGTTACTTAGATTGAAGCTGAAACAAATCTTGATCACGACTTTCATTTAAATCAATACTCGTTTCTAAAAAAGGAAACATGTTTTCGATTCTAAGGGAATTAGTTTGTAAAATAAAATCTTACCGGCAGTTGTTCCAATTGATTCAGTACTTTGTGCTTAAGTTGAAGGCGTATATTGTACAACCACAACTTTATCTTTATTGCTTTTTGTGTAACCGTGTTGATATCTTTGGATCATCACAAGGTGAATGTCCTATCGCTGTTGTTACCTAATAGTTATCATTCGAGCTACTATACCGTTCAGTGGTATTTCCGCATTTGAACGGGACAACGTTGGTGGTGCTGCAAATGTAAGTTTTAAATTTCCTTAGGTGTGGCATATTTAGAAAGTTCTATTATATTGTTACTCTCATACATCCTAAACTCTTTATTTATCGGGGATGAAAAATTTTAGTTTTTTGCTACATTTGAGTTGCATAGTATAGTAACAACAAATCTTATTTTGATTAAAAAAATTTGAAAATTAAGGTAAAATCTTCACTCTGGCGTCGCTGGCCCAATCGTAAGCGAATTAACGTGCTTCGCCAAATAAAACCTTGAGAGCGAAGCATGTCACTTTGAGACGATTCAGCTTGAATCTACTTGCGAAGAATGAAAATTTTCTGCCTTTCCTAATTTTTATCGCTAGTTTATCTGAACTAGCTGTATATTAATGTAAAAAAAAAGTAAAACAATATTAAAAGTTGTGTGTGAATATGTGTTAATATAAAAACAAATAATTTAATGATGGTTTAAAATTTTATAAATTACAAATACAAAAATTGAAACAAAAAACGAAATTTTATAACAGAAGTAAAAGCGAAACATGTAGTATGTCTCGTAGAGATGTCATGCTTCGCAATCATGATTCAGAGAGTGAAGCAAGTGCTTCATTTTGCCGTCTAAACATGCTATAAAGTTTATTTATGTACGTGTGTAAAATTAAAGAACTGTGCACTGCAGAGTCTGCAGAGTTCTTCTTCAGTTTTTATTGCAGTTTAGTTACAAAATTATCAAAAGCAATAAATTTAAAGTAGAAGTTGTGTAAAATATATTGCGTTTATACGCAAGCAATTTGCAAATAAACATTATATTTAATAATTTAACTCACTCTAGTTGTGCGCTAGAAAATTTACGACATTTAGTGGTACCGGATAGCAATTTGATGTTTAACTGGTAACAATTTAATTTAAAATATTTTAGCATTTCATAATATTTATTTACTCACCAAAACACCCGCCAAGCCCTTTTCCGCTTGATTTTTTATATTGATTTTACTTTTTTACTTGAAAGCATATTTTAATATAACATGAGAAACAATTTTTATTTAAATTGTTTTAAATTTTAGGATTAATTTTACATTCAGAATTTTTTTCTTTTTATAGACCCCAAGCAAAAATCATTTCTCTGACAATAATCCATTCCGATATTAAAAATTTATTTTTATTTTTTCGAAATTAATAGTTAACTGTTTTTGTTTTTATAACAAATAAATTAATTAGTTTGGCTTTAGTTATTATACCCTTCACCACAAAAAGTAAAAAAGGGTGTATATAAGTTTGTCATTCCGTGTGTAATTTTTACAATATCTATTTCTGACCTCATAAAGTTCTGAGTTCTTATGCATAGCGAAGTCGATTGAGCTATGTCCGTCTGTCCGTCCGAGTTAGTGTTGAAATCAAGTTTGCCGAGGCACAAAAAAAAATAAATATGTCAATCGATCAGATATAGTGTCGAAAGAGGTGCTATTGGCAAAACACCCCGCTTACCTCTATTTTTTTACGCAGCATAGAAACTTGCATTTTTCATTTCAATCTACAGCAACGTTTTTTTAAATATTGGTGGCAGGATTGTATAATTTTAATTCCTTTATCATGATTGATAACTGCTTCTAACAGAAAAAACAGTGACTCAAAGATTTTTCACCTTCAGGTCGGTTTTCAGAGCATATTCTTTTGTAAAGAAATTAATGATTTTTATTTAAAAATACACATGATAGGCATGGTTGCATAGAACTATTTAATACTTATATGCGTCAGTAAAGCCGGTCACACATCACGCAAGTTTAGTACTGAAGTCTGGTACTGCGTTAAAATAAAACCTGTAAATTAAAGAAGGCAACACGTCTATATACTGTTATTTCCTCCTATAGCAATAAAAACAAAACAAAGAAAAAATTACGATTATAGCTTAAAAAGTGCTACAGGATTTGACAATTTAGGACAAGGAGAATTGTTTAAGGAGTTCTAGTTTTAAAAAAGAAGAAAAATTATTTGTGCACTTATTTGTCGTTTCTAATTCATTAAAATCTGCGACACAATTGACCATTTCCACGTACAGTTCAAAATTTCGCTGTAAAGTCTTACACACTTAAGCAATTATCAAATTTGATTCGATTTTTACTTAGTTCATTCCGTTAATACCACAAACACCGTCATATTCTGCACAAACACATTGCTAAGTGCTAGACTTAAGCACTGCACATGTGTAATATAGGGCATGTATAAGGCTACATAAGCAAGTTCTTTCAATTTAGGATAATTAAACCATAAACAGTCGCCAAGAAAGCTTAAAAGCTGTTAATTCTAATACTACATTTTAATCAACAATAATAAAACAATTATTCAAGATATAGGACAATGTTCTTCTGTGTATATGCTTTAATGTCATATATAAAATAGAGGTTGTCCTTTATACAAAATTTTACAATTTTTAAAAATAATCATTTAGTCATCTTCGCATGTTTCACAATTTTGTCCCATTTTTCTTCTATAATATAAGTCTACAAGAACACTAGGGAACTAGGGAAATTAATCTTTCGTCATCATGTAAGGTCACATTGTCTAATTTACTTTAAAATTCTCCAGTCTTTAACGTTACATTTTTAATCCGCAGTAATCTTCTTTAGTATGCAAGTTATATATTTGCACAACTTCTTCGAAAAGGGCGTTAATGCATGAACGAATAGGTCTTAACGGATAATTTTCTTTGTGGATCTTAGGAAGACCATATATTCTTCCATATATTCTTGGAGCTATAGCTGTATCAGTTTTTAGTCTTTTCTTCTCCATTTCACTTATAACCCTAATCTTGACTTTTTCTTTCTAACGTATTTAGTACAAATCTATCCCTGTGTTCCCGCCTAAATTTATTCATATGGTTATCGATTACAGATGAAAACTTTGTTCTAGATCCCGTCTGTTTTTCTTTATCCTCTTTAATTTTAGTACAATCCTCAAACTTATTAGCAGCTGAGAGAATTAATTTTAAGACTGAAACTGAGAACTGCAATCACAGTTATAGACATTTAGTCAGCACGGGAAAAGGTCAAACTACAATAACTAATAAGATGATTTAGTAAATACTAATGTAAAGTTTTATAATTTGTGTATTTTAATCGTTTTTTAAAAATTATTTGTTTACCTTTATTCCGACTGCTATTTATTTTATTTTTTGGTTTTCTTAAGATGTGAAGATCTTGTTTTTTTTTTTTTCTTTTTTTTTTTTTGTTAATAAAATTGTTTCAGAAAAATCCCTGAAGATGATATTTGATAATATCGATATATAGGAGAATAAAAAGAATATTTACATAACAAAAACATTGACATATAGCTTGAACAATTATTTTATTATGATTGGTTAGTAACAAAAATGTCAAGAATAATTTAGAATATTGAATAAATACTAAATCTTAATTTTAAAACTTAATATTATTCTAAACTATACGACAGACGATAACTTGTATATTATGTTAATTTTAGAGCTTGACTAATGCTATAGCCAGATTCTAAGGCTTTGTAACTTTTTGACTTTATTTTTATACGCCCAAGATATCCTATAAAATAATAAACTGCCATCTCTGTAAAATACAATATGATCCGTATTAAAAACTTAAGCTCAACTACGTTTTTTTAGACGTATAAATCTCGCTAGATTTTCATGCAATCATGCTAGCTACTTAGAAACTAAAAATTTATATACATTTTTTGGCCAAATTGCTTACCGACACCTTCAAGTTGCAAAAATTAAAATTTGTGTTATTGGAATGAGCAGTGCTTAAGAGATAATTGAGTAACGTTAAGGGGATGTAAAATCAATGTCAATGATTTTTTGCTTTATTTTATTTTAAAATTTTCTTTTAATTAAAATAATGTTAATTTAAAAAAGGTATTATAGACAATCGGCCATTCTTTTGTTACGTATGTGACACTAATACAAACAGCATTGTTTAAAAGTATGAAAAAATTTAATGTTATAAGTGAATATATAACTTATAATAGTTGAAAAGTGCTCTTGTCGACCTAGATCTAATAGATTTACACTAGTAACGAATATTGTTGCTGTTTCGTACATACATATATGACAAGACATTACCCAGACTCTTAAATGATGTGCATTTGTTGGAAAAATCTATTAAAATTATTATTCAAAATTTAAAAAAAAAAAATAAATTTTATCTAAGCCATAATCATGGCGAAATAAATAGACTGAAAACAAAAAGATTGATGTTATGTCGTATCCTGACCTAAAACCTATATAAGGTCTATTAAAAAAATCGTTGCGCGAGATGCGTGACTACAAATCTCCTTAGATCGTTGTTAACATCATGTTAACTTCATGCCTCGGAGATATACTGCAGTCACAAAAAATAAAGGCTTCTCAACCCAATATTAATCATATTTACAGTTTTAAGAATATATTTTTTTGTACTGTTATCCGTTTTATTTGCCATGATGTGGTCCAGTACTCCTTTTATTGTGAAAAGCAAATTTTGATTTGATTTTTGTGTAATATATATTTATATATGTATATAAAAATTGTTTCAAATGTGTTGTGACTTTATAACTCACGATCGGTCAAACCGATTTCAATTAAATTTATAGAGTTTATTGGTTTAGTCGTGTAGCTGGTTTATCTAAAGTTTGCACGAATTTCATGAACAACATGTGTTTTTGTCCATAGAAAAAAAAGCAACAACAAATACGTAGGCGCCTATGAGCGTATGCGCTATGTATGCTGTGTGCTGAGACACGGTATTTAATATTATTATTCATGCGTAAAGAATCACGCCGGGATCCACTAGTATAAAATATACTTTTGCTTGAAAAAAACTAAATACCAATTGTTGAGTTTTATTACAATTTTATTTGTAAAAAGAATTAGAATTTGTGTTAAGTACAGTTGAGTAAAGAAAAAAAGACAATTTATATAATCAGCATTTATTATAATACAACCTGTCTGCTTGGAAGTCAAATGAAAAAGAGATCGTTTAAAATCAAAATTAAAGACAAATGCCTTTGTACAATCGTATTTAAAGTTGTTACATATATACATACTGTGAAATTGAGCAAATATTTAAAACTTAAATGACTACCAACAAGATGAAATTTCTGTGTGTAAAAAAAAAGAAGAACCGCTAGCGTTAATATGTAATTAGTCACAAGAGATTTAAGAAAAAAAAGAAGAGATTTCAATATGTTGTTGAAATGCATTCTCCAATTTGATTTGAGTAATTAAATAGTTGTATGGCAAACATGCAAAACCAGTGTTTTTGATCAAATGCATTTCAAGTATACACTTTGTATAATTAGATTAGATACACTAGTAAATATTTCAAAAATAAAGTACAATTAAAATATTTATAAGTAATTTCGTTTTAATAAATAGCAGTTTCCACAACATTCTCCCCCTCAAGAACGAATGTTTTTAAGTAAGTATGTTATTCAAAGAACGGCCTATTGTTGGGAGTAATTTTAGTCGAGTTTTTAAACTCCGCTATGCTCCGGCTCACAGCGATTTACGGTAGGCTCCGTTCTGCTCAAGTTATTATCTTGCTTATCAAAAGCGTTGTTTTCTTCGCATTCGGGAGATATGTCTGGAAGAAAGGAAATTTTAGAGATCGGCCTTTTAATAATTTTATTTTTTGTAAGAAGAGATACCACCCTTATAAGTTTGTCTGGTCCTGGATGAACATCTTTAATACGCCCAAGTAGCCACTGCCCTGGACCAAACCTTTTATCAGCAATGAGTACTAAATCGCCAATTTTGGGATTGACGGTGCCCCTTAACCATTTTGGACGTGCTTGAAGACGATTCAGATATTGTCTGTGCCACCTTTTCCAGAAATGTTGCTTCAGCATTTCTATAAATTTTCAGCGAGTTAGATGATTGATATTTTGGTCAAGCATTGTTTCTTCTTGAACGCAGTGCGTTGATTCGCCTATAAGAAAATGCGCTGGAGTTAGCGCATCAAAATCGGATGGGTCTGCGGACAAAGGACATAGTGGTCGCGAGTTTAAACAACTTTCAATTTGGCAGAGTAGGGTTGCTAACTCTTCAAAGCTTAGAACTCGATCATTTGTAATACGTTTTAGATGATGTTTAACGGATTTTACACCAGCCTCCCATAGGCCACCAAAGTTTGGTGAGGCTGGTGGGATAAAGTGCCAATTTGTATAGTTAAGGCTTAGTGCTAGGCGCAAGTCTTCAGGTAATGATTTTTCGTTTCTGTGGTAAATGATCTGCAGTTCTCTTGAGGCGCCCACACAATTTGTGCCACAATCTGAATAGATGTCAGTACATGCACCTCTTCGCCTTTGGAAAGAATAGCAGACCTTAAAGTTGAATATTTAATAGTTATCGGGCCGGCGTAGTCGACACCACTATGTTTAAATGGTCTGGTTACGTTAAGACGGACCCTTGGCAAGTTACCCATAATTTGTTGGGAAGTTTTAGCAGCATATCAAAAACACTGCATGCATTTATGAATAATGGATTTAGCCAATTGATTTCCAGAAATTATCCAAAATTTACGATTCACTACTGAAATAGTTAGAGTAATACCACCATGAAGAGTTCTTTCACGTGCATCGGTAATTACAAGTTTTGATAATGGATTTGATTTTGATAATACTATCGGATGTTTTACATTGTAACTGAAATTAGAATTCTGCAGACGTCCACCCACACGAATTACTCCATTTTCGTCAAGAAATGGCAACAGCTTAAGCAGCGAATTATTCTTTAACTCGCGATTTTCGTTAAGCTGCTGAATATCATTAGGAAAGTCTATCAACTGGCTTACCTTAACAAGATAAAATAATGCTTCATTAATTTCGGATGTTGGTTGGCAGCAGGATAAGGTTTAATTTCTCTTTTAAATGGAAAATTTATTTGTGGTTATTCGCAGATGGCAAACGAGCATGAAATCAATATTGACGCTCAAATATGCTAAAAGCTTAACAGGTGTGGCTCCACAAATAAGGTAACATTAATATGGATAAAAGTGCATATCAACAGTGCCAAGCAGAAAATGCTCTTTGGAAAAGGGTTTCATTTTCTATATTTTGAACATCAGCTTTGTGCTATGGGATGTTGCGGGTCAAAGACTGATAATGGTTTTGTAACATAAAAATAGGCTGAAGCTAATAACTTGCCGGCAGTTTCGCACTAAGGATATCAATGTCATCGATGATAAAAAAATTGATGAACAGAAATTATTTGCTTAGAGAAAAAGCCATTTAAATCTCGGTGGACATTGGGATCAATTAAGGCGAGGGGAATAAGCCACTTATTGATTATTGATTAAAAGACATTAAGACGCAAATTAATATTGTAAAATACTTGAAGCCCCTGATGTCCCTGTAAAATTCGATCAAATTGTCAAGGCGCTTGTATATTTAAACAAGAGATTCATGGTCCAAACTTCTTGTAGTCTGCGCTCAAAATATTTACATATGTATCCATGACTGCACGCACAAAGTTGGTGAAACGTCATGTTCAGTAAACAAAAAATCGTAGAAACAAATTTCGCCAGAGCCATAGAAAGTCACAAGGCAAGAAGTAAAAACTTTAATTTGCAATTAAAAAATACCTTCGTCTGAAAAGTAAAATAATTGCGACATTGAACTTTTATTTCAACTTATTTTTTTAAACAGTTAATAACCCAAAAAGCTTAATGTCAAACAATAAAACCTGAATCATTTGTCATAAAAAGTGAATCTTTTATTCAACAAAATAAACTCGTGTAACAAAATAGCACTTTGAGGTCCATAAACTGTCAACAGGTAAATCTGTTTAGAATGTTAAAAGTTTAAGCATCACTTAATGAATCGTAGAATGTTTGTTGTCTTGACAGTATCTGTCTGAAATAAGTCATTGGCATTATGTTTTATTAATATTCATTTTGATACAAAAAAGTAAATATTAAAAAAAAAAATTCTTAATGATTGTAACAAACAAAAACATATAAATAATGGCTGAAGTTTAATAAATAATGTCATAAATGATCTCAAAAGAATTGTTAACTTTTTCTGCCTATCATCATGAAATAAATAATGATTATTAATTCAATAAAGACATTTATTTTTACTGTACACAAATAGTTTTTATCAAGCACAAAAAACTAAAATAAAGTATTTTTTTAAATCGTCGTGTGTTGAAACAAACTTTCATAAGTATTTGGGTAGTTATTATTTTTGAACAAAAAATCAGTTCTTCTCCCCTGAAAGTTAAATGCGCTTGCCAAATAAATAGCATTTTAAGTTTTATGTATCGTGATACTTAACGATGGCATTTTGAAGCGAATTTTAAATTGAAAGTACTTAAATTATATGAAATATATATTTTTTTAAATTAACTTGAATACTTAAATTAAATAATTCTCTACAAACAAGACTATTATATTAAACTAACGATGATTAAATTTGGAATCAAAATTATTAGAAAAAAGTACATTATTTATTATGTTTAAAATTTAGCAATAAACTGCTTATTTATATTTGTTATAGAATTATAAAGAAGTAGAAATGACAAGAAAGACGTTTATTACTAAACAAACTGCAAGTTATGAAAAAATATACTGACGGTAAATTAATTTTAAAAAATTTAACTTTAATTATAAATTTAATTCAACTTAAAAAAAACATTAAAAATATGTAGAGAAAATAATTAAAATACATTTTAAAATGTTTTAAATATTTATTTAAGCTGTTTTCTTTGAAAGTGGTGTAAGTACCTTTTGATAAAAAAAATAGCTAATGATAAAAATCAATTAAATTTACAATGAAGTGTCAAAAAAAGTGTTGCAAAATTATTATGGAACATTTTTGTTCTAAAGATCGATTAAGGGTTAGTTAGTCTTATGAATTAAATAAAGAATATTTTCCCCAATCAGTAACAACAAGCCTTTTGCTAACTCAATTCGTGTTATCTCAAATATATTGGTGGTATAGATATCATGAGAAACGGCTTTGGTCACTAGACTCTGTCTGTGTTTGTCTGCCTGCTGTAATACTCGTAGTTTTTATACGTATTAAAGCAAAAAAAAAAAAAAAAAAAAAAAAAGAAAAACAAAAAAACAAAAAACTAAAGAAAGCTACCCAAAAAAAGAGTGCACAAACTTAACATTGGTTCTTCAGGGAGCCCATTAACGGCTTCTGGCTTGTAAACTCCTTCTTGTTCTTAAAGGTGACAAGCTGTTCATTGCTTTAAAGTTCGTTAGTCACAGATAAGTTTCTAACAAGATAATTTGTTAACATGTCTTTTATTCAAAAAAAAAAAAAAAAAAAACTTGTTATCACTGTTGCCAGTTTTTTTTCGAGCTTTCTTGCCAAATGGCTTGTCAAGTAATACCAAATATCGCCAGTAAATAAAAATATGTAATATAAATTAAAAAACATTTTTATTTAATTTCTAATTCCTATATCATTTGCTTTGACCCTCGATAATCAATATCGGTAATTTAAATAATTAATCAGGATAGTAGAAAATAGCACGAAAAAAAAGATTTTATTTTAAAAATTAATTAATATAATAAAAAATTCCCGTTGTTTAATTTAATTTAATATTTGCAAAGTGCTCGTGGATATAAATAAATTATTGTGGTTGTTGATGTTACCTGCTGGTGTCTATAAGTGTCGGTTGAACCCGGTTGAGGCAGCTAATATGGCTGTATATGTGTTGGTTTGATTTTAGGAAAACCACCCTTAGTTTGCAGCCGGCTTCCACGCAAAAGGTCTAAAATACCTTGGTGGTTTGGTTTTTTTCTTCGCCAAGAAGGAAGAAGGCAGCAGCGGATGAATTCAAACAAAAATGTGCTTTTAATTTCTTTTTATTACAGCTTCAATTACTATAGTTAACAAAAAACTTTTCTTATATTACTGATCGTAGGTGATGGCGAATAATAATAATCTTTTTTTACCGCGATTCGTGTTGTGGTCCCGAGCCATGCTAAAATAACGCCGATCGAGCAATTGCCGGCTTACCAAATGAAACACAAAAGACCGCATGTGTGAATTCGCCGCAATGGTGTTCCCACATGCCAGGACATCAAACACGACTGGAACAGACATACCGGCCGCCTTGCGACATTGTCGCAATATGGAGCCACGTCTTAACATGATGTTACAGATACAATTTTAAATTAATTATTTTATCGTTGACAAACAGTTTAATTATTTTACAAGATGGTTTTAATCAATAATGCTTATGCATACTTATTTATATACATACAATATATCTCAAAAGAAAAGTTTTTTTTTGTAACATATAGGAAATATACTTTATTAGTATTAAATTAAAAAAATAAAAAAAGAAAATTATTGTTTATATTAATTTCAAAAATTTATCTATACTTAAATAGAGATAATAAGGGAGCAATCTATTGATATTGAGTTTAATAGATAATCGTCTACGTAGCACATTGTAAATAACAGATCGTGATTTTCTGATATTTATAAATATAATGGTAATTCATAAGTCCATTTTAATTTATGTATTATTTCTTGACTTTTAACATAGTAGGAAATCGAGATAAATTAACAATAAAAAGTTATAGTCTCTAAGGGCAACAATATTTTTCTTTTTCTTTTTGGTAAATGTTCATACGGGATCACCTTCCCCCAAGTAGGCAAAGCCAAAAACTATCTCTTGCACCAAGATGTGACCAGGTTTTCCTGTTGCGGGTCCGATGAAGACTCGGCCCGCCGCGTCAGCTCCCAGCACGACGTAGTATGGGCGACTCTTATACCACAGCTTGTTAGCAGAGTACGCGGCCCCATCATCCCTCGTGTAGCTGTCGACATCCTTACTTGGGCTCAAGCCATAGTCTCGCTCGTCCACCCCCAGCTCTAATTTGAAGCATTCCTGGCCCAGTCTATGGAAAAAAGTCACGATAGTTCTTCCATGCTGGATTACACATCGCAGCAGCTCTGCTTCCTTTCGCGTGATCGAGGACCCTGGTGCGGTGGGGTCAATTAGTGCTCTGGTCCAAAACTTTCTCCTGCCTGGCGCAGTTTGCACTCGTATTGTGGCCGTCATTTCTATCCATACCCTGCCTGGGGGCATCGGGTGCAGCCAGCTGTCATGGTCCTGCCAACACCGATGGCACCGGTCAATACTTTTACAATTAGCACGGGTGTGGGACTGGGCCAGGCAGTTGTAGCACAAAGATTTCTGCGCAACGACCCGTAGCTTCTTCTCCACTGGTAGCACGATGAACCGCGAGCACTGGCGTATGGCATGGAGGCGATCACATAGGGGGCATCGGTAGTTGACGTTGAATGGAACTCCAGCCATCATTCTGGAAACGGTTTAAATTTTGATTATACGAGGGCTACTACTGGAGAAGGATTTTTAGTATATTAAGCTCAAGTGGGCAGAGGTACTAATTTGTGGATCGGTCGAGTGATAATACCGTTTTGGGTTTTTAGGTCTGCTACCCTCACTTTACCATCCGAACCACGATAAACTTTTATAATACGACCTAAACGCCATTCTGTAGTACCGGTGGGCTCATTTTTAAGCGCGACAATGTCGTTCTCTTTTAAGTCTACCTGAGCTAGCTTCCATTTAGTACGTTTATGCAACTCTTTTAAATATTCGTGTTTCCACCGCTGACAAATCTCTTGTTGTAAAGCTTTTATTTTGCGCCATCGATGCACAATACTAAGTGACGACATTGCTTCTTCTGGTTCCGCCCGGGACAACAAAGAGAACCCTATTAAGAAATGACCTGGTGTAAGGGCCGATAAATCATCAATATTTTCAGACATAGGGCCAAGAGGATGGGAATTGAGGCATGCTTCTATTTTCGCTAGCAGTGTAGAGAACTCTTCAAAGGTAAATTTTATCTGGCCAGCAGTTTTCTTAAAGAGTGTTTTGAGACTCTTTACACCTGCCTCCCATAACCCTCCCATATGAGGGGCTGCCGCGGGGATAAAGTGCCATTCTAAATGCTGCAATCCATATTTTTCTACCGCAGTGTCACGCAGCTCTTTAACTACTTTTTCAAAATTAGCTTTGATTTCACGTGCAGCGCCAACAAAATTTCTGCCGTTGTCCGAGTAGATTTGGGCAACCACGACGAGCAACAAAGCGAGCTAAAGCCGCTAAAAAGGCAGGGGTAGATAAATCGCTTACCGCTTCTAGATGAATTGCCTTGTAGAGAAACATACAAAGAGACACACGTAGCCTTTTGTTATTCGGCAGTATCGACCTGTAAAGCTCTTTATCTCAAACGGGCCCGCAAAATCCACGCCTGTATTGGTAAAAGGGCGACTTAGGGTAGTTCTTTCTTCAGGTAGCGCAGCCATGATTTGAGTCTGCAGTTTTTTGCGATGTAAGACACAAACCTTGCAATTATGAATGACAGTTTTGACAAGGTTTTTAGCCTTTATTATCCAGCACTCTAGACGAACTACGTTCAGCACCAGACGGGGGCCACCATGATGGACAAGCTTGTGAACAAATTCAACATACAGCCGAGCTAATCTACTGCCATACGCAAGTATAATCGGATATTTTTCATGATAAGTCAGGGAAGATGAAGAGCTAAGACGGCCATTAGCGCGAATAATATTATTTTTGTCCAAAAAGGGCGTGAGGGTCAGCAAAGGACTTCGGGAGTCAATTTTCTTATTAGCGGACAGGCAATGGAATTCATTAGAAAAGTAGAGTTGCTGGTACAGAAACAATAGTCGATTTCTAATGAAACACAACTCACCAACAGAGATTCTTAGTGTCTCGAACTTTTTATTCTTCCGTCGATTTTTACTGGCGAGTATAAAAAATCTAAAAATATACGCTAGCACATGCCACGCTCGCGACAGACCTGAAAAACGCTCAAGTATGTCCTCCATTTCAATCGATCTAGCTATAAAAGTTTGAGCCTTTTTTGATTCCTCTGCTGTTTCAAACTCTGATACTGCTACGGGCCACGATGACTTTTCACCACTGAGCCAACCTGGACCATGCCACCAAAGTTTATTTTCTTTCAGATCCGAAGGTACCAGCCCCCGGGTTGCTAGATCGGCAGGGTTATCTTTAGACGCTACGTGACACCAATTTTTATTTCCTACTTTTTCTAATATTGTGGCCACCCTATTTGCAACAAAGGTTTTCCAATTACAGGGGGATTTTTGTAACCAGGCAAGTACTATAGTTGAATCGGACCAAAAGTAAGAAAACTGCATATTAATATTAAATGTAGGAATCACGCTGTCGATCAGATTGGCCAAAAGAACCGCACCACATAACTCCAGTCGGGGCAATGTAGGTTTTTTAATGGGGGCTATTTTTGTTTTGCATATGAGTAACTTTGAGTGAACTATATTTTCAAAGCTAACTCTTATGTACAATGCGGCAGCGTAAGCTAACTCAGATGAGTCACAGAAACCATGAAATTCAATATAACAACTAGGTGAGTATTGAATCCAACGTGGCAGTTTTATATTTTCGATATCTTTATAATTTTCAATAAAATTCTGCCATTTTTTAAGAGCTGCTGGTTTTATAGGCTCGTCCCATTCTATTTTATCGAGCCACATCTGCTGCATTAAAATTTTTGCCGTAATAACGACTGGGACCAACCAACCTGCTGGATCAAACAGCCTAGCAATCACAGAAAGAACCTCCCGTTTTGTATACGACTGCTTATACACAATTTTTTCAGCCGTAAAGAAAAACATATCCTCTGCCGCGTTCCAGTGGATCCCTAACGTTTTCGTGGTACTCTTATCATCGAGCGACAGAAAAGAGTTGTTCAAAAGATGTTCTTGGGGCAAACTTTCTAAAATTTGTTTTGAGTTAGACGTCCATTTTCGCAGCTCAAAACCTTCTAATTTTAAAATACCGATTAATTGGTCACGTGCCAACAAAGCATCTGGAACAGAATGTGCTCCGACTAGGGCGTCATCGACATACATACACTCTCTTAAGATTCGAGCCCCTAGTGGGAAACGTCGCTCTTCATCATCGGCTAACTGTAGAATGGTCCTAAGGGCCAAATATGGGGCACAGTTTACACCGAAAGTTACAGTATTCAGCTGAAAATCTTCTATTTCATCATTTTCGGAGCTACGAAAGACGATTCTCTGGAAGGGCCTATGTTCAGCTTTAACAAAAATTTGCCGGTACATTTTTGAAATATCCGCATTGAAAACAAACTGGAAAAATCGCCATTTTAAAATAAGATTAACTATTTCAGCCTGCAGAATTGGGCCAGTGTACAACAGGTCGTTCAAACTTTTACCGCTAGAGGACGCGCTGGAGGCATTGAAGACCACTCTTAACTTTGTTGTTGTACTTTCTGGCTTAAAAACGCCATGATGGGGTAAATAGTAACTTGGACCACCTGTGGCACTTTCCACTTTTGCCATGTGACCCAACGTTAAATATTCTTTTAGGACCTCATCATACTAAGCTTTTCTATCCGAATTACGCATTAATGATTTTTCATTTCTCAAAAATTGACTAATAGCAATATGTCTATTGGGACCAAGAGTAGATGAGTTATTCTTAAAGGGCAGACTAACTGTATATCTCCCTTCGGAATCTCTTAAGGTAGTAGAACGATATATGTCCTCACATTTTTTATCCTCTTCTGATAAAATCTGCTTTCGAGACACCTCTTCTAACTCCCAGAATTTTCTCAGCTGGTCATCAATAGAAACTTTTGTCATATGAGACATTTTTACATGACGTGGGGACACACTATTGGTTGGGCCAGTAACAATCCAGCCAAATACTATCTCCTGAGCCACAAGGGATTCAAAAATACCATGTTGGACTCCTCCACGCAGAATTAACGGGTACAAATCGCCTCCTAGCAGCAAATCTACCTCACCGCTTTCGTAAAAAGTTTTATCAGCATATTGTAGTTTTGGCAATACTAGACTTTTTGTTGGTTGGAAGGAACATGTGGGGACACTACCAGTCACACGTGGCACTACTAAAGCATCGACATTAAGAGACATGTTTTGATCATACTGTGATATAATTACAAACGACGCCATTTTAGAAGCTTTGCTTATAACTTCTCCGCCTAAACCTGTAACCTCGGCTGTAACCGGAACAGTGGGCAACTTTAGCAGTCTTTGTATTTTTTCAGAAATAAAACTTTCATTAGAACACGGATCGATTAGAGCCCGGACTTTATAAAATGCTCCAAGGCTTTTAACTTTCACCCACGCTGTGGCTAATATGACCTTTTTTGTCACTATCGTATGATGCGACTGAACAACTCCAGATGGACTACTATTAGTGGACTGTAATTGGCTAATATTATTTTGTCTTTCACGCTGAAATTGTTGAGTCTGACTTTTTTTTACAAAATCTTTATTTGCATAATCCCTATGTAATAAAGAGTAGTGTTTCTTTTTGCATTTTGAGCAACTATTCGGACTATTACATTCACTATACAAATGGCCAGTGTTTAAGCAATTGAAGCAAAAGCGAAACTTTTTTAGAATTGAAATACGATTTCTGTAGTCCATACTTAAAAATTTGCTATAGTAACTCAACTTGTGATTTTCCCTACATAATTGGCATGGCACTGAGTCAACTTTTGTATGATGAGCTTTAAACTGTTTTACTTTAGGCAACACAGGATTCGAACAAAGATTAGCAGACATTTTCGTATCACTAATTGCATTATTTGTGGCCATAATGTCTGAAACACTTTCAAGCGCGTGAAACCTATCAGTCAAAAAATTATTTAATTCATCCCATTTGGGAACCTCTGTTTTATTTTTTACAGACTGTTCCCATAAATTTAAAGTACACTCAGAAAGCCGCGATGAACATTGGAACACGAAAATTGGGTCCCATGACTCAATATCAACATTGTACAGTTTTAAGACAGCCATGCAATTATTTATTTCTCTTTGGAGCCTCTTTATATCCAAAGCAGATTCACCCGTACATGGAGCCAAATTAAAAAGAACCTTAAGTTGACTATTGATCAATACCTTTTTATTTTCGTACTGCGATTTTAAATTGTCCCATGCAACTTCAAAATTATCGCCAGTCAGAGCTATATTTCTATTTACATCACGGGCCTCACCATCAGTTTTTCTAAACAAGTAAAAAAGTTTTTCAACTGGGCTAAGTCTCGAATTGTTTATATAGATAGCAGCAAACATGTCTCTAAATGTGGGCCATGACACCTAGCCCCCGTGAAAAACCGCTGTGTCACATGGAGGCACGTTCATTGAACCACAAAGGTTGGGAACCACTGCTTCCGCATTTTCCTTACTTTCTTCACCTAACTCCTTCTGAGCTTTTGCGAGAATATTTATGCAACGTACATAAGTCTTACGCACCTGAGGATGTTTTGCCTGAACCACTACTAATTCCTTTTTCTTCTCTACCGTCTCTGCTGAAAATTCATCATAGAGTTTCTTATATTTTGCCCATGCTTTACTCAATTCATTTTTCTCAAACTCAAAAGCATCTTTAGAGTACTGGGAAAAGTCCTCATCAGTTAGCATAGCCTCATAGCTAATTACTTCTTCAGCCGCCCGTAAATACCTTTCATAAGTTGTCATTATGGTATTTATTTAAAAAGAATCACGGATGAAAACACCAAAAAAAACTTTCCAAAAAATGTATAAAAATGCCAGAAAAAATTGAATTTAGAGACACTATAAAAAAGCCCGCAAAAAATTTTAAAAATGTCCGCCAAGAGATACCGAAAAAATTTTTCAAAGAAAAAAGATGGATGCCAAGAACTTTCCGGTGTTATTAAAACAACAAAATATAGTACAACGGTTTATACAAAAATGGCCCAATACGGCTTCGCAACCACGTTTTAAAATTTTGTTGTTAGGTTTTGTAACCTCACTTTCACCGAGCCACAAATTTGAGACACACAAATGAAACAGAAGGAATACTAATATAAATATAACGTACGCACCTTTTTCCAAAAATGTTCCCCAATTTGCCGGGAGAAGGACCAAAAAATGTTGATGTTACCTGCTGGTGTCTATAAGTGTCGGTTGAACCCGGTTGAGGCAGCTAATATGGCTGTATATGTGTTGGCTTGATTTTAGGAAAACCACCCTTAGTTTGCAGCCGGCTTCCACGCAAAAGGTCTAAAATACCTTGGTGGTTTGGTTTTTTTCTTCGTCAAGAAGGAAGAAGGCAGCAGCGGATGAATTCAAACAAAAATGTGCTATTAATTTCTTTTTATTACAGCTTCAATAACTATAGTTAACAAAAAACTTTTCTTATATTACTGATCGTAGGTGATGGCGAATAATAATAATCTTTTTTTACCGCGATTCGTGTTGTGGTCCCGAGCCATGCAAAAATAACGCCGATCGAGCAATTGCCGGCTCACCAAATGAAACACAAAAGACCGCATGTGTGAATTCGCCGCAATGGTGTTCCCACATGCCAGGACATCAAACACGACTGGAACAGACAGTGGTGTTTTGTGATATTTTATTTTTCATCATCTTTTAACTGTATAAAAAAGCCGAAAAAAAGTCAGCCGTATATACAGTGGAGAAAAAAAAAATAGAATTACTGTTGATTATTGTTGTTTTTGCTTCAACTTTGATTTTTGTCTTTGCTTTATTGCTTGGACAAAAATTTTCAGTTTATTTAAAATGTTTGTCAGAAGTTTCCTAAAGAGTAAATTAAGCGGCAATGAAATGGCCATCGATACGTGCTTTGACCCTAAATAATCAATATCGGTGATTTAATTAAATTATCGGGATAATAGAAAATATCACGAAAAAAAGATTTTATTTTGAAAATTAATTTTTATTTTTTTCTTGCTTTATTTATCTATTTATTTTATTTGTTTATTATCTAAATCTATGGAAATAATCTTTTAATATTTTATAATTTAAAACCTTCGATTACTATACACAAAGAATTACAATTAAATTAAGTATTTAGAAACAAAATTATATTGCGTTTTATAATGTTTACATTTAAAGAAAAATCAATTAAACTATAAAAATTTTTAAAATCCAAAAAATTCTTGTAAAGGGGTCATCGCTGGCATAATTTTGGCGAGCAAAATGAATATAAATACGTTTACATTTTAGGGTTGGACGTACAGGAATGTTGAAAACAAACTAATATACCTTCACGGTGGATACCCTGTATAGGTCAAAATATTTATAGCGTCATTTCTTTTATTAACAAAAACTTTTAATGTGTGATTTAAATAAGAAACTTTGTGGTAATTTGTAAAAACCTTTAAAAGTTTAGTTTATTATTTATTATTCATGTTTAAATATTTCTGTGCTTATCTGTGTATAATTACTTTCAATTTTTGTTTACTTCCAACAGAGATGCTAAGCAGAATTATTAAAATGAATTTTTCTTTTAATTTACATTGATTTAAAAAGAAAAAAAAAACAAATCAATTAGTGATAATTTCTGTTGTATTTTTTACAGACTGTCAACTTTCAAAAAAGTTAATAACAGATTTTAAAATTTAAGTTGTGTTCTAAATAAAATCTGCGTTATTGTGACGATGGGCCAGTAGATTTATATTTTTAAATTATAATAAATATATGAAAACTGTGTATATATATATTCCAACCTTTGCATTAGTATAATTATTTAGTTAATAGTTCATACAAAAACTTAATCTAAATACGTCAGTGACTAACATGTCACAAGATGTTTGATTTAAATTAAAATTGTAAACTCGTTAACATGCAAAGTCCTTAATAAACTATCAATAAGTTTTAGAATAGCATTTACATACAGTCACGAGGATTAACTAAGGAAGGAAATAAATAAAATCGTTTCCAATTAATGTCAATTCAGGTTTGATTAGTATATAAGTTAATTTTTCTCTGTAATAATATTTTTATGTATCTACGTTGAGGCTCCTGCTGTCATTTTCCAGCCATTTACACATCTGTAATAACATACTCCAATAATACCTGCTTAAAATATGAAATTGTTTCATAGTTACGAAAGAACTACCGTGCCCGTTATCGGGCACAGAAAAAAAGAAAACCCTAGCTAACACATCTTTGTGTTTGCAAAATTGAAGATCATGGTAAAAATTTTACCACAACTTTTTATAGCTTGCAATAATTATTTTTTTTTAAATACCAAATCCACGAAAAACCGCTGGGGCTTCGCGAAGTTTCGCTAAACATAAGGAAAACAACTGTTGTGTAACCATGGTAAAGAAAGAAATAGTGCTAAACATGCAACCGAGTTCTACAATTCTTGCCACTGAAACACAATAACACAATAGCGTTGCTGTCTGCATAAGTTCGTGAAAATGCATATTTAATAAATTACAGATTTTGGGAAGAAGTCTGCAAGTAAAGATTTATGCGTTTATTATTGGATCGTTTTAAAAATGATAGTAAAGAAAAAATCGTTTGTTTATTTCTTCTCCCAATATAAATTTTTAAATTTTAACATAATTCAAAAGTTTAAAAAACTATTAAATTCATATTTTAATACATTTATAATAATTAATAAAGTATGTAACTTATATTTAAATATTTAAATTGCTCCCAAAAGTATGATTTACGTTTATTACTAAATTTTAGTTGCTGAGCATGTTGCGTATACTTAATATAAATAAAACTTGTAAATATTCATTCGTAAGTGATACAATAATGAATGGGCTTTATTTTTTATATGTAAGTAGCATCCAAAATAAAGCATATCTATATGTCCATTTCGCTGTTGCTCCTACAGTAATACATTTAATTTTTATGATATTTTCATGAAATATTTATATTGGCACAATTAAAGAAAATTAAAATGTATTTAGTTATTTTCGGATCATATTTGTTAAGATGCTTTTAACATACTGTAAAATGTATATGCAACTTTAACGAGTATTCATTTTTCTCGTTTATTGACATTTTTATCAACCGATTTTTTAATGCAATTAAAAACGATTATTTAAAATAGTGTTTTTTCTTTTTCCTAATTAATATTAACTTGTATCAAATCGAGAAGCAGCCACACAAAACTGAATACTAAAAAAGAAATATTACAAACAGACTGAAAGAATACAGGATCCTTAAGGAATTCATCCCCAAATTCCAAAAACGAAGACATAATTCTACAATTGAATTTATGTTTGTTGTAAAAGAAACTTTAAAGTCATGGCATAAAAATTTCTTGGGAAAACACTGACATTAAAAAAGGTAGATGGGCAGACAGTCATGGAATTTTATTTATGTTGCACCTTTTAAATTTAGATTTAGATTTTGTTTAAATAATAATTTTAAAACAAACTCTTCATGTAAATTTTGTGTTTAAACAGTTTTTTAATCTAGATTATTTTTTATGAATACGACAGAAAGAGTCTGGCTATTAACGTTTAAACCACGCCTTGTAAGAACACTCTGTGCTTTTTAAGTGATTTTTATATGCTTTTTATGCTGTTTTATATTTAACGCCAACGCGAAACAAATTCTTTAAAAATATTGCTTGAATAGAATATAAAAAGCAATTTTGTTGCATGATTTTAAACTTTAATAAATTTATATAATGTGTATTTCTTTCATTCAAACCTTGTCTTCCTTTTCTCTAACAATCAAGTTTTTGTGTCTTCCCTAAAAGATCCTCTAGTAACGAAGATTTTCAATTTCCATATTTAATAAACATAAATTGAATATATATGTTTTATCTTTTTTTTTTTGCCAATTAAATATTCTAAGAACGCAAATGGCCTTGATCCTGATTAAACTTGCTAATCATGTCAAACTCACATGCAAAATTTGTAAGCATAAACCTTAAATGAGTTGTCCTTTGTACTTGTGTTAACATAAGTGAGTTTAATATTTTCTCAATTTACTAAACTAAACCACATTAAGACGTGTGTTACGAGGGCTGCTATATATATTTCTGGCCTGGCAACACTGAGTGCTGCCAAGTGCAATTTGACATTTCCATTGGAAAGTTTGTCATTTTTAAGCATAATCTCACTCAAAACGTTTTGACGTACGACCATTATTTGTGTTGTTTACAGTGACTTGAAAAAATTAATATAGAAAAAAATGGAATTAACTCGTGAACATTTTCGTGCCATCATTTTTCACAACTTTCGACGTGGATTATCACGACAAGAATGCATTAATGAACTAAAATCTTTGTATGGCGATGAAGCACCATCCTATAGCATTTTGAAAAATTGGTATAATGAATTTAATCGTGGCCGAAGCTCGCTCAAAGACGAATTCCGTGAAGGTCGTCCAAAAACGGCTGTTGTGCCAGAGAACATTGATGCCGTGCGTGAACTCATAATGCAGCATCGACATGCGACATACCGAGAGATAGAGACATCCTTGGACATTTCTTCCACCAGCATACATTCGATACTGCATGAACACCTGGCCTTAAAAAAAGGTTTGTTTTCGTTGGATCCCGCACAATTTGAAAGTCGCTCAAAAAAAGGCTCGTGTCGAAAAATACGATTGCGGTGCTTCAAAAGACGTTTATAAGATCGTCACAGGTGACGAATCATGGATCTATGTGTATGAGCCCAAAACGAAACAACAATCGACCGTGTGGGTCTTCAAAGACGAGCAAAATCCAACGAAAGTTGTTCGTGGAAGAAGCACTTCGAAGCAAATGGTCGCCTGTTTCTTTGGCAAAACTGGTCATGTGGCGACTGTTCCGCTTGAGCAACGTAGGACGATCACTTCTGAGTGGTACACTACAATTTGTTTGCCTGAAGTCATCGGAGAAATTCGAAAAACCAACAAGAGAAGACGAATCATTGTTCAACATGACAATGCGAGCTATCACACATCGGCTCAAACCAGAGCGTTTTTGACCGGCTAAAACGTAAAATTAATGGGTCATCCGCTGTACAGCCCTGACGTAATGACTTCTTCTTGTTTCCGCACATCAAGAAAAAAAATACGATTTTCGTCGCCAGAAGAAGCTGTTGAAGTGTTCAAAAGCCATGTTTTAGAGGTGTCTCAATCGGAGTAGAAAAAGTGCTTCGATAACTGGTTTGAGCGCATGCAAAAGTGTATAAATAATGCTGGAGAATACTTTGAAAAACAATAAAACCATTTTTGATTGTAAATATTCGCATTTTCACTATTAGGCCAGAAATATATAGAGTAGCCCTCGTAAGTGAAGTGTGTATTGTTTTAATAGGCGCCAGTCAGCATAACAAAATAAGAAATTATTTTGAAGGAATAAATTTATTTGGCATATGATTTAGTGTGTCATAGAAACAGTCCGGAAGCAGCATCAAATTTAATAAATTTGAATATATTTAATATTTTACAAAGATTGAGCCAGTATTCAGGGGAGTTTTCTATTAAGGCCAGAATATTTAATATTTATTAATGCCTAAGTTTATCTAAAAGACCAATATGATATTTGGAATGGTGGAACTAAAATGAGTTTATTGCCAACGTATTTTAAGGAGCAGAATAAAACAATAAAAATAATAATAAATAAATCTTTTATAGTTTAATTTAATTTAAAATGAATAGTTTAAATTAAGACATATGAAGGGTGTTTCAATAAGGATGCACGATTCGAATATTATGTTATTTTTTGGTGCAAATGGCAACTCTTATATTTATCAATTCTAGTTGCTTAATCAATAAATTGGTACGGATTTGAAATATTAATTTTTTAAATAATTAAATAAAATTTTCACAAAATGCTTTTAAAAATACCGAATTTTCTTTTTTTAAATTCTATAAACTTTTACCATAAAATTGTAAAATATATTTGCAGATGTCCAAACTGAACATTTCCTTTACATTGAGGGGAGTTTTGTTTATTCTTTGTGCCAGAATAATGATTTTTATTGTAAGAAATTTAAAAGTATTCTTTTAATTTTCAAATTTCAAGTTTTAATTTTAAAAATATTTTTTATGTAATTTTTAATTTTATCACAGTAAATTTATAATTTTCAAATATTATACACACATGTCACAAGAATTCAATTTCGATTCAAAGTGGTTCCAATTTCGCAAAATGGTTTTTTAGAAATTTAGAAAAAAAGAATTTCTTCGGAATGCGACAACTTATCAAAATTTCAAAGTGGAATTTAGTTTCTTTGAAAATTTTTTATTTGCGGTTTTTAAATTTACTTTTATTATGTGTCCTTTCCTAGATAAAATTTGTTGTTTACAGTGGTGTGCGTATTATTGTCATATAAAGCCAGTGATAATGATTAGGATAAGTTTGTTATTATTAGTTTTTTTTTTAAATTTCATCAAAAATGCATGCAACGCGTAAACATTATAAGCTTGAAGACTTTTTTATTAATATTTATTTGTTGTAATAAAACGAAACGAAATGCGACAGTTAATGCATCTTATTTTATTAACTACCTTCAAAAAAAGAAGGAGTTTATCAATTCTACTCAATGTTGCTTTTTTATATTTGTGCCTCCATAGTCCAGTCATTTCTGGATCGATTTTAAATTTTAATTTTTTATTCGAAAGGTGATGCTTAATAATTAAAGGGTGTAAAGGTGTTTTTGCGTGTATTACGTAAAGGGCACCACTTTAGCATTAAAAAAAAACTGTTTGTCACTCCCAAAGGCATTAAGTTATAAAATAATAAATAATAAAAAAATAAAGGGTGTCCCCAAAGGTGTCGTAAATAGACTTAGAATCAATATTTAAGATAAAAAATTAAAGGGTGCCCCTGAAGTTCATTTATTTTATTGTTTATGGCTATATTTTTGAAAAGCGGTTGAAAGTCGCTTGAAATTTACAATGAACCTTTATTGCTTACTTCGTTATAACAACAAGTATATAATATTGATTTGGAAATTAAAGGGTGTCCCAATAGTTGATGTAATTTGATGTATGTGGCCAAACTTTCGAACCGTTATAGACAGACTACTTTGTTCAGCAAATGCATGTTGTAGTTTTTAATTAAAAAAAAAATTCATATTCATAATTTTACAGTGAAGGTTATAAATCAAATGCTGTTTAACTACTGCCTTTATTTAATTAAAATGAAAAACTTAAGTAAATAAAGTAATATTTTAAAATAACACTTGTTAAGAATTCATATTAAATAAATGACTCGATATTCGTTTTTAATATAGTTAGTTTTAGTTTTAGTTAGTTATAGTTTTGGCTTGTTTTATTTGGATACCTGTTGCTCTTTTCATTTTTACTGTTGTTTAGCATCTTTTATTGAGTTGAAGATTGCTTGGTAGCAGCACAAAATGTGGTAAGTAACCGTAAAAAAAAATTTTTTTTTATGCAGCTTTAGGTATTCAGTTCAATTATATTCTCTATACATTCTTCAAATTCTCTGCTACAATTTAAAAGCTAAATAAATAGTGACTCCTTTTAATATTTAATTAACAAGTTGTAAAACTAAAGTAATTAACATTGACTGTAAAACTTACTCAAGGTAAAATTAAATATTTAGTTAACGACGTTAACGTAGTCAAATGTCGCTAGCAACTATCCAAATTAAAATGTGCCTTAATAATCTCTAATTGATTTTAATTATTGATTAACGCAGTAAGAAAAAAATTAATGTAACGAAAATATCGATTAGTTTGATAAAAGTAAATATAGAATAAAAAGTTAATTTAAAGAGCGAAAATTGATAATATTTTATTATTATTCTTTATAAAATAAATGGTTATTACAGTCTAAGTAAGCGATTGTGCATTATTCAGATTTAAGACCAGAATTTTTTAAATGATAATTTTAAAACAGATGCTATAATTCTTGCAAAAAACAACTTCAAATCCAAAGTTCAGCTATCTGTGTATAACGGTTTAAAAGTTTGGCCACATACAACGAGTTACATTACATTTAATTTTCCAAATCCAAATTTTAAACTTGTTGTTATAGCGGACTTAGTAAATTTCTGTCTTATTTTTTAGTGTTTGTAAAGAACGGTTCAAGCGATAGGGTCATATAAGTCAAATTACATTAATTATGGGAACACCCTTTTATTTCTAAATTAAAATTGCAAATTTGTTGGTACAGTTGGACTAAGCTATACAGGTTCCTTGTAAATGTCAGATGTCCAAATTTTATACTTGTAGTAACAGCAGACTAAGCAATACAGATTCTTTTTAAACTTCAACCGTCTGTCTACAACTGTTCAATAGTATGGCCACATAAATCCAAATTAAATGAACGGTTGGGGCACCCATTAATTTATAATTTTAAATATCCTTACTTGTTATTATAACGATCACAGTAAAAGACACTTTGACCAATTTTGAAGCGTTTATCTATAACTGTTTTTTTATGTCACCTCTGGGGACAACCTTTAATATTTAGATTTCTTTTTGCATTACTTTATGCTATTGCTATTTTGAAGATTATAAAATGTTTCTAAAACGGGACCAATCTTTAGGTATCACCTTTCAAATAAAGAAAAAATTTACAAAACCGGTTCAGAAATGAGTGAGTTAGACTTGTACAAGCATTAAAAAAATGCAACAACCAGACGAGATGATAACTACCCTTCTTGGTTTGAAGTCGGCTATAAATCAGATAAAAAGAATATAAAGATCAGTTAAATTTCGAATCATTTTACTCCTTCTCTCTGTAAATTAACGTATTATTTATATTTAGCAATTCTTGAAAACAATCTCGTCTTCTAAATAGACCACTGGCCGTGAAATCTAAAGTAAAAATTTAAATCGGATCAATAGGTAAACATAACTTTAAAAAAGGTTGTAGCAGCCACCTCGGTGACGAATTTCTAAACTAACAAATATATTATTAAAAAAAGTACAGACGAAATTGTAATCTTCCACAAATAAAAATTCGTAATAATTTTTACAGTATTTTGCAGGCACTTTTCACTTTTATGTAAGTAAAAATAATATTGATTTCTGTGGGCAAAAATTATAACAACTATTGCCATGGTGATGCTTTGAAAAAGTTATTTTAGTCGTAAAAATCTCAATTTACATTCTCGTGTAGAAATGTAGTAGATACAAATATGAAAGAAACTACATCTGTGAAATCATAATTTTGTATGGAACTAAGACTAGAACTAACAAGTAAGGGTGCTATATTCGGCTTTGTCGTATCTCATATACCCTTTACCATTAATGTAAATCTAGCTAAGTGAAGTAACTCAATAAAAAACAAACAAAACAAATATTGGGGAGACAGAGAATCACAAAACAAAATTTAACAACTATATATAATTTTACATAAAAATGTCATGAGCTCTAAATAAGTTAAGCATTTTTTAACAATTTCCTCAAAGATCCCTTCCAAAGCTTTTATATGATACCTATATTGATATCTTAAAAATATTGTTCAAAGTCGTACTTTTGTAAGAAAATTTTAGAGTCTAATAACTCGGAAAATATGGGCGACCACCAATTTTTTCTGTTTTTTTGTAATTCTCTAGCGCCCCCATATTTTTGTTTTTTTGATTGGAGTTACTTCATTAAAATAGATTTGTTCCAAATGATATGGAAAAATTGGAGGCAGACGTGGTGTTTTGCCAGTTGCCTCGAAGGATATAGATCGCCTTGGAGATTATCAATAGTAACATTTTGGAAACCATGTCTGATTGGTTGATGTATTTAAATTTTCTCTAGCTCTTCTAGTGCCATGGCAAAGTTAATTTCAACCTGAACACGAACGGACAGACGAACAGACGGACGTCGTTCAATCGACTTCGCTTTGCATAACAATCCAGAATATATGTACTTTAGGTGGTCGAAAACGGATACGAGTATTGTAAAAATTACAACCGGAAGAAAAACTTATATTTATATTCCACTCTTTGTGGTGAAGGGTCTAAAAATAGATTTTAACTTATCTAATTTCTTGAATCTCAAAGAATGCTGACAGCACTGGCTAACAGCAAATGCATCATGCTGTGTAAATAAATTATTATTAAAAGCTTTGCAAAATCTTATTATATTGTTACGGTTTTTTTCTTTTCAAACGTAGGAGTTCTTTTGATGCAGGTACCAGCACGTCAAAATTTTTATTTTATTTTTTTGCTCTTTGACTCTGCCTAGATTCATACTCACGATTCCTTGTTTACCTTATATGCTCTTTTAACAAACTTTCGAAGCCATCATGCGCTCAACAAAGTTCTGTGACTCTAACAAGACTCAAAGTACTCTATTTCCTGTTAAGCAAACATTCATGTTTAACCCAAACAGCCTTCCAAACCACAATACGCTATGACTCCTACGATACTTCAACTTCTGATATTTTCTTTAAGGACTAGGCCCTTGAAAAAAGTCAGTCGCAATTATCACAAGTAGTTAGCGCGTCCGTTGGCAAAACTTTTCAGCATTTTGTACCATGTTGATGAATTCATGTTGGAAGGTTGCTATTGTAATGCCAATCCCCAAAAAGGGAAAGGCTAGCAACCCTGAAAATTATCGCTCAATCGCAATTTTCTTTAAACTTTCCAAAGTAATGGAAAGTGTGCTTAATTTTCATCTTTTGAAATATCTAGAGACCGTAGGGGACGCTCTATGGCTGGCTTACAGGCCTTCCTTTTTGAAAAATGGTGTTAAATCATTCACCATTTCAGCGAAAATAAGGTGATGGCTTTAGATATTTCCAAGACGTTTAAAAAAGTGTTGCATCGTGTACACGTATCAAAACTTGTTGCTTTTGGTGCCGGTGATAGCTTCTCTCGATTTATGCCGAGCTTTCTCAGTGATTGCACCATACGACTTGTTATAGATGGGTTCTCATTAAGCGAGTTCATAGCAAATTCAGGGGCACCGCAAGGTACCGTCCTTTCTCCTACCCAATTTTTAATTTTTTTTAACAACCTTATTCGCCGGACTTCTATTTTTTCGCAGATGACAGTAGCATATGCCATTCATTCGGCTGAATGTGCTAACTCATCTGTAATAACGGGTTATATAAAAAATAAGGAATCAGAAATTCTCGATGTTCATAGCATTAAGATTCAATGTAATGTTCGATGGAAAAAGTATATTTTTCAAGTCGCAAAAGAGGCATTCAAGTGCCTAGGTTTTCCGAAACGGTGTAAAAAAATCTTCACTACATCCTCGCTATCTATGTCACCTTTATCAGATCGAAAATGGAATACAACTCAAATGTATGTGCCGGAGCTTCAAAGACTATTTTTGAGTTACTCGACTGCGTGGAGAAAAGTGCGAAGAAGCTCTTCGGTAAAAGTATCCAGCTCTATTGATTCATTGCATCTACGCAATGTGGAGTGCGTTTTACTGTTTATTCGTTACTACTATGGAACGTGCTCTTATGAAATGAGTGAAATAGTTCCTGAAAATCGTTATTTTGTACGCACAACACACTTTGCATCAAGAACGGTCCTTATAAAAAAAAAGTTATTCAGGCATGTTCTGAATTCCACACGAAATTTTCAAAGCATTGTTGAATAAAATTATTTCTTAAGAAAGTATTGCCTTGAAAAATACAGAAGTGATAATTTCGAGGAGAATTCAGAACATGCCTGATTACCTTCCTTTCTAAGTAAGGCTTTTTTCACACTTTGACCCTGCTTGCCTGATCCCTGGTTTCGCTTTACAGGCGGCTTAATAATCTCTTCGCCGTTCTAACATACAGGCTGCCTAACAACTTATTTATCGCGGGCACAGTCTTTCACAAAACTCATCTGCCTTTGTCAATCGAGACTATGGGGGATTTTTACTGATGTATTACATTTACTTGTTATTTAAACAATATTTAAGAAATATTTTCTTTCTTCTCAAGGCCTTGTTGGGATTTGAACTCATAATGTTCTGTTTAACAAACAAGCAGACACCTGAGTCCAACTCAGTTTTAAGTTTTTACTCGTACTACACAGGAATGTATTATATAAAGCTGAACAAGTTAGTTTTATATAATTAAACATTTTGTAAAGAACAACAACAATATTGGCTTTAAGTTTTATTTTCAAAGATATTTTTTTTGTTGATATGGTAACAATATTTTCAATCTTGTTTTACAATTTCCTGAATTACTGTAAAAACTTTTTGAATATTAGAGATAACGTCTGTAAGCAATAAGGAAATAACACACACTTCGAAGGATTTTTCTTTATTGAATTCAAATGATTTTTTTTAGCTTTAAAGAAATGTTGATTTATTGAGCAAAGTTCGATATAAAAAAATCATTTCTTCAATTTCTCTTTTATTTTGCTTAAAAATTTTAAAGTGCTTCCTTGAAATGTGTACAAATACAGAAAAACATTTATTCATACACAAGTGCATACCAGTAATATTTGAAAACAGAAATCTTCTGTGTTTGTGGGAACAATGAAGTTGCACTGGGAGAAAAGTTGAGTAATTTGAAAAAACAGTTATTCGTTTTTTTTTGTTGGTATTAAAAATGTTGTAAAAAATAATTATAATACAAAATTGAGGAAAAATTTAATTTTGAAGTTTTTGTATAGTGTTGTGGATAACTTTAATGCAAAACGAAGAAAACTGTTCAAAAAAAAAAAAAAAAAGAATCAACAATAAAAATTAAATATTATAAAATTAAAAGGGAAATACAAAGCATAGAAGGGATATTTACCAAAACAAAAATTAATTAGCAAATTTTCAGAAAATTAATTATGGCCCAGTGTTAAGTTACGATAATTTTTAGGCTACAATTGCTAAATTATAGCTGAAGATATTAACTTTTACAAAATTTTTCTTTTTGGTTTTCTTGAACATTTGTTTGCTTTAATGCATATTAAACATTCATTTTAATTGTTATTATGACTTCCGACATTTCTTAGTAATAAGCTTCTTCTAATGCGATATCATGAGAGCTGTAATTATTATTTTTAGAATGAAATTTTATTTAAAAATCTCTATACTATTTTGTTAAATTTTTTATAAAAATAGAAGATGAAATAAGCAGCTATAAATAAAATGAAACAACTTTAATATTTTCGATGAATCGATTAAATATAAAGAAAGCCTATCCATGGCGCGCCATATGAAAGCCTCAGAAAGTGGTTAATTTAACAAAGGAGATAAATATTTTTAAATGTATGTAATCGACAGTTGTCTTGTCAAAAGGTTTTGCTAAAGTATCAATGATTTTGATTGCTTTGTAAACGCAAAGACACAAATCATGCTGTGATTTTTACAATTGTTTATATACAAGGGACAGGTCGTCCAGGAAAAGGGCGGCATTATTCACATTGTGAAAAAGAAAATAGACAGATATTCTCTCAAATGTGAAATCAAATATAATTTAAAAGCACTAAAGAAAGAAACAAAAACCACTTTTCTCAAGTCAAAACTTTCCTAAGCTTTAATTATAAGAGCATTAGTTGTGTGAATTTCTTTTAGGTACAATCTGTCACATGCAATTTTTAGTTGCCTTAGAAGCATTTTTAAACCAATAAGCTTACAACAATTCTTTTTTAAATTTGTACGTCCTGTACTATTTTTTCCATAAAGTGTTTTTCAAGTTTTTTTTGTGTTCCAAAATGAATGTTTATTTCAAAAATTTTGTTGTACCAAGAGTTTAAGTGTAATACGAGTAATAGCAATAGAAGCAACTAAGAGTTACTTTAAATATCTTAAAACTTTGTCTCGGCCAACCTCAATTGCAAATGTTAATCAGAGTATAAATTCAGTCAGAGTTGAAATATTTGTAAAGTTTAAGTTTTTTAAGTGTTTTGTAATGTTGCATTTTGCGTGAAGTTAAAAATAAAATTGTTTATTGGGAAATTCATTTTTTTTTTGTTAAATATGGAAAAATGCACTTAAAAAAAAGGATTTCTCTGGAAATACAGAATATTTTTTATTTGGTGCATAAAATGTCGAGTTATTGGATTGAGTAGCACATTTTCTCCTCGGCACGCAACGTGCAACGACCGGGTTCATGCGTTGTGCGTTCAGCACACGCAAAATGGGCAAAACTTTATCGACTGATAGCAATATTTTAGACAAAAATAATACATCAGGGTATGTGGACCCCTCGGTAGATGTACAAAGAAGCTACCCAGAGAGATATGGATGACCAAAATTAATCCACATAATGTTTATGCAGTATCACTTAAAATTTTTTTTATAAGTACGCAGTTTGACAGATAAAAAATTCTGCATCGTGTTTTTCAAGGCTTTTGCTTGAGATTTGTCGTTTTGGGACAATGTTAAAGTCAGGAAAGTTTGATAAACCGCATACGTTTTTATTGACTTTATACGATTTTACGAGGTTTGCAATATATTTTTTGTGGCTAAACGAATAGAGATTTTGTGTTATTTTTTTCCTGTAAAATAAATATTTTAAGCAAATTGGCAAAAAAAAAATTAAAAACAAAATTTTTTTTTACAGGGACATTTTTGGGGGAAGGATTGTAGGGCTATCTCTCCCTGCCAATATAAATTAATTTCTAAAGTAATTACATTCTTTAAGTAACTAATATTTTATTTTACCGCCCACAAAAAAGAGCAGGGCTAAAATGGCATTTTTATTACCGTATTTTAGCTTACGATAATAAAATAAGCAGCTTTTGTTTATAAAATAAACGGTTTAAAAAATATTTTCATTTAGAAGTTGAATTATGATTATAATGAAGTCATTGCTGTGTTAAAGACTGTCCTCATAAATTTTATATTCAACATAGCGGTAACAAGTGTTTAAAGTGATAAAAACTCATGTTTGATGTCATTCATAAAAGCATTTCTTAGCCAATAGCACAGAACTGCTGGCGAACTGGTTTAACGATGTTCTATTTTTTTGGGTGGATTATTAACACAATAAGTTAACTTAACCCAATAGATTCCTTTTAGTACATTATCATACCTTGTTTTAAGATACACTGGTAACAATAATGCAAACTTTATTATGGTTGGGACGAAACATTGCATTGTTATCAGATTTTATGGATTTTTAGTAAAAGTTTTATAAACGAAGTATAAAAATAACTTCTTCCTTGTTAAGCAATAACATAAACATTTTTTCAGAAAGTTATAACACGAAAGTTAAATAAAATTGTGAAAAAGTTTAAAGCTGCACAGTGCACAAAGAACTTAAGTTATCGCTTAAAAACATGGTGGCCTCAATTCTTAACGCTTCTTGTTATTTTAAGAGTTATTTATTTTATGTCAGCCAAGCATAAAGTTATTTCTGATGGAGTAGTACGACAGCTGCTGTAAAGTTTATAATCTTTTGTATAAAAGTAAATATTGACAATATTTGCACAGTGGGTCAAAATTATAATTTTGTGTTTATAATTATCAAAGCATTAGGAAGAAATCAAATTTATATTCGACTACCAAAGACAGACATCTTAGCAGAACAATATTTCATTTCGAGCCAAATAAAATATTTTTATGCTGTTGGTAGTCTTTTTTAATCATAGGCATATTATACTGAAAATGTTTGTCAGAAGTTTCCTGAAGAGTTAAGTAAGCGATAAAGAAATGGCCATCGAGACGTGCTCTAACCCTCAATAATCAATATCGGTGATTTAAATAATTAATCGGGAAAATAGCACGAAAAAAAAAGATTTCTTAAAAATTAATTATATAATTTAAAAAAATTTCCGTTGTTGAATATAATTTCCTACAATTTATTCATTAAATAAAAGATTTTATTGTCGTAATACGAGGGCTGCTATATACATTTCTGGCCTGGCAACATTGAGTGCTGCCAAGTGAAATCTGACATTTCCATTGCAAAGTTTGTCATTTTTAAGCTTAATCGTACTCAAAACGTTTTGACGTACAACCATTATTTGTGTTGTTTACAGTGAATTGAAAAAATTAATATAGAAAAAAATTGAATTAACTCGTGAACATTTTCGTGCCATCATTTTTCACAACTTTCGACGTGGATTATCACGACAAGAGTGCATTGATGAAATTAAATCTTTGTATGACAATGAAGCACCATCCTATAGCACTGTGAAAAATTGGTATAATGAATTTAATCGTGGCCGAAGCTCGCTCAAAGACGAATTCCGTGAAGGTCGTCCAAAAACGGCTGTTGTGTCAGAGAACATTGATGCGGTGCGTGAACTCATAATGCAAGATCGACATGCGACATACCGAGAGATAGAGACATCCTTGGACATTTCTTCCACCAGCATACATTCGATACTCCATGAACATCTGGACGTAAAAAAGGTTTGTTCACTTTGGATCCCGCACAATTTGAAAGTCGCTCAAAAAAAGGCTCGTGTCGATGGTGCAAAGAAATGTTGCAAAAATACGATTGCGGTGCTTCAAAAGACGTCTATAAGATCGTCACGGATGACGAATCATGGATCTATGCGTATGAGCCCGAAACGAAACAAGAATCGACCGTGTGGGTCTTTAAAGACGAGCAAAATCCAACGAAAGTTGTTCGTGGAAAAAGCACTTCGAAGCAAATGGTCGCCTGTTTCTACGGCAAAACTGGTCATGTGGCGAATGTTCCGCTTGAGCAACGTAGGACGGTCACTTCTGAGTGGTACACTGCAATTTGTTTGCCTGAAGTCATCGGAGAAATTCGAAAAACCAACAGGAGAAGACGAATCATTGTTCACCATGACAATGCGAGCTCTCACACATTGGCTCAAACCAGAGCCGTTATGAGCGGCCAAAACGTCGATTTAATGGGTCATCCGCCGTACAGCCCCGACTTGGCACCTATTGACTTCTTCTTGTTTCCGCACATCAAGAAAAAAATGCGTGGTCAACGATTCTCGTCGCCAGAAGAAGCTGCTGAAGTGTTCAAAAACCATGTTTTAGAGGTGTCTCAATCGGAGTGGAAAAAGTGCTTCGACAACTGGTTTGAGCGCATGCAAAAGTGTATAAATCATGCTGGAGAATACTTTGAAAAACAATAAAACCATTTTTGATTAAAAAATTTTCGCATTTTCACTATTAGGCCAGAAATATATAGAACAGCCCTCGTAATAAATAATAAAAAATAAATAAAATCGATTAAAAATTTATCAAAAAAAAAAAATATTTTTTTAGCCGACTTCAAAAAAAGAAGGAGGTTACTCGTATCAGTTCGACAGAATGTTTCTTTTTTATGTTTGTGCCGGCATAACCCAGTCGTTTCTAAGCCGATTTTGATTTTTTTCTTAATTTGAAGCATATGCTTACAGATTGGTCCCGTTTCAAAAACAATCCATAATTTTAAAAAATAAGGGCTGTCCCCATACAACAAATATGTTTCTTTTATTGGTATGATGAACCGTAAAGGGCACCACAATAAAATTTAAAAAAAAACTTAGTATCACTATAGCTTCGAATAGCACAAAGTAATACAAAAATCAATCTGAAGGTTAAAGGGTGTCCCTATAGGTGAAGCAATTCGGCATATCTTTTGAACGTTTATTGACAAACGCTTGAAAATTTTACAAACTTCCAATTCCTATGACCGTTATAATAAAAAGTATACATTTTCAAAATTATAAATCATAGGATGAATCAATAGTTCAAATAATTTTATGTATATAGCCATACAGTTGTAGACAGATGGTTGAAATTTACATTTAACCTGTATTGCCAAGTCTGCTATAAAAACAATTATAAAATGTGAATTTTGAAATGAAGGGATGCCACTATAGTTATTGTAATTTAATGTATATTGCCAAGCCGCGGAACAGTTGTAGACCGACGGTAGAAATTTAATAAGAAACTGTATTGCTAAGTCCTATATAACAAGTATAAAATTTGGATTGGGAAATTAAAGGGTGTCCCAACAGTTAATGAACTTTAATATATGTGACTAAACTTTTGAACCGTTACAGACAGAGAGCTAAAATTTGCAAGAAACCTGTGTTGCTAAGTCTGATATAACAAATATTACAAGATAAGGGTGTCCCAATAATTGATGGTATTTGATGTATGTCACCAAACTTATGATGTTTTTTGCTTATTTTTTAATTCTCTATCGCCCCATGACATAAAAAAAATTGGAGTTAGGCGGGGTGTTTTGTCTACTGCCTCGAACGAGTTGGTCAGCTCATTCTAATTACCAATATCACCCCTTTCGACACTATGTATGATCGATTGACGTATTTAATTTTTCTCTAGCTGATCTAATGCCTCGACAAACTTGATTTCAACACTAACACGGACGGACCAACAGAAATTACGCAATCGACTTCGCCAGCCGTAAGAAGTCAGAATATACAGATTTTATGGGGTCGGAAATGGATATTGTAGAAATTACAAATGGAATAACAAACTTAGTTCTACCTTTCTTCACTTTTTGTGGTGAAGGGTATAAAAATTAATGCTCCTGTTTCATCGTATGCATATTTTATATGTAAAAATAGGATCATCCAAAGAGAAATCTTGGAGCGCTCCTTTGCGAGTAATGGATTACTCCACAAAACTCTGAACCTCATTTTTAACATTACATGTCCGCAGACACCAGTACTCCTTTTAAGCTCTTTTTGATCTTGAAAATGACAACAGAGGAAGTAATTGTTTTCTGTCTCCTAACAGAACATAAATGGAGTAAACATTCATATAAATTTCTGATTTTGTTATTTTAAACAAAAACAAGAAATATTCATTTATTTTTGAAATTTTTTGTAAAAATGTTGATATTTTTTTTTTTGGTTGCATGCGACGAGGTCGTAGTTTTTGAAAAGTATGTCTGTTGGCAAACAGTTGCTTTACATTTACGAAATGCCACCTTGAAAGATTTTTCATATTCCTGGTATGTTGGATACGTGTCTTTAAGTGCTTCTGCAAGAAAATTGAAGAAAAAATGACACGTAATATATTACTTAAGACATTATATTAAAAATTCAGCTATTACTGAAATAAAAAACTTAAACAATTTGTATTTGTTTAAGGCTATCATATTTTTTGATCCTTTCCAATTTAATTTGGGCAACATATTTTCGCCAATCAATTTTAATTTTGTAAAATCTCAGTTTAATATACGAAATCTGAAATAAATTAATATAAAAAGCAAAGAATTTTTAATGGTTGTTGTTTAACTGATTGCATTAAAAAAACTCAATCTTACCACTTCTAAATCAGGCTGGGTTTTAATCAGACACTCATCGTACACACAATGTTCTGTTCAAAACCAACCCGTACATATTTTTCTTTTCATAACAATTATGAAATGGTTGGACAAGTTATTACGCCTTTATTGCTCGATTATGGATTAGTCAATATATCCATGTGTATGAATTTGAAGTTAATAAAAAAAATTTCGCCACCACGGATAATAGTGGTAGTCATGATTTAATCGAATAGCTATAATCGTACGAAGGTTAAGAAAGCTATTGGGGATTTTTATAAGTCCTTTCTCTTCGTTTTTATTTTTTAATCTTAAGAAGATGCTCCCTAGAACAATGTGCCTACTAAAAAATAAATTAATGTAGTTCTAGTTATCTGCTCGAGATAGTACAGGGCTCTTTTGAACTAAAAATACAATTGTTTCATTTGCATTCCCAGCAATAACAAACAACCTGCAACTTTAGTATGTTAATTTTTCTTGAAAATCTTATTGGTCCAATAAAACTTTTAAAAAACTACGTTTTAAAAGTTCACTTTTTTAATTTGTAGAATTTATTTTCATTGTTAAAAAATGTAAATAATAATGAATATTTAAGTGTTTTTACAAAGAATGTATAAGATTTTGTAAAATTAAGAAATTACAAAATTATTTCGACACCATTTTGAATTTGCCCTATTGTGCACTTAAAGTACTTTTGTAAATGTATGGCCTCTTAGTTATCAAGCTTAAATCATGGAAATATTATTAAATTAAATTGCAAACGTAATTCTTAAGAAAATTTGGCCTTTTGAAATGTAGTTTTATGAAATCTTAAATTGGCAGGAATGTTGATTTTACGCATTTTTTGCATTGACTATTCACTTATAAATAATTATATCAACATATCGGCAAGCCTCATTTCCACCTTACATCAACACTTTATTTTATTGTATCATTATTCTTATATTAAGGCAGAGAATTACTGCATTGAAATTGCATTCATTTTTTGTATGGAAGTAAAATTTTACTAATGAATTTTTGCTCTGTTGAATTACTTCCAGTTTTGATTTCGAATAATTTCAATATGAATTCTCTACAGCCATACCTAAATAAAAGCAGAAAGCGGAACTTATTTTCTGCATAACTCGTACGCTGAAGTACCATACCTAAACAAAGGCGCCAAAGCCACGTCAAAATGATAAAAACAGGGTTACTAAAAAACAAGTAGGAATGCTATGTTTGGCTATGCCGAATCTTATATAACCTTCACCTTATATGTAAATCTAGTTTAGTAAAGTAACTCCAATGCAAAATAGAATATTGGGGTGACAGAGAATTAAAAAATTAGAAAAAAAATAATTTTACATAAAAATTTTATCGGCTCCTAATGGTATAAGCATTTGTAAATAATTTTACTTTTTCCTTTAAGATATCTTCAAAAGCTCTTAAATTATACCCATATTGAAATTAAAAATTTCAAAGGTCCGCAACTCGTTGTTTTCTTCACTTGTGGTTTTCTTCTTATTTTTTGATTCTCCATCGCTCCATATATTTGTTTTTTTTTTATTGAGTTGCTTCATTGTACAAATAATATGGAAAAGTTAGAGGCAGGCATGGTGTTTTGCCTGTTGCCTCGAAAGACATGGACCGATCTTGTATATACGCCAATTGGCGTTAATACATTTTCTCAAGCTGATCTAGTGCCTTTGCAAATTTAATTTCAACATTAAAATGGTCAGTAATATAAATACTAATAATTTTTGGCATCCATTATTTAAAAGTTGTAAGACCGAAACAACTCGTTGCTTTGTCGTGTTACGCTGTAAAAGGGTTGCAACTATTAAACTATAAATTTGTAGAAGAAATTGGCTTTATAACTGCACTGCATTTTGGTAGCTCCAATTAACAAAACATCTAAAAACAGCAATTTCATTATCAGTGGTATAGTTGCCACATGCGAAGATTTCTTAAAATTGTCTTTTAAAGCATCCAGTAAATAGCAAAACGCTAAATTGAAAATAACTAATAATTTATAAAAAATTTTTAATTTTTGTAGTTATTACTCATTTTAAACTCTTACTTTGCCTCAAGATGATTGCACTCGTCACGAATTCTACTCCTTTTCCGTAGAGCATCTACATTAGCATCCTCGGACTCCTCTTCATAAAATAAATCAATATATGATGAATTTGATTTGAATTAAAGTTTTCTGCAACAGCTCCGCCAGGTAATTTTAAAATATATAGTGCTAATGAAATTTAAATATTAACATTATTAGAAAATTTTAAAATAATAAATTAAACTTCGTTAAACAAAAAAGGTATTTAAATAAAATTTAGCGACTCAGAAAGAAGCTGACACAGTTTCTACTTGAAAAGAAAAGCCGACAGGTGTAACTTAATTACAGTACTCGTTTCCAGTATTGCAAATTGGTATTTAATGACTCTAGTTGTTGCGTTTGAATATTTTTATTCCAAATTAATATATTACACTGATGTACAAAATAATTTTGTACAAACCATTTATTTGTCATTAATTGGAAGGGTAGACTTGGTTAAAATATTATTATGATTAAGTCTCTATGGTATAATTGAAAATTTATTTGCAGCATTAAAACACTTGTAACACAGTTTTCTAATCAAATTTTTACACACATAAATAAATTTAAATGAAAGTTATTTAGTCAATAAAGTGAAAAAATAAACAGTTTAATGGAAAATATGAGGGAAAAATTCTGTACGCAATCTTAATCCTTTCTGTTAGTAAAAAAAAGGCTGTTACACATTATTTTCTTAAAATATATATTTATTTTTTGCTTAAAATATATTTGCGTGTATTATTTTATTGTACCTCTGTTAGGTCCTTAGCACAACAGCGGTAAAACGACTTCTCTATAAATAAGGCTCCAGATTTGATATAATTGTTGGGACTGAAATGGAAATTGACAAATTTTGGAAGGAAAAAGTTTTAATAATTTTCTGTTCGTCTATTTGTGAATTTTCGTGTTTTACTTTTTAGATTCACTCTTACAATGGAATTAAATCACGTAACAGTCTATTTTTATGCCTTTTGTTGTTTTTAATTGGATTTTCTTAGTTTTTTCTTGTGTTTTCGGCTTTAAATAAAATGGTTTTTGTTAAATTATGATAAACTGTTATATGTTTTTGTGAAATTTCGATTGATTATTATCATTCAGAATAGCTCTCTGCCTTCAACTTTTGCAAGAAAATCTTATAAAATAAAGTTTTTTTTTCATTGAAGGAATAAAATATATTTAAATTGTTTTTAAAAATATAGGCCCATATTCATAGTTATAGAATAAAGTAGATTCTTGCTAAAGTATACTCTAAAATAAAAAGCTCTTATTATCTTTTTTGCTTTCATAGTCAAGAATAAAGTATACTTTAAGTTTAGCCGCCTTTCACTGGGTGTCAACTGTAATTTGATAAATGTTTTCACACCATTTCTAAACCAACATTAGAAAAAAGTAACCTTGTTTTTATTTTGTTCACTTTGGTATAAAAATCAGATAAAGAGTATTGTGTTCTTAAATCAAATAAAATAATTTTGGAAAAATGAGTTAAAAACAGCTTTGGGTATTTTTAAATTTAGAGTTGACTTTCTAGCCAAAAATATATTTTAAATTGTCTATGAATGAATTACAGTCGACTCTAAAATAAAACCGACCTTAGTTCCCTTAAAATATACTTAATTTTAACTATAAATTTGGGCCATAGTGTTTTATTATGAAAAAACATTCGATTTGCAACATTATTTGCAACGTATGGGTAATTTTTATCTACATGAATCTGCATAAGCATCAAACTGCACTTCCTTAAAAATATTTAGAGATATTTTTCGCCAATCTTAGGGACTTTAGTTGAGAAATTGACAAGCTATTTATAAAGACCTTTTTAACAAGCTAATAGGTCCACTGAAATGCGCAAATGATGACATATTTATTCTGGAACATACAGAGAAGCTCTTTGCATTCTTGTTATATACGAAGGTCTTAAAAAAGAATAATTTTTATCTTAAGAGCTTAATTAACTAATATATACAACGAAAAATATGGTGTTTTGTGTGAACTAGAGCTGATAGGAAAATTCTGACTACAGATTTGAAATCCCCATTAAAAACTAGACTAGAATCATGTATTATACTCCAATCATTAGAAATTGAGAATTTTCAATTATTTTCTATGCATTTTGGGGTTTCAATAAATTATAAATTCCTCGATGGCAAGTACATTAAAAAAAATTGGTGAAAATGTTAATATTTTTTATCGACTTCAAAAAAAGAATGAGGTTATCAATTCACCTGAATGTTGCTTTTTTATGTTTGCAAAACTCAGTCATCTCTAAAGATATTTTAAATTTTTTCTTTTATATTAAAGGTTATTTTTACAGATTGGTCCCGTTTTATGAACAGTTTATAATTATAAAAATTAAAGAGTGAGTGTCCACATAAAACATACATGTTTTTACATGTATTAGGAGTCGCTAAGGGAACTTCTTTAAAAAAAAAAAACAAAAAACTGCGTATCACTGTGGCTCCCAATGGCACACAGTATGTAAAAACAAATCTAAAAATTAAAGATTTTTCTTATATGTGACGTAATTTAACATATATATATATATATATATCTATCTTGAAAATTGGACTTATTTATTCAACATTTTATATTAAAGGGTCTCCAATAGTTCATTTAACTTGATGTATGTGGCCATACTTTTAAAAAGTTGCAGGCAGACGATTGAAATTAACAAATAAAATTTATTGCTAAATCCGCTATAGGAACAAGTATATAATTTGTTATAGACAGATAATCGAAATCTGTTTTGAATTCGATTTTTTGCAAGAATTATTTGTTAAATTTCTATCGGTTAGCGATATAATTTTTTTCTGAAATTTCGGTTTTAATAAAATAAAGCAAAGTTTTTGGTTTGAATTTTATTTTGAAAAAAAGTTGCGGCATGGAAGGATTATTTTACTTTCAGCTATTGAGCATTAAGGTCGGAAAGCATTATTATAAAAATAAAAATTAACATAACTTATAAAATAACCTCTAAAACATATAATTTTTTTTATAAGAATTTTAATATAAGTCAAAAATAGCTTCAAGTTTGAACTCAAAAGTTTTACTCGACTACATCTTCCCATTTAAAATTTTGTTCAACTCGATGTACCCGTTTAGAAGTTATGTGGTTATTTCCAGTTTTTCGCCAACAATCTCTTACAATTTTTATAACAACACTAATTTTTATTCTATGATGACGTGGATGCGCAGTAGAACATTTTTTTGTGCGGCTAAGGGCGCAATCTTGTTTTTATTATTCATTGATATTATTGATGAACAAAATTGTAACATAATTAATTATTTTAAGGTGATGTTCAACGAACTTTAGCAGTACAAAGTACGAATCAAATTATTATTAACTTTAAAAGTAATAAACAAGAAAATAAGTTAAGTTTTTAATCTGGTGAACATTTCGGACTATTTACAGTTTAATAAATCGTTCGTCCCATAAAGAAAAGCAAAGCAGTTTAATTTTACATATTATATTTTGATAACTACAAAATCTAATATTTGTTTACTTCTCCTCTTAAGTTACAATTATGTGAGTTCCTGCATTTCTTAATGACACTAACGATATGTGCACATATATTATCTATAATAATTTATCTAAACTACTTAATTAATAATAAAATTATATATAAATTAACTTAAAGCTGAAACTCTCTATCGTTATGCCTTTTATGAGTTAAAAGCCTTTAATTTTAATTAAAAAATAAACTCCTTATATATAAATAATAAAAAACTTATTTTTGTTTTGATTCTATGACGTCATTTTTTAGCTCCCAGTCTATGGGAAACGTTTTTAATCTTTTAAAAGTTTGCTAATGTTTTTTACATTTCTAATTTGATTATTATGCCTTTCGAAACAGTTAAATCGACCAACTTTTTGTTTTTTCTCTTTTCCATAATTAAATAAGGTTATGTTGCAACTCTAAATTTTCCTTTTACCAACCAGACTTATTGACGTCTTATAATTTCTGTTAAAAAGCTTTTATAGTGATTGAGTGAAAATTTAATTTTAACATATATGTATGATGTTTTCGACCTTTTTCTTTTTTTAAATTATGTGTTTTATTCCTATAGAATTTTTATCTCTATTTCGGGCTTTTAAGGTCAAAATTTAAATGTAAATAAAAGATATTTTATTTCATTTTTGTATCCGACGTTTCGTTGGGATTTTCCAACATCTTCAGGGATAACATATTTATTAAAATCTGGTAACATTTAACAAAAAAGAAGAAAAACTTTAATATGATGACAACAATGAAAAGAAATGTTATTACTATTAACTATTAAAATTTACCTCTTAATCATTTCCACACTTAAATTTGAAAACATATACATACATAGTTGAACATAAAAACAAGAAAGTTTTTAACTACATATAACATACAGGCATAATTGTATAAATAAACAAAACTTTATAGAATATCACAGTAACAAAATTTTTTATAATTTTTTTATATGTTTATGTATCACAGTTTGGAATTACACTAAACTTTAAACTAGAATAACACTGTAAGCTGCATTAGTGTTGTCTTTGTCTGTCTTACTATTCATTGCAATATCCATTTTCTGCTGTATGCTTAAGGTTTCTAAGGTATAACGTTTATTCTGTTTTCTTTCTCTGTGTAGTATTTTTACATTTTCAAGATCAGCTGTGTGAGAATAATCCATACAATGTTGTGCTAATGCAGTGGATTGTCGACCCTTTTTTATATCAGTATCATGTTCAGCAATTCTTATATTTAAATTTCTTTTTGTTGTTCCGATATAGACTTGCTTACAGTTTTCGTTTATTTTTCCATTACATTTTATTTCATAAACAACATTACTTTGGTCATTTTTATTTATTTTGGATTTTAAGTTTGTAAATAGTGTTTTTGTTGTTTTATTTGACTGATAGGCAAATGTTATTCCCTCTTCATTTATTATTTCTCTTAGTTGAGTACTCTCAGTAAGTTTTGGTATATAAGATAAATTTAAATATTTAGTGTTGCCAGATGTTGTTTTTGAATTATTGTTTTTTGTGGTATAATTAATTGATCTGTGTCAATCATGTTAAGTGGGTAGTTATTGTTTTTTAATATTTCTTTGATTATTTTTATATTTTTTGTTTGGTATTGTTTGTGGCTTAGTATTAAGACTTTATTAATAAAATTAGAAATGGTATTTACTTTTTGTCTCATCGGTTGTGTCGTATTATAATTAATTATTCTACCTGAAGCTGTTGGTTTCATATACCAATCTGTTATGATTTTGTTTTTTTGTCTTATGATTTTTATATCCAGGTAAGGTAACCAATTATTTTCCTCTTCCTCAATTGTGAATTTTAGCTTGCTGTGGTAATCGTTAAACATCCTTAATATATTTTCCTCATCCTTTCTTTTAATAATAGCAAATAAGTCGTCCACATATTTTGTTAATAATTTAATTTCTATGTTCTTCTTCTTTAATTCTTCGGTGGTTTTTTCTAGAAGAGTGTCCAGAACTATATCTGCGATAGTTGGAGAAAGTGGGTTACCCATTGGCATTCCATATGTTTGATTGTATATTGTTCCTTCGTACATAAAATAATTGTTTTCATTTAAGCAAAATTGTAATATTTTTAAAAATTGTGTCCTAGGTATTTTTGTGTGATCTTTTAATATGTTCCATTTTTCCATTATATTGCTTATTGCTAAGTGTATGGGTATGTTGGTAAATAATGATACCACGTCTAATGATATGCAAATTTCTTCGTCGTCCAGATTAATGTTGTCTAATTTGTTTTTTAATTCTAAAGAGTTTCTTATGTTGTATTGTTTTGAAATTATGTTTTTTAAAATTGTACCTATATATTTAGATAGATTATAACATGGTACTTCTACAGATGATGCTATAGGGTGTAAAGGCATGTCAGGTTTGTGGATCTTTGGTAGACCGTATAGTCAAATAAAACAACAAAAACACTATTTACAAACTTAAAATCCAAAATAAATAAAAATGACCAAAGTAATGTTGTTTATGAAATAAAATGTAATGGAAAAATAAACGAAAACTGTAAGCAAGTCTATATCGGAACAACAAAAAGAAATTTAAATATAAGAATTGCTGAACATGATACTGATATAAAAAAGGGTCGACAATCCACTGCATTAGCACAACATTGTATGGATTATTCTCACACAGCTGATCTTGAAAATGTAAAAATACTACACAGAGAAAGAAAACAGAATAAACGTTATACCTTAGAAACCTTAAGCATACAGCAGAAAATGGATATTGCAATGAATAGTAAGACAGACAAAGACAACACTAATGCAGCTTACAGTGTTATTCTAGTTTAAAGTTTAGTGTAATTCCAAACTGTGATACATAAACATATAAAAAAATTATAAAAAATTTTTTTACTCTAATATTCTATAAAGTTTTGTTTATTTATACAATTATGCCTGTATGTTATATGTAGTTAAAAACTTTCTTGTTTTTATGTTCAACTATGTATGTATATGTTTTAAAATTTAAGTGTGGAAATGATTAAGAGGTAAATTTTAATAGTTAATAGTAATAACATTTCTTTTCATTGTTGTCATCATATTAAAGTTTTTCTTCTTTTTTGTTAAATGTTACCAGATTTTAATAAATATGTTATCCCTGAAGATGTTGGAAAATCCCAACGAAACGTCGGATACAAAAATGAAATAAAATATCTTTTATTTACATTTAAATTTTGACCTTAAAAGCCCGAAATAGAGATAAAAATTCTATAGGAATAAAACACATAATTGAAAATTTAATTTGTTTAATTGTTGGCAATTAAAAGGTGTTAAAAAGTGTTTTTTTATTTTTTATTTTAACATCTAAAAAATTTTCATAAACTTATTATGTAAAATATCGGCGATACCGATATAAATTGTAAATTTTAATAAGAGTAGATTTTTTAAACTAAAATTAAAATAATCAATTAAAAGTTGAATACAAGAAAGTCAGTTCAAATTTAGCTTCCGATTTAAATTTCAGCATTTGGGTAAAAATTTCTAATATCATTGATATGCTAATTTACATTACTTTGGAATTGTAGTGATAAGAGGTGTGTTATTAATTGCTTTAAATTGATTTGATTTGATTATTTGTGTTAGGTATGTTGTCTGAGGAAGCTGTTAAAGCGGGGAATAAAGACTATAGAGCCTATAGATTAAATCATTCGCTAAGAATTGGACGTTTAGCCACGAATAAAGGCTTAATGTATAATATTTAATTGTCTTCAGATGTCGCTCAAAGCTGCAAATCAAAAAATTGAAGTACGATAATGATGTTAAAAAATTGTTAAAAGACTACGCTTAAATTACTAATTCATTTTGTTCTAATGGCTTTCTCTATGGGAGAGGGGCCTAAAAGTTGGCGGTTCAGGTATACATTTTCTTCTAATATTATAATATTTATTTTTTTGTGAAGAGTAAGTCGATGCATTAAAAATCAAGGGAGTCATGCCACTTTTTCAATACAAGTTGTATGGAAAGTGGGTGTTAAACTGGGCGGATGTTTTTCAAATTTCACAAAAATAATTCCCAGTATTTAAGAATGCTATGTGCCAAAATACAATGCTGTAGGTTAAAATTTAATTTTCACTTTGTTTGGGCGGTGGGTGTTAAAGTGGGCGGATTATTTTGATTTTTCCATTTTTTTCTTGATTCAAACAAAAATTCTTACGTGCAAAGTTTCATTGCCCTTCGACAACTTCTTCTAATTTTAGTTGCTCGTTCTAATGAATGGCGCCTAAAACCAGATTTAGATAATAACTCCTTCCCGTAGTATTTTACATCAAAAGCATTTCCATATAAAATAATTGTAGAGAAAATTCCCTTCAATTTATGCCATAATATTTTTTTTTTAATCAATAGTTTGGGCGTGCTAGCTCTGTAAAGCATTAAAAATTTTATTCAAAATGGCATGGGAATTTTTTTTTTCTGAAAACAAATCATATTAAAAAGTTAAATATACAGAAAAAAAATAATTTCAAAGAAATTTCATAATTTTTAAATGAGCTCTTGTCAACTGGCACTGAGTTGAGGTTTAAGAAAATACAAGTCAAATGCTAATTAAGCGCTTCACATGACTCATGACTGTCATATAAAAAGTTTACAAAAACATATTAAGACTTCTTGTCATAATAAAAAAAAAATTAAAGATAAAATTTTCGTTTTCATCTTTAAATGCATATCCAAAGAAAAATATAAAAAAATACAATAGAACAAGAACTGCAAATGATTTATGTATCTGTAGAGAGATAAATTATGCAAAAGTTTAAATAGCATTTTAATGATAAATGTGTATTACCACATTTGAGACGGAATTGGTTATAAAATGATATCAAACAGAAAAACTATTGTATTTGTTTGAAAAAAAAAACAATGAAGTAAACAGTTTAAATAGAATAAAAAATTTATGGGAGTGGGAATAGTATATCATTTGAAGCTTATGTAATTTTTTGCTTCTTCTCTATGTAGATATTAAAACTCGGTTATTTGAGATAAAATTTACTAAAGCCCTTGAATTTAAAAAATAAATGTTAATTGTTTCTCGAACTCTGTAGTGGGATTCTGTACATCGAAATTGGCTAAATGAAATTTTATAGAAGAAATTTCTTGTTATTTTACTATTTTCATATTCATTTATGTGGCGGTTGGGGAAGACCGACATAACGTTCTCTTTTGCTTTTCCCATCATTTTACGTATAATTGACAATTTATAGAAATAATACTTACTTTTAGTCTTAAGCTTTCAGCTCCCTTTAATCAAGACACTCGTGATTTTATGCTCTTACCTGCTTATTGACGAACTTTTTTTCATTTCTAGCTACCTAAGCATTTGTGTGAGGCTTAGGTAGCATCGATACAATGTGAGATACTGTCTCTGATACTTTCAAGACTTAGAGTGTCTCCGAGTGTCTTGTTCTTTGATTTTCATCTTTTCCAAACTCCATCATGCAGCTTGAAGAACTGTAGCCACTTTTTGGACTTCCTGTCAAGAGGTTACTGAACCAAGCCTGCCTTTTGAGGTTGAACTGTACAACTCTTATCTGGTCTAAAAAACTTATTCAAGCCGCTCCAGGCTGTTTTTTAATTCTTGTGGGATATTTGTGGTCTTGTTAAATTTTACCTAAATTATAATTCCATAAATTCCCAGTAATAAAGACCACATATGTGCTTATGCGCAGGTAATTTTAGATAAAAAGTGGAGGTCGACGTGTATCCAGAGTTTACATGGCTTTTTTTTAGCATAGATATGATTTAAATGTAAGTCTCTTTTCAGCTGCCAGCGCAAGGAGTATGCCTAACAATTGAAGGCTCATGTAAGTATTATTAATTGCGTTATTATGTGTTAATTTATTATTTTTATCCAACTACGCGTTACCGTTAAAATATCAAGATAATTTTATGTTATAGGATTTCGTAAGAAGTATTTATATATTTCGATCTTATTCTTTTTTTATAACGAGAAGTAACACTCAGGCAATAATGTTTTCTTATTAATTATATTATCTTCTTTGGAAAGAGAAAGTGTAGAGAATATAGGTGGTAAAGAAGACTGATAGATAGAATGCTTCATTTTCTTTTGCAAAACATTGTTACTGCACGTTACGTTTAGCTTTAGAATAATGGTGTAAATAGGCTCATTACTTTTTGAAGCTTGTACAGCAATTTTATATATATCTACGCTTCGCCAAAGACTTGCTGTAGAGTAGTAGCGGCCAAGATGGAAGCTTTATTTTTTATATTAGTATACAGACGTTAATATATATTTTGAAAAATTAAAGTTGTTAAATGAACTGAGGCTGGGTTACGAACCTAAACCGTGGAATCAATAAAAGTTTAGTAGTCAATGTGCTAACAATCTAAGCTACAACACCCTTAACGAAAAAGTCGGCATCTATTGCAAAATTTATTCAAAAACACATTTCCTACAGTAAATTATTGCGACGTCTAAAAATCTTGGGGTGTCGGTAAATAACACTTCTAATAAAGAAGTTAAGCAAGCAAACTACAAACATTGTTGTTTTGTTATTACTTTTACCACGATTTTAATTCTAAATATTTGGCGCTCTCGCCAGCTTATTCATAGTGGGTACAAAACAGTAGTGTTCCTTTTTAGTTTTCCTGATTTTGCTATTTAGGCACCTTATCCGTCTTCGCTGCTGTTCTAACATATACGCCTCTGGCCAATCTCAACTGTTGTTGTAATATAAAAGTAAATAATTTTTCAAATTGTTCCCTTTTCTGATTGATGCTACCTACTCTTCTTTATTATCATGTTTCTTACTTAATTCCCAGATTACGTAGCTGAATACTTTTAACTGCACCCATGTGAATAGTAACCTACCTTTCTCATTTAACATTTTATTCATGCAACAGAATAGTTATCAGTTGTTATCCTTTAACTTGAATGACTACTTCAACTTACACCTGACTTAAAACAGAGAATAAGAATAAAATGAAAGTGCAGAACAACAAAGAAAGAATATGCGGGCATTAAGTGCTTTACTTTGAAATTCCTACTATACAAAATAAAAAGCAATTTGTGATGCGTGTTACTGATGTTTATTTTTATTTATTTTTTGTTTTTGTTTTTTTTTGTGATAAATTTTATGCAACGAACGAGCAGAGTTTAAAATAACTTAATAAACTTTTTACATGATATTTTAAAACATTGTTTAATTTCAATACTCGGAAGCAATTTGCCACCTATGTCTTTAGTATTGCTGCAAAAGAAAAAACTTAACACGTAAAACAATTATCTTTTAAACAATAATATTATTGGTTACTGATGTTACGAATTGTAATGTCATCAATTTTATATTAAACTACGCTAATGTTAACATTGATGCAAACCCATATACCGCTTACGCTCATAGGCGCCTTTGTATTTAATGTAAAAAGTCACATGTTGTCATAAAAAATCATAAATCACGAACTTTAGATAAGCAAATTAATTTGTTTCAAAAAATTTAAAAAGAACATTATTTTTATACCCCTCCCCACAAAAAGAGGACTAAGGGAATAACTAATGGCATTTTTTGTTCTGAAAATAATTGTTACCTAAGCCCCGACAAATTGCTACACATTTTATAGCCACAAAAGAACAAATTTTAAAATAATGCTTAAACCAATGCAGTATGCAGTACCAAAATTTTTTTTATTTTTTATTTCTCGGTCACCCCAATATTTGTTTTTTTTTTATTTTGGAGTAATTTCACTTAACTACATTTACATAGATGGTGAAGGCTATATAAGATTTGGCATAGCCAAATTTAGCACTCTTACTTGTTTTATGACGAGTTAACAAACATTGTGATATTTAAAACCAACAATAAAATTCCTTATAAAAATGATTTGAAAAGCTAGCGATGCATTTTTATGATCCAAAATTAGAAAAGAAGTATTTTTTTTAATATTTAAATTGTACTGTAATCATTTAATTTAATCAAAATACAGTTCGGTGTAATGTTATAAATGCGCTTACTTTTAAGAGATTCCTTACATTCACACACACCAGGTGAATGAGCATTAAGAAAACAATAGGAATAAGAATTTTTATTTTTTTGTATTGTATAACTGCTGAAGCAAGTAATTGAATTGAAATAGCTTTAATAAATTTTTTACATACTTGATCGGATACTGTGTTCCACGCCTGGAAAACCGCAGCTTTGAAGTCATTTATGATGGCCTTTTGACAGTTTCTTGCATAGATTTTGGACACCATGATACGCCTGATGTTTTTTAGTAGATTCTGGTTAACAAAACTGGCCAGTCATTCTTATTAAGGACTTTTTTGTGATTATAAGCATTTTCTTGCAACAAAAACTACTTTTCCTGCAGATTCTATCAAAAAAGCTTTAAATCTATCTGGAGCAGAGCTTAACTCTTATTTGATTTCATTTTAGTGTTCCTTAGCATAAATTCTAGTATACAATTTGAGCAACTCATAAGAAAGACCTGCCAAATTCCCTTGGAGTTGTTCCCATCTGTATCATTTAAATTAAATTTGTATGGAGAATTTTTTCTATTTCTGATTGAATACTCGTATAAGAAATCACAAATGAAGCAATGATGTTACAATATTGCACCACAGTGAATGTTGAGCATAGATTATGATTACCTCAACCATGCTTTTTTTTCTGGGTGAACGCTTAATTAAAATTTATAATGATTAAAAAATATCAATAAAATATCCTTTTGTCTGAAAAAATGTAGAGCCATTTTTAATGTTCCGTACACAAAGTGTAAAACATTACCCCATTGTTTTTGCTACAATATATCTCCGTCTGTCACAGCCCGCTTTCCTCGAAACAGACCTGGGGATTCAATTACATTTCAATTACAATTACATGTACGTCTACAAGTTATTGTAATTGAAATTTTTCAATTACAAATTACATATAATGTGTAATTGAAAAAAAATCGATTTTAATTACAAATATGAAATGTAATTGAAAAATTCCATGTAATTGTAACTGAAAAATTCCATAACACTTACATGTAATTAAGTAATTGCATGTGTAATTAATTACAAAATGTAATTGACATCCCCCAGTTCTGCTCTGAAATAAGTAAATTTTTGTTATTTAAGCCGTAATTTCATTATCGTTATTACTTGGAATAAAATATTTTTTTGGAAGTTGTCTACTGAAAGTAAACAAAAAGCTTCTAGTGTTAGTAAAATCAGTTACAAGGTTTTTCAAAGCTTTCTTTAAAACATTTACAAGCCTTTAACATTATTCTTTAAACTGATAGAATTTACTGGCCAATGTGACATCCAGCTGTTACTGTTCAATATTAAGTTTCAAAGAACGTGTTTAGAATCTTTGAACTTTTACTACACAACAATATTCTACCAAAATTTATCAGGAAACATCTAAGGTTGAACATTTATTTCCAACTTTTAAATAAAAACCCAAAAAAATCAATTACCGCGTATCTAAGCTACAGTATGAACCTTGTATTTCTATTAAATCAAATATTAAATTTGTTCGAGACTGTTCATAGATTTTTTCTCCAGCATCTAATGAAGTTAAATAAACCTGAGGCAGGCAAACATCTATTTTATTAAGGAAGACTTTTGTCTGTTAGCTTGCAATATGTTTTTATTATTCTTTACTACAATTCGTTTTAGTTAATAAAGGAGAGAAATAATTTTGCACATTTGTTTTTACTTTTTCATGTAGTTTTTAAACACAGACCGCGCTGGTATTAAAAAAGTAATTTCATTTTATGTTTCAACATTTGTTATTTTTGTCAGAGCAAAAAATAAAACTTTATCTAAAGTGGATAGAAATGCTATTGAAAAGAAAATACAGACGTAGAAATATAAATATAAAGGGAACTAATATGTTTTCGACGAAACAATCGCAATAGATTTTCAAGTTGTTGAAAGGAAGAGCTTATCAAGAGATTGATAATATATAAATAATGTATTTGAGAATTATGTCGAAACCACTGGTAGTGACATTACATTTTTTTCAATTTTTTAGATTTTAAAGGTTACACTTAACGTATTTAATTTTTTTTATATTTATGTTTTTATAACCTTTAGCACAAAAATTGAAGTGACCCTAATCAAAAAATCAAATATTGGGGTGACAGAATTAAAATATAAGAAAAAAAATTATATTGTTTATATAACTATATAAAATTTTTCATAAAAATGTCATCGACTCCTAATGGGTTAAGCATTTAAAAAAAAACTTAGTATTTTCTTAAAGATCTCTTCAAAAGCTTTTAAATGATACGCATATTAATATTTAAAAAAATTGTAAAATTTCAGAAGTTCATAACTCGGAAAATATGGTCTAGCGCAAGTTTTTTTATTTGATGTTTTTTTTTTCTTTTTTCAAATTCTCTATCGCCACATATATATATTTGGAAATTACATGGAAAAATTAAGGACAACGTGTTGTTTGATCCAGTCCACGAAGGACAAGGACCGATCTTGCCGATTTTCAATATCACCTTTTTCTACGCTATATGTGATCGATTGGCGTATTTAAATTTTCTCTAGCTGATCTAGTAAACTGGAAAACTAAATTTCAAAACTAACACAAACGGACAGACGGACATCGCGTAATCGACTTCACTATTCATTTTTAATGGAGTCGGAAATGGATATTGTAGAAATTACAAACGAATTGAATTAGTGATTGTTTGTCTATATCTGCGCCTTTCGCAAACATCTTAATTATTTGTGATTCACTAATTTATATTTACATTAATAGTGAAGTGTACATAAGATTCGGCAGAGACGAATATAGCACTCTTACTTGTTTTAACTCACAAGAGACACTAATATCAATATTATTAACAGCTCCTTTCTTAAAATGTATTATTATTTTTAATTCGTAAAATTACAAGAATAAGAAAAGCTGCATCCAAATAAGTTTTCAGAATTTTATTGTCATTTTCCTTTTTAACCACAATATAATAAAACACATTTATTCAAATAAAAATCAAACTGTTTATCAACATTGACACAATGTTAAGATTTGCATTGATGAGTGATTTAAGTTAAGTAAGTTGTTGAATAAATAAATAAAAACTTTTAATTATTCAACATTTGCATAATGGATGAACAACTAAAAAGGCAAGTAAGTGAACTTACAAATATTTTTGAAAGTCTAAATTCGAAAAAAATAAATATGATTATATTTATATTTTCATTTATTATCAGAATTGAAAACTTTAAATGATTGGTAGTTTTAAAAAATAGTGAGAATCTTTTTTATTTCACAGGAAACGGAAACTCGTACTATGATTGTAGTTCAGAAAAAATTAAATGTCGTATTCTTATCATCTTTCTGTCTATCGCACTCAGAAGCTGGTGAAATGACTGTTTATTAGATCAGCAAACGATATTGCTAATGCAGCTATAAAATATAAACCAAACCTTTACGAAGTCCTATTGAGTAAAGAAAGTAACAACATGCCTACAACAGTGTGCGAAATTCGCATTCTTTAGACAGTTTGTACGTTACTTATTAAAAAGTACATGTTTATAATAGAATGTGTAAAGAACTACAATAAAAAACGTTTTCAAATTTTGTGTTGGAAATTTTGCTATCACGTGCAAAGTTAATACCAGTCCTTAAATTGCTTGCTTAAAAATAGCAACAGCACTAAACACTTTGCTCTTTACATGTTTTTTACCAATTTGAAATACTAAATGTCTCAGCATTTACAAAACATTTCATTATAAACGAAGCAACAGCAAAAATCAAATGCAAAAAATAGATAGAGAAGCGTATGCTTAAGCTAACTATGTGTTTCTTTCTGCAGCAAAGCATTCAGTAGAGACTAAAGCAGATAGGTTATTTACAAGACTGATTGTGGAAACGCCTTATTTTTTACGATTCAATGATTATACGTTGTGCCTATTTTAGAATAATATTAATATTTAGTAGTAGTAGTAGAGCTCTAAAGCTTTTAAATTTATTTCATTTTCCATTTAATTCGCTTATTTAAATAAAATAAAAGGAAATTAAATTGTTGAATTTTTTCTACAAATTTAAAAATCTTTAAATTTTTAATTCATTACACTGATGAGAATTGATTTATTTTTAATGCAATTTTTTAAAGCAAATATATTTTTTATTTAAATTAAAATCTGTTTAAAAAGAAAGATTACCAAACTGTATTTGCGTACTTATACTTATGTAAACAATAGCAATTAAAAATTAGGGAGTAAAAAATTTTTGCTGGAAGATTTCTTCTTTTCCTTTGCCATGAACAAGGCAAAAGAAAAAAGTTTTTGTTTAAAAAGAAAACACTTTAAGTCATTTACATGAAAAACGGGTACGTTAAAGCTATTGAAAAACATTATTAATTTAAACGATCTTATACTTGTAAGAAACTTTTTTGTGAAGGATTGCATTGGGTATTAAATATAGTGGCAACTAATTGAATTTGGTCTCTTTTTTAAGATTATTTTGAAGATATTTAAGAAAAAATGCTCTAAACGAAATAAACAGTTTCTTTGAAAAATTCCTCAACAATTTTTTTATGTTGAAATTTAAAAAAAAAAAATTAAAATAAGTAAATTTGTTATTCGGAATCTTTTTTATGTTAATTTAAAAAAATGAAAGTACAAATAAAAATAAAATAGTTACTCAATGGTTACTGTAATTTATTGTACAAAAGATATTTGAGTTTGCGTCACTGATTCAATAAAGTTCTCATTTTGTCAAATTGGTTTGTGATATAAGACTGTGGTGTTTTCTATACAAAATTTGGGTCCACTGATGAGCTTTATGAGCAGTAGCGAAATGGGTAAGCTGTCCCCAGAGGAGGTTATCAATTCGACTGAATGTTGCTTTATTTTTTTTAACAGTTCTTAATATTAATAAATAAAATGTGTCCCCATTCAGCATACATAATTTTTACGTGTGTTATGAACCGTAAAAAGCAGTTTTGTAAAATTTAAGATGACTGAGCATTACTATAGTTCAAACAAAACAAAACTTTATACAAAAAAAATCTAAAAATTAGAGGGTGCATTCATAATTAATGTAAAAGTTTTTTAAAAACAATCTTTTTTTCGTGCTATTTTCTATTATCCCGAATAATTTATTAAAACACCGATATTGATTATTGAGGGTGAAAGCAAGTCTCGATGGCCATTTCGCTGCCGCTTACTTAGCTCTCTAGGAAACTTCTCACAAACATTTTAAATAAACAAAAGATTTTTTTCCAAACAATAAAGCAAAGACAAAAATCAAAGCTTAAGCAAAAACAACAATAATCAACAATGATTCTATTTTTTAACCGAATTCAAAAAAAGGAAGGAGGTTATACAATTGCTTGCTTTTTTTATATTTATTTTAAAAATTTTTATTTAAAAAATTTTTGGTAATAGGATAGATTATGCTTACAGATTGATCCTGTTTTAAAAACAGTTCATAATCTTAAAAATAAAAGGGTGTCCCCATAAAACATACATATTTTATACGTGAATTATGAACTGTAAAGGGCGATTTTGTAAAATTTAAAATGACTGCGTATTGCTATGGCTCCCAGAAACAAAAAAATATACAAAAATACATCTAAAAATCAAAGGGTGCCCCCCTTGCAAATTTGACAGAATGTAGAATGCTATGGCCGTTATAGTAAGAAGTATTAATGTACCAAATTTTAAATTAAAGGGTGCGCCAATAGTTCATTAAATTTAATGTATATGGGCATACTTTTGAACAGTTGTAGACCCAAACTATTAAACAGTTGAAAAAGTATTAAGTTTAGAGATATAGTGTGTCACAATAGTTAATGTATCCTAATTTATGTGGCCATACACTTGAGCTGTAATAGGCAGACAGATGAAATCTGTTTTGAAGTCGGTTTTTTTTCGTAAGAATTATCTTTCACCACTGTAAAGATGATGAAGAATAAAAAATTATAAAACACTACGATAATCTATTCTATGCACGGGCACTTTGCAAAATAATAAATTAAACAACGGAAATTTTATATTAAATTAATTAATTTAAAAAAAAATTTTAATTTAACATAAAATCCCGTATTTTATGCCATCCCATATATCATACCACTCTTGTTTTACCACCAGCATTTAATGCTAGTTTCATGATAAATTTCATAGTGTAAATTTGCTCTTTAAAACTATTTTAAACAGTTATTTATTAAACAGTTTCCTTGGATATTATCAATTTACTTTCAACATTAGTTTCTTTAACAAGCAAGATTAAAAATATAAAAAATAATCTGCACATTATTTATTTATGACGAAATATCAAAGAAAGGTTTCAATAAGAAAACCTCTTTCTTGGTGACTTTTAACCCTGTCCAGATGAGTATTAAATGCTTGTCTTGATAAAGGCAATAAATTATTTAATATTCATGTTCAACCCGCTTATTTTTTTTTAATGAGTAGATAAACAAAATACCACAAAGAGACTTAACTATTGTAATGAAAAATACAAAATATCAGATAACAAGTTACTGGACGTTTGTAATCAAGTTAAAGATATTTAAAAAGCAGATTTAATATGATATTAATATTTAAATTTTGAGTGCTTGAAAAGCTTAGCAGAATTATTTTAATTAGGCATGTCACAAGCTCCGATACACTGGTACCAGAAATTTTCCTAGAAAAAATTTCATTTAGTTCAGTAGCATCTTTGTATAGAAAATATCAATTTTTACAAATATACCTTGGCAAACGTCATCATTGTTTACATATGTATCCATTGGCTGCAATGATAAAATTTTCAATTTTAGATTATTAATTTGCAATAAAATTGTGTCACACTGGTAAATATTTTTAATAAATTTTCACAAGAAGTTGCAATATTAGGTGTCAAGCCCTTAAATAAAAAATCTTAATTTTGGAAAAAAGATATTCAAATCTTGTTTTGATTAAAAATCTTTAAAATTAAGGTAAAATATTCATCTGGCATCGCTGCCCGTGTCGGAATGGTTTAAATTCGGTTTCATTCCGAAGAAATTGTTCGCCTTTTGAAGAACCAATTTTCGCAATCGAAACCACTTTTAACTGCAATTCAGTTCCCTGATATGACTGAATGTAAATTCAAAAACAATTTTAAAGCTTGAACGATGTTTAATTTTTTCATTGATATCCTTAGGTTGCTATAAGTTTAGTATATAATCAGTCAAGTATATGGATTCCGTACTATTTTTAATTAAATTAAAATTTTAATTTTGTTCTTGTGTTTTTGGTCCCGTAACCCAAGGTCAAAAACGTCACAGCCCTCTGCCTATGAAACCGTAAAACTGGACTCTTAAAATTTTCACAGATGTATTCTGTAATGAGTATTCTAAAAGTGACTTGAAAGTGATAAAATTATTATTATTTTTTGAACTGTGTCAAAATCTGCACAGTGTCCGTAAAATTTATGCGCTCGTTTTAGAGTCGAAAATGAATGTTTTGTCGGTAGAAAATGGTACCCTAGCCGCGACTCTTCTGAACGAGTCCCTTATGACTCGCGCTTTCGACTAATTTTCGATACTGTTTTCAATCGTACTTATAATCAAATACGATACTTTTTCGAGTCAATTTTTGATCATATTACTAGCCGTATGCGAGTCTTCTTCGAAACATATTATACGAATATTTCTTATTATATTTTCCCAAAATTAAACATAGCAAACTGTTTTGCTTATTGAACATTGAACAATTTCATGTGCGCACATTAAAATGGCTTGTGTAGACCATCGTTGTCGATGTCATGTCGTTTTCAAACAACGAGAAATCGAAGCATTAACCTCGCCAAGTTTCCTCCACGCAGACAAACATGAACAAATGTTTGAAACCTATTCTGCTGACGTTTTGTTCATGTGCGAACCAATCAATTGCTCGTCAAGACGTAGTGTTACATTCGGTTGCATGTTATTCGTAATTTTCTTAAAATTCAAATAAATTAATTTTAAAAAAATTTATTTTACATTTGTGTCTCTATTTTCTCTACGAAGTGACATAAAAATAAAATATGTATTTGAATCATTTTTTCATCGTTAGACTGCGTTTTATATGTCTCTAAAAAATTCTAAAAACAGTCGAATTTCAAGCATTTGCTTTTTGTACTTTTTGTTTTTAAACAAGTCGCTTTCTTTGCGTTTGTCGGAATGATATTCGAGTCTCTTTTAAAACGCACAACTGATTAATCAGTTTTAAGTCATCTTGGGTAGTCTTAAATGACTCACTTTGGTGATTTTTGTAAAAACAATCTTCCAAGTGCTAACTGGGTAACAAAATGTAACCTACCAAAACATTAATAATAACTGTTTCTGTATTTATTTTAATGTATAAAATTTAACCTACTAAAACAGTAAAATTAACTGCTCTTTCTTTTATTCCAACTCTCTAAAAATAACCTACCAAAAATATAAAAACTACAGATTATTTATTTATTTTAAACATTAAAAGTTATTACTTTATTTACTGATTATTTGTTCTACATATTTTGACACAAAATGCTATTTTTCTTCTTATTTTCGTTCCTTCTTGAAAATCAACGGATTTCAGGATTATTTCATGCTGAAAAAATAATGTACTTTTAAAATATTGTTTATAATTGTGCAACAAATACTTAAAGTACATATCGCTCATTTACTACTAGAACGTCTTAACTCAAAAAAATCATTGCGAGATAATCGCAGTTGAAGTTTTAGACTTGTAAAATGATTCAGAAATAAAAAGTAAATTTAGGAAAACTTGCATCAAATTTATATTAAAGATAATGTTTTGGACAAACAAAGTGGAATGTTTTAATTATGACTTTATTGTTGTAAAAATACATGTACTACCGTGTCATAAACTAAAATGTGTCGTCATTTATTCACAAAACAAAATGTGATGATGTTTTAGAAAGCGATGTGATCTTCACGTTATGAAATTTACTCCACAACTGAAATGTGTTGTTCTTATTGACAAACAAAGTTTCTAAACATGAAATGAAATAACGGCCCTTTCTCTTCAAAAGTAAAAAGTATAAAAGGCATAAACAATATGGCGAAAAAATCTGCATGATTAACACCAAAATTTTAAGTTTCCAGTTATGACGTTATATTAATAAATGAGCGATATATCTGTAATTAAAAAATTTAAATAACTGACCTTAATTTGGGACCAACAATGGACCCAAGTAGGCTGTAGCACCACGGCTGCCTGCCTAAAGAGTACAGAATTTATTTTCTTTATTATCTACCTGTAAAAAGGGAACATAATTTTGTTAAACATAATGCAAATTTTAAATACTATGTAAAAAACTTACCAATATTTTTTTGATATTTTTATTACATAAATTATTTTGTTCTAAATGTTTTTTGTAACTGACATATTTTCCAACAATTTATATTTTTTTATTTTATATTTTAAAGCTATTGTAAAAGAGTGCTTTTCTACTGAAGAACTTTTTTTTAATTAGGTATTTAATTTTTACTGAAACAAGTTAAAAATTAATTGATAATTTTGACTGCACGGAAAATCAATATATTTTTATCGTTTGTTTTTCTAACAACAGTCAAAAAAAGTAAAATAAAAATTTTCTTTCCAAAACAACCATATTTTCATTTATTTTTAACTTTACTGAAAACTTTTTAAATAAACTGCAAACAGTTAATGTTCAAATTTTTTGCGTGTAATAAACAAAGTTACTTATATCCTGGATTTATGTACATATAGAATGTCGCTAAAGAAGAAAAACACGTACAAGGTGAATTATTACCCTGTATAAGTATATTGTAATAATATAAAAAAAATTTTACTCTATATCATAAATATCAGTTTATGCAACAGTCAACAGTAATTAGGATTTCATGCAGTCAATTGCTACTCAATTTTTTTTTGGCATTTCCCCTCATTTTAACTGATTTTTAAAAAGTTTTATTTCTCTAAAAATATTGTCAAAATTACGTTCAATAAGTTTTCTTCTTAAAACCCCTTGTTTACAAAAACTTGGTCGTGACCTCAAAAAAACCGGATGTTGTTTTTTGTAAACATTAATGCTTCAAAGCATTTGACGGTTCCGTTTGCTTTATTTTGTTGTTTCCTATTACTGTTGTTATTTTGATTTTTGTTGACGTCAGAAATTGGAAACTAAAATCAAAATGATCAACTTTAAAATTTAATTTTTTCTATTATTCTGGACATTTTAAGTAAGATGAAAACTCTCGTAAATTTCGTATGTTGTATTAGTGTCCTTGGATCTTTTCGATTTATTGAATATAAATAAAGTTTAGCAAAGCAAAAACGGTTTATTTTTGGAATGATAAGTACGCAATTAAATAAAATTTTAACAGAATATTTGACATGCGTGACAATTTTAGCTAAACGATTAATTAAAAAATATTCTAGTTTTATGCAGCAATTCTGACAACTACCCGTAGAAGAATATAAAATGTCTCGCATAATTGTGAAAATCAGCCGTTCTCTTGTACAGACCTTAACTGTCAACTGTCCGGTGAAAGACGTTTGTTAGCGAAATATTCAAATCTTCAAAAAATTATTCAAAATAGTTAAATTTGTCGTTATTGTCAGTCTTTATACAGAAAGGAAAGAATTCACTGCGCATAAAAGAAATATATATGAGAATTCTTCAATACAAATATTGTATATTAAACCTAGAATAAAGTTTATAAAGTTATTAACCAGGCCCCTTTAAAACTAAAACTTAGAATTCAGGACTTTATGAGTTCGCTTTAAACATTTTTTAAATTTGGTACGTAATATAAAAACCATTAATTGCAATGTCTAAAAATATGAATTATTATTTTCATAGTTTTATCGGAGACTATAATAAATACCATTCACCATTAAGATGTATGTTAGTAAAAGTCACTAAGAATTAGAAATATACAAAAAATTCCCTGATATTTAAATAGAAGATGTTTAAACTTTTTCTTTACAATTTTTCTTGGCGGCAAGTCATAACGTCCACGGACAAAATGTACATAGACATTATATCACACTGCGATGCGACATAATGTCTATCAACCTAAAGTCATAACGTCCATGGATATTATAAATATGTTTTATGGTATTTTATGTAAGAAAGATGAAACGTTTTTAAAAACTGGCTTTCAGAAAAGTTTTGGTAAACAAAGCAGGCGTTGCTTACATTACATAAAATGTTGCTTCTTCCTTACGTAGAATGCCATAAAAATCCCTATAATATCCATGGATGCTATGACTCTACTTTGTTGGAATGTATGTTACTTTCTAGTGCAATGTAATGTTAATGAACATTATGTCTGTGGGCATTATATCCCTGGAATTTATTACATGTTACCAAATAAAAATAATAAAGACAATTAATATTGAACTTATGCTTTGTGCATTTTGGTTTCATCAGCTGCAATTTAGCTTGTTATTAAACGAGTTGGAATTATTATTTATATAGGCACATGAGCAAGAAGCATTTTCAACCATTTGCTTTAAAGAATCTCTTCTGAGAAAATAATCTTCTTAATTATTAAAAAGAAATCAAGATTTTTATGAACAAATAAAAAAAAAAGAGATTTAGACGGTAATGGAATTTTATAGTCAGCTGAATTTGATAGCGAAAAGTGACAAATTATTTTAGAAATTCTTCAGAATATAAATTTAAATTTGCGAAGTATTTTTATTTTAATAAACAAACTTTTGCGACGGCTGATCAAAACCAATAAAAAAATATAAAAAAATACAAACTGAAGGCTTTTACTTTGTAAAAACTTAACACTGAAAATGCTTTTTCGCTTATATCTACTTATTAGAAAAGTTAAAAAGTTAATTAAATATATAAAACACAACGGTAAAATGCTTTGGGATGTGTGTGGTCTTCATCCAACTGAAATAATATTAATTGAATTAGTTGGCTCAGTAGATGATGTTTACAATGTAAACAACCTAAGGTGGATATATGCGAAGAATGCTAATGAAAGATGTAGCGATCCAGCATTACATTCTGCTGGTGTCTAATTTTTCTTGTTTTTTTTTTTTTTTTTTTTTTTTTTTTTTTTTAACGCCCGCATACATTTTTAAATAATTTTTCTTTCTAATAATTTTTAGAAATTGAAATAGGAACTGATCTCAAGCCGAATATCAATTTTAATTCACTTATTATATAAAAAATTTAAACGATTTAACTTTTTAATTATTATTGTTTCATAAATTTAACTATTCTGAAAATTCTTGGGTTTCGTTCATAGCAGAAAATTAAAAAAATAAATTTATTCGTGTTTCTACAAAGAAAATATTCCGAATAAGTATTCAATTGTATCTTCCACCCGTCCTTTTAAAAAGACCTTTAAAACTTTTTTGTAACTTTAACAACATAACTTAGACATTATACCACATTTTAATTTTAAAATCTTGCAATAAGAGATGAAACCAATTTTATTATTTTATATTTCAATTATTAAATTTGTTGTAGTGAAAAGTATTTTCATCACATTAATTTCTTTATTTTTTTGCCTTTTGCTCCATTTTTAATATGGATTTAAACTTGCTTTTGCAACGCTCCTTTACACCACTGCGGTTGTGAACCGAATCTAGGCTTTCATTTTTTCTAACTGCGAGGACTGCTATATATATTTCTGGCCTGGACACTGAGTGCTGCCAAGTGCAATCTGACATTTCCATTGGAAAGTTTGTCATTTTTAAGCATAACCGTACTCGAAACGTTTTGACGTACGACCATTATTTGTGTTGTTTACAGTGACTTGAAAAAATTAATATAGAAAAAAATGGAATTAACTCGTAAACATTTTCGTGCCATAATTTTTCACAACTTTCGACGTGGATTATCACGACAAGAGTGCATTGATGAACTTAAATCTTTGTATGGCTATGAAGCACCATCCTATAGCACTGTGAAAAATTGGTATAATGAATTTAATCGTGGCCGAAGCTCGCTCAAAGACGAATTCCGTGAAGGTCGTCCAAAAACGGCTGTTGTGCCAGAGAACATTGATGCCGTGCGTGAATTCATAATGCAAGATCGACATGTGACATACCGAGAGATAGAGACATCCTTGGACATTTCTTCCACCAGCACACATTCGATACTGCATGAACACCTGGCCGTAAAAAAGGTTTGTACTCGTTGGATCCCGCACAATTTGAAAGTCTCTGAAAAAAAGTCTCGTGTCGATTGGTGCAAAGAAATGGTGCAAAAATATGATTGCGGTGCTACAAAAGACGTTTATAAGATCGCCACAGGTGACGAATCATGGATCTATGCGTATGAGCCCGAAACGAAACAACAATCGACCGTGTGGGTATTCAAAGACGAGCAAAATCCAACGAAAGCTGTTCGTGGAAGAAGCACTTCGAAGCAAATGGTCGCCTGTTTCTTCGGCAAAACTGGTCATGTGGCGACTGTTCCGCTTGAGCAACGTAGGACGGTCACTTCTGAGTGGTACACTACAATTTGTTTGCCTGAAGTCATCGGAGAAATTCGAAAAACTAACAAGAGAAGACGAATCATTGTTCACCATGACAATGCGAGCTCTCACTCATCGGCTTAAACCACAGCGGATTTGACCGGCCAAAACGTCGAATTAATGGGTCATCCGCCGTACAGCCCACATCAAGAAAAAATGCTTGGTCAACGATTTTCGTCGCCAGAAGAAGCTGTTAAAGTGTTCAAAAACCATGTTTTAGAGGTGTCTCAATCGGAGTGGAAAAAGTGCTTCGACAACTGGTTTGAGCGCATGCAAAAGTGTGTAAATCATGCTGGAGAATACTTTGAAAACAATAAAACCATTTTTGATTATAAATATTCGCATTTTCACTATTGGGCCAGAAATATATAGAGCAGCCCTCGTACTTGTTAGAAAACTTAATAAGTTAGTTTAATATATAAAAACACAACGATGAAATGCCTTGGGATGTGTGTAGACTCCGTCCGACTAAAATAATGTTAATTGAATTAGTTAGTTAAGTAGATGATGTTTACAATGTAAACAACCTAAGGTATATAAGTAGATGCGAAGAATGCTAATGAAGGATGTAGCGATCCAGCATTACATTCTGCTGGTGTCTAATTTTTCTTGTTTTTTTTTTTTTGGAAAACGTCCGCATACATTTCTAAATAATTATTCTTTCTAATAATTTTTAGAAATTGAAATAGGAACTGATTTCAAGCCAAATATCAATTTTAATGTATTATAATATAAAAAAAAAATTTAAACGCTTTAACTTTTTAATTATTATTGTTTTATAAATTTAACTATGCTGCAAATTCTTGGGTTTCGTTCATAGCAGAAATTTAAAAAAATAGATTTATTGGTGTTTCTACAAAGAAAATCTTCCGAATAAGTATTCAATTGTATCTTCCACCCGTCCTTTTAAAACGACCTTTAAAACTTTTTTGTAACTTAAACAACATAACTTAGGCATTATACCACATTTTAATTTTAATTTTAAAATCTTGCAGTAAGAAATAAACCAATTTTAATATTTTATATTTTAATTATTAAATTTGTTGTAGTAAAAAAATTATCTTTATCACATAACCTTTTTATTTTTTGCCTTTAGATCCTTTTTAATATGGATTTAAACTTGCTTTTGCAACGCTCCTTCACACCACTGCGGTTTGGACTGCATTTTGGCTTTCATTTTTTCTAACTACTTATACTTCCAAAGTTTACTAAACGGTTTGTCCGTCAAATTGTTGAATTGAGTTTATTAAGCAAATATTAACAAAAAAAAAAAAATCGTAAAATAAATATTTTAAAGAATGTAAAATGTTTTAATATATATTTTGCTATTTATGTTTCAACGTCAATCAAAATTTATAAGTCCCAAGTGTACAAAATATTTTTTGACCTCCCTCTGTGTTTTTTATTTATATAGCACCAAACACTTGTGGCAAAATAATATTCTCTAATTTCAGTAAAAATATAAATAATACTTTTTAAGTTAAACCCTGTAAAAGTTTTTCAATGTTTATCAAAAGCACGTAGGAATGTAAGTAAGTCTGTACTCTAGGTCAGAAATGGAATATTTTTATATATATAGTATCTATTTTAACATTTTTTAAAAAGTTGTTTTTATCATTTTGTATAGTCATAATGTCTTACCCTCGTAAAAACTGACAGATATATAAAATAAACATTAAAGTAAATGTTTATATTTTAATAAATATTTTGTTTTACTTAAGTAATTTTGGCAATTAATTATGCCATCTCTTTTGTTAAAAAATAAAAACTTTTTTGTAGAATATGACTCTTAATAGAATAATGACCATTGTAAACATAAGTTTGAAAAAAAGGTTAGAAAAATTATTTTAATTATCTTAGAATAGATTTAGCTTATGGCCTACAATGTCACAATATTCGTTTGTTTGCACAATTACATTTTATACATAAAAAATTCAAAAAAAAAAAAATTTCTTTAAATGTAATTATGATAACGAATGAATTTTCTTGCGTAATAAGCATTGTAATTTTTATTACTCGTAACTATTTTGGAATTGGCGACGGTAAAATTAATAATTTAATACATAATTCTTGTGAAAAAAAAACCGACTTCAAAACTGATTTTATCTGTCTGTCTACAACGATTCAAAAGTGAGGCCACATATATTAAATTTCATTTACTATGACTATTTACTATAACTATAGGGGCATCTTTTATTTCCAAATTCAAATTTTATACTTGCTTTTGTAGTAGACTTAGCAATCATGTACTTTGTAAATTCAACCGTGTGTCTATAACGGTTGAACAGTCTAGCCATATACATTAACTTTTGTAACACCCCTTAATATATAATTTAAAATATTTATACTTCTTATACCAAACAAAGTGCTGGACATTCTATCAAATTTTTAAGTGTTTGTATATAACGGTTCAAAAGATACGTCCATATAGGTCAAACTATATTAACTTTAGGAACACCCTATATCTTCTAATTGCAAATTATAAACTTGTTGTTTTAGCGGATTTGTAAGTTTCAGCTATCTGTCTATAACGGTTCAAAAGTTTTGTAACATACATCAAATTATATCAACTATTGGGACACCCTTTTATTTATTTATATTTACTAATCCGAATTTTATACTTGTTGTTACAGAGGAGTTACAGGTTATTTGTAAATTTCAAGCGCTTGATTAATACTATTCAAAACTATAGACAAATACAAAATTGGGGCACCCTTTAATTCATAATTTTTAATATTAATTCTTGTTTTATAACGGTTCAAAAAATAAGCATATATGGGTCAATTTACGAGATCTATGGGGACACCCTTTAGTTTTTTTTTTTTAATTTTAAAGATGTGTCTTTTACGGTTCAGAATACACGTAAAGAACATGTATGTTGTATGGGGACACTCTTTAATTTTTAAGATTAACGGTTTTTTAAAACACGACCAATCTGTAAGTATGACCTTTCAAATAAAACAAAAATCTTCAAAATCCATCTTGAAACTACTAGACTATAGACACAAATATAAAAAACAACATTCAGTCGAATCGATCACCTCTTTCTTTTTTTGAAGTCGGTTAAAAATGCTAGAGCCTTCGATAATTAAAATTAAATTTTAATACAACGGTGAATATATAAGCAGTTGTCGGTAATTGAACAGAAGTATCCAAAATTCACTCTCGTGGGTTTTGTTGTTATTATTTCCTTAATATTTATAAATATTTGGTTTAGCGTTTCTCCAAATTAGAAATAGAACAATGAGTTATGAGACATGGCACCGTTTGTGTGTCAAAAGTGTTTTAACAAATTCAATTTAAGTTTGGTAGAATAGTACTATTAAATTCAGGATTAAACAAGTAGGTTTGGCATGAATAAAAAAGCTATGTATCGCAAAGTATTTATTTTTTACTCTCCGACAATGTTATGTTAAAGTACAGATCCTCCTTATCAAAAGTGTTTTAACTAGATCTAATAACTATAGCTGAGGATATAATCATCTTAGCACTTGAGTATCAGCCTTATCAAAGTCAATATATCAGATCTGTATCTTAGGAATTGATCTGGTATAAGTTCATTTTGTCGAATTCGCACTGTGAATGTGAAAAACTTGCGTCCACAAAAAACATAAAAACTCGATGGTGTTTCTGTCACTTTAAACAAGGTACGTGGCCAGTTGCGTTTTATATCCTTTTTCCCTGGAGTGTTTGCCATATTTTCAATAATAAAGAATTGCAAGAGTTTTTTAAATTATCAAAGTTTCTCTTTTCTAATTTTTTAAGCACTAGGTCAGTTTATAAATAATAAAATTTTTATATGTATTTTCAATATTTCGCCACACCGTTGGGTGGAGTCATCAGGAAACAGGAAACAAAAAATATTAATAATAAGATTTTTTTGAAAAACAAAATTAAATTATTTTTTTGTTTGAAAAATAATTTCCTGATGATGCCACCCAACGGTGTCGCGAAATATTGAAAATATAAATAAAAATTTCATTATTTATAAACTGACCTAGTGCTTAAAAATTAGAAAAGAAAAATTATTTAAAAAGGTCAAAAAACATTTATATATTATCAAAGTTTCTCTAGCTACTGATCACACGATTAAGTTTAAACTTTTAATTCTAATTTTCCTGCCTAGCACTTCGCGTAAATATTCTTCAAAGTGTAAGATGTCAAATTGGCGGCAGAATAATATGTTGTATTGATTTTAAGACTCCCTGCGTGAGCTATTAAGGTTCAATTAGACGTGCCATAACCATATAAAACAGCTGTTTAATCGAACCTTATTGGAAGCACTGCTTTTGATTATTTGTAATGCGCCATAATGCCATAGCCATAACCGTAACCCTAGATCTTAATTAAATTTTGATTTTTACCATAACCATACACAACTGACTATAAAATTTAGGTAATAACTGTTTTTTTTTAATTTTGTTCCTATTTTTCACTTTCTCTACGTATTGGCGGGTTTAATTTATATTTTTCATTGCGCTGCTTTCCTAATAAACGTCAAAACAAATAAGAGTTGCTTATGGCTATGGCACCACTATTCACTGGCAGTAAATATGATTGCGGTTATGGCCATCGTTACGGCTATAGCGTTATGGTATGGCACGCCCAATTGAACCTTTAGAAGATTGTAAATAATAAATAATATGGCAAATATAATCAGTTAAATAATTTTGATGTTTTAGGTTTTTATTGAATTTGATAAATTCATTATTTTAACACATTTTAAATATATTTTAAGTTTAAATGGCAGCCTTAATTACAATGATTATCTAATGATATGTCATGTCGCTGTGCGCATAAAGTGAGTGCCTATTAAACTCATTATGTTGACTTAAAAAAGAAAAGGCAAAGTACTTTATGATAATAATTAAAAGCTGGTATTCAGGTTGATATTTTTTTTATTTCCACTCCATTTGTCTTTCTTAATCCTTTTAAATTGTATTCCTAATTACGTTAGCTAATAGCAACTTTGTGGGCATTTACGACTGCATTTTGTTCTAATTATTAGCAAATTATAAAACGGCAGGATAATAAATTTGTATTTCTTAAGTTTGTTTGCTTAACTAATGTATTTTTTTTTTGTTTACCATTTACCTTTTCAAAAAGGTTCTTAAATATTTCGAGAGCAAAACTGTTTATGTTAATTGGGTTTTTTCATAAGGGCATTCATACTGAGTTTACATTTTATATAAATTACTGCTATTTTTGTTACTGAATAAATTACTAAATCGATTTGAATTCAAAAACTGTTTATTTCTTGCTGCAGTGAACCGAAAAATTATCTAATTTTTTTAATGAGGGCCAGCATTCAGGAAATGACCCCTAATTATTCAATGCGAACTAGAAAATTAGGCTGTGGGGAGGGCGATAGAGAGTATCGCTTGTGGACACTTGATTTAAATCTTTGCACACTGAAAGTGACAGAAAAGACCTCCACAGGAAGTTTATTCCACGTGCGAACAGCTAAAAAACGAAATTTCTCTGTAACGCATACTGCGATTCACTGGTTAATCGTCCACAAAGGGATGCACTCTTGAGGCTGAGCGCGTTGCGCATACGAATTTACGGATATAGTTTCCTGATTTCGTAAGAGCACATTCCGTTATAGTAACGATAAAAGAGTGAAACACACCCCGCATTGCGTCGATACTCCAGTGAATACCCTACTGTAACCTTATGCGGTCGACTAACTCCAAAATAGTCTTTGTAGCATCGGCCCATATAAGAGAGTCGTATTCCATTCTCGGTCTGATAAATTTTAAATAGAAACCACAGAGATCAGATGGAGTGAAGTATTTCTTACAGCGTTTCTGAAAATCTAGGCACTTGAATGCTTCTTTTACGACCACCGCACATCATATTAAATTTCATGCCAAGAACACCAAGAGCTTCTGATACTTTAATATCTACGTCACCCGTAATTATAGAAGAGGTAACATATTTAGCCGTACATCTGTGCGAAAGCACATAGAACTGGGTTTTACGAATGTTTAATTAAACCCTGTATGTAAGGCTCCATTCAGTGATCGCCAAAAGATCTCGATTAAGCTTATCATCCTTAGCCCTAATTTCCAGAAGACTTGGCCTATTGCAAAGTGAATATGAATGGCATATGATAGTGTCATCTGCGAAAGAAAAGATAATGTTGGAAATCTGGTCGTGAAGAAAAACGGCTTAATTTTACAAAAAACTTTATTGCTAGGTCCGCAATAATAACAATTAGATAATATAAATTTAAAATTTAAATTAATGTGTGTCCCAAAAGTTAGTGTAGACTTTGTGTAAATTACACGTAAATCGTTATCCAAAAACAAGTTAAAGTTCTGCTAAATTATTTCTATACATCAGGCAATTTTATGTCAACTGTTATGGGTACTCACCCATGACATAAAAAATAAAGAGGACATTTTAGAATTATTCAGCTTAAATTTTTGATTAAAAAATAAATCTGCGAATTTGTGAACAAAGCAATCTTTACTTAACAAGATTTTTTTTAAATACAAAAATTAAAAAACAAATTCTATTAACACAGATTTGAACAAAACAGAATCTTTATGGCCAATTTTATTTTTATTACCTCAACAGTTATTGTATTTTTTATTTTACTTTTGTTTCAGTTATAAACAAGTATTTATCTGGAATATTTTTATGACCAATTTATTATCATTACAACAATGTTTGTTGCATTATTTGTTTTAGTACCGCTTTTGCTGACTACACATGTTCAGACTAAACAAAAAATTAACTTAATTTTATTTTGACTTTTCTTGATTATTGTTTCATGTTAATCTTTTTTCCCTGCCCTTATCTTGGTGTGTAAGTTACAGTTTTTCAAGCGTGTCCAATTGAATTATTTCTAGTCTTTTATTAAGTATGAACTTTTTATGTAGAAAGTATAAATGAAAGTATTTGTAAGGGACATAAATACTTTTTGAAATAAATTTTCTATTTCTTAACTAAAATAGAAACACAAAATAAACGAATGTTCTTCAAAAACTCATTTATTTTATATTTGTTTCGTTTTTGAAGCAATAGAAAATAAAGGTAATAAAAATAGTTTTTTTTACCTTAATCATAAATAAGTATTAAATCGTTACAAAGGGTATTTTATTCCTAGCAAAATGCTGACGAATATAATTTTACAGGATTAAATAACATATATTTATTACTAAAATACACTGTGTGCGTTATTTAGAAGTCATAAAGTAATGTATTTATTTATTAATTTATTAATAAAATATTTATTAATAAAATCATTCCAATTTTCTGTAGAAAACCAATATCAATATTTCGCTTAATTCAATCACAGTACGCCAACCATTAACATGAATACCCATTTGATTCTTTCCACAATTTTCAAAACCTTTTAAGTCGCTTAGCGGAGTCTGCCCAATTTTCAATACAATGGGCAGATAGGAATATTTTATTTAACGGTAAATATTGTTTTTTGGTCTTTCTGTTATATTAAAAATATTTTTCTTGCCCATTTATTACTAATCACCCTTATTCTAGTTGTCGGCGTCGTCGTCGTTTTAGTATCAATGAGGCTGCTGTAGTATAAGCGGTAAGCACGTTGAGTACAAATCTGGCTGCCCTGGGTTCAACCCTTGCGGCAGTTAAAAAAAATAATAATGTTTTTTTCTGTTTAATGGTATATATCAGAGAACTGCACGAGTACACCACAACTCATGAGTACACCGCATACTTACTCTATACTTACTCTATACTTTTCATACTCGAGTATTTTAAACACCGCAATAAAAAGTTGCGGTGTTTATTTTACCCATTCTTGTAAAAACGAGTATCAAAAATATCGCAATCAGAATTTTAAGTATTTTTTATACTCGTACGCGAGAATTTTTTAATTCTCTTTATTTGTAAGCAACGTTGCCACATTTTTACCCTATTAAAGTTTTTTACTGCCGTTTTGTGAAATACTGCATTGTATGCCGATCTTTTTATAAACAATAAAAAAAAACAACACTTGATCAAATCTATTGCTTAAACATTATAAGCAGAAAAACAGACAACAACCGTTTACATAGGTATGAAATACAACACATATTTAATGAATAAAATGCAATAAAAACCGCTAAAGACACAGCTTTTGTACACTATTTAAAGCAGGTATACTTATTTTGTTGCTGTTTTTTATGAACAATTATTTTCAGTTTACGCGCCTTGTTGTCATAAACGTGCTACTAACGGTATTTAGGAAAACAAAATGATAAAATGAATCCGTGAATAAAAAGAAAATTACTTAATTTTTTTTAGTTTTAACAAAACTGTATATACGCTGATGTAATATATTAATTCATCATAAATAATAATAAATAAAATAAAGTTTTTAGTTAACATATTTTATTTTGTTAAATATAATTATTGCTCTTATACCTATTTATTAATTTTAAAAATCTATTTGCTTAACGAATAGAATTTTTAAATTTCTATCCTTTGTGACTTAAAAAAAACCCTAACAAAAACATAATATAATAATTTCTATTCTTGAGTTATTAGTAAACTGTTGTTGTGTTTTTAATAAATGAAAATATGGCGAATTTTACGGGTTCTATTTAATTTATTTTCTGTTATATATTAAATAAACTTTCATAATTTCAAAGAAGTATGTATGTTAGCTAATTTAGACATTGGCGACTTTTGATATTGTGTTTGATTTAATAATTCTGATCTGATAACTCTGTTTTCCTCTCACTACACACGTTAAAATCTCTCTCTTTGTGTTTCTTGTGAGTATGAGTACGAATAAAGTAAAGCCAGCATCGCAAACATTTTACGTGAGTATGGTAGACACTTAAGGCCGGGGCACATAGAATCCGTCATACGTTGTACTTTGACATATTTGCCTGAAGTTAAAGTAACGACGGATGAGGTTGACACAATGAGTACTTTGCTGACGGATTTTAAATTAGCTGTTAATCTTTTCATTAGTGTTGCCAGGGAAAGACAGAAAAAATATGATTTTTTTTCAATAAAAGTTACATTTTGAAATTTTTCTTTAAGAAAATAGTAATTTAATGTAATTTGTGTAAAATTAAGGCGAGTTAAATATAAGGTGGCCGCACGGCTAAAAAAACAAAAACTCAATGTAATTTTGTTGTTGCACAGCACCATGTTGATGTCAAAAGTAGTTGGCTGAACATAAGGAAGCCGAATTTAATTTATACTTTTCTCATCATTCGATACTTTAAATAAAGTTGTACCAGTTAGTTTCTTTTTTTTAAATTATTTGAAAATTATATAATTTCTAAACTATTTTAAAATTTTGAAAACATCGAACATAAACGAAAATTAGCTGGGCCATTAAGACCACCAGTAAATTAATACGCCTTGGCATAAAATATAGTAAAAAGTTTTATTCCATATGACAGGGAAAATAACAAGGCAACAAATTCATTTACCGAACAAAAACAAAAAAAAAGAATAACGTATGAAATAAAATTTCATGCCGATGCTACTCATGAGAATTTATATTAGGACCCAATACTAATACTTCGGTATGAAAAAAGTGCATGCTCACCGTTTAATAAAATTATTTAAAGTACATAATCCAGCACTTCGTGAAGGAAATTAAAGAGTAGTTTTTTTTCCAAATCGAGATATTGCTACGATTTTCAAATTTTTCAAGCGGAATAACTAAAGTTGCTACCATTTTTCGCAAGTTTGAACAGAACGCACGAAATGCAGCTCATACTACACCATTTTTCATTGATATTGAGAAAATTCCAAATAAAATTGAGAAAATTCCAAATGAAAATGAGAATTTCAATTTGAAATTTAGAAATTTCCAAATGAAAATGAGAATTTCAATTTGAAATTGAGACAATTCCAAATGAAAATAAGAATGTCAATTTGAAATTGAGAAAATTCCAAATGAAAATGAGAATTTCAATTTGAAATTGAGAAAATTCCAAATGAAATTGAGAAATTTTTATTGTAAAATGAGAAATTTCCAAATAAATTTTAGAAAGTTTAAAAAAATTAAGAAGTATTTACTAAAAATTGATATAATACATTTATTTTATATAAGTGTATAAAAGTCACTGTAATTATTTTGTTTCAAGCTTAGGACAAGTTGGCCCTTAAAATGACACACTTATGTATACAAAGTTTAATGTTTCATTCGAACAAACAACATGGAGTTTAAAGATAATTGTGTAATTTGTTTAATTAGCATGAAGCGTGGTGAAGTAAAACGACTTATTCCGTGTCGTCACTTATTACACGAAAAATGTTTTTAGCTCGAGATATATCTAATTGTCCTATATGTAGAAGTGAAGTAGACGGTAAGTATAATATGAATGTGATAAAGGTGACAATAAGGATGCATGTAAAAATAATGCGATTAATTTCTACATATTTATCTTCTTAGAGTCGGAACGCGTCTTACAAAAAAAATATAAAAGTTATTCCGATACGGATCGTAATCATATTATTGATGCAGCTAACAAAGGAATAGACTGGGTAAAATTGGCTTTATCTTTAAATATCTTCTACAAAACTGCCCATCGATGGGTTACCCAATCAAATGTATTACCTTTGCGAAGAGGTGGTAAAAAGCCTTGCTCTTTAAACGATGTAGAAGTAAAATATATTATTGATTGGGTGAAAGAAAGACCAGAATTAACTCTTCGTGAAATTGTGGAAAAAAATAATTCTGAATTTAATAAACAAGTGTCACTCACAACTGTGGGAAATACACTGCATGGAAAAATTTATTCTATAAAAGCTGTCCATGTACAACCCATATCAATGAATACTAATTAAATAAAGAAAAACGTGCAGCATATGTACGAAAAATTAATGATTATGTCAGAGCCGGAAAACAAGTGGTATGGATAGACGAGACCAAGTTTAACTTATTTTGTCGTAGGAAACATGGTTGGTCGCGTGTTGGACTCCGCACAGTGCAGTCAATACCTACATCCCGTGGGCCAAATATTCACTTAATTGGTGCAATTGGTACATCAGGCATTATTCAAATGGATAGCCGTATGGGTTCGTTTGGAGCTGACGACGCAAATGAATGGGTCAATAGGCTTCTGGATAGGTGGGAAGAGTTAGGAAATGTATTATCAGAACTGGTATTGGCAAGCGACAACGCTCCTTGTCATAGTCGTCTGGAACGAATTTTTGAAAACTCTCCAGCTACACTTTTACGATTGAGACCTTACTCACCAATGCTTAATCCCATTGAAATTATTTGGTCAAAAATAAAAAGTAAAGTAATGACAAAGATGTAGGAGAGCAGCGGGTTCTTTTTTTAGAAGAGGTATTCAATCTTTCAAAAACATGTATAACTACTGGAGATTGCAGTAGAGCTATACAACATACTACAACATTTTACGAATCTGCTCTGGATTTGGAAAATATGTCCGTTGGTCAATAATTCAACATAGGCTCTTAATACCTGTTTTTATTTTAATTTTCATGATACTTATGTTGTAAATAACTGTTAATTTAATAAAAAAGGATTTAATTTAATAATTAAATTTTCTCAGTTTAAAATTTTAATTTCTTAATTTCATTTGGAATTTTCTCAATTTAAAATAAAAATTTCTCAATTTCAAATGGAAATTCTCAATTTCAAATGGAAATTCTCATTTTCATTTGGAATTTTCTCAATTTCAAATTGACATTCTCATTTTCATTTTGAATTTTCTCAATTTCAAAATCAAATTCTCATTTTCATTTGGAATTTTCTCAATTTCAAATGAAAATGGTCTATTTCCCGGTTGGGAAAAAATTGTTGTTTCTAAACCTGAAACAAGAACATTTCGTTTATTCAAACTAATTTTTTTAATGGGATTTTGATTGCATTTGAGGTAACCTTTGTAATTAAAACCGAATTGATATGTTAAGAAAGGTAGATATGTTAAGTGAGATTTTTACATCAAATAATGAAACAAGTAATTTTTCACTGATATTACTTTATTTCGTGTTTGTATCAAAAGTTGCGAAAATTTGACCTAATATAACAAAAATTTTATAGAATAAATAAATTTTCAAAAGTTACAAAAATGTTAAAATTGTAACCAAACGGCAATACTGCTTTTAATGTATGTACAAAAAAAAAATATGTGCAAAGGGAGAGTAAAGAGCACAGCAAGACAACAAAGAAGAAGAAGAAGCAATTGATTTGTGTCAAAGTATTCAATAAACGCCAAAAGTTAAAAGTTGCTGAACTCTCATACTTTGTGTTGACGGAGACGTACTGATTGTGACAACACTCATAAGAAAACATGTATTTTAACTGAGTTGTCAGTTGAAAAAGTTGAAGTTTAACGTATGACGGATTCTATGTGCCCCGGCCTTTATACTCAAATGGAATGGGTATAGTAAATACTCGCACTTAAGAAATGCGGTGGCGATCACACCGCAACCGCATTCAAGATGAGTATACTTAGAGTATTAAAAACAGACACTCTTGCAGTTCTCTGGTATATATTAAAGAGCTGCACAAAATGTTTTGAAAGTTCTATGTTCTAGTGTACACTACTTCCAAACACAGAATTTAAGTGTAAATATAAATATCAAAACAAGCATAACAAAACATGGTTCTCACTAAAACAAAACAAGCACCATTCGAAAATTTTCTCTTTACAGCTTTGTTAGTGCTTGTGTTTTAAAACAGAGTAGAACATCAAAACAAAAGGCGACAAGGAAGTAAAAAAAACTGTAAATCATAGTAGAAACATCGAGTGCACTAGAACATATACAAAAATGCTCAGGATAATAAAGCAGTGTTGTAAAATAATGCGATTTAAGGCTGTTGAAAGAAAATACTTTTATACAAGCAAATTTTGTACGCATATGCTATTTATATATTTAAGCTATTTGAATTAGTTAAGTTTTTAAATAATAGTAACATTTTGAAATGCTCCTTTTATAATTCTGTGCTAATAAATAATAATAATAATGTTAACTCGGCTTAGCTCGAAATTAAATAAAATGCTATTTGAAGCGTAAACCAAATCAATTAACCAAAAAAAAAAAAACCATCGGTTTTTTGCGATTAAATTTAAGTGCTTTAAAATTTTAAAGTTAAAAACTAACATAGAAAAAATTTTTGGTCTCATTTTAAAAAGTTTTAAACAGAAATTTTAAAAATAATGTGCAAAAATGATATGTTTACACACAAATTTGTTTTTTTTATTACAGGCTGTTTTTTAATACGAAAATATTATACTTCTGATAAAAAATAAATTTTTAAAACATATATTCATAAAAAGATAAATACTCCCACGTATTATTAATTTTAAATCCTTGCTATCAATCGCTGAACTCTTTTTAAAAACTTTTGTATAGAACTTGTAAAAAAAAATTTATCTGGTATGATCGAATATATACAAATTTGTTGTATTTTTATTTTTGTTAAGTTTCATTACTATTCGTTTTTCTGAAAACCCCGAAATGTAAAAGACAATTTTACTATTATATTTTTAATATAAAACTATTGAATTTGTTTTGAAAAAGTAATTCAATTAACATTTTAAATAAAACAGATATTATAATGTTTTTTTTTTCTCCATTTTTAGGCGTTTTCAAATCTTAAAGTTGACGACACTCATATTGAGAAAAACGAAAATGATTGTAGTTTCTCTTTAGCCTAATTCTGCTACCAAAAACTTCAAGCATGTTTTGAATGTTCTACATCAGTTTTGATATTCTATTTCATTTTTGTTCTAGTTCAGTTTTGTTTTGCTTCAATGTTGTTCTAAAACACTTATGTTTTCTTATTCTATATTTTGATAGCAAAGCAAAACATTTGTGTTTGGAAGTATGTGTTTGAAAATGAGAGTGTTCTATACACACACTACTTGAAATTTACGTGATTGCTTATAAGACATTTTTCTTATGCTTGTGCAGCCCTTTAGTAAATATATATGCATATTCAAAACAACAACAAAACATGCAGCCTCCTTCGTCGGTACTTCTCCATAGCATATTCGCGGGCGAAGTAAAATAATTAATAAAATGGCTATATCTATCTCATTTCACCACCTTTCTTCTCTCGCATCTATCCCTTACGAACTAAGTAGGTATTATTGCCTGAAGTGCTACTTCTCTTTAAAAAAATATCATTTCATATCAATGTGGGCATCAATTCAATAAAAATTTTGCATTCTATAACATTCCTGTGAAGACGTCGACGGTTTATCAATTTTAATGAAATTTAGTTTACTTTATTCGTGCTTGATTCCTTCATGAATAAATATTTCATGATATTCTCATGAAATATTTAAATTTTAAAAGATTCCGAATTATAAATTTTCATATTGATTTTTATGAAATGAAAATGCGAATCCCTAAGTTTTTTGTTAAATTTTACTTGTGTTTGATACTTTTATGGTAAAATGTTTTTATAGGTAAAGAAAATTTTGATTTAACTGATGATGAAAACTCAAAAAAACATAAACTAGTGTTGGAAAGAAAACTTTTTAAGCAGAATTGCAATATTTTTAATTTGTCACATCGCATCGAACATATGTTTTGCCTGTTCCTGGCTGTGCTTCTGCAGTAAAGCAGTTTAATTGTTGCATGACCAGTTTCTTTAAGAAGGTTTGCGACAGCTTCTTCCAGGGGACTAAGTAAAAATTGTTTAAGCATTACGCTGCCAGTGGCTTTACACTCCGCTTTATTGGCAACCATATTTTTTTCACTTGGAATTTTTAATTTCGCCATACCTTAAAAGTAATTTTTGCAAACTTTTTTATAAATCTCTATTTGGTTCTTTATTTTCTTACCTTTTGCCATATGCTAATCTTATAGGCGGACTAAGAGTATTATGTTTTTTTTTTTAATTTCATCCCATTTTTCTTTAAAACTGCATGGAGCAGTTCCTCTGCGAAGAACCTGGAATAAGAGACGGATTCTTCTGCAATTCTTCCACCAATTTTTTAAATTGATTTGCATTTGTTACCTTCACTTCTTTACATTTTCAATGTTGCGTTTGGTTTAAATCACTTTCAGTCGTTATGCAAAAAGGCGTCGACAACAAACAGAGTCACGTCAATAAAATATCGTCGTCACATTTGCTATAGAATACAAAAAATCTTTTAGCTGTAATCGATAGGTGTCAGTAACGACAAGTAGAATAACAAATCGAATGCGTCGACACATATCAACGTTGATATGTGACGACGTGTACAACTAGAATAAGGGTGGATGTTTATTAAAAAGTGATATTCTTATTTTGCTAATGTATAAATCAAATAGACACTGCTTCAAAAACTTTTTGATTAAATTGGTCTTGTGTCGGTGTAGATAATAATCGATGTGGACAAGAAAACACATATTTCTTTAATTTTTGTCTGTCTGCCTTTCTGTCCGCCTGTCCTTATATGTTCGCATCACGTAAGAGCGACTGGATAAATTCGCAAAAATAGGACATTTCGTTGAGAAAATAGAGATACAAATGTTCAAGCTTTCAATTATACTGTTATAATGTTACTAAAACAGTTATCAGCATATTTAATTTTGAAATTGAACAATTTTTAACACTGTCTACATAACTCCCAAATAAATAGTTAAATACAAATTTTTCTAAATTTGAATTTTAAGAAAATTAGAAATGACATGCACACAAAGTCGTAAAGACTGTTAGTTTTATAAATGCATATAGACGAAATGACATACAAACATACATATGTATTTACTCACAATATACACAAGTTGAAATTGAAATATGAAATATGAAATTTGTACCAATTGCGGCAAAAGGCGCCAATAATGTTTCAGAAAACTTTGAAATAGTACGAAAATAAGAGTTAGTGACTTTGTAACTTTTATACCAATTTATTAACATTAGCCAAGGAGTAGTTGTTGTGTACGTGAGTTTGTGGCTGTTAAAACTAACTTTATACAAGATTGTTCATTTGTTTGTTCACCAAAGGAAAGCGAACTGCGAAGGTTATCCTTATCAGCCAATTTCATATATATATATATATATATATTTTCTAATTTTTAATATATTTTATGCGGCTAAACAAAAATAATTTTGTATTAATTTTTTTTTTCTGTGAGAGGCTATATTTGCAGCTACTTATTTTAAGTTTTTGACGAATTTTGTTTAAAATGTGAAAAGGGTTTTATTTGTCAATTTTTTTTTGTAAAACAAGAAATTGAAAAGTTTTTGAGAGTGATCTCCTTCGCGATCCTAAAAAAGTTATATATAACTATAAAACTTACTATCTTTACTTTCGTACTGTAGAAAAAAAGTCGCGTTTTTGCGCCTAACCCATAATTTTCTAGTACCCTATTTTCTAGACCCACTACTTAAGGCTGCTTCGACCTGTACTTAACGCTGAAGAGGATTCAAATGCGGAAGATCTATTCAAAGAATCTGATGAAGAAGGGCCATTATTATCTTACTGCAAAGGAGAAGTTGTTTTAAATAAAGTTATAATTTCATATAAAATTTACCGTTACAATCATAAATAAGTTATTATTATGAAAAAATTAATTGCTTTCAGATAAATAATATGCTATGAAGTAACAAATTACAAAAATATTTTTTAATAATATTCTTCCGAATGGGGGATTGATGGGGCATTGGAAAGCTTAGTAGTAAACATTTTAAGGAAATTGGCGTAAAAAATTTTTATAGAAACGTTTTTGGGGGCAGGATTGGAGGGATACCACCCCAGCCCATTTAAATTAATTTCTATATTTTGAAGGCGTATATGTATAATTACATTTTTTTTAATAATATTTTATTTCACCGCCCACAAAAAGGAGGCAACTTTTAGTTTTCAAACATTCTGTGACCTTAAAAGTTGTAATTGCGAAGCAAAATGACAAGAAAATTTAAAAAAATGCATTTTTTACAGATAGGATTAGTTCTTCTAAGGGGAACATTTTTCAAAAGCATATGGCAGCGTTTAACATATTTTCGCTTTGCGAACTGTACGGTAGAAACGGGCTTACCATTCTCCTTTGATGGACGGGGAAAAAATAAGCAAGCAACCTAATGGAACGTCAGACTTTTGTTTTGATATGAACGTTATACATTGAAATATTTTATGTCATTTGTTTAATTTGTTTTTAGGTTGTAACATTATTATTGAATTTTTTGAGCCGATTACCAATGACTCGCTCAAAACGATATGATCGAAAACAAAGAAAAATGGTTACCCTTGACCACCTGTTTTTAGTAAACCAATATATTCATCAAATGGGAGGTTTGGAAGCTACATTGTCTTTGTCGCAAATAGTAGAAAAAATCTCAAATATCGCAATTTGATTTTCGAGTAGTGGTATGTGAGTCAATAATGATTAAAACAAATTATCAAAATCCTGTGATAATGCTGACTTCTGAGCATAGAGTAGAAAAACAACCATACGATTGCGGCGCTGAATTTCGTATCACAGCGAAAAATAAAATAAAATGAAGTGCGGCGATGCAAATTTTATTGTCACTTTTTAATATTTGTTTATTAGTTTTTTATTATTTTTTATTTAAATAAGTATATTAAAAAATGTATACATTGTACATATGTAGGCAATAAATTGCAAATTTTTTAAAATTATTGTTGTTTTTCAATGACTTCTTTTTTCTTTCCAGGAACGGCACGATGGAATTTTAGTAAAAGCCAGTTGAAAAAAACGCAATGCGTCTTTGATTATAACCCCACTTTTTTGAGAAAGGAAAATCTGCTAGCACGAAGATGTTCCCTCTTCGAAATAAAGTAATAAACGGATCAATGACTTTTTACGTTTTTTTTTCTTCTTTTTTCCTAGTCATTCACAAAAAATATTAACAAATAGGAACACAATAACACTGTGACAACATGCTAATACAGAAAAAATTTAAAATTGAGAGCTTGAGAAAAAACCAACTGAATTTAAAATAAATTCTAAAGGCCGGGGCACATAGAATCCGACATACGTTCAACTTTTAGGTATTTAGCTGACAAGTCAATACATGTTTTCTTATGAGTGTTGTCACAATCAGTACTTCTCCGTCAACGCAAAGTACGAAAGTTGATCAACTTTTAATCTCCGTGAAGATAACAAACTAGAATAACAAACTAAACTTGTTTCACTCAAATTAAAGAGAGGAAAATTAAATATGGCTTCCTTAGTCTCTCAAATGCATTAAAATATGAGTGCTTTACATTAAATTGAGTGCTACCAAGTTTAAATCCATCAAAATGCACTTAGATTTTATAAATTATATAGCAACATCTACATAAAGTACACACTTAACAATGAATATCAGCTCTTCTTCTTTTATATTTTATGGGAGAAGATTTTAAATTTAACAAACTAACTTAACAAACCGGAAATGAAAAGTTTTATCAATTAAAAAGATTTAATAAATTATTCAAAATTTAAAGCAATAAATTAAATAAAAATCGATATTTTATGAAAAAAAAAACAAACCTTTTGTACAAAAAACTAAAAATACGTTACAACTGCAACTACTACTTGCGCTATCTCTCATAATACATGTGGGCTTATATCTCGAAAACTTAGAGTTGTTCCTGGATGGGACCAATTGTGGATGAAAGCCACATATATTGCCTATAATTTGGTATATATGTGTTATTCGTTGAGCATTTTAATTTTTGTATAAAAAAATTTTAGTCATATATTCATGAAATTGGAACAAATCTAGTTTACGGACGCAGCTTAAAAATTAAAAAAAAGTTACCTACCGGGTGTAAAATTTAATTTTAAGCTAAAAATGTTAAGTGACAAATTTGGGGCTGACGCTTGGTTTCCGAGTTATGGGCCTCTAAAGTTTGTATGGACAATATGGAATATATCGAGTATTTTGTGGTGAAATGGGGCAATATGGGTATCATTGAAAAGGTAATTTCAATATACAGTGGTTGTCAGCTTATTTGATGCAAGCAAATTTAAAAAATTTATTTCAGTGTAACTCAGAAAGTGCATTGAATATTCAAATAAAACAAATACACTTTATTAAGTCACTGTATATGCAAGTAGCAAATGCCTTTATTTTGTTTTTATATTCTCCTCTCTCTGTGCAAAAATAGCAAAAACAAAAAAAGTTCTTATTGAATCTATCAGCTTATTTGATGCAAACAAATTTTAACTGTAATAATACCGTTATTTTTGTAAATGCATAAATATGGAATTATTTCTGGTGTGACTTCGGTATTGAGTGCTGTGTATTAATTGTCATTTTTCATTTTTAAAAAAGATATTACCTAGTTTTAGAAAATGGGTCGTCGGACAACAATAGAAAAACGGGAGCTGGTTATCCATCACTTTAAAGCTGGAAAGACGCAGCGTAGCATAGCAGAAATATTAAATTTACCGTCCTCTACTGTCCAACATATAATAGAGCGTTATACAAAGGAAAACAGAATAGAAAATAAGGGTAGATCTGCTCCTAACAAAATTTTTTCTGCAAGTGATGAACGTTGGATAGTCAGAAAAATTAAGGAAAACCCAAATTTATCGGCACAAAAAATAGCGGATGAAGTGGCTAAAGGTATTTGCAAGGCCTGCAGTTCATCAACAATTCGGCGTATTTTACGTTCGCACGATTTTCATGGCCGAGTATCACTTAAAAAGCCATTTATCAGTCCCAAAAATAAAAGCTCACGATTGGCGTTTGCAAAGGCACACATTTCGAAGGGTCTAGATTTCTGGAATACCGTAATATATTCAGACGAGTCAAAATTTAATATCTTTGGCTCAAATGGAAAGTCCTATGTATGGCGAAAGCCAAATACTCAGCTTAATACAAAAAACCTTCGTGCGACAGTTAAACATGGTGGAGGAAGCGTCATGGTTTGGGCTTGCATGGCTGCATCAGGTGTTGGTAACCTGGTGTTTATTGAGGGCAATATGGATAAAACGATGTATTTAAACATTTTAAAAGAAAATCTGATTGAAAGTGCTTCCAAACTGGGTCTTAGAAGGAACTTTCGTTTTTATCAAGATAACGACCCAAAACATAAATCTAACGTTGTGCAGACATGGCTTATATGGAATTGTCCTCATGTGATGGAACCACCTGCACAGTCGCCAGATTTAAATGTAATCGAAAATTTATGGGCGTTATTAGAAAAGAATATAAGAAATCACCAGATTACTAGCAGAGAAACATTAAAACGTGCGTTACGTGAAGAATGGGACAAAATAACACCAGAAACAACACAAAAATTAGTTGAATCAATGCCAAGTCGTTTAAAAGCTGTACTGGAACAAAAGGGCTATCACACAAAATATTAATTAAAATTTTTAAAACAAAAATCAGGACAAAAGCATTTTGCATCAAATAAGCTGCTTTATTTGATTATGAAGTTTTTTTTTGTTGATATAATTTTTCTTTAAAATAATGTTAAGTATTAAATAAATGAATTTATAATTTTAATATTCGTTCAAATTTCTTTGAAATTGCATTTTGAATTTTTCAAATAGCATACTTAGTTTAAGAGTTATATTAATTTTAAAAACGTTATTTTGCTTGCATCAAATAAGCTGACATCTACTGTATATTCAATTTAAAAGGAATATGTTAAAAATAATAATAAAATTTTTTTTTATTTTCCGAGCAACTCTTAGTTTTGGAGCTACGGACCGTTAAAGCTTTTACGTATAATATGGCATACCTACATTAAAGAATTTATGGCAAAATGAGATGAAAAAGGCATCATACATATAGTAATAAAATATTTATTTTTCTTCGCTTACTAAAGACTTTTTACATAGCTGGCCTCCGGCCGGGCGCAAGGATTTTCTCCTCTATGGTGTGACCAACACCGGCTTCGCTTACTATCAGGTTTTTTGCGTGGCCGGCCTCCGGCCGGGCTCTAGGATTTTCTCCTCTATGTTATGTCCAACACCGGTTTCGCTTACTAAAGCTATTTTTTATCTTTTTTCATTTAGTACTGTCACCAAGCTTAATTTATTTAATATATTAGGTACTCCATGTTCATATGAAAGAGCTTTTTTTATTGTATTTTTTTACTATTTTCCTTTTAAATTGAATAGATATTGAAATTACCTTTTCAATGATACCCATATTGCCCCATTCCACCAAAAAATACTCGATATATTCCATATTGTCCATACAAACTTAGGAGGCCCATAACTCGGAAACCAAGCGTCAGCCCCAAATTTGTCACTTAACATTTTTTGCTTAAAATTAAATTTTACATCCGGTAGGTAACTTTTTTTTAATTTTTAAGCTGCGTCCGTAAACTAGATTTAAGCCATGAAATTAAATTTTAAGTCTGGCATGTCTATATCAAAGTTCTAAAAATGATGTGATGCCTAGTTAATTTTAAGGAATAATGGCGCCTTTTTATTTCTTCTGCAATTCTTCAACATAGATTACACATTCTTCAGAGCACGATTTTTGTTTAAAAGGAAAATGGTAAGTAGTATATATTTATATATATTCCAATTATTTTTCATTTTGGCTTAAATCTAGTTTATGGGCATTGCTCCAAAATAAAAAAGAGTCTATAGGGTGCAAAATGCAATTTTAAGCAAAAAATGTAAAGTGAAAAATATTATATATAATATGGCATTTATCGAGTAGTTGATGGTGGAATGGGACAATATGAGTATCATTGGAAAGTGAATATAAGAGCCTATTTATTAAAGCAGGGAAAATTAAAAAAATTAAATAATAAAAAAAATCTGAAGAGGAAAAACATTTTTTAAAAAAATGAATTAAGTTATTCGGAAACCTTTAGAAAGCGAAGCCGCTGTTGGTTATACCATAGAGGAGAAAAATCTTTCGTTTTTGAGTAAAGTTATATTTCTATGGGAAAAATAGTTTTGTTGGAGCCTAACCTGATTTTTATTTTATTTTTTTACTTTTTTCCTATTTAATTGAATAGGCCCTTAAATTCCCTTTCCAATGATACCCATATTGTCCCATTCTACCATCGAATACTCGATATATGCCTTATTAAATACAAAAGCTTCGGAGGTCCATAACTCCGAAACTAAGGGTTGCTGCCAATTTTTTCACTTTACATTTATTTATTTATTTAATTGTCTACGGAAATTATAATCCTTGCAGACATTTTAATTTAAATACAACATGAAATTAGCTTAAATTAAACATACATACAATAATAAAAAACTTTAAATAACATAATCAATTGGCTTAAATTAAACATGCATGTAGCAATAAAAAATGTAACAAATAAAAAAAAAAAACTGTACATAAATAAAAAATTAGCTGTTAAGATACATTAATATATTATTTCTTTGCTTCAAATTGCATTTTGCACCCAGTAGGCAACTTTTTTATTTTGGAGCGGTGCCCGTAAACTAGATTTATTCCTTCATTTTTTATTTTTTTAAAATTTAAAAAGGGGCAGCACGAGGAACAACAGTAAGCACCGGTGGCTTACCCTTATCCGCCATACATGTTCTATGCGCCACAGATGGTGCCCCAGCAACCTGTTGCTGTGCAGCACCCTACCCCATCGCTGCCTACGGTTGTACAACAACCGCCGCTGCCGACACAGGAGCAAATGCAATGGTAAGTATTCAAACACTGAAGTAAAAGGACATTTTCACATAAATTATTACATCTCATTTATTTTCAGAGCATATTTATTTCTTCAACTTTTTTTAAATAATTGACATAAATTATATTTTTTTGTTAACTTTTTTTAAAGAAGTTATTCAAGTTTATGTTATTCCTTGGTACTGCTGCAATGAAGCTGTACTGGAGAGAGTCTGAAATTATAGGTAATAAATATTCGAATTAGACTTTACAATTAAAAAATCGCATTTATAATTTACTTTTATATCTTTTTTTAGACTTTCCTGCCGTTTTAGTTAATTTTAAAAGTGGCTATTCAATCACTAAGTGCATTTTGCACTCAACTCACTGAAATTACTTTTATGATGTTCCAGGAATGGTTTCGCATGGAATTATGAGCTCGCCATTTAATGTTACTAAAAATATCAAAGGAAAATAAAGTTGGCAAAAACTTGGCCACAATTGTTTATATAATAATTATAAATTTCTCTAAAACTACAAAACAAAAAGGATAAATATAAAAAGTAATATTAAAAAGAATATTAAAGAAACAAGGAAATTAAAAAAAAAATAATTTTATTTAATTATTATATTTTTTAACTGTGATTTTTTTAATACAAAAGAAAATGGAAACATTAAATAAATATTGAATTTTTAACAAGTTTTTATTTTACTGCAGAGGGCTTTATTTGGTTTTTGTGTGGTAAACAAACCCTGTATTGCTAAGTCCGCTATAACAACAAGTATAAAAAGTTAAAGGGTGTTCTAATAGTAATTGTAATTTTGTGTATGTGACCAAACTTTTGAACCGTTATAGACAGAACGCTGAAACTTAAAAGGTATCTGTATTGCTACATCCGCTATATCAAGGAGTTTACAATTTGAATTTAGATATTAAACGGTGTCCCATAATTGATGAGGATTTACTTATATGAGCCTATCTTTTGAACCGTTATAGAAAAGCGCTTGTAAATTTGACTCAATAATACTATTTAAAACTATAAATTAAAGGGTGCACCAATAGTTCATTTAATTTAAAATTTGGATTTGGAAATAAACGGGAGTCCCAGTAGTTGATATAACTTGGTATATGTAGCCGGACTTTTGAACCATTATAGACAGACAGCTGCAATTTACAAGAGACATGTTTTGCTAAGTTCGCTATATTAAGAAGCTTATAAATTAAATTTAGAAATTAAAGAATGTTTTCAAAATTAATGTCATTTGTTCTATATTGCCGTTTTTTTTTAACCGTTGTATACAAACACCTTAATTTTAGACAGAATGTCTACTACTTTATTTGGTATAATAAGAAGTATAAAAATGTTATATTATAAATTAAATAGTTGATATAATCTTATGTATATGGGCAAACTATGGAACCGTTACAGACAGACGGTTAAAATTTACACAGAACCTGATTGCTTAATCTACTGCAATAGCAAGTATATAATTAGAATTTAGAAATTAAACGATGACCAAACTATTAAACAGTTGAAAAAGTATAAAGTTTGGAGATATAAATGTGTCCCAATAGTTAATGTAACCTAATTTATGTGGCCATACACTTGAGCTGTTTTGAAGTCGGTTTTTTTTCGCAAGCATTATTTTGGAACATTTTCTTATACGAGGGCTGCTCTATATATTTCTGGCCTAATAGTGAAAATGCGAATATTTATAATCAAAAATGGTTTTATTGTTTTTTTAAAGTATTCTCCAGCATGATTTATACACTTTTGCATGCGCTCAAATCAGTTGTCGAAGCAATTTTTCCACTCCGATTGAGACACCTCTAAAACATGGTTTTTGAACACTTCAACAGCTTCTTCTCTCATGCAGTATCGAATGTATGCTGGTGGAAGAAATGTCCAAGGATGTCTCTATCTCTCGGTATGTCGCATGTTGATCTTGCATTATGAGTTCACGCACGGCATCAATGTTCTCTGGCGCAACAGCCGTTTTTGGACGACCTTCACGGAATTCGTCTTTGAGCGAGCTTCGGCCACGATTAAATTCATTATACCAATTTTTCACAGTGCTATAGGATGTCGCTTCATCGCCATACAAGGATTTAAATTCATCAATGCACTCTTGTCGTGATAATCCACGTCGAAAGTTGTGAAAAATGATGGCACGAAAATGCTCACGAGTTAATTCCATTTTTTTCTATATTAATTTTTTCAAGTCACTGTAAACAACACAAATAATGGTCGTACGTCAAAACGTTTTGAGTACGATTATGCTTAAAAATGACAAACTTTCCAAGGGAGATGTCAGATTGCACTTGACAGCACTCAGTGTTGCCAGGCCAGAAATATATATAGCAGCCCTCGTAGTATAGTTCAACAACGATGAACGAAGAAAAAATTTATTTTCTAATTTTTTGTGCTGTATTTGAGACTAAAAAAAATATTAATATTAATGTTCCCAAAATTAATGTAATTTGTTCTATATGGCCGTATTTTCTGAACTGTTGTATACGAACGCCTTAATTTTAGACAAAAAATCCACTACTTTATTTTAAATAATAAAAATGTTTTATTATAAATTAAATATTTGATATAATCTGATGTATATGGACAAACTGTTGAACCGTTATAGGCAGACAGTTGAATTTTACACAGAACCTGATTGCTAAATCTACTACAACAGCAAGTATATAATTTAAATTTGAAAGTTAAAGAGTGACCCTATAGTTGCTGCAGTTTGATGTATATTGCCAAACTATTGAACAGTTGAAAAAGTGTACAGCTTGGAGATATAAGTGTGTCCCAATAGTTAATGTAACCTAATTTATGTGGCCATACTCTTTAACTGTTATAGCCAGACAAATATTTGCACACAAATATTTGTTTTATTTAACTTTGTTTTTTTTTTAATAAGAAAAATTAGAACAATTATTTTATGTGAAATTGTGAAAACATTTTAATAATAAGTAAGAGTGCTATATTTGGCTATGTCGAACCTTATATACCCTTCACCATATATGTAAATCTAGTTTAGTGATGTAACTCCAAGCAAAAAAGCAAATATTGGGGTGACAAAAACTGTATTTTTTAATATAAGGTCCGTCAGTTTATGTTTAACAACTTGTTTCTCTTCAAATAAAACTTGTAGATGACTTAAAATCTTGTCTTCTTAACTTTGTATATTACTAGGTTTTTCTCTTTTTTTATTTACTACAATGATTTAGTTTTACAATGTAAGAGTAATAAAATACATAAAATTTTGTTGGTAAAAATCAAAATTACAATAATTATATTAGCAAATAAGAAAAATAAGTTTCTAAAATATGTAAAAAATGATTTGGATGTTAATCATGTATAAATTTCGATGTATAAAATAAATTAATTTAATAAAATAAGAAATAACAGTAATTATAGTTTTTTAATTATGCAACAAAATAAAATTTAGTTGTCAAACGTGAAAAAATTTCAAGTTTCAAGTCATAGTGTGGTTCTAGGTTTTAGATTAATTAGATAGATTTAAAACTTTCAACGATTTCTAAAGTTATGCATGTAAAAGCATATTAATTCTGAACTGGAAATTTTTTTGCGTTGATTTTCCATTACAGTGTATAGTTCTTCCATTTATTGTAAAAAAATAGGCGTCAGGCTATATAAATCGCTGGAAAGATCCATTGTGTTATTAAATAATAGATAAATATGCAAACGGCAACCATATAAAGCGAACTCAATATTATAAGATATTAAATTTCTCCAAAATTTGCATGTCCGGTAGCTTTAGCATGTTGCGTGGCTTGTAGTTGACCAACAAGCATAACGTCGCATTGTAAACAGCGTAGTGAGAATTTATCGACATTGGTAAACTGGCGTGATGATTTGGCTTCTCTAGTCAGTTGTTCGGCCTGCTGATATACGCCCATTTCTTCCACAGGGAATATAGTTGCTGGCGCAAAACCCTTGAAGGGAAAAGGAATTTAGTTGCATTAAAAAAAAATAATTAGGTACTTGTTTTACTTACACCATCAGTTTCCATATACAATGGATCGTAGTGTATGCCGTCGAATAGCCGAAAAACTCTTAATCCGTAATTTTGATCTTCACCAAAGCGATTAATAATTGCATTTTGAATATCAACGACATCAATTTCAATACCATAATAGCTAGAAAGTATGGCTACTTCAATAGCTCCACCCCAAGAATCAGGTTTTTGTATCCATGCACAATACTCTGCATTGGATTTACCTAAGACTGCATCGTTATAATCTTAAGGATTAGCTGCGACCTCTTGGGCAATAATACGGCGCATCATTTCACTACCTTCATTATCCACTTTGCCGTTAAGCACAAAGCGCACACTTGTGAATAAGCAGGAATAATCACCAGGTACAACGGTATACGTTAAAGTTGCCACTAGAGCCCGAAGGCGGCAAATCCAAATCAGGTATTTTATTTGTATTACTACCCTCTGCTCTTGCAGCAGCTACAACTTCCATTAACTGTCGTTCTTCCTCTTCAGCCTGCAAACGTCTGGCTAACTCCCCACCATCTTCTAACGTGGCCTGAAGTTCTGCTACTTCAGATTCGGGCTTTTCCTCAACAATTAAAGTTTCACCGCTGGATATACCACATCTTTCTAAAGTACGTTGTTGACTGTTATGTGACAAATCTAATGGTCAGGGTGGAAAACCCATTAATATGAGTAATTGGGGTTCCTCAATTTGAGTTACTTGCGCTAAAAATTAAAGAATAATTTATTAGTTCTAGAATAACCTACCCTTATTTTTGCCCAATCGATTCAATTAACGTTAATAAACGTTTGAGCTGCCAGATGTTTTTTTATTTCTAGTACAAAAAAAGGTAGGCCAGACAACTTTTCTCATGCTAATGCTTTAATGTATTGAATTATTTTATTATTAATAATTTTACTGTTTTATTATTTAAAAAATTTTATAAGTTGTTGCTGTTAACGTTAAAAATTTATTTCAAATAAATTCAGTGCGGCATACATGCATTTTGTTTTCAAAAGTCACTGCATTTTGGGTGTTTAACTTTTAAATTTATTGTTTAGAATTTATTTTAAAGGGAACATATTTATAAATAGTCTGTGTGAATTCTGAATGTCTGCCTGCTACGGTTAAAAACCTTAAACCATAACCGACAACAGCGCTACAGCGCAAAAGCCATAAATCGACAAAAAGTTTTAGTTACACAAGGTAATGGTTTTTGAAGCTAGGTATAACATGCAGCTAGTTTTTAAATTACTAATGTAAATTCATTTCCTATTTTAATTAACTAAAAATCTATTTCCTGTATAAAATTTTTACATGTGAAGTTATTATTTTGCTTTAAATTTTCTTTTAGCAAAAAACCGAAATTTATATAAAAAATATATTAAAAAAAAGCATTTGCATAGTTTTCCACACAACCCAGGAGGTACCATGCGATGTGCGTTGCCAATTATTTTTTATGGCTGGCTTCCCCATTAGGCCTACATACCATTCATTTTGTACTTAAATTTATAGTTACATATATATTATATCACAGTTTTACAATAAAGTTTTTTTATAAAAGACTTCCGTCAACAAAGATCTTTGACAGAATGATTGAAAGCATCTAAAATTTATATAGATAGTATATTTTGTTCAATAATTTTACATGCTTTTGAACCAATTGAACGATGGTTTACTGTACAAGTTTGACAAAAATAGAAATTACAGTCTTCATATATAAATATATTACCATTAGTCATTTTTTTAAGATTACCACAATGGCAACAAAATCTTGATCTGTCACCCTGATGCTTAAGCAACAATATTCTCATTTCCTTTCGGAAATCTTTAGGATTCCATAAATTTACTAACGGTTTGTTTTGAATTATTTTTAATGCATACATTAAAACAAAAATTCCGCAATTTAAACCATCGGCTTGCATTTCCCTTTTAGTTATTTCTCTATATGTCCACGAATTTTTATTAGTTTCTAACTTGGCTATCAAGAGATCATAACACTAAAATCTTTTAAGGAATTAACATATATAAACTCAAAGGTACTTAACTTAAGTATACATAAAGTAAAATGGGCTAAACTCAAAATTGGAACAAATAACAATTCCGCTTGATTTTGAATAAAAATGCTTATTGTTTCAACATTTATTTCATTCGATTGGGTAGGCATGCAGAAGCATGCAGATGATCTACTGTCCTTTAGAATTGCTAAAAGGCAAGAATCTAGTACAAAGTTTGTTAACCTATTTCCATTTTTTAATGAATTCCAGTCTGAAGTTCCTAAATAATCCATAAAACCAACTTCGATTGGATTATTTATATTATTAATTTCAGTATATCTATATATATAAAAATGAATGTCTGTCTGTATGTTTGTGCTTTATAGGAGGCCAAACCCTTGGACCGATCTTCCTGAAATTTTCACAGCATGTTACTGTGACTCTGGAAGGAATAATAGGCTATATGAAGTTTTAATTGGACAACGGGGCGTGGCACCGCCCATATAACCCAAAAATTTAAATCGCCTTATTTTGGCCATTTTTTGACCTACGTCGACGATATTTGGTACATATGGTATTGGCATAATTAGGAATACGTACCAGGAGAAAAGTGGGTGGGACCCCGCCCCTTTTTAGAAAAATTAAAAATCGTAATATAGTCTTAACTACTGGACTAATCGTTATTAAATTTTCGCAATATAAAGTTGGGAGTGGACAAAGGTGCGTGGACAAGGGGGGTAGCGAAGCACACCGGGTTCATCTAGTAATAAATAAAATTTAAACAGATAAAATTTATCTTGTTTAATTATTTTATTCTCTATTTTTTTTAATTTTGAAATTGAAGAAATTTGGGCTTTAGTTGAGTGGACTGTAGATGAGATTTGCCAAATATTCTTAAAAAATGTACTTCCTCGAGAACTCAAGGAATTACATTAGAGTTTTGATAAATTAAATAATTAAATTAGTTATGTGTATGAGTAATGTATGAGTGTTTTTGTGTGTGTGAGCTCACCTTGTGTTTTGTGTTTGAGTGTGCCAATATAAATGTGAACGTATTTCAATAGAATTCAATTTCAATAGAAACTTTTATTCATTACAATTTTGATTAGACTTATATATAAAGGTTTTATTTAGCCAAATTTTCAATTTTAATTAGAAAAATTTATAAAGATAATTTAAATTTAAAGTTGCCAATTATATACTTATTTCACTTTACAATTTGTTAACAATTTAAGTTAAAAGGTTTAAGTATATAATTTTACAAAACTTTTACTGATATATGAGGTTCGCCTTTGCTGACGGTAAAAAGCTAATTGAATATTCATATCTTCATTTTAAGATTTGTAGCGATTAAATGAAGTAAATGTTGCTAGTGATTGTATCTTCGAATTTGTGCAATTCACAATAGTATTCGTTACAATTAATTTAATATTAGCTACTCGTTCATTTAATTCATTTATTACGTTAAATTCAAATGCACAAAAAAAGAAGTAACAAAAATGATTTATGGCATTTTTGGTATAAAATCATACGATTTTATACAGTCCGGGCCCCAGGCGCAGATTGTAGGTTTATAAGTTTTGTTGTGTGCACAGAACTTGTGCCAAAGACTTTATTGCTTCGGATATAATACGATGGTCCGGTACTGACTGATTAGTTGCAATGTTTCTGCTAGACGGTGGTTTTTGGTTACGTTTGATTTTGGTTGAAGATGTTGTAACGCGTCGACTGTTGTTCGTTGATTGTTCAGAGCTGTGACGCCTTGATTGTTTCTTGTTAAGCCGGCTTCGAATTCCCGGATGTAGTAGGGTATGATGATAGCTGCCGCATCTCCTGCAAGTATCCATCGAAGGGCATGCTCTGAGATCGTGGCTTTTCGCCAAACAGTTAACGCAGTAATTATGTTTTTTAACAACATGATTTCTGGCTTTTACGGTCATGTTTAGGAAACGTCTGCAAAACCGGATTGAGTGGAAGTAGTTGCACAACATACACTGATATAAGTCAGGATCGCGTTTGGTCGTACGACGATTGTGTGTTGAGTGTTTTGAGCTGTAAATAAATACAAAAATTAAAAAAGAGAAAGGAAAAAATATTTGATTAGTGAATAAGTTATTGGTGCAGCTTCTTTTTTTATTTTTTGTTTATTGTCAATTTAGAGCCTATTGAGAAGTTATGTCCCTGCGATAAATCTTCATTGATAAGTGGTAGGTAACAGAGTTTTACGATTGGTCTTTTAATAAGTCCGGCAGAAGTTCTTACATTCGCAATTCTTACATGGTCGTCTGTACCAGGGAGAGTGGTCTCTATTCTCCCCAGACGCCATTCGGATGGGGGAAGTAAGGCATCCATGACTACTACCAAATCACCAGCTTTTAAATCTCTGGAAGGATTTTTCCACTTGTAGCGTTTGTGAAGAGATTTTAAATAGTCTTCCTTCCATCGTATGGCCAACTTATGATGTATCGCTCTTAGCCTTTCCCACCGATTAATGAGTCCTATTTCCAAAACGTTTTGGTCGGGAAAACTCATAATTGGGGCGCCTCTTAAGAAATGTCCAGGCGTAAGAGCCTATAAGTCGGCGGGATCCTCTGACATTGCTGAAATGGGGCGTGAATTAAGAATCCCTTCAATTTGAGCCAAAATTGTGGAAAATTCTTCAAAATTAAATTTATACGATCCCGTTACGCGTTTTAAATGGTACTTTAAACTTTTAACGGCAGCCTCCCACAAACCTCCCATGTGCGGAGCATGTGGTGGGATAAATACCCATTCGAACCCGTGAGAGATATATTTTGCAGTTATGTCTGCTGAGGAAGATTTAATAAAGAAGTCAAATTCTCTTTTTAACTGTCGGCTAGCTCCAATAAAATTCCGACCATTATCAGAGTATAACCTGTAAGGTAGTCCCCGCCTACCTACGAAACGAGAAAATGCCGCTCGAAATGCTTTAGTGGACAAATCAGAACATGCTTCAAGATGTATGGCCTTTGTACTGAAGCATACGAAGACGCTTACGTAGCCTTTAATTGAAGGTGCATTTTTTAGAGAAGAGCTTTTAAGATTGAATGGACCAGCAAAGTCTATACCAGTTATCTGAAACGGAGTAGTGAAAGTGCATCTATCCGGAGGCAAGGGGGCCATGATTTGAGAACACGGCTTTTGTTTATATATGATACAAGTTTTGCAATATCTTATTATCTTTTTTACTCGAGTCTTTAATCGGGATATATAGAACTCTGTTTGCACCATTCGAATCATTTGATTGCACTCAGCGTGAGCTAGAATTGCATGCAAATGTTCCAAATAGAGTTGACACAATCTTGATTTTCCTGGCAGAATTATGGGATATCGTTCATTATACGTGAGTGGTGCATTTAAGAGGCGACCATTGACTCTTAGGAGACTATTTTTATCTAATATAGGGTTCAGTGTATTAAGAGAACTTTTAGGATATAATTTCAGAGAATTTGAGATGTGTTTAAATTTACGTAGAGTGTTATTAAGAGTAGCGCTTTCAGAGGGTGTTACTGTAGTGGTGAACGTATGCACGACACTGTTCTGCGTTGGGCCGCTTAATACCCATCCAAATATTGTGTTATAGGCCGATGCTTGACCACAAACATTTTTCTTAATTCCTTCAATATTTATTAAGTGTTCGGAATCATTTCCGAGAATCAGATCAATTTGAGAAGATTGACTAAAATGGGGATCTGCAAGATCGAGACTTGAGAGCTGAGTGAGTTTAGGAGGTTCAAACGAGACTGAAGGAATTTGTTTTGTGAGTTTTGGGAGTATAATAGTGGTAAGAGTGAACTTTAAATTAAAACGCTTGGCAAAAAGGGTGATATTGCATTCCTTATTAGCAGATTGTGTTTGGCCACCTATTCCAACTATTTCGACGTGAGATTTATGGTAAGGTAATTGTAATAGAGATCTAACTCTCTCTGATAAAAATGTTCTTTGCGAGCCTGGGTCAATTAATGCCCTAACTGTATACAATTCGCCTCTGTGTTCAATTTGTACTAAGGCCGTTCGAAGTAGAATAAAATCGTTATTCATAGAGAGATTTGCCTGAATTTGAGAATATCGGGAAGTTGACGGCTTGTCTTGTCCGCTTTCATTTCTAGGACTTTTCGGAGCTTCTTTTAAAATTTTTGCTTGTTCATTATTACGGACTGTTTTAGTTTTGGGCAGATGCAATAGAGAATGGTGATCAGATTTGCAAATAAAACAAGTCTTCGTGCTAGAACAATTTGCTTTTAAATGGCCTGACGAAAGACAATTATTACATATTTTGTTTTGAAAAACAAAGTCTATTCGTTGCTGTACTATGTATTTTCGAAATTTGCTGCATGTTCTTAAATGATGATTTTCCTTACAAAGTCTGCAGGTATACGAAAGTTTTTCTTGAGAGGAGTATGACTGTATTTTGGCCGGAGTCTTTGTGGGTAGTGTATGTTGACTTTTTGAATTCTTAATGGATGATATTCTTTCTAGTACTTCGTAACGGTTGATGAGAAATTCATCCATTTGTGCCCAAGTTGGCACTTCTCGTTGATTTTTAAACGATTGCTCCCAGAGAGATAGAGTATCATCGGGTAATTTAGTTGAAACTAGATATAAAAGAATGGGGTCCCAACCATCAATTCTTACGTCGAGAGCTTTGAGCGCAGTTAAGCAGTCGGTTACTGTCGAATGAATTTTTTGAATGCACTCACTATTTTCTAAGGAGGCAGCAGGGATGTTAAAGAGTGTTTTTAGCCTGTTATCTATCAACATTCGCTTGTTGTCAAACCGAGATTTGAGGGCATTCCATGCATGGTCGAAATTTTCATCACAGAGTGTGTATCTTTTAACAATGGCACCAGCGCTACCACTTGTTTTTATCCTCAAGTAAAATAGCTTTTGGGCCTTCGAGATTTCATTGTTTTCAATACACGCGGTGGTAAAAAGGTCACGAAAAGTTGGCCATTTTTCATAACTACCTGAGAAGGTCTCAATATCACAAGGTGGAAGTTTGATGAAAGATGTTCTGGTTTGTTGCGGAAGAATTTGTGGGAGAAAACCTGCCTGTGGTGTGATAATTTGAGGTTCGGTAGTTCTAGAGAGTTTAAGAAGGTCTAGAATCTGTGATTTGCATGTATAATATTGTTCCGAGCATGCATTAAAAGTCACTTTAGCCTTTTCCTTATATTCTTGGCTATTTTCAGAATTTGAGGAGACCATAAGAGTTTCGAATGATGTTTGCAATTTCTGCCATCTATTCCCTAGTTCTTCTAACTTTGTTTCTAACATGGAATCCGTTTGATCTTCGATATCAGATTCAGTAAAGTTTGAACAAAATGAAATTAAGCAATCGCAATTAAAAACAAACATATCGTGCTTAAATGAAGTTTCGTTTTCCGATGTATTTTTTGAAGACGATTGCATTTTGCCTTTATACTATCAATTGCAATGATTGGGTTAAAATAACGAGTTGTGGAGTTTGAGTTAGGTAAAAAAAATGGAAAAGTAGGAAAGAGTTAATAATAAGTATTTAGAGTAGGTGTCGCAGAAATTTAATACTTATTACCATAAATTTTCCTTTAAAATTAGAAGTGACTCCACTAATAAGAGATTAGGTTGCAAATTGATAATACTAGAATAAGGTTTTTTCAGTACAGGTACAATGCAACGGCAGAGTAATATGTGTTTCAGGAATTGATGAAAAACGAACAAAGCACGATTGTTTTTAAAGAAACCTTTTACGTTAGAATACGTTAAACACGCGGGAAATCTTATGCAAATATGGTCAGCATTTATCCTTATTTAAATACTTTAGTGCAATAATATTGACATGATTTTAAATGTTTGAGAGTAATATATAATATAAAAACTATATGTATATAAACTTAATAATTGAAGCAAGCAGCTTTAGTTTTAAAAAAATTTTAATTTTACCTTGAATTCGCTTTGATGCAATATGTAAATTAGTTTATGACGTTACGTTAATACGCTCGTAATTGTGAAATTTATTTTTTAATTTTATTTTGTTTTTACGTTGAGTTACGTTACCGTCGAGTAATCAACCCGCAAGTTTGTTTACTTGCATGTTTTAAAACTTTTATTTTGTTTTGTTACAGCTTTACGTTTTTTGTTTTATTCCTCTTATTTACTCATTTATAAAGTTTTTTTTTGTATTTTTAAATTTAAATAAAATGATAAGAGTAATAATGTATACTGTATAATCAATGATTTATACAAATTATTTTTAATAAGCAGAATAAAAATGTATGCTTTAAGTGATTGTGCTTTAATTTGATAGTAACTACGTTTACGATGTTAAGTTTATTACGTTTGTTAATAAGAAAAAGATCTACTTAAATTTTTTGTTTTACGTTGCATTACGTTTACGCTCACTAATTGACGTACAAGTTTGTTTATTTTCAAGTGTTAAGCTTCAGTTTTGTTTTGTTACAGTTTTTTTTTACGTTTTGATGCTTATGCTTGTTTCTTTAAATAACGATTTATATTGTTTTGTTTTTGTTCGCTTTTCATTCTCCAAAATAAAAAAGAAATTCACCACGTTTGTACATATCTTCTTTTGCTTTAGTTTTGCTGTTTTACTTTTGTAATTTTGTTCTTTGTTATTGTTCTATTTTGTTTGATATTTGTTTTTTGCTTCACTGTTTTCTAAAATTTTTTCACTGAAGAACTTTTGGTTTATATTTTATAGCAAGTATTAATATTTTATTTCGATATGAAGTACTATCTTTTTACTTTAACATTTGCTTTTACACTCTTGTTTTATTCTTGCTTAGTTTTCGTTACACTTGTTATAAATTTGCTTTGTTTTTTATTTTTACACTTGTTATAAATTTGCTTTGTTTTTGTTACACTTGTTATAAATTTGCTTTGTTTTTGTTACACTTGTTATAAATTTGCTTTGTTTTTGTTATACTTGTTACAAATTTGCTTTTTTGTTTCTGTTTTTTACTATTTGTTTTAGATATGCTTTATGTTACATGTACTTTTCATATTGCTTTCTTTGTTATGTGTTCAACGTATATTTTGGTACTTTTTATAATTTTTTATATGTACTTTATGTACCGTTTTTATGTACATTCCAAAAAAAAGAAACGTATGAAAGAGACAAAAATATATGAAAAACTGAGAAACAAAATTATACACAAGTTAGGAACTTAAGGTTTTAAAATTTTGTAACGGATTTTTTTTTAGTGTAGTATGTAGAACTTGCTAGAGTAATTCCCGTTGCACTTTTTTATGTATAATAACTTTTTACATACCTATAATTTGATTTTTTTTTTAGCGGAACTTTATTCTGTTATGTATAATAGGTTTTTACATTTAATTTGATTTTATAACGGGAGTTTGTTTTCGTTCTTTATTTGTTTGTTTGATGAATTTATGTACATTTTTCGCGCACATATATTTTGCCGTTTTAACGGTTTTTTTTTTGCAAACAATTGCACCCGTAAAGTATTAAAGTAATATAAATTAATTTTGCCGTTTTAACGGAGTTTTTGATTGGCCACAATTTGCACTAGTATTAATTATTTTATTGTTTTTGCGTTTTAACTGAAATATTTTTTACACAGTTTGCATTGATGTTAGTTATTTTTACTGTTAGACGGATTTTTTCTATATTTGTGCACTTGATCACTATTTGTTACATTTCTGTATGTTTAGTATTTTTATTTAAGGTTTTGAATTTCTTATTTATTTGTCTATTTTTATTATTTTTTAACACTTTTAGTATCTTTTTGTTGTTTTTTGTATATTGTTGTTAATAATTTGTCACTTGTTTTTGTTTAAAAGAAATTTTTTATTTTAACACCACCGAGTATATCAACATTGTCGCGACGCGCTTGTTACTGATCTTAAGGTTATTAATATGCTGCTGTTGCTGATATACATATGTGTGTATGTACATACAATATTAAAAGTGGTAGTTTTGCTTATTTCTTACCTCATTTTTGAGTGTTGTCTACTGGGTGTGTTTATTGTCTTACTTCTTAGGGAGCGATTTTCTTTTACGGTTCGAAATGACCATGAAGAAATTTGGGCTTTAGTTGAGTGGACTGTAGATGAGATTTGCCAAATATTCTTAAAAAATGTACTTCCTCGAGAACTCAAGGAATTACATTAGAGTTTTGATAAATTAAATAATTAAATTAGTTATGTGTATGAGTAATGTATGAGTGTTTTTGTGTGTGTGAGCTCACCTTGTGTTTTGTGTTTGAGTGTGCCAATATAAATGTGAACGTATTTCAATAGAATTCAATTTCAATAGAAACTTTTATTCATTACAATTTTGATTAGACTTATATATAAAGGTTTTATTTAGCCAAATTTTCAATTTTAATTAGAAAAATTTATAAAGATAATTTAAATTTAAAGTTGCCAATTATATACTTATTTCACTTTACAATTTGTTAACAATTTAAGTTAAAAGGTTTAAGTATATAATTTTACAAAACTTTTACTGATATATGAGGTTCGCCTTTGCTGACGGTAAAAAGCTAATTGAATATTCATATCTTCATTTTAAGATTTGTAGCGATTAAATGAAGTAAATGTTGCTAGTGATTGTATCTTCGAATTTGTGCAATTCACAATAGTATTCGTTACAATTAATTTAATATTAGCTACTCGTTCATTTAATTCATTTATTACGTTAAATTCAAATGCACAAAAAAAGAAGTAACAAAAATGATTTATGGCATTTTTGGTATAAAATCATACGATTTTATACAGAAATTTTTTTGCTTGCTTTTGAAGCAAACATCACTTTAGGTCGAACTACCTTTTGCTTTTTAAAGTCTATTTTTCCATTCTTCGACAGGTTCAATATTTGAGCTATTTTGTGAATAACTGTGGTCCTTTTCTACTACATCAACAACATCAACTTATTTGCTGATAGGTGTTGAAGTAACATAGCAGTGTTATTTTTTTAATCTTGTACTAGTAACTTCTTCATTTAAGTTATTTAAACTAGAAGTAAGTATATCCTCAATTTTCTCGGATATTGACCCAAACATTTTATATTTGTACCGCAATTCCTTCAGTGAACTAAGGTAGTCCATTCTCATAACTTTCACAAATACATCAGCTCGTACTGATTTTTGAGGTAATATAATATGCTTTTGTAAATAGAAAGCGAATTCAACAGGCGCGTTACTTACATGCTCCCCAGATGAATCAACATGAATACCCATAATATTAGTCCAGAGAACAATAAAAGGGCAATATTTGTTTAGTATAAACAAACATATTTCATCATTTCGATATGGATTTAAATCATGTCCCTTATTTTTTTGTTTAATATCATTTTCAATTTCATTAGAAATTGAAAGGAACATTTTTCGAAATGGGCTGTTAAATGCAATTGATTCCAAGAAAAGATTTTGATCGTTATCTGGAAGATTGTATTCTTTCCCTTTACTTTCCTTATCAACTTCATTAAGCATTGACGTAATATTTCAAAACTTCTTTCAAATTTTGGTGACTTAAATGGCGCAAGCAATACTATAAACATATGCTTAAACCACTGTTGGGCTTCTTCCATAGTGGTTAAACTAAAAGCAGCTATTAAGGCATATTTTAATAGAGGCCTTAAAATATGTCTTCTGCCCAATTTCGCATCTAAGTCCTTGCAAATAATGTGAATGTAATGACATTTATACCACTGCACTATAACAAATTCAGGTTTAGAATTCGGGTCTACTTTAAAATGGTTTAAAAATGTTGCACAAGCATTGAGGTATTCTAACAAAGTTTGATTATTAAAACTTTTAAGAACGGCTCCATATAATGCTGCACTAACATCTGTACACACCCTTTTACAAAAAGACCACCTTAATTGATATTTAATTTTATTTTCTTTTAAATAAAACTTTAAGCAATCCAGAAAAGAACAGAACTGAACAGAACAAATCGCGTGTGTGTCGCAATAGAATTGCTTCAGCAATTGGAACAATTTTTTTAGTTTACAATTTCGTAAAACTAATTTATAGATTAAAATTCTTTTTTTCAGCACATTCTAGATGTTTAACACTTTCATCAGAAGCATCTAAATGTAGGGTGAATTTAGAGTCTTAAAGAATCTCTTTATTACTTGAGATTGTCTCAAATGTAATTTTTTCCCATGTATAAACAGCAAAGGGTGAAGGAACTAAATGTGTATAATTTTTATAAGGTCCTATTTTCATTAAAATAAGAGAGAAATTGTTTCTGAGTGATAATAATAATCATAATTTCCCTCAGTTTCACATTTTCTTAATGCTTCCAAACTACATATATCCTGTAAATTGCCTTTTTTTTAGCAATTTCATCAGCCGCATTCAAAATTTGTTGTTTTCTAAACAAATATGCATTATTATTTTTAAGTTTGCTTTTAAAAACAGAGCGTTTCACGCCTCTTAATCGACCAACATGCATTTCGTCCTTTGCATGTTGGATTTCTTTTGTTCTATAAACAGATACATCTCCATTAGGATTTATCTCAAAGCGAAAAGTTAAACCTGCAGTATGCATATATAAATGTATTTTCTTTAACAGACTTAACGCAATAAAAACATAAGATGCAAACATTATTATGTTTTAAATACTCTTCTCTAACTATGTCTTCGAGAAGTTTCTTTTTAGTAATTTTAATGTCATTAAAATCTTTTACGATACTTAAATTTATTGAAAAGGAACAGTCAAAAATTTTCCTTTGAAATATTCTTTTTGGCCTCAAAGACTTAGCCCCTTCCCGCAACACAATTCTATTGCACTTTTCATCGGGATTAGCTTCTTTTCTGTATTTTATAAACTTCGAAACATTTAAGATATCGTCACTTATTTCAAAAGGACCCAATGTATGATTGCGGTTATCGTTCTCTAATTTTAACTCTTTTCTAGAATGCTCTAGAATATTGTAAAATTGTGGTTTGCAATTCTCATTGCTTTCAATAATTTCTTGATTACTACATAACGACATTTTATCAATAACTTTAACTAAGCTATCTTTTATTATTTTTAAATCAGATTTCGACTCTTCAAAGGATTTTATATGTTCGTAAACATCTTTACGAAATTTTTGTGGAGAATCAATTATAACTGTTTGACTGTATGTATTTGTGTTCAATTGCAATTCTCAGGAGAACATTCATTAAAACTACATTCTTTTTCAATTGGACTTGATATTGGTGCTCAATCTACGTATGTTTTATTTTCACTAGCTAAATTATTATCTGTGCTATTCAATAACGCAGATATATAATCCTTTTCTATTGAAAATGAATTTTCTTTAAGGCAGTTTACATTACAACTTTTGTTTGGAATATTGTCAAATTTCGACATTTCATTTTCAGAATCATAATGAATATCACAAATAATACTATCGGCATTTTTTGGCGTGCCTAAGCCAGATTTTACTACTTCGCAATTTTTCAACAAAAATTTTGCCATACTACAGATTCTTCTTCTATTGCGCAAATTATTTTGTATATTATAACATTCTCTTCTTTTCAAAGAATTTATAATAATTTTAAATAATTCACAATTTTTTGAAGAAATGCACTGCAACTCTTTCAAAAAAGAGCATTTTATCAGTATGGACTTTAAATCAGTTGAATTAAAATTCGACTTAGGCTTTACTTCCATTATGCTTTCCTTGCTCTGTATAAAGAAAAAAGAAGTTTTTAAGTTTTTTTGTAAGATATAAAAACGCTTTTTATATTCTTTATTTTGTATAATATAAACATACAATTGATTAGTTTAATATGTCACCATTTTAGTTAGTTAATAAAACTAACGTTAAAAGAGAACTCACCGTCCAAAAAATGCAAGTCTTCCTCCTTTTTGTATGATCCATAAAATGTTAATAAAAAAAGCGGGTTAGCGAAAAAACAGCACAAAATAAAAAATAAAGTTAAAAAACCGTCTACATTTTTTACAAAAAAAAAAAAAAAAAAAAATATTAAACAAAAAAAGTTCCAAAAATTGTTTCTGATTTTTTAATTTTTTATTAAATGAATATTATTTTTAGCAAAATCTAAAAAAAGCACTTTGACGATTTTTAACACTGCATTAGGCGAACTAAACGAAAAAGTTTCTGATTAGGAACTTTTTTTTCAATTTTAACATACAACTTTAAAAATATTATTTCACATAAAATTACCTTCGCTGATGTCCTTTATCGTCGTCTTTGTCCTTATGCAGTGATGGTCCTACTCTGTAAAACAATATAAAAATATATTAATATTTAAAATTATATGTAATGTATTTTAAAAATGGCTTTTATTTGGGTGTTTTTTTTTTAACTTGACATAAAATAATGCCAAGTTGATACATGTACTAAAATCAGAGCCATACTTTGTTTTGTAATTTTTTTCTGGCAACTATAGTAATCTAAATAAAAAAGTTATTGTCTGGCAGCCTACATTAAGAAAATGAGTTAGCACTCATTTTGCTTCTCATTTTAAAGAGAGAGAAAGAGATCAATTCTGTCTTCATATTGAGTCAAAATTTTAGTTTGTTACATTTAGTTTGTTATCTTCTCGCCCGCCAACTTTTAACGGTGGTTGAATACTTTGACAGCTATCAATTGCTTCTTCTTCTTTGCTGTCTTTTAACTCTTGCTGTGTTTCAAATGTGCATGAAAAGCAATATTGCCGTTTGATGCTATAAACACAATCAAAGGCTACCGACCATCGACTACCGACTACAAAAGTAGCTGGCTACAAAAATAGCCAAGTTGCCAGCTACTTAATTTTTTTAACGACCATCGACCACTAACTACAAAAAAAAAACATCTGTTTTGACATATGTATTTAAGTTAACCAAAACAAAACAAACTTGATTTTTTTAAGTGAATTTGTGTAAAAAAAATTTAAATGTCTCAAGAAACTTTAATTAACTTTATAAATACTATTGGTAAAATAGTGGAAACAAAGACTTCAGTGTATGAAGTGTCCACGTCCATATTTGCATGTAAATTGAACTAAACATTTACATTAAACAATATAATAAATGTATGTAAACAGTAAAAATTACTATTATATACTTATCAATTTCAATAAAAAACCCAAAAAATAAATATAAATGAAACAAATTAGAAATTTATGAAAAAAGAACTAAATGGAAAATTTCACAAACAAAAAGTAAATGAAAAATGTATTTTTTTTTTTTTTTTTGAAATCTTAATTTAATAATGGCAGGGGTATATAACTACAGCGCCAGGGTATCCCACAAGTATTTTGATATTACTAGTCTCTCCAGGAACTGCACATCAACCTATACCTTCGTATAGGAAGTGGAAAATCCTGTTGAATAAAAACTGTGCGCGTTGCGACTTCAATTATAACTTCACTTTTTTTTTTTTAAATCTTCTCGTGCGCAGCTGTTCCCCCTTCGAGATAAAGTAATAAACTGATGAAAAATGTAAACAAATTAACAGATGATTATTATTTTTCAATGGTGCCACTATAAAAGTTTTTCGCGTTTTTAATAGCGATATTTAATGTATTGCGTTTTTAAAAACACCATTTCATGCATTTATTGTATTGGCACCACAAATCTGTTTTTTGTAGCCAAGAAAAATAGAAATTATCCTAAGTTGGCTACGGGCTACAAAAGTAGCCGTGAAGTCGGTAGTCATGTAGCTGCTAAATATTTAATCTCATAAGCACGCATGTATTCTATTTTTGACATCTTGTAGTCGATGGTCGGTGGACATGATTATGTTTATAGCATGATGATATTTTTTACACTTTTTGTTATATTGTAAAATTTTATTATATTAGGCCAAATTTTCGTAACTTTTGTTACCAACAAGAAATCAAATAATATCACTGAAAGAGAACTTGTTTTATTATTTGAGGGAACAATCTCTCTTAACATATCAATTCGATTTCAATAACAAAGGTTAGCTGTAATTGCAATCAAACTCACTTATAAAAAAATAGTTTGAAATCAACAAAAAATTACTTTGATAATGTTTTACTCTGTTCAATTCGTGAGAAATCTCGAAATGTTACCTGCTTCATGTTGAGAAACAGCAAAGTGTTTCTGGACACAATTTTTCCCAACTGCGAAATAGTATGAGCTGCATTTCGTGCATTCTTTTTAAACTTTCAAAAATTGTTTGCAACATTGTTTATTCCGCTTAAAAACTTTGGCAACAGTACCAATACCTCGATTAGGAAGAAAGTTGTCTTTTAATTTCCTCCAGGAAGTGCCGGATTATATTACAGAAAAATTGTCAGTAATTTTATTTTGACGTTTTAAGCAAATAATGCTTAAATTGTCATTAATAACGGTTTTTTTTTAATTTAATTAGTGTAGTAAATTCTATCGAAGCTCAATCTTTCAAAGAAAAAGGTAAGACGGATTTATTAATTTTTCTTTCTAAAAACGTTCAGAAATTAAATTAAAAAGAACCAAAAAGCCGAAAATAAAGTCAAATTTTATTCATATTAATTTTTAATATATTATTTTATAAAGATCTTCTGTCGCAAGAAGGTGAAAGTAACATTTCGTATTTGCAATTACTGATCTAGAATCACCATCAATTTATTTTGTAGATTTAGAAGCAGCATTCATATGTTGGCCATTTTACAGTCAACACACTTGCACTGTCTGCCGTTCTTGTTGTTGTTTTTTTTTATTCGGAAAAATTTAATTTAAATGTAAAAAATGTAAATTTTAAATTCCTGCAAGGAACATGTCCTATTTAATATCAATTTTTTCTATAAATTATTGTTAAAGTACTTAACACTTCAAAATATTCGTAAATCCCTTCGCTCTTATCAAAAGCCTAAAGGAATCCATGATGATATTTTTATAAATATTAAAGCCTGGTGGGAAAAGCTTAGGTTATACATACATACACATATCATACAAATATCCTGCATATATACATACATACATATACTCATTCATACATACGTAGATGAATGACAGAAAAATAACTTTTATCAGTCAGTCAATATTTCTTTTCAATTTTGTATCAACATTTATTTATTCTCTTCACGTGTCTCATAAATTTATGGCATAAAATAAAAGGGTCGATGCTGTGTTTCTTTTTGTTTCCATATTGGTAGGATATAAAAAAATGAGAATTTTAAAAAAAAAAGATTATCGTTGTCGCCAATAAAAAAATAAGATTAATCCGCAAATGATCTCCATCAAATATTCCATAAAGGTTTTATATTTCAAAATTTATAATCTAGTCGTTTATTTATTTGAGCTTTAGAGTAATAATTGTTTTTTCGTGTTCTAATAAGCTTTTAACATTTGAATACATCTATGAGGAATGCGTAGAAGACGCTGAAAGTGAAAAAAAAAATTTTTTACATTTGCAACATCTGTCATTTTTCATCTTTGACAAAAATTTTGATTCGCGTATCCAAAGAAATTACGCAGTTAAACAAATGGAACTAGAAAAGTCTACAACAATTGGGTTAATTATCGCTTTTGACAAAAATAGTAACTATTATTGGTTTATGCTGAATAAGCTGAAGTTATGATGGAGGATGAAGAAATTGTTATGCTGTATATTGCGAATCCTCCTTTGAACATTTTTGTGTACAATACATTTGTTTATTTATATGAATTAATTTAAAAAAATTAATATACGTAACTTTAGAATCGTACGCTTTTGAACACTTAAAGGCCATGTTTCGTCTCATAAGAAAGGGCCACAACAGCTTAATAAACGAAAGTTGGAAAATTTACCTTACTGAATCCGGTTCGAAACCGGATCCATAACCATTTATCTATTAAATAAATACATTTTGACAGTTTTTCAAATCATTTATATACACCTATTAAAACTAGAAATAAAACAAGGTTTGCTATTTTCGGCATGCCGAATCTTATTTACCCTTCATCATTATGTATATCTAATATAGTGAAGTAACTCCAATCAAAAAACAATAAAACAAATATTTTGGTGACAGAGAATTAAAAAATAAAAAAATAAAAATTTGGTAGTGCATTTATATAATTTTACATCAAAATGATATCGGCTCTTAACGAGTTAAGCATTTAAAAAAAAATTTAGTATTTTCTTAAAAATCCTTTCAAAATGATATCCATATTGATATTTTGAAAAGTTTGCAACTTTCAAAAGCCCATAACTCGGAAAATATGGACGAGTGCCAATGTTTTCACTTTTAATTCTTTACCGCCCCATATATATATATTTTTTTTGATTGGAGTTACTTTATTGCTCAAAATGACATGAAAAAATTAGAGATAGGCGTGGTGTTCTGCCTGCTACCTCGAAGGGCATGGACCGATCATGCTGATTTCCAATAGCACCTTTTTCGACGCTATCTATGTCTGATCAATTGTAGATTTGAAGATCAAATATATATTAAGCTCTAAAAGATAACGTATATGCTCAGAAATCTTTTTTTTAGGTTTTAAGTAACGATATCAACAAAGTTAAACATTTTTAAAACTAGAGCAAAAATAAGAATTTGACAACTGTTTAATTTTTTTATACACCCAACTTGTGCTACTTTAAAACAATACGGCATTATATCCGTCAGCAACAAAAGCTATAGATTCATACAATGTGATTGAGCAAGCTGTTTAGAAACTATAATATAATTTCCATTTTTTACGAAGTTTCGCACTGCTCAGCGTTCGGCGAGATATTTTTGAAGCATGTTTTATATAGAAAATAGCCACAGCCACCACATGGCCGTAATCGTATTTAAAATTATATTTTTAAGAAAGACAGTTTGATTGATTTTAATATATTTTTCTTTGTTGTGTTATGAACCTTTAAAGACGCCTTTTTGAATTTAGATGTTACTGGCTTTTTGCATTTATTTAATTCTTTCGTAATGAACGTAATGAACTTAACGTCTGAAGTTTAATTATTATTGATTTTTTCATTTGTTTTCCATTTTATTAAGTCTTAATAATAAATGTTAAATATTGAATTATGTTTTAATCCAAAAATAAATGAATTATTAAAATTTTTTTTAAATTTTGTACGTTTACGATTGAAGGTTAGAATACCTTTTCTATGATCCTAAAGATTTTAATTTTCTTTTTTGTGTTTAACCCTTCGACTGCTGTGGAGGAAATAGACAAGAAAAAATGTCTAAGAGGCTTAAATTGTTGTTTTTGTTAAATGCCAGTCAAAAATAAAATATATTGAAAATGGCAACCTCAAATGAAAACATTAAATTTCAGTAACTAACTAAAAAGGATTTTTGGTTGGTATAATTTTTAATTTTTAATAAATTATTTGCATACGTCTATGAGAAATGCGTCGAAGAATTTAAAAATGAAAACACAGTTGTTTACATTTGAAACGTCTTTCGTCTTTGACAAAAATTTTGTTACGCGTATACCAAGAATTTAAGCAATTTAATAAAATGTTAATTACTGTTACTGAAGACCAAGAGTAGTTATTATTGCATAATTCAGAATTAGCTGAAGTTAAGCTGGATGGCGAAAAACTTGTCATGATGAATATTGCGAATCCTCCTTTGAACATTTGTATGTGCAATATATTTGAATAATTTATATAAACTTTTTTAATAAATTGATATGCATGACATTAGAATCGTTACACGTTCGGTCACTTAAGGGCCAGGTTTCGTCGCATAGGGAAGGGATTAGATAATCACCCTAAATTCAACAGCAGAATTATTACATAACTTTTAAACTGACACAACAGCTTTAAAAATGAAAGTTGGAAAATTTACCATGCTGAACCCCGTCCGCAACCAGATGAATGTAACACATCCGCGGATTTCTTAGAACTAGCGAAAAACATTTGAAAAGCAAAATACCTTACTGAAAACCCATTTTTTTTAATTCAATACCATTTATCTTTTAAATGATTGCACTTTGACAGTCTTTCAATTCATTTGCATACATCTATCCAAACTTGTTACTAAAGCTAGGAAACTAAAATATATATTTTATTTGAGATCACAGCATTAGCATTCATTAAAAACCACAGTTGTAAAAAATTCTAGTGCTGACACTAAAATTATCGAAAGATGTTGCATCGAATAAAACGAGTTAGGAATATTTTGCAAATATGCTGATTTGTAGCCGTGTGTATTTTTTTATGGGGAAGATGTTACTTCTTGGCAGATTGATGAAGGGTGTAAGAAAGTGCAAAAAGGCTATAAAATTTACGATGCCTACCATTTTTATACCCTTCACCACAAAAGTGAAAAAGTCAAAGTCTGTCATTCCGTGTGTAATTTTTAACAATTTCTATTTCCGACCCCAATATTTGCTTTTTTGTAAGGAGTATATTTAACTAGATTTACATATATGGTGAAGGGTATATAAGATTCGCATAGCCGAATATATCACTCTTACTTGTGATTTTTTAGTTTGATTTGCTGATTCATAATGAAAGAAGTTCCATATAGTTACCTAAAAGAAGAGTAAAGAAAACCTTAATAATTGGCGTGTTATGAAATGTTATTATTTAATAAATAAACGCAATATAAAACAAGTAAGAGTACAGTAAAAGTAACACTAAAACTGACGAACAGACCGAGAGATTGACAGGCGGACAGATGGGCATCGATTAGTTAGATACACCCTTTCTCCACTTTTTGTGGAGAATGGTATAGATAAAAAAAACCTTTTCCTCTCCTTAAATTAAAATATCGTTATTTGGGCAATTGTGGTAATTTGCATTTTAATGTAGAACAGCAAAAGGAAAATTTAAGAAGCAAACGAAAAATCCAAACAATACATAAAAAACAAAATTTTCAACGTTGGGAAATTATAAATCTTTGTCAGCAGTATAAGATGCACAACAAATTGTATTTTTCGCACTTACATTATTTTCTTGTTATATCTAAATTGAGAAACATTTAAATAAAAAGCTATATAAGACATCTAATTTTTGTGGACAATTTTATTCAAAAGTTCAGTTATAAAGAATAACAGGAATTAGTCAAGGAAATTCGTTGCAGAATATAAGTAATTGAGTTGGCAGGATTATGCTACTGAAATTTATTCCAAAGCAGCGAAATTTAGTGCCACATTATTTGCACTTAAGAAAAGTCAAACGCCAACATCACTACGTTAAGACTGCAAGTAGATTTTTGTGCCAAAATTTTTTAACAATAATAAAGGACACAACAATAAATAAAATGGGCAATTTTTCCTATAGCTTAAAGTGTTTTGTATTATAGCTGAAGTTAAGATAAACTGTCAGGAGAAAGCTGTACAGTCGTTAACTATACGTTTGAAAAAAATAAATCAACGAAGAACATTGAAAGGGTGCTACTGTACTCGAAGTTTTTATTTACAACAGTTGCAAGGACGACACAAAAATAGCAGTTTAAAATGTAATTCACTTTTTGCTTATCACACTTGAGGAAAAAATATACTTTTTTAACCGACTTCAAAAAATGAACAGGGTTATCAATTCAACTGAATGTTGCTTTTTTATATTTGTGCTTCCATAAGTCGATCATTTCTGGATCGATTTTCAAAATTTCTTTTTTATTTGAAAGGTCAGATTGGTCCCGTTTTAAAAACTGTTCATAATGCTAAAAACTAAAGGGTGTCCCCATACAGCATACATGTTTTTTATGAAACTGCGTATCACTAAGCTCCGAAGGGCAAAAATTAGTACAAAAATAAATCTTAAAATTAAAGGGTGTCTTAATAGGTGACTTAAATTGACCTATATGGGCCTATTTTTTGAACCGTTATAGACAAACGCTTGAAAATTGGACAGAATGTCGATTGCTATGACCGTTATAGTAACAAGTATTTATATTAAAAATAAGAAATTAAAGGATGCCCCAATAGTTCATTTAGATCGATGTATTTGGTAATACTTTTAAGCAGTTATAGACAGACGATAGAAATTCCAAGTAACATGTATTGCTAACTTCGCTATAACAAGTATAAAATTTGAATTTGAAAATTAAAGGGTGTGCCAATAGTTAATAGATAAGGCACCCCTATTGCTAAGTCCGCTTAAACAAAAATTTCATAATTTGAGTTTAGAAAATAAAGGGTGTTTTTATCAAAAGCCAAATTAAGTCTTTCAAGTACATATGAATGGTTGCCAATGGTAACTTTTATGTAGAAAAATTAAGGAAAAAATAAAAAAAGTTACTCGATGGTCTGTATAAAACATTTTTGAGTTTTTATTGTCTTTTTGCTTTCTTGATTCAATGGAGTTCTCATTTAATCAATTTGGCTTTTGATATGAGACTCTTAAGTTTTCTGTACGAGATTTGGATAAAGTCCACTGACGAGCTATATGAGCAGTAGAGAAATCGCCATATGGATATCCCTTCATGAAACATAAAAATATCATTAAATATTTATATTTAAAGGAATCTACAGAATTAAATTACTTTAAATCAATTATTCATAAATATGAAAATTTAAATATATAAATATATGTATATTGATGTACACTTACATATATTTGAACCAAAAAGGCTTAAATTTATTATCATTAAATATAATAAAAAAATAAAAATTCAAAATTTATAATTAATTTGTATATTGGTTTCAAGTTGAAAAAATAAATTGTTTAATTATAGTCTGCTAATAATGTTTTCAATAAGATATCAAATTTTACCTATTATTTGCAGTCAAAAATCAGTTAACGGACTCTTTTTGGAACACTTTGAACGAAAGTTTAGAAGAACGATAACCTAATGATATTGTTGGATTTCGAGATGCCACCTCCAGAGTTTACGCTTTTTAAGGGCACATTAGCTCGAAGAGATTCTATATCCGAAAATTATGGGATTACAAATTCAGGTGCACTATCCTCCTTGCAACCTTGGCAAAAACCACCAATCAACGACCTTAAATTTTAAATAAAAAATTAAAAACATTTTGGTACTTTGGCTGTTTGAATTTTGTGATCATATTGTAATTTCCTTAATTTTACAAATGAGCACGTTTTCTTTAACGTTTTGTACTTTATTTTCATTCGAATAAACTTATTTCCACCAACTTCGTTTTATTTTCTTTTCACATCAACTGTATTGTTTAACAACACTTCGTTAACAATTCTTCTTAAGAAAAAGTCTTTTATTTTACCGATTAACATGTTATAGTTGAAGAAGTCTACACAGAATATTAAATAGTATTTGAAGAGTAGTTTTCAGGCGGAATTTAAATCTTTTCATCTTTTCTTTACAGAAGAAAAAAGGTTTAAGAATTTCAATTGGAATGCAACTTTTAAGTTACAAATTACTGTGAATCATTGCTAAAATGCAAATACGTGGTGGTTCCTTATTTTGAAGTAAATTACTCAAGCACACTGGAATTCAATGTCTATGGAATATTTAAGTTTGAGTCTGAGTATTTTCGGTTCATTAGAACCAATCACAAAAATTTCAATATTTCAATTTGCACCGTAAAAGGCAGCTGATAATTTTATGTCTATTTTTTGAAAATCAGATACATAACATTTGTTTCTTTTGCTGGTTTAAACCTTTTGTTTAGTGAACGTGCTAAAAATTTAAATACAAGCGCTACGCTGCAAAATTTGGGATTATAAATAGTTAAGAAGTTGGAAAAAAGAACGGGAAGAAAGGAATAAAAACACAAATTCATATTTTCTGGTATTTTGTTCGTGTGCCCAAAAGAATATAAAAATTGGGTTTTAATATTGAAGGGTACTAAAGTTTGTCAAGTAAAAAACACTTTTTTTTTAAATATTATGCTTAAATATGCAAATTAAATTTTAAAGTTTTCAAATAAAAGAAACAGAAAGTTTTTGGTTAGTTTTATATTTATTAATATTTATTTTTATATTTTGATTTATTTGTCACTATGAACGTTTCAATTTTTGGATAAGAGAAAAACTACGGACGGAACAAAGAACAATAAATTGTTCTTTGACTACAAATGTTTTCTTTATAATTATATTGTTAGGAAAATAAGAACTGGCAATCTCTGCTTTTGTTGTCCGTATGTGCCTGGTAAAAAATAGTGGTAAATAAATAACTTCCACTAATGGTGTCTGTATAAAATAATTCCAAAATTAGTAAACAAAAGCTGAGCAACCTCAATGGCTGCGCTGGAAGAGGTGCGTGATGTAAACTAGAAGATCATGAGTTCGATCCTACCACAGAGGAAAAATAATAACTGTATGAGACAATTATAAATCAGCAGTACAAACACCCCGGAAAGAAATTATTGTGTGTAAAGGCCATGGCAGATAATTTAAAAAAGACGTGTATTTATTGTATATTTAAGCAACTAAATTTTTAAATAAAGAAATTGAGAAATATTAATTTAATCAATCTATATAAATATAGTTGGATCAAGGCTACACACAACCTAAAGCTTTTCTTCGTTGATTTTTCTAAAAACGTCGCATATAGTTTTTCTTGCTTTCTGCCAAGCACGAATTTAACTTATATTTTTCACACTTTTTCTTCACATGAGAGTAGATGATGATCCAGTGTCATACTGATTGTCATGAAGTAAGCATTAATGCGTGCTGGCCTGGCTTTTTTCAATTTCATATGCTTCTCATAAGCTAAACCCCTAAGCTAAACTAATTTGACCATTAACAAGGCCAGCTAGCTAAAACTTATATTGAGATGTTCATGGGCAAAAATACGTTCAATTATCTACTTTGGTTCTTTATGGACATCAAATGTAAAATTCTTGTATTAATAAAGCTTTATAAGTATGAAACGACTTGAAGCCAGCAGCTTTTGTCTATTGGCATTACACATTGATCCAGTTTAACAGAATTTGTCAGCTTCTTTTTAAGAGTTGACGTAGTTTGTTCCATATTCCCATACATTTTTTTCCGCCTTATCGAAATGCGGAAAATTCGGTTATCTAGTTTTTTGTATAAAAAAGAAATGCTCACCGTGACAATAATAAACAGAGAAAAAGAAAATACGCAAATAATGCAACATTAATTGCAACTCTACATTAAATATGAGGAAGAAAATTTAAATTGAATTATTATATAATTTACCACATCCGGAAATAACGAACTATTGCTTTCTTTTGCGTTTGTTATTTTAACAATATTCTTTTTCCATTGCACTAAGTAAATATATGCTTGGTACTTAAGTATAATGGTTGAATTCAGCCTTTCTAAAGTAATAGAAGAGCTTCAGAAAATGCTTTTTATCAGTTTTAGTTACGAAAGAGATAAAATTTAATCGCATCAGTCCATAAATGGTAGCTACAACCTCTATTTTCTTCAAGCTGCTTTTACTATACCCTTCAGCACAGTTTATAAAGTGAATATATTCTGAGTTTTTATATATAGAGAAGTCGATTGAACAATGTCCGTCTGTCTGTCCGTGCTAGTGCAGAAATCAACTTTGCCGAGGCACTAGATTAATTAGAGAAAATATAAATTCGCCAATCGATCAGCCATAATTTCGCAAATTTTGCTATTGAAAGTCAGCAAAATCGATCCATTTCGTTGGAGGCAGCAAAGAAAACACTACGCCTGCCTCTTTTTTTATTTTTTTTTTTTTTTTTTTTTTTTATAAAGAGAAGTAGCACTTCAGGCATTAATGCCTACTTAGTTTTTTAACCGTGCTACATTCTTTAGAAAAGGGATAGATGAGAGAGAAGACAGGTTGTGAAAGGAGATAGATATAGCCATTTTTAATTATTTTACTTCGCCGGCGAATATGCTATGAAGAAGTACCGACGAAGGAGGCTGCATGTTTTTATGTTAATTCTGCTTATGTATTTATACCATTAAACAGAAAAAAACATTTTTTATTTTTTGACTGCCGCAAGGGTTGAACCCAGGTCAGCCAGATTTGTAGTCAACGTGCTTACCACCTAGACTACAGCAGCCTCTAATTTTTCGATATCATTTGAACTCCTGTGAACTTTTCATAGAAAAGTTAGCTTGTGCACCATATTTTTAAAGGTCTCCACATGGGTATTATTAAAAAGCTTTTGAAGAGATCCTTACTTAATGTTAAGCCGATGATATTTTTATGTAAAATTATATATACCTACACGCAAAGAAAAAACATGGTTGAGGTAACCATATTCTAAGAGCAAAATATTATGGTTGCATAACATAGTATTGTTATATTTAATAAAAATATAGCTGGTCGTGCAACCATATTGTAGTCCAGCAAAACAAGATAATGCTAAAGTATAAACATAATTGCGGATCTTGAACAATGGGTTCAAACACTACATGACGACAGAGAAAAAGAAATAGCCAGATCAAAAATTGCTAACCGGATTCTTACCTATAAACGAGCAGCCAAAAATAATTTAAAGGAAAAGTTTATTTTAACTATATTTGACAATACCAAACGATTTTTAGAAGAACAGAAGGACAAAATAATTATAACAAAATCAGACAAGGGTAAAAAAACCGTCATTATGTACAAGGAAGACTATGAACGAGGAATGGAAAAATTACTAGAAGACAAGACAACATATAAAACAATTAGAATTGACCCCACCCAAAAGTTACAAAGAACAAATAACAAAATAGCTATGGATTTATATAAACAGAACTGGATAACAAAATATGAAAAAACAAAATTAACTTCAAACTCTGCGATAGCCCCGAGATTATATGGATTACCAAAAATCCACAAACCTGATATGCCTTTACGTCCAATATCTTCATCAATTGAAGTCCCATGCTATAGCCTTTCAAAATACATTGGAAATATTCTTAATAATCTCGTACTTGACAAATTTAATATAAAAAACTCAATAGAACTTAAGGAAAAATTGGAGAATATTAATTTAGATGATGACGAAATTCTTGTTTCACTAGACGTAGTATCTCTATTTACCAACATCCCAATTGTAATGACTACTTTGCTTAGTAATTGGGAGTAAAACAAAGTATTCCATAATTGTTTATAGTTATAATTAACGAATAATTTCAATAAATCAATCACATAAAAAATCAGAAGATATAATTTATATTGACAACTTGATTTTAACGGATTCGGAATGTAAGTTGTATTTCACCTCACACTGTTGCATTTATATTATCAACAGTAGTTAGCAACATTGAAATATTGCCGTAAATTCAGGTTTACACCAATAACTGTTTTGTTAATATCTTTCTACTAACTGGCAATAACGCATGGTTTTTGGTAACCTAAATGGGTAGCATTCTTTTTGATCCAGCAGTCAAAGTGAAAACATCTGTAATTGCGCTAAGTAAAAATGCTAGATTCCAAGTAAAAGCATTAAAATAAAACAAATAAAAAAATATTTTAAAAAGGTTAATTTCCTTACCAGTATTTAAAATTTAAGGTAAATTCCATTTACTAGAAACATTCATTTTATTAAATCATTCAGCATTTAATAAACCTTCTCTCAATTATAATTTTCCCAGCATCTATATATCATAAAATCCCAAAATCTAAAGTTTCTTTTCAACATAACCTTAAAATTTTCACGCTGGCTCTAAACTATATTACAAAGGAATACCAGCGTATTTTGTCGCCGAAACACAAAAAATACAGGTAACCCAGTCAATAGTTTAAATAGTATTAAAATTGATCAAAAATTTCCCAGCAGGACTAATATTACACTCAATTTGCAGTGGTGGACACCGGTATCTAGCCACCACTGTAACTTTATTTGTTAGTTATACAAAAAATACTCCAAAACTCACTAAGACTGCACACTATAAAGAGTTGCATACAAATTGTATTTTATTCATTGGCATATGTCTAGAAACGAACAACAACAAGAAAATATCATAAAGTTATTTACCTACGTACAGTCATTCATAAAGGTTGGAAAGAAGACAAGACAATTAAAATTACTTTATTCCGCAAATCAAATAGAACCATAATGAAAAACAGCGTGGCAAATTGTTTGAATGAAATCAATTAATTATGGATTCTCTACTAAAGTTCTGTACTAAAATAACATCCAGTAAGTGTTAAGTGCTTCCAAAACAAAATTTACATAGTTGCCTGAAAATTGCTAAAGTCTATTCCTAACATACTAAACTAGAACCAAAAAGGACAATTATCATATCAAAAACCGAAAGTCATGTATAAATTTTAATAAATACCATTGAAGTTAACACTATATAAAATATGATTTAGAAACCTTAACAACATTGTAACTTAAGTTGTAACCTAATAGCTATAATTAATTAAGTTAAGTTTTTTTTAAGTTAAGGTATGTCTCAAGGTTAGAGAAAGATCATCATGAAGAAATCTGTACATGCAAAACAAAATTTATCAGTAACTCCTTTTTTTTGTCCACGTAAAGCTACAGCGGATTGTGGAGGCCTCAGCAGTTCCAGCTATAGATTGGTGAGTGATTTTGTTTTATCCATATATTTTGTTTTGCATAAATCGCTTGAAAGTTTATCAAAGCTTTAAGTAACAAAAAACAAAAAAAAAAAAAAGAAAAAACAAAAAAAAAAAAAAAACAAAAACACGCAAAAATTTTTACAAGATAAACTAAACCCCTTCAATCGAGAGTCTGTTGCAGAGTTTATTCATAAAACTTGATCTCGTTTTTTTTCTCTCTTTTTTATTTTTTTTCTTTGGTTCTTAAATCTTTGCTTTGCTAAAAGCGTACATGAAATAAATTATTAGTTAGTTAATGATAATTAATCGATGCATTATTGTATTTATTGCGTAGTATGCAAGTAACTTATATTATATGTTTTTTTACACTATCGGCTAGTGCTATAAGTTCTGCTTTGAGTGATTTTTTTTATTAGTAAGTAGTAATATCCATGAATTAAATTGAATTCGTTTGAATATTAAGAAAAAAAATCTTCTTCTTCAGATAAATCCATGATTAAAATTAAATTAAACACTTGAATTGTTAAATAAGGATAATATGATGAATTTGTAATTGATTAATTATAGCTTTCGGATGTGAGTATGTAAGTGTGTCTTTTGTAATAGGGATCTTAAGTAACTTTTGCCTTTAAGATCAATGGAAGGGAGGGTAATGAGGCAGTTATCTCTTGTCCATCTTGGAGATAGCAATATATAATGGAATTTCATGCATGTAACCCAACTTTAAGGTCGTGGCAAAAATGGTCAAAATAATAACTGTTGAGGTTACTCCATCGATCTTAATTTTGCTTATTTTTTTATTATCGGGAGTCTACAATAATATTTATGAATGTCGTATATTATGTAGGCGTAGGAAACCAACGGAATAAGAACCCCCCCAATCGACTGACCGCTAGTGGCAATTAATGGCTCCCATGAGTTCGTCAGTTTCCTATAACAATAACAGCCTCGTATCCCTACATAATAGGTACCCATGGTTATCAGGAATAGAACAAATTTTATTTTCATGTAATTTTTCTTGTTTTGATGTATTACCAATATGTAGGTGCTCTACTCAGATCCCGTACATTACATAAATTGGCGCCCAACGTGGGGCTAAGAGTGCTGTAGAAGTTATAATAAAAACAATAGCAAACAAAATCATCGGTTTGCCTAGGATGCACTTTTAGCTCATAACTCTTAGTTTGTATTTTGATAATTTTTCAAGAAAAATTGAAAGAACAGATCGTTTGTGTTTACTTTATGGCAATAGTTTTTAAAACTTCTTTGGATTTTCAACGATTTGGCGATTAAGGACCGAATTAGTTGACCAGTTAGTCACTTAAAGATATGTTGTCGTAGGGAGGCAAAAATTTCGGGAATTTCGCTTTTTCTGCTGATTTCTATTAGTGTTTTGATTAAAGTATTATTCGATTAGATATCATTATCCTAGGGTCATAGTGGGATACATTAATCCAGCTGATAGCAGTTTAATGTCCGATGCCGTTAGTTTTGTTTCGTGAGAAATTGAATAATGGTTTTCGTAGGATATTTGCTCTGAAATACTAATATGAAATTTCAATAGTTCCCTTTGGTTATTAGTTGAATGAAAGTCTTATACAACCACACTTACAAAAACTCATATAAATCCGAAAGCTAATTAGATTTGTCAAATTTTTTTAATTTTTTTGAAATACAGAAAAACAAATAAAAAACAAAAAAAAAAGCCTTTTATGTTACATGTTTTTATTTAAGTTCTGTCACTAGAGAAAGAAATCCTTATTACACAAGTATCCATACAGAAATAGATATACTTTATCCTTTCTTCGAAAAACTAATAAATTGCATAATCAATAATAATAATTGTTTAAAGTTACATACATACATTAAATCACTTTATTAAAATGTCATTATTACACACACCACAAAAAATACAGGAACCAATTCAAAGTTCTGCTTTTGAGCCCACCAATATCGAAACGCTATGCATCGTGTGTAATGAAATTATACTTGACTCTCACGAGAGTTTAATTATTACTACCTGTAGTCATGAGTTTCATAGAAAATGTATAGAAAATATTCTTTCACATTCATCCGAATGTCCGCACTGTAAGTGTGATTGCCAATTATCAGATTTAGTAGTCAAAAGGTATGACAAAAATACCCCTAGGCCAAACCCAAGTAATTCTAATCGGGGTAGACCGAGAGGAGCCATGTCAAAAAAATATAATACCAGAAATTATACTAAAAATTTAACTCAGGAGCTTTCTCAACAATCATCATTAGACCTTACTGGTTCGAATGTAATTGTACATGCGGAAGAAGGGGATTACAATATCCCAATTAATCCACCATCTGGACACTCAGGAAATAATGTACAGCAAATGTCTCACATCAATAACAACCAGAGTGCATTAAATACTCTAAATTTTTCTCAACTTAATCAAATGATTGAGAACTCGCTGACACAGTTACTAACAAATTTTAATATTATTCCCAATACTACCAATCAAAACTTAAACATTCGCAGTAACACGGGACAGCCGCAACTTACAGCCAACTCGAACAATGGAAATTGGCCGCCACCACCAAATGTTAACCATAGATATTCACAACCCCCGCCTAATGCGCATAGTAGATACCTACAGCCCCCACCATGTTTTTCTTCTGAACCTGCTCAATTAAATTTATCGGGAAATAAGTTTATTGACCCAAATTACGATTTTAAAATTGATAAAATCACTGCAATAATTCAAAACTGGAATGTCAAGTTCGATGGTTCAACCAATGGACTAACCGTAGAACAATTTCTGTATAGAATTAGGTCTCTAACAATGGAAAATTTTAATGGGGACTTTAACATTATTTGTAAAAATTTGCCAATGCTCTTAACGGGTAAAGCACGAGACTGGTATTGGAGGTACCACAAACAAGTACGTAACATTGAGTGGAATGGATTTTGCACCGCACTAAGATACCAGTATAAGGATTTTAAGACAAGTTTTGATGTAAGAGAAGAAGTTCGAAACCGGAAGATGAGATCAGGAGAAACATTTGAAGTCTTCTACGAAAATATATGTTCTATGCTCGATAGACTGGAAACACCGATCCCAGAAGCAGAACTGGTAGAAATCCTCACTAGGAATCTGAAACCAGATATTAGGCACGAACTGTTGTATGTCCCGATATATTCTATCGCACAGTTGAGAAAATTAGTGCAAATGAGGGAAAATCTTTTAGCAGACGATTATTTTAGACGCCATGTACCAGCTAAAACGACTTCCCATCCCACGAATAGACGTGCGTTAGCAGAACTTGATTTTTCGGAAGATAATCCTGACAATATCACCAGATCTTATGAACCGACAGTAGACGCAATTAGCAACGGTTCAAACTTATCAAAATGTTGGAATTGTGAGGGACCAGGTCATCACTGGGAGGACTGTTTAGAGGATAGAATCGTTTTTTGCTATGGGTGCGGAAAAAAAATGTGTATAAACCTCAGTGTCCCCGTTGTGCCGTAAAAAAATCATCCTTTTCAAAAAATATCTCAAAAAACTAATAGATGAAAAAATTCGAGCTCAATCAAAATTTCAAAATTCTCAAACTAGTACTAATCAACATAATAAAATATTAATTCGGAATGAAGATGAGCATCCACCTTTAAATCAAATTATTTACCCACAGAGACCCTACCACGAAAGATTAAAAAATTATATTTCTATACGTAACAAAATTTTTAATACGGCTTCATTATCTGATTATCAAACAAAAACCCCAAAACGGTCTACCCTTCGTTTACGACGATATTTCAAATCTCGAAAGCTAGTTACTAAGTGTGTAATATCAGCGATTATTACCAACGACACTGATAAACGTTTTTATGCCAGAATAAAATTTTTAAAATTTGTAGAGTATGGGCTACTGGACACAGGCGCAAATGTATCATGCATTGGCTCAACTCTGGCCACTTATAACTTTTCTGAGTTTTCGAATTTCCATCCCTTTAAGACCTTCGTAAAAACTGCAGACGGTAGGGTACAAAAAACCATAGGAAGGTTAGAAGTAGATGTTTCATTTAAAGGTCAAGTTCAAAAAGTTAAGTTTTTAATTGTCCCCTCGATTTCACAACGAATTATTTTAGGATTAGACTTTTGGAAGGTATTCAAACTTGGAGCAGATATCTTTGAGTCGGCGATCGTAACGAATTCCTGCTATGATATAACTTCACAAAAAATTTTTGCCGAACTAGCTATGTTTCAAGAATCAGATGATAAATTTTCAAAGCCGTTTGTAAAGACTGAGTCTAAAGTATCAGAATATCCCCTTACTCCACAGCAGCGCGAGCAGTTAAATGCTATAAAAAATCTTTTTCCTAATTTTGAGAAGCAAGGTTTAGGGAGGACGAGCGTAATCCAGCATGAAATTGATGTTGGGGATGCAAAGCCCATTAAGCAAAGATTTTACCCCGTGTCACCCGCGGTCGAAAAGATAATATACAAAGAAATAGATAGAATGTTAGCATTAGGGGTCATAGAAGAGTCAACATCCCCATGGAGTTCGCCTATGCGACTAGTGATAAAACCCAATAAGGTTAGACTATGTTTAGATGCCAGAAAATTGAATCAAGTTACAAAAAAAGACGCGTATCCGTTACCCAACCTCGAAGGCATTTTTTCTAGGCTACCTAAAGCTAATCTGATTTCGAAATTGGACTTGAAGGACGCATACTGGCAGGTTAGCTTAGCTAATAATTCTAGGCCATTAACGGCATTCACTGTACCAGGGAGACCCCTGTATCAATTTGTGGTCATGCCTTTTGGACTTTGTACAGCCCCTCAAACCATGTGTCGTCTGATGGACCAACTAATACCACCTGATCTTCGGCATTGCGTTTTTGGTTATCTTGATGACCTTGTAATTGTGTCAGAAAACTTCCAGTCTCATTTAAGCACCCTCGTACGAATAGCTGAGCAATTCAGGAGGGCAAATTTGACCCTTAATGTTTCCAAAAGTGCTTTTTGTGTAACACAGGTCAAATATTTGGGATTTGTCATAGGTCAGGGAGGAATCAAAACAGACCCGGAGAAGGTAGAAGCAATCTTAAAGTGGCCCACCCCGAAGAACATAAAGCAAGTGCGCGGATTTTTAGGTATTTCGGGTTGGTACCGCCGATTTATTGAAAACTTTTCAACGGAAGTCTATCCCATAACCGAGGTACTATCAACTAAACGTAAATTTAATTGGACAGAAGAAGCGCAACAGGCATTCGAAAAGATAAAATATCTCCTCACAACCGCACCAGTCTTGTCTAACCCAGATTTTTCAAAAAAATTCTATCTACATTGTGATGCTAGTGACTATGGGATAGGAGCTGTGCTTGTACAAATGGATGAAAATGGATGTGAGAAACCTTTAGCTTATATGTCCAAAAAACTAAACACTGCGCAACGAAATTATAGTGTAACGGAGAGGGAGTGCCTCGCCGCGATTGAAGCCATTAAAAAATTCCGTTGTTACCTAGAATTGCAGGAATTTGAGGTCATCACAGACCACTCTTCTCTTGTATGGCTAATGAAGCAGACCGATCTGTCAGGTAGATTAGCTCGATGGGTGTTAAAGCTACAGTCTTATAATTTTACTATAAGTCATCGAAAGGGAAAAGAAAACGTGGTACCTGATGCTTTAAGTAGAGTTTCGTACGCCGAAATTTGCGACGTACATTTCTTAGAACCCGAAATAGATTTAAACTCTCCACATTTTCACGATCCGGATTACGGAAGCCTTAAGGAAAAAATCTTGGAAAACGTCGACAAATATCCAGAAATAAAAGTCATCGATAAATTCGTTTATATCTGGACTTGTCATTATACCGGTAGTTTTGACGAAAAAGAAAAATCGTGGAAATTATGGGTACCTCTGCAGCTTAGAGCTGAGATAGTTAAAAAAGCTCACGAATCGATTACGATCCACGGGGGAGTGGCCAAAACGCTGGACTTAATTAGAAGAAACTTTTATTGGCCAGGTGTTGTTAGTAATGTTCGTGATTTTGTACGTAAGTGCGATATGTGTAAACAAACTAAGGCTCCAAATTCAGTTTTAAAACCTGAAATGGGTATGCCAACGTTTTCAACTAGGCCATTTCAGCGGTTATATATCGATTTACTAGGACCGTATCCACGAAGCAGAAATGGGCATATTGGAATACTAATTGTCTTAGACCATTTGTCTAAGTTTCATTGGCTCTGTCCCCTCCGAAAATTTACAGCCAAAAATATTCAGAATTTTCTGCTAAACCATATTTTCCACATATACGGTGTTCCCGAATTTATTATGAGCGACAATGGAACGCAGTTCCGTTCAAACGAATTTAAGATCTTTTTAACGAAATTAGGAATTAAGCATCTATTTACGGCATTATACTCACCGCAGTCAAATGCATCAGAGCGCGTGAATCGGTCCCTAATAGGCGGAATTCGCTATTTCGTAAAAAATTACCACAAGACTTGGGATGAGAACATCAGTGCTATTAGTTGCGCACTACGAAATACCTATCATCAAAGTATTAAATGTTCCCCTTACCATGCCTTATTTGGTATAGACATGATAACTCATGGATCATCTTATGAGTTGTTAAAGGCCTTAAAACTTTTAGACGAATCAATTAATCCACTACCTAAGGAAGATGGATTAAAATTGCTACGGAAAACCCTAAGGAAAAATAATAGGGAATCATATGAAATAAATAGACGTGTCTATAATCTAAGGGCCAGACCAATACAGTACACAATAGGACAGAAAGTTTTTTACAGAAACTTTTCTCAAAGCAGTGCTAGCAAGAACTATAATGCAAAGCTAGCCCCTATCTTTCTAAAGGCCAAAATTCGCGAAAGAACCGGAGCCCACTGCTATGTACTGGAAGACGAGGTTGGAAAAGTAATCGGAACTTTTCATGCAAAAGATATACGTCCATAAAACAAAAAAAAAAAAAAAAAAAACAAAAAAAAAAGAAAAAAAAAAAAAAACAGAAGATAGTTTTCCTTCTTATTCTGTTGTTTAAGAACCAGAATAATCCGGTTTGTAATGACTACTTTGCTTAGTAATTGGGAGTAAAACAAAGTATTCCATAATTATTTATAGTTATAATTAACGAATAATTTCAATAAATCAATCACATAAAAAATCAGAAGATATAATTTATATTGACAACTTGATTTTAACGGATTCGGAATGTAAGTTGTATTTCACCTCACACTGTTGCATTTATATTATCAACAGTAGTTAGCAACATTGAAATATTGCCGTAAATTCAGGTTTACACCAATAACTGTTTTGTTAATATCTTTCTACTAACTGGCAATAACGCATGGTTTTTGGTAACCTAAATGGGTAGCATTCTTTTTGATCCAGCAGTCAAAGTGAAAACATCTGTAATTGCGCTAAGTAAAAATGCTAGATTCCAAGTAAAAGCATTAAAATAAAACAAATAAAAAAATATTTTAAAAAGGTTAATTTCCTTACCAGTATTTAAAATTTAAGGTAAATTCCATTTACTAGAAACATTCATTTTATTAAATCATTCAGCATTTAATAAACCTTCTCTCAATTATAATTTTCCCAGCATCTATATATCATAAAATCCCAAAATCTAAAGTTTCTTTTCAACATAACCTTAAAATTTTCACGCTGGCTCTAAACTATATTACAAAGGAATACCAGCGTATTTTGTCGCCGAAACACAAAAAATACAGGTAACCCAGTCAATAGTTTAAATAGTATTAAAATTGATCAAAAATTTCCCAGCAGGACTAATATTACACTCAATTTGCAGTGGTGGACACCGGTATCTAGCCACCACTGTAACTTTATTTGTTAGTTATACAAAAAATACTCCAAAACTCACTAAGACTGCACACTATAAAGAGTTGCATACAAATTGTATTTTATTCATTGGCATATGTCTAGAGACGAACAACAACAAGAAAATATCATAAAGTTATTTACCTACGTACAGTCATTCATAAAGGTTGGAAAGAAGACAAGACAATTAAAATTACTTTATTCCGCAAATCAAATAGAACCATAATGAAAAACAGCGTGGCAAATTGTTTGAATGAAATCAATTAATTATGGATTCTCTACTAAAGTTCTGTACTAAAATAACATCCAGTAAGTGTTAAGTGCTTCCAAAACAAAATTTACATAGTTGCCTGAAAATTGCTAAAGTCTATTCCTAACATACTAAACTAGAACCAAAAAGGACAATTATCATATCAAAAACCGAAAGTCATGTATAAATTTTAATAAATACCATTGAAGTTAACACTATATAAAATATGATTTGGAAACCTTAACAACATTGTAACTTAAGGTGTAACCTAATAGCTATAATTAATTAAGTTAAGTTTTTTTTAAGTTAAGGTATGTCTCAAGGTTAGAGAAAGATCATCATGAAGAAATCTGTACATGCAAAACAAAATTTATCAGTAACTCCTTTTTTTTGTCCACGTAAAGCTACAGCGGATTGTGGAGGCCTCAGCAGTTCCAGCTATAGATTGGTGAGTGATTTTGTTTTATCCATATATTTTGTTTTGCATAAATCGCTTGAAAGTTTATCAAAGCTTTAAGTAACAAAAAACAAACAAAAAGAAAAAACAAAAAAAAAAAAAAAAACAAAAGCACGCAAATATTTTTACAAGATAAACTAAACCCCTTCAATCGAGAGTCTGTTGCAGAGTTTATTCATAAAACTTAATATCGTTTTTTTCTCTCTTTTTTATTTTTTTCTTTGGTTCTTAAATCTTTGCTTTGCTAAAAGCGTACATGAAATAAATTATTAGTTAGTTAATGATAATTAATCGATGCATTATTGTATTTATTGCGTAGTATGCAAGTAACTTATATTATATGTTTTTTTACACTATCGGCTAGTGCTATAAGTTCTGCTTTGAGTGATTTTTTTTATTAGTAAGTAGTAATATCCATGAATTAAATTGAATTCGTTTGAATATTAAGAAAAAAAATCTTCTTCTTCAGATAAATCCATGAATAAAATTAAATTAAACACTTGAATTGTTAAATAAGGATAATATGATGAATTTGTAATTGATTAATTATAGCTTTCGGATGTGAGTATGTAAGTGTGTCTTCTGTAATAGGGATCTTAAGTAACTTTTGCCTTTAAGATCAATGGAAGGGAGGGTAATGAGGCAGTTATCTCTTGTCCATCTTGGAGATAGCAATATATAATGGACTTTCATGCATGTAACCCAACTTTAAGGTCGTGGCAAAAATGGTCAAAATAATAACTGTTGAGGTTACTCCATCGATCTTAATTTTGCTTATTTTTTTATTATCGGGAGTCTACAATAATATTTATGAATGTCGTATATTATGTAGGCGTAGGAAACCAACGGAATAAGAACCCCCCCAATCGACTGACCGCTAGTGGCAATTAATGGCTCCCATGAGTTCGTCAGTTTCCTATAACAATAACAGCCTCGTATCCCTACATAATAGGTACCCATGGTTATCAGGAATAGAACAAATTTTATTTTCATGTAATTTTTCTTGTTTTGATGTATTACCAATATGTAGGTGCTCTACTCAGATCCCGTACATTACACAATCCATCTTGCCATAAATAATATAATGCAACAATGGTTAGTTCTACAAAAATATACAAAAATCCCTAAAACACAGTTTTTAAAAATACTTCAATTCTGTCTAAATAATAACAATTACTTCATATATGGAATAAATATTATAGTCAGACATATGGTATGCCTATGGGAAACCCCCTTTCCCCTACGATAGCAAACATAGTTCTGGATAAATTGTTAGAAACAGTAACGAAAGACCTTGAAAAGGAAAATATAAACATAAAAATTATCACGAAATATTTGCGATTATAAGAAAAAATGACGAAGAAATTATTTTAAAAACATTTAACAACTATCACAATAAGCTAAAATTTACTATAGAAAAAGAAGAAAATAATTCCATTCCATATTTAGACATGAGAATTTATAGAAAGCAGAACAAGCTCATAACTGACTGGTACACAAAGTCAATCTCATCTGGACGTCTTATAAATTATCATTCAACACAACCAATACAACAAAAAATAAATACAGCTCAAAATTTCATAAATAAAATATTTAAAATCAGTGACAAGCAGTTCGTAACAAAGAACATTAAAATTATTAGATAAATACTTAGAAAAAACAGCTTTCCGACACATATAGTTGAAAACCTTATTAATAAAGCAAAAAACAGGGATAAAAACGCAGAAAATAACAACACATCTGGCAATGTCAAATTTTATAGCCTTCCATATATACCAAAACTCACAGAAAATAAAGAAATAAGAACAATAATAGAGAGTAAGCAAATTAAATTGGCATAGGGGGTTTTCACACACGATTAATTTTTAATCCGCACAACTTTTGTTCTTTCGTATTCACACTAGACTAATTATGCTGCCATAAAATTGTGCACGTATACACAGCTTTGTGTGTGTTAGTATTTTCTTTGTTTATTTCATGTTTGCCTTTCGTTCGTTAAACACATGCATAAATTGCGGAACATACTTGGATAAAATAAGTTATGATGAATTGGCAGTTAATTTTAGGAGGAATTTCTTAACTTATGCCACATTTTCACAAGATTTCAAATAATATTTTCTTCATATTTGACAAAAAGTTCGTTTTCAACGTTTTTCCCTGTAAAATACATATAAAAATCAACTTAATTAACTTTAAACTTAAGTGCTGTTTCTGTATTACAGGCTAACAACTCGTCTGAAAAAATTATACAAAAAGCACTGTTTTTTTATTTCTATATTCTATTTTTATTTCTATATTAATCGCCAGAAACAGCATGTTAATTTCCCTTGATAAAATATAAGAAAATTGAATTCAATCATAACAAATCTCAATCATGTACATAATTACATCATTTTCTTCATATTTATCTTTACTCGTCGATGGACAAGTAAACACTAAAAATCGCTCTGCAAAAAAAAACACGCAGAACCTGTGTTTTCATAAGTGTGTATGTGTTAGTTTTGTTCTGCTTGTGCGGGGTTGAAGCTGGTTGAAACCAAAAACCACTCTCCTCACCGAAAATGCCTTCAAACTGCGATTTTATGCCAGCACAATTGTTCCAGTGTGAAAACCCCCATACAGATCAAATAAAACAATAAACTCTCTCTTTACAAAAACAAAAATTGAAAAAATGGAGCAAAGCAACGTTGTATACCAAATGGGGGTTTTCACACTGGAACAATTGTGCTGGCATAAAATCGCAGTTTGTAGGCATTTTCGGTGAGGAGAGTGGTTTTTGGTTGGCACAATTTTTTCAACCAGCTTCAACCCCGCACAAGCAGAACAAAACTAACACATACACACTTATGAAAACACAGGTTCTGCGTGTTTTTTTGCAGAGCGATTTTTAGTGTTTACTTGTCCATCGACGAGTAAAGATAAATATGAAGAAAATGATGTAATTATGTACATGATTGAGATTTGTTATGATTGAATTAAATTTTCTTATATTTTATCAAGGGAAATTAACATGCTGTTTCTGGCGATTAATATAGAAATAAAAATAGAATATAGAAATAAAAAAACAGTGCTTTTTATATAATTTTTTCAGACAAGTTGTTCGCCTGTAATACAGAAACAGCACTTAAGTTTAAAGTTAATTAAGTTGATTTTTATATGTATTTTACAGGGAAAAACGTTGAAAACGAACTTTTTGTCAAATATGAATAAAATATTAATTGAAATCTTGTGAAAATGTGGCATAAGTTAAGAAATTATTCCTAAAATTAACTGCCAATTTATCATAACTTATTTTATCCAAGTATGTTCCGCAATTTATGTATGTGTTTAACGAACGAAAGGCAAACATGAAATAAACAAAGAAAATACTAACACACACAAAGCTGTGTATACGTGCACAATTTTATGCCAGCATAATTAGTCTAGTGTGAATACGAAAGAACAAAAGTTGTGCGGATTAAAAATTAATCGTGTGTGAAAACCCCCAATTAGATGTCTGGGAAACTCAACAGAGAGCTGCAACAAAGTTTATATAGGAACAACAAAAAGAAGTTTAAATACAAGAACAAGTGAACACGAATCTGACATTAAAAAACAAAAACACACGACGGCTTTGGCACAACACTGTATTGACAACCATCACACTGCTGATTTGGAAAATGTAAAAAACTGGACAAAGAGAGACGAGAAAACAAACGTTACACACTTGAAACTCTTCGAATACAACAAAAAGGGAACAGTGCAATTAACAAAAAAGATGACAAAGACAAAACTAATGCAAATTATTCTATAGTCTTATTTTAGTATACTGTGATATTAACTTTAAGAACAGTGGTGTGCTATTATGTTAATGTTATTTTATTTGATGTTTAAATTTTGTTTATTTTTAAAAAAAAAATAATTGTCGTTTTAAATGTTTAATAATTTTGTTGTGTTAAAATTAAAAACTTAAAATATTATGTAAGTAAAGTGGTTTGCTTTTATAAAATTATATAAGATTTAATAATTGTTTATTATGTATGTATTTAATCTGTTTTGTTTATACTTTTATTGTTACCACACAAAATAAAAATTTCCCTGATGAAGTTGGGATTATCCAACGAAACGTCGGAATAAATTAATAAAGATTTTTCATTTTCTAAAATTGACCTTGAAAGCCCGAAAGTTCAAAAAGAACTTTAAAGAACAGAAATTTAATAAAACGAAAAAGGTCAGGAAAAAACTAAATATAATAAACATAATTATGTTCAAATAAAATTATTAAATGGTTAAATTAAAATATCATAATATGGCTGTAAATGTCATGTTATATAATTGAATTTTAATATAGTCTAATAAGTTTAAAATTTTTCTAATATAAAAGGGTTAGTTGATATTGTTTATATCTTCAATGATTTGTCATAAAAATTACTTAAAAACATTAATTCACAAAAAATCAATAATTTGCTTATAATAACGCTTTAAATCATAATAATCTCAAATAAATGATTTCGACGTTTATGCTTCAAACAGAAAAATAAATACACATTTATTTTAACTATTTTTAAATGTTTTGGTTTCACTTTTATTTGTTTTCAAATTTTGCATTTTGCCTTTTTAATTATTTATTTTGTACATAAAAATTTTGGTTTCACTTTCCCTAATAATAAAAAAGAATTTAAAATTTTAGCTACCAAAAAAGTTAGCAAATTATCAGGAACTAGAAAAAATATTTTTTACTCAAACATTATTATATTTGCTTTTAACCATATTTTGATTAATAATAATATATTATAGTTAAATATTTTATATTATTTTCAATAAGTTATAAAACTTTGGTTGTCGTTCGATTTTATTAAGTTAAAACCAACCATGTCGCATTTTTTGTACACAATAACTATATAATCGTTAAAAATTGTTCTTTTTTAATGGAGCCACTTCACTAAACTAGAAGGGTAAATATGATTCGGCATAGCCAAATATACTTCTTTTATTTTTTAGTTTAATTTTTGTTGCTTGCAGTATTATATTGAAAATCGAAAATACATATTATATTCCCAAATATAAATATTTTAAAACCTTCATTCAAAAACGTTTCATTAGAACAGGGTGGCAATCAATGTAATAAAAGCAAATGGATACAGAACCTAAAATGAGAGCACAAGGCTGAGCAGACCTTTAGGTGGCAAATAATGTGTTCGTTTTGTTCAGTTTATTTTGTGTTTTTACAATGTAATAAGTAAGGAGGCAGCGTAGGGGAATTCATTAATTTTCGCCGTGTACACTACTGTAAAACTCCATATATAAAAAATCTGTGTACCATTTTTTATATATGAAGTTTGACGTTCGTTTTTACCAACAAAAAATAATAAATTCTCTAACGCTGCCACCTGGTAATTGATTCGCCTTGATGTCAACATTTGTTTTCTGCCGAAGTTTTCGAAACAAATAAAACAAATCACGCATTTCAAAAATGAGTTACGAATCGAATCAAAACATAACATGAATCTATGAGTTGACTTTAATCAGCTTAAAAAGAACAATGTTGCGATTATTTTAATTTCTATACTATTGCTTTGTGGGTAAAAAATTATTGTTAATTACATTAAAATTAGGGTTTAATATTCAGCACCAACAAAAATTTTTTTGACTGCGACTGAACTGAAAATAGTTTGAGTATTCATTTCCAACTATTTGACTGCTTAAAATAGTTAAACTAGGCACACACACAACTAAAAACTAACTGAATTCAGTCTACTATTTTTAGGAGCAAACCGAAAACACAGCGACTGAGTTTTGTGTTTGTAAGTTAACAGTACACAACTGAGAAGCCAGTTCGTGTGCGTTAAGCAGACGTAGTTATGTTTTTCTAGTAACGCAACACAACTGAAAATGTGTGTGGATCAGAGTATACCGCATGAGTATACGAGTACCGCATACTTACTCTATATTTTTCATACTCGAGTATTTTAAACACCGCAATAAAAAGTTGCGGTTTTTATTTTACCCATTCTTGTGTTTTTTGTTGTGGGTATATTTAAAATAAATAGCCTAAAAACGAGTCTCAAAAATATCGCAATCAGAATTTTAAGTATTTTCTATACTCGTACGCGAGAATTTTTTAATTATCTTTATTTGTAAGGAGCGTTGCCTCATTTTTACCCTATTAAAGTTTTTTACTGTCGTTTTATGAAATTCTGCATTGTATGCAGATCTATTTTTAAACAATAAAAAAAAAAAACAAAATTTGATCAAATCTACTGCTTAAATATTAAGGCTGGTTCACCCACAAAAATTTTGTTCCGAAACATTTTTTTTTTTATATGTAGTTTGACATTTTATTTTTTGAGAGAGAGAGAAACTACATATAAAAAAAAAATGTTTCGGAACAAAATTTTTGTGGGTGAACCAGCCTTTATAAGCAGAAAAACAGGCAACAACCGTTTTCATACGTATGAAATACAACACATACTTAATGAATAAAATGTTTAAAGATACTGTTAACTTACAAACTCAAAACTCAGTCGCTGTGTGTTCGTTTTGCTCCTGAAAATAGTAGACTGACTTTAGTTGGTTTTTAGTTATGTGTGCTCAGTTCATCTATTTTCAGTTGGCGTAAAACAGAAAACTTAATTCAGTTGTTTATTTTCAGCATGTAACTGAAAAAAGATGAACTGGTTAGTAAAATGTGACTGCTACTAGCAGTTTTTCGAAACCCTGATTAAAATATGTTTTTTAAATTATGTTTTTGTTTTTATGACCAATGTTAAATTTTAAATCTTATTATTTTGAGATTTTTTTCTAATCTCTTTGGGCTATTTTGGTCAGTTATCTGTTTCCAAATATCAATAAAAATCAAAACATTTTATTGTATTTTCCCAATGTTTCGTTTGTTTTTTTCAAACTTCATCAGGGGATCTTTATTAAAAAATGTTTATTTTATTAATATTACATAAAAAAAAATTTTTATATTAAATTATTAAATATTAAAAAATTGGACTTTCACAACACCGAAAATTAATAAATAAATAAATAAAATAATTAAAAATTTTTTTATACAACACAAACACAGAATTTATTGTCAGACTTATAGCTAATATCACAGAACTTCAGTTTGTGACGGTGGAAGTCCCGATGGTCGTTTCTACCTACACATCGTAAAATAGTTTACTCTAGCCTAAGTATTAGCTTTAAGATCTTATAAAATGAATTCTGTATTATTTGATTGTTAAGTTTTTATTTTAATTTTATAAGCAAAAGGCATTCCTTTCTTTGTTAAACAACGATCTACTCATGCTGGGTTGTTGTTGGGACGATCAAAAGCAAGTATTGCTGCTTTATTGTTTGTTTTTATTTTTACAACAACACCCACGACAACAACCAAGCATGCGTTGGTTGATGGTCAACCATTTAGCTTACGTAGTGTAAGCAAATGTATTTTTAGAATTCAAGCAGACACTACCACAATCACAGCCTGCCTGTATGTGTAGCCAGCCGACGAGTATAAAAGGCGAGCAATTTGCCTGTATCGAGACAGTTGATTGCCGGCTGGCCTTCAGGTAAGACCGGTAGTTTAGTAGTGGATTGCACGCTAAACTGTTGCTCCTACACAGGCAGTAGAAGGAAGTGGTATTGTCTGGTTACACTCAATACCAACTCCTCAAGAGCGATCATTTGTCCGTTGATAGTCGACTGTCATATTGGGGTCTACATCGGTTGCGGTGCACGCGCCTGTGTATTTCCCAAGCGGTACGAGTAGTGGTTTACACGCTCATATCCGCTGCCCGACAACGGCTGCCGACGGGACGTGACGCCCACACGCTTGAGCCTTGGTCACTAGCAATTGACTAAGTAGTAGTTTTGTTAAGACGTAAAGTAGAATAAACACGTATTGTATTTTGAAGTATACCGTGTTTTACTTTCAACGACGACGACCCTGGACGCCGCTGAGTTCTGCCCCAGCAACCAGCGGAAACGTGTCGTTACATTGGCGCCCGAGCAGGGACAAATCTAATTTGTCCACCGACGAAGACAGCACGTCACACCCGTGACTGCGACGAAGCAAGCAGAGAGAAGCCTGCCTACCAGCAACCATCCGCGCAGCAGTAAACCGGACTGCCCAATCATCAGCTGTCGCACTGAAGACAGCACGTCAAACCCGCGACTGCGACGAAGCCAGCAGAGAGAAGCCTGCCTACCAGCAACCATCCGCGCAGCAGTAAACCGGACTGCCCAATCATCAGCTGTCGCACTGAAGACAGCACGTCAAACCCGTGACTGCGACGAAGCCAGCAGAGAGAAGCCTGCCTAACAGCAACCATCCGCATAGCAGCAAACCGGACTGCCCAATAGTCAGCTGCCGCACCGAAGACAGCACGTCACACCCGCAACTGCGACGAAGCCAGCAGCGAAAAGTCTGCCCACCAGCAATCATCCCCGCAGCGGCAATCCGTACTGCCCACTAGCCAGCTGCCGCACCGAAGACAGCGCGCTACCGGCCGACAGCAACAGAGGACCGCCAAGATGCTCAGAACCACCTGGGTATATTCATTAAAGAGGGAAGAGCTCGTTACCTACCTTGCCGCCTTCGAACAAACTACGAACGGCACCGTCGACGAGTTACGAAAGAGGTTCGCCAAGTTCATTACGGCAGAACATCCAGAGGCACAACAGCAGCTACTTTTAGAACTACAAGCCGACCATGAGAAGCTAGGCACCACCGGCGCAGCCTATGACCACCTGCAGCTGCCACCACCAACTATGACGGGCGACGCAGCCTCACCAAAGAAAATTGAAGGGTCGCTGCCACACAAAACTGCCGCAGGCACAGAGCGTCCGCCGCACGACGTCCGTATGCAACACCTGGATACCATCCGGGATTGGGGCCTTAAATACGATGGCGGCAAGGACCCCCTTGATTTCCTCGAGAGATTAGAGGAACTTGCTGTACTGTACGACGTAGACTTGAGGGAAGTGCAACGCGGAATGCCGGAGTTATTGCGCGACAAGGCTCTGTGTTGGTACCGCAATAACGCCCGATCATGGAGCCAGTGGTCAGAGTTTAAAAATGACTTGGCTACGTTTTTTCTACCGCCGCGGTACTTCGAAGAGTTGGACGACGAGGTCCGCAAACGAGTGCAGCGACCGCGGGAACCTTTCCGGGATTACGTGTTGGCAATCCAAGGATTAATGAGACACACCGATATGAGCCCCGCACAGAAATTAGAGCGGATTTTTCGTAACGCCCTTTCCGACTATCAATTGTATATTCGGCGGCGAGATTTTTCAACCCTCGACGACCTCGTGAAGTTAGCCATGGAGCTCGAATGCATCCCCCACAATAGCTATCCCACGCACATAACACGTGGCGAACATTACCGGACAATAAGGGACGGTACTCACAGTGGGGAAAGGCAGCAGTCAGGAGGCAAGGATAGCGAGGTAAATCCTACCAGCCTCTCATGGGGCCATGATAAACTTCAGGCAAAATCGCCCCCAGAAGACATTCCGATCACCGCGATCATCGAATCCAGGGCAGAGGAGCGTTGCCCTTGGATGAAGGAAATGAAGCAAGAAGTACACGACCATCCTGATAGAGTTGCCGATTACACCATAATTAATCAGCAACTACACCGCCATATCACCAGGGGGACTGGCGATAAAGATGATACGCCCTGGAAACTGTGTGTGGCCACTCCGTTGAGAGTCCAGGTGATCCAGGAAAACCATGACCAGGCGGCCGGCGGCCACCTCGGCGTGCGCAAGACTATTAACCAGATCGCTCAGCGGTATTACTGGCCCGGCATGGCACGGGACATAAGCCGGTACGTACGACGGTGTGCGGCCTGTCAAAAGTATAGAATCGACCAGCAAGCTCCCGCCGGTATGATGCTGACTCGCCAACCAGACGAACCATGGTCCGTAGTCTGTGCCGATTTCATGGGTCCATTACCACGAACCAAGCACGGCAATATGACGTTGTTAGTGCTGTTCGATAGCTTCTCGAGATGGTATGAACTCGTGCCGTTACGAAGCGCCACTGCCGAAGGCGCCGTAAAAGCATTGCGCGAGCGGATCATTGCACGTTATGGAGTCCCGAAGATGGTCCTCACAGACAACGGTGCTCAGTTCACAGGCAATATTTTTTGTCGATACCTTAGGGAAATGGGAATTAAACAACAATTCACCGCACCCTATACCCCCCAGGAAAACCCAGTGGAAAGAGCCAACCGAACTATCAAGACAATGCTAGCTCAGTTGGCCAGGCAACACAACACATGGGACGAAATGTTACCGGAAATAATGCTGGCTATCAATACTGCCACATCCGAGTCCACGGGCTACACACCCGCTTTTCTTACCCAGGGTAGAGAGCCACGCTTGCCCTGCACGCTTTACGATAAAGCAACCATCAGTACTGGAGCACGCCAGTTAAGCCCGAAAGACAGAGCTTGGGAATTGTCGGATATCTTCAAGTTCGTCAGGCGAAATCTGGAGAAGGCAAAGAAGCAACAACAACACTATAACTTGCGACGCCGACCAATGCGGCCCAACATAGGTGATCAAGTTCTGGTCCGCGCTCATCCGCTATCGCGGGCCATCGATAGTTTTGCGGCCAAGCTAGCTCCAAAATACCTGGGCCCCTACGTTGTAAAGAACTTTATATCCCCCGTTATTGTGGAAATTAGTAGTTGTAGCAATAGCGACGTGCGACGAGCGCACCTTAGTGAATTGAAACCTTTCCATTCACCGACTACTGACTCCGCGTCTTCTTCTCTCTGCAGATCTACGCATAAAAGAAATAGAAGAAGAACTAAGAATAAAATGCAGCCGCTTCAAAGAAAGCGACCCTCTCCACCTACCAACTCGGCCGAAGCCAAGAGGTTTCAAGAAACCTGCCAGAGGTTCCGACATAAATTGGAGGCGGAATCAACAAAGGGACGCCGAATCATATTTTCAAATAAAGGCGATGTACCGAGTCGAAGCCAACAACGAACCACAACGACCCGGCTGAGGTACCAACCCCGCCCGCGGAAGACATCGTTTCCGTCAGCTTCATCATCAGACTCATCATCTCCATCGTCAGCGTCATCGTTGGCACCGATAGCTGACTCAATGCAAATACCAACAACAGTCACGTCGATCACGACACCCTCACGCATCACCACAAGCCCGGCCATTGCAACACCCACCTCAGCACCTTCGGTCAACGTTCTCCTACCTAAACCCGCCGTGAATAGGACAACCTCCCCACGCGGTAGTTTCCACATCATCCCCGAGCACCAAGCCCCACAGATATTGCGAGAGGCAATAGCCGCCAGAAAGGCAAAAGGGCATTCCCCGAGCACGTTTCTGCATCCTGGAGGGAAACAACGCTACCGGGTCACCTGGTCGAAACCCACGCCGACGGTTATCCGCTTGCTGCCGCCTACCACAGCATCCGGGGAGAGGGAAGGTAGTGTGACGGTGGAAGTCCCGATGGTCGTTTCTACCTACACATCGTAAAATAGTTTACTCTAGCCTAAGTATTAGCTTTAAGATCTTATAAAATGAATTCTGTATTATTTGATTGTTAAGTTTTTATTTTAATTTTATAAGCAAAAGGCATTCCTTTCTTTGTTAAACAACGATCTACTCATGCTGGGTTGTTGTTGGGACGATCAAAAGCAAGTATTGCTGCTTTATTGTTTGTTTTTATTTTTACAACAACACCCACGACAACAACCAAGCATGCGTTGGTTGATGGTCAACCATTTAGCTTACGTAGTGTAAGCAAATGTATTTTTAGAATTCAAGCAGACACTACCACAATCACAGCCTGCCTGTATGTGTAGCCAGCCGACGAGTATAAAAGGCGAGCAATTTGCCTGTATCGAGACAGTTGATTGCCGGCTGGCCTTCAGGTAAGACCGGTAGTTTAGTAGTGGATTGCACGCTAAACTGTTGCTCCTACACAGGCAGTAGAAGGAAGTGGTATTGTCTGGTTACACTCAATACCAACTCCTCAAGAGCGATCATTTGTCCGTTGATAGTCGACTGTCATATTGGGGTCTACATCGGTTGCGGTGCACGCGCCTGTGTATTTCCCAAGCGGTACGAGTAGTGGTTTACACGGTCATATCCGCTGCCCGACAACGGCTGCCGACGGGACGTGACGCCCACACGCTTGAGCCTTGGTCACTAGCAATTGACTAAGTAGTAGTTTTGTTAAGACGTAAAGTAGAATAAACACGTATTGTATTTTGAAGTATACCGTGTTTTACTTTCAACGACGACGACCCTGGACGCCGCTGAGTTCTGCCCCAGCAACCAGCGGAAACGTGTCGTTACAAGTTGATATTTGGAAACAGATAACTGACCAAAATAGTCCAAAGAGATTAGAAAAAAATCTCAAAATAATATGTTTTTTAAAGTTTTAATTAAGATTTAGAGCCTTAATTTGCATTAAAAAATATTGTTTTTAATTTTTATTTATGTATAGGTACATACATGCATTTATACATTCATTCATACATACATATATACATACATTCATACATACATACATGTGCGTATCACTGTAGCTCCCAAAAGCAAAAAGCAACACGAAAATAAATCTAAAAATTCAAGGGTGTTCCCATAGGTAACGTTAATTGACCTATTTGTGCCTATCTTTTGAACTGTTATAGACAAACCCTTGCAAATTGCAAAAAATGTAGACTGCTATGAATGTTATAGTAACAGGTATTTATTTTCAATATTATCAATTAAAAGGTGCCCTAATAGTTTATTAATTTCATGTATATGGCCATACTTTTTAACTGTTTTAGATAGACGCTTGAAATATACAACGGACCTGTGTTGCTAACTCCTCTAAAACAAAAAGTATAAAATTTGGATTTTGAAATCGAACGTGTTTCCAATAGTTAAGGTAATTTGTAGTATGAAGATAAGCTACTGAACCGTTATAGACAGACAACTGAATCTTAGAATTGACCTGTATTGCTAAGTCCGCTTTATCAACAAGTTTATAATTTGAGTTAGGAAATCAAAGGCTGTTCCCATAATTGAGCTAAATTGACCTATGTGGGCATATCTTTTAAACTGTGTAGACAAACTCATACAAATTGGACAGAATGCCGATTGCTACGACCGTTATTGTAACAAGTATTTATATTCGAAATAATATATTAAAGGGGGTCCCAATAGTTAATGTAATTTTATGCATGTTGTAGTACTTTTGAACCGTTACAGACCGACAGATGAAATCTGTTTTGAAGTAGGTTTTTTTTCGTAAGAGTTATTTTATTATTTAATTGATTTCGACTGCTTTTAGCGAGTTGTATTCAAGCCTCATACCTCAGGCTACTGAGGTTAACGAAAGATTACCTGCGGTTGGGAAGCTCGTTTCGCACTCGGACTGATGAAATGTTTTATTTCTTTAAATGGGGATAAGTTCTTAATACAAGAATAAGAAACTTACTAACGGTCACCAATTCTGTATTATTTCAATCTACTTAAAATAAAAAAACAAATACAGATTATTTAAAAAATAACAAAATGTGTTTCGTTCCGTAGCCAAGTCGTAAAGGTGTTATCCTATTGTTATCGCTATAGAATCTGCCTATATATTCATTTGCTACAGTCCTCTATTCGTTGTAGGGCTATAGTCTAAACTTTCGCAAAACGACTTTACTATGGTCGCTACAATAATAGATTAAATTCAGATTTAAAGGTCAAGAGTGTCTCCATATGGATGTGAATTTTATGTATATGGCCATTTTTTTGGACCCAGTAGACAGGATTTTTCAAGTAATAAAAAAACTTTTTTGGAATATACGAGGGCTGCTATATATATTTCTGGCCTGGCAACACTGAGTGCTGCCAAGTGCAATCTGACATTTCCATTGGAAAGTTTGTAATTTTTAAGCATAATCGTACTCAAAACGTTTTGAGGTACGACCATTATTTGTGTTGTTAACAGTGAATTGAAAAAATTAATATAGAAAAAAATGGAATTAACTCGTGAACATTTTCGTGCCATCATTTTTCACAACTTTCGACGTAGATTATCACGACAAGAGTGTATTGATGAACTTAAATCTTTGTATGGCGATAAAGCACCATCCTATAGCACTGTAAAAATTGGTATAATGAATTTAATCGTGGCCGAAGCTCGCTCAAAGACGAATTCCTTGAAGGTCGTCCAAAAACGACTGTTATGCCAGAGAACATTGATGCCGTGCGTGAACTCATAATGCAAAATCGACATGCGATATACCGAGAGATAGAGACATCCTTGGACATTTCTTCCACCAGCATACATTCGATACTGCATGAACACCTGGCCGTAAAAAGGTTTGTTCTCGTTGGATCCCGCACATTTTGAAAGTCGCTCAAAAAAAGGCTCGTGTCGATTGGTGCAAAGAAATTTTGCAAAAATACGATTGCGGTGCTTCAAAAGACGTTTATAAGATCGTTACAGGTGACGAATTATGGATCTATGCGTATGAGCCCGAAACGAAACAACAATCGACCGTGTGGATCTTCAAAGACGAGCAAAATCCAACGAAAGTTTTTCGTGGAAGAAGCACTTCGAATCAAATGGTCGCCTGTTTCTTTGGCAAAACTGGTCATGTGGCGACTGTTCCGCTTGAGCAACGTAGGACGGTCACTTCTGAGTGTAAACTACAATTTGTTTGCCTGAAGTCATCGGAGAAATTCGAAAAACCAACAAGAGAAAACGAATCATTGTTCACCATGACAATGCGAGCTCTCACACATCGGCTCAAACCAGAGCGTTTTTGAGTGGCCAAAACGTCGTATTAATGGGTCATCCGCCGTACAGCCCTGACCTGGCACCTAATGACTTCTTCTTGTTTCCGCACATCAAGAAAAAAATGCGTGGTCAACGATTTTCGTCGCCAGAAGAAGCTGTTGAAGTGTTCAAAAACCATGTTTTAGAGGTGTCTCAATCGGAGTGGAAAAAGTGCTTCGACAACTGGTTTGAGCGCATGCAAAAGTGTATAAATCATGCTGGAGAATACTTTGAAAAACAATAAAACCATTTTTGATTATAAATATTCGCATTTTCACTATTAGGCCAGAAATATATAAAGCAGCCCTCGTAAGTCGATGAATTAGAAAATCAGAATTTCAAAAATAAATAAAATATACACCTCTACGATCCTTAACTTTTAGGTAATATCATCCTAAAGGTACGTTTAGTCAACGGTAGAACTCGTAAATGTAAAGTAAATGTAGCTGTACAGTAAATGTAAATGAAGTTGTGCTTAAAGAATGTGTAAAAACGTGCCAAGTGTTTTTGACATAAGTAAAAAAAATCAATAATAAATAAAATTGCGGCATGACCATCTCTTCTGACACAATTCTTGTGCAATAATTAATTTGATTTTTTGAAATTTACCAACATCATTTGTCTTCCCTGGGTATTCCATGTCCATAGAAATCTGCTTCCAAATCATCCCTTTTTTCTCTGGATTCGTCATCCATTCTTTTATTTATATTTCTGTTTATCACTTTGCGATTTTGTGCAAAAAAGTACGTAAATTTTTCAACGGTATTAAAAATGATGTTGTATTAAAATAATGAAAAATATAACATTTGGCTAAGTATAACTTATGCAGATATTATATTTTTCATTATTACCTAACAAAATTATTTTTAGTACCATGGAAATATTTAAGTACTTTTTGCACAAAATCGCAAAGTTGCCATCATTGGTTTGAACAGCTGTACGTTGTTATTTACTGATAAACAGAAAATATATCAAAAAAACATGATACGTTTTTACACATTCGATAAGCACAACTACATTTACTGTACAGCTACATTTACTTTACATTTACGATTTCTACGGTCGGCTAAATGTACCTTTAAGACAAAAAAAACATTATATATAAAATATTATAACAGAATTTGTCACACCTTTACATGTGTAGTTATTCTAACGCCTGGGCTTTTCTTTTAACTTAAAGCTCAATAAATTTTAATATATAATAAGTAATAAACATCGATTTATGCTTTACAAAAATTAAGTAGGCAACGTTATCAATTCTATTTTCTTTACCTTCAATAATTGCAAAAGTTTTCGGAGTTGCAATTAAAAATCATCATCATCAGCATCTCTTAACGTTAGCATTTTCTTCAGCATGAAATTAAAAATTGCCTCCTACTTGTTGTTAACTTGTTATACCCTTCACAACAAAAAGTGGGAAAAGACTATATATATATATATATATATATATATATATATATATATATATATATATATATATATATATATATATATATATATATATATATATATATATATATATATAAGTTTGTCATTCCGTGTGTAATTTCTACAATATCCATTTCCGACCCCATGAAGTAAATATATTCTGACTTCTTATGCATAGCGAATTGAGCGATTTCCGTCTATCCGTATGTCCGACACAAACAAAAAATAAATAAATATATAAATTGATCAGATAAGTGTCGAAAGAGCTGCTATTTGAAATCAGCATTTTTTCATGTCATTTGGAAAAAAAATAAATATATGGGGTGATAGAGAATTAAAAAATAAGAAAAAAATTGGCGCTAGCCCACATTTTCCGAGTTACGGAGCTCTGAAATTTTAAAATTTTTTAAATATTAATTCGGATATCATTTCAAAGAGATTTTTAAGGAAATACTAAAATTTTTAAAAAATGCTAAACCCACTAAGGGCCGATGTCATTTTTATGTAAAATTATAGGCATGTAGTACTTAATTTTTTTCTTATTTATTAAGTCTCTGTCACCCCAATATTTGCATTTTTGTATGGAGTTACTTTACTAAACTAGATTTACATATATGGTGAAGGTTATATAAAATTCGGCATAGTCGAATATAGCACTCTTACTTATTTATACTTAATGTCGGCCAACAATATCATCTTTTAAGCATATCCAATTTAAAGGTTCATTAACTTTAGTTTATGTTCAGACACGTTTACTTAAATTGAATTTCGTTTTAAAAGTTTTTTATTAAAGTTTAACATAAAAATTGAAATATTATTAAAATTTATCATATTTTTTGATAACCCATTTGTTAAAATATTTTTTATGACTTTCATTTGAATTATTGTAAAACTCGTATGTTGGTTCAAAGTTTGAACTTCAAACATAATTTTTTATGGTTTAAAAAAACATACGTTTTATGACCTAGTGACAAATTATCATTTAAATTTTTTTATGCAAAAAGTCGAAGAATTTAAAAATCATTTGCAGGATGAGCCATTTATTTCATGAAATATTTTTTGGGTTTGCAGTAAAATAAATCTTCACGTGCTTAAACAAAAATTCTTCATAAGGACCCTGCATAAACCATTATTTATCATTATTTTCAAATGTTGAGAATGGTTTATAGCGGGTTGCCATACTAAATTATAGTTATAACGATAAATAATTATACACAGAGGCCCAATAGAGAGTTTTAAAGTCATGTCGTGATAATGTAATGATAATCTTCATGAATATGTAACAGAGAGTGAAAATTTTATGTAAGAAACGACAAATTATACAACGTGGAAATGTTTTTAATAAAAGATTTCAAAAGTGTTTCGGCACAGGAGCTGTTAGTAATGCAATCATTTGTAAATTACGGTATCTTTATAGCCAAGGAAGTGAATATATTGTTTTGCGCTTAAAACTTTTCTTAGAATAAAAGGAACCGTGTAAAACAAAAATTGTCTAAATTCTGTTGCTTTCCAGCTGCCAAGATCCCTTAAGCATCGGGGTTTTCTCTGAAATTCCTTTGTTATGTTACTTGTATTGATACTTAACTCCCTCTAAATTGACTCAATCTTCCAGAAAACTAATGAATAGCTTTCACGTTTTTTTACCCATGCATTTAACAAGAAAAGTAATCACTATGTCTTTAGTTCCTAAAATAAAGGATTTTGTAGGTGCATCCATAACAAAGCAGAGTACACGATATTTAAGAACTTATCAGCAGAATATTTAAGTGTTGCAACAAATACTTGCAAAAAGTCATTGGTACAGTTTGGTTTTGAATTTCCTTCATATACACCTACTTAAAAAACATAGTTTTTACAACACTAGCAGTTATGGGCCAAACTTGCTTACAGCTGCTTTTAAAAAGCGGTAGGCCATCAATGCCGACATCTAAAGTCACATTCGATAATTTCCAAGCATTACACACTAAAAGGTCTCTCAATCCATTTTTTAACCCATAGTGAATATATTTTCCTTTACCAACTTTTATTCCAACAATAGAACTAGGAGTTTTTAAAAGAGTTCTTGAACCTTTTGGCACTTTTATACTACATTTAATGAACAACTGTAAAAGTGCATTAATTGCTATCAAAAGAAATTTTACTTTCACTATAAAAAAAAACTTTCACAACCATCATTAAAACTCGTTTCGTTGATCCTTGGCACTGATCCCTTATCACTTTCATCGCAGTCCACTTTCTTAATTTCACCACATAATAACTTCATGGCTTTTTTTCCAATCTTTTTATTTTATTAGCTGACATGATTACCTTTTTTATTTTAATTTTTATTGACTAAATTTACTTTTATATTTTATTTTTCTTTACTTTTATCTCACATAAATTCACAAAAATCTCACATGTTTTGTTAGACTGCGCTAAATATGATTCAATATAAAGGTTAAAAAAGTCACATTTCGAGCATTTGCACGATCAAATAAGAATTGCACACATTCTGTACTTTTTGATTTTGTTTTTTAAAAAAGTCGTTTTCTTTGCAAAGTAATTAAATTTTTTGATATCGGATAATATTTTCATGAACTTTTTGAACTCGAGTTTTTCAATTATGGCCCAGTGATACTGGAATCCGCAGTATTAAGCCTGTCTCTCCCCTCACAAACTTTCCAAGTTACAAATAATTCTAATCAGTAATTTAAGATTCGAGATTTTTTACCATTTATTTTGCAAATGACCGCACAGTGCATTGTATTAATAAGTTATTGTTAAATTTTTATGATCAAGTTTAGTCGACTGAATTATTGTTTCGCATCTGAAGTAAAAATCTCAAAAAACCGTTCAGTTTTAGAGAGGTAAAAGAAATGTTTGTTGTTACATGTAAAAAATAGAATCTAAATCTCCTTTGTTTGTTTTCGTAGAAATAATTTGTGGAGAAATCAGACCTTTCTTCATTTTAGATTGTTTCGTTTTAACTGCAAAAGCATCTCCAAAGTTTTTTTTTCGGTAGCATTAACTGTGAAAAATAGTTCTTTGTGTTTTGTAACTAAAAGAAACCACAAGAGACAATTAGAAAGTGTGTATTTTTAACAGAGCTTAGGTTAAGGCGCTTAATTCCTTTTTTATTTACTTTTAAACCAACTTAAGAATTTTACCTTTGACTGCACTTTTGCGTTTTCTATTTCCTGTTTTAATTGACTTCATTTTAGTTGGACATTTATTGCGAGAAAAATAAAACTATTACTGAATTAAATTTGACTTATTTTCGGCTTTTTGGTTCTTTTAAGTATAATTTCGAACCATTTTTAGAAAGAAAAATTATTTACAAATGTATGCGGACGTTTTCCAAAGAAAACATGAAGAATTAGACGCTAGCAGAATAAAATGCAGCATATTCTGGACCGCCACATCCTTCATCAGCATTCTTTGCCTCTATCTACCTTATGTTATGTACGTCGTGAACATCATCTACTTAACCAACTAATCTTAATGTTAAATTACTGTCCTTTTACTGGTCACTTACTTTCTTTGCCACTTGGCTTAATATTTTCTTTCCTGTTTTAATCGATTTTATTTCTGTTATACTTGTCATGTTTCGTTGGTGGTCATTCTATCAAACTGCTTTTTGGAATTGTAGTTACAGAAAATTTTCTTTTAAATTAAACAAATGTCACAAGTTATAATTAAGTGATACAAATTTATATTATTATATACTATTTCAGTATAAAACATTATACATTATATATTATTTCAGTATAAAACATAAAATTAATTGCTTTAAATAATTCTATACCTTCTTTGTTTAGTTTTCATAGTAAAATACTGGACATATCTTTAAAGAAAAATTAGAACTCTTATGCTCATCTGCCTTAAAATTCCAATTAAAAAGTATCTTTCAGCGAATCCATACAAACATTTAATTTCCAAGTAAAAGTTACAGTCGCTTTATTTGGAAACTTAATTAAACACATCTAATAATCTGTCCAAAACTTATTGCATTCGACTTCTCTATATTCGTGATGTGAAAGAAACCCTTGTAAAATGTCGCACAAAGTGTTCAAAAATACAAACAAAAATCAGTGACAACTGATTTAATTATTTTTTTTTTTTATTTTAGTAATAAATAGCAAGGCAATTCTTGCGGCACCTGACTATTTTTTCTTAATTTTCTTATGCCTAGAGCAGCTGTCAAAAGTGTAGGAACACAACAGACGAGGGGAACCGAACGTTTTGTAGTTCAGAGCTGATAGTTAGTGAACTAAATAACGACGATTCTCCGAAGGCATTATCAATATTTATGTATTTACATTTGTGTTTGTTTCAAGATATAGTTTTTTGAAAATTTTTATTGCATTTTAACGAATCAAAAGATTTCTATAAAAAAAAAAATCGAAGAAACAATTGAATATAGTGAATAAGGTCGGTTAATCATTAAAGAGGCTCACTTGGACTCTTTAAAACCAGCATTCCGAATGAAGAGAGGGACAAAGAATAATTTATAATTAATTTTAGATTGTAAATGGGCATATATTTTAAATTTATATTAAATTATTTATACGAGGGCTGCTCTATATATTTCTGGCCTAATAGCGAAAATGCTAATATTTATAATCAAAAACAGTTTTATTGTTTTTCAAAGTATTCTCCAGCGTTATTTATACACTTTTGCATGTGCTCAAACCAGTTGTCGAAGCACTTTTTCCACTCCGATTGAGACACCTCTAAAACATGGTTTTTGAACACTTCAACAGCTTCTTCTGGCGACGAAAATCGTTGACCACGCATTTTTTTCTTGATGTGCGGAAACTAGAAGAAGTCAGTAGGTGCCAAGTCAGGGGTGTACGGCGGATGACCCATTAATTCGACGTTTTAGCTGGTCAAAAACGCTCTGGTTTGAGCCGATGTGTGAGAGCTCGCATTGTCATGGTGAACAATGATTCGTTTTCTCTTGTTGGTTTTTCGAATTTCTCCGATGACTTCAGGCAAACAAATTGTAGTTTACACTCAGAAGTGACCGTCCTACGTTGCTCAAGCGGAACAGTCGCCACATGACCAGTTTTGCCAAAGAAACAGGCGACCATTTGCTTCGAAGTGCTTCTTCCACGAAAAACTTTCGTTGGATTTTGCTCGTCTTTGAAGACCCACACGGTCGATTGTTGTTTCGTTTCGGGCTCATACGCATAGATCCATAATTCGTCAACTGTGACGATCTTATAAACGTCTTTTGAAGCACCGCAATCGTATTTTTGCAACATTTCTTTGCACCAACCGACACGAGCCTTTTTTTGAGTGACTTTCAAATTGTGCGGGATCCAACGAGACAAACCTTTTTTACCGCCAGGTGTTCATGGAGTATCGAATGCATGCTGGTGGAAGAAATGTCCAAGGATGTCTCTATCTCTCGGTATGTCGCATGTCGATCTTGCATTATGAGTTCACGCACGGCATCAATTTTCTCTGGCACAACAGCCATTTTTGGACGACCTTCAGGGAATTCGTCTTTGAGCGAGCTTCGGCCACGATTAAATTCATTATACCAATTTTTCACAGGATGGTGCTTCATCGTCATACAAAGATTTAAGTTCATCAATGCACTCTCATCGTGATAATCCACGTCGAATGTTCTGAAAAATGATAGCACGAAAATGTTCGCGAGTTAATTCCATTTTTTTCTATATTAATTTTTTCAATTCACTGTTAACAACACAAATAATGGTCGTACGTCAATACGTTTTAAGTACGATTATGCTTAAAAATGTCAAACTTTCCACGGGAAATGTCAGATTGCACTTAGCAGCACTCAGTGTTGCCAGGCCAGAAATATATATAGCAGCCCTCGTATTTATATATAAATTTTTTTGTTTGGTTTTATTCTTAATTTTTTTACATTTATATTTTTAAACTTTTATTGCCTTTGCTGTTATTGTGAATTTAAATGCTTACAAAATACAATTATTTGTGGAAATATGTGGCAATACTGCATGGAGGGCGAAAGACAAAATGTGAGAGAATTCTGAAAACCGGGAAGAAAATAAAATTAATTGTATCTCAGCGGTATTGTCATTGAACTATAACTTATGTCAGATGTGTATGAAAATGTCGTTACTGTCGTATATTGAGTTTCTACACTAAATAAGAAAAATAAAATTTTTTTGGCACATCGTGTTCTTGAGCGTGAAATTGAGAAATATACATGAAAAGTTCGTAATTTCAGATAAAATTTAAAAATTGTGCTCAAATGTTTTTCTAATTGTAAAAGGAGTCAGTTAATGCGGATTTTTAGGATGATCTTATGAGCGAATTCTGATTAATTTTAGTAATAATATTTTTGGGGCTTATTATAGACTAAAAGGAATTTGAAATTTTACCGCAACAAATGGTTGGGAGAAGCAGCAAGGTCTAAACTATAAGGCGGGTGAGACAAAACTTTCTATCTACTGTTTTCCAATTAGTTTTTCACCGGTGTTGAAAAATTTGTCCGGGCATTGACACTATGACCTTGTCTATGCTCTATTCAAAGAAATCAATTGCCTTTGGTAAAGGTCTCTTGTGATCGTCTGACCCTTCTGATATCACTAAATACACAGCAAAACCTTGGTGTCATAGATATTTGGCTTCGGCGTTAATTTGGTTTGTTGGCCGGGCTTTACATGTAACTTTTTGCGTTAGGGAATACCGTAATATATCCATCTTTCATTGCCAGCAACAATACGAAGCTAAAATTACTTCTTTTTGTAGGGATCAAGCATCATTTCCGACATGGAAAATCGTCTTTCAACGTCTCTGGGATTCGACTCAATTCCCAATATGCTTGCTTTTGAATGAACCCCCCGCTTTTAAATGTATGAAAAGGGCTTTCGGTATGACTCCCAATGACAATGCAATTTCTTCTTGTGTACGGTTGCATAATCTAGTTTATTTATGCAGAGAAAAGACATGGGTGTGACAGGTCATAATAAACATATTATATTCGCTGTAATAATGTATAGTTGCAACGAACAAACTATAATTGTTTTAAAGAATACCTCAGTAACAATAAACATTTTTGTTAAATATTTATTTATTATATGGTTGCTATGCACAAAAATGCAACATGTTTGGTTTTAACTAAAAATATAAATCCTAACCACAAACAAAGTTTTACAGCATACTCAAAACAATATATTATATTTTAAACATAAAATATTATTGTTTATCAAAGTATGATTAAACGTAAACAAATAATGTTTATTTTTGAAAATATTTTGTTGCAGTTCTTGAGAGAATTCTTTTCTGTTAGTTTAGTGATTTGTTTGTTAGCTATTTGTTCATTGCTACAGAAAAAGAAAATCATTTTGGCTTTAGTTCATTTATTTTGTATTTTAATTTTTATGATTTTGTTTTGCATTTAATTTTTGAATTATTTTTTGAACTGTCAATTTTATTATAAATGAATAGAAATTATTTCGGCTTAAGTTCATTTCTTTTTAAGTTTTAAAAACCTTTTTTTAGAAAGAAAATTTATTTTACAAATGTATGTTTTCTTTGGAAAACGTCCTCATACATTTGTAAAATAAATTTTCTTTCCAAAAAAAGATTTTTAGAAATTAAAAAGAAATGAACTTAAGCCGAAATAATTTCTATTCATTTATAATAAAATTCACAGTTCAAAAAATAATTCAAAAATTAAATGAAAAAGAAAATCATAAAAATTAAAATACAAAATAAATAAATGATATACAAAATAAACAGCAACTATTTAAAATATGTATCAAATAAAAAATTATACAATACATCAAATATTATAAGAATAGACAATTTTATTATTAGTCTGATAAGAAATTATATTTTGAGATGTACATCCTGTAAAGAAAACAATTTAATAATGGCACCGTATTATACGAACCTAAGTTATATGGCAAATGCTCTACAAAATGGCTTTGGACCTCCTGAGTCATTTTTATATTTAGATAAATTGCATCTTATTCAAGATGAAAATGGTGTACCAGTATTTTATCATAATTATAGACGGGCTAATGTTAAAGCAGTTAACTGCAATATATCAAATATTTTAAGTAGACATGACAAAAGTATGTCAGATAAAGAACTTCATAGAATGCGAAACAAAAAAACCAAAAAATTTTGGTGGTTACAAGAATAGGCAACTATGAAATTCTTCCTTTTGTTTTACTTTTAGACTTATGATTTTTATCCTTGCCTCATACAAGTAATGTTTTTGATAAATTTTCATTACATTTAATATATATTATTTTCTTATTTACTAGTAATAAATATATAGATTTACAATTAAAAATGTGTTATACTATATTAAATGTACTCGAGAGCTCGTTTCTGGGACTTTGTATATACATGTATATATTATTGAATACTAGTGTTTATTGTAGTAAATGTAATTTAAAAGATGTAAATTAATAAACAAACAAAAAAAAAAAAAAAAAAAAAATAAACATAAATAAATTTACTTTAATCGTGCTTGATTCGTTAAAAATATAAATTATTTAAAAGTGCAAAATTATACTGCGGGGAAAGCATATCCATATGGCCATTTCGCTACTGCTCATATAGCTCCACAGTGGATTCTACATAAATTTTTTATAGAAAACCTAAAAGTCTTATATCAAAAGCCAAATTGAATAAGGAGAGCTCCATTGAATTAATAAACCAAACAGACAACAAAAACTCAAAAGTGTTTTACACAAAAACACAGAAAACATTGAGTAACTTTTTTTTATTTTTTCTTCCATTTTTGTACGTCAGGATTTCTTTTGGAAACCATTCTTAAAAAATTTCCGTATAATAAATTTTCTATAGATAATAAATAAAACATTTCTTGGTAAATTTATGTTTTAAAAATTTCTTAAAACAAATCAATAATTTAATTAATTTACTTTATTCGTACTTGATTCCTTCAAATATAAATATTTCATGATATTCTCATGAAATATTTATTATTTTAAACTAAACTACAAAATGAAATGTATTACTGCGCGGAAAGCATATCCATATGGCCATTTCACTACTGCTCATATAGCTCATCAGTGGATTTTACCCAAATTTTGTATAGAAAAACAGAATAAAGTAAAGTAATTAAATTTTAAAAGATTCCGAATAATAAATTTTTCATTTTGATATATTTGCATGTGCACCTTGCTTATTAATAAAAATTGTTTTTCAATTTTTATTTTTTCATTGAATCTTTCAAATACATATGAATGGTTCCCAATGGGATCCCTTATGTAGAAAAATGAAAGAAAAAATAAAAATAGTTACTAAATGTTTGCTGTGTTTTTGTGTAGGACATTTTTGAGTTTTTATTGTCTTCTGTCTTATTGATTTAATGGAGTTCTCATTTAATCAATTTGGCTTTTGATATAAGACTTTCTGTTTTTCTATACAAAATTTGGGTAAAATCCACTGATGAGCTATATGAGCAGTAGTGAAATGGCCATATGGATATGCTTTCCCCGCAGTAATACATTTCATTTTGTAGTTTAGTTTAAAATAATAAATATTTCATGAGAATATCATGAAATATTTATATTTGAAGGAATCAAGTACGAATAAAGTAAATTAATTAAATTTTAAAAGATTCCGAATAATAAATTTTCATTTTGACAAATCAATAATAAATGAAACAGTCAATACAGTCTTTTATTTCATAAAATGTTTGCACTTACAATCAGCGTTGCCAAAATAATGATTTTATCATATTTTTGATGATTTTTGAACCAAAATATGATTTGATGATTTTTTTCTTAAATTATGATTTCCAATTTATAAAAACTATGATTTTTTTATTTCTAGTGTGTACTACTAACATTGTAATGCTACTACATAGTGAAGTTAAGTTTTGTATCAGGTTGTTGTAAATAAAAAAAAAATTTTCAAAGCTCATTCTGTCAAATACATAAAATGTAAAAATTTTAGACAATTTTATACAAATATAATTTGTGAACACGAGTTTCAATAACGACCTTGACTTTGAAAACAAAAGTCTATTTCTACACAACGAAGAAGTCTATCTGGGTGTTTTTATTAAACAAAAGATTTCTAGCTCAAAGCTCACTGCAAATTAAAAAATTAATTTATTGCAAATAGTGTGGCATTTTTCATTGAGTTATGTAAATAAATATTTAAACGATTTGATTTTAACGATACATTTAAAAAAAACTTTCATGTCTTGACCCTTTGAAAATTATAAATAGAAAAATTCATTCTCTGACAGGCTTAATACTAAATTTTCCAAATTTTATTAGTGAAAAGGATATTCAAAAATTAGATAACAAATTTAGAGAACTCCGTTTTATAAAATTCAGTGTCCATTTTACAACACTAGATAAACTTAGCTGTGAGGAATTTTGGTCCAAAGTTTTAAAAAATAACTCGTGCTGACAACATTCCATCTTTTCCGGTGTAGTCAAAATCTTCCCATTTCTTCAGTAAATGTCGAACGAGTATTCTCAACAGTTGATTTAAACAAAACTAAATATAGAAATAGATTAGACAACAGCACTCTCGAAGGTATCTTATACGCAAAAGATTACTTAGCAATAAGAAACTGTTCCTGCTTTAATTTAAAAATTAACTAAGATATTATTATAAATATATATCCCTGTATATATTATAATAATAATTCTTCGTAAAACTTCGTACACTTTAAACAATAATATTTAAATATATACAATGTATGTTAATATATGTATTTAAATTATAATTTTTACATAAAATTTTGTGTTGAAAAAAACCATAATTTTTTCCGTAAAATATGTGTTTTTCTGCGTATGATGATTTTTAACCGACTTAAAAAAAGAAGGAGGTTATATAATTCGGCTGAATGTTGCTTTTTTATATTTGTGCCTCCAGAACTCATTTATTTCTGATCCAAAAATTGTGTAAATTTACTTATATAGGCCTATCTTTTGAACCGTTATAGACAATCGCTTGCAAATTGGACAGAATGTCGATTGCTATGGCCGTGATAGTAAAAAGTATTAATATTACAAATTATAAATTAAAGGGTGCGCCAATAGTTAATTAATATTGATATATATGGCCATACTTTTTAACAGTTATAGACAGACGCTTGGAATTTACAATGAAATGTACTGGTCCACTATAACAACAAGTATAAAATATTGATTTGGAAGTTAAAGGGTGTTCCAATAGTTGATGTAATTTCAAGTGTGTGGCCGCACTTTTGAACCGTTATAGATAGAACGCTGAAACTTAAAAGGGACCCGCTATACCAACGAGCTTATAATTTGAATTTAAAAATTAAAGGGTGTCCCATAATTACTGTAGATTTTCTTATATACGCCTATGTTTTGAACCGTAATTTGTTTTATATGGCCGTATTTTTTGAACCGTTGTATACAAACACTTTAATTTTAGACAGAATGTCTACTACTTTATTTGGTATATAAAGAAGTATAAAAATGTTATAATATAAAATAAATAGTTGATATAATCAGATGTATATGGGCAAACTGTTGAACCGTTACAGACAGACGGTTGAAATTTAGACAGAACCTGATTGCTAAATCTACTACAACAGTAAGTATTTAATTTGAATTTGGAAATTAAAGAGTGACCCTATAGTTGCTGCAATTTAATGTATATTGTTAAACTATTGAACTGTTTAAAAAGTATAAAGTTTAGTTTAAGTGTGTCCCAATAGGTAATGTAACCTAATTTATGTGTCCATACACTTAAGCTGTTATAGGCAGACAGATGAAATCTGTTTTGAAGTCGGTTTTTTTTCGCAAGAATTATTAATTATAAATTATATAAACATAAAAAGACCCACAAGGTAAGAAATAAAAGGCAATTAATAAAGAAGAAAAATTAAAATTTACATTCAAGTATATAAAATCAGAAGAACCACTACGTTTGAGAAGTAAATGATACAAAAGATTTAATTGGTCTGTCTATAACTATTGGGACTCCCTTATATTCCATCTTTAAACTCTATACTTGTTGTAGCCCACTACAGCTCCTCCTGCCAACATCTGTTCAACAGTTTGGCAATATACATCAATTTATATCAACTGTAGGTGCACCCTTTAATTTCCAAGTTAACAATAAGTTTTTTTGTAAATTTCAACCGTCTATCTATAACGGTTCAACAGCTTTGCCATATACAGCAAACTGCATTAACTACTGTACCACTCTTTAATCATAATTTAAAATATTTGTATTTCTTAAAAGTTTAAACAAAATAGTAGACATTCTGTCTAATTTTCAAGTGTGTATATAAAACTGTTCAAAAGATACGGTCATATCGGTCAATTTACATCAATTATAGAAACACCCTTCAATTTCTAAATTTAAATTATAATCTTGTTATTATATTAGGTTTGTAAGATTCAGCTGTCTCACTATAACGGAGCTACCAACGCCGGTTCCTTTTAAATTCCAAGCGTCTGTTAACAACTGTTCAAAACTATGGCTATAACATCCAATTAAATAAACTATTAGGGCACCCTTTATTTTTCAATTTTTAATATTCATACCTGCAGCTAAAGCAGTCATAGCAATCTGCATTCTGTCTGCTATAGTGCCACGCATCTTTTTTTTAATTTTACAGTGGTGCCTTTTCGTATATGTTGTATGGGGACACCCTTTAATTTTCAAGATTATGAACTGCTTTGAAAACGGCACTGTTTTAGAACCGGTTTAGCAAGGACTGAGTTCTGCGGGCACGAACATAAAAAAGCGGCTAAAAAATTTTATTTTCACCTGTTTGAGTCCCCGCGTAATTTGTTAAATGATTTCGCTCTTTAATACTTCATTATCTATCATGACTTAAGTATTCTAACTTACAAAGTTCCAATCTTAATAGATCTATTTGTAGAAAGAGGAATCAGTGTAACTTTTCAGACTTGAGCTAAAAGATAAAGAACAATGTAATTATTATTTTTATTTCTATATAACTAGAACATGTTACTTCATATTTCCAATTAAATAAATATTGAGGAGATTTAAAGAAAAACCGAGAAAACCTAAGAGCTAATTCCACGAAATTACCTTCTACGGTAAAATTGAAAAATATCAAGTATTTTCTTCTCAAACTACTCGTTTCTTTTTTTTTCTATTTTTATTTTATTTTTATTTTTTTGTTCATTTGTGATGTTGATTGTTTGGTGGTTTTACAAAAGCATTATTTTCAAAACAAGAGCATCAAAAATACAAAGAAAAGATTATCGTAAAGAACAGAATAAAAAACAAAGCGAAGTGAGTAAACGTACAAACAAAATATATACATTTTTTTCGTTTTTGTCTCTTTTTCATTTATCCAAATTAAAACAAAAATCAAATCAACTTCAGTTTTGAGTTGTCTTTCTTTAACAGTTTTAAATTTAATTGCATGATATCAACAAACAAAAAAAAAAAACATAAAAAGATAATACTTTTAACTGTAAAAAAACGCTAATTAAATTATTAAAATTACCAAAAAAAAAAGTTTTTATAAGCAACTTTATACTGCTTTTATTCTTGCTCATGCGTCATGTATTATATGAGCAATTTCAATTTATTTATTTGCATATGAATCATACGCCCCAGTCTCACCATTGCACACTGGGTAATTTGAGCTACTTTTAATGCCAAATTTTATTTTAGCCAAAGTTTTGCACTGATATGGCTGAAATTTGGATTTGATTTTTATAATAGCGTAGGTTTTAAGGGCTACCACGATTTAATTAAAAAACTAAATATGTCTCTAGAAAACAAACGGATACAGCTTATGTGAAACATGATGAAACAACTTAATTTCTTAAATAAAGGTACGTGGTTTCCAATTTTGCTGTTGTTTCGAAAAGTCCTTAATTTTTCCATGGGCCTTGTACTACCTTAACTATAATTTTTTACAACAAGTTCGAACTTATGCCTATGTGAAGTTTATATATGTGGAAAATTCATTAATTTGAAGTTAGGTTAAAAATATAATTGATTTTAAGAAAGCAGAAACATGCACCAAAATTTTTACGTTGTTTTATTATTTACTGTTCCCTCTATTCATCGTATTATGCACGATTTCCTTCTCTTTTAACTGATAAAAACGTTGCTTGCAAATGTCAACTTCGACTGCTCATAAATTTTAAAATTTTGTTTTTACAGAAATAAAATATGCAGTTATTTGTTTTGATATATTCTTAAATGAAGGTTATTTACAGAAATATTATTTTGGTAAGTGCTAAAAAAATTTTTTGGCCAAGATTTCGATTCAAAGTGCCTACTGTGCATTGTTAATTCAATCACATTCCATTAAAATATTTGTGAGAGGAAATTATGCATTAATATTTGTTTTCTTTCACAAATAATATTAATTAAAAAAATTAAACCTCAGAGATTATGTCGTACAAATAAATGTGCAAAAATAAATTCTCGATATTTATTTCATTTTAAGTCAGAATTTTGTAATATTTTTCTTATATAAAATAAAACTTAATCACATCATTATTTAAATTTACCAGTAAAAGTGCAATATGCGGCTATGCCGAATTTTAAATACCCTTAACCATTAATGTGAATCTAGTTTAGTGACGTCACTCTAATAAAAAAACAAGTATCAGAGAAATAAAAAATTGAAAAACAAAATTAAATACTACATACAACTTTACATAAAAATGTCACCGGCTCTTAATGGGTTAAGTATTTTTAAAAACTTTTAGTATTTTCTGAATGCTCCCTTCAAAAGGTTTTAAATGATACCCATGTTGATATCTTAAAAAATATGGAGCACTATCGTATCTTTGTATGAAAAGTTCAAAAGGCCCATAACTCGGAAAATAGGATCGGTGGCCCATTTGTGCACTTGATATTTTGTTCTAATTTTTTATTCTCTGTCGCCCCATCTATTCCGTTTTTTTTTTATTGAAATTACTTTACTAAACTAGATTTGTTTCACATGATATCAAAAAATTTAGAGGCAGGCGTGTTGTTTTGCCTGCTGCCTCGAAGAATATGAACAGATCTTGCTGATTTTTAACAGAAAAATTTTCGAAACTATGTCTGATCGATTGTCGTATTTAAATTTTCGCTAGCTCATCTACTGCCTTGCAAATTTGATTTAGCATTAACACTAGCACACGGGCATCGCTCAATCGAGTTCGCTATAGATATTTTTTCGATAATAAGATCTGGCAACCCCTGTATTGTCCCTATGAGCATGGTGAATAGGTTACTTCGACTAATGTATGTGTGTATAGAATAATACCACAATTAGCTAACAAAAGATGAACAACCTCAATGGCTGCGTTGGTAGAGGTGATTGCTGTGAAACAGAAGATCGTGAGTTAGCCCCACCTTCTTCGGGATTGCGTACAACGGAAAACAATAATTGTTAAAATACAATTAAAAATTAAGAAGCAGCAGTACAAACCTCCCGGAAACAAAAAGACAATTATTGTGTGAAGCCATGGCAGATAATTTAGTGGTCTTTTATAAAAAAGTCATATTGGTAGTGGTTGGCGCAGGGAAGTGTAACAGCATAACAACAGTGTATGGCAGGCGTGTGTTGTGGCTATTAGATAAGGGGGATGACTGGCTTGTATAAAAGGCTTAGTGAAGTTGTCTGTTGATGGTTAAGGTTACTAAGCAAAGCATCGAGCAGTTCATGCCTCGCCGGAGTAACACAGTAGTGTAGCGTGGATGGCTGCGTTTGTAATAATAACTCATGTTTAGTAAATACGAGACCATAGTATCCGCAAAACCGTAAGATCAAGAAGTATAGATAGATAAAGCCACAAAGTAAAAAAACAAAATTCATAATGAGCGACAGTGGTATTTGCCATCAAAAGAAAACGTGAAGAGTTTTTCTTAAAAGGGAAAAATGCAACAATATTGTAGAAATTACACACGTAATGACAAACTAAGATATTTCCTTTTCACACCTGTGGCGAAGTGTATAGAAACAACTTACACAGCAACATCTAAGTACCTCTCTCTAAGACTTAAAATATGTTTTACAAATTCTTTTAGCTTTTCTGTTTTTATTTTGTAATTGCCGCAAGAAAAGTCTTGTGTAAGCAGATGTCCACAATGTGTAGCGGCTGCTGTATAAAAAAAAACAAAAATGTAACATTTTTGGTAGGTTACCAGACTGCTGTCCGCGCTGGTATGCTGGCGTTAAGCACCGGCTAGGGCTCGCCGTCTTGGGGTGGTTCTTGCCATCACATCCGGTCATTTCAGCAGCTACAAATAATCATACCAGTTGTGGTTAAAAAAAATTAAAAGGTTGGTAATTATTTAAAATTTTGGAGCCCGAAACAAGTCTAGCCAGTTCACTGCATGCACACACACAAAACTCCTCTGGCTGATGTTCTGCCAGGTAACCTAAGCCCTCCCACTTGAGGCTGTAAAACCTCACCATGGCATCGTAATTAAATTAGTTTTTAGATGCCCCAAATACACACTTTACCTTCTTTTTTTTACTTTTCTTTTCCCCTACTTACCGCTTTTTATAAATTGAAGCCATCATAAATTGAAGCCATTTAAGAATTTCATTTAAAATATAACAATACAAACATTTGGTTTATAAAATAATAAGAACAAATTAAAAGAATTTTGATTACTTCCAATAACAATATTTAAATTAAATGCATGGCAAAACAAAAACAGAAAAATCTAATTAAAAAAAAAATATATACATCTGTTTTACAAGAAAAATGCGAAAATTTGGAATAAAAATAAAAGCAAAAAATGTTAATACCAAAGCAATTAGATAATTATTCGCAAAAATTAATTTCAAACATTGAAAAAAATAGTTTAAAGAAGAAAGTTTTTTTTTAATAAAAGGAAATTTACCTATTAAAAAAAATTTATTTAATCATTTGAACAGATTCCTTTTCTATTGTCTTAAGGTTCTTCTCCCGGACTTCTAAGCTGACGAAATGCTCACAATCTGGTGCAGGAACTGCCGTCAGTACGTGACGTGTCCTACGTCTTACGTACGTACGTATTCAATTAAAAATTTTATATATTTTACCTTGCCTTTCTCTGTTTTTTTTTCTAGGTTAAGGAAAACACTACGGGTAATATTCCGTGGACGCGAGACGAACTATAGGTTTGAGCTCAACCCTAACCGCGCACTCTTGAATCAAAAACCTACAAAGAAATAATTTAGTTACGATTGTTAAAAAAAATTTTTTTTTGAACAATAGTTTTAATTTTCTTTTTTTTTTTTTTTTTTGCTTTTAGATTTAAGTATTTTAAATTTGTTTTTTATTTATTGTTTCCGCTTGTGTAAAATACAACTTGTTTCTTTTTCTTGCGTTTGTAAAACTTTAATTTATTTATTAGTTTTGTTTTGAACGATTATAAAAATTTTGTAGCTTATGTATGCGATAAGCATTGAAGTTTGTTTTATAAACCACTAATGTTTATTTATAATCAAATGATTCGAAAATTTCACTTTTCAAACAAATTAAATTTTCTTCAAAACTATTGTCACTTTCAGAATTTTTTTCTTATTGGAATTAAGTTTATTGGTAAGTTTTCCTTTCAGGTAATAACTTATTCGAATTTTGTTAACCTTTTTTTTTCGGGCACACCTTGTCGCTTTGATCTCAGTATTTTTAAAAAGACCAAATTATTGGTGAGTTCCACCGAAGTAACTTCTTAGACGCCGTTTTAACTAATTTATTTTTTTTGCTTTTCAGCTATTGAAAGCCTAATTTTCCTGTATTTTCTTTTTGCCCTTTTCCCATCTTCCTCTTCTTTTCAGCATTATTCATTCCTCATTGATAGCGCTGTTCCTATAACGGCCTTATCCTGTCACCCTGCCTTACCCTTTTCACTGGGTGCACACGACAAATCAAAATCACTTTTCAAAATAGTAATAATAACAATAAATTTTATTTTGCCATAATCGTATAAGAATTCGAAGCAAAATATATTTTATTTTTTTTTTAAAAATTCTGCGCAGTCATTCAATAATTCAACTTAATGATATGAGGAAAATAAAAAACGATTTAGGGACTATTACTTAAAACAAACCAATTGATAACATTAGTTTAATTAATTTTTGTAGAAATTTGTACACCGAGATACTTTTTGTAGTTAAATAATTAGCCGACTTCAAAAAAAAAAGGAGGTTATACAACTCGGCTAAATGTTGCTATTTTATATTTGTGCCTCCAGAACTCGGTCATTTCTGATTCGATTTTGAAAATTTTTGGTAATATTGTATATTGTGCTTACAGATTGGTCCTATTTTAAAAACAGTTCATAATCTTAAAAATTAAAGGGTGTCCCTAAACAACGTACATATTTTTAAAGTGTATTATTAAGTGTAAAGAGCACTTCTGTAAAATTTGAAATGACTGCGTCTTACTATAGCTCCTGAAAACAAAAAGTTATACAAAAAAATCTAAAAATTAAAGGGTGCCCCCGTAATCGATGTAAATTTACTTATATGGGCCTATATTTTGAACCGTTATAGACATACGCTTGCCAATTGGACAGAATGTCGACTGCTATGGCCGTTATAGTAACAATTATAAATATTACAAATTATAAATTAAAGGGTGCGCCAATAGTTCATAAAATTTGATGTATATTGCCATACTTTTGAACAGTTGTGGACAGACGCTTGAAATTTACAACGAACCTGTATTGGTAAGTCCGCTATAACAACAAGTATAAAATTTGAATTTAGAAATTAAAGGGTGTCCCATAATTTATGAAGATTTACTTATATGAGCCTATCTTTTAAACCGTTTTTGACAAACGCTTGCAAATTGGACATAATGTCGATTGCTATGGCCGTTATAGTAACTGCTGATAATATTTTAAATTATAAATTAAAGTTCATTTAATATGGTATATGGCCATACTTTTAAACAGTTGTTGACAGACGATTGAAATTTACAAAGAACCTCTATTACTAACTCCTCTATAACAATAAGTATAAAATTTAGATTTGAAAATAAACAAGTGTCCCAATAGTTGATATAATATGGTGTATGTGGCCGGACTTTTGAACCGTTATAGACAAACAGCTGAAATTAATAACAAGAAGCTTATAATTTAAAATTTGATAATTAAAGTGAGTTCTTAAATTAATGTAATTTGTTCTATATGGCCCTATATTTTGAACCGTTGTATATAAACACCTTAATTTTAATTAATTTATTTTAATTTTAATTTTTTTTATTTATTATAATAAGAAGTACAAAAATGTTATATTATAATTTAAATAGTTGATATAATCTGATGTATATGGGCAAACTGTTGAACCGTTATAGACAGACGGTTGAAATTTACACAGAACCTGATTGCTAAATCCACTGCAACAGTAAGTATATAATTTGAACTTGGAAATAAAAGAGTGACCCTATAGTTGCTGCATATTGATGTATATTGTCAAATTATTGAACAGTTGAAAAAGTATAAAGTAAATAGTTAATGTAACCTAATTTGAAATCTGACATGTAAAATCTGTTTTTAAGTCGGTTTTTTCGCAAGAATTATTTTCTCAAAGCTTCTGGCAACACTGCTTACAATATAACATTATGATTCAATTAAAATACATGTATATTCTAACAATACTATAATATTTCTATTTAACCATTAAATTTTTGTTGAATATAATATTATGAAATTTATTTTTTAGATGTTCACATCTTAAACATAATTATATGGAATACGGATCCAAAATCAACTACTGTTTTTTTTTCGCTGCCTTCATAAAATAGTAAGCTAAAGTCAATGACTATATTTGAAACCTCACATATATAAATTTGAAAATACGTGGACTTAAAATAAGATGGACTATGCGACATCAATCAAATTAAATAAAATTCTCTACTTTTTATAAAAAACATACCAGCAATATGTCATCTGCTGAGGTCATAAATTTGTGTCAATTGAAAAACCAGAATAGAATAGAATGGAATAGTGTATTGAATAGAGTGGAACGAACACACGTTTGTAAAAATGAACAGCAAAAACGAATAGAATTTTAACATCTATTCATAAAATAATGATTTATTTATGACTTTGATGTGCCTTAATGTTAAGTTTTATTCGAATTGAAATTCTTTCGATCCAGTCTGATTATTGACCTCCTCCTCCTTTTATTAAAAAGGATACATAAAATACGAGCTTGTGTGCGCATCATACGAAACATACGTAATTCCAATACCGTTTATGTTTTCCATTTGACCACCCTTCAAAACTAGACAACTCAGTAATTTACGTAAAAATAATAACATTTAAGATTGAATAACTTTAGAGTGCGCACTCTAATTTAAATAATGGTGATCTTTTTTGAAAGGACTTCAGTTCATCTTTTCAAATGTCAAAGAAAAATGATACACGTTATTGTTGCAAGTGCCTTTTAGATGTTGAAATATTGCTTATTGCTAAATATCCTGAAAAAAGGTCCAATATTTTTTCTTAACAGGAAACAGGCAACGATTTAGTCTTTACTGGTCAGCTATTTTTATATTGTATTGCCAACTACTCAAACAAAACTAAATAAATTATTACTTTACACCAATAAAAAGTGCGCAGCGTGTTTGTGTCCGATAAAACCGAATAAAAGGAAATTTAACTAAGAAAAGTTGAGGCTCACTAGTTTTCTTAAAGGAAGATTATGAGCTCAAATTCGAACGCAATCCTAGTGTATGAGATATTTGCAGATAAAAAATAAAAATTGAATAGTTTCACGACTGAAAAAAGAAAAATCAGTTTTGCATCTCCGCAGTAATTGAGTTGCAATAGCGTCTGTATATTGGAACAGCAGATGAAAGTGGTTAAATATAAAAAACAAGAAATGAAAACGTCAATATTTGTTTTTTTTTCTTGTCTTATGTTTACTTAACACACAATTGAACAAACTAACACCGACATTCACTTCACAATGATCTTTGAATGCCGCGTTGTTCAAAACCACGCTATCTTCTTTTGCAAACGCAATTTTGATTTGAATTCATAATTTTATTTTACTTTCAAATCACAAAATTGTATTATAAAAATGTTTTTTTTTTTGGTAGCATGTCAGATGGTATCTACAAGTAACTTAGATCAGCAAGAAACTTTACCAACTGTTTGCCAAAATCAATGAGAATGAAATTCTCATTGTGGAATGCTTCCACCAGCTTCTCAAATCAAATAGGGTCGATATTTTTGTACTTGCCTTCGCAGAAAGCCTCGGTTACGTTATCATTTCTAAGAAAAAGGTTTCCGGGCCGCTTGTCAGCAATATACTACCTTGTTTCCCTAAATCTTTGTTTTTGTTTACAAATGTCTACATTTAGTCATCTCTGTTTTATTCCACAGCTATCTACACTTCCTTACCCTTTATTAAACCAAAACTGCACAGGATGTAGATGACACTTACATCTATAAGTTTTTACTCTTTTGTTTTTTAATTATTTCTTTAATGCATGTTTTTTCCAAATGTACGCGAGCAGGATAACAATATATTCCTTCTTTACATACTGACTGTGTATTAAAAATTCGAAATACATAAAGCTATTTTTATATCATTATTACATTTTATTTATAAACTCGAATGTTTGTATATAAAATAAATTTTGTTGAATATTATACCATTTTAAATAACTCACACAAATTACCAAAATTAACGATTACGACAACAGAGGAATGCGAGATTATACCACATGTCAATTATGAATGTTAACGTGAGCGGCGCACGTGCTTAATCTTCGGCATGTGAAAAAATAAAAAAATAATGTACATTTGTATATTAAATTGATAGTTACCCAACAGATACATTACAATAATACTTGCAAAAAGAAACGCAAATTCAAAACAGACAGACCGGCAGAGAATCATAGAATATGAAATAACAATTTTAACACACATTTTATTTAAGCCGATATACAACAGATTGCATCACCTATAGGAACATCCTTTATTTTATAATTTTAAATATTTACACGTGTTGCTATAACGGATATTGATGTACTCGTTCTGTGTAATTTTCAAGTTTTTCTATGTAATATATCTTGTGAACTTAATTTTTAACACTTTTATTTTGACTTATAGTGATACATAATATTTTGTCTATGTTAGATTGGGTAACCCTTTACTTTTAATAATATCAGTAGAGACAAAAAACTGTTTATGATAATATTAAAGGAATATAATAAAAATTATGACCTCGTAAAAATAATTAATTAACTTTAATATAACACTCGATTTCTTATTGTTTTGTTAAAACATGTAAGTACAACTAAAAATATATCTGTTTTGTTGATACAAAAGTAAGTACTCGGAAGACATGGTGAGCGACATAACGGTTTTTTTTTAAGGAAAAAGTAGTCAAAAAAATGGGAAAAATTTACAGTGGTTAGAGTTGATCAATATATATCGTTTTTTAACAAAAAGTGAAAAGCTGAAAATTTTGAGTTAACCTTTTGACCCTTTAGTTGAACAGGTGCGATATGAACTTTCCCAAATTTGAGGCCAATTTGTAAGTATAAAAATTAATAAAAAAAATCTACAGTACAAATATAGAAAAAAGTGTACCAGATGTGATAAACTTCTTTTTTTTTTTGTCAGTTAGAAGAGCCACTTTTTTGAACAGAGTTTACAAAGATTGAGCGTTCTCACGCGATTGTATCCGCAAAGTCATCAACATATGGCAGAGACAAGCTTATTAAATGTTAAATATGAGGAACCTTTATTACTTCTTTTCTTTATCTTCAGAATCAAAATTCAAAAAGGACTGAATAAAAGTTAAGAGCAGAAAGTAAATATTTTTTATCTATAAACTCTTGCGAATTTTAAATATTTTTGACAATTTTTTTTCTGTTGATTACTTTTAAGAAAAAAAAAACGGAGTTTTAGGAAAATTAAAAAAAATAGCTGTTTGATTATATTTTGATTTTGTAGAGAATTTTGAATTTTTTTGTTGGGGTTTACTTTTTGTGAGCTTACATATGCCATTTGGCCAGCGAGGTTAAATTTTATTTTACTGATTTTGACCGTAATTTGAATATTCTTTTAGTTAGAGCTTTTCGCCAAAATATCTGTAATGAAATTTAAAATCGCCATCCATAATTTTACTTTAGCTTAACAAATTTCTATTTTAAGCCACTTTCCTGACACGAACTAAATTTAAAATAAATCAACTAAGAGCGAGTTGGGCTCACACCCAAGAGGTTGTGTACTGTATATGGAAGACCTTTTAATTTTTAAATTTATTTATTAAATTTGCAACAAAATATCTGAAGTAAGTCCCTATGAAAATAACGTCACTACTAAAATGACTTTTTAATTTAATTGTTGCACTTACAGTACGAACTCTGCGTAAATTTATAGTTTCAGGGTCGAGGTGTAAAGGCACTAAGTTATCAGTAAGTTTAATGAGCTATAGACTCCTTCTCTTCATAGGTATAATTAAAATTTCAATAGAATTCAATCTGGACATAAAATAAACAAAAACATCGGGCAAATTACGGCACTCGATATCGATCGAAATTCCAATAGAAAATAAATATAAATTTCGTTCGATATCGAATGCCGTAATTTGCCCCCAGTTTTTCTGCACAATTCTATCGCACAAATATATGTATCTGTTAAAAGTGTAATAAGTCCATTCCTAAAAAGTTTAATTAAAACAACTTTCATCAATTTATTCCAAACGAAAAATATTTTGCAGTTATGAAAAGAGCATTAAAGAAAAAGACGCATTATACACTGCCCAAGAGCATTATAATGCTATAAGAGATTGCTTGTAGGAATTGAAAAATTTGTCGCAACTTAATAAATATTTAACAGAAAAAATACGGACAGAGAAATTTTAAACAGCCTTAAAATATGTTTGATGAGGTTTAAAAAGAATGAACTACACAAATTTTTTTATTAAATTAGTGTGGAAAAAATGCTCCCTGCAAAGCAACATTTTTGTTTGGAAAAAGGGGAAGGCCAAAATACCTCAAAAAATTAATATCTTACTACTATATAAAATTTCATAGAGCATAAAATGAGAGAAATATAACGCTAAAAGTTTATTACCTTATATACCGCCTATTCACCGTAAACACTTCAATATGCTAATGATAAAGGAAATTGAGTATAAAAAATATTTTTCTTATTTAAAGACGAAGTGTTTTCATTTCAACTGTTACTTTTTACATAGAAATTATTTTAGTAAAGCTAATGTCTATAAAAATATGGACCTAAACTTGCTCCTGTTTTTATTCTTCTAAATATTTATTTTTGATAGTGGTTAAGTCATGTGGAGGCAAAAAACGTTTTTTATTAAAATAATTTTAGTAATTATTACATACACACAGAAAAAAGATTGGTAACAATTCGCTTGATACGTTAAAAATTCAATTACTAATATAATAATTTGATTTTTATTATTAATAATTTATAGTTTTAATTAATATTTTATATTAAAGGCTAACAAGTGATATTTGCTTCTAAATGTTAGTTGTAACACCTCTTAAAAAAGTTATCCTGACCGATTTGTGTCTTTACTAAAATCTATTCTATCAAATGTATGATGCAACTAAACTTATACAGAACATTACTACTGAATACCAAATTTTGGTAGTAAGAGTCGTAAAAATCGATTACGTCTTCTAAAATCGAAAAATGTTTGACATAATAAAAATAAATTTGTACATATTAAAAAAAAATCAATATTTGAGTTTAAAAATACAAAGATATATTGTTAGTGGTGAAAAGTTCTCCAATATTGTTGAAAGGTAAGTACAAAATCAATCTCAGAAAAACGTTTGGAAATAAAAAAATCTAAATTTTTTAATACACTTTGCAGCAACAAAACGCGAGTTTTGGGATGGAGATGTAAAGGAAGGAGTAGGCTAAATTCGATGGGTCGAAATGTGAAACTTATGATGTGGAATGTTATTCCTATAATTTATTTTTTGAATAAAAGTGAATATTAAAATAAATTAATGTTTTATTTAATTCACAATAATACTTTATAATCACCCTAGAATCATTTTTTAAAATAGTTGTGGGTGCTATATTCATTCAGTTATAACAACCGAATTCAAGATAATAACCCCAACCGACAAAATTCGATTGGAAACAAATTCGGTTCTTATAACGAATTTCTTTTCTCTGTGCATGCCTTGTATAAACTCTTAATGTCTGATGAATCCGTTAGAAAATAATAAGGAGCACCCTTTATATGTTATTTTATTACTTGGTCTTATAACGGACATTAAAATTCTTAAATTTAACCCTCTAGTGCGCAGTGATGCAAATTTGAATCATACCGAATATCGCTCTGTAGCTTTAAAATTTGAAAACAGTTTTATGTAAATGTTCGTTATATGTTGTCTCCATTTAATAGACGTCGTTTTCTCTGCTTTTGAAGTACCGTTATAGCACCATTGAATTATTGTGCAATTTTGAAGTGCCTGCTCATTCGTTTGTTGTACGTAGAGGAAACAGTGTGTTTTTCTGACCTTAAAATTTAATTAATTTCAACAGGTTTATAAACAGTTGTGGTTTTTACATAAGTTACACTCTTTTTTTATTACAATGTTATAGTATGTATTGCTTTTTTATGGTAAGTACTTTGCGCTAAATGCGCAATGATGCAAATTTGCATCAAAGGATTTTTCGCCTCCTGCGCCCTTATAAATGAAAATTATACAAACTGCTAGAACAAAAGTTTGTTTTTAAACCATTTCCTTTCGTTTAAGTAGTATTTTACTTAATTTGGTTTTCTTGCGCACTAGAGGGTTAAGTGTCTGCCTACTTTGATTAAAAAAGAAGGCCACGTGCGTGATAATCATGTCATTAATGGGGCACCTTTTAAATTAAAGTTTTACTTCGTTACTAGTAGTCCTTGGCGCACATTGTTTTGCTTGCACAGTGCAGGTTTAATGTGTCTGACTCTCACGGTTCAAAAAGCAGCAACATTTTTATGTATATCACGTTACTTTCCGACACCCTCTACTTTTTACTGTTTGTTGTTGTAGCGGCTAACTTTAAGAGTTAAACTTTGACTTTTCTAAAGATAGAATGCTTTGACGTAAAGAGATTTTTGACGGTGAGTAAGACATTACAAGAAATATATTTCTTTGTATATAATCATAAGGCTTCAGTTTTCATGTAAATTGGATTTTGTGAACATTTAGACACAAATCTTTAACACCCTCAGATTGAAATTTGTATTTGCTCTTCCACGATGCTCAACTGTATCTGCATTTTATCCGTTCTACTTAAAAAACTTCTGTGTCGTGAAGTATATAAATCCAGATTATTTCGCGGAAATAAAAATGTTAAAAAAAATGTATAAGAAAAAATTTGCATAAGCTCTGCAGCCTTTTTATGAATAATTATGTGTTTTTTATTCTTGTCTTATGTTAACATAACATGCGCTCAAGCAAACTAACACATTTCTTTGTTGACAGACTAAAAATGTATTAAAAATTTGAAATATTTCAAACTATTTTGATTTCATTTTTACATTATTAATACTAATGTTACAAAAATTAGTATTAAATTCTTATTGAATATTGATACCAAATATTTCTATAACACATACAAATTAGCAAAATAAACAACATCAAAGGAATATGTGATTAAGCCACATGTCAATTAAAAAAAAAGCTATGAATGTTAGTGTTAATGAAGCACGTTTTTAATCTTTGGCACGTGAAAGAATGATAAAAACATTATGTACATTTGACTGGTTTGATTTTAATTAAAAAACCCAGCAAAAATTATGTAGAAAAGGTAATCGAGTGTGGAATTAATCATTTTTGGCGGAAGGACTTCCCAACTAGATTACCAACCTAATGATTTTGGCAAGGCATGACAATTTTATAATCAATTATTAAAAATTGATTATAAAATTTTTAAGATTTTGTTTGCTTTGCGTTTTTTTGTTATTTTTTTTTTTTCTTGGTAAACGTTTTTAAGCAAATTGTAAATTGTCGTCTTTTAGGAAAGATAAAAAAAAAATTTAATTCATTTTATTTTAAACACTTTGGTTGCAGGGTTCAGTAACACTTTTAACGATATTGGCCGCTGCTTAAAACAAGCTGAGGTCATATCACTGCATTCAATGTCGCATATGACATGTATTTTTAAAGAAAATGTTATGGTTTGATAATATATGTTAAAAAAATTTATTTAAGAAAAAATAACTCAAAACGTGATGCCTCGATATCGAATGTTATCATCCCAATTTCAAAGATTTATATTATGTTAAGCTGAAGTTAAAGCAAACAACAGAAAATGTTGACAAATATAACGAGTGTCGTATTGTTTAAAGTTAGTGAATCGCACCACAGATTGGATTTTTAACAACAACAAAAATTTTAAACATTTTCCAAAATATCTGTTATGAAAGCTTAGTTAATGCGTAAATCTAATAGAATATCAAAAATTTTCAAAACTTATTTTTCAATTTCATTTCGTTAAAAATCACAATTTTTCTTGAGCATAAAAAATGGTATCGTATTTTGATCAACTTTTTATTTTATGCACATTTCTTGGCAGGACCAAAATGGCATATGGCCACTAAAATCCCAGTTAGTCTTTAAAATGCCAACAATTGAAGGTTATATGTCAAAACAAACAGAGTGTCAGCTTACCAAAAATATTTTATTATAATATAGATTTCCACATCTTACAAATATAAATTTGTTTATTAAAAAGCTAAACAATTGTGCATTAAAAATACGAGCGTACTAAAACATTCACAAAAAATGTTTTTGCACCAATTGATTGGCTCTATTTTACATTTAATTAAAAATAATATTAATTGAATCAGTTATATATTTAATATATTCTTTAAAAAAATATATAAAAGGAATTTCTTCTATAAAAGGAATTTCTATTAAAATATATAATTGATTCAATAAAAAATTTAATAAAATGTCAACCTGAAATCAAATAGAAACATTCTGTGTTGATAAATTTTAATAAAAAATATGATAAAATGTAACAATTAATTACTATCTTGTAGTTGTATACAATAAGTCACATTTAACAACTTAATCAGAATAAAGAACAAATTTATTTTTTTATGCTGAGTAACATATTCAAAGTAATCTAGTTTTATTATTTGTAGTCCCGGGTTCATATGTAAATTTAACGCAATTCTTTAACGAGAACATCTTGAAACTTACATATCTCGTCCACATCGCTCAATAGCATCTGCATTTTATCTATCCTACTTTGAAAAATCTGCATGGTTAAGTATGAACATACAAATTATTCCACGCAGAATGGATTTATGAAACATTTTGCAAATATCTTTTGTGTTTTTGTATATTTAGAAGAATTTAAATTTGACTTCTTTTATTAAAGCATGTTTGGGTAAGTTTTGCGCTGCTTAACTTTAAGTCTAAGCTGTTGTCGTCTTATGTTAATGAGTTTTATTCATCTTCTTATTATTTTTAATACTTAAGATATCAACGTTTTTTTTTTGTAATCAGATTAGGAAAATATATGTTTAGTTTATTTTATATAATTGATTGAAAGAAAACTGTTGATTTCCTGAACACGTCCCGATGGCCATTTCGTTATCGCTTACTTAACTCTTCGGGAAACTTCTGACAAACATTTTAAATAAGCTAAAGATTTTTGTTTAAACAATAAAGTAAAGACAAAAAAGACGTGCCTTAACCCTCAATAATCAATATCGGTGATTTAAATAATAAATCGGGAAAATAGCACGAAAAAAAGAATTTTTAAAAATTAATATATTTAAAAAAAATCCCGTTGTTTAAAATAATTTAATTTTTGCAAAGTGCCCGTGCATAAAATAAATTATCGTAGTGTTTTGTGATTTTTTATTTTTCATCCTCTTTAGGCTGTATAAAAGAGCCGAAAAAAATTCTGCCTTATACAGCAGAGAAAGAAAAATAGAATTACTATTGGTTATTGTTGTTTTTGCTTAAACTTTGATTTTTGTCTTTGCTTTATTGTTTGGACAAAAATCTTTAGATTATTTAAAATGTTTGTCAGAAGTTTCCTGAAGAGTTAAGTTAGCGATAACGAAATGGCCATCGGGACGTGCTTTGATCCTCAATAATCAATATCGGTGATTTATATAATTAATCGGGAAAATAGCACAAAAAAAGAATTTTTAGAAAGATATTAACATTAGCTTGTCATTGGAGAGCATGGGTTCACATTACCCCGGGAAGGTACACTACTTTGTTTTCTTAAAATTTATAATTAAATGAAAGAGAATGGGTATTGATAAATTATATATTTATATATGTATATTGATTATATATTGATAAATGTGTTATTTAATGTGGCCGATTATGTATGGAATACAATACCAGATAAATGTTCGCCTCTGTTAGCCCCACAAATGCGAGACCTTTTGAGTACATTTTTTAATACGTTCTCATACATTTCACATGGTATTTCAATTATTTCATCACGAATATTTTGTTTGAGTTGCTCAAGCGCTTCTGGTTTGTTAGCAAATACTTGCTTTTCAGATATCCCCACAAAAAGAAGTCCGAAGCAGTTAAATTAGGCCACCGGGGAGACCACTAACCATCACCATTGCTATAACATGTTGTAGAAACCGATCTCGCAGCTATTCCATTGTCTTCCTGGCTGTATGTGATGTGGCACCGTCTTGTTAATGCAGATATGGCGTTAAAAAATTTTAAATCATATCACGATATCGCTCCCCATTCACAGTTACCTCCTCATTCACAGTTACGTTACGCCGTTATCAAAGAAGTAAGGTCCAATGATTCCTCCTGACAAAATTGCACACCGGACTGTCACTTTTAATAGATGTAAAGGTGAATAAATTGAGGGTTTCGAGTGCGCAGAACTGACTTTTCTGTATATTTACATATTCATCTAAATTAAAATGTGCCTCGTCACTCATTATGACTTTTTCATGTATACTTTCTTGAGCAATAGTAGTCGTAGTAGTAGTGCTTGGGTCTATCACCTACAGACGCTCCTTCTTTGAAATCTTTCCCTAAACGATAAGTAGTGCAGTTTGTTGGCACGTTGTTTCTCACAACAATTTCACGATGATTGATTTTGATAAAATATTTTAACGATTAAAATACGTTGGTTTATTTTCCCACAATAAATTTGCTACGTATCTGCTTCACGACTGCCAAAGATGAACTGTCAAGACTAATGTTTACCAAAATGGCGGCAAAACAAAAAAGTATATCTTTCCGGCTGAAACCCCGTATTACAAACTTGAATAGTTTTCATTAACATTTATTGTTGTAATTAGATGGAATTAAGTTTGTTATTGGGACGATTACTAAATCTTATTTTAACACCATGTATGTAAATCTAGTTTAGTAAAGTAACTACATTAAAAAGAACAAATATTGGGATGGCAGAGAATAAAAAATAAAGAAAAAAAATTTAAGTACTATATAAAATTTTACATAAAAATGTCATCAGCTCTTAATGGGTTAATCCTTTTAAAAAAAATTAGTATTTCCTGAGTGATCTCTTCAAAGCTTTTAAATAATGCCTACTGTTCGGAATATGTGCGAGTGCCAATTGATTGAAGATACTTCATTGTTCTATATGACGTGGAAAATTAGAGGCAGGCTTGGTGTTTTGCCCGCTGCATCGATGGACATGGACCGATTTTGCTGATTTTGAATACCAAAATTTTAGAAACTATGTCTGATTGATTGGCGCATAAAATTTTTCTTTCTCATCTAGTGCCCTGGCAAAGTTCATTTCAACCCGAACAAAGACGGACAGAAGGACATCGCTCAATCAACATCGCTATGAATACGAACTCAGAATTGATATTGTAAAAATTACAAACGGAATGACAAACGTGGATACACTCTTTTTCCAATTTTTGTGGTGAAGGGTACAGAAACGGATATTTAATGACATAAATGTCTCTTTGTTAACTGATATCAACCACACTAACGATGCTTCAAGCACAACATTCTAATGATATTCCTGGTATTAATTTAAAACTTGTGTTAGTTGTTTATTTGGTTGACCATTTCTACGAAATGTGAAAACTGTAATAATTGTTATATGGACAAGAGTGGGAATTATTGATTTGGAGATTCTTCAAATAAATAAAAAAAAACGTCAAGAAGCGAAACCAAGTACAAAGAAAATTTTTTTCTTATAATTTAAGATGTTTTATAACAAATGTAAAATTTAAGACAACTTTAAAAAATTCGTAACGACATAATACTAATAAATAAATCGCTGTAGTTGTTGCCCTTTTTCCATATTACGAACTTAATTAAAAATGTTGGAAGTAAACGAAAGACTCACTGGGGTATGTCTTTCTTTGGAGCCCTTTTCAAAAATGTCATCATAATTTCCCTTATTTCGATTTATAAAAAGGATAGAAAAGGGTCTGTTTATAAACAGGCTTTGAACTGTGATTCATTATTTATTTTAAAAATCATTAATTGTTACATGTCACATGTCCTGTTCTGTAGCTTTTTTTATTTTAAATATTTTTCTTCTATTTTACCACAAAAACCGAAATGTCAATAACGTGTCTTACAGTTACAACAGAAATAGATGTGCTATTTTGGATTTGATTTTTGTTTTTCTTTTTTTATCATTTGAATTATGTTTGGTTTGACATTTCCCATTTAAAACTTTCTATGCCCGATATTTATTATCTCTCATATTCATAAAAAATAAAATAACTTTGATATGCGCTTTATGACAAATTTTGTGCTAAAATAAATTTCAAATCTAATTTAATATTTTATGAATACTCGTACGGCAGTATAACTTAACATTATGTTTGAAAAATTTAGTATTCGCAAGCAACAACTTCTCATTTCCTTTTGCTTAAAAATTTTACAATTTTAAGGGAAGAGGTTTTCTATGATTTATATTTATCTTAATCTTTACTTTGTGTAAAATTTTACACTTTGGGTTTGAAAGGTTTTAATAGCCAGAGTGAAGAAAAAATATTTTCTTTTTTATATAAATAAACCTTAACTTTACAAACTTAATTAAATCAATAGAGAAGTGGTTTACAGCAAGCAATGGAGCAACAACCAACTGAGCAGGTCAATGTTGTCACTTATTTGACAATTTTCGTTCTGTTGTTTTAATAAGGTATTCTTTTGCATCTGTTCAATATTTCGCAGTTTTTTAGCCTTTAAGGCTAACAGCAGGAATTCACCAATTTAGAGCAACATATTGAAACAGTAAACACAAATGTGTATCAACTGTGCCATTGTCACTTAAACGATATTTTTTCCACTAAACTTCAATAATTTGATTACATTTTTCCAGATAAAATTTTCATATGAACATTTATACGGCATTTACACTATGCAATTTTTTGTGAAACTAGCATGAAATTTTTGTTTGCTTGTGAAGCAGGAGGAGTAAGCAATATGGTATTGCTTGAGTTTTTATGGATGTTACTGTTGCTTAAGTTTACTACTACTTCTACGCCTATCGCAGTAACGTAAATAGAAAATTGAGAAAAATTGCGTAGTTTACACTACGCAATTTAGACTTAATTTTTTTTTTCATTTCTATTATTATGTACTTTTTTATAATTCAATAAAAATACAACAAGTCAATAAAGTCGCTAAAACGGAAAATAGTACTAAAACTTTTTAAATATATCTATAATAAATAAATAATAAAAATAAAATATATTTATAAATAACAAATATTTATTAATAATAAATATATTTATAGCTACGTACTACGTTGAAAATAAAATATCTAAGCTAAAATATTTGGGCGATAAAAATCCATTTATTCTATTTCATTAACTTTTATTTATTTTGGTCTTTTAATAATTTTCCCTCTCATTAACTAAATCAAAAGAATTTGCAATAAATTTTACAATAATCGTGAGAAGAAAATAACTGCAATAAACGTGAGAAGAAAATAACTTTGTTATTGAAGAAACTGCTGTCAAAGATTTTTTCTTTTCTGGCAAAAATGTTGCATAAGTTCAACATTTTGTACGCCTTTGTGTTCTTTTACAACAAAAAAAATCGAAATTGTAAATTAAAAGTACGTTCTTTTCAAAATATGTCGCACAGAAAAGTGTAAAATATGTTACATATTCTACCCTCAATTTAATAAAAGGGGAAGTATGCTACACCTTTTATATTCTTCACCACAAAAAGTGGAAAAAGGGTATAACTAAGTTTCCGACCCCATCAAGTCTATATATTCTGATTTTTTATGCATAGTCGATTGAGCGATGTCCGTCTGTCCGTCCGTGTCCGTTGAAATCAAGTTTGCCAATCGATCAGATATAGTGTCGAAAGAGGTGCTATTGGAAATCAGTATGATCGGTCCATGTCCTTCGAGGCAGCAGGCAAAACACCACACCACCAAAATTAACTCCATTCAAAAAAATAAATACATGAGGCGATAGAGAATTAAAAATAAGAAAAAATTTGCAAGTGAAAAAATTGGCGCTCGCCCATATTTTCCGAGTTACGGTGCTCTAAAATTTTCAAATTTTTTTAAGAATCAATATGTAGATAATTTTAAAGCTTTTGAAGAGATCTTTAAGGAAATATTAATAATTTTATTACATATTCATACTTGTTATTATAACGATCATATCAATCGACATCCTGTCTAATTTTTAAGCGTTTGTTTGTAACGGTTCAAAAGATACGCCCATATAGGTTACTTTACGGCACTCTTTATTATTTGGAGCTATAGTTATACGGAGTCATTTTAAATTTTACAGAAGTGCCCTTTAAAGTTCATAATACACGTAAAAAATATGTATGTTGTATGGGCATACCCTTTAATTTTTAAGATTATGAACTGTTTTTAAAACGCGGACAATCTCTAAGCATAACCTTTCAAATGAAGAAAAATAATTGAGTTCTACAGGCACAAACATAATAACAAAACGTCATAAGTCTCATCACAACTTATTGAAATTATTTATTTATGTATTGTATACCCTGTTCAGACATACGTTTTAGTTACGCAATAAAGGAATTTACGCAATTAAGTCCCTAATTGAATTTAATTTACCATATAAGAAATTAATTAAAAAATTTTTCAATTAGTACTTAATTAAGTCGATAATTGATTAAATTTCCTCATACAACCCTTGCGAAGTGTGTTTAGTTAGAGAAAATTTAAAAAAATGACAAAACTAAATGCCATAAAAATGAAAAATAAAATATTTTCAAATTATATGAAATGAAAAATTTTTTGAAAATTGAATGGAAATTCAAAGCTAGCGTGCAGTCAAAACTTGATCGTACAAACTGGAAGACTTCATTATTTCAAATAAAAACAAACAAACTTTCTTTTAAAGCCGAACTTTTCTTCCAACTTTATTCTTCCAAGTTTACAAACACAAATTTCTAATGTAAAAATTAGGTCGTTCAATAAATTTCCGGCAGAAACTAGCAACGGTAGAGTAAAATATAAATTTACAATATTACTATTCCAAATAAAAAAAGGAATAAACACATTTCTGGAAAAAATAGCAAAGTAAAGGCGAACTGACGATAATAACAAACAACCATAAAAATAAATATGTATCTACAACAGTAAAAAAAGCGGTGTTCGATGCTTAAAGCATTTTGTATTTGCAAGAGCTTTGTCATCGATTGTGACCACCTTTTTTCGAATATTTTGCAAAATTGCCAAAATTTTTCTGTTTTTTTATGTAAAACTTTTAATTTATTTTATTCTATTTCTTTTGTTTATTGTTTTATTATCCTGGCGATTACTTATATATAGTTTTCTCAGATTTCTTCTAACTATTATACATACGTTAGCTTCCATTCAAATTATTTTGGATTTAAAACCGAAAACTATAAATATTATATATATTTTGTGCTGTGTGGTTGTAAAAAAATTTAGCTGTAGATATTCGGTTTTGAAATCGCCATACAAACTATGGCAAAAAAGCCACACCATTTTAGTCTAGCAACCATGTGATGTAAATATTTTCGTAGGAAGTGCTAATAAAGGGTACGTTCGTAAATGCTGCAAATTTGTGCATCACTGCAGCAGTTATGCCAAGTTTTGTTGCTGATACATGATCAGCTGTTGCAGATGCTTTGCAAATGCATGATAACTGCAAAGAGTTTGCTTTTTTGAACGTTTTGCAAAAGAAACACAAAATGTTAACCAAATTACTAATAGCAAATATTATTGAAAATGTTGATTCTAAAAGCGATAACCTTCTTTTAAAATATAAGAAAAAACAATTAAAAGCAAGATGAAACGACTTCTTATTATAAGAAATAAAGTCAGACTTAAAAGAACGGCGATTCCTAAAATAAAAAATTACTTTGGTGTAATTAAACGGTATCCAGATGATGTTTTCTACACCCATTTTCGAATGTCTCGTTCTACTTTTGATTCCATAATACTTAAATAAAATTAATATTTTATCCATATTTTCTCAACAGAAATTACAAAACTCCTTAAAGCCTTTTTGGACAAGAACACTAGGTGGTCGGTTAGGAATTTCACTCGAAAAGTGTTTATATATTTCTCTTTGAAAGCTTTGTAATAGCGATGTGACTTTTATTTAAACTTATTTTTTTGCTCCTTTCGAGACAACGGTATGAATATTGCACAATATTGCGTTTAAATTTAACTTTTGCCGTGTTTTATGTAAAAAAATTATATTAAATTTCTTTTTGAAAAAAAAATTTATAAAATTTACTTTTTGTGTAGCTTTAATCCAAACAAATTTGTATATTGCGCACTATTGCATCAGAAACCAAACTGTTGCATTATTTGCAGAAATTTGCGGCAGTACTGCCAATTGTTTGCATAAATGAACTTTTGACGTTAAGCAGTGCTGCCAAGTGTTGCATTAACGAACGTTTTACTTTTACTATGCTGCAGTGATGCGCAACTGTTGCATTTACGAACGTACCCAAACACTTTCAATTCAAAGTATTTAATATTTATTACCTAATTTTGCAAAACAGAACAGATGTTCTTGCCAGTAACAAAAGTAGTAACAAATTTATTAACATTCACATCTTCTACTCTTTTTTACTCTTTCGCTGCTTCTTTTGAGGTACTGAAGTAAACACTTTCCAATAACAATTAGTAACAACTTCTTGTTATTGAACAGAACTATATTCTATTGTCAAATTTTAATTAAGTAAATTAAATTGGATATGTGTGAACACCAAAATTAATTACTCAATTAAAATTTTAATTGTCTAAATTAAAACCTATGTCTGAACAGGGTATTAGATTAATAATATAAATTTCTTTGGAAATATAAAAAACTAAGCAACTATATACTATCGTAAACTTTTTTAACTGTTAAGCTTTAATGAATTCTAAAAAATAGTGTTTTTTATAAATGAATTGAAATTATTTTGGCTTTAAGCTCATTTATTTTTAATTTCTAAAAATCTTTTTAGAAAGAAAATTTTATTTTACAAATGTATGCAGACGTTTTTAAAGAAAACAAGAAAAATTGGATGCTAACAGAATGTAATGCTACACTTAAGAAAGTGCGACTTGATATTTAATTAAAAATTTTTATACGATTTTTTATTCAAAAATTGGCGACAAAAATTAATAAAAAAAATATGAGTATTGTATATTTATATTAACTCATGAAATATTGTACACAAAGTTTGTCATAAAACACATTTCAAACTTATTTTATTTTTTATGAAGACCACAGTTAAAGTTTTATTTAATAGCTATAAATATATATTGTAGAGCTTCTATAAAAGTAGCAGCGATAGAAGACAAAAACATTAAAAATTTCTTTGCAATTGACTAAACGATTTATAAAGTCTCTTAGAAGAAAATTTAATTTCACTGACTTAAACCTTCTTTAATGTAATTCTTAACAAAAAAATTAATATATAACTAAGTCTTTTTCCCTTTTTAATGAATGACAGAATCAATAATAAATTCAGCATAAACTACCTCTTGCTAACAGCAAACCCATTTAATTTTTAAAGAGACTAAAAACCGCAAGACATATCAATATACCAAAAAATTAAATTAATCACAGCGAAATGGACAATTTGTAGTTAATCCTAAGTTAGTGGGTATCGGTACGGACCAATCAGAATAATGTTTCACCAACACTTAAGAGCTGCGTAAATCCAATAAATCTTTTACCGTAACAATATGCTTCGATAGATGTTTAGGGTTTAAGTCATAAGTGTAAGCATGCTTGGTTCTTTCAAAATCTGAATACTCTAACGGCAAAAATATTTTTGAATATCACAAAATATAGATCACAATTTTTTTGTTTAAAATTTACATAATATTTTTTAAATAATTTATTCTTTACTCCCATTAAATAAATTTTCACTCTTTTTATTGTCTGCGGAAAGTGAAAACAAGTCGGGGGAAAAAGTAGATATTATGAACTATAAAAGAAAAATAATAAGTAAAATAAAATAATTCTTGCAAAAAAAACCGACTTCAAAACAGATTTCGTCTGTCTGTCTATAAAAATTCAAAAGTATGGCCACATACATAAATACATTAGCTATTGGGACACCCTTAACACTGCAGCTCCTTGTCGATTTCAACCATCTGTCCACAACTGTTCATTAGTTTGGCAATATAAATCAAATTACAGCAGCCGTTAATACTTGCTGCTATAACGTTTATTACAAACGGTATCCTGTTTAAATTGCAATAGTGCGTCTACAATGCTTCAAAAGAAAGGCCCATATGGTCAATTTACGTCGCCTATGGGTACACCCTTTCATTTTTGGGTTTATTTTTGTATTATTTATTTATTTATTTATTTAACTCATAATAAATTATAAGCTAAATACTAAAAAATAAGAGCAATAGCATCTACGGCCTTCAGCTCTCTAAAAGTAAAGTATACATTTTTCTTATATTCTTATATTTTTCTTACATTAATTTAACTAGATCGTAAAATCTTATTAATTATATATTAAAATTAAATTTCATTATATAAATTTGACTCTTTTAGGAATTTAGTGAGTAATTTTATATTTTCGGAAGTGGGATGGGATAAGGTAAATATGGGATCAGAATTTTTGAATATGGAGGTTCTTGTATTAGTTAGTAGTGGACATTCGTGCAGTAAATGTTGGGGATTTGTAGGGTAGTCAATCTGGCATTTACAGAACGGACGGTAATTGGGGTCGAAGAGTTTTCCGTGTGTTGCTCTTGTGTGGCCAAGTCTTAATCTTATACATTTAATAAAGTCGAGCCTATTAGTTCCTTTTCCGTAGTCTGAGATATAGTCGTATATTGTTTTTCTTTCATTGTTTATAATTCGGTACCATGTAGAGCAGGAATTATAAGTATTTTTCATGTCCATTGAAGTGTATAAATTTAAAACGTATTTTTTAAAATCTTTGTTGTTATGATTCGTTGTGAGATATAAAGGTTGTTTTTCTGCGTTTTTCGCAGAGTTGTCAGCAAATTCATTGCCCTGAATTTTACTGTGACCAGGAACCCATATTAACTTAATATTAGGAAATCTTTCAATTAGGGTATTTCTGATAATTGATGGGTAATATTCATTGTTTGACACATTAAGAATTGAATAAATTGCCGAAAGAGAATCCGTACAGATTGCAAGTTTTTTGACTTGGTTTTTCATTAAGTTTAAAGCTTGAAAAATTGCGATAATTTCTGCTGAGAAAACTGAGCTATAGGTGTGTAGGTTGGATATTTTTAAAATAGTTTCATCTAATGTTACACTATAAGAAACCGCTGACTCCGTCTTGGATCCATCAGTAAATATAAATTTATAATCTGAGAATTTTTCTTTTAAGTTTGCGAAAATGTGTTTATATTGTAAAAAGTGTGTAGTACTTTTAGAAGAGTTGTGGATGCTAGTATCAATTGATGAGCTATTAAGAAACCAGGGTGGTTGCAATTTAGGAATTCTAGTGTTGTAATTGATTGGAATGTCAAGGTTTTCGCACATCTGTACTGCTCTATATAGAGAAGAAGCTACTTTTGGTATTTTCTTGGAGCGTCTTAGTTTTTTTATAGTTTGTTTTAATAGACTGTCATTATTTATTAATGTAGGTAAAAGTTTGGTGATAAGTATATCCCTCTGGGTGTTTAGCGATCGGATATTGGATTCGTATTTCAAGTTTGATATTGGTGTAGAACGTAATGCGCCTAACGAAGTTCTTATACATGAGTTTATAATCGAGTTAATTTTATTAGTAAAAGATTTAGGGGCAAAACCGAAGAATTGTAATCCATAATTTATCTTTGAAAGAATGATGGCTTTTGTTACAGAGATAAGATTAATTTGGTTGCAGTTCCACTTCGGGTTGGATAAACATTTAATCATGTTAAGGCGGTGAGATAGAGAACTCTGTAGATATTCTATATGGCATTTCCAATTGTAGCGGTTGTTTATAAATAATCCTAGTAATCGCAGAGTTTCTACTCTATGAAGAGTAACACATGATGAGATTATTTCAAAATTACAAGTTTTCAGACGGCATATATGGATATATTTACATTTTGAGGTTGACAGTGAGGCACCTGAAGAGTTACACCAGTTGTTAATGTCATTCAGGAGATAATCAAGATTAAATGAAGTTCTTTTATTTCGGGATGATCTTATTATTAGGTTAAAGTCATCTGCGTATGCGCAGAAATCTATTTCTTTATGAAGAGAAATAGTGTTACATAATTTATTAAATGCTATAAGGAAAATAATTACCGAAAGAGGTGATCCTTGTGGTATCCCGTTATGCAATGGAAATGTATTTGAGTATTTATTGTTAATTCGTACCGAAATCTTTCTGTTTGACATAAAATTTGTTACATACCTAATGATATTAGACCCCAATTTCCATTCTATTAGTTGCTCTAATACTGAGTGAATACCTATATTTTCAAATGCTCTCTCAAAATCTAACGACACGATGGTCGCATGTTTGCGTAACGAGAGGCAGTTAGCAATCTGATAGTCGACATACAGTAGACTATCGATTGTTGAGCATCCCCTTCTGAAGCCATGTTGTCGGTTGTGTAGTAGTTTGTTACGTGTTACAAACCACCACAACCTGTTAGCGACAATTTTATCCAAAACTTTACCTAAACACGAATTTAAGGATATTGGGCGATATGAACTAGTAACTGTTTTATCATTGCCAGGTTTCAAAATTGGAATCACAACACTGTGTTTAAATTTTTGTGGAATGTAGTTAGAAAAAAAATTATTATAGAGATTTAAAATTCTTCTTTTAACGTTAGCTGGTAACATTTTTACCATAGGGTAAGAAATTCTATCCATTCCTGGAGTCTTTCCCTTTAAATTGTTTAGTACGGATGAAAGTTCAATGAATGTAATTTTTGTTTCAATCTTTGTTGCATCAGAACAAGGAGTAATATTCAGGAGAAGGCTGTCAACACCCAGTTTTTTTGATCTAAACGTACTAGAAAACCTGGAATCATCGGAGTACTCCGACCAGTACTTACCAAATTCATTACATATTTCAGTTGAATCAGTTAATATTTCGTCCTGGTTGGACAATGTGGAAATACAATGAATTCCGTGTCGTACTCTGTACCCTGTAAAGTTGCGTATATTTGACCAGACTTTTTCAATAGGTGTTGAGGGGATGATTGTTGAAGTTAAGTTTAGTATACATAATTTTTTTGCTATTTTTATATGTTTTTTGTATATTCCGTTTGCCTTTTTGTATGCAAGAAGATTAGTTTGCGTCATATTTCTTTTAAATGAGTGCCAAGAACGATTTTTCTCAATTTTTAGTTTTTCTAACCTATGATTCCACCATGGTACTTTTTTTGCCTTAAATTGGGGTTGAGGTATTGAATTATTAGCTGCTTGCAATATTATTTTAGAGACATAGGCCGTTTCCTTGTTTATGTTTTCAGAAATAGGTTTTTTTGTTTCGAAAAATACACATAAATTTTGATATTTTGTCCAATCTGCAAATTTTATATTAAATTTTGGTTTACTTATAGAGTAATTTAGTGCTTTAGGGGGAAATAACGTTATTATTATAGGGAAGTGATCACTTCCAAATAAAGTTTTTTCTGTTTGCCATTCGGCTTGAGAGGCTATCATAGGTGAGCAAAGTGACAGGTCAATGTGGGAGAAAGTGCCATGGGTATTTAAGTGGGTAGGGGATTTGTCATTCAATAACACTAAGTCTGTTTTGTTGATAAACTTTGCCAAGATGTTACCCCTGGAGCTATTAGAAGTAGAACCCCAGTTCTTGTGGGGGCTGTTGAAATCGCCTATTATGATGCTTGGTATATTCGATCTGAATGTATTGTTAAGTTTCTTTTCAGTGAAGTTTGTCGTCGGTGTTATATACGTATTAAATAAATTAAATTTTATTCTTGATATGATTTCAATACAGATTGTGTCAAAGTCGTTAGATATAAAGATTTGTTTTTGCTGTAGGGATTTATGAGCTAAAATAGCTATACCACCGTGTCTTGTTGAGGATGTGTTCAAAGTGTATAAAGTGTAGTTAATAGGAGTTGGGATATTAAGGAGAGAATGTATATGCGTTTCTTGAATACAAATTATTTTTGGGGAAAGCTTTTTAATAAGAATTTGTAATTCATTATAATTATTTAAATAGCCGTTCATGTTCCATTGTAGGATTTTTAGAGTCATTAAATAAGTTTTTTAAAGAAAGTTTACAAGATTTTATGAAACAAGATTTCCACTGTTGTGGGTTTACTAATTGTTGTGAATAGCTATAATATTTTGTGCTTGTTCGTAAGTATTGTTTTCTATAATTTTTTTTTATTAAATTTAAGAGATATGTATTTAAATCAGTAGTATGTATGAAGTAAGAGACAAGTAGAATAAGAAATGTAAAGGTGACACGTAGTTTTAAGAATTTTAGGAGATTATAAAATGTATAGGTAATTGTGTATTGAAATAATAAAGTAATATTTGTTACAGCTTGTAGTATTAAAAAAACTGTTAATTGAGTATTATTGAGTTTGTTTTTTAAAGAGACAAAAATTAGAGTTTTAATAAACATAAGAGAAATACTATATTTTATATTTAAGCAGAATCTATGATCTTGTGTATAATCACAGAAGCTGTTAAATGAATATTGAGTGCTTAATATTTGTGATGATGAATTTAAGACTAAATGAATGTTTAAATTAACAAAGGTTAAAAAAAATGATGAAGAGAGTAATATATAGCTTTTTATATTTTTTTTTTTTACTTTTTTTTGAAGTATGTATGAAAGCGTGTGTTAAATGGAAAGAAAATAAAGTGGGTGAAATAAAATGATGGAATGATAAATAAAAGACATGTGACATTGTAAATGAGTTAGTTCTTACTTAGTCGTTTAGATTTGCGGGTTGTTTGTTTAATTTTGTCTCTTAATTTTTTGGATGTGTTTTTGGGTAATATAAGTGGCTGGTTCCCATTAACTGGTTGTGATGAATTGCTCAGATGATCCGTTTCCATTTCTGATTGGGAGTTGTCGATGTCACTAATTATATCTGAATAATCTTTTATAAAGCGTGGTTGTTGTATTTCTGTAGGGGGTCTCATAGTAGTTGATGTGGAAGGCTTATCTGTGGTGCTGTTTTTAACTACCATTGAATATGTCGAGATTTGTTGAGAAGAATGTCTTTGCCTATAAATTGAAGCAGCCTTCTTTTTGCCAACCTTTTCTAAGGTGGAGATGGCTTGTATCTCTTTTTCCTTAAGAAAAATTGGACAGCATCTGTCAAATGTTGCATGGTTGTTTTCGTTAATTAAGTTATTTTTACAATTAATGCATGATGGTTGATATGAGCATTTTTCGTTGATTTCTTCGTTAAGGTGAAATTTATTTGAGCAATTACTGCATATTTTATTATTTTTGCATACTTTCGCGGTATGTCCATATTGTTGGCAATTTTTGCATTTTAATGGTAAGGGGATATAAGGACGAACCCTTACCTTTTCGTAACCGATTCTGATATCGGACGGTAACATTATAGAAGCAAAAGTTATTACGATGAGACCTGTTTCTGACAATTTGCCGTCTGAGTTTTTTAAAATCTTTTTGACAAATATAATATTTTGTTCTCTTAATTCCGACAATATTTCTGATTCTTCTATCCCGCGTAGGTCATTAGAGTAAATTACTCCCTTAGCATAATTTAATCCTGGATGCTCTTTCATGTTAACCTTTATTTCGGGTGATAGGGACGTCAGCTGAATAAGCTTAGTTGCTTGAACGAATGATTTTGTTTGGATGAGAATGGATCCGTTTACTAATTTTTTGCACTGGTTTACTTCCCCTCCGACTACATTGTCTATCACTTTTTTAATTAAAAACGGTGAAACATTCGCTAAGGAATCAGAGCTTTCGATTCTTTCCATTATAAGAAATTTTTCACCTGGAGAAATGATAGGGAACGTTTTGGACTTATCTAAAGTTATTGTTGGGCTAGGTTGCCTATCCCGATCGGGGGGATCGGTCATTTTTTTAGTTGTTATCAATCCTTACTTTATGTTGTTTATATTTTTATTTTTCTTTTTTTGTGTTTTTGTGCTTTTTAACTGAATTGATTTATTTTAGGCAAAAAATGAAAAAGTTTTTTGTTGTTTTGCTTTTTATACGAGTAAAACCGTTATATATATGTTAAAGTCTGGTTTGCGAAAATAAACTTAACACAATGAGAGTTCAACATCAACTCAATTTTTGTATTAATTTTTGCCATTGGTAGCAATTAAGATACGGAGTTTTTTTTAACTTTGAAGTAACTGAGTTCTATGGGTACAAACATAAAAAAGCAGCATTCAGTCGAATTGATAACCACCTTCTTCTTTTAAAGTCGGTTTAAAAGTTGGTATTTTCAAGACAAATTGAAGTTAAAAACAAAATTAAAATATTTGTGGGTTTTCTATGAAACGGAAACAAACTTTTTCTCATCCACGTAACACAAAAATTTATTTTTATTTCTAGACAAAGCATAAATCCTTTTTGTTTTGTTTAAAACCTTTCACTGCACTTGAGTTTAAAGTATTGTTGATATGGCTAATCCTGCTCCTTTCTTCTTTTTGATTTTGCTTGTGCTTTTATGGTATTTTTACCTTCTCAGGACAAAGTTTTAAAGCAAAGAAATTATTGGGTTAAAATACTTATTTTAATTTTCTTAAAACAAAACAAGGAATTATTAATTGTTAAGAAAATACTATTTAAGCCACTTTAAATAGATTTTGTTGTAAATGTTTTTAACAAAAAAAAAAAAAAAAAATTGTGAATAGTGTAAACATGATGGTATGAACTAAAGTTGTTTATTAGAATAAAATTTTTCAATATAAAAATTTAGTATTCGGGTTCTTTTTTATGTTAATTTCCTTAAATATAAATACTTCATGTTATTCATAACATTCTCATAAAATATTTATTATTTAAAACTACAAAATGAAATGTATTACAGCGGGATAAGCATATCCATATGGCCATTTCGCTACTGCTCATATAGCATTAAAGTAAATTATTTTAAATATTATATATTTTTTGTACCCTGAGTGCTTTTCTGCAATATTGAGACAAATCTTCAATATTTATTTTTTGAACTCAATTTTCATTCACAATGACAGCAGAAAAATGTAATTTTTTAGTTAATACCAAATTTTACATTTGCCAGCAAAATTGTGTTCCAGGTCTTTGATTGAAACTTGTGCTAGTAAAAGAAATCTACAGGCAGCAGAATATTAGCATCTCTCCTTATTTATATATAATCATTCACCAATCTTAACTCATAGTTTCAATACACAATTTAAGTCACATTGACATATTTTCACCAAAAAAATTTATTCAAAAAATCAAATAGTTTTTTAAACTTAAACCATTAATTTATAATAAAATTTTTAAGATTTATTGTCACGAACACGAAAGACTTAAAAATTTCCACACTTCACAAAAAAGAAATTCCACAAGGACCAAACAAAAAAAAAAGTTAGGCCATGAACTTTAGCCGAGTTAAACGTATTCATTTAAAGAATGCAATGTAGACTTTTTTTCAGTTTGTAATATTTTACTGGTCCAGCAATTTGAATTCTCTGCTTATATAATTTTATGTCATAATTTAAAAAAGAATATCTTATTTTACATGAGTTTTCAAAACCTGTATAAACTCTTGGTAACATTCTTATTATATTTTCATTAGTTGTTACTTATTTGTTATTTTCATAAATATGTACTCTCTTTTGCGTCATATAAAATGCCAAAACTCATTTCAAAAAATCATCCTTAAAGATTACAGTTTTTATCAGTCCTTCTCGTTTTCATTTTTAATGACTTCCTCGCCTCTTTTGTTTTTTTTTTATTTTAATTATAATCATAAATTTGATCTAAATATTAACGACTCTCTGAAGCGCAGTAAGTTGAAGAAAACATAAAAGTCCTAATTAGGTCCTAATTAAAAACTTGACACAATTAAGTAAAATTATTTAACAAAATTTAGTATAAAAAAGCAATGCTCAATATGCATTTTGTCACCACTAAAAATTAGGTAAAGTGTTTCCAAATAAGAGTTAAAAGTTTATATCTGATGGCCATGTAAGAGTAATGTCACACACCCTTAAATTAACTATAAATTGCTGTTTTATCAATAAAAGTACTTTGTAATTGTAACATAACCAGTACAAACCGTGGACAATAAGAAAGAAATAAAATATAACGGGACATTATTATTATCACATATTTTTCTGTGCCAAAAGTTTATTGTTGAAAAAAGTTTCAAGCCGTAACAATTGTTTATGTTTTTAGTGTGAAAATCAGATTTGTGCTATACATATTATCTTCCTGGTTAACAATAATTGCGTAAGTATGTAACAAAGTGAAAGTGATACATTGAAATTCTTTGGGAATTATAATTATCAACACATTGCAGAAATAAAGTTTATTATTCAATTTTTAATACATCCAATTTTAATTATTTATTCATCTATAGTGACAAATTTTAAATGAGTGGAAATGGAAAAATACCATTGAATGCAACAGACTCTTGTTTATGTAAAATATTGTGGTGAAAAATTTATATGAACGCGCGGAGAAAATATATGGTTGTGGTATGATCAAAGAAATCATATATGGTTGCGCTAAAAAAATTATAATTATCTTTTAAAATACTCTTGCCACTGTAAACCAATTATTGTTAACGTGCGATCATTAAAATCTAGTTACGAGTAAAAAGAGCAAATAACCACCACTAAAAATTTTAAAGTTATTTCACAATAATATGGCATTTATAATCATAATAAATTATTGATAACACAACAACTGAAATAAATTATTTTCGGCTTGAATAAATTTTTATTTAAATTTCGAAAAATTTTAAGAAAAAAAAATATTTATAAATGTGCGTGGTTCATCCCAATGGTTGGCAGAGAAAAACGAAGAATGAGTTGTGTGTTCTCGTATTCTTATTTACATAATTACTTGGTCAAATAGGTGAAGGTTACAATGTAAACAACTCAAGGTAGAAAGATGCGAAGAATGCTGATGACGGTTACAGCGAATATGCTACATTACATTCTGCTATTTTATTTTTTATTTTTAAAAACTTAAATAAAATAAACTTAGACAAAATTAATTTAATTCATTTGTTGAAATATCAAACAGTTAAACTATTGATTTTTTAAAATATTATTAATACGAGGGCTGCTCTATATATTTCTGGCCTAATAGTGAAAATACGAATGTTTATAATCAAAAATGGTTTTATTGTTTTTCAAAGTATTCTCCAGCATGATTTATACACTTTTGCATGCGCTCAAACCAGTTTTTGAAGCACTTTTCCACTCCGATTGAGACATCTCTAAAACATGGTTTTTGAACACTTCAACAGCTTCTTCTGGCGACGAAAATCGTTCACCACGCATTTTTTTCTTGATGTGCGGAAACAAGAAGTCATTAGGTGCCAAGTCAGGGCTGCACGGCGGATGACCCATTAATTCGACGTTTTGGCTGGTCAAAAACGCTCTGGTTTGAGCCAATGTGTGAGAGCTCGCATTGTCACGGTGAACAATGATTCGTCTTCTCTTGTTGGTTTTTCGAATTTCTCCGATGACTTCAGGCAAACAAATTGTAGTGTACCACTCAGAAATGACCGTCCTACGATGCTCAAGCGGAACAGTCGCCACATGACCAGTTTTGCCGAAGAATCAGGCGACCATTTGTTTCGAAGTGCTTCTTCCACGAACAACTTTCGTTGGATTTTGCTCGTCTTTGAAGACCCACACGGTCGATTGTTGTTTCGTTTCGGGCTCATACGCATAGATCCATGATTCGTCACCTGCGACAATCTTATAAACGTCTTTTGAAGCACCGCAATCGTATTTTTGCAACATTTCTTTGAACCAATCGACACGAGCCTTTTTTTGAGCGACTTTCAAATTGTGCGGGATCGAACGAGAACAAACCTTTTTTACGGCCAGGTGTTCATGCAGTATCGAATGTATGCTAGTGGAAGTAATGTCCAAGGATGTCTCTATCTCCTGGTATGTCGCATGTCGATCTTGCATTATGAGTTCACGCACGGTATCAATGTTCTCTGGCACAACAGCCGTTTTTGAACGACCTTCACGGAATTCGTCTTTGAGCGAGCTGCGGCCACGATTAAATTCATTATATCTATCAGTTTTTCACAGTGCTAAAGGATGGTGCTTCATCGCCATACAAAGATTTAAGTTCATCAATGCGCTCTTGTCGTGATAATCCACGTCGAAAGTTGTGAAAAATGATGGCACGAAAATGTTCACTAGTTAATTCCATTTTTTTCTATATTAATTTTTTCAAGTCACTGTAAACAACACAAATAATGGTCGTGTGTCAAAACGTTTTGAGTATGATTATGCTTAAAAATGCAAACTTTTCAATGGAAATGTCAGACTGCACTTGGTAGCACTCAGTGTTGCCAGGCCAGGAATATATATAGCAGCCCTCGTAATAAAAAATATGATAAGTTTGGTTATTTGTACTCAAAATATGATTGCAGCAAACAAATAAAATGTTTGGACTAGAAAATGCAATAAACTTTATTAAACATTATGAAAAATTCATTACACCCAGCTGCTTGATTTAGATCTAGTAATTAAACTCCAGTAAATATTTTTTTGAAGATTGAAATACTTTACCGTACTTGAAAATAAGTCATAAATTATTATTGGAGTATTAGGTCAATGCAATATTATTTGGAATCGTTTTTAATCATTTAATAGAGAAATTAACGGTAATCAACGTTTCTTTTATTTGTAGTTGCAATCGGCAACAGATTGTTGTAAATCGCCTAACTGCTGGTCGTTCTGGTTAAATATTTTGCGTGTTTGTAATTGATTAGTCCATGATGGAACAACACAACGCCGTGAATATAAAGGAGCTTCTTTTCTGCTATGAGGACAGTGCACACCAGTTGACTTCTAAAAAAGATTTATTTGTATAATTAGAGTTCTGCACTGGTGCACTTCTGCTGTTAAATTTACAGACAATGTTCACGGGTGTGAACTGTAAGATGCATTTTGTAAAAGGTTGAAAGATTAATTTTCATAATGATCGAGGAATGGGAGAATCTATCCAATTGGTAGTAGAAACGTCAACTTCTACCAAAAAAGTAGACTTAAATTCGGAACCAAGCACATATGCATATGGTGCAAGAAACAGAGACGAAAAGCCAAATGCAAAAATCACTAGGAGATGCCTACAGGGGCCCAGACAGTATCTTGGAATAGCTGGCATTTGAGTGAAAAACACAAGCGGGATAATATTTGGATGTAAATGACATGGATAATAATACTCTGCTGCATAAGCTGGTAATTACGCGGGACTATGTGATGAATAAAGGAATCAGCTAATAAACTACTTAACAATAAAACTGCATATTGGTTTAAAATAACTAATTCTAAGGTAAACATTTCTAAATTCAGAGTTCAGAAATCATTATTAAAAATACTTATAAGCTTTTAATTTCAGACAGAAAGGTATGAATAAACACGTGAAATTTTTAGTTGCATATATTGTAAGATATAGACAATAACTTATAGCTATTTATTCTAAAATCCATTTGAATAACACTACAAATAAATCTGAATCAATTACATTTGCAACTAAAATTTAATCTCGATAATTATTTCTGTATCACAAAGTAAGAAATTAAAGCAAAAGATATTTTTTAATCCTTTTTCTTTCGATCCTTTACTAAGATAAAAACCAAAACATGTGAATTAATGTTCTTTTATTTTTTAAAGAAAAAAATGTTGGCTTCTTTTCACATATTTTGACTTCATGTGATGTACTCGTAAGTATGATCGGCTTAAGTCAGATTAGTTTAAATGCTGTGGTTAATGTCTAAACCATTAAGCTAAGAGGATTAAATTTGAAATCCGAAAATACTCTCTTTTACTTTGACATGACCACCAAATTAGGAAATTGCTGCAAATTTATTATTTATTATTTGTTTTTTTATGTTGTACATTTAAAGATAATTTAATCAAATTAACACAATAAATTAATTTATTCCAGAGTGGTTGTGCATTTAAATTAAGGGAATATAAAATTTTAATAAAAAAGCTACAGAAATAAAAATAATTTCTAACAAACTAAAGTTACTTTTCAAACACTGAAATCAACTTTTAAATCATACAAAATTATTTTCGTGTTATAAGTTAAAATCATCACATAAAACCAGTTCAAAAAAATTAATTATATTGTATAATAAGAATGCAAATATTAAAGAAAGGAAATCAAAAACTTTAGCCACATTTAAGCTCTCTTTAGTTTTTGAGAAAAATATTAGGAATTCTCAGTACAATTGAACACCTCAGAGCTTAGGGTTAGTACACAAAGGGCATGGCAATGGAGTGGCTACTTTTCTGCAGAAATCATTTAGTGAGATGGTTTTTATTAATCCTAAAAGCTGCAGCATTTAAAGTGCAAACACAGGGCGCCTGCCGGGAAGCTATACTAATTTGTTTGTTTATAATTTTTGACTAAAAGAAAGAGAATGGATCTTATATTTTATTAAATGTCGGCAATTATGTATGGAATAAAATATTAGATAAATGTCCGCCTCTGTTAGCCTCACAAATGCGAACCCTTGTGAACACATTTTTCATCACATTCTCACACATATCACGCGGTATTTCAATAATTTTATTACGAATGTTTTGTTTGAGTTGCTCAATCGTTTCTAGTTTGTTCGCATAAACGTTTTTTTTTAGACATCCTTACAAAAATAAGTCCGGAGCAGTCTAATCAGGCGACCGCATTGGCTATTCTCTTTATTCATATATCTCTCTTAATTATTAGAATTTTTTCATGAAAATCGGGGTTATAATGGGCGAGCTGTAACATACTATTAGCATACATTCGGGAGCGAAAAGGGTCTTGCAGAAAAGCTCTTGTGTCATCTATTCTTAAATGGAAATAAACGCAAATCCTTGTGCAAAATTGTGGCCAAAGTTGTTCTTTGAAGACCAAGTTCCTAAGCACGGCTTAAAATTGAGGTTGATGGATTGTTTTGAACACTTTCTTAAGCAGCAGAAATATTTTCAGTCGATCTTACAGTACGGTGTACTCTATACTTGGACCTATACCTACAGACCCTCTTTCTTCGAAATCATTTACTATACGATAAATAGAGCGCTTTGTTTTTACGTTGTTTCTTCAAAAAATTTCAGGACACTTTCTTATCGTCACACTATTCGATGTTTGATTTCAATAAAATATTTTTGCGGATAAAACACTTTAGTTTATCGCATATTTTTTTGTAATAAAATTGCCACATGTCTACTTTACGACTGTCAAATATGAACTATCAAGACTAAAGTTTACAAAAAAGGCGACAAAACAGCTTCTCGGCGGACACCTTTCATTCGACTGCTGAAGAAGGCTTTTTCACAATACATATATTACATATTTTAGGCACTAGAAAATTATCTTAATGTTATTCAAAATGTGCAATCCTCGTCAAAAGAATGCGTATTTATTAACAAAAATCCCAGAAAGAAATGAGACACCCATTAAAAGCAACTTTATTGAAGTAAACTAAAACTTTTTGTATAGTAACTATAATCTGAATTACTCTATAGACAGGTAATATTTTAGCTTCCATTTTAAGTTTTCTTTCGGACAGACATATGATAACTTTTTTTTCCAAAAATAACAAAAATGATAGGCGTATGTGTGAAACGGTAAAATTTTGACAATTCTGAGATGAATTAAATTTCATTAGGCCTGAATGCTAGTAGAATTTTTGAAAAAGCATAGAAATTTTTGTTCCAAAAAATTTCAATAATTTTGTCGAAATGTCAAAAAAAAAATAATCTTTAAAATAAATTTATTACTTTTGAAAATTTATAAACATAGATTGTATAAAGGCTTGTTTAAAAATTCGGTAGTAAAAGCTTCAAGAATTTTAAAATATATTACGTTTTTTATATAAAACTAAAGCAGAAATCATTTTTGAAAATGTAAAAATTAGCTTTTTTATACAAACAACAAAATTTTATGTTGTCAACAAAAATATCATTACACACAGCATTAACCATATTACTTTGCTACCGTTTCACACATGTGCTATATCTTCACATTAAATCATATTTCTGTGACTGCTGCTGCACATAATAACCAGAAAATGTAATTCGCAAATTTAATCAGTGATTTCAGAGTGTCAAACTCCTTTACACATTTAAAGTTTTGTTTTACACAAATTAATCTGAAATATAATTATGTTAAGCCGAATTTTGAGTAATAATTTAAAACAATTTGTGGTAGGAAAGGATCCTTAGAATTGTTATCAGTTAAGAATACAAATAATTTTTAAAGAAGAGACATTTTTCGATGAAAAGTGAAATATTTTTGTATTAGGTTTTTTATTTTAACAATTTGGTTTTTAATCAGGCATGTTTTGTATACCACATGAAATTTTCACTTTATATTTTCTAAAGCATTGTTGCTATAAGATTACTTTTTACAAAAACAATACCTTGAAAAACATAAAGTGAAAATTTCGTGTCGAATTCAGAACATTCCTGAATAATTTAAAAACTTTTCTTTTGTGCCTAAAAATATACTTAACTCATTCAGTAACCAAAGTTATTTTCTATTTCCTTTTCACAATATTGACTTTTGTCATGTCAAATAAATAAAACACCAAAAAAAAATTTGTTTCTTAATAAAAAATTGAAAGTTAATCAACCCAGAACATTTTTAGCTTTGTTAGCTTCTGCTATTGAATATTACCACAAGACTTACGTAGATTAAATAATAAAAACCTTAATCTTAAGGAAATTAAGATTTTAGTTTCGTTTTTGCGGTTTTGTTTGTTGTTTTTTGTATTTTTTTATGGGAATTTTCTGAAAAGTTGAACGGACAGCCGTGAAAGAGATTGTGGGATAAGATTTTAGAAAGAAACTTTAGTTAAAAGTTAAAACCCAAAAAATTAAATAAAAAAACATTATTTTTCTTTTATCTGTGAATAAAAGTGTAATTATTTTATTTCGGCTATTTTGTTTATTTACTACCCATAACTGTATGTATGCGTGGGCAATGCCATTAAATATAAAATCGTTGCAAATGTATTACTTTACAAATGTTTCGTACGAAATGATCCACCTTTAATTTTCAGCAAGGACTGAGCTTTGCGGGTACAAACATAAAAAAGCACCATTTAGTCGAATTGATAACCTCCGTCATTTATTTTAAGTCAGCTTAAAAATTTTCTTTTCACCTTTATAAATCTCCGAGTAATTTGCTAAATGATTCCGCTCTTTATTACTTCACTGTCTAACATAAGTTAAGTATTCTAACTCACAAAGTTCCAATCTTAATAGATCTGTTTGTAAAGAGAGGAATTAGTGTAACTTTTAAGACTTGAGCTAAAAGATAAAGAACAATGTAATTATTATTTCTAATTTTATAGAATTAGAACATGTTACTTCTTATTTCCAATAAAATAAATATTAAGTAGTCTCTTCTCAAACCCAGCAAAAAATTAGACATTACCTTAAAAAGTACTTGCCATGTAATGACTTACTTTTGTGATTTTCATATTTTGTTACTCGATTAAAAAACACATTACATTAGTTTCCAAAAATGGAGGTAGTAATGGAACTAGTTCTTTATGTTAAAAGAGACTACCGTTCTAATAGTACTCATTATTTCCAACAGTAATAAATATAATCGATTCTCGGTAATTGATTATAAAAATCTTACTCCTTGTTAAAATCATTAAGTTGGCAATCTAGTTGGGAAGTACTTCTGCCAAAAATGCTTAATTCCACACTCGATTACCTCTTCAAAAATTTTTTGCTGGAAAGTATTCGTTTTCTTTTTATTTCTATTTTTATTTTATTTTTATTGTTCATTTGTGATGTTGATTGTTTGGTGGTTTTACAAAAGCATTATTTTCAAAACAAGAGCATTAAAAACACAAAGAAAAGATTATTTTAAAAAACAGAATAAAATGCAAAGCAAAGTGGGTGATATTTTGTCAATTACTGTCAGTTATATTACTTATGATAGAACGTACAAACAAAAAATATATTTTTTTCTTCTTTGTATCTTTTTCATTCATTCAAATTAAAACAAAAAAACAAATCAACTTCAGTTTTGAGTTGTCTTTCTTTAAAAGTTTTAAAATTTAATTACATTATATCAACAAAAAAAAAAAAAAACAAAACAAAAAAGATAATAATTTTAACTGTAAAAAATCCGCTAGTCAAATTATTTAAATAAAAAATGCTTTTAATAAGCACCTCAATACTGCTTTTATTCTTTTTCATGCGTCACGTATTATATGAGCAAATTCAATTTAATTATTTGCATATGAGTCATACGCCCCAGTATCACCATTGCACACTGGGTAATTAAAGCTACTTTTAAGACCAAATTTAATTTCAGCCATAGTTTTGCACTGATATGGCTGAAATTTGGATTTGATTTTTAAAATAGTGTAGGTTTTCAGGGTTGCCACGATTAAATTAAAAACTAAATACCTCGAGAACAAACGGATACAGTTTTTTTGAAACATAATGAAACAACCAGTGTTTAAATTGCTTGCCTAAAAATAGAAACAGCACTAAAATCTTTGCTTTGCTTGCATGTTTCTCAGCAAATAAAAGAACTAAATGTCTCAGCATTTACAAAAAATTTCATTATAAATGAAGCGAAAGCAAAAGGCAAATGCAAAAAAAAAAGAGAAAGAAACGAATTTACTTAAGCTGACTATGCTTTTCTTTTTGCAGCAAAGCAATCAGCAAAGCATTTATTTTGAAAACGTTTCCTGTTGCTTAACCAATAAGTTGATGTTTGTTTCTTCTTTTGCTGTTGCTTGTTAAGAAAAAAATATAAAAGTGTAATAAAAAAAATTGTATTTATATTGTATGTATTTATTGAATGTATTTTCTTACGTACTGTAAGTAATAAATACACAAATATGTTTCCGATTTTAAAAGGGATGTAAAGCAGAGAGTTACAGTAAGATACAGCAGTCGTAGTCAATCATAACTACATAGTAAAGAGTTAAGCAAAAGAAAAAATAAAAATAAAGAAAAACTAATTGCTTAAGCAACAGCAAATATTTTTGAAGTCCTTGCTTTGCTGCTTGCTTTTCTTGCGTTTTCTTTTTGCTGCACATTTTTCCACAGAAACAGTTAAGCAACTATATATGCATTGAAAATAGCCAAGCATTTTTAATTATTGGAAACAACTTAGTTTCTAAAATGAAGGTACGTAGTTACCAATTCTGGTTTTGTTTGGAAAAGTTCTTAAAAGTTAAGTTCATGGGCTTTGTACCACCTCAACAATAGTTTTTTTTTTTACAAAAAGTTCTACCTTTTTGCTTCAAAGAAGACAAATCTTGTATTTTCAGAATTCTTTTCTTAACGCTTTTCATCAAGAAAAAAAACGGCAGTCCACGGCCAACATTATTCAAAGCTTAGGTGAAATTTATGTATATGGAAGAATTCATTAATTTAAAGTTAAGTTAAAAATATAATTAATTTTTATTAAAAGCACTAACGAGCATCAAAATATTTAGGTTATTTTATTACTTACTATTTCCTCTTTTCAAGAACAATTTGTGTAAGCAGATGTCTACAAAAAAATCGATTTCAATAATAATAACAATCAATTTTATTTTGCATTAATCGTATAAGAATTCGAAGAAAAACAGATTTTATCACTTTTAAAAAAATTACTGCGCAGTCAACCAATTCTCGTAATTCAACTTAATAATAAAAAAAAAACGAAAAACTAATTAAGGATTGTTATTTCAAACAAACCAATTGGTAACATTAATTTAATTAATTTTTGGAGGAATTTGTGGACTCTTTTTGTTGTTAAATGATTTTCTCTATTATGGTTTGTAATTTACCCTATTTGCGTAAGGTATTGTTCTTTTACCAGCACAATCTAAGAGTGTTATTTATTTAATTTATATTTTGACCAGATGATCTTTCACTAACACATTTGATCAGCTTCGCGTACTTTAATTTTATCCAAGTCACTGTGAAGACGTTCTGCTAGGGGAATATTGCCTAAGGAGTACTTTAAAAGGTAAGCCCGTGCACCTATTACGAGGTATAATTTCAGGGTTTTTTAACGGCTAAAAAAATCTGAGCTGTATCAGATATTTTTCTTTCTACCATTTGCGGGGATTCCTTTTCCATTTCTTTCGATTTAATGCCGTTTGGTTTTATAAAATAATAATTAATAAATTTTCAACAAATTTCCATACAAGCTGAAAATTGTCAGGTATAGACAGAATTCGCTTGACACAATTTAATCCTAGTGGACAAAAGACCTTCCAGAAGCCTGCTAACCTCACGGAGATGAAGGTCAAATACCTGGTAGTAAACTATGCCACCGTCAGCTATATTATTGTAATTGTAAGGTAATTTTAAAGTGACGGTATTTCCACTAAATCTGATCTGTATAGATTTTCAGCACTTTTAAGGTAAAATTTACGAAATAGTTGACGAGACAATTATTCTTCTGGTTTAATGATAAGTGCTGTGAAAAAGTAAATATCAAGAAGTTATAAAAAAATCACTAAATGTGTAGTGAAATATGTATTTTTACACGTTTAGAAAATTTAGTAAACATAGTGAACTGCTTCCTTCAAAATAAGGAATTTTAAAGTTTTACTAAAAATCCAAATTAAAAAAAGTTTAATTTTTAAATGCTTAGTTTTGCAGGCCTATTCAAATCTGGTGACAGAATAAATTTTAAGGATTTTTTTTTTCATTTGCACACAATTGCGTCTCCTATAAATACAAACGTCATCCTATGTCTCAATAGGCTTTTAGAGCTTTAAGCGCCCCAGTGAGAAAAACTTTAAAATGTAGGGGTGGTTTCTACTTTTTTTACCGCACGCTTTTTTGCTTTATTTATTTTACATTATGATAATATAATTCATCTTCTTATTTAAGTTAAATTGAAAACAATCTGCTTTTTTTATTTTGTTATCATTTACATACATGTCTTAAAAATTGACGCAAGTAACTTTTAAATAAAATTAAAAAAATATAATAAAAAAGCGAGTGCGTTTTGATGTGATATGTCAACGGTAATACACACACGAACGACAAAATTTTTACACATATAAAAGAAAGACAAATACGCACACCAGTATACATTTGAATAAATTTATTTATAAATTGCTTTTACTAAATCGCTGTATTTGAGTTATTGGAAAATATTATTCAAAAATGTTATTTTTCAAAGAAGCTCATTTATTATACCCAGGGTTAAAAATTCAGCACCACCAAAATTTTTTTTTAATGGCGACTGAACTGAAAATAGTTTCAATTTTTATTTTTAATAATTTGACTGCTTAAAATTGTTAAACTGAGCACACACAGAACTGAAACCAACTGAATTCAGTTTACTATTTTCACACAGTTTACTATTTTCACACAGTTTGCAAATAAACAATTCGTAACTTTAAAGCCAGTTCGTTTGCATTTAGCAGACGTAGTTATGTCTTTTAGTAACGCAACACAACTGAAAATGTGTGTGGATAATCTGACTGAATAGTTTGTTAGTGTATTTGTACACAGTTTTTTTTTTTTTTTTTTTGTTTTTAAATATATTGACATTGTTGTTTAGTAGGCATAAATAGTAAATAGTTTCATTTCATATTGTTTGTATAAAAGTTTGATTGCAAATGTCTCGTTTAATGTATGTGTAAATAATTATAAAAGAATAGGTTTTCTGGTAAATTTTTTAAATTGTTTAAAAATTTACTGGTTATTTTTTAAAAATGGTTTAAAAGATAAAATTGTACTACACTATTACTTACATGCGGTTAAAAAATTGAACTTAACTTTATTAATAATTAGTCTAAAACTTAACTAATAACTAAATATCTTTAAAATAGGTATTAGTTATGTGGAATTTGTTTGTGGTTTTTAGACCCATAAAATAGAAAGATATGCAGATTCAATTTTGATTAATTCAGATAATTTGATAAGAAAAAATTAAATATAGTTAAAAACATTTGTTTAAGCATTAAGTTTCCTGATATCGAATTTAAATGGAGGTACCCTCAATAACCTACAAAATAATCAAACAATTTTCGAGGAAACTTATACGAGTAAAGTTTATAACATACATATGTGAGCTCTTAGTCCCTTTAAGTATATCAATTACAGAAATGTTTACGTACCAAACGCCCGCACTGGAATTATCAGTCCTTTGTTAAAAAAAACCCCATATGTAATGTAATGTGTAAAAAACTAACCTTTTAACTTTGGGATTTTTTTAACAACAGGTAGATTAATTTTGTATTTAATTTGTTGTGTTTATATATTAATTATTTTTTAAACACTGCAGCTTTTTCAAAAAGGACACATTATACATAAAACAGCAAAAAAGGATTTCTTTTTTTTTTAATATAAAAATTCCTAGAATTGTACGTACACTTTTATATGTTAAATGTTTTTTTTTTCTCGCAATGGCTACTTTCTTAATAAAATCGTGCAAATTTGAATTTGTTTTTAGGAGAAATTAATTTGTTTATACATTGTAAATGTATTCTATCTCATTTAATTTTAGTGATTTCGTGAATGATTGCTGGAATTCTGTAAGTTGCAGCTCATTTAATTTTTCTTATGAACTGAATACATTCAGCAATTTTTTATTCCATCAGCATGCATTCCGATTTTAATTAATTTTTGCTGAAATGGATGCAATAAAATATTTTTAATAATTATGAACGCATCCATATTTTAATTTCATTCACAATTTCTACAAATTAATGAATTACATTTTCTAATTAAACGGTAGTTAAATAAAACCCAAATGTTAATATTTCTATGGAAAATTTGTCATCAAACACATTTCAAGGTTGTTTTATTTATATTTTTATTAAAACGTTAATAATTTATAATTTTGTAACTCAAATATTCCAAAAATATAAATTGAAGTTTTTTTCTACTAACACCACTAAGCAACAATGCATGTATGTACATGCATATTTGTCGTTAATTTTTTAAACATAAAATTCTATACGGACGCTTATTTTCCACTTTGTTTAACCACCCTATTCGCATTATCCAGTCACATTTTCAGTTTTGTTATGATAATACTCGTAAAATAACATAACTACGTCTTTTAAACCCACACGAACTGGCTTTTCAGTTGCGTATTGATTACATGCAAACTCAAAACTCAGCCGCTGTGCGTTCGTTTTGCTGCTGAAAACAGTAAACGGAATTAAGTTGGTTTTAGTTTTGTGTCTACTTATTTTAACTATTTTCAGTTGGTATAAAATAGAAAACTAAATTCAGTTTCCTCTTTTCAGTATGTAACTGGAAAAAGATGAACTGGTAAGTAAAACGTGACTGCTAATAGCAGTTTTTTAAAACCCTAGATCTATTTTTGTCAATTCCCCAATCGATCAGACATATTTTCAAAAATTTTTTTTATTGGAATTGAGAGATATTAGTTCGCGTCCTTCCAGGCAGTGGCCAATGCCTCTAATTTTTCAATATCTTTTCTTAAATTTTTGTTTGTATTTTGGAAGGTTGAGGTTGTGTTTATGGTTGATAATTAATGAAAAAGTTAAGAAAAATTGATAAGCTTTTCACCTGATACAGCAGCCTATTTATTTACAACAACAACAACTTATAATTTACGGAAAGAAACTTTTTTTGAAAACATAAACTTTATAGTAGGAAAAAATTGTTTTATGCCGATTTATATTTAAAATCGGTGGGTATATAAAGTTCGGCTTAGCCAATAATAGCACTCTTACTTGTTTTTAAAATAGCTTATGTGACGAGAAGGAAAACAGTATGAAAAAATAATAAAAATTCTGCGTTCGTTGCTGTTAATAATAAATGTGTGCGACGATTAATAACGAGATCAACGCAAAAACCTTTGTGAATTCTTGCTAACCTAATGGTGACTGAGTATAAGTAATTCGTTTTATTCTAATATCTTTAGCAGGTTCTTGAAATTCACGACGAGAACATACTTCATTTATGGTAGATAGATGAAAAGAATGCTGTCGACAGTTGTAGTGATTCAGAAATGTTGCATTACATCCTGCTTGCGAATAATTTTCCAGTTTTCTTTCATTATTAACTACAACATTTATATTTTAATATTAAATTTTTTAACGAAATCAGTAGTAAAACTATAGATATTATAAAAAAAAATGTAAACTAAAATAAAAATAAAAAATGAACTTAAGCCGAAAATCAATTTTAATTATTTACATTTTTTTTAATTTAGGAAATAAAATACAAGTGAATATACGTATGTCGAACGCTTCCATGCAAAAGCAGGAATAAATGCTCAAAAGTTTAATAGTGCAACGTATAGCAAAGCCTTGGTGTAGTGTGCGCTTACATTTTGATTTCGTGTGTCTCGATTCGTGCAACATAATTAATATTAGCGGAATTCACTCTTCGTAGCATATCTGCAATTCTAGCATATTTACAACAATTTGTGCTACGAAGCGTGAGTGCCGTTTTTTAAACGAATAGCAAATTAATTTTAACAACCGAACATTAATTAGTTAAATTAAAATTACATTTGAATATCGTACAAATTTTTATTAAAAAACAACTAAAATACAATGCCTAAGGAATCAGAAACAACAAAACCATAAACTTTTTGCTGAAAATATCTGCAGAAGTTTGCTCTAAAAAGTATGCAATAGTATTTAGCGTTGTAAACGTGCTATGGTGTAGCAAATTTCAATTCTATATATTTCGTTGTTATGGTGTTGCAAAACATAGCATATATGCTATGTTTGCAAGTGCTGCAAGGTTTGCAATAGCAGTTTGCTACGAAGCGTGAGTTCCGCTATTATTCCTATCTCTTTCAATAAATTCAATTCAATATAAATGAGTATTTTATAATAAGTCTTTTTTTTAAAACCCTTTTAAGAATTTTCAGAATACGTTGCTTGCGCGACAGATTAATAAAAAAGAACAAGCATGAATTAAATTATTTCAATAGAACGGTTCATTTAATATTAACCGATGAGAAAAATTACTGAAATTTATAATAAAATATTAAATTATATTAAATTTTGATGGCATTTTTTATTATCATTATTATATTATTGAGAAGATGATCATTCTCCGTAGTACAACTAGTTCAGTACATCATATTACAACGAGGTTTAATACTATTGTTAACAACCTATAACCGGGTTGTTAACAATAGTACAATAGTACTTACTCTTTGCAATATCATCAGAAGTATCACTATTCATATTTATATATAGAACTCACTTGCTAAAGATTAGTTACTTATTTTCAATAAATACTTTTACATTTTTAAATCTAAAATAATAAACAGAGTTTATTATTTATTTATTTATTTATTTTATTTTTTTATTTATTTATTTATTTATTATGATTGATTTTCTAATACAACAAGACATATATCTTATTAATTAAAGTATTAGAATCAGATTAGTCAAATCATATTTACAATTATGATTAAAGCTTTGAACTTTGCTGCTTTTAGTTTGATACTTTATTTTCCTTATATAATGTTGTTAAGCAGTACAGCAGCGAATTATTTAATAACAAACAAATTAAAATTAAAAAAAAAATTACTAAAACCTAACAAAAAAAGATTGTTAGATCTATAAAAAATATTTCAAAAAACTTAAAATTTGGATAATTGAATATTTTAAAGCAAATATAATGGCGGAAAATAAAAACTTACTCTATTGGTTCGAAAGAAAATTATCTTGAGGAACCTACCATACACCTGAGTAAAAAAATTACGTACATCTCAAATAAAAATATATTCTTGAAATATCATAAATTTACCACATCTACTAAATTTACTAGATTTACTTCATCCATTAAGTTACTTATAAACTGCCTACTTAGTTATTTATTTTATATTATATTCTGTGTGTAGGATAATTAGAAGAGTAAAATTTATTTTCTATTTTTGTGCAATTTGTATAAAAAGAATAAATTAAAATATCATCAAATAAAATCCATTTAATTAATTCAAATAAAATTTATGCGCACATACGTAAGTATTTATTGATATGAATTTTTATTCAAATTTTATAAAACAAAAAAATATACAAATGTCACTTATTGAATAATCCAATATATACGTTTTTTATATCACACCAATCCCCTCATCCTCTAATGACATATTTGGGAAAATTTTAAAATTTCATATTGTTGTTGCATTACTTAATAAAACTCATAGAAAATTCCTTGAGCGATTTTGTAAATTTTTAATATAAAAAAATGATTAAGCTAAAATAATATCCTGTATTGGTATTTTTGGTATTTTTGTTTATAAGAATTGGAAATTTAAAGAATTCTATTTAATTGCGTTGAATAATTTAAACTAAGTGCTATTGTGCTTTCCATTATAATTTTTTTGGAAACTCGTATAGACCAAATATGCGCTAACATTTTATCACGAAGAAATGCTTTTAAATTAGAATTTTTATAATTTAAATTTATCTTATCGCAAATCTTAATTTCTTATTTCTTATGACGATGGAGTTCATTTTACTATAAATAATTAAGTGTGGAACCAATATTTATCTTATTAAAAAATTTATGCTATACCACTCTCGTCATTGTGTCTTTCAAAATCCACAATTAATAAGGGCTGTCAATGGTCTCCGGAAAATGAAAAAATTATAAAATAAGTGACTTACGAATAGTTATTGAGCGTAACCATAAATTATATTTTTGTTTAGTGTTAACACCAAATGAACTATCATACTGCGATCACTTTTTGACATCTACGATCAGAATGCTCTGGCAGATTACGATAAATAATTTGATGCTTGAACACCGCTACCAAATTATGACTTAATTTGGAAATCAAGCATCAATTCAGTCGTCAGTCAATTGCTGTGTTATGAAGTATATTTTAGCCTTTATACATTTGCCGATCCACAACAGCCTCTACAGACTACCTTACATCCAGAAAACTGCCCGCTGATGACTTCATTTATTCAGAAATGAAGCTCGCGTGACGGTTGATAGAGCTCACTAGCGCAATGCGATCTATGATTTCTTTTATAAAAGAGATGAAATAAATCCTAGCGTGACATAGTTTCCACTGAAGTGTGCTAAGTGTCATACGGTGGAGCTGTTATCGACTTTTGAAATTCAAATTTGGCTACAAACTGATTTTAAGAAATGAACCTGTCAATCTGCCGTAAAGGTCGTGCGATTTATGTTGATTAAACAGCAGCAATTGCAGCCAAATAGGTAAACTTATGATCAGTAATGCTAGAAAAATTGGCCCAAAATTTGATGTCGACAACGCCTTGCAAATAATTTCTTTAATTAATTATTTAGTTTTTTTATAATCAAAATCTATCGGACTTAAAAAAGTTTTTTTCTTATTGTACTTTTATTGAGATTAGGTGTTGTTTTTATTGTAACACACGTGAACGTGTGCTTACACAGGCATCTCTATCCATTCAAACTTTTAATTCATTCAGATTTTTTGATATACACAAGAAAATGAATTGGATTTGTGGTCACCTATAAAATTTCTACTTTTATACAGAAATTTAATTAAAGACTTTAAACCTCTTTATCTCAGTAAATACAAGACATTGTGAAATGATAAGTTTGATTTGTGAAAGATTTAAATTACAAAGTTTTAATGAAACATTGAGCTGTTGTCGGAGTTGTGTGTGTGTGTCTGTGATGATAGATTTGCCAATGTTAGTTATTTCTATTGGAAATATGGAAGGAAATTTTTTTTAATACATTTTTCGCACAATAGTTTTAATTATAGTTTCATAACTTCTCTCACCTTAAAAAAATTCAAATGTACTTATAAAGAAAATTAAGAATTTTACCTTGCGAGCACAGAAGTAATCTAAAGAAAGAGACTCAAAGTTTGCAGCCCGAATGAGGAAAAACTATAATTAACACAAAAAAAGAAACGGAGGAGAGAAATAAAATCAATTAAGAAGTTACGTGCTGATTACTATTGTTATCTGTTATGTTAGACATTTCTATTTATTTTTCCTTTTGATCATTTTCACGTAATTATAGTTTAAGAATAAAAAAAATTGGAATATAGTTTTTATTTAAGGATTTTTTTTGCTAACACATAATCAAACAAATTTCAATTTTTGTGGAAATGTAGAGACAATAAGCAAGAATGTTTAATTTAGCTTTTTTTTAGTCACGTATATTTCTACACAAACGCAGATTTTATTTGAAGTATTGCATCATTTTTCTCTACTTAGTATTTCTACTTGGAGACAGGAATCATAAAATGTTTTGAATATTATTGATGTTTCAAAAATAATATTTCGTTTAATTGTTCTAGAATATCTTGTTTAATGCGAAAAGTTTAGTAACTATTAAAAAATTTAAATATACAATTTAAGAGTGCTGTATCCTGCTAGGCAGAATCTTATATACCCTTCACCATATATTTAAATTTAGTTTAGTGAAGTAACTCCAGTCCAAAAAGCAAATATTGGGTTGACAGAGAATGAAAATTAAGAAGAAAATTAAGTAGTACATATCATCCTACATACAAATGTCATCGGCTCTTAATGGGTTAAGCATTTTTTTTAATTATAGTATTTCCTGAAAGATAATTTTAAAAGCTTTCAAATAATACCCATATTGATATCTGAAGAATATGGTGCACACTCCTGCTTTTTTACAAGAAGTTCACAGGAACATTACTTGAAATATATGGGCGAGGGTTAATATTTTCACTTGATGTTTTTCTTATTTTTAACTCTCTATCGCCTCATACATTTGTTTTTTTATTGGAGTCACTTCACTGTTTCGAATGGTATGGAAAAACTAGAGGCAAGCGTGGAGTTTTTCGCGCTGCTTCGAAGGACATGGACCAATCTTGCTGACTTTCAATAGCTAGATTTTCGAAACTATGTCTGATCGATTGTCCTATTTAAATCTTTTCTAGCTCGTGCCTTGGCAAAGTTGATTTCAACCTAAACACGGACGGCCAGACAGAAATCTTTTAATCGACTTCGCTATGCTCAAAATATATGCAGCTAATAGGGTCAAAAATGGATACTTACAAGCGGAATGACAAACATAGATATATCCTTTTTCTACCTTTGGCGAGGGATATAAGAATATAAAAATCTTAATTTAAAAGAATAATTTTTTACAAAGCAACTTTAAAATATATAATTTTGTTGCATTTGCACTGCACTCATTTTAAAAAAAGTTTTACGAGGCTAAAAAATTCTATTTTTGGCATTTTTGTTAGATATTTTGGGAATTTTGATATTTCACTAGTCATAATCTTAACTTTTTCAATTTTTTAATTTATTTGATTAAGTACATGGATTATTATTTTATTGCAGTTCCGGCAAAAATAAGCATTTTTATAACTTTTGAAATATATTCCATAAATCCCATACAAAAGGAAATAAAACTTTTTCGAATTTTGTAAAAAATACGATTACGAAGATGACAACTGTGTAAAAAAATAAAAAAGAATTTCTACATATATTTTCCCTGGTTCTCCACGAAATCGACATATTTTTTTAGAATTCTAAAGTAGCAATCAATCGGGCGTGCCGTTTACTTATTACTTATTTATTTTTAAGGTATTTTATTTGTATGCCACTATGTATGGTTTGAATGGTTTACTTTGGAAGTTTACTTATTAAATACAAAAAACATACCAAAATTTGCATTAGTTTTTAATTTATACAATAAATTAATTTTGTAGAAAAATATATAAACATTTTTATGAAACATATTATCTATCACAATGTTTGCGAAACAGAATATTTTTTTCGTGGTACTTTGCAAAAGAACCCTTCTAATTTCGTCAACACATTTTGTGTTTTAAGCCAAACAAAAAATTTTCTTACAGTATGTTCCACTTCACGTCTGTTGTAAATATATTTACTCGTAAAAATAAAAACAAATAATAACAGTAAATATTTAACAGTATTATAGCATTCTCTTTAGTGCTATAAAAATTCCAGCAAATGAGAGCAGAAACAGCTCCCTAATTCTCAACAGGTTGCTAAAGAGAGTATGCTTAAGAGATAAGATGAATTAAATGTACATTTTACAACATAACAGTATATTTGAAAGGCCATTTTAACTTAAAAACTAGTTGTCGGAAGGATGTTGCGATGTACGGAACAAATCTTTTAAAGGATTATAACTTTTACTGCAGGATTCAGTTACTAAAAGTCAGCAATCAAAAAATTGAAATTACAAAAAATTATAAAAAAATAAATAATTCTAAATGTATATAAAAATGCCTAATGTGTGTAGTGTTAAATAAATATGTGCGAGAAAGAATTTGAATGTTTACTAACAAAAAGCTAAAGTAATGCACGAAAGGAATCGAAATAGAAAAAGTAAAAAATAATAATTTTTTAAAAATTAAAATATATGTAATAAAAAAGAATCGAAATAGAAAAAAATTAAAAAACTGAAAAAGAATTTTTAAATATATATTAAACAGTAATTGTAAAGTTAAAACAAAAAATTACCAAAATTTATTTAAAATCTTTATGGAAAAATTTTGTTATAATAATCAAATATAATCCGTTGCGACATATTTTACAAAATAAAATGACTCTTTTTTCTAAGCTATTTAAAAGAATAAGTTAGTTGAACAAAATATAAAAAATAATAGTATTAAAAATAAAGCCAATTTTATCAAACTAAAACTTGTTACTCTATAGAGCAAAACCGTTTTTCAAATATTTTTTAAGCTTCATTATTAAAATTCTTTCGAACTTAATTGTCGGAATTAGTGTCACTGGAAAGAAAATAATCAGAAAGATTTGTTTGTACTAAACTTTGTTGTAAGAATTATCTAAAATAAACGCGCTTTTTAGTGTGGTCAGCAGATATCAACAAAATTTTAAAAATGTTCCTTCTACCACCAGTTTTCCTAAGAGGAGTACAAATATTATGAAAGACCATTGTACTGCATTTTTGTTTCAATTTCGAAAACAAGTCATTTAAACATAAATCCAAGAATGCAATTAGAGGATAATTCTAATGTGAAGGTTAACGAGTTGGAAACTGGGCGTATTTATGCTTTATGGTACACACTATTTGATTGTTAAACCACCAGTGATTTTATACCGAACATTGAATTGCAACAATAAAAAATAAACGCAATACGTCCATCACACCATTTAACCGTGATCAAATTTATTAACAAAAATTCAAACTTCTTTAAGTCATAAAAACGAAAATCAGTTTTCAATAATTATCCGCATTAACACCCTTGATATTTTTGATAACTAGTTTTATTATAAACTAATGCGAAATAGATTATGACACCAGAATAACAACAAATTAATTATAATGTGATTTTTTGTATTAGAAGTGTGTAAAGTTTGTGTATTTGACGCAAAATATTACTCGTATATCAATTCAGGATAATGCGCCGGTAAAATGATATTTTATATGGAAACAAAAGCAAACTTTCAAAACAAAACTTACTTTCCGAATTAAAAAAAAAATGTGTTTCGTATAAAAAAATATGCGTTAAAATTTAGCGAAAAAATAAATGGTTGCATTTTTACGAAATTGTTATTGTTTTATATATAGTTTTAATGGAGAGAATTTGCAAAGATTTTCTAAAATATTTACAGTGATTCGACTCGATTATTAAACCCCAGTTTTTTTCAAAATCTTATAAAAAACTTTTATCAATTAAAATAAACTGATCATTAAATTTTTCAGTTTAAATAAATAAAATCTCGTTCGTTGGTTATTGCATAACTCCACCAATTTGGCTAATATTTTTTTAACGTTCGTCGTAATCCAACGTAGTTTTCTGTTGTTTGCACGCCCACTTTTAAAATTTATCTAAAATCGAAGAAATGCTCGACCTGGACCGATTTTGCTAAATATTTTTTCATTTTAACTGTCCACGCAAAATATGGAAACAAAACTAAAAGTGTATCGTTAATTATATGTTGTGTGGATAATCTTAATACTGATCTTCCAAATTCTGAGTCCGGCATCTGGCTTGTGAAGTACTGATTTGGATTCCTTTAAATACCAGTTACATATATACAGCCTCTTGGGCTTTTTATCTTTTTATAATTTAGTTATTTATTTGTTTATCTTATAATTAAAATAATTAAAATTACAAGATAAGAGATAAAGAGCAATAGCTAAAACACAGACCTTCAGCTCAAGTGTTCTTTAAAAGTTTCATTATTGTTTTCGTTTTCTAAAGTTATAATAAAGATCTCTTCAAAAACTTTTTTGCAATATCAAAATTTTAAAACAAAATATTATTGATAACTCTACAGATTGTTTCATAGAAAACTTTCTTAATTATAAATAAAAATTGCCTTTGTGAAAATAAAGGAAATGAAAAACAAAAAAGTTTAAGTTTCTTAAAGTCTTAAAAAATAATTTTTAAATTAAAAATGTGTAAATATTTGAAAAATTTCATAGATAAAATAAAAGCAAAAAATAATAATAACAACAAAACAATATGAAAATTCAACAGTCCAATTATGAAAGCTACTAATAAAAAATTCATAAAACAAACCTTCAAAATAAAAAAGAATAGATTCGGAAATAATAATAAAAATAATATAAGTTTTTCTCTACCTTTTCCTGTTTCCAATTTATTTCAATTGTTTCTCTGCTTTTTATATGTACATATGTATGTGTGTTTATTAAGCCATCACTAAAATAAAATAAAATTAAAAAAAAAATTAAAATACAATTTTCAACGTTGGCTTTGTTAAGATGTCAGAAAATGTCGATACAGAATTGCTGGTGAACTGCACCATTTTGGCAGTCAAACGTTTTGAATTGCATTCGATTGTGAACACAAGTCAATTAAACACTTTAAATCGTTCGGATATAATTGGACTTTTAACGGGCATCATTGACAACAAAGACAACTTGGAGAGCATTAGTGATGCAAAGTAAGTAGAGAATTTTTTTTCTTAATGTAGACAATTAGGCAAATTGGTAAATAAAAAATATTATATTTTCATTTAATATAAATGTATTTATTTATTTATTTTTATTTATAACCTAAAAGATTAAATTTCAAATCGCTTGTTATTGTCCAGATCCTCCTTAAACATAAGAAAATAATACCGTTATAAGTTGAAAAAGTTAATATTTAACTTATAATGAGCTAGCGGATCCCGGCGTGCTTCGCTACGCATGAACATTAACATTGAATCAAATCCATATACCGCAAACGCTCATAGGTATATATGGACAAAATCGCATGTTGTCATAAAAAGCCGCAACTGAATTCACTTTGACCGATCATGAGTAATAAAGTCACAACACACTTGCAACAATTTTTTATATACAGATTCATTATAAATGACAAAAAAAATTAATAAATTAGTTGTAAATTATATAAAAAAAATTTTTAACTTTTTATCTATGCATATGTACATATATATAATAAAGCTATAACGGTTTCATTTCTGTATATAAAATGTTTTTTGAAAATTTTGATGTTGGTGAAGGTAGTAAGCGAAATGGAATTCAAATCACCTATTTTTAGAATTTTTCTCTATCTCTCTGTGTTCGTATCACGTAAAAACTGCTGGATGGATATGAATAAAATTTTGTAGGGAGGTCCCTTAGAACCTTGGTTAAAATATATAGAATACTTTTTTTTTGTAAATATATGTTATTTCGTAGAGAAACTAAAGATACAAATGCGGAAGCACCCAATTTTACCGGTATAGTGGTACTAAAACAGTTGTCGGGACTTTTTATTTTGTAGACAAAAAATTTTTAACACATGCTACAGAACTCAGGAATAAATGTGTAAAAACACATTTTTCTAAATTTGAATTTTAAGAAAATTAAAAATGACACGCAGACGAAGTCGTGGGATCTGCTAGTTTATATTAAGTACACGCATAGTAGGTGACTTAGGTTTCCTTTCTCTTTTCAAGCTTCTAGCGAACTTGATATAAAGCTCATTTGGGTAGATAAAATGATAAAATAAAAAATAAACAAATTACGCCACATCTTACGAGGAAGAAAGAACCTCTATTTGGAGAATTCCTATTTTACTAATGGGAACAATTTGATATTAAAATATAATATTATGGTAATAAGTTTTTACCCCAAAGGAGCAAATATGAAAGTTATGCAAATAAAAATTAATAAGAAAATTCACTACCAGATATACTGTTTTGTTTTTAACTTCCATTTTAATAAAACAAAAATGTCTGCATGTAAAAAAATGAACGACGTTAAAAGTGTGTTCATTTTACTAAAACATGAGGTGGGCAAAAAAAAATCTGCAAAGTGAAACCACGCACGAGGGATTTTGTACAATGTTTTTGGCACCCTTTATTTTATTAACATAGCGGAAAGTATGTGGTAATTATTGAAATAATCAGGACACCTTTTAATTTTTATTTTTTATTTTTACTTTTACAGCATACTAGTAATACTTAAAGTTTTCGAGTGTTGCTGTTCAAAAAAGGCCCTGTGAAAATAACGTTACTATTGGCATACCCTTTTTTCATTTTCATTTTTATTTTCCTTTTTTGTACTTGTCCTTATGGCAGAAAAGGCATAGCACATACCCTAACTACAATGGTTTAAAAGAAAAGGCCGTATTCGTCAAAAACACTACCTATAAGGAGACACCCTTTAATTTTTAACATTATTGCTTACATTAATTTTTATAACGCACTAATTTTAAATATTCTCTGTAAATTTTACTACGGTTAAAAAACTAAAGCACAAAAAGTAAAAGTCGCGTCACTATAGGAACACCCTTTATAATTTATGTTTTATTTTTAATTATATTTGGCTTGTTCTTATATCGAACAAAAATATTTAAACTTTAATACGTAATTTTTAATTTGATTTTTAATTCCTGTTGCTTTAACGCGTGTCGCAGTTCCAAAAATAAATATTGTTACGAAAAATAAAATCTGGCAACCCCTCATGTTGTTTCCGTATGAGCGTGGTGAATAAGTTAAATTAACTAATGGTGTGTGTATAGAATAATACCACAATTAGCTAACAAAAGCGAAGCAGCCTCAATGGCTGCGTTGGTAGAGGTGCGTGCTGCAAAACAGGAGGTCCTGAGTTCAACCCCGCGTTCAGACATGCGTACAGCAGAAAATAATAATTGTTGTAAATCAATTTAAAATTAATAAAACAGCAGTACAAACCTCCCGAGAGGCAAAAGACAATTATTGTGTAAATACATGGCAGATAATTTAGTGAAGGCGGCCAATTAAATATAAGAGTAACGGATAATTGTCAAGAAGCCCTTTATAATAAAAAGTTAGAACGGTAGCGCGGTTAGCACAGAAAAATGTAGTGTAACAGCGTAATAACAGTGTTTGGCAGACGTGTGTTGTGGCTATTGGATTAAAGGGGATGAGTGGCTTGGATAAAAAGGAGTAGTGGAGATGTCTGTGAATGGTTAAGGTTACTAAACAAGGCATTGAGTAGTTCATGTCTCGCCGGAGTAACACAGTAGTGTAGCGTAGATGGATGTGTTAACAACGCATGTTTAGTAAATACGAGACCAAAGGTTCACAAGACCGGATCAAGGATCAAGAAGTATAGCCAGAGAAAGCCATAAAGTAAGAATACATAATTTATAATGAGCCACAGTGGTATTTGCAATTAAAAGAATCCGTGCGTTTGTTCTAAAAAGCGAAAAACGTAACATTATATTTGTATTAATTTTTCGGAATTTTTGAACACCATTAATTGTTATAGATTTATAGATAGATATTGTAGCATAAACAATAGTTTAAAATTTCACATATTGGTTACGAAACCCTAATAAAAGTAAACACGTCAGATAAATAAACAGAAATGCAACCTTTTGCACAGAATTTTAAAACGTTGATAATAGAGTGTGACTGGGTTTTGTTTAACCAATGTAGCAAGATTTTTACTGGCTATGACTCGACGAAAACTTAAATATAAGAAGTCCCTGATTAGATTATGGCAAAACAATAGGACTGTACTATTTAGACTATAAATGTGAGAAGATTGATAACTAGTTTAAAATTATTAAAAAAAAAACAAAGCCATTATCATTCACTAGTGATTTAATGGTTTTAAGGCATTGCCATTGACAAGCATCACTCCTTGTCTTTGTACACCAATAAACACCTCAGAGTACAGTAGAGTATTATTTTAAAATGGCATTTTTATCACAAAATAAAATCATTAACAAAAGTAAACCAAAAGAATATCGAATTAAATTAATTAATTTTTAAATATATCGTGTTATTTTTTATTTATTTTTAATCAATAATCAATATTGACACTGCAGCGCAAACAATAGGAATAGGCGGAATCCCTTTTCATTGCTTAAATATGACTTCTTTAGTCCTAATTGATTCAAAGACTGCATTATAATTTTCATCTCGAATTTTGTTTTTTCGCCTTTCATTTTTATGTTAATGTATATCAGCAAGTTTATTAATTATTATGACAATGAAATAACTCTAAACAACCTGCTCGTAAAATTCAAATTTATGTCTATCTTTCATGCAAAATTGATCCACTACTGACCAACTTGAAGCGCGTCCTTCAATCCTTGAATAATTTTCTTAGTAACCATCTTTAACAGGCGCAACAAACAATATATAAAGGAAACATTTTCAAATAATCTTAAGCTGCATCTTACACATCCATAATTTCATTGGGTATTTTGCCACTAAAGTTAAAGTGTTCTTACTATCAGGAAATTCATTTCAAGAATTTCTTGTGCGATTTTAAAGATGTATGTTACCATGAATTGCTCTCGAAATAGTTTGACTTTTAAAAAAGACATAAATGGTAAACGTCTTACAAAACAATATTATCAGTCACATATTTTCTTTTCGCAGTAAACATTTTACTTTGTTACATTTCTTTTGAAATTACTGTCTTTGTCAAAATTATAATTACAAAAGCAGTTTCTATGGAGAATACAAATAAAAAAAATCATTTTTAAAATCACTTTTTATACAGATACTAACGTGTGTTTTACATAAAGAAAATTATCTTTTTTCCAAATTGGATAAAAGGTAAATCACCATTGAATCCTAAACTTTATCTGTTCGATATTATTAACTTCTTATCTGCCCTTTTACATCAAATATTTCTATTACAAAAATAAAAACAAATAGCATGTATTTCATGCCTCCAGCCGTTCCTCTGCTTTATGATGTCCCTTATTGTTAAACAAAATTTTTCCTTTTAGTTCTTCCATTGTCTTATAACGTCGTCCTTTATAGTATTAAACAAAAAAGTTTTGTGTTGGCCAACTTTCACACCTAAAGGCACTATTTTTACAATACAGTTTATTGTTGCAATATGAGGCGTGAAACTTTTTGTGTTAAATAAGACTATAAGCAAAGTTATGATAGATTTTTCATGTTTAATTTAAAAAGCCTTTTTCTAAGTATATCAAGAAAAATAAATTGTTTTTTTCTGCCATTAGTTATGCAGCACGTTTCGTTAAGTTGGTTGATAAATACAAAAACTTTATTTTTCGTTATTAGTTTTTAAGAAAATAATGTTTTAAGTTCTAGTTGGCATGACGAAACAAATGTTTATTTTAACGTGGAAAGAACTTTTCTATTCAATTTGAAACCTCATCTACTGATTTAACCAAATGTGGCACCCGCTGTTTCGCCAACAAGGGCGTACGTGGTATAATGTTAATCTTTTGGTCATAAATTTCTCTGGACGTCATAAAATCTGCATTCTCGATACCAGACTCGGATGTGCTAAGATAACAATTAACTGTTTTATTTACCGTATGCAAAGAAAAAAATTATTTTAATAAATATAATTTAATAAAAAAAAAAACTCCTTTAATTATTAATCAAAGCCAGCATAGATAATAGAAAAATATAAAATTGTGAAATAGAGTATAGTTCTTGGTAGCGTAGGTAAATAATTCGTTATCAACCAACACTTACACACTTAAACTAGCTGTTACCGGTACACTTTGCTATCCCAGTAGGAATAATCGTATGACATCCTATCTTCCTCTGAAAAAAGCAAAGTTGCGCAGCTTCGTTTGTATGTTGTGACGTAGACATAGAATATCAAACATAGTGTCCAAAGAGCTGCTACCGGAAATCAACAAGATCGGTCCGTGCCCTTCGAGGCAGCGGCCAACACTCCAGGCCTCTTAAGAGATCTTTAAAGATATACCAAATTTTTTTAAAAAATGCTTAACCCATTAAGTAATTTTTATGTAAAATTATATATATTTTTGCTTTTTTGGTTTTAGTTACTTCACTAAACTAGATTTACATAGATGGTGAAGGGTATATAAGATTCGGCAAAGCCGAATATAGCACTCTTATTTATTTCCTTAATGTAGTTCACACTTTGTCCAGACTTACACTATGTAATTTTTTGAGGATTTTTTCTGAATTTTCTATTTAGCTTACAGCGGTATGCGTTATCTAAAAGTAAACATAAGCAACAGTATCATCCCTTCAAAACTCGAGCAATACCATATTGCTTACTCCTCCTGCACAAACAAACAAAAACTTTATGCTAGTTTCATGAAAAATTGCATTGTGTGCCGTATATCTTATTTTTTTCATTTATTTCTCTTGTTTTCTTGATTGTAATTCATTGTTGTTGATTGTTGGTGTAATGTGTTTTTTGATTGGAGTTCTTATTTTTATCTTTTTCTTTTTTTTTTATTGAGTTTTATAGGACTATTTTTAGCTAATATTTGTATTATTTGATGTCTTTTTTTTAAATAAAGTCTTTTGTTGATTTAATTTTTTGTAAACTTATTTTTGTTTTCCTTTATTGCATAGATTTCTTATGTATAGAGTGACCAGATATTAAGGAAGTTTTTTAAATTGTCAAATTTTACAATGATATCATGCTTTAAAAATATTTAGATAAGTTTTCAAAGCCATTAAGTAGAATTTTACGCTAGTGAGCCGTGTAAGAAATTATAAAAATTAAATCTAAATTCCAGCTCAATTGTAAATAATGGAAGACATATTTGGTGTTGAATATTAAGAGGCAGAGATTAATACACAGCAAAGAAAACATATGCACCGTAACGACGTGAATTTAAAAACTCTGAGATAAATATATAAGGCGCCATTCAGCATCTGAAGTACAGTTTCAAAAATACCATTGGAAATTTAAAACTAGAAATACAGCCACTTTAACTTGTTGAAGGAAAATTAAACGAACCTCCTCAATTATTTTCTCTTGGCCTACAGACTGCAACTCATAGTCTAAGGAGCATGCTAGATGCCATTATTCCCGTGGTTCCTTAAATTAGCACAGAGCCATAACATATTTATTCCCTTTTGATTTCGATTTAGTGGCTTCCTTGTGGATTCTGTTCGATATCTTGGCTTGTGACATTTTTCTTAACAATTTATTTTAATTCATGAATTTAACAAATAGGTACCTCAGCGCCATAATGGCATTATAGAGGTGAGTTGGCAAAATTTACATTTTATAAAAAACAAATTATATACTTAAATCAGAAATGATATCAATAATAAAAATTAAAATCGTCAAGGGATTTTCGTATTGTATGCTTTTGCTACCAGCATTTTCTTTTCTGGTTCTTGTTATACGCGAGGACTTAAGGGGTTATGAAACAACATCATTTTATTGGATATTATAATGCCCGGAATATTATAAAAATTTTATGGAGAAAGCGACTTATGAAAACCTGAAAATCACATTAAACAAAGGTCGCCTGTTTCTTCGGCAAAACTGGTCATGTGGCGACTGTTCCGCTTGAGCAATGTAGGACGGTCACTTCTGAGTGGTACACTACAATTTGTTTGCCTGAAGTCATCGGAGAAATTCGAAAAACCAACAAGAGAAGACGAATCATTGTTCACCATGGCAATGCGAGCTCTCACACATCGGCTCAAGCTAGAGCGTTTTTGACTGGCCAAAACGTCGAATTAATGGGTCATCCTCCGTACAGCCCTGAGAAAAACACATTAAGAAAAAAATCCGTGGTCAACGATTTTCGTCGCCAGAAGAAGCTGTTGAAGTGTTCAAAAAACATGTTTTAGAGGTGTCTCAGTCGGAGTGGAAAAAGTGCTTCGACAACTGGGTTGAGCGCATGCAAAATTGTATAAATCATGCTGGAGAATACTTTGAAAAACAATAAAATCATTTTTGTTTATAAATATTCGTATTTTCACTATTAGGCCAGAAATATATATAGCATCCCTCGTATTAAGTAATTTTATTTTTAACAGCAAAAATAAATAAATACTTTATATTTCTGACCGAAGAATTTAGTCATTTTTAAACCGATTTTGAAATTTTTTTCTTTATTTGAAAGATTATGCATATAGATTGGTCCGGTTTCAAAAAAGGAAGGATGTCCCCACACATACATACATGTTTTTTACGAGCGTATTTCTATAACTTCTAATAGCAAAAAATACAAAATATATGTAAAAGCTAAAGGGTGTTCCCAAAGGTAACGTAATTTGACCTATATGGGCCATTTCAGACAAAAGCTAAAAATTGGACAGAACGTCGACTATTATGACCAATGAAATAACAAGCACAAATATTTAAAGTTATAAATTAACGGGTGCCCCAATAGTTTATTTAATTTAATATATATGGCCAATGGCCATACTTTCGATTAGTTGTTAACAAGCGGTTGAAATTTGCAAAGTACTTTGTCTGCTACAAGAAAAAGTATTAGATTTGAACTGAAAAATTAAAGGCTTCGGTTTAAAATGCATAAAAATTTATTCTATACATTAGCACATGTAAAATTCTATCTGTCACTAAAATACAAACTTTCTATTTATCTTTCTCCACTGTACTTTTTGGTTTTTTTTTAGTTTTTCTATTAGAAAATCAAATATTATCAAATTATTTTTAATACTCATATGTGTTGTTACCAAGTCTTAAAATTACGAGTGAACCTTTACGCATAACAGAAAAAAAAACAATAACAATAACAGTAACACTTACAAAACAAATCGTGATAAAAAGTTTTTGTCTTGAATTTTATTTTATTTTTCTTAAGACAAATTAGGCAAATAAATTGCGAAAACTATGGAAAATTACGCACGCAAGATATTTTATCAAGTTTTTTATTAATAAGCGCATAGGCAGATTTTTTATTCAGTTATTTCAAGAATGTTTTTCCTTATTCACAGCTAAACCAATTATTCATATTTAATGAAGTTTGAAACACATCTTTAATTTTTTATTAAATTATTATTTGAACTGTGAATATTATAAACGAATTGAAACTGATTTTTGGCTTGAGTTTGTTTTTTTTTATTTCTAAAAAACTTTTTTATAAGGAAAAACGCAAGGTACACACAGCTCACATACATTCAAGTTCAACTTATATCAATCAATATGATACTGTATAGCTCCCAATAGCAAAAAGTAATACAAAAACAAATCTAAAAATTGCAGGGTGTACCAATAAGTAAAGTAAATTGACATGCGCCTGTCTTTTGCATCGCTGTAGACACTTATAATAAAAAAAAAACATTAAATTATTTAACAAATAGTCAGTTAATCTGTTTCATATTTCAGCCGATGTTTACAAAAATTCCGTGCGTTATTCATGAAAAGAAAAATTATAAAAATAATTTTTGTACCTTTTATTTGTTTTGTGTTGTCAAAAATATTTAACTAAATTGACCTTGGCTTCTTATGTAAATTATAGCGTTACGAAAATTTTTCCCCACCGAGCATACAAAAACTTTTATTTTCTTCACAAAATATACAAAGTTTAAAAATGTAAAAAAAAACTCAAGTTTAGTTTACACCTAAAACAAATGTTGTACATCATCTGTAGATAATATAAAATGTGTTTTACCTTCATCATCGTAAATAAAGGGTCATGTTGAAAGGTATTTTATGCTTTCCTCATGAGAGAATTTAATTTTTGGCCTTTAGTATTCGAGTATTATATACACATTTTTAAGCCAAAATTTAAATTTCAGCTAATTATTTAAAGATTAAAGCAAACTACATCTACTAATGTTAAAAAGTGAAAACACGCAACCAGTAGACTAAATTGTACATGTAAACATTGCTTTTAGTAGGTGGTACAAAATTCAAGAGAGGTTTTGTTTTCGCTGGAATCAAAAAAAGAAAAATTTGAAAACCTGAAGCTTAAACACTAACAGCTCTTCAGGAAACTTCTTACAAAAATTTTAAATAAATTAAAGATTTTTGTCCAAACAATAAAATAAAGACACTAAAAAAACAGCAAAAAACAACAATAATTAACAATGATTTAATTTCTTCTACTGTTTGCTGCTCACTTTTAAAAGGCTCTTTTATACACTTAAAAGATGATAAAAAAATAAAAACAACAAATAAAATATCGCAAAATACTACGATTTTTTATTTTTGTTTTATGCACGGGCACATTATTTAATTAATTATGTCCGCTGTAAGAACAAGTGCATATAATTAAAAATAAAACTAAAATATAAAGGGTGTTTCTATAGTGACATGATTTAAACGTGTATTGTTAGTTTTATAACCACAGTAAGCAGACAATTACAATTTACACAAAGTATGTACAAATATGTTCGCTATTAAAGTAAGTTTGAAAATTAAATTCAAAATTAAAGGGTCTTTCCACAGAAGCCGTGATTTTGACGCAAATGGTGTTTTAATTTATAACATTATAGGCAGATGCTTGCAATCTGCATGGTGAGAATATACTGCTATATCTTTTATAAGGGCAGGGACAACGGGTGTTTTTGCAACAGAACCCTATATATTATTTTCTGCAGCAAAAACAAAAATAGCAATGTAGCAGGTGGTAAACGGAGAAAGATATAACCATTTTATTACTTATGTTACTTCGCCGGCAAATATGCTATGATTAAGTACCGAAAAAGGAGGCTGCATATTCTAATGTTAAAACTGAATATGTATTTATACCATTAAACAGAAAAACATTTTTATTTCTTGATTGCCGCAGGGGTTGAACCCTGTCCAACTAGCTTTGTAGTCAACGTATTTAACACCTTGACAACAGCAGCCTCACACGCTGATAAAGTCGTGAGTACTAAATATAAAAGAAAGTCCCCAATTTAACTTGGGTGCTTCATAGCACAACCAGTGTTGCCAGAACTTTTATGTGTGAAATCTGCGAAATCCAACAATATTTTGCGAAAAAATCTGCGAAATCTGCACTTTATTTAAAAAACCTACAATAAATCTTCAAATGCATTTTTCCTTTACTAAATATTGTCTCGAATAGTTTTTGCAGAAATTTACTACAGTCATTTATTTTTCATTTAGTTAAACTTTGAAATCTAATACTTTTAAATCTCTAAACTTAAAGTTCAAGTTCTGTTTTTTATTTTCTTTAAAAAATTTTTGGAAAATTTTTAGGTAAAATTTGTTTATATTGCACTGATCAAGACTTGTGCTTAAAATTATTTCCACTGCATGAGTGCCTAGGTATGTGCTTTCATAGTTAAAAAAAATTGAAGGGCTGTTGTCTCTTCGCCTTGGAGTATTTTACTAAAAGTCTTAATAATATCAAGACTGTACTTTACAAAAATAAATATATTTTATTAGTATCATTTAGGTTATAAAATATGAATATTGTAGTTTCGATTTGATTGATATGTACTGCAAATAAAACATAATTTTTTAAACAATATAATTCTAATAAGCGACTTACAACCGACTATACGGAATGCCAACGCTTTTGGTGGGTGTAAAATTTTTTAGGTTTAAAATCTAATAAACTTTGTATTTTATCAAATTGGTTATAATGTTTCATAAATAATTGTATACATCTCTAGCTAGCGTCTCTACAGCAGATATAAATTTAAGTTGTGCATAAACCAGTGAGTGACATATGCATTTTATAATAAAAAAATCTGATATTTTACTTTTTAAAATTTGGGCAACATAATGTTTTTTGCCTGTCATGACAGCAACTACATCTGCTGCAAATTTAACTATGTTATCCTTATAGTCAACGTCTTTGTCGATAAAATATTTACTGCCGTATTCATAGAAAATCAAAACAGATTTTAAACATATTTTAGAAAAAAATTGTATGAAAATTTTGTCATAAAACATATTTAAATGTTATTTAATGTTTAAGGCGTATCATAAAAAAAATCTGCGATTTTAGGCCAAAAATCTTCAAATCTTATTTTGGCAATTTGAGAGGCCAAAATCTGCACTTCTGGCAACAGTGAACACAACTCTTCCTTCTGAAATGTGAGACAAAAGTTGACCAGTAGATTTAGCAAAATGACTGAAGAAAGATTGGTAAAAATGTCTCACTTGCTGTCTCAAACTACCGGTCTATTAAGAAATCTATTGCAATATTATCTTGAATCTCACACAGTGTCGATAGAAAAAACGATTTTTAAGTACATCAGCTACAATGAAATTTATTATGTCATCCTATGAATATTACAAATGACATCTCTGGCATACATAATGGCAACACAAATTTTGTGTGCAAAACAGTATCCAATTGTTGATATTATTTTTTTATTTATTTATTTTTTAAATGTTTGTTTAAAAATAACATTTTGCACCTGTGGTAAAGGGTATAAAAACAAATACTTAAGTAAATATTTTTCAAATTGTTCAAAAGAAATTAAAAGGAATTAATTTCAACAGAGAAGCCTGATACGTAATTTTATGTCAAGCATTGTTTTATTAAAGTCGAGATTACACCAGTTAAAAAAAATAATTGGCTGGTTCTAAAATTTTAAAAAGTATCTTTAAGTTTCTATAATACACAAGAAGTACACTGCAAAGACAACTGTACTTTAAAACTTGTTAAGTATACATTCTTAGCAAAATATTTTAGAGAAGGAAATTGAATGTGGAATTAATCAAATTTTGCGCAAGGACTTGCAAACTCGATTACTAACCTAATCATTTTAACAAGGCATGAGACTTTTATAATTAATTACTGAGAATTGGTTATTGCAGGAAATAAGGATGATCATTAGAGTGCGTATTTTAAGGTATTATCTTTTAACTTAAAGAACTAGTTTAATTTCTGCTTCCTTTTTTGCAAACTAATGTAATGTGTTTTAAAAGCGAGTAACAAACTATTACAAGCACAAAAGTCAAAAATCATTATATTTCAAGTAGCTTTTAAGGTACTGTCTAATTTTTTGCTGGGTTATTGACTATGACTATGACGATCGCAAAATATAATTAATTTATACCTTTATTTTTGACTGTACTTTAAGTTTTTTTTATTTATAGCTTATTACACCCTTTACCATAGAAAGTGTAAAGGGTTTGTCTTTCGGTGCGTAATTTCTACAATATCTATTTCTGACCTTATAAAGTGTACATATTCTGAGTTCTTAAGCATATCGAAGTCGATTTAGCGAAGTCAGTCTGTCCATCAGCGTTAGTGTTGAGTCGTGGCAAACTAGGTTAGCGAAAGAGAATTAAGAAATAAGAAAAAAACATCAAGTACAGAAATTTTGCGCTAGCCCATATTTTCCGAGTAACGGGGCTCTGAAATTTTCAAATTTTTAAAAATTTCAATATGGGTATCATTTTAAAGCTTTTAAAGAGATCTTTAAGAAAATACTAGAATTTTTTTTAAATGATTATCCCATTGAGAGCACATGTCATTTTCATGTAAAATTATATGCATGCAGTACCACTTTTTTTATTTTTTAATTCTCTCACCCCAATATTTGCTTTTTTTATTGGAGTTAAAAGACTCGGCATAGCCAAATATAGCACTCTTACTTGTTTTCACTAAATTAGATTAATTGTTGTCCCTTGCAGATCTTAAAAGATTGTTAAATAATTTTCAAACTGTCTGTCTTTTAAGATGATTTAATAAAACTAAGAATTAAAATATATATAAAAAAAAGAAATTTATGTGAGTATATTTTGTACATCTTCTTTATACACTACTAATCTTTATACTTTTTTTCAAATTTATCTTCTGTTAACTTAAAAAGCTGTCATAATCTGCGGTACCATTGTTAATTTTTTATGTTTAAAATTGTTTATGATTGTTATTTTATTTATGATTCACCAAAAAAAGTTTGTCTCCCCACTTCTTATTTATTATCATTTATATACCACTGCACGATGGTCCACAAACAATGTATGGATTTATTATATTTTATGTTGGTATAATCCAAATTTATCTCGAAAATGTGCTTAAGCTAATTGTTAAATATAACAAGAAATAAGTGAGGTCAGTTACCGCTTTTATAGATAAATTTGTTTTTTGTTTTTTATTTAAAGAAAAAATTTAGCTCTATAACTGCTAAAATGACCACATTGTTTTCTTGAGACAGATGTGTGAAGTGTTTCAAAAAGTATAGTCCCAAAAATATTAAAAAAAGTTTGGTGTTTGTTTAAAGCTGCATGGAAGCAACATATTCTATTAAACTTAAAAACGGGATTTTTATATTTGGGTTATTAAAAACTCCTTAAAAGTGGAGAAAACATTAATCCTGTACTTATCCCAATCATTATTTTACCGTAAGGTACTAAGTGTTGCAAAAAAAGTTTCTTTTTTTAAAAACTTTTTTAGACGTATATTAATATAAACAATGCTTCAATTAAGTTTCTCGTAACAGCACAATTCTACCCAAATAAGTAAAGACTTTACAATTTTTTATTTAAAGACAAAAATACTGTGTCGTTACTTCAGCAGTAGTGTGGAAGTGGTCGATGTATTTTATATGTTTTTTTAGTTTAACACCACTGTGCATTATTCACACGTGAAAACAATTTACTACCCTCTGTCTTGTTTGTTCACGCCAAATTAAAAATGAATTGTTATTTACATTTTTGGGCTGCCTTTAACACTTTTTGTAATGATATTTTTTGTTTTTTTTTTTTGCGTTGTGAAAATGAAAAGATTTTTTCAGTTATGGGTGAATGAAAAAAAAAAAAATAATTTACATAATCAGTTAAGAAAAGCCAAGAAATTTTAAATCATCTTTCTTTTCACATTTCTACTGGAATTAACTTAAGCCTTCAAGCTTATAAAAAGCAAATTTTCAAAGAATAAACTTTTTAGCACCGTCTTTATTTATGTATAAATTTCATATTAAAAAAGAAAAAAAAACTTCGTAAAAATTCACATGCTTATAAATTATGGAAATATATGAAAAATAAAAAAAGGAAATCTAAAATTTTAATGTACTGAGTTGTCAAAATAACATTCAACAAGACTTAAGTATTAAAAATATTATCACTTAACTTTTTTCGGCCCTACAAGAATCTTAAAGGGAAAACTTTCTACTTTTGTAACTGAACTCTCTTTCGTAGGTTGCCTCTCCTTTTAAAAATTTATACCAGGTGTCAAGGCACACATTGTATTTTTAATCACGATCTTATAAAAATAAATGTAATTGACTAATGAAAGTAGGATTATTTTTAGTGCTTATAAGAGTCAATGCTTCATGCCTTCACACAAACTTTATATGCTGCTTCTTCATCTATTACTATGGACGAATAAAAAGTTTTTAACACTCTAAAAAGGAAAAATTTAATGTGATGTATCAGGAACTGAACGCATTTTTTCCAATTCTTAAAGCACCATTTAAATACGGTGTAAATAATAATACCCCATCTGATATTATTACAAATTACACCACTTTTATATTCGATCTAGACTGTGATACAAATCTCAAGTATGCGACAGTTTTTCAAAATCGATCTTAGAATTCATCGGTGATAGCAGGATATTTTTTTCTATTGAGTTTAAGGAGCATCGTAGCAATAAAAATAGTATTTTACGGTTTCTTCGCTATAAGAATAGAGTTTGCTCTAATAAAATAAGGGAAGTCATTTCCTATTTACACTCGTTTCCTCTTCGTGGTCGATTCACTTGTGAAGTGAAGGCTAAGTTTATTACAGCTATTTTGTTTAATTTTTAGTTTGCCGATTAGCATTGTAGCCTAAAGTAAAAACGGGTCTGATTAATCCACCTGATAGATACGAGTAATGTCGAAAAGTTTAATCTTTTTAAATTACTTTTAAATTGATTATCATTAAAGCCTGAAACACAGCTACATTTCCGATACCATATAGCAACCGATGAAGATGTTCTGTAAAATTAGTCATAGTACTTAATTTGCTTTTCTTTTTTTTTTCTTTGTGACCACAATGTTTGTTTTTTATTTCGACTTAATTCACTAATCTAAATTTACATAGAAGGTGAAGAGTATGTAAGATTCGGTAAGGGTAGATAAAGCACTCTTCCACGTTTTTTATAATATTTATTTGTAGAAAATTTAGGTGTTTGGCAATTTCGATTGATAAGTGAAATGTAAAAGGATGGGATCTGTATGTATGATATGTAATCTGACTCCTATATCTCTAATTACTTGAATGTGTGCGTAGATGTTTATGTGTGCGTCTATATGTGTACAAATGTGTGCTTGCATGTTAAGAAAAAAAAGTTAGTTTAAATTTTTATACCCTAAGATCTTAATACAATTAAATTGTAAATTTGAATTAAAAATTTTTGCAAGAAGTACTTTGTTTTAGTTTCGATTTTGAGGTTGCAAAGGAAGCATTTAAGTGCTATCTAAATCGGTGCAAGAGATACTACACTCCGTCTGGTCTCCTTACTATCTATGCCAGACCGAAAATGGAATAAAACTTTAATAAATGGGACGTAACTTCAAAGACTATTTCAGAGTTATTCTGTCGCGAACAGAAGAGAATGTCGAGCTTGTAGCTCACAGTAAGGCATTCAGCTCTACTGACTTACAGTTTTATTGTTTTAACGTTACTACAGCAAAATTCGTTATGATGAAATTAGAGAACTTGTTCCTAAAAACCGTAATTTCATATGCGCAACACGTCCTTCATCAAGAAAAAATCCCTTTGCGTTCGATTGGCCAGTGGATTTGTAGCATAGACTTCCTGCGGAGGCCTTTCCAGCCAGTTTCAATGTACAAATATTCAAAACGAATATCCACAAACATCACTCCCTCTATTCTCCTTAGCACCACCTAATTCGTTGCATAAGAAGGGATCATCCCATAATTGCTGGTCCTATAAAAAATTATATGTCATAGATTTCAATAAGGATGTTTATAACAAATTATAAATCATAACTTTTTTATTCTTCCTAATAAATCTTCCTAATAAAGTAAAAAAACACTTTAAATATACATCCATATATGTACGATACTTTTTCATTCAGCCTACAAAAAATTATTTTCATTTAATTGTCTATTTATTTTAAATTTTATTTCATTAGATCTGACAACAAGGTTCATTGATGCAAATAATTAACTTGATATTTTATTTAATAAAAATCATACGCTCAGTTGGCGTATTAAAAAATATGATTGTAGATTCTGTTTTTTTTTCCAAAACTTTATTCCAGTAGTTTTCCATATTTTTAATTTTTATTATTCAGTTAGCATTTTAAATAAAATAAATAAGAGATGAAACAATTAATTTGGCTTAAGTTAATAATTATTTTAAATTCTAAAATTTTGTTTATTCAGAAAAATAGAAGTATGAAGGGACAAAAACTTAAATTTAAATTACATTCGTGGCTAAACCGACGGTTGACAGAAAGCAACAAAAGCTTTAGGTTATGTGTGCACTTCGCCTTATCAAATTAATATTAATTGACTGTGAATATTCATCGTATTTTTGGTTACAAAATTAGTTGGTTCAGTAGATGATGTTTACAATGTATACAAGCTAAGGTAGATAGATGAGAAGAACGCTGATAATAGATGTAGCCATCGAGCTGCAATTTATTCTGGTTTTATCCAGTTTTTCTGTTTTCTTTGCAAAACGCCTGCAAACATTTGTGAAAAAATTTTCTTTGTTCATAAAAAATTTATAGAAAATAAAATAATGGAGCCAAAATAATCAATTCATTTTCATTTGTAAGATCTCAAACGTTGCAACTAGTAATTAAAACAAAAACAAATTCGAGATAAACCACATTTCTACTTTTTAAAAATCGTGTTCTTTAAGACACTGGATAGCAGTTTGGAGGCGCATTATTGTTAAAGCAAATATGAAACAAGCTTAACATGCTTGTGTAGCTCTAGATAATATTACCATAATTTTTAAGTAAATTCAAAGTAGTCAAACGAAATAACTAGAGTAAGATAATAATATTAACACACAGTAGCAAAAACAATGTAATATAGTAAGAAGTTACCATTAGCTGAAATCATTTTAGAATTACGCGGTAATCTATTTTACGTTAAAGCCTAGAACATGTAAAGACTTTTTCAAAAATTCTTTTTTTCGTGCTATTTTCCCGATTTATTATTTAAATCACCGATATTGATTATTTAAAATATTTGTCAGAAGTTTCCTGAAGAGTTAAGTAAGCGATAACGAAATGGCCATCGAGACGTGCTTTGACCCTCAATAATCAATATCGGTGATTTAAATAATAAATCGGGAAAATAGCACGAAAAAAAGAATTTTTGAAAATTAATATAATTTAAAAAAAAAAAACGAAGTGTACCCATAATTACGTACATAAGTTGTCTAAGTCATATATTTCTTGTTTCGAAATATTTAATGAATTGCATTTGAATAAATTAAAAAATATTTTTACATTATGTGACAACCATTTTCATTTTTGACAATTTCATAAAAATTACATTGAATAAATTTAGTTTAAAATAATGTGGTATAGACCACTTTCATAATTATGGGCACACGTATTAAAAACTAAAGCGTCTCCCGTGAAAAGGTTTCATCATAGAAGATCTGGTTTTAGTATGTATTTCATATTGTAACCGCAAAAGCTGCCCATACTATTATAACAATAAATAATAAAAGAGTAAAATTAAAAATTTTAAGGTTGCCATACAAATGCTACAGAACACCGCGGGTGTGAGTTTAATTTTCTTGTGGATTCTGACACAGTTTACTTGCCAACAGCTGTTTTATTTATGAAATAGTATTTAAATTTTAAAAATCCTATTTCTTGTATCAAGTTTATTTTAATTCGTATTAAGTTAACTATTCAATTAAATGTAAGAAAGTTAACAGAAAGAATAGATATAATTCTCAGTGTATGCGAACAAGGGCAAAATAAAATCGGAATTTACAGTTCATATAAAACTTAAAATCCTTTTATATATTCTATTATTTAAAACATCCAAGTGTGATATTTTTTTCTGCATTGTAAAGAAGCCGAAAAATCCAAAACGACGTTAAATATAAGAGCTGTTTCACACTTGTAAACAAATGCATTTAAAACATCTACTACAGTATTTTATATCGTTGATGGTGTTATCATAGTCAATTAAACATGTAGGCATTTTGTTGTTGTCGTATTTTAAGTATATCAAGATATACAAAAACTACAAGATGTAAGAGGTCTACAAAAGAACAACGTGAATTCGTTATTTACGAAAATTTATTGCATAAATGTGAACCTTTTGCGGAAAATAAAAGAAAGCCATTACGTTCCCCTCGTATACCACATTTGAAATAATTGATGCCGATCTCTTAACCTTATAAAGTATATTAAACATGAAACAAATCCTCTATTTTTAGTCATTTAAAAGATTTTCTATTCCCTTTTCTTTTATTCCAAGTAAATAAAAGATAAATATTTTCAATGAAAAATAAGAAGGGCTGAAACAGTTTAAATATTTGAAATAAAAATATGCGAGTGTTTTAAAAACTGACTTTTTTAATACACATATTTTCCTAATACTACAGTTAAGCCCGATTTAAAAGTCATTTAGGAAATTTACTACATAAAAAACAGTAGCAGAAATTTTTAATATTTTATAGTTTAAGGTATAAAAAAAGATAGAATAATTCAATTATTTCAATATCACATAGAAATGTAGTTCTAATAAATAAAATATGTGGCTTAATTGTAAATGAAATGGATGTTTCTATGTTAAATTGTTTACAAATATAAAAAGAAAACGATTTCGGCAGTTCTTAACTAATCGCATTCTGGACTTCTAATTTTAAGGCACTTAATCCAGCATTGCTGGTCGTATATCACAAATGAACATGGCCTTGGGGAATTTTAGTGGCCCCATTGAAAAAAAAAAAAACGATAGCTATCCAAAACACGGTTTTGAAGGCCAATAGAGATATCTATTTTCGCAATCAACTTAGTGCCGAATTTTAATTTCAATAAGTCGATGGTTGCAATTCCCTTTTGGCACATAGCTGAATCCTAATATTGTCCAGATTAATGTCTCTAGGATTTAAAACAAACAAAAATCATTGACGGTGCTGCGTTACCGATATTTATCGACCGCGAGCTAAGACTACACTTTTGAGCGTAAAAAACACACCAAACGGCGCATTTTTCCTTTTGGATTAAATTCATTCCATATGTGGCAATTTTGTTTAATAGCAAAACTGTTAAGCTAAAAATAAACCGGACATAATTTTGCTATAAAACAATTTTCTGTAGGTTCTGTAAATTAGTGGCTGATTTTAAAATTAAATATGGATAATTTTAGAGCAATAATCTATTTAAGAGGATTTGCCAGAGTAAACCGATAATAAATGTCAAAACTTCCGTAAGTTCTTTCAGACCTAAAAAAACATACATTATTATAAATAGTCAATTTATTGCAATAGAATTTTTAAAAGAACTTTTTACTACAATACTTTAACTGTTTAAATATCTAAATATTTTAAATCAAGTCTTAACAGGCCTTTCTATATCTTTGTTCTTCTTTTTTTTTTTTTTTGCTTAATAAATCGAAAATTTTCGTATTCTGTTTACTAAACAATGAATCGCGACTGCCAGCAGAAAACCATTAATTATTTAATTATAAAAAATGAATTTTGTCAAATAAAAGTTTTAACCGAATAAAACTTACAATCTAGCTTATTTTTCAAATTTATTTTTATTTTTCGTAAGAAAACGTAATAAAGTAGCAACAGAATTAAGCTGCCCAAAATAAAATACAAACTGAAATTTCCGTCTCCTTGAAAATTTGTCGCATTATGCAACTAAGAAAATTGCTTTGTGCTGGAAACGAACTCAAAAGTTAAAAGTTTTAAAATAATTGCAAATTTAAAAACAAACAACAGAGTGAATACTTTTTTAATTACATTAAAGATAAATTGCAATTTTTTATATTCAAAATTTAATTTAAAAATAGTATAATATTAAAAACAAGTAAAAGAGCTATATTCGGCTATGCCGAATCTTTTAAACCCTTTACCATATGTGTATGTAAATCTAAATTATTAAAGTAACTGCAATCAAAAAAAATAAATATTGGGGTGGAAGAGAATTAAAAAATAAGACAAAAATTTTAGTACTACATATACAAAATTTTACATAAAAATGCAATTGGCTCTTAATGGTTCACTTCAAAAGCTTTAAAATGATGCTCATATTGATATTTTAAATAGTGTCCCGTAACTCGGAAAATAAGATGAGCGCAAATTTTTTCGCTGGATGTTTTTTTTTTTCTTATTTTTTAAATCTCTATCACCCCATATACTTATTTTATTGATTGGAGTTACTTCATTATTTGAAATGAATCAAATGCTGCCTCGAAAGAACCGATCATGCTGATTTTATAGCATCTCTTTCGACATTATATCTGATCGATTGGCATATATAACTTTTCTCTAAACTTTAAGGTGTCCTTATTTAGTAAGAAAACGATTAAGATCTGCTGTTTTTAAAATAATACTCCAGTACTAATTCCAGTATTCTGCAGAGAAATGTTCCTTTGAACAGAAGTAGGATGAATATAGAGATTTCAACACTTTGCTAGTATTTTTAGCTGATTTCAAACAAAGCAGAAGGTTATCAATTCTGCTGAACGTTGTTTCTTATGTTTGTGCCTCAAATTTTCAGCCATTTTCGGATAAATTTTTAAAATTTCTTTTTTATATGAAAGGTCCCGTTTTAATAACAATTCATAATCTTGAAAATTAAAAGATACTACTATTTTCAAGTATTATAAAACCGTAAAGGCCACTATTTTAAAATTGAAAAAAACAGCGTATATCACAATAGCAACATTGCAAAAAGTAATACGAAAATAAATCTAAAATAAAAGGGTGTCCCCATAGGTGACGTAAATTAATCTATATAGGCCTATCTTGTGAACCGTTATAAACAAACGCTTGCAAATTGGACAAAATGACGATTGCTATGACCGTGTAGACAGACGCTAAAAATTTACAACAAGCCTGTATTGCTAACTTCGCTTTAACAACAAGTATAAAATTTGGATTTGGTAACAAAAGGGTGTTCCAATAGTTGATGTAATTTGATGTATGTGGCGAAACTTTTGATCCGTTATAGACAGATGCCGGTATTGCTAGTCCGCTAAAACAATAAGAGTATAATATGAATTTGGAAATTAAAGGGTGTTCCCAAAATAATGTTATCTATACAAACACTTCAAAATTAAGCAGAATGCTCACTACTTTGTTTGGTATAAGAAGATGTATAAATATATTACATTATAAATTAAAGGGTGTTACAATAGACAGACAGTTGAAATTTAAATAGAACCTGATTGCTAAATCTACTACAACAGCAATAAATAAATTTTGTTGCTTTCATTTGATGTATATTGCCAAGGAGTTGTAGATAGACGATTTATATTATGAAGGAGCTGTAATGCTGTGTTCTATAACAAGTATAAAGTTTGGAGATGGAATAAGAGGTGTTACCAATAGTTAATGTAATTTGATGTATGCCATTCGTTTGAACAGTTATAGACAGACAGATGAAATCTGTTTTGTACTCGGTTTTTTCGCAAGAATTATAATTATGCAAATCAGATAAATCTTTTTAAAATATGATGAAATATATTAAGGTGATCGCTTTATTATCTGTCTCGCCTCTTGATAACTTTATGTGGCACAAAAGTACTAAAAGCAATCGTATGCAAGACAACGTGCATTCATGCTTTTTTCATAACAATCATCATGCTGACTGAAACAGCATGTACTCTGATATGAAGAGGATTATGAACCTTTCTTAAGTTCTATGGGGTTAACTAATTACTTATTTTTAAAGCTTAAAGCGATGTTTACACTCATTTAGAAATCCTTTTTTACGAAACCTTTGGAATTGCCGGCGCTTGTGTCTCCTTTAAAAATTTGGGGACTTTAAATTTTGTTTTTTCATTCTTCTTTGTTTACAATTATTTTTTATAAATAAAATTAAAGTCTGAAATAAGGAAAACTGTAGACATTTTCTTAAAAGCAATTGCTAATAATAGTTGAGCCTTAAACTAAATATTTTTCTAACACTTTTGGGTGGCGTAAAGGGAAAGTAAAGTTTTGTTTTGCTAACCGCTCACCTTAACAAATATTTATTTAGTTTATCTTTAATTTATCTTCAATGCCAACTGATGCTACCATTTTTATTCAAATGGTTATTTGATTTTTTTTTTGTGTCCTATCGTTTCGGCTTTTTTTTTTTATATAATAGAAAAGAAAACAATTAAAGTCTATTTTACTCTTTTTAGAATGCCACACAGCATGAGTTACAGTATCCGCTGTAGTTTTATAAACACAGGAAGAAATAAATTCCCTCAGACATTTGCGGTCAACCAAATTTTCCACTTTATATTATGGCATTCGTGTTTATTATTTCTTTTTTATTAAGAAAATTCTTCTCATTTTCTGTTGAATTATTTATAAGGGGTTGCAAACGACTTTTTAATAGGGACACATCTGGTAAAGAGAATTTCTATCGGCAGCATATTTTAATAGACCGTGAAACTTTTTTTCAATAGATTTGTGGTTTTGCTGGCTCTTAAATTCATTAGCTCCTATTGGAGAATCTTTAATAAATTTTTTGGTATTTTTTTCCTTAGCAAAGTTTTCTTAAAGAATAAAAGGTTTCTAAAAAAAGTTTCGACACAGCATTTTGTGACTAAAGTTAAGGGAAAGTTTAATTGAATAGAAATTATTTTGGCTTAAGTTCATTTATTTGTAATTTCTAAAAATCTTTTTTAGAAAGAAAATTTATTTTACAAATGTATGCGGACGTTTTCCAAAGAAAACAAGACGCTAGCAGAATGAAATGCTGCACTTTCTGGAGCGCTACATCTGTCACGTAACCTTGTGTTGAAATTCTATTTTCAGCAGGTTCAAACGTTACGGCTAAGTGACACTTCAGTCGGCTTAGCATTTGCATATCTTTTCGTATATCAAAAATAATCAGCTGACATTTCTACATTTACATTTCTACATTTACGGTAGGCTAAATGTACCTTAAGTCTTCACCATTGTAGAAGAAAACAGGTTTATTCAAAACATGAGTGTGTAGAATAAACAAAGAAAAAGGGTTCAATAATAAACTTGATCAAATTTGGACCACAAGGCAAACTCTAGTCTTGTTAAAAATCTCAAAAGAGTCATCAACTATCAGAAACAAGCTTTCAATCCTGTGATCAAAGGTACTCAATTACAAAATTCGATTGGAGTTGAACGTTCAGTATCAAGTTTTTTTTAATATTTTATGAAATAATTAGTTGATTTTTTTAACTAAATTTCTGGTCTGTCATTAAAACTATAGTTTTTCTTTCGTTTCGTTTTTTTTTCAAATATCGATTTTTTTATAAAACTTTATTTTAATAATTTCTATATGTTTTCCTTATAAATGCTTGGAACTATGTCTGAAAGATCGGATTAATGCTTAGGATAAAACCATATAAATTTCCATTTACATACGAATAAGGATTTTAATTTCTTAAAATAATATTTTTATATGTACATATGTATGTGTAAATTATCAGATCGACTAAAACCGAACAAACTTATTTTGCTTACTTTCATTTTCTACCGGTTGAGAGTATAAAATCCATCTCACTATTTTTAGTAAAATTTTGTTGAATTTGAATTATCTTTAGTGACCTGGAATTACTGTGATTAATTTTATTCTATACTAGCTATAACCGGTGTTCTTCGCTACCTAAATAGGAATTATTGTTCCACGTCCCCGCTTCCACTTCAGCCAGTTCTTTTAGACTCTACTTACTCTTCAGGTTAATGATAATAACTTTTCATTTTTCATTGGTGATACCGAGCCTTCTGTCCCAAGCCTAGTACTTGTGAAAAATTACTGTAGTTACATTATACAATATCGATAAAATTTAAAGCACGTTTTACCCAAGGGCCCGCTAGCAATCAATTGCCAAAACCTAGGGAAATTCGGGCTGCTAATGTATGCAGCTATAAAAACCACTAAACAACAACATTTTGTACTTTATATACTTAAAAGCTATCCCCGGTGTTATTCGACCCATATCCGCCACAATAAGAATTTCAATACTCTGGCTATTACAGATCTTTAGCTATACGATAATAATTTTCCACTTGGTATAAAAGCTATCACGCTCACTGTTCTAATCTAATCGCCAGACTATAAAAACTAATATCTGAGTTAGTTATACAAAATTTCACGACTCTACTTGTCATTGTTCTTTAATAACACGATAACAATTACTCACTTTAAATTAATTGGGTTGATTCCGCCAGTATATAATAAACTGTTGTTATAATTTTCGGTAATAACCGTCGTCACTGGCTGTGTAGTTTGGATGTTCGGCCGAACATCCAAACTACACAGCCAGTGACGACGGTTATTACCGAAAATTATAACAACAGATTACTCACTTTGTTTGGCGAGTACCACGCCCACCATTTTAGTTTAGTTTGCGTTTCGCTAAAACATATTAACACATATTTCGCTACATTATACATATTAATAAGTGAATTATTTAAACAAAGTTTCAAGGCGCTACATATTACAATTACTGACCCAGCAAAAAAATATACATTAGCTTAAAACGTACTTGCCATATAATGACTTACTTTTGTCATTGCCATATTTTGTTACTCGGTTACAAAACACATTACATTAGTTTCCAAAAAAGGAAGTAGTAATGGAACTAGTTCTTTATGTTAAAAGAGACTATCGTACTAATTGTACTCATTATTTCCTACAATTATTAATGTAATCGATTCTCAGTAATTGATTACGAGGGCTGCTATATATATTTCTGGCCTGGCAACACTGAGTGCTGCCAAGTGCAATCTGACACTTCCATTGGAAAGTCATTTTTAAGCATAATCGTACTCAAAACGTATTGACGTACGACCATTATTTGTGTTGTTTACAGTGACTTGAAAAAATTAATATAGAAACAAATGGAATTAACTCGTGAAGATTTTCGTGCCATAATTTTTCACAACTTTCGACGTGGATTATCACGACAAGAGTGAATTGATGAACTTAAATCTTTGTAGCGATGAAGCACCATCCTATAACACTGTGAAAAATTGGTATAATGAATTTAATCCTGGCCGAAGCTCGCTCAAAGACGAATTCCGTGAATGTCGTCCAAAAACGGCTGTTGTGCCAGAGAACATTGATGTCGTGCGTGAACTCATAATGCAAGATCGACATGCGGCATACCGAGAGATAGAGACATCCTTGCACATTTCTTCCACCAGCATACATTCGATACTGCATGAAAACCTGGCAGTAAAAAAGGTTTGTTCTCGTTGGATCCCGCACAATTTGAAAGTCGCTCAAAAAAAGGCTCGTGTCGATTGGTGCAAAGAAATGTTGCAAAAATACGATTGCGGTGCTTCAAAAGACGTTTATAAGATCGTCACAGGTGACGAATCGTGGATCCATGCGTATGAGCCCGAAACGAAACAACAATCGACCGTGTGGGTCTTCAAAGACAAGCAAAATCCAACGAAAGTTGTTCGTCGAAGAAGCACTTCGAAGCAAATGGTCGCCTGTTTCTTCGGCAAAACTGGTCATGTGGCGACTGTTCCGCTTGAGCAACGTAGGACTGTCACTTCTAAGTGGTACACTACAATTTGTTTGTCTGAAGTCATCGGAGAAATTCGAAAAAGCAACAAGAGAAGACGAATCATTATTCACCATGACAATGCGAGCTCTCACACATTGGCTCCAACCAGAGCGTTTTTGACCGGCTAAAACGTCGAATTAATGGGTCATCCGCCGTACAGCCCTGACTTGGCACCTAATGACTTCTTCTTGTTTCCGCACATTGCGTGGTCAACGATTTTCGCCGCCAGAAGAAGCTGTTGAAGTGTTCAAAAACCATGTTTTAAAAGTGTCTCAATCGGAGTGGAAAAAGTGCTTCGACAACTGGTTTGAGCGCATGCAAAAGTGTATGAATCATGCTGGAGAATACGTTGAAAAACAATAAAACCATTTTTGATTATAAATAATCGCATTTTCACTATTAGGCCAAAAATATATAGAGCAGCCCTCGTATAAAAGTCTCATGCCTTGTTAAAATCATTAAGTTGGCAATCTAGTTGGGAAGAACTTCAGGCAAAAATGCTTAATTCCACACTCGATTACCTTTTCAAAAATTTTTTGCTGGGAAGTAACACTATGATATGATATATGGGACGTGCCACGCCCACGTGATATCTCAAAAAACTTAATACCCTATTTTACCAACTGCATATCTGGTAACAAACATTAGTCCACTGGTGTAGGCAGGTATAGCTTTCTGACAGACAAAGAAACCAACAAACAAACACATTTTGTGCCTTATATATGAATGAAGATTACAGTTTCTTTGGCCTTAAAATTTTCTTAACTTTTTATTTTAAGCCCTTTAAGTAAAAAAGTATTTTACTTTTATTATTTTAGTATTTCGCTGCTCCATTGACAAGCATGGCCAGGACACAATATAATGAAATAGATATACAAAAAATTTTCCAATAAAATAAAAAAGGCCTTATATCAATGGATAAGAAAATTCCTCATTTTAATTTCTTGATAAAATTTTATTTTATTGTTCTATTGATGTGTGTTTCTTTTTTGCCTCTATTATTTCAAATGTCCTTCCTGTTGTGACTTTGGAAGGTTTGAGCATTCTTTATTTCTATTAAGGTTAAATGCAAATAAAATCATAAAAAGGATGGGTGTCTTTTATATTTATATTCTTATTTTGTTTTTTGTTTGTTTACATTGGTGCAACCCTTTCAAAACTTTAAACGGAAAATAGAATTTATAAAAAGAGAAAATTGAGATAAAAAATACACTACGATACGTACATTTTGATGTAATATGTTATATTTTTGTAATAGATATTATTTAATGATCTAAAAACTAAAAGAGACTATTATTTAAAGAATTTTTTAGGACAAATTCGATCCACTTTTATCTTCTTCCAGTTCATTGATTTTTTTCTGTTTCATTTTGTTAATAAGAAGTTGTAAAATATTAAAAATTCCTTATGATATTTTCCAAAATTGTAGCTTATTTGATTTTTTCTTCTTTTTTTTTTTTTTGTAACTCAAACAAAAAATGGAATACAAACCATTAACATCCATACAATAAAACACTTGGCGATGAAGAATTAATAGTGAATCCTTGTTTGAAAATTAAATTCGCTTAAGGCAGTGAATAATAGTCATTAAAGGCATTAAAGAAGGAGAAAGCAAAGAAATCAAAAATAAAAGGAGAAAATAAGTTGTCTTCCTAATGTCACATAATGAGCACTAAAGATTTCAAACAAAGTTTAAAGGGTTTTTTAACATTTGCTTGAGAGTATTTTTTATATTTTAAAAATAGAAACATATATTCTATTCTGTCACGAAGTAGTCCTACTTGAAAGAGGTACCGTGAAATAACTCCCAAATGAAATAACTCCTAATGAAATAAGTCCCAACAAAAATGAAATAACTCCCAAATTAATAAAACGAAATAACTCCCAACTCCAAAATGAAATAAGACCCAAAAACTTAACCGTTAATTCCCAAATGAAGTAAGTCTTAATAAAAATTAAATAACTCCCAATACAAATTATATTTGATTATATTGAATTAAATAACTCCCAATAAAATTAAAATAACTCTCAATTATCAAAATAAATAAAATAACTCCCAACAGAATCCATTAAGGAGTTATTTCGTTATGAAATAATTCCCAATTTGTATGGGATTTTTGAATTTTTTTTGGGAGTTATTTCATTTTTGTAGGAATTATTTCACCGTACCCTTGAAAGATGAAACAAAAAAAAAAATCAAAGATGAGTTAGAAAACTTAGCTTAAAGTTATTTGCGCTCGTTTTTCAGGGATCAGCAAAAAGTTTTTTAGGAATATCGGCGCTAATCTATTGGCATTTAGTATAGATTAGTGATATCTTCCTCCTAAACACAGAGTCCGGTATTAGTGATGGAGTTTACTTGCGACTAAGATCACCCATTTATAGGCACGATTTGCGATACGGTCTCAGCTGTGCCTGAAAGGCTACAAATATTATTTGCCTAGATTTTTATTTTAGCTAGATAAAATCTGAGCTTTCTTTATCCCGTTAAAAAAAATATTCAGCATATGCTACTCTTGCTCTACTAAGGTTAAGCAAAGCACACTGCAGCAATGCCCTTAAGCCATTTGTTTATGTAATCCCTACTGGAAACTATTCAAATTTTTTCCAATCTTGACACATTGTTTAAACTTTTGGTTAACTTCTACTCCATTAACCATTAACGACCTCTTACAAGTATTTTATGGTCACGTTTGGAATGTGTGTGCTACTTTAGCAAAACTGCAGATTCGAGGCCCATGCTAGAGCAATCCTACTTCACTGCGACGATTTCTGCAGGAACTGTCAACAACTTTGAAACAAAAGCCAATCTTCTCTGATGCTGTACCGCGCTAGCGGCGCCTACAGTTCCTGCGTTACTTTTAAGATTGTCAACTAAATATTTCCTTCCTTTCAGTGCGTTGTTTAGCGTTTCATTTATTTTTAATGGCAAAACTTAAATAACTTTTTATTCATTTCAGTATTTATATGTATAAATATATTTAATTCGTAATATTTGCAAAACTTTATGATGGTAGTAACAAACGTCCAAGGAAATATTTTCCACTTTAATTAAAAATTAATTTAGTAGAAAATATAAACCAGATGCATTTATAAGGAAAATAAAATTACAACATTTTTTGGCAAACTAAAATCAAACAAAAACAAGTAAAAGTGCTACATTCGGATATGCCGAATCTTATATACCCTTCACCATCTATGTAAATCTAGTTTAGTCAAGTAATTCCAATCAAAAAAGCAAATATTGGTATTGCATATATATAATTTTATAGAAAAATGCCATCGGCTCTTAATAGGTTAAGTATTTTTAAAAAATTTTAGTATTTCCTGAAAGATTTCTTCAAAAGCTTAAGTATCAACCCATACTGATATTCCAAAAATTTGAAAATTTCAGATCCCCGTAACTCGGAAAATATGGGTGATTTCCAATTTTTTTACTTGATTGGTTTTTCTTATTTTCTAATTCTCTATCGCCCCATATATTCCAAATGATGTGATAAAATTAGAGGAAGGCGTGGTGTTTTGGCTGCTGCCTCGAAAGACACGGACCGATCATACTGATTTCCAAATGCAAACCTTTCGACACTTTATCGATTTATCTCGATATGCATAAGAAGTCAGAATATATATAATTTATGGGGTCGGAAATGAATATTGTAGAAATTACATACGGAATGACAAACTTATTTATACCCTTTTTCTACTTTTTGTGGGGAGGGTTATAATAAGAAATAAAAGTTTATATTTATTAACAAAAATTGCAGGGGTTTGCACAATATTATTTTCAATAAACATATTAGAAGACAATCGATTTTAATTACAAAATGAAAAATATTTTTTCTTATTTTACGAGAAAAATCATTGTAGTCGATGAAGAATATTTTCACTTTAAAGCATTTTTGAATCTCAAAATTTTATAATATGGAGTATAGAGAACCCACATGTGATTATCGAAGAACAAATTAATCTACAGTGCACCACTTGCGACCCCTTTAAGTATAGATATTCTGAGCTCTTACGCAACGCGAAGTCCATTGAGTGATGTCCGTCTGTCCATCCGTGTTAGTGTTGAAATCAAGTTTGCAAATACGCAAATTGATTAGACATAGTGACCGAAAGATCGGTCAATGTGCACGGACGCAGAAGGCAAAACACCACGCCTACCTCTTATTTTTCCATATTATATGGAACAATAAAGTAACCCCAATCTAAATAAACAAATATGTGGGGCGATAGAGAATTAACAAATAAGAAAAAGACATTAAATAAAATAAATTGGCGCTCGCCCATATTTCCCGAGGTACGCGCCTCTGAAGTTTTAATTTTTTTTAATATTAATATGGGTATCATTTAGCAGCTTTTGAAGAGATCTTAAAGGAAATTCCAATGATATTTTTATATAAAATTAAAGGTATTTTGTACTTAATTTTTTTCTTATTTTTATATCACTGTCATCTTAATAATTGCTTTTTTAATTGGAGTATATAGGAATCGGCATAGCCGAATATAGCACTCTTACTCGTTTTCTCTTCATCTTAAAAAAATCAACTCTGATCGCATAGAGAGATTTATTTTATGAATTATTTCAAAAGATTGTAAAATCGTAGAGATTTAACAAAAAGTCTGTCACACACAAACTCTTTTACGCACACATGCAAATTTTTACATATCCTATGACAGAATGATAGTGAATCTTGGTTTTAGTAATTGCAATTGACATTCAGGTTCGCATAATAGATGTTAAACCATTGGAATGATTATGAACCAGTTCGACAAATGAGTGGGCATGTGCCAAAAAAAAACCAAATGTCATATTTTAAATGTGCTACTCCATATAAAATACTCTTCACTGAATTTTATGCTTAAAGAGATATAAGAAACTGAACAGTATTTTTATTTAATTCAAATGTTAATGGAGCTAGAGCAACTTTTACACAACATGTTTTTTACACATTTTCTTTAAAATTACCTATTGCAAAATTTTTACGTATCGTGTGAAAAATTCCTTCTGTAAGACTCATTAATTTAATTTATTATCTATTTTTCCTTTTCTACCAACTGAAACGACATAATGTACATAATGGCGCACCCGAAAGTGACATAATGTCCATGGACATAATTTCACACTACGATGCGTAGAGTCATAATGTCCATGGATACTAGAGGTATATTTTAATAACTAATAAATACTATAAAATCATTTTATAGTATTCAATGTAAGAACGATGCAATGTTTTTATAAAATGTTTTGCAGAAGATCTTTGGTAAGCAACGCTAGTGTTAGTTACATCAAAGAGGAGAAAATCATTGGGAGCAGCCGAAGGCCGGCTAAGCAGAAAATCTTTAGTAAGCGAATCCGTTGTTGTTTTAAGTGCGGACATTATGACACTTTCATAAGTGACGCCATTACAATATTTTTTATTTTTTGTATAAAAAAAACTAGATAATCTCTAACGTTGACATCTGCATTTAATAGGGAGGAATGTGAATAAAATGATAAATAGCAACTTCATGTTCTGCAACGTTTTCTGTTTTCAATAGAAAAAAATAAAATAAATCCAAAAAACGAATTACTTAAAAGAACAGCAATTATTTGTGATAAACATTTTCTTTACAATTCTATAAAGCTAAGTGTAAAATTAAATAAGATTAATTTTCCTTCACGCAAAACACATATGTAACTTACTTAGATTTCTAACGATAAAAAACTATCTTGGATTATTTTTGAAATAAAAAAAAACTAAATGACTTTTTGTTTTGTTGTTCAATATCAAAGAATGTGATGAAATGTTTGCAGTATTGCGGGCATATTTTGAAATAGAAGAGTGAAAGAATATTCTGTTAGAAGAACCTCTTTGGACCGAAACTTGAATGTTTTTATTTTTGTGTAATTCTTCTAAAGTAGATATTTGTTTGTATTGTATGGTGACATATGCTGGCAATAAAACAAACATGTACTTGAGATTTTTTCATTACCATTATAGTATTTGAAATAATGACAATGAAAAAATTCAACTAACGTTTAATGACAATAGTTTTATATTACTTATAAATATTTTCACTAATGGTATTATAATTTTAATGAAACTTTTTAATAATTAATTTCAATTAGAAAAAAAAATTGTTACGAAAATTAACTAGCAGAACCTTCAAAAAACTATGCAGAAAACAATTGAACCTTCCCTCATTTCTATATAGATCTATGTTCAAAATTTTTAATATAATTTATAAATTTAAGGTAATTTTTCTTGTTTTCTTTGGAAAACGTCCGCATACATTTGTAAAAATAAATTTTTTTTCTAAAAAAAAAGAGATTTTTAGAAATTAAAAATAAATGAACTTAAGCCAAAATAATTTCTATTCATTTATATAATATTCAAAGTTCAAATAATAATTTAATAAAACTTAAATTTAAAAAAAAATTTAATTTGTAAAAATTAATTATTTTTCAAACTGGCTCTATGTTTTTGCACACTTGTTTTCGCATATAAATTTATACTGATAATAAGATGAAGATTAATGACGCTGAAGCTATTTCAAACATAACGGGATTACATTTGTAAGAGATGTGTAAAATTAGTGAAACAACTGTTTTTGTATGAGGGACTTATGAGGGGTAAAATATTGGGGATCAGGTGGCTCTATTTTATTGCACATCACTGTATATATTTTACCAAACTTTTTTGATAATAATGACTTTCTAAAAAAAATGCTATACTATACTTTAAAGTGTGTATATAGCGCACAAAGGTAATGAATATATTTATTAATGATAATGATTTGTAAAAATTTAATCGTTAGTCAATTATAATGAATTTTTTTGTAATTAATTATCAACAAAACCGTTTCATTAAAAAGCATTAAGCATGAAAGTAATGAAAATGCATTTTTAATAATTCAATGCTAATGAAATCGTCACTTAATTAGAAAATCTAAATAATTACTCCCATGCATGGCCATGTATGCTAACAAATATATATCTTCGTTAATCTTTCATTATATTTTAACCTTAAATTATCCACTCAAAGAAAATGGTTAAGATAGAAGTAAACAAATCCGTATATAATTTTATACGTGGGTAAATTAATAAGCCTTTTTAAAAATAAAAAGTTATTAACTAAATTATTTTGAAATTCTGGTATATTTAAAAATTTCGCTGGACGCTTAGAATAAATTTACATTAAACTGGATTTTTATGAAAAAATATATTACTGCATTTTTATTTATAAAATGTTTTTAATAGACGGTCATCATCGATTTTTTGATAGATTGGTAGATAAGATTATTAACTGGGTGACTTAAATTAAAATTGTTAGTGCTATTTATACAATTGGCTTAAAACTTGTTGGATACATTTCGTTGATTAGAGATAATACAACAATATTTTCGTCTCTCTTTTTTATATTTTCGCCTTCAAAAGTTGTAGTGAATATTGAAAAATGGAATTTAATTATTTATTCATTCTATTACGAAGACCTAGCCTAAAGGACATAATCGGTCACAATATACTGCTCGATTATGGATTATCTGAATACAATAAAAAAATAATATTATAATATGAAAAAATAGTGTTAAAAATATTTAACAAAGTCGCAAAACTACAAATCAAATATTATTTTAAATAACTCTAAACTAAAAAGGATTATATAAAAATTAAACAATATTTATTGTAAAATGAAGAGTTTAAACAAAATCCGATAAAAGAAACATGTGAACCATAACACCACATCCATATACAGACATAAATATTTATAAGCAGAAAGACTACTTATATTAAGAACAGGAGAAGCAAAAGTTGCTTCCCGTAGTTGTTAGTAGAAAAGTAAAATGTTCTTAATGACAAAGGCAATTTGTTAAATTCCCTAGAGACCTTTACATAAAACGAGCGCTTTAAAATAGGTGTTAACTTTGGAATCTTCAGCTGTATATTTCTATTAGATCTTCCAAATTAAAATAAATCAATTAAGTATTCCGGCACCTGCAACTTAAAGGTCTTATAGAAATGTGGCAAGTTTCTAAACTTCAAATATTCAACAACAGAAATCCCAAAAATTTTACAACATAAGGGGAAACATACTGTCTCAATCTAAGAGAATAAATATATCTTATAACTCTATTAAAAAGCTTATTAAGTTTAATTTTCTTACAAAAGTAACCCAAGGTACCCCAGTAAACTTTTAATTTTTGGCATAATCAAGCCATAAGCAACCCGTTTTTTTAAATGAAAAGGTAAAAGTTAAGCTAAACTATATAGTTTTCTCAAAGTTAAAAAAACACTTACAAACCACCGAATCAATATGATTTTTAAAACTTAATGTAGAATCAATAATAAGGCCAAGGGTATTGAGTTTTTCTACAAATTCAATAAAATTGTCATTCAATGCAATATAAACATTGCTATTAGTACAATCACCAAAAATCATTGCCTTAGTCTTATTAGCATTAACCACAGTAAAATCTATCATGTTCTGCATAACATCAGGAAGAACTACCTTTAAATAACAGTTGCAAATCATCAGCAAATGCGAATAGTTGGCACATGGTACCAGGCATAGTCGGAAAAAAATCATTAAGATACATTATGAACAGGAAAGGGCCAAGAACTGAACCTTGAGGCACCGAACTGAAAGCAACCTACATGCAGAGCTGGAAAGACCGTAAAATCTATGTAGCTTAGAAACTAACATCGGAGGGTTAACCCTATCGAAAGCCTTTGCTAAATCCAAAGATAGCAGCAAACAAAAGTCCTTCCTAGATATTGTTCTTCTAATATTGTCTGTTAAACCAATCAACAACGAAGTAGTACTTTTATTACACCAAAACCCAGACTGACAGTCATGCAAGAGATTATTTTCATCTACATGCATAACAAGTTGAATTTTAATTAATTTTATCAACCAACTAGGATAAAATTAGTAATATGGAAATTGGCCTCAAATCCTCAATACACCAGCTCTAGTACTTTTTCGAATGGAAACAAATTATCCTACTTTCAATGAAAGTGAAAAGTGATACGATAATGATGCAATGTGTAATTACCTATGAGCGGCAATAATTATGTTAGAGTACCTTACAAATAAATCAGCTTTTTCACTTTCTAAAGAGATAAAATCACCATGAGGAAGACATACAACTCCAACGAGAACATTGACATTCTCAAAGCTAAGCTCAGCAAACAGAAACTAACCTGACCATAGGAGGAACCTCTAAGAATCACCCTATGCTTGATATCACTCGAAATATAAAGAGCCACAACACCACCTCTACTACTTGGACGATCATTTCTATGGCAATAATATCCAAGGATAGACACAACCCTATCAGTTATAGTCACCTTAAGCCAAGTTTCACTCACTCCAAGAACATTTAAAAAATGACCCTCGAATAATCGCTTAATCTCACAAAATATCGAGGAATTAGATTTTAGGTTAATGTAAGTGCAATGCGGCTACACTTATCAACTTGCTGGTCAATATTTATAGTGATATGGTGTGATTCATTCTGTCTACAACTGGGAGACACTGAGAACTTAGTTTACGTTTATCACTACAAATTGAGGTACAACTAGTACAAATATAATGAAACACCTGTCTGTTTTGACAAAAAAAAACTTATGCTTCTCAGTTGACACGCTAACACAGCTCATATGAAAGAACCTTTAACATAGGAAGCATCCAATACTGCATCGTGTTTTAGTAATATTATTGGAACACAAGCAAAACTCCTTTTTCCCCGGCATTTCAATTCAAGTGCATAAATTCTATAAACAACAATAACAAATTTCAGTTAATTCAACAGACTTGAATATGTAAACAAGAATATTGCGCTTAATTTCTGCAAGATACAGCAACTACGCTATACATCAAACAACAGATGGTGTTAACAAATTAAAGACAACTTTAGTGTTGTGTATTTAATAATTTGCGTACTTTGTTGTAAAATTCATACAATTGTATATATGTTGTTCTTAGTGTTCTTATTATACAGCAAAAATATCTAACTGCCATCCCTAAATTAGCGCGTAAGACCCAACGCAGTTTGATGCGTAGCTTTTGCGCTGGAATGTCATCCCTAAATAAGAGCGTCTTTGTGTCTTTTACAATAATGTTAACTCATAACTAAGATAAAACGCTACATTGCCTTGAAAATAACTAAATTGTCATTACTTTTTAACCATAACAAAACAAAACAAAACAAACCAACAAGCAGCCAACTTCACCTCCTAAGGTTCTCCGTGCTATTTAGGGATGCTTCATACATTTAGTATGTACATGAGAAATTTTGACAGATATCTTGCGCTTTACGCGCTTATTTAGGGATGGCAGTTAGTAGCAACAACGCTTACGCTCAGGGTTACCGCTATGAATTTTTAAAGTCGCACAAAAGGTCGTTTTATAAAAAGAAGTCGTAAAAAAATTACGTTTGAGAGAAAAAATGTCGCGCATTTTTTTAGCGTTTTTATAGCAAAACAAAAAAACAATTGAAGCAAAACAAAAAGCTCATTGCAGAATCCATTTTTATCATATATCATAAGATGTACAGTTGCATTATGTTTTTATGTATACTGCACATCTTTACTTAAGTTTAATATATTTGTTTGCTGTATGCTGCCAAAAGAGTAGGATTTCTGTTAAAAAAAACCCCCGTCCAAAAAGTTTAATTACATTTCTATATTTAAAAATAAATTCATCACGGGGAAACCAGTCTTTTATATCTATATCTAATTAATTAAAAGCTGACAGCATTGAGTTGCATGTTTTTACTTTTAATTAATTTTTTTAGTTATTTTAAAGCAACGATAATTTCGAAAATATTCTTTCTGCACAAGCACTTGAGTTAATACAAGTAAGGCCAGTTATACAAATTAGGAAACATTGGTTCGTCTAGCGAATTCTTTAAATTACCAACTTTATGCCAAAATTGTACAACGTTTTGTAATTTCAAAAAAGTGTTAACAATTTTTATTATTTGCTTTACTTTTTAATAATTTCTACTTATGAAATCTTCAGGCTTACTTATAACAAAACTAAATTTACCATTGCAGTTAACGTCTGCATATGTGCTAAAAATCTCTGTTTGCAAATATCTTAAAATAATAATTTTCTTATCGTTTTCAATATTTCATCGTAAAAATAAAAATTTAAGATACGTCGTTAAATATGGATGCAATAATTTTCAGGTACACATTTTTTACATCCTAAATATTGATGGCATCTTTATAACCAGCCATAATAATTTCAAACTTGAACTCAGTATATAGTATATACAGTATTGTTCGAAACCTAATTAAATTTTTTTATAAAGGTATAAAAGTCTTCTATTTTCTATTTAGCTACATTTATTTAAAATAACATATATTTCTTCATTGCATTATGTACCTATATTCTAGTAACAAAAACAAAAATTTTATTTCAATACTTGTCAGAAATAATAAAAAATAAAAACAAACAATTCCTTATATTGCTGTTCGAGACTTAAGCAACTTTCAGTACTTCGTATAGTAACCTTTATTTCGAATTACTTCCGCACATCCATTTGGGATAGAGTCTATGAGATTAGTAATTGTTTCAGCTCATGCTGATTGCTAAAACGGCGATTTCCGACCCTGCGCTTCAAAATTCCGAAAAGGTTATCTATGGGACTTAAATCTAATCTTTTTAGTTATTTTCGTAACCGTACTACATTCTTTAGGAAAGGGATAGGTAAGAGATAGACAGGTGGTGAAAGAAGATAGATATATCGATTTTATTAATTATATACTATGCTATACTATGCTATGCTATGCTATGCAATGAAGACAAAGTATCCTTCGTCGGTACTGCGTGTTTTAATATTAATCTGAATAAGTATATATACCATTAAACAGAAAAAAAAAAATTTTTATTTTTTGAACGCCGCAAGGGTTCTTTTGCAGACAAACAGTCTTTGACAAACATTGACGAATATTTGGGTTCGTTATCATGCTGAAAACCCCACTAAGGAAGCATCTGATTCGCTAAAATGTCATAAAACAATATCAACAATTTTTGTTGATATTTCAATAAAAGGTCAACTCCACTCCCCACAAAAAAGGTCCACACCCTAACATTTCCGCCTCCATGTTTTATTGGTCTCCGAACGTGGCAAACTCTATCTGAATTTATCAAGTTAAATTTCGACTCATCTCTAAATAAAACTGTTTTCCACTTTGCCACAGTCCAATTTGAGTAAGTTTTTGCAAATTCCAACCTGCAGTTTAATAAAAGAAATTGAAGTTAACGCATTTGTTGCAGTTTAATTAAAAAGTCTCGTTTTGTAAATGTTTTGTCGTCAGTGTTGGTCATTTAAGCTATAGAAATCGAGATTGGTCGTTATAGCAAAGTTCCACAATTTTTTATTTAAAAGATGTTCCGTAACGGGTACGCTCCATAGCTCCTATTTCAGTATTTTGATCCAAATGCAAAAAAATACTAAAATTCATATTTTCTTTTTCAAACACAACGGCACTGAAATAACTGTTAAAATTTTTACTTGATTTTCTTATCAATGTGACCAGATCCGAAAAATTTTAGAGCTAAATTGGCACTAAAAAAATTGCTAAAAAGTGCTAAAACTTAGTGTCAAAATTTAAATGTCTTAGTTTTAAGCAAATATTTTCTTGGAGAGTTCATAGTTTTATCATTATTGCTTATGTTGCCTTAGAAATATTTATTTCGATTGAAAAAAACAAATTTCAATAAATCATGTATAAAACATAAAAAGTCTTAAAAACACTGTAAAAATAATCAGTGCAGTTTTTAAATTAAATATCACACACACCAGTGATTAGAAATGCTATTTTCTATTTTCAATGCATATGCAGTTGCTTCACTGTTGCTGTGGAAAAATGTGCAGCAAAAGCAAAAAGCAAAAAAAATGAAAGAAAGGCATTTGCTTTAGCTGAATATGTTTGAAGCCTGAGAAGAGAAAGAGCTACAGTGGGCTACCAAAGTTTAAAATTTTGGTTTCTATGAAGATTCATTTAAAAAATTATTAATTTTAGAAGTTGTTTCATTAGTAATTCTAAAATAATCTTTTTATAAAATATATATAATAATTATTAATGACCTTAATGCCCAATAACTGAAAGTAAAATAAATTTGTTTTCAAAATAAATTGAAAACCGAAATGTTTAAAATATAAGTTAATTTTTTATTTGATTTTCTTTTTTTGATCATGCTGTATTCTTTAAGGTCCGCATTAAGTTTTAGTTTTTTTAAATACATTTTTGATGCAAAAAATAGTTTTTTACTTTTTCATCACATTTAGTATGATCTTTTAGTTAAATCTTTTACAAAATCTTGTTTAATGAGAAGACCGCCTTTATTATTTATTTTTTTTTTACGTCGGACCTTCCTCATTTTGTGCCACTGCTATGTATATCTGGGATATCATTTTTGAGTTTGTGGCAAAAATAGCCTGCGAGGTTTTCATACTCTAATTCGGTTAACTCTTTTTTTATTTTTTAATAAATTTTCACAGTTTTTACTTGAATTCTGTTGCACTGAAGTTTGTTTACAAAACATATTCTATGCCTACGTCACACATAAGAAAGAGAACGCTATACAACAAACTAATGGAACTGCGCAATCTTTTTTCATGATTCATGAGGTCAATAGGTGAAAGCAAGGCTCATTGATACAGGTGACTGCATCAGCTTTTACGTGTATTTCGGTTTTTTTTTAAATCGTATTGAGCTGTTAAAAACTGCTGGCAATCAAAGTATATTTATAACAAGTATATGCAGGAGCTCAGGTGATAGTTTTATTTGTGTGCGTGTTTATCATGTATTGTGTCAAAATTTGTTTACATTTATTTCACTTTTTTTATTTTGCTCTTGTTTTTTACGTGTTTCTTTTCATTTTTATTATGTTCTATCAGGGATGGTAAACGAAATATTCAAATTACACTTTTCGAACTCAAGTTGCATTGAACATCCTTTTATTGAATTTTTGTTTAAATTTACATTGATATAGTCATTTAGAGGTCATTCTCTTACTTTTTTTTATAATAATTAAGAAAAATTCATATTAATTTTTTAGTTAGAAAAATAATAAAATGTTAGCCACTTTACCGTCTCTGAACTGTTTTTTGACATAATACATGATTTTACACAAACAAAATGCCTGTTGTTGTTCTAATGTTGTATTAGTTGTAGACCTGCATATACTTAATATAAATATACTTTGGCTGGCAATATGTGTGAATGTTTTTGTGAAAAAAGCAAGCAATTGAATACATACATACAATACACATGCACACACAATACATAATATACACATACAATAGAAAACAGCAACAATTTTGACAACTCCCAAAGAAAAATAGCAAACATATGTTGACCACATGAGCTAATGCAGTCACCCTTTCAATTTGCCTTGGGTGCCAGTAAATTTTTGTCTTTCATTAAACTTGTTCAATGTTTTTTCAGATTTCTTCGAATTGAGCTCGTATAAAATAATGCTGCAATACTGTTGTCCACTGTTTAAGGCCTCGTTACTCTCACGTAAACGTACACGTTGCGGATCAGCTGATCCGTTTTCCTTACCTAGGTTGTATGTAAATAGGTACTCTTTCGTAAACGTGACGTTGCGTTGCGGACGAACCTAATAAAATTGAAAAATTTCTACGTTTTTACGTATCAGCTGTAATAGATTTGTTGTCTCTTTATAAGCAGTGCTGCCAACAAATTTTAAAATGTAGAACTTACAGCGTATTTTGCTTGATGGTTATTTTAATTTAACTAATAAATTTGATATATGTGTATTAAAACTAAAAAAAAGCTTGTACATTATATATATATATATATATATATATATATATATATATATATATATATATATATATATATATTTTTTTTTTTTTTTTATAAGTATTACTGCGATTCAAATTATTACTGCTGTAATATTACTATTAGTGTTTTTATTACTATTATTACACTGTATTATTAGTATTATTGTAATAAATATTATTATAAATTTTATTGTAATTGGTACTTTTAGAATCCGAACAAGTAAATTTTAACACAAATGTGCTAAATATAATAAAAAATATATATCAAACATATATATCCTATTTTTTTCTAAATAGTTGTAGAAATAGCAAATTTACAATTGATAGATAGGTACAAAGAATGCTGCCTAAGGTTGTAGGGAACCACAAAGTGAATTTCATTCTGCAAACACCTTATGTTTACTTCTCTTTACAATTAATAACCAACTTAGCCCTATCTGAACAATAATATAATATATATAATTTATTAGAAATGATGATATTTATATATACATATTGTGACGACCAAAAGTCTCTGTACTTGTTTTTGGGCACACCTAATTAAATGAACGGTTTTACATTTCTCAACAAACTAATAAATGCCTTTGTTGTTGTTTTTTTTACATAAGAATGTCAAATTATTTATATAAAGTATTTTTATATTTGTTTTTTTTATATGATGGTTAGCCACACGAAGAGAAATGCCTAAAGCATACTCTTAATTTTTTTATAATATACAGAGTACTCATTTTGTGTTTGCTCGTTATACTCTAAATAAAGAATATTTATTTTGTTTGTTCTTGTTTTTGTAATAAATAAGTAAGATAAATGTTGTTGATATGTAAGCATTATATATGCATTCGCTTGTTTCACGTTTGAGTGGATTATACTCGTGTCATTATACACTCAAGAGTGGAACATCGGATGTCCTATCATTCGTATTTTCTCAGCTACACGAGAGACAGAGTAATTGAATGTTTGATGGGTGTACGCAAATTAGTCTGTTGTAACTGAGGTAGAAGTTAGTCAGTTGGCAGCTATTGAACTGAACAGTCGGATCATTTGATCGTGCGTATGCCATCGAATGCTAAGACTTGATCAGTGGAGAAGAGATCTGATATCGAAGTTATGCATATGCCACTCCAATAAAAGATCAATTCCTCCTTATAGTTTCTAACCCAGAAATCAACTCGGATACTGCGGCTGGCTTGAAGTTTGGTTTTGCCGTCTCCTAGCTAGACCGACGTATACGCTTTGACGACTCCTGTTTTTTTTTATATAAGAATTAATTTCGTGGACAAATCGATCAGGAATCCCAAAACTTGGGCCGCCTGGACGTAGATTGTGCGTATGCCGTCAAGGTTCTCGCTGCCCAGTGGAATAGGTCAACCCTTGTTGGTCGTGCGTATGCCACCGCAGTGGTAGATCGCTTCCTGCTTGGCTCTTACTGTCCGATTCTCCAAGAAATTAATTGACTCACGTGTGGCTGGGCTAACTAAGTTTTTTTCCTGTAATTTTTTCTGTAATTATTTAACCAGGTAAATTTAAGAAAAAAAAACAAAATTATAATAAATAAAATTTTATAACGTAAAACAAAACAAAGGTGTTTGTGATAATTGTTTTTTATGTAAGACACTGGACATCCGCTGACCTACCCCGGCTAGAGCGAAAACGTGTCGTTACATTGGCGCAAGAGCAGGGACACTTTTTTTTTTTTTCTTCCAAAAAAAAAAGTGCCTATAAAAAAAAAAAAAATTAAAAAAATTAAAAAAGAGCAATAAAAAAAAATAATAAAGTAATTAAAATTTTAAAAAGAAAATAACTGGGCGAAAATAATTGAGAAACGCTTGGATATTTCTATCAAGCCTCGCCATTTAAAAAGCCGAATTGTGCCTGGGTTCATTTTACATCATGGTGAAGACAAGTTGGATTTATACCCTAAGAAAGGAAGAATTAGGACAGTACCTGTCCCAGTGCAGTTTGCATACCGATGGCACCGTCGAAGAAATGCGTAAGAGGCTGGCGAAGTACGTCTTGGGCGAGCATGACGAGAGGGAAGCCCTTGTCATTCAAGAATGGCAGAACAAACACGAGGCGACCAACATTCCCGTACCACCAGTTACGAATATAGCCGTACCCACCGCAATGTTTCTGACCTCCGGAGAACAGTCAAGTCCGAAAACTACAGTCGGTTTGCAACCCACGGCACGTCCGTCGATTCTAGGGGATACTTTGGCTGCGATGGAGATAATTCGTAAATGGGGCCTTAAGTTTGATGGTGGTAGGGACCCATTAGGATTCCTTGAACGCGTGGAGGAGCTAGCGGCGCTATATGAGCTCGACCTCAAATGCGTTTTAAAGGTAATGCCGGAACTTCTTCACGACAAGGCGCTAATCTGGTGGCGAAACAATAATAAGAGATGGGAGAGATGGGCCACATTCAAAGGTGATTTTTGTACTTCCTTTTTGCCACCAAGATATTTCGAGAAGCTGGATGATGATATCCGACGTCGCGTCCAACGACCAAGAGAAAATTTTCGCGATTATGTGCTCGCTTTACAAGATCTGATGCGCCATTCTAAACTGAGTGAGGAACATAAGATGGAAAGGATCTTTCGAAATTCGCTTCCAGACTACCAATGGTTCATACGTAGGAGAGACTTTAAGACGCTCGATGAGCTGATTATGCTAGCGGTCGAAATGGAGAGTATCCCTCCTACAGCCAGCCCAGGTAGAGGCGAACATCATCGGATGATCAAGAGAATGATCCCACCAAATTACAACCATCAACAGCACTGCGAAACCCTATGTGCGCAAAAACCCGCAAAACAGGCAACACAATTGGTGTGGGAGGAGGACAAACTTCGAGCAACCATTTTAGTAGAGAACGAGACTATAAATGCAATCGTGGACACGGGGGCTACATGCAGTTTCGCCACGTCCGTTTTTGTAAACCAGGTGTCAAAGAAACCACACCTAGTTCTGGTAGCCATGGACGTGATCCTTGCTGACGGTTCACGAAAGCAGATCACCACCGCCTGTCGCTATCGCATCACGCTAGGGAACATCACCACCACTCATGACTTTTTGATCATGGATAAAGCCACGGAACCACTGATTCTGGGAATTGATTTGCTTTACAAACTGGGAGCTACTATCACTTGCGCCGGATTGGTCGCTCGACCACCAAACCCCGGTAACCAGAATGTTAATCAGGTACGAGCTAGTATTCAGCCGGTGACTAAACAACAAAAATTTAACCTTCAAAATTGTCAAGAGCACTCCACCCAAAAACGTATTCCTTTTAAAATCCGCTACGCCCCTAGAAATCCCGCTATGCACTTAGGCCACGTAGTCACCAGAGACGATATTAAGACTGAACCGAATAAAATCGCCGCAGTCGCACAAATACCGCCGCCCACTAACGTTAAAGAAATCCGCCGATTCTTAGAAATAACATCGTGGTATAGGCGTTTTGTCCCCAATTTCGCAGAAGTTTCACAACCCCTTACACAATCACTTAAAAAGGGCAAACACTGGAAATGGGGCCAGAAACAACAGTCGGCATTCCTCCATCTAAAAGAGCAACTCACAAAAGCTCCTGTCTTGGCGTGCCCAGACTTTTCTAAAACATTCATTCTTCAAACCGATGCCAGCGATTACGGGCTTGGCGCCGTGTTAACACAGGAAAGTGAGGGAGCAGAACGGGTTATCGCATACGCTAATAGACACCTGAACGCAGCTGAGAAAAATTATTCCGCGACGGAGAAGGAGTGTCTCGCCATCTTATGGGGCATCCGGAAAATGCAAGTATACCTGGAGGGATATGAGTTCCGGGTAATCACCGACCATTTGGCTCTTAAATGGTTAAGCTCCATTGATAACCCCACCGGACGATTAGCTAGATGGGCTCGTGAACTCCAACAATACAGGTTTTCTGTCTGCGATCGTAAGGAGAAGCAGAATGTAGCCGCCGATACGCTCTCGCGGTACCCAATCGCCGAAATCATGCTGGCAACAACACAGAAACCTCTGCGCTGTCCCTGGTTAGAAACCAAAATAAAGGAGGTCCGGCAGAATCCTGAAAACTTCCCAGACTACGTAATTGAAAACCGACAACTGTACCGCCACTTTACGCGGGGAATTAATGACGACGACACTACACCATGGAAATTGTGTGTAGCTGGCCCTCTTCGAGAACGAGTAATGCAGGAAAACCACGGTCAGGCCGCCGGCGAGCACGTAGGAGTTCGGAAAACATTAAATAAAGTTGCAACCTGCTACTACTGGCCAGGGATGTCCCGAGACGTAAGACGTTACGTTCAAAAATGTGGCACCTGTCAGCGGTACAAAATTGTACAACAGAAGCCCGCGGGAAAGATGTTTACACGAGTTCCTGAGGAACCCTGGTCACTTGTATGTAACCAACCATCCCTTAACCCCCCGACCATCTGCCGAGTCATGTTCCGATCAGCTCCCAGCAGAACTACAGGCAACCATAAACGCAGAGCTAGCAATCCAGAACCCGTAGAGTCGCTTACGGTTCGTAATCTAACACGCCCCGTATATCACTACAGAATGACCATTCAACCGTCTCCGCTCCAAAACCACCCGCCTAAACTGGGAAAGTTTGGGAAAATGGGAGGGGGTAGTGTGACGACCAAAAGTCGCTGTACTTGTTTTTGGGCACACCTAATTAAATGAACGGTTTTACATTCCTCAACAAACTAATAAATGCCTTTGTTGTTGTTTTTTTTACATAAGAATGTCAAATTATTTATATAAAGTATTTTTATATTTGTTTTTTTTATATGATGGTTAGCCACACGAAGAGAAATGCCTAAAGCATACTCTTAATTTTTTTATAATATACAGAGTACTCATTTTGTGTTTGCTCGTTATCAGCGTTGCCGCTTTGGTCCAATCGGACCAAACTTGGTAGTTTTTCGTTTTTAAAAAACAGTTTGGTAGTTTGGTTGGTTTGTTGCATTTTTTCAAATTTTTGGTAGGTTTTCCTTCTGTAGCAAATTTTTAGCAATAGTAAATTTTTTACCTTAAAAATTCAGAACATAAAATAAAAAAATGTAACTTTGAATTAAATAAACAATAACCGTGAATAGTTTTACCACTGTTTTCAAAAACTGTTTTAGGTGTAATAAAAAACATCTCTGCTTTTTTGCATAAAGATGATTAAAGCTATAACCATCTCTGGTTTTAGAAACGCGAACAATATTATGAAATTGAAATTAACAATATTTTTGAGTGAAGTCTTATTTACAAGTGTTTGTATTAAAAAAATTAACAGACAAAATGGAAAAGAGAGTAAACTTTTTTAATTGTATATATGTACCTATTAACTACATAAATATTTACTAATATTGCATGTAAAGAAACGGTCAGAAAAAATTTAGAACCGAATGGTTGAGCGAATTTGATTGGCTCCAGGAAAGGGATGGGTGTTCATTCTGCATAATATGCTCTAAAACTATTTTAAATCATAACATCCATCTTAAAAATCACCAAAAGACAAATTTCCACCTCAATAATTACGGAAAAAATCCAAGTGAGTATAACAGAGTTTATGTGCAAGAAACGCATTTTTAAATTTTTGGTAGGCTGTGAACGATTTTGGTAGGATTTTTGGAAATTATTGGTAGGAAGTCAATTTCTTGTGTGGCAACGCTGCTCGTTATACTCTAAATAAAGAATATTTATTTTGTTTGTTCTTGTTTTTGTAATAAATAAGTAAGATAAATGTTGTTGATATGTAAGCATTATATATGCATTCGCTTGTTTCACGTTTGAGTGGATTATACTCGTGTCATTATACACTCAAGAGTGGAACATCGGATGTCCTATCATTCGTATTTTCTCAGCTACACGAGAGACAGAGTAATTGAATGTTTGATGGGTGTACGCAAATTAGTCTGTTGTAACTGAGGTAGAAGTTAGTCAGTTGGCAGCTATTGAACTGAACAGTCGGATCATTTGATCGTGCGTATGCCATCGAATGCTAAGACTTGATCAGTGGAGAAGAGATCTGATATCGAAGTTATGCATATGCCACTCCAATAAAAGATCAATTCCTCCTTATAGTTTCTAACCCAGAAATCAACTCGGATACTGCGGCTGGCTTGAAGTTTGGTTTTGCCGTCTCCTAGCTAGACCGACGTATACGCTTTGACGACTCCTGTTTTTTTTTATATAAGAATTAATTTCGTGGACAAATCGATCAGGAATCCCAAAACTTGGGCCGCCTGGACGTAGATTGTGCGTATGCCGTCAAGGTTCTCGCTGCCCAGTGGAATAGGTCAACCCTTGTTGGTCGTGCGTATGCCACCGCAGTGGTAGATCGCTTCCTGCTTGGCTCTTACTGTCCGATTCTCCAAGAAATTAATTGACTCACGTGTGGCTGGGCTAACTAAGTTTTTTTCCTGTAATTTTTTCTGTAATTATTTAACCAGGTAAATTTAAGAAAAAAAAACAAAATTATAATAAATAAAATTTTATAACGTAAAACAAAACAAAGGTGTTTGTGATAATTGTTTTTTATGTAAGACACTGGACATCCGCTGACCTACCCCGGCTAGAGCGAAAACGTGTCGTTACAATATATTAATACATTCATTTATACTCGTAGTATGTATCAGTCATGGGGATTTAATTACAATTAAAATGGCAGGTAATGAGTTTTTAATTACAAATAAAAAGTAATTGTAATTAGGGAATATGCATTAATTTTAATTTATTAAAATTCAATTATATTCTTGAAAATAGTAAGTGTATCTTAAATTTCTGAAAAAGAACTTCTGAAGTGATACTTCAAAATTTGTAAATGTTGTACAAATCAGCAGCAAAAAAACAATTTTATTCAAATTTGTTTTGAAAACTTAGAAGAATATTAAACATTCTTTACAATTAATTCTTACACAATGTACATACGAGTATGTATACAAAGTATACTCGTATTATACATACATTTGTGTTCATAAAATACTTTTATTTAAAAATATCTAACGTGCATTGGAATTTCAATTATGAAATGAAGTAAAATTTTCTGAAAAACGTCTATAAAATTCCATACTTTTATACAAAGCAAAAGTAAAATCAATTGCGATTCCATCTATATTAAAGACTTTTCAAGTTCTAAATGCTGTAGAAACTATTTTCACGGAATTTTATTATTTTTACATGTTAACTATGTATGTACATATATATATATATATATATATATATATATATATATATATATATATATATATATATATATATATATATATATTATATATATATATATATATATATATATATATTATTTTTTTACATTACTTCTTAAATTAGCGTTTCTATTATAGTATATTAGTTAGCAACATTGTTTTAAGCAACTTTGCTTAAAAAGTCAAACAATTTATTAAAAATCTTTTTGGGCAAAACGAATGTGTAAAACCATGTTTTCGTACAGAACACATAAGAAACAAGAACTTAAATTAGGTATTTTACATTTTATGTAGCAACAAGAAGTTTTTTTGTAATCACAATTGCCTCTTTAAAATGGGGTTTTTAATATTGAGAAACATATGGAACGTTTACGTATTAACAGTAACTAGCGAACGTTGAAGCCATCCGCAACGTTTACGTGTCCGCAACATTTACGTGAGAGTAATGAGGCCTTTAGATATTCTTTTTGCAACCGACTCAAACGCAAGCCATCTTTCATATGAAATTAAAAAAGTTACAAAAGTCGGTACAAAAAAAATAATTTCACAAAACGTCGCAAACCGCTAAGAAAAGAAAAATAAATCACTACCAAAATTAACATTTTGGCACAATTCCACCAAAGACTTTTTTTCTTAAATTTATTATTAATGTCGGGACGGCGCGAACGCCATTCCCGGCTACCAAAAATTACACGCACGAGTTATTCGCATTAGGAATAATCGCGGAGGTCAACTCAACCGAATGTGCAATGGCCAAGCCTCACTCCGGGGGAACCGCCTTCATGATCACGGTAACCCCTACGCCAGGTAAGTATGCTTTTCTCCGTACAAACTAAATTTCTTATATTATAGTGAGTATTAACTGAATGAGAAATATAATAAAAATCTATAAAATACTCAAAATATTTCTACCAGTTTCTTCAAACTGTGGTGGTTGTTTTTGTTTTTTAATAGCAAGCTAATGACATGCTAGTGTAGTACTAAAGTTGTGCCATGTGTTTGTTGTTTTTTTGTTTATTATCTTTTCTTAGGGTATGACTTGTATGATTTAATACGAAAACAAAACAACAACAACGACAAGCCATAAAAGTTCATTTGTATATACACACGTATATACATATGTACATGCAAAGTATATCTATATATAACATGCATATACATACACAAAGTATATCTATATTAAAGGCCGGTTCACCCACAAAAATTTTGTTCCGAAACATTTTTTTTTATATGTAGTTTGACGTTTTATTTTTTGAGAGAGAGAGAGAAAGAGAGTTAAACTCACTTCGGAACAATTTTAGCTGAAATGGTTTAATTTTAATTTTTGTTCCGAAACAATGAAACTGTGCTGCCAACTATTTTATATTTTCAAAGAAAATTTAATTGAGCTGCCACATCATATTATATGTACATATCAAATATATGTATATACGCATATAAATTTAAAAGCTGAAACTGCTTGCAATTTAAAAAGTAAATTTAAAAAGTTGTGTCATGGATCTTAACGAATCCCTTGCCTTGAAGCTTATTTCAGAAATAAAAAAGCCGGGTAGGGAATGCTTGTATGACTTAAGCAACAAAAATTACAAAAATAATCACATTAAACACTTCACTTCAATGGCGAACAAGAGTAGCAAATGATTTATATCCATTTCATCCATCGCAGAAAAAGATGTTTTTTATTTTTATCAATAATTCACCACAAATGCTGTTTTTTTATAAATATTAATTTTTTATTTCTTTATTTTGGAGGAATAAAACTGTGCTGCCAACTACTTTTTTTCAAAGACATTTTAACTGAGCTGCCACTGCCACATTAATTAATGTGATAAAAATCTTTCAAGCAAAAAAATATATTTTACATACTTTTTCGTTCTTTGTTTGCATTGATATTCAATAATTATTTTTAAAATTTGTTTTGTTCTTAAGATTACCTGCCTTAATTTGCCTGGTATATTTATAATAAAACACAATGGATCTCAACGAATGAATCCCTTGCCTTGAAGCTTATTTCAGAAATGAAATACCTCATTTTTTATTTAATTATAAAGTTTTTTTAATTTAGAATTTATTATGCCTGGTATATTTATAATAAAACACAAAATAAAAGAAAATAAGTTTAAAAAATTGTGTCATGGATCTCAACGAATGAATACCTTGCCTTGAAGCTTATTTTGAGAAATGACTTTTATATGACTTTTTACCTCAATTTTTTTACCTAATTTTTTGATTTAATTATGAAAGTTTTTTTAATTTATAATTTATTTATAACAAAACGGCATTCAGTGATTTTAAATTTCTGCCACAGTGCTGCCTGCTTGTAAAGTAACACATCTCGCTTACACATATGTTTCATATGGTAGCTTTGTTTTTCCAGAAAAATTGTTCGAAGTGGGTGAATCATTTCAGAACAAACTCTCACAAAACTAAAATTCTCTCACAACAAAAATTTTGTTCCGAAACAATGGGTGAACCCGCCTTTAGTACATGCAAGTCTACAACAAATACAACATTAGAACAACAACAGGCATTTTGTTTGTGTATAATCATGTATTATGTCAAAAAACAGTTCAGAGACGGTAAAGTGGGTAACATTTTATCATTTTTCTAACTAAGAAATTAATATGAATTTTTCTTAATTACACTGTACAACACACCAAAAAATTACAAGGTCCGGGCTATAAATTCTGATAGAGGAGACAAAAAAAGATATACGTGTAACGGCGTTTTGAAAGTTTACATCTGGATTTCATTTGAGAGGGGGTTAAACTTTCCCAGCTCTGGCACATTCTTATTGTTAAACGGCATAAGAAACCATGTGACCCTTACATTTTAGGTAAAAAATGTGTTCAGCAAATTTATGTAAAATGTTACGGAGAACATTTTTGTAGAAATGTTAACCCTCTAACTCCTCAAGTCATTATGTTGATGGAACAATCGCTGAAACAGGAACCTTTTATTGCGTTCATATGTCAACAAAAATTCATTTTTTAAATTCCCATATGTATTACTTTGAGAACCAGTTGTCAACAGAATCTGATGAGCATGGTGAAAAATTTCATCAGACATGCGCACTCATTGAAGAACGCTATAAAGGTAGAAACATTCATTCGCTTATCGCTGAAATATGCTGGACATTGTATGATAATGAAGTGGTATTGCCTAGAGCTAAAAAAAAAAATGTAATTAATGCTATCCAAATTTGCTTTAAAACAAAATTCTTAATAAATGCGAAATTAACCCTAAGCTCTCTTTTGTTGCGTCTTATATCTGACTTTATGGTTTAATTTTCCTTTTTAGTGTATTCAGAAACTTATAGTAAAATTTAACGGGTAACATTTTTATGGAACATTTTAACCCTCTAAAACCATGTTTTAATGGTGTTTTTTGCTATTTTTTAAAAGAAGGACAAAAAAGACCCATATCTTGAGGAGTTAGAGGGTTAACATTTCTACAAAAATGTTCTCCGTAACATTTTACATACATTTGCTGAAAACATTTTTTACCTAAAATGTAAGGGTCACATGGTTTCTTATGCCGTTTAACAATAAGAATGTGCCAGAGCTGGGAAATTTTAACCACCTCTCAAACGAAATTCAGATGTAAACTTTCAAAACGCCGATACACGTATATCTTTTTTTGTCTCCTCTATCAGAATTTATAGCCCGGACCTTGTAATTTTTGAAAAAATTTGATTTTGTTGTACAGTGTTATTAATGACTATATCTTTTAATGACTATATCAATGTAAATTTAAACAAGAATTCAATAAGAGGATGTTCAATGCAACTTGTGTTGGAAAAGTGTTATTTGAATTGAATATTGATAGAACATAATAAAAATGAAAAGAAACACGTAAAAAACAAGAGCAAAATAAAAATTGAAATAAATGTAAACAAATTTTGACACAATACATGATAAACACGCACACCAATAAAACTATCACCTGAACTCCTGCATGTACTTAATATAGATATACTTTGATACATACATATATGTTTATCTTTTTGTTTATATTATTGTGACAATTTGAGCCAGCAACTCAAGATTTTAAATTTTATTTTATTTTTTATTTGACCACTTATGGACCTGAATATTATTAAAGGCATTAATAAAAATAAATATACACAAAATTTGGTTAGTTTGTCTAATAACAGTCCAGCCTAAATTAGCGCGTAACGCTCAATGTACCTGTCAAAAATTCTCATGTACATTCAAAATGTATGAAACAAACCATAATAGCGCGGCGTCATAGCTTAAAAATTGGAAAATCCGATTTTGACAGTGCTTTAGGATGTGAAGTTGGCTGCTTATTTGTGTGTTTTGCGATTTTATTTCTTCTTTATTCTTACAGCCAAACCAAAATTAGCGCGTAAGACGCAAAGCAATCTGATGCATAGCTTTTTCGCTGGAATGTCATACCTAAATAATATCGTCAACTTTGTGTCTTGAACAGTTAAAATCGGATTTTCAAATTTTGATGCCGCGCTATTATGGTTTGCTTCATACATTTTGAATGTACATGAGAATTTTTGACAGAAAGATTGCGCGTTACGGGCTTATTTAAGTTTAGCTGTACGGGAAGTAAATAATATTGTGAAAGGCCAATTCGAGCGTCCGCCCAGCTTCGTTTGGTTAAGAATTTCAGAAAACACGAACAACAAGCATTTGCAAAAGAAAACAAGCATTTGTATTAAGAGCCATTATCTTATGGCGGTAATAAATTTTTTGCTTAGAATTGCTTTTTACATCCCGGAGACAACTTTTTTCATTTGGTGGCATTTCATAGTGTCCAAGAACACAATGTCCATTGATATTATGTCCATTTCTGGTGTGATATAATGTTAACGTAGAGTCGTAACGTTCATTGATGCAACGTTTTTATAAACTGGCCGGAAAAATCTGCTCAGCGAAACCGGTGTTGGTTATACCATAAAGAAGAAAATCTTTGGACTCGGCCATACATGGACATTATATTCTTGGATGTTATGACATGCCACCTTTTATTTTTGAGCTGCATCCTTAAACTGTATTTAAGCATTTATTTTTTCATAACCCTGTTTTTATTATTTTTACGTAGCGTTTAGTTATGGTATTTCAGCGTTATAGCTATGCGGAAGAAAACGTTCCGCTTTTATTTAGATATGTTTGTGTATCTAACATACCAAAATAACGCGACGGCAACGCTTTGCAAATGGAGAATCCAATTTTGAAAAACCGTTTAATAATAATAATAATAACAATAATAATAATAATAATAATTAAAAATAAACAATAAATAATTCAAATATATAATTTTTGTTTTTTAATTAAATTGTAATTTACACAACACATACGTTAGAAATATTATCTTTCTTCAGAAAACCTAGTGAGAATATTTTAAATGAGCTAAAGATTTTTATCCAATAAATTAAATAAAGACAAAAATTAAAGCGCAAGCAAAAACAACAATAATCAACTATGATTTTATTTTTCATTATTCGCTGTATACGGCTGACTTTTTTTTCGGCTCCTTTATAAGTTTGAAGATGTTGAAAAATTTAATGAAACAACAAGTTAAATATATATATATCATAAAACACTACGATATTTTATTTTTGCTCTATGCCCGGGCGCTTTCAATTTAATAATTTAAATTAAAAATACGGGAATAGAAAATTTAATAAATTAAATTTTAAAATTATCGTAATACTTTCCCGAACAAATTATTTAAATCACCGATAATGATTATTGAAGTCAGCCATTGTTTTTTTTTTGCCTGAACTTTGATTTTTGTCTATACTTTATTGTTTGAACAAAAATCTTTAGTTTATTTAAAATATTTTTGAGAAGTTTTCCGTAAAACTAAGTGAGCGGTAGCGAAATGGCCATAGAGACGTTCTTTCTCTTTCAATAAATCAATATCGCTGATTTAAATAATTTGTTCGGGAAAGTAGCACGTTAAAGATAATTATTTTCTATTTTTAAATAATTGTCAATGAATTGTCATGAAAAATCATTACCATTAATGAAAACAATGGCAATGCTAAAAATCATTAGCATTATTAATCTCACTGTTAATGCAATTGGCAATTAATTAGACTGTTTAATTGATTACTTTCATATACGATGGTAAATTACCTTGGTTGAGTCTGACGTAAAAGTTAATATACATACATATGTATGTATGTATGTACGTATTTTTTTAAGTTTAAAGTAAAATAAATGATCAAAAATTGTAAAAAAATTATTTGTTTATAAATTGCGAAATAAAACTTTTTTGAACTATTCACACAGATGTCAGAACTTTCGACAAATTAAATTTTGTATTAAAAAAAAACATCTATTTCTCCACATTCAGCATTTAAATCGAAGTCCTGGAAAAAAAATGTATGTATTATGATTTATTTCGCCATTATTTTTTCTTGTCTAAAAGTAAAAATAAAACTAAAACAGACTAAAACAAAAACAAAATGTCATAAAGTTGTCAGCTTTTTTGAATTCTTTATTTCTGCATTTCTTGTGGCAACAACTACAACCTAAAAACATGAAACCAAAAACGATAAAATGAAATTATTTTCCTGTTGTAGTTAAAATAAACCAAAAAAAAGTACAGAAAACACATGTATTGTTTTTCCCATAAATTTAACCCAAAAAAAATTTAAAAAAAGCTTAAACAAGTTTCACGTGATAAAATTTTTTAGAAAAGATTCAATTCTTGTAAAACCAACAACTGCAAGAACTTAGTTATTTTTTGTTTTACTATTTTAATGAAAGAAATTTGTACCTCTAGCAGAGAATATTGCTGTATATGTGCATTTATGCAAATTTATGTTGAAAATATTTCTCAACGAAAATATTGCTGTTCACTACACAAGTGAAAAAAAAAATTGTTTAAGAAAAATGTTCATACATGTTGCCGCAGTCAAAAGAAAAATATTGCTTATATCTTAAAGCTGCTGCAACAATTATACATTAGCCAACAGTGTAACTTAAAATACACTTATTTAAATTGATTGATATCGCGTAGGTAAGTTTAAATTACAGATTTGAAACAAAACATTTGAGACTAGAAATATTAACGATTAAATGCGAATGGAAAAGAGAATACAGCAAAAATGCAAAACATCTAATTTCACATCAAAAATCAAAAAAATGTTTATTTAAGAAATATTTATATCTCAAATCAGACAATAATTATCTAATTAAGTCCAACCATTTTTTACCTTTTGTTTACTAATTTTATTGTTGCCCATAATTATATAAAATATTAAATTGTCCAATACTCAACTGTTTTTAAGCAATAACCTTCATCACTTTTATTATGTATAACAACCATCTTAAATTAGTATGACTAAATGCTTGAAATATTATCAACTCTCCTTGTGATAATTTTACTTACCAATAGGCAGAAGTGTGTAACTAATCAGGCAAAATTTCATAAAATCGCTTAAACAATCAAACTATTTCTGATATAAGCACATATTCTGCTTAGCACAGTTGTATTAAATATAACATAAAGCGGGTATTTGCTCATAATACATCAATTGATGAGGAAACTATTCCATATTTGGGAAGGCCTTCTTGTAAAATATATAATAAAGGTTTTGGTTTTAAGGCATGGTGTTTGACTTCTTCAAACGGATACCTTTACAATTAAACTCTATGGGAGTTCGCCATCAAATTATAATAAAACCATTGGATTAGGATCTGATACTGTTCTAAGTTGGTTGAAAGTTTTAGAATCTCCATCCTTCCATACTATTCATTTTGACAACATTTTCACGTTAAACCACTTAATGTGTCTTCTAAACACCAAAAGTTTTTTTGCTATAGGTAATGTGTTTTCTATTTTTCTACTACATATAGTTCTATTTAAAGATTTCAATTGGAACTGTCCGACGCAATAGATTTGGTGAAGCCCAACTTCCAGAGAGGATTGCAAAGGGCGATTTTTCATCTCTTTTTGATCAGACGAAAGGGATATTGGCCATACGGTGGAAAGACAACGTATTTGTTACTGTTCTGACAAATCACAGTACTGTTGATCCAAAATCAAACACAAAACTCTATGATAGAGCAACAAAAACGGATATTAATGTAAAAATTCCCAATGCTATTGCGCAATATAGCAAGCATATGGTTGGAGTAGACTTACATGACAATGCGTTGGCTATCTATAGTATTGCCATATGATCCAAAAAATGGTGGTGGCCGTTGTTTATAAATTTGCTTGGAAATATGATGGCAAATGCATGGAAACTACATGTATTAGTTTCAACTAAAGAGGGAACAAAATCACTGCCCCAACTACAATTTTGTGCAGCTGTTTTAAATGAACTGCTGACCAGTACAAACCTTCCAAAAGCTAACTGGCATCATCAACAGGCCACTCACCTTAATTGCCAAACTTGAACAAAACCGTTCACTGCATTTCAAGACGTTCTGAAAACCCAAGACTTTGTGTGGTTTGTCATACCCATACACCGTATTAATGCAAAATGTGTAGTGTACGATTACATCAAAAATGCTTCTCTTTTTTACGTGACTTTTTGGGGCTATTAAGAGGAAAGGAGGGATGCTTAAAGTTTTGCATACACTTAAAAAAATGTTAGTAAACTAAAAAATTACCTAAGAATTAGTTCCAAAGGGGTTTCCAGGGTTATAGGTTTCCGTACCCATGATTTCTTAGACCTTTGATAGACTCTCTGGTGTTCTAAAATTTTTTTACAAATTTTTTTTTCGAGTGTACTCCAACTTTCACAGAGAGCAGAAAAAATTTAGCTTACCAGCCGTCTAGGCTTCGATTTAGTAAAGGCAGACTTTGTTTCAGGTTTTCTTATCGAAGTATTACCTTTAAGCCAAACAGCATGCTGTTTTTAAAAAACTTTAAAATTCCTACAACTTTTATGCCATTTCATATTCATATTTAAACAAAATTTTCTTGACCGCTCCTTTATGTTTTGTTTAAAGTTTTCGGAACAATCACTGTCACTTAAATATGAAAAGACATGGGCAGATATAGCGGCTATTTTGTCATATTCGTTATGTTGCACTTGCCATGTACTGAATAAGTACGCAGTAGTCGACTGGAAAAATGTGTTTTTTTAAAAAATTTTGCAGATATCCGTAGTTAAAGTTTATTAAATAAGGAAGGTAATTAATTTTCCTAGAAATATATTATGGTTTTATGGCTAGCATGTGAAAGACTAAATAAAATACTTTAATTTTTCCAATTTAATCGATCTAATAGATGAGCTTTCCAACATTGCACTATATATCATTAAAGTACTCACCTTCGACATTATTTTTAATTACTTAGTTTTTGCAAACTATTAATTATTGTTATGAAATTTTTTATAACAAACCATCACAAATTTCACTGCACTCAATCTTTTTTGAGATGTTTACTTTGTTAATGTTTCTTTATATTAAAGCAAAAAAAAAATGCACCTAGCAAAAGTTTTTATTTTAAAATTGAACCAAAAAATGGGTAAAATTTCCTATAGTGCATTGCTATGATCGTTATAATAACAAGTATAAATATTCAACATTATACTTGTGAACAGTTGTAGACAAACGGTTGAAATTTACAAAGAACCAGTATTGCTTAGTCCGCTATAACAAAACGTATAAAGTTTGAAGTTTGAAATTAAAGGGAAACCCTATAATTGATGTTATTTTGGAAATGTGGCTAAACTTGTGAAGAGTTATAGACAGGCGTTTTAAATTTAAAAAACACCACTATTTTACCTTGAAATAATAAAAAGTTTAACAGTCAAATTCATAAATGTACATTAAGAGTTTATAAGCCTTTAATAAGCAAAATTTGACAAAAGAGTATTCATAAACGTTTAATAGTCTATTAAACCCTTTATAAACCTTCAATAAATATCAGTTTTTTATTGTAACCTCTACCCTACTTTAAACCAAAAATTAAATGAATTTTGTTATGTTATGTTGTTTGAAACTTTATCCTGGAGTAAAAACAGAATTTTAGAAATGAATTGTAATATGACAAAATCGTCGGTGACATATAATTTGAGAGTTATGTATCGCTTAAGTGTAAATAAATATTTCGTGATATCTTAAACACTTTGTTGCGAAATGGGACACTATGGATATCATATAAGATCTTATCAAAATTTCTTTCAGGCGCCATATACATCGCAAACAAATTTTTAGACCAGACTCTCAAATGAAAAACTAGCCCTTAGACCTAGTTTTAGCAAGTGCCCCAAAAGACATACATTTGTACGTACATATATAGTTATATACATATAGCAAAATATTTTTGTTGCAAAAAGCGAAAATTTAGTTAAACAAGGTGAAAATATTTCCAAAATTAATAATAAAAACTTAAACAAAATTTAACTGGTTTTTAAGGGGCTAACATATTTTTGTAAGAATCCTGATAAGTTATTTAAAAAGCTATCCGATGATACCTACATACATACATATGTACAGTGGCTCACAGCTTATTTTATGCACTGCATATTTTAATTTTTTAAGTCCTGTAACAAAAAAACCAGTAAGAATTAAAAAAAAGAAATTGGTATCATTTAATAGATAAAAGGGCTTAATTTAACAAGAAAACCTCAATTTTTAAAAAATTAAGATTTAATTATCCTAAAAGTAAAACAAATAAAAATACAGCTTTTTTCATATCACAGCTTATTTTATACGGTAACCTTAAGTATTGAAAACTTTCAAGTTGTGTTTGCTAATTTATATTTTTAATACTTTGTCTGATACCCTTTATTGTCTATAACAGGCTTAAGACGGTTTGGTATAGATGCAACTAGTTTTCGCGATGAATTGGGCGAAATATTCTATCACTCCAATTCTTTTAGGCTATTTTTACTTAAAAACTCGTGTTGCCTTATGTTTCTTCCATAATGGACCATAGATTTTTAATGACATTGAGGCTTGGTGACTGAAGTGGCGTAATCATCAATTAAGGGTAGTTATAAATTGACCAAAACTTTACAATTCCCGATTTATGTTTCGGATCGTTATCCTGATAAAATCGAAAATTTGATCTTATACCCAGATTCTCTGCATTTTGCAACAAATTGTCCTTTAAAATTTGAAGATACTTATTTTGTCAATGGTTGTTTCAATAAACTCTAAACTCTCAGTACCAACAGTCGACATACAGGCCCAAATCATGACGCTGCCACCACCATGTTTACCTGTTGCCTTTAAATATTCTTTACTAAGCTCGGTGTTAGGTTTTTTCCATACGTAGGACTTATCATCGGAGCGGAATTTATTAAATTTGGATTTATCGGTTAAGATAACTGCATTCCAAATCGATGCGTCTTTGGAATCGTGTTCTACAGTGAAGTTGAGACTGCATATTTTGAATTTGGCGCTAATGGAAGGCTTCTTACGTGCAACTTGACCATTAAAATCATGGTGACGAAGAACACACTGAAAAGTTTCAACGCAGCAATGTTTGCCTATGTCATATTGAATATCGAAAGTCAGTTTGAGAGCTGAGAGCCCTGTATATGCTTAAAATTTTTTGACAATATAACGCTCATCATGTTTATTAAAAATTTTATTTGGTGCTTATCTACATTTGTTAATTAAACGGTTTTCACGAACGAAGCACTCGATAATTTGTTGCGACGTCTAAGTTTTTTTATTCATCATCTCAACTATTTTCCGCTGCGAGTGACCGTTTTTTAAATGATTTACTACCAATTCTTTCTGTACTAATGTTGTGCGTGGACCCATTTTAAATTTCCCGAAATTAACCAAATTATTGACAAAATAAGGCCATTAATTAAGTGCCAATCATATTGAAAAGTACAATAGGGTAGAACAAAAAATAAATTTCCGCTAGACAACGCACTCTGAAAGTATCGTTACCAAAAGAAGTAAATGCATAAAATAAGCTGTGAGATGAAAAAAGCTGTATCCTCTTAAGACCTGAACGTGAACCGATTGAGTAAAAGGTTTTTCAACTGTTTTTTTATCTTATGTGGTGTAAATAAAATATTTGTTTTTATTATTTTTTTAATTTTTTTATTTAAAGTGGCAGAAAGAGGTGGTGCACATATGTGTACTTCAGGTTTAAATGATTAGTTAATGAGTAAAAGTAGACTTAATGCTATGGTAGTGCTCAAAGCAGTTATTTTTCAAAATACATAAATCGACATTGCATTTTATACATATAGTACAACAGCGTGAAGAGCAAGTTAGGTAGTGACATTTTGACACAGAGTTGCTCCCTACAAAGTGCGGTAGATGACCAACATTGTCAAGCATTATTTCTGGATGTGGGTGCGGCACAACCGCATGCCTCGTCTTTGAGGAAGGTTAGATTAGACAATCTTGTCTTTCATCTATGGCGTGTACATTACCCAGCAATCTACAGCAACTAGGTCCAAGGAATGGCAGAAAGCTCTAACGGGCCATTTTTTCGTCCGCATTGAACTTCGATAGTAAGCTATCAATCTATCGCATAAATCTATGCCACCCCTGCAGGAGATATAAGTATTTACAGCAGCTGGCCGAGTTTGATTGAATATAGCTCCTGCTTTTGTGCCGAGTATATATTACGTTGTTCCGCCACTAATTTCCAAAAGTCTACCCCCAAATATTCCAAAAAGAGTAAGGGATGTTTATATCAGACTTCCCTCGCAAATTAGGATATCATCCTTTATATCTGGTCCAGATTTAGCCATTTCTTTTGTCCTCCAAAAAACGCGGTGTGAACTTTTAACTTCATCTTCAGCATCTTCCCAAATTTTGCAAATCTTCTTCAGATGTTAATGCGCTCGGATGACTTCGGGAGGCAAGTACTCATCATCGTTATCGTCTCCCGAGAAATCGAATTCGCAATCGTTGAGCATATTCGCAATCTGCTGTTCATCAATATCCAAGCTATCAAATATTCAATGTTTATGTAAAACAAATTTTTAATCCGGAGGTACACATATGTGTACCAAGAAAAGAAAGTGGCATCTCATTGTGAAAAACAACTAAAAATAAAAAACTTACCTTATTTCACGTTAGCTCAACAAGTTCACTTTAGAAAACTTCAAAAAGTACTAACCTAACTGAAGAAATAAATTTTTATTAATTTTTTTTACAATTTTGCCAAGGCCTAATAGAAATTTTTTACAACTGTTACATTTAAAAGCAAAAAAATTGCTTACAACTTCTAGGCAGCACCAGCTACTGATATTTTTTGTAAGCCCAGCAGCTTAAAGTTATTAAAAAAAACTGTTGCTAGAGATCACACAATCCCGCTGGTGTTTAAAACTTGTAATAAGTTAAGGTACACACATGTGTACCCACGGTCTGAAGAGGGTATATTTTACTTTTCTTGTTTTTTAATTATGTTAATATTAATTTTCTAAATAAATAAAGTTTTCTTGTTAAACTAGACCCTTTTCTCTATTTATTGATACCAATTTCTTTTTTTAATTCCTACTGGTATTATTGTTATAGGACTTAAAGGATAAAATTATGCATGTATAAAATAAGCTGTGAGCCACTGTATGTATATTGGCCTATTCTCCCTAAGAATATTTGAAATATGGCAAATTTTATATAACGTAACTCTGAAAGTATGAGGTTTCCACATTACTTTTTCTTCTGAAAACTACTTTTTCTAAACACCGGACAACCTTTTATTTTATTTGCAGCTACAAATTAGATTTGTTGCATAAAATAAAAATAAATTAAAACAAATTTATTTGAATAGTGAAGTATATAAAATGTAAACAATTCGATATAGATCGCGTTATTCGAGTACTTTTCATTTTACCTGAGACCAAAATAAACAAAAATATATTTATATATAAATTTAATTATTACGTTTCTTGTTCGTATATTTTGCAGTAACTGGAACATATATTTTTACTAAAAAGTTTATTTTTGGTGTAAAAAAAATATAAAGAGAAAACCATATTCGGTTTTCGGGTTAATTGAGAGTTGGTTTTTAAAAGCACTAAGTATAAAATATTAATAGGAGTTGCCAGGTAAAAACGTTAGATTGCTTAAAGTGTAGATTAGTTAAAAAACTGTTATTGTGTGTTTTTTTATACAAATTTTTATTAATGGTTTATTAAACGAAAAGTGTTCAATAACTATTGTAAACTTTAAACCTAAAATAGGAACTTTTTATGGATAAGACCGTAAATATTTAAATTTATAAATTAAAGGGTGTTACAATAGCTGATGTATGTATATAGTCAAACTGTTGAACAGTTGTTGTTAGACCGTTGAAGGATCTATATTGCTAAGTCTTCAAAATTACGAAGTATAAAATTTTGATTTGGGAATTAAAAGGTGTCCCAATAGTTTTTGTATTGTGTGTATATATAGCTGAAGTGTGTTTTTAACTCGGTTTCTTGCAAAAATTATTATATGGATTTTTGTCTACCATTAGTTTCATCTTTCTTCAGTAAACAATTTAAGAATATAAATAAATTACAATGGTTTATAAGAGAACAGTGTCAACCAAAGTTTTTATCATTTTGACTGGCAAAAAGGCTAAGCGGCATGGCCAAATACAACCGACATTTATTTTTTACGTTTGGATGCGATTTATAAAAATAAGAACTCTTTTCAATAACAAGAATAATATTTATTTATTAACATTTTTGTGAAAACATATTCTTTTTTCCCAAACAATTAAAGTGTAACAAAATTATCTTCTGCCAAATCAAAATTAATTAATTTTGCTTTTATTTCTCTTTTACAATACTTTTCATAGAGACTTTCTAACTGAGTGTCTTTTTCCTTCGCCCACACGCCCCTATGAATTGCCATGGGAACAAAAGACTATTTGGGCCATTATATTTGGAGTGATGCTGTTTGTGGCAATAGCAGGAAATTCTATTGTATTGTGGATTGTCACAGGTAAGAGTGTTAAATAAAAGCAACCTTTTAAATACAAAATAATTTTTTTGGATGAAATGTAATCTAGAAAACATAATGGTACAGGAGTACTAAAACAGAAGAAATAAATTAAATTTATGAAAACAAAATATAGCAAATAAATGGCAAAATTTTGTGCAATAACAATTTACTATTAAAAAAAATCGTAATGTAATGTAATTTAATGTATGGCTGAAAATTAGATTAATATTAGTTTTAGAAACTTAAGAAATAGCGGTGTTTCTATTTTTTTTTTTGTTTTGGGTTTCTAGTTGATATAAACGTTCATATAACAACTAGATGTTTTTTTATTTCTTAATTTATAGCTTGCGTCATTTAAAGCTGCATTGCCACTTGCAGTGTTCAAATGCACTTTCGTAAAATCAAATGTTGATAAACCTAGGGGCATCACCAAATAAACTTCACATATGCCTAATTTTTAGGTTAGATTTGTAGATGTTGGCTCAGGACCGCGTGTGCCCAAAATGACTTTGATTATTTGAAATAATTTTATTTTTAATAACTAAGAACTTTTTAACTGTTGTGGAATAAAAACTATGATGATTTTTCTTCTCTAACATTTAGTAAAGAAATAATTATTAATATTTTTTTTTTATAAAATTTACCAATCAACGTGTTGCTCTTAATTTATTCACAGATTTTAAATTTATTTTTTAAGATTTTTTCTTTTTTCGACTGTTCTTAAATACGACTTATTTAATCAGGTTCTCGTAGCAGAAAGAAAGATTATAGTTATATTAAAACCTCCTTAACCTATACTTCACGAATGTTATTCTAATTACCAACGAATAGAAGTAAATGTTAATTCGAGAAAAAAATTTATTCACTTGTACATTAATATACCTTATAATTGGCGTTACATAATTTGTTTTGCATTAGGTAAATTTCACAGATTTCCCATAAAAAAATGTTAAAACAACATCATTTTATGGACTTTGAATTTTTTGGTTGCGGTTGACATTTCTGTCCATATGTATTTAAGAAACACATATGTAAAATCCATGAATTTTTTTAATGATTTCCCAAAAGTAACACTTCAGACACGTGTGTAAAACTTATTCAATTAATAGTTGCACACAATTAGTGTCACACACGTACATTGTAATGTACAAATAACTGATTTTAATGTACTCATATTTGAAAGTTTTATTAAACAATACCAAAATTAAAACTTATTGAAAGGAACTTTAATATTTTGCGATATTTCTCACAATGTAACGGTCGTAATATTTTTTTTTGGACAAAAACAGCAAACTTGCTCCAATGTATACCAAATTTCGTACGGAATTTACTAGTCATCACAATTAAGAAAAAATTCAGGAAACGATATATTTCCGCCTACCGCCATGCCTTCTCACCTTATACAGGAATTTTTATCTTTCTTAACATAGTTCAACTTAGTATTAGGTTAATTGAGTTTTTTCCGCCAGTAAATATTACACTGTTGTACTAATAAAAAAGTGGCTTGCAAAGAATGTTTCACATTGAAACCGCTCGCCAAACGTACGAAATAAACAGTTAGTGACGACAGTTTTCATCAAAATATATGACAACAGTCGTTCAACTTATGTCGGGAGATGATAGGGCTTTATTAAAAGTGAAAACAAATCGTAGTTCGGGGGTCTATTACGAATTTATTTAAACAAAAATTAATTTTTTTTTTCAATTAGTATTTCACCAGATAATAAAAATATTTTTTAATAAAAACAAATTTAAAAAACTTAGAGCTGATGACCCTAGCAGCTAGTGCTCGTAGTTCTTCAGTAACTTTGAATAATTTATTGTTTTTAAGTTATTTTTAAAATAAATAATTAAATAAAAAAAACTAACTAAATATTTTCATATTAACGCAACTACTTCAAGATTAATTTCTTACGAACCAGTGACTTTAGTTCAAAACTTTATACGCTAAACCAATAAAAAAACACTATACACTCAATCGCTTTGATGATCCCATTACCACAGAGTTTAAGAATCAGTAGACAGCATAGGAGACGTTTATTGGTGAATACATGTTTCTGTGTATTTTTTTTTTTGTAAATCTCCATCAGCAACAACAACTTTTTTATGGCACTTGTATTGATTGTATCCTCTTTTTATTTGATACTTGTTATTTACTTTTTTTATTTCTACAACTTTTTGCTATTAACCAGGCCATTGAAATGATTATAACGTCTGTTAACATTAATTTTTATTCCCCACAAGTTCCAATGAGTCTCAATATTGTTTTATGGCTTTTCGTAAGAAAAAGCAGGGGAAAGTTTAAAAAAAAAAAACAAAAATAGAAATTTGTATCTTCAATGAACTTAAAGTTTTCGTAGTAAATTTATGTTCCCCAACTAGCAACAAATTAAAATAAATTTATAAATTAAATTAAATTGTTTCTCTATTCGAGTTTTGTGAAGCTTTAAAAATTCTTTCAAACTTAGTTTTCAAAATAAGTTTTGAGTTTTACAAACTTCTTGCAAAATAACCTAATAAAAATAAATTGTACCTTAAAGTTTTTCATTTTTAATATAAAGAACTAAATACATTTGTTCTTATTCATACGTATCATTTAAATAAGTTGATGGTTACATGATACAGTTTTGCTTCATGTTTTGTTTCAAGTATTAATACATTCACATTTTTTACCAATACACTCATACTTATAAAAATTGAAACGAACTTGCTTTCAACTTTTCTTTCAAGTTGAGCGTTTCAAGTTACGTTCAAGAAAGCAGCTGTTCATAATTCTCTTGAAATATTCTTCGTTTTTGTTTCTACAAATATTATACCGCCCTGAGTTTTTGCCATACTGAAGCAAATTTGCTTTCAAGTTGCGTGCAGCCTACGTCACAGCTGTCAATTTAAATGAATTTTAACAAGCAGTAGGTGTGAAAAACTCAAAAGGAAAACTTAATCGTGTAGCTTTAGGGTAAGGTATACTTTATTTTAAAATTATTTTGGATTTTAGTAATATTCTTAAAAATTTATGCTGATAACTCATAACAGCTAAACCTAAGTTAGCGCTTAACGCGCATTCTATTTATAAAAAATACTCATGTATATAAAAATGTATCAAGCAAACCATAATAGCGCTTCCTAAACGCTTCGAAGTTGTAAAATCCGGGTTTTGTTGCTTTTTGTTTTTTTTTTTTTTTTGCTTTTGTGCTGAAATATCATAATAAGATGCTGAAATGTCTAAATAAGAGCGCCAACTTTGTGTCTTGAACATTAATATTAACTCATTTAGTTTATAAAACCCACTGCACTGAAATAAAAAAGAAATAAAACAGCTGCATTCTCCTAAAAATAACTAAATTGTTGATACTTTCGACAAAAAAAACAAAACAAACCAAGAAGCAGCCAACTTCACTTTCTAACGCGCAGTCGAAATTGGATTTTCCAATTGCTTAGCTGTGACGCCGCGCTATTATGGTTTGCTTCATACATGGGAATTTTTTTCCGATAGATTATGCTTTACACGCTAATTTAGGTTTGTCTATTATTTAGGTATGACATTTTAGCGTGAAAGCTATGTAATTGGTAGCGCTGTTTCTAATTCAATCTCACTAAACTTTTATTGAAGTTTGCCACTTGCATCTTATTCCTGGGCCAGCCTTTACCTTTTACTTGGCCATCGTCATTTCAAGTTTTACGTTTGGAGGAAGAAGCGAAACCTTTTTTTGTTCAATTAAATTTTCTTCACTACAATTTTGGCTTTTATGAAGAATTCCTGGCCGCTGTTTCTTCTTCCTATGCTGTAAATGCTTATATAAAGCAAGGAAAATATTGAATTACACACGCGTTCTTGAGTTTTAATGTGGACTTATTGAAATATAAGAATGTGATAAAGAATAGAATAAAACATAAGAATAATGAAACAGCATTTACCAATTCATGGATGATTTACAGAGTAGTAAGTAACAGGATTGTAGTTAATCTGCTTCGTTTCTCTAACAGGAAATAATGTATCCAATTTCGTTGACCAAGCCCATATTTAACATTCAGATCTTCGTATGTCGGTATTGGATTTAATTAATTTTTATCATCACATTTAGGATGCCGTAGTTCTCTTAAAAGTATAAAAAACTGATGAGTGAAAATAAAAAGCATCTACTGATTTTCATTGTGTAAAAACTATATGCATTAGTTCGCCTCATGTTCGATGTTAAACATCTTCGATGAGAGAAAAGAAATACAAAAAATTCTAAAATAAACCAGATCTTCAAAAAAATAAGGAATCGTGTTTTTACTTTTAATTTGATATTAAGAAAGTGACATGCCACGACTCATTCAGTTTACAGCTGCAATTTTTTTTAGTTTGTATCAAGTGTTAAATAGTTATAATTCTGAATCAGATTGAGGGATAGGAGGGCTGCTCTATAAATTTCTGGCCTAATAGTGAAAATGCGAATATTTATAATCAAAAATGGTTTTATTGTTTTTCAAAGTATTCTCCAGCATGATTTATACACTTTTGCATGGGCTCAAACCAGTTGTCGAAGCACTTTTTCCACTTCGATTGAGACACCTCTAAAACATGGTTTTTGAACACTTCAACAGCTTCTTCTGGCGACGAAAATCGTTGACCACGCATTTTTTTCTTGATGTGCGGAAACAAGAAGAAGTCATTAGGTGCCAAGTCAGGGCTATACGGCGGATCACCCATTAATTCGACGTTTTGGCCGGTCAAAAACGCTCTGGTTTGTGCCGATGTGTGAGAGCTCGCATTGTCATGGTGAATAATGATTCGTCTTCTCTTGTTGCTTTTTCGAATTTCTCCGATGACTTCAGACAAACAAATTGTAGTGTACCACTTAGAAGTGACCGTCCTACGTTGTTCAAGCGGAACAGTCGCCACATGACCAGTTTTGCTGAAGGAACAGGCGGCCATTTGCTTCGAAGTGCTTCTTCCACGAATAACTTTCGTTGGATTTTGCTCGTCTTTGAAGACCCACACGGTCGATTGTTGTTTCGTTTCGGGCTCATACGCATAGATCCATGATCCGTCACCGGTGGCGGTCTTATAAACGTCTTTTGAAGCACGGCAATCGTATTTTTGCAACATTTCTTTGCACCAATCGACACGAGCCTTTTTTTGAGCGACTTTCAAATTGTGCGGGATCCAACGAGAACAAACCTTTTTTACGGCCAGGTGTTCATGCAGTATCGAATGTATGCTGGTGGAAGAAATGTCCAAGGATGTCTCTATCTCTCGGTATGTCGCATGTCGATTATGCATTATGAGTTCACGCACGGCATCAATGTTCTCTGGCACAACAGCCGTTTTTGGACGACCTTCACGGAATTCGTCTTTAAGCGAGCTACGGCTACGATTAAATTCATTATACCAATTTTTCACATTGCTATAGGATGGTGCTTCATCGCCATACAAAGATTTAAGTTCATCAATGCACTCTTGTCGTGATAATCCACATCGAAAGTTGTGAAAAATGATGGCACAAAAATGTTCACGAGTTAATTCCATTTTTTTCTATATTAATTTTTTCAAGTCACTGTTAACAACACAAATAATAGTCGTACGTCAAAACGTTTTGAGTACGATTATGCTTAAAAATGACAAACTTTCCAATGGAAATGTCAGATTGCACTTGGCAGCACTCAGTGTCGCCAGGCCAGAAATATATATAGCAGCCCTCGTACTATTCGACAGCACTGCTCAAACTTTTAGCTTAACTCGTTTAGTGTGCGACATTAACTGAAAATAAATAATTTTATAATAAAATTAAACCACAGGAATATTAAATTAAATTAATTAATTAAAAAAAAAATATCGTGCTAGTTTTTATTCCGATTAAATTATTAGATTAACAAAATTAATTATTGTGGGTGAAAGCAAGCCTTGTTGGCCATTTCGCTATCGCTAATCTAGGCTTTTTAGGGAACTTCTCACAAACATTTTTAATAGCACGATTTTTTTAATTAGTCTTTTTAATGTTCATTTCCATAACAAAAGATTTATTTTAAACTCTTTTTTAAATTAAAAACAAATTTACTTTTTTTCAAGCAAGACGATAAAAAATAAATTAAAGTTATAAATATTTAAATTGTTCTAAACCTTCACACAAAACAATAGCAGACAATGTTCCCGCACAAAAACTTTTTTAAAATGCATCAACTACAACGCCACTTTTAGGAAACCAAAAGTAATGTTTGTCTGTACAACAACAACAAATCATTTCATATTTAATTTCTTTTTCTTCCCTTTTCTTTGTTTCTGTAAAAAAAAAATTAATTTACAATTTTTCTTTTATATTTTAGGTCATCGAAGTATGCGTACAGCAACAAATTATTTTCTCCTTAATCTGAGTATTGCCGACTTGCTAATGTCTTCACTGAATTGCATGTTCAATTTTATATTTATGCTGAATTCCGACTGGCCATTTGGCACGATTTATTTTTATGGCAAATGTAACGGTATCAACATCCGTTTTCACCTTGGTGGCCATTTCGTTTGATAGGTAAGTTTACAAGCCATTACTTAGGATAAGTTCAGACCAAGCAAATAATAATGTTATATTAATGGTAAGTCAATAAGAATTAAAAAAGTAAATAAAAAAACATAAATAAATATGAAGGCTTAGGTAACACTGAATAATTATTTTAAAAAACCTTTTATTTTTATAATGGGAAGAATGAATATACGTGCTGTAATTTCTTGTCTCATCTAAGAATCTGGTCAGTTCTAATTTAGACTTACCTAGGGGCATTACTCGAAATTTTATGAATTCCAATTTTGATCACATAAAATAGAACACAAGAATCTGACAAGAATAAACAAAGGCGGCTCACAAGAGCTAGAAAGAGGAGGATCGGCAGTGGAGAAACCTTTAAGAAAAGGAAAAGTAACTTTCCAGGCAGAAATTTCAGAAAATTTTTGTGTATGAAGAAAGTATTTTGGCTTGGATAACATTAGTGACAGCTCATAAAAACTTTAGTTATTATGAGGAGGAAACTTGAAGAAAAAGATACATTCAGACTGTGCCTCGAAGAGGCTGAGATGGACATAAGTGCTTATTGAGTTGGAATGTCTTCCAATAGCTATCATTAACACACGGGGAAACACTTGCTTAATGTGTTTGCAAATGTAAGCAATTACAAGAATATTTGCAATGAGAAAAACGGTCAATAGTTACTAGTCACTAGGTTGGGTAAAAAAAAGAAAGCTCTATAAATAATATCCAGATTTGTAGTGAGAACTTGGTCTTTCGTTTGTAGACTCCGAAAATAGAACTTCAGTTTGAAAATAGATCTGCCTCTGTTTTTAGATATTTTTTTTTGGAGATTTTTGAGGAATTACAGCAAATCCTACAAGAGGTGGATTGATTATTATTCGAATTCGTAACGGTCTAGCTGTCATTGTAGGTATAAAGGAATCTGCACTTTAAGGTGCTAAAAATATGTTTCGCTGTGGCCTTAAATTTGGAGCTGGGCGCGTGGAATGCGAGAGAAGCAGAGATGAAAGAAAAAATGCCAGAAGGACCAGTAAAAGGAAAGTCTGTGAACATGTAAAAAAGTTTAAAAGGTTACTAACTTTGGTGCCATAACGAAAGGAGATGTGTAGTTCTTTTACTGCAATAGCTACAACTGTGCAAACTAGCAGACATATTGTTACGGAGATCACAAAACGGTTCAATTTAAGAAATCTAAAAATATAGTGGAAGACAATTACATACAGTGGGAATCGATTGGTGTTCAAACAACCTTTAGGCTTTATCTGGAAGAAGGTAAAACGGTACTATATATACTGTGCGAAGTCCCAACACTGGCTGGAGTCATAGTAGCAATGTAGAACCTGAGTTTGAAACATGTGATTATAATTAAACACGACACTGTAATATAAAAAGGGGAGTCGACAGTTATCAGTTGATGACCAGAAATTACAAATCTAGCGTAAAAGTTGGTTAACTGACACACAACTTAGTAATTAACTGAAAATACTATTCAGAATTAGTATTAATGGTTCATTACTGAATAGGGACCCACAAAAAATTCAGTCTACTTAAATATTCAATGTATAATGCTTTCAGCTATATGTAACTCGAAAAAATAGTAAAAAAAAGGTGATCTTCGATAGAGATAATTGTTTAAAACCGACGACATTAATACACGTTTTGATTCGCAACATGTTTTTCCATTCAAATTAAAGTTCATGTTTGAAAACCAAAAACATTAACCTGTATCCCAATTTAAGTAATAGGGCCGGTGAAAAAGGCTTGTTAGAATTAGAATTAGGAGAGTACTTCTGTACTTAGAATTTTTACGGAGGGTGTCAATATGTGAGAGAATCACATAATATAGAGTACTTACCTTAAAGAAAACGTAACGGGAAAAGCCCAAAGTAAGGCAATATTAATCATTTGAAAAAAATTAGTTTGTAAATCAAAATATTCATACAAAAATTTTAACACCTTAAGTTTAATTTGACTTGACAATGCCGCACTGTGTCACGATATCATACAACGGGTGGCCTAAAATAGAAGCAGCTAGAGTTAGGAGGTGAAATTTGGCATGAATTTTTTCTTAGCAAAGGAATTACTTGTGTGAAATTACGAAAAAATCTAACAAGTGCCATGCCCACCTCTTAAATTTAACAATCTTAATAATTTAGAAATTAGCAATTAGATAAAATTGAAACACTACTCTTACATGTCCTTACATTTCGTAATATTGTAAAATGTTTCCAATTTTCTAAAAAATCGGTCAAACTCCACCCCCACCTTCCATATAACTAAAATTTAAAAATCTTCATAACTTTTACATTAGTAATCATATAAAAGCATCAGTTTGCATGTGAATATATTTGGTAATATTGTAAATTGTTACCAATTTTTAACAAAATTGGTCAAACTCCACGCCTACCTGCCATACAACGTGCGACGAGTTCTTCCACTTCCCTCCTTTTTGTTCTCATTGAACCCTCCTCATTAAAAAGATTTGATCGGCTTCTACCACTTGTATTTGCTTCCCAACTAAGTTTATTTGCAAATCCAAAACTTATACGGAAACTTACAGTACAAATAAATTCACCAAATAATTCGCGATCCAGCCACAAAACTCATTTTTAAATTTATCTCTCATGCGACGATATTTAGACCAATTGTTAGAAAATTGTAAAAGAGTTAGCCTTATTTTTTATTGTTTTCTTTCTAATAGTACGTGTTTAAAATGATTTTCTAGAAAATCTTTAATATGACGCATAACATCGCAGGGTCTATTTTGTTTTATCTCTAGCCACAATTGAAAAATAGAACGCAACGTGGTTGACCCTAGAAAACAATTAAAAAAAGATTTCGGGCAATATCGGCCAGCTGGATTTTAAATATATTAAAATACATCCTTGTAGCTACAAAATACAAAAAAACAGGAAAAGTGTAATTTCTACTTTCTTTTAAATTCGCTACAAAAGTTTATGGTTGCTGTAAAATCATCACAATGCGTCACTACAATTTATTCTAACTTGGCATATGATCAATATTTATAAACAAAAATACCAGGTGGCAGCGTTGGAGAATTTATTATTTTTTGCTGGTAGAAACGAATGTCAAACTTCATATATAAAAAATAGTACACAGATTTTTTATATATGAAGTTGGACAGTAGTGTTCACGGCGAAAATAATAAATTCTCCAACGCTGCCACCTGGTATTGATTCACCTTGGTTTAGACAAGTTCAAAAGAGAATGAGAAAAAGCTCTGCCCAAGGCGAATTGATAACCAGGTGGTATCATCAGCATGAAGTACTGTTCGAAATAACGTCAAAGTTTGTTTTGTTTTTTTTCAATTCGGTTTGTTTTTCGTTTCTTGTATTTTCTTATTTGTTTATATACATATGTACATACACTCTCGGTCAAATGATTAGAATTACTTAAATTTCCACTTTTAGTACGCCATTTCTTTCTGTACATAGCTAAATTTTACTACCATCGGAAACAGAATTTTTCTATGATTCCAAAAGTAACAACAACAAGATTAGACTTTAAGGCAACTGTTTTTCCACAAAAAAAAAAAAATATATATATATATATAATTTCGTTCCCTTTATTATATGACCCACTTGGAACCCACTTCTCGTTTTTTAAATTATTTCCAATTATATAGTCGCATTTAATTAAAACATTAAACTACTAGTAGGAAAGAAAACTACTTTCCACTAAGATTAGTGGAAAATGGGAAAGAACAGTGTATAATAGTTAATGACCTATCAGGACATTGCGCATGAAATTGGGCAATGTCTCATAACTGTGCTCGGAAACTTAAAGAAAAAGTTTAAAACTATGGAAAGAAATACAAAGTGTTGCTATGTAAAAATAAATTTATATGTATTTTTAAGTGGTTCTAATCAACTGATCCAGAGTGTATATATAAAAACAATAAACAAAAAAAAAGAAAAATTTTGAAATTATTACAGCAAAAATGTGTTTTTGTTTCTAGTATTAAGAAAGTCCCACAGCATGTTGTAATTTTATTTCTTTGTTGAAATTTCATTTTTATTAAAAATGAAAAAAATTATAAAAAACACAGAATTTACTTTTGTTTCATTAAATTTTATGTTGTTTATTTTTTAATTATTGTTTTTCTTGTTTTGCATTTTTTGACTGTTTGCTTTATATTTTTCAAAACAAATTAAAATTTTATTCGCTCCAACAACTGATTTTTGACACGGACTCGTACAAGGCGAATTAATACAGGTGACCGCACGGCTACAACAATCCAACAACACAAAAAACAACAGGCAATTTGTTGCTACAAAATTATGTGTGTTGTCAAAAAAATATTGTAAAAAAACAAACAAAATAAAAATATATTTGATGAAAAAAAAGTGGATGTAATTATCAGAATAAGAAAATTATAAAAATTAAGTTACATAAAAATAAAAATACAGGAAAAGTGACCAAAATTCTTTTGTACCACTAGTTTGCCCCAATCACGTTCATCATCGTTCCATTCTTGCACGTTACCATTTGAAGGCTAGCATAATCTTCCACAAAAAAACCAATAAATTATAAATGTGTTAACAATAATTTCACTATCTTCTTACGCATATTTTGATTATACACATCAGGAACTGCAAATACGGTTCAATGTTGTGGTAGTTTTCTCTAGGAATTTTAATTGTTTGTTTTCTATTAGCAATAAAAAAAAATTAAATTAAAAAAAATTTAACAAATTATTTATTTTTGACAAATTTTTTTGACAACTGTAATGTATACAGCTGATGGGCTTTTTCGCCCGTGCGTTCACCTGTATTATTTCGCCATGGACTCGTACCAAAAAGTTGTTTTGTTGTAACAATTCGCCGATGACTACACCTTATAGATACGCCTTGGCTCTGCCTATCAATTTCTGTATTGTAAAAGGCTACTAGCCGTTGCATTCAAATACATAAGTCTTTGTATTATAAGTAGCAGCGTGCCATATATGTATAATTTTATTTATTCATTTATTTATTTATCTATTTATTTTTTTTAATTTAGAAAACTGCGTTTTAAAATATTTGTTGTAAAATTTTATTTAAATTTTTTTTTTAATATATTAAAAAATTTCCATCTAGAATAACAAAATGTGCTGACAACTGTTTTATTACGATTATACCGGTAAAATTAGAGGCTATCACATTTGTATCTCAATTTTCTCTACGAAATGATATATTTTTGTGAAACAGAAGTGTTCTATATTTGAACTAAGGCTCGAAGGGACCTCCTTACAATATTTTATTGAAATGCGTGCAGTAGTTTTTACGTACTGCGATGAACATAAAATTTTTAATTTTCCCATAAATTTTGTGTGATGTACACCAACCTTAACTTTGAACTACTACTCGTATAACTTTAAAAGAAATTAATGTTTTAAAAAAATAAAATTTAAAAAAAACGTTCAAATTCCAGCATTGACTTTAACCATTTTTGGCCACCCTCGTGACACAGTGTGCCATCAAAGGCGGCCATTTTGAACTTGTTTTGCCGTCTTATTTTAGTTTTTCATTTCCTCCTTTTTTTATTTTCCGTTTTATAATTTTTAACAATTAAATTTATTTATTTATTTCCGTATCAAAATCCCAAAAAAGTTTTATATTTTTTCAAACAAATTTCTACTTCAAGCGGCAAAACAAACAGCAAATTACGTCCGGTTGCTGAACGCCCCTTACATTAACCTTTCACTTCAAACGTTTAACGCTTAACGAAAACGAAATAGAGAAGACTTTATTTATTAGCTACACTTATTTCGTTTTATATTTATCTCGTTTAATTTAGAATTTAATCTCTTTCTAAAATACGCTCCCATTTACGTACATGCAAATATCGTGCATTGGGTTTTAACACTTAACAAATTTATTATTTTCATTTCTGTTCAGTGTTTTAATTATGATCTAACATATTTGAATTTATGTGTTATTCATTTAGCGCCATTACCTAAATAGTAATTATTACTAAATATTTGTTCTTCTTTTATTGTAGATACATTGCCATTGTTCATCCCTTAAAACGCAGAACTTCAAGACGTAAAGTTCGTATTATTTTGGCTTTAATATGGTTGTTAAGTGGTATTCTATCAGCGCCATGCCTCTTGTATTCAAATACCAGAACAAAAAGGTAAATTAAATTAAATAGAGTCATGAGTAGTAAAACATTTTGTAGTTTTCTTTCACTTTACGTATAAGTCGTAATAAATTTTTCTCTTATTATTTTTGTTAGAAAAAGTATGAAAATGTATATCTTTTTTTGTTTTTTTTCCATAAAAAAATGCAGTTTAACACGCACGAAATTTTGTTTAATTATTCATTTTGAACATTTCTATTATTTTTAGAATACGATGTAATGAAAGTATTTGCTCATGGTGGGCTAAAGTTCAGCCACAAACTAATGAATGTTTGTTTTTAAAGATTAAAAGGATTTAAAGATTTTGTAATAAATTTCCATTATGAAAATACCAAGTAACATTTTCCCTGTGAGCCCATAAATAATTATTTTGTTTGCTTAAGTAAAGGGTGTTCTTAAATTTGCGCTTAATTTGAAATGATTAAATATCATAGTGGAATTTCTTTTATGTTTTTTTAAGAATATTAAAGAAAAATGGCTTCTACGGTTATGAGGGTATACGATCTAGTGTCCAATTCTAATAAACAAAGTAGCAAAAGATCAGAAAATGTCACGCGTAGACATTAAATTATTTACCCTAAAAAAGCTAAAGTTCAAAAGTTAAGACAAAAAACGTCAATACGTCGTTCTTAATTTAATTGTTTTTATCGTTTTTATAGAGGGCACATAATCCGTGTAAAACTTACATATAAATTATATCAATCATATTAATTCCAAATGTCAACTTATAACAACTTTAAAATTGTGGTCATATACGCAAAAATCACGTCTCGGTGGAGACACCATTTAATATTTATTTTTATACATATATGTATGCTGTAAAAGCATCATAAATAGTTCTACATAAGCCCCTTTCACACTAAAGTACTGAGTATTAAGACTTGTCAAAAACTTAAATCCTATGAGAAGTGGGATGATGTGAAAGCGATATGTTATCAAGGTATGAAACAATACGAAAAGAAATTTGAAATCCCATAATACCGAACTATTTTTAGAAATTTTTCTAAACGCTAAAGGTACAGTCACATTTGGCAAACATATGCCTAAAATTTCTTTGCTCTTGTTTGCCCTAAATTGTTTCAAAACAATACAAAATTTGTTTTGTGGTCCCACTATGCACATTTATTTGCCTATGTTTATTTGTTGAAACAGCTACTACCATTTGTAGTCGGAACAAAAATATACAACTGTAGAAAAATTTTTTCCATCTATGAAGACTCTGGGCGCATCTTTTTAAAAGTCCAAAATGAAGTTTTTATTCTCTTCCTAAAATATACTTTTCCTATACCTTGTACGAGAAATTAAATCCCAGTTTTTAATATAAAAATAATATATCCACCGCTGATAGCCATAAACTATAAAAGTTGGTCAAATAATGATGGCTAATCTTATATTTATGCAACCGCTTGTATTATTTATACAGATTCCATTAAAATAACTATTACATTACATTATTACATATAATAGCAATGTGAGAAGAAGTTCCAAATAAACAAAGCCAAGCAATAATATCAAATTTTTCATATTCTATGCTGTAAAAAAGCTCCAAAGGTGTTGGAAAAAAGGAGCACAATAAGAAAATATAAGATTATATTTTAATATTCATTTATTACATTTTTTTTGGTTAACATTTTTAAAAACTTTTAATTTATTTAATATATTTTTCAAACTACAGCTGTTTATTTGTTTACTTGATATAAGTGTAGACAAATAATAAGTTGAAATAAAAAAAGTCCCTTAAATTAAAAAGCCAATTTCAAAAAGAATCAAACTGCAAATATGCAAAAATTTTATTGGGATACAAAGTTCTAAAATTTTTAAGAAACTTTAATGTTTCAGATTTCGGAAAATAGGGGAATATATGTATAATGAAAAATAAAAATAATTGCAAAAATAATCTTTCAGCTTAGTACTTATAGAACATATATCTTTTGATTGCAAATCGAAACAGAACAGTTTGAGTGCTTAAAATGGATATTCACTAATGACTCTTAGCTCTATTCCTACGCTTCGAGTAGGGCGCAAGAATTATTTTGGTTTTGTTCTGCACATAGCCGACTTTTTTCGTCTCTTTAAGCAGTTAAAGTGCGTGGGTACTGTGTTTCTTGTTTAATATAAATTAATCGATATTGATTCTTAAAGTGAAAGCATGTTGCTTGTTGTCATATATTGCTTCATTTAAAAGTTATCTATAAACATTTTAAAACAAAATGCATCTCAACCTTTTCATAGGTTTATGTGCAAATATATAACAGTATATAATTTACAACTTTAAACCTCTATAATTCCCAAATCATAGCTTCCGACAGGAGTACTTGCCCACGGTAGAAGTAAAGATAGTTTTGCTTCAGTTTAGTTTAACATAGCATACCAAAATGAAAACAAAAGTTACTTACGTTGTTGGAATGACTATTTCACGAACAAAATGTTAAGTAAATAATTTAGCGGCAGCGCAAATTTTCAAGTTATATAATTTTTTGCGACTTTACTTTAAAACAATACTTAACTAAAAATTTATAAAAGAACATTTGATAATCCACAATGCCACAAATTTTTTACATAAAATTTTGAAACTTTGCACCATTCTGAAGCGAAAATGTCGAAATATAACAAATTATATATAAAATACTTTGATGATAAATAACTCGAAAAATATGTGCCCCGACAACTTTTTTAATTTACTATTTCTTCCACAAATTGCACTTTATCATTTTTTATCTATAATTTAATTTTTAATTGCTTACAGTATTTTGTTTTTATTAAGTACACATTTAAGTTTAAAATTATCGGGGAGTTTTTCCGAAACTAGATAACTTAGTTTTAATACTGTAAGAACAAATATTTATTTGCCTAAAATGTGTCAAATATTTGCCGTCGAGTGGTCACACTATGTTCACATTAAAAGCATTTTTGTTTAGTGTCAAATAATTTTATTTGCCCAAAATCAGCTGTGATGGTATTTGCTTCTAATAAATATTTTTTGGTCAGACTACGGCAAATAAATATTTCCCGATTTCAGTCAAATGTTTGACTAATGTGACCGTTACATACAGTGAAGAACTTAAGTTTAAGCACAAGCTTTATAAACATAAAATCGTTGTTTTAAGAACACATGCTGTTTTTACAAGAGCTTCATATGCAAAATAAAAACAAAGTCGAACAGATTTTATTTCTTGATATAATAAAAGCGAAAAATATGTAAAATTCTTGATTTCCTGTGGGACAAAAGTATGGCACATTCATTGTTAACGGGAATAAATTACCATTTTAAATTCGCTAATCTAGTAATACTTTATTTATTTATTTTTGGCAGACTGGAATGTTCCGTTATTAATTTCAATTTATTTCAGTTGGTAAAAACTTAGATAAAAATTGTTAATAATAATTTACTTTATAACAATGTGTCCCAAATTATTTGAAACTACTGAATCACAGCGAAAAGTAATTCTCCACCTGCATCGCAATGAACTATATAGAAGTTCCCAATAGAGAAGGAAGATGTTAAGAATGTCTCTGGATATATTGGTGGATTTTTTCGGCCCTTCAGCTCACTTTCGACGCAGTCTACAACTTTTTGATTATTCATCAAATCAGACTCTTCGAATTTCGTGACACATTATTAAATAGAGGTCTGCTCATGTGAAATAGTACAAATATCATTACAAAACATATACATTTTTATAATAAGTACATACAAATCAAACAACATTTCTTCCTATTACATTTTTACCTTTAAGCTAAGAAAATTTCTCCCACTGAAAATAAAGTGCAATTAAGAGCAGAAATGTCAAGGCGAATTAATAACGGGTAAACTCACGGCGAAAATAAATACAACGCTGCAAAAGAAATATGTATATATTGTTTAAATCGTCCCGGCTGTCAAAAACAAAGTAGATTATAAATGTTGACACTCGAAGAGGGACAAATCACAATAGTCACCTGGGCTGTTAAGGCCACCTGTTGTTAACTCGCCTTGTGAACTGTCAATTCTTTTTATATGAAGTTTGATATTTTCTACAACGGCGAAAATGTATAAATTCACCACTGCCACCATCTGGTACATGATTTCGCCATGATTAACAGTTGAAATGCAGTGTGGTTTATTTGTGACTCAAGCTAAAGTTTGTTTTATAACAGAGAAAATAGCTCTAAAATTCTTAATTTTATTATTATTTTTATTGGTCATTTAAATATTATTTTTAATGAATTCTAACATTTTATCTTTACTTAAAGTTTTATCGATATAAAGTCTACTATCCCTTTTATTACTTTTAGGTATAAAGTAATGTACCGGATAGCTGTCTTGAGCATACTCTAAGCTAACATAATTAAATTTTACATCGAATTTAGCTACTTCAACATTGAGCGGCCTTACATTGTTGGCAACCAGTTCCAATAAGTTCGACAGCTTCTCACTATTCTCATCATCCGATGAATAAAATGTTAAAAAAACATTCTTCTTAATTTCTTTAAGCAAAATCTTAAGATAATTGGCAACCCAAACTTTGACCAAGTCGTTTCCTATGTTCCCTGTATAAACTTGAGAGTAGTAAAATTCAGAATATGCAAAACTGTTCATAAAGTAGAACAGTGAAGGTTTTGAATTAAAATTGCCAAATTCGTAAATGTTTTTTCGACGATCAAACGCATATATTTTTGGATTCCCTTGTGCAGATTTAACTATATCTTGTGGTTTCCATTTGATATTAATTATATCAATATCTTTAAAATCAGCCACAAAAACATCGAAAGCCCACCATCTTTCAACAACTTAATAAAGTTTATTTAACCATTCTACATGTTGGCACGAACATTTACCTTGGAAGTTCATAAAGGCTATGAGGGCTAATTTCTTAGATTTTTTTAATTGCCGGCGACTTAAGACTTTAATATACTTCTTATAATTTTCCGTAAGAAATTGTTGAAGATCATTAAAATTTATTAAAAAATCGGTTGATACTTTTACTTCTTTGTAATTTCTATTCGATTGTTGCTGTTTTATCGATTGGAAATATTCTGGTTTCTCAATGCAATTTTTCAGAAATTCTATGATGTTTTCTTCTTTTCTATAGTCTTCGTAATAAATAAAAGTGGTTTTATCATTAAAAGGAAAAAATAACATTTTAGAAAAAGAATTTTGAAAATATTTAAATGGTAAATAATTCTTGTCTTCGTCCATACACACGATATCCAAATTGTAGTCTTTTAGGGCTAGGGCTACTGTATCGTACTTTGGTTTAGACGTCTGAAATTTATCCTCTACAATTAAAAAAATGTTTTTCGTTGAGTTTAATACCAGTTCTTTGTAGTTACGATATACACATATTTTAATTAAATTAGTTTCATTATTTTGCGGTATGGGCTGGGAAGGAAACAGGTTTCCATTCAAGAGATTTTTACATAATTCCAATAAAATCTCTACGGTCTTGTAGACATCAGAATGTCCATGGATACGCTTTTCTTCATCTATAGCATATATGTATGGTGACTCATTCTCAGATCTTTCTGCCGTGCAGTAGAATCTAATTGGATTCGTTCCTGGATAAATGACGTCAATGTCTATCATATCCGCTGCTATAAATTCAATGCGATCACTGTATTGTAAAGCCAGTTGAAACATTATGTCCAACCATTTAGTGAGAGAAGCACACTTTTCACGGAAGTGATTAAAAAATATTACTATGGGACGTTTTATTTTGTAGAACGTTTCACGATTTAAAATTTGTATTTTATTGTTATAATTATTTTGGATATAAAGCTCGAAATCTATAAAATCTTTCGGGATTGGAGGAAATATTTGTTGAGGTATCAATGCGTGATAACGCTTTCGACAAGCATATGATTGGTCCTTTTTAATCCGTAATTCATCACTAATATCAATTTTGCCCAATGCTGCCGTTATATTTTCGAAATTTTCAAACTCCATATTATTGGTAACTGCAGATAGGTAGGTATTCAAACGTCTTTTCCAACTTCTTACTTTATGTATGTATGAACTATTCTCTTTTCATGCTGCTGTTTAAATAGTCAAAAACGTAAAAAGCTTTCTGGTAGATAGATAATGAAAAGTATAAAAAAAGCAACAAATGTACACAGCAAAAAATAAATATTCGTTTAGGGTTAGGGGTGGCTATTCAGGCAGTCTGCTTTAAATAAGAGTATTTTGTTGTTTTGCACTAAAAAAAATAATTTATAAGATTAAATTGTCATATTGTTTTACATAAAAAAAATATTTAATATTTAATAATTGAGTTATCGTTATGCCTGGTTTTATGATTATCAAAGTTAAACAATATAGAGTAGAAACTAACTTTTTAAAAGAAATAGGGTCTGAGAAGCTAGAGAAATAAATGCTTTAAGATACAATATGAAAAAATTATGACGAAGGTAGTACCGAATTAGAAGGCGCATTTAATACTGCTGGTTTCTAGTTTTTAATGTTCTTTTAAAAATTTATCACATATATAAAAAAACTCAACAGTTCATTTAATAAAAAATTATTAAAATTGTTGGGTTTCGCTTTGTAATCTCATTAATTTTACATAAATACTTTTAAAAACATAAAATACGTTCAAAAATATTTGTCTTCTCACTGTTCGCCTTTGGACATACACACATATGTATATATGTATGTTGTCGGGCACAAACAAAATCATCAAGTAAAGTAAAAATAAATTCAAAAATAACTAATATGCTGTATTTCTGCGCTAGACCTAAAGACTGAAAAACATGACATTCTCCTCATTAAGAGCATCATAGTCTAAAATATATTTACAACACTTTTTTTTAACGACTCTCTCCAAAAATTTTTTCCCATGATAAAGTCATTTAAAATATGCCTCAAATAAAGTCGTCTTTGAAATAGTTTTGGTTTAAAACTTAACCTAATTAGCGGGGTAAAATAAGACTCATCGCCGAAGTGTCTATGTATATAATTATTAAACCCATTTGAATTGTTTTCCAACACAATTGTTTTCCATATATTTTTTACTGCATTTCGAATCATATATCAGAATTCGTCAATTGTAATAATAATACAGTTTAAAATTTTCCTATTACTTTTCAAATTTCACTTTTTGTCGTGTCGCATACTATAATTTAATATAATTAATCATAAAAAGAATACAGTTAATTTGTAAGAAATAATTCATATAAATATTTTTCTTTCAGTGGTTTAACAACAACTTGTGAAATAAATAAAAATGTTTTAAGACCAACAAAAGCTTTTATAATTATTGAAAAAAAGCTTTAACACTGCCACTATTTATCGCTCTCTATACTGGTGTTGCCAGAACAACTTAATAATCTTCACAAATAAGAAATTTTTTATATTTTTATTTAAAAAAAAAGATTTGTTTTGAAATATTAACTATTATTGAGAAACAACTTCGAAAGAGTAAAGCCTGCTATAATTCCTCTAGCCATAGTGTTAAATAAAGTCATTCTAATGTTTTATTATTTGTCGGTATAAAAAATGCACCGAATAGTTAAGATGGTCTTACGAATCTTAAACTTCACGCTATTTATTATTACTTGATTTTTCGTTTTAGCTAACTATTCTTATCATTATAATGTGTAAACAAGAATTCATTTAGGTTTTAACTCTTCATATTAAAAAAAAATTAATTAATTGGCTTCGGAACAAAAACTACCCAGGGTGATAGAATAAAATTTCGTTCTCCCATTTGTTCCGAGTTATCTGCCTCTAAAATTTTCATATAAAAGTGCCGTTGTGTATTAGGTTTCCTACAAGAGATGCCTATAATGTTGTAAAACTTCTTTAACTCTTGAGATACGATATATTTTTTATACATATCAGGACACAACTTTAGTTCTGTTAAGATTCCCAAAATATCCGGCATTCGGCAGGGCGCAAGGATTTTCTACTCTATATTCTGTTCACATTTGCAAAAATTCTTTACCAACTTTACTTATTCCGTTATGAATCACATGTAAAACACGTGAAATCTGGGGTACCCCAAGGATCCGTTTTGGGCCCTTTGTTTTTTTCTATGTATTTAAATAATTTTTTTAGTGTGGTTGAGTCAGAAATATGCTCAGTATATGCCTTTGCAGACGACATTCAATTACTTTTTCATGGTACTAGATCAACGGATTCGCTTCAAACAATAATTAATGACACGTTGCATCGAGTTGAATGCTGGATGATATCGAATTATTTGCTTTTAAATACCTCTAAATCTAAAATTTTGGGCTTTGGTTCCATAAATTTTAGCGATTTCAATATTCACCTAGGGCAAAGTGAGCTACAGTTTGTAGATAAAATGAAAATTTTAGGTGTAATCATAGATAATAGGCTTGATTATTCATATCATATTGACAATGTGTATTCGCGAGTCTGTTTTACACTCCGTAGATTATATTGTCTAAACATATACCTTCCACAACATATACGATATAAAATAGGCCATGCATTGATGATGTCGCAGATATCCTATTCTATGGAAGTATATCTTTGTTCTACGGCTACTAATATTAATAAAATAAAACTTCTGATTAATAAAATTGTAAGATTTGTGTTTGACATAAGGCATCGAAATACTGTTAATGGCCAATATGGAAATGGACGTTATAACCACATAACGCCGTACGTCAATAGTTTTTTGAAATGTTCTTTTGTTCACTTTGTAACTATTAGATATCTCTTGTATTTTTATAATATAATCAAGAAGTGTACACCACAGTTTTTAGTACAGAGGTTTACTTTCTTGCATTCTACTAGGAATTGTCAATTGTTCATCCCCCTAATTAATGGCTTAGTTTTTCAAAAGTCATTCCTGATTACAGTAGCTCATTTCTGGAACTGCTTGCCAAATGATTTAAGAGTATTTTCCTTTTCATTATCTTTGTATCGCAGAAAACTTATCAACCATTACAACAGTAATTTGCTTTAGACGCATTATATTTCCACTCCTGAAACTGGACTACCTCAAATTTTTTTTATATCAAAGCATTTGCAATTATAAATTGAAGCTATTAACAAAACACTAGTTTTTAAGCGCTTTTGTATTAATTTGAGTTTAGGGTTGTCTACAAACTAAATTTAATTATTCTGAATTGTAATATGTATTTTGGCCATAAAGGGCTTTTTATATTACACAATGATAATAAAAAAAAAAAAAAAATTTGAAAATAATGTTGAAATAATAGGAAATTATTGTTTCTTGCGTTTAACTTCGCAACACTGTTTTTTTTAATTCTCCGTGAAATAAATGCTTCTAATATTATTTCACAGTTGAAAAAAGTTGTCGTCAGAAGAATTTTGCTCTAAATAAGCATGGAAGCAGAAGCATTTTGTAAATTTACACATAATGAACGGAATGCAACTCCAGCAACATTATTTATTTATTTTTTACTAGTTTTTGTATATAGTTTTTTGATAGTATTAAATGCTAAAGAAAAGGCTTAATTTAAAAGACAATCTAAATTAGCGCTTGCAGGGCAACGCTACGTAGCGCGTAGCTTTTACGCTGAAATGACAGAACAAAATAAGAGCAATGACTTTGTGAATTGAACGGTAATGTTAACTCATTTTGTTTTATAAAACCCACTATATAGAAATAATAAAGAAAAAAACAAGGCGAATAGATAACTAGTGAATGCTTTAGCCCAACGCGAATCAATTACCAGGTGGCAGCGTAGACGAATTCATTATTTTTTGCTGGTAAAAAGTACTGGTAAAAAGTACTGCCTTGCTTTAGCCCATGCAAATGTCAAAATTGGTTATTTTTGTTTTTTAACTGTTTTTCAGAGTTGAACCGCCTTGATATGTACACATCAAAAATGTCATCCCGTTTTTTTTTTAACACATTTTATGTACTTAACTAGGGTACTTTAACTAAGGCCTATAACTCATAAAATATGGTTGAGCAAGATAATTTTACTTTATTTTTCGATTTCTTTTACCCTGGGTAGTTTTTTAATATCAGAAGGTTAGTGAACCTTCGAATGGATTTAATAATGTTTTTTTACTTTCTATCTTAATTAAATTCTCAATCATAATAAACATTTCTTTATCAATTGTTTGTTTTAAACATAATTTAATAATGTGAGCAGTGTTGTCAGTTATAGCGTTTTCTCACCAAACGTGGCGATACATAACCGTTTGTGGCGATAGAAATTTTGAAATGGCGAGAGGTGAGATACTTGGCAAAATTTTTTGCTATTTTTTATCGGTTTCTCTACGATAACCATGACGAAATCATATACCAGATGACGGCAGTGGCGAACTGATAAACTTTCGCTTTTGCAGGAAATGTCAAACTTATATAAAAAAATATGACGCTACTTTTTATATATGGAGTTTGACATTTCTAGCAACGACGAAAATAATGAATTCGCCACTGCCACCACCTTGTACATGATTCCGTCATGACGATAACATTGCATATGAAAAAGCTAAAAAATCCCGGCAGCTTTATTTTATATGTTTGAGGTTGACTAAAAATGTATGCATTCGCTTTGCCTATATTTTTTGAAGTGAGATACAAAAATCAAAACTGTAAAAGTTCAATAAGAAATGGCATCGACAAAAAGAGGTAATAAAAAAAATGCCATGAATTAATAAAAAATTTAGAAAGGAAACATTGATTTTGGCAGAACTGAATTGAACGAGACTGTTTAAAATGTAATTGATACGTTGATTTTACAAGAGAGTTGTTTTCTATATTCAAAAGAGTTTCTAAAATAAATTATTGATCGGCTTCCAGAAAACATGTCTGCTTTTGAAGTTTATTGTCAATTTTTAATTTCAAAATGCTGTAACTCTCTATCTCAAATTAAATTTTCTGCAGTTTAAGAAGCTTTTAAAATATTTGGAGATCCTAGTTACGCACTTAGTAGCTATTCACCACAGTGAAGAAAACTTCCTTTCATAAACTGGCCTCAATATTTCAAAAATTAAGTAACAAAAAGCCTATAACAGTTCTAGCCCAAAGTTAACGACCACAAGGTTCCCGTTGGTACTTTAAGGAATTGTCGATGGCCGTTCTTAATTTGTTGATTGTTCCTCTAAGTAATGCTTGAGTCGAATGAACGTTCTGTATAATGAATTCTATAAACAAAGAAAATAAATTGCATAAATTTTAAACATCAATATAAGTAACATATGTTGTTGCACATTCATTCTAACGCAATGACAAAAAAGATATAAATTAAATAAAAATTTTTTTATAATTAATATATTTTCATATATTGACGATATTTGGCAACACTGAATGTGAGTATTTACGAAATATTGTGAAATTCTCTTGTTTTTTTTCTTAACTATCGTCTGTTTTTTTTTCGTTGTGAAAAGTATAAAATTAGACAAATTTATTTTACACATATGCAAATGTTGTTGCTTACTTTTTTTAAGGTTTTAAAAATAGGTTGTTATTTTGGTATTTCAATTTCGGTTTTTTTTAATTACTTATGCACGTGTTATTTCTATACTCCAACTGGGCAATTCGTTTAGAAAAGTTGTATGAAAAATACTAAATTTTTGAAATAATTATTTTTTAGAAATAAAAAGTAGATTTAAGTTCGAAGTTTCTTTGATGGTTTGTTTTTGTTTTATTTTTGTTTTTTGTTTGTAGTTATTATTTGGAAATTTGATAAGATTTTTTGTTTGTTTTGGAAGTTTGAATTTTTCGTTAATTTCAACACTTTTTTGTGTGTAATTTGTTTTTGATCATAATTGTTTTGATAAATTAATTACTAATTTGGTGACTTTTGAATTAATGGTTGAACTTTTTTGAGGAAACTAAGATTCTTTTACGAATTTTAGATCTTTTTCTGTTTTTTGAAGATTTCGGTTTTAAGTTTTTTTTTTTTTTTTTTTGATATCTTATTTTCATGTTGAAATTAGGTTTTCTAAGCAAACAGCAAAACGGACAAAAATTACCTATACCCACCACCTTTTATTCTTATGCTATAAACACAATCACAGGCTACCGACCATCGACTATCGACTACAAAAATAGCCAAGTCGCCAGCTAATTAATTCTTTTAACGACTACCGACCATATACTACAAAAAATAAACATCTGTTTTGACATATATATTAAAGGTTACCAAAACAAAACAAACTTGATTTTTTTAAGTGAATTAGTGTAAAAAATAAATTTAAATGTCTCAAGAAAATTTAATTAACTCTATAAGTACTATTGCTAAAACAGTGGAAACAAAGACTTCAGTGTATGAAGTGTCCACGTCCATATTTGCATGTCAATTGAACTAAACATTTACATTAAACAATATAATAAATACATATAAACAGTAACAGTGATAAAAAACCCAAAAAATAAACATAAATAAAACAATTTAGAAATTGATAAAAAAGAACTAAATGGAAAATTTCACAAACAAGTAGTAAATGAAAAATCCGCCAAATAAAAAGTAAATGAAAAATGTAAACAAATGAACAGATGATTATTATTTTTCAATGGTTCCACTATAAAAGTTTTTCGCGTTTTTAATAGCGATATTTAATATATTGCGTTTTTAAAAGCACAATTTCATGCATTTATTGTATTGGCAGCACTGATCTGTTTTTTGTAGCCAAGAAAAATAGAAATTAGCCTTAAGTTGGCTACGGGCTACAAAAGTAGCCGTGTAGTCGGTAGTCGTGTAGCTGCTAAAAGATTTATTCTCATAAGCACGCATGTATTCTATTTTTGAAATCTTGTAGTCGATGGTCGGAGGACATGATTGTGTTTATAGCATTAACACTATCTTTTTTTAACACTCTCTCTTCAGTTTTAACAAACACGTGGCTTTAAAATGATGTTATCACATCTAAAGCGCTCGTCAAACGTACGGAGTACACAGCCAGAGACGACGGTTTTTACCTAAACTTATAACAACAGTTTAAATATTATTATGTTTATATTCCGATTTTGAATTTTTTCTTTATTTAAAAGATTATGCTTACAGACTGACTCCGTTTTAAAACCATTTCATAATTTTAAAAATTAAAGGGTGTTCGTATACAACACACATGTTTTTTATGTGTATTATGAACCGTTAAAAGGCGTGTTTTTAAAGTTAAAAAAACTGCGCATGACTATAGCTTCTAAAGCCACAAAGCTGTACAAAAATGTATCTAAAAATTAAAGGGTGTCTCCATAGGTGACGTAAACTGACACATATGGGCCTATCTTTTGAATAACTCTTCCAAATTATAAGTTAAAGTGTGCCCCAATAGTTGATTTAATTTAATATATATGGCTATACTTTTGCACAACTTTCAACAGACGCTTGAAATTAACAAACGTATTAAAGTATACAATTTTAATTTTAAAATTAAAGAGTGTCCCAGGAGTTGATGTGATTTGATGTGTATATCTAAACTCTCTGATATAGATGAATTTAAGAAGGAACCTGCATTGCTTAGTCTGCTATAACAACAAAACAATTTAGAAATTAAAGGGTGTTCCAATAGATGTAATTTTACCTAATTGGCCCTATCTTTTGTATCGTTACATACAATTTTCAATCGTAAATTAAGCAAAATTTCCACTACTTTACCTGGTATAATAAGAATCACAATTATTTAAAATTATAAATTAAAGGGTGCTTCAATAGTATATTTAATTTGATGTATATGGCTATACTTTTGAACAGTTTTACATAGACCGTTTAAATTTGCAAGGCCCGCTATAACAAGAAGTATAAACTTTGAATTCGGAAATAAAAAGGTGTTCCAATAGTTAATGCATTTTGATGTATGTATTAAAATTTTTAAACCGTTATAGACAGATAGCAGAAATCTGTTTTGAAGTCGATTTTTTCTTGCACAAATTGTTAGTCCTAAATACGTAATATATCATCTGAATATCATGAAACTGGCTTTTACTTGGAAACTTAAAAATATTTTAAAACAAAGGTTACAGACTCTGAAACAGGGATATTGGACGAACAAAATGCAGTAGAATGTATTTTTATGATCGCTACGACAGCAAATAAAAAAATCAGGTAAGAAACTAAAGTGTTTTCACATAAAGACGCTATTTGAACATATGTAATCAATATTTTTAAACGCTGTATCCAGACAATTCCCATAACGAAGTATTAAAAATTTAAGGGTCTCCCGTAAAAAGGTTTCATCATAGAAGAGCTAGTATTAGAATGTATTTCATATTGCAACCGTAACAGCTGCACAAAGTATTATAATAACAATACACAATAGAACAATGTGTGTGAGTTTAATTTGTGTTTGAATCCTGAGACAGTTTACCTGCCA